>CM060918.1:248495805-250963305 GCA_030737875.1 Allium sativum | reverse complement strand
ATAATAATGAGATGAACATTATCAAATGATTACAGTGTGCGCTATGTACTTGTAATATGACTATAAGGGTAAGAAACTGCGTAACTCTTCTAATGTTTATTATGATTGTGTGTGAATACTCTTGTCGTTTTGGTTGTTCACAGCAGGACCTCCACCCCAAAGGTGTGCAAAAAGCTTAGGAATAAAGATTATTTTTCTTTGAGGAAGCCAGAAATTTTCTGTTTGTTGATAAGTTGCAGAAAAACAATTTAGGTTAAACAACCAATACATGCAACACACAAAATATTCAAAACAACCACCAAACATGAATTTATTACAATTTTACAACTGAGCAAACAGATGTGTATTACATGGTACAGCTTTAGATTCCAATTTGTATGTTATAACTACAGATGTGTAATACAACTGACCATCATTTTGTATGTTATAATGCTAAATTTCAGAAAACACATGTGTGGATTCCAATTGAATCTACAGTCAGTAGTATAAACAACTTCTTTTAGGTAAACGAAAGGGACTCACTATGTAAACTGAACCATTTTGAATATGTCCAGCTGTAGCACGTGTTAGAATTTGATTTTCCTTCACACCCCAAATTTTACTACAACTTAGTCACTTACCAATCTTGAAAACTTGATGATAAAAGAAAACGATAAAACTTAGCATGTAACATACTGACATGAAAATGATTACAGATCTCTTAGGAATGTAGGAGAAATCACGTAGGCGACCTAGGTTTAAAAAAAATCCTTAGTGTGGTGGTAGTTAAATTATATCAACAGGCAGACAATGGAATTCCTTACAAAAGGCTTAAATTGTTATACAACAAAAGTACATAATTGTAGAAATTAATAGTGAAATCAAAATACAAATGGAAATAGCATACCTCAACCATAAAAGGCCAAAACTGATCTACTAAAAGCATCAGTTATCCTACAATTAGAACAACAAATGCATCAGTTATCCTAAAATTAATTAGAACAACAAAAGCATCAGTTATCCTAAAATTAAATAGAAAAACAAAAGCATCAGTTTTTCAATCCACATCTTTGAACCGTAAACAATATAGCGCATAAACAAATCAAACATGTAAAGTTGAAGAACAAAAGTTATAAAACAATTACGTACTAATAAGAAACCATGGAAATGACTCAACAAATGATAATTAGATCACCAGTGATAGCTAAATCAATCCACAGGTCCGTTGTCGAGATCGATTCAATTTAGCGGAAGGTAAGCACCAGAAATGGCAATCATGTTAATTAAACAGAATCAGAACAACTGAAAGTTGTGAAACAAATGCATACACGTTTTTTTAACTTAAGTATGTGCATCTCAATTAGAGACATTACTGTTTGTAGTTGTATTTGTATTTGCAATATCTATATGTTTCATAGCATGTTACTGTACTGCATAGATATCATGATTTGAATAACGAATATTTCATCTCTCTATTTACTGTCACTTTTAATTTCAATACCCAGAATCTGACTATGGTTAACAAAACAGCAGGGGAACTAAGGTAATTTTCTGGGCTAAACACGAACAACAATAAATGAATTATCAAAAATCGTTCAATTAGGTAACGTTGTGTATACAGTAAAAGGGTAATATGAAATAGCAAATGAAAATGATAAATTTAGTTTGTTACCTTACAGGATTTTTAGTAGAAAGTGCAATATCCTATGCCCACTTCTTCTTCCCTACCTTTTTGCGTACTGCAGAAAGCGAAAAAAGGTCAGCAGATTGATAAAAATCAAGTCAATTAGTACATTAACTGTGCCGAGAACCGAAGTGAAAAGGTAGCCGACGTTTGGGAATAGAAGTTGAGCGATGTTGAGCACCGTACCTAGAAGATAACCGATTCAAGTGGATTAACTGGTCCAAAGAAAGGGGTCTTTGTAGGAGGGGAATAATGGCTGTATACTGTCGTTGGCTGGTTTATTAGGGTAGAGAGGGGCATCGAATTGGACAGGAATAAAGGGGAAGAAATTGGTTGCGGAAGACGGTAATGTAAGAGAAGGAGAGGGTTTGAAATAGAGAGGAGGTTGAAGACGGAGGTGTTATATTATCCGGACGTTGGTTTAGCACCGCTAAATAGGAAGTATAGTGGACAGAACCGGCTCCAGCTGTATGGTTTCCCTAGACAATACAGTGAGCTAAAAGCAGAAAGAACGAAAGAAAAAAAAGAACAGCTGTTGCTGCAAGGAATTGAACCCCGCACCTTTAGAAACTTTGCAAGCTAAAGACAACCAACCACACTACAAACATCTTTAATTCATATGCGCATCAGAATTTTTATATTCCGGAAAAGTCAGTATTCACCACCATCAGCAAATTTTCTGATGATGGTTGCTCTTTTCCGGGGAGTTGCTCCAGGCGGCCGCCTAGCGCGCCTAGCCCTGGAGCCGGCTCTGATAGTGGAGGAGCAGAAAAGTTTGTGACGTGAAAAGGGCGATAATTCAATGGGGGGAAGAAATGAATGTTGATAGAAATAAGAAGCGCTTGAACCGTCAGTTGTGTTAAGAAAAGGAAAGTGGAGAAGAAGACAACGGGTGAAAAAGAAAAAGGACAGATGTCGTGACACGAATGATTTGGTTTCTACTTTCCAGTACAAGTAATAGACAAAGTAAGAGGACTGTCTTGCTTGCTTTTTAGACAAAAGAATTTAGGGGAGAAAACAAATAAAGACTCGATTGCTCAGCTATAATGTTATAGTTTGAATATCATAAAAATTTGACCTTTCAGAGATAAAAACTGAAATTCAAAAGTGCCTATAGGAGAATACTTCCATACTCATTTTAGAAGCGTTATATTTTTTTTTCTTTCTTCCAAAAATGATTTAACAACTTACTGATAGTTATATAAATATAGTTCAATACTGCTTTGTAAAACGTGCATACCCACTTCATTAGGTTCGGGACAGCTAACCCAAATAGAAGAGTAGCAAAGCAACAACTAGAAGCAAGATATACACCCCCAAACAGTCAATCCGGACAACACACAAACAATTATAATCACTAAAACGCATAGAAGAGAACTTGAAATGGGTTTAAACATAAGATAAACTTACCATACACAGAAGTAGTGGTACAAATCTGACGAGGATACGGCAGAGGGGTGCTGGTTCTAGCAGCGGAGCACCCACGTCAGGCGATTGGAACGATTGCAGTTGAGTACAAGTTGTAGAAGTGAGGGGCAAATGACGTCAGTGAAGGGGGATGCCGGAGGAACAAAGACCGGAAGTCATGATTTATTTTAGAAAAACCATTTGGCTAAGCCTGAGCGTTCTTTTTTCTTCCTAACCCCCCTCCCCCCCCCCCCCCCCCCCCGCCCGCACAAAATAAACTCACGGGTGTTTTAAAATATAGGGAGGAGAGAGGATGCGTCTAGAAAAATCAGGACTATAAGAACAGGTGTCAACAATTCACAGCCAAGTTTAGCAAGTGGCTAACCCACTTTAAACAAATATTTTTCAAATGCATAAACCATTATTAATACCATGTATATGCTACAATAATAATATGGTGTAAATATATTCCTAATACCATGCCAAAATAATATTTTTAAAACCAAATTCGAGACCAAATAATTCATTTAAGAATTCAATTTCTAATTAAGTACACTAAATTAAAATTCCCAAATACAAACATTTAAGTTTAACGATTAAATCTTAATTTAATTTATTTTTAAACGCCAAAACTTCCTAAGCTATTACAACCCCCTTACAAAAACCCAGGTTGTTACAAGTATAACTCAGGGTAGGATTACTTTAACAAAATAAAGCTAGAATGTTTTTTCTTTCTAAAGTTTTTGCCACTCTATAAATCAATTAGGAAGCATCAGTTTTTTAGGCCTATATATGATGATAACAAATGGGGTCCATAAGAGTGCAAATGTTGAAATGAAGCTTACCCACTTTTAAATTAGAAAAAAAAAGCTTACCCATTTTTGCTGTTGAGTTTCAAATCTCCTCTCAAATCTTATCTGAAGTAGATGAAGCAACCATCTTGAAGCTCAGCCTTTTGTTTTTTGTCCTCTTTCCACGATCTTCCAATTCTCAATCTCATAGTTCTGAAGACTGTCAAAGCTTTATTAGGGAAGTTATAGATATATCGTTTCTTAATAAATATCTACCAACGGTCTTATTAATGACGATAACTTTATGAGATTTCTCCATCTTTTGCTCCTCACTCTTATTTCTGAAATTACTTCTTCTTCTGCTCTTCTTTTACTCTCGCGTTCTAACCCTAGCTATTAGGGATGGCTTCATGCCCTATTCCAGATGCGTTTGTGATCTCCGGTTCATTTCTTTAGACTTGCCCTAGCTTTTATGCTATCGCGAGGTCTATTCTGTCTGTAATCTACTGCCCTATGTCGGTGGTTTTTTCTGGTGTCAACTTTATTGAGGTGCAGTTATTCTCATTCTCCACGTTCGCAGATCTTTTGCGTCACAAGTATTTGGACGTTGGGGCTCAATTTCTGGAGCTCTCCCCTCTTTACTCTGCTCTAGTGAGCTTGCTACCTCCTCGTGAGCCCTCTCACTGACATGTAGAGGTAGCTCTAGAAATTCCACTCTGTCCTACTAGTGTTCAAGAAAAGGGGGATTTGACCACCCCCTTTCTCCCTCGTTTGTGCTTCAATTCATCAAGGGTTGCGTCGATTGCGGCAGTTCATGGTTTCTTTGTGGGTTCTCTGGCTTGTGGTGGTGCTTTTGGCTATGGCTTTGGCAAGGTTATCGCTGTCGACTCAATCGGGGGTGGGTATTTGATCACCTCACTCATTTCCAGTCCAGTTAAGGAAGTGGTTCAAACATTTTCTCACGATGTTTGTTTCCAACAAGCTTCCCACCGACCGTCATAAGACTCGTCGTTCGAGGAAGCAACAACAGTCTTTTCTTGTCCCTTCTCCTGGCTGCTCTGCTACTGCAACTGAGATTTTGGTGGAAAGTTCTCAGTCTCCCCCTCCACTAGATATTTCCAATGCTTTCTCTATACTTGGGAGAGATGGCAATCTGGTTCTCTTATTTCGGTTCTTGATGGTTCTTGATGATTCTTGTGGCTTTTCGGCTAAGCCAAAGTGGTTACGTGGTGCTCAATACAGAATATGGCGTCGGTCTTAAGGGAGAAACTTTGTTTGCATCCAGAGTCTAGCTCTCTTAGTGGGGTAACGAAGGTTGGACATGGGTCTTGTGGTAAGGGTTGTGTAGTTGATGTAACAACCCGAAAAATCTGAACCAATTTAAAAAATTTAAATTGGCTATTTTAGTGGATTTTGAATATTTAAAATAAATATTTTAAATAATAATGATGAAAAGTAAGCTTGAATCGATGTTTGAAAATAAATAAAATTAGTTTGAATTATAAACAAGGCCTGAAATGGCGCGGCAGTTTCAAAATTGGAATTCAAACTTCGACTGACTATACCGGGTGCAAAATAAAACGGATTTTAGTGAAACAAAAAATATTTAAATCTGTTACTGAATATCTTTCTAAGGAATCTGAAAAATCGAAGTTTCGTAGCGGAAGTCAAAAGTAATGGCCAAATGAATTTTCAGAAAGGTCACTATAGAGAATATATCGCACTTGAAAATAGACATTTTCCAAACGAACTCGGAATTCGATGAAACCACTTTTGTTGGATCCGAGATGTGAAGTTATTGCTAGGTTTCAAATTTCATAATTTTTGAAGCCAATATGTGAGCATGGCAAGGAAAAAATTGTTTTGGTCAATTACAGTTAAATTGGATCGACCAGAAAAGGGCCATTTTTCAAACGGTCTCAGAATTCGACGAAACTAGTTTTGTTGGGACCGTATCATCAAAACATAGCTGGATTTATTTTTCTGGAATTTTTTGAATCAGTATGTAACCCCAGCAAATTGAAATGTACGTTCAAATCAAATATTGAATGTTTTATATTTTAATTTGAAGGGAAACTGACTGAAACAGTCGAATGGGCCAACGAGACATATCCCATTGTGTTTGGAATGGGGGTATTTAGCTAGGGACGATAGTCGTTGGGTATGGATTGGGGTTCGTGTGTGAAAGAGGGTATTTTTGAGATTTTAAATATATATAAATAAAAAAATCCTGGCCAATCAAATCTATTCTCTCTCCCCGACCTTCTTCCCGGAACCCTCCCAGTGAATGGCGGCTCTCGTTCATTTCTTCCCTCCTTTTTTTCTCTTCCATCTCTCAACGAAACCACACCTTCCTTTGGAAGTTTTTGAAGATCGAAGTCCCCTCTTCAAATCTGTATAGGCCTTGCCTCTCCTCGTCACGTCGTTCGAGAGATCCACCTCCGCAAAGATCAGCCGCTCGCGCCCTGATTGCTCCACCACCACTGCACCGAGTTCACCAGGATTAAGGGAGGAGGAGCGGCTCTCGTAGGCGCTTCACGTGGCAGGGTCTGATCGAGCTACAACATCTTCGTTTTGGTGAAAAGATCAAACCTAGTTTTGAATAAACTGTGAAGGTATACGGCTATTTTTAATTTAACCATATTATAGCACTTTAAAGCGTTACGGTTTTCGATTTCACTGTAAAAATCATATCTTTTTCGTTTGTTCACGAAATTCAGTGAAACAAGAGACAGTGGACTCGTGTGGACGTCTTCTACATTCTAGAAGAGATCACGTATTTTTCTGAGCCTTTTGCTATTTTTGGGGGAGTGGAACCCAATGTGAGATTTCTAATTTACAAACGATATGGAAAACAACGATGTATAAATTATATAGTCGATGTATGAGTTATATAAGCGTTGTATAAGTTGTACGTTCGATGTATAAGTTATATATGCATTGTAAAAATTACATATGTGTTGAAATAAAAGTGAAATATACTTATATATATATATATATACACACACACGCCCCTCGTCCACAAACCATGGACGATATTTATTGATTGTGATTGATGTGAAAATTGATTGATAGCGAATGGTTGATTAGAATCGTTTGTGGTTGAAATTGATTGATTGTGGGTGAAAAATACCCATTTGTGGTTGAGAATTATTTGGTTGAAACCACATAGGATTAGTTTGTGGAATAGAAATAAAAATAAACATGCCGCCTGCGTGCGAACTAGATGCATGAAATCCCCATTGTCAAAAGCTGCGAGGCTTTAAGGTAGAGCGAGGAGCCGTACTAGGGACGGCGCCAGTTTTAACTACCCTGTCGTTATGCTGCCGACATTTTCTGAAATATTCATGTGTTAGAATTATTTTCATTCGTTGAAATTATTTTCATATGTTGAAACCGCATTCATGTATTGAATAGAAATTCATTCGTTGAATAGAAGTTCATGTGTTGAATGTTATTCGTGTTTTAAATAAATTGCTTTAACAATAAAAATCACCTTTTTTATTATATATACGAACTATAGAAAACATTCATGTGTTGAATAGAAATTCATTCATTGAATAGAAATTCATGTGTTGAATGGTATTCGTGTTTTGAAATAAATTGTTTTATAATAAAAAAACATATTTTTATCATCTATATGAACTATATAAAATAGTCGTGTTTTGAAATAAATTGTTTTACAATAAAAATCACATTTTTATTAAATATATGAACTATAGAGAACATTCATGTGTTGAACAGAAATTCATTCGTTGAATAGAAATTCATGTGTTGAATGGTACTCGTGTTTTAAATAAACTACTTTAACAATAAAAATCACATTTTTATTAAATATACGAACTATAAAGAACATTCATGTATTGAATAGAAATTCATTCGTTGAATAGAAATTCATTCGTTGAATAGAAATTCATGTGTTGTATGGTACTCGTGTTTTAAATAAATCGTTTTACAATAAAAATCACATTTTTATTATATATATGAACTGTTAAAAATAGTGAAGTGTTGAAATAAATGTTAGTTGAATAAAAATATCATTTTTATCAAATGTATGGAATGAATATGGTTTTGAAATCGAAGAGGATTATATTTATGTATATATATAAATACAATTAAAATAAATCAAATAACGAAGCTGCAGTTCGTGTTTTGAAACCGTGATTTCAAATGATTAGTGCGGGAGATCCGACCATCAGATTTTCCCGAAACCACAACCGTTGGGTTCGCCTTGGAAATATCTTTCCAACGGCACCAACTTTGCAAAGATCCAACGGTTGGATTGTCTGGAATGTTTAATTCAAATCTGAAGAAAAACAGCGCCAGAATCGATTATATATATATATAACTAAATTAAATCGAAAAAAGACGCTGTAGTTCGTATTTTGAAATCGTAACTTCAAACGATTAGTGCGGGAGATCCGACCATCGGATTCTCCCAAAACTGGAACCGTTGGATTTGTTTTGAAAAGATCTTTCTAATGATATAAAATTTGTGAAGATCCAACGGTTAGATTTTCAGATATGTGTAAATCAAATCTGGAGAAAAACAGCGCCACGACCGCGTTGTGGCCTGAAGCGTTGTTTTGAATAAATTGGCTATTTTTAAATAAATAAAAATAGCGATAAATCGTGATAAAATATTATAAACGATATGGAATGGAAATAAACTGAATTTGCTCGGTTTATGAGATATTTGATGGTTGAATGTGTTTGGTGTGAAAATTACACTAAAGAGCAGAATTAGTGATATCGAATAATTTAACCATTGAAATGAATTGATTTGAAACACTAAATATATCTGACTTATTTGAAAAGGCTGAGTTAATTCTCATTTTAAATAATTGATTGACGATTGAAAGTCGAAGATATGAAGATGATGCAAGACCGATGATCTTCACGTCGAATGGGAGGGTGCTACTGATGCTCATGATGGGAGTAGCTATCTTGAAGGGGCTGAAGTAGTAGCCGTCCGGACATACATGTTGATTGTACGGATATGCAAGGAATAAAGATCGTCCGGTTTCGTTTAGACCCAGAACGGACTTGTAAATAGACTGTGTGTCTGACATTGGATTTCATTCTGTGTGATAGATAAACGTCAGTTGCATGGTGTGAATTGCCTTTGTGGCATGCTGAGATGCAGTGATCAAAGCTTTTGTTGAAAAGCAGGCCTTTGTGGTGGATGATCAAAGCAACGCCTGTGTGGCATAGCTTTGTGTATAATGTGAATTCGCGAGCCTCACACCCCGGTATGAACCAGAAATGGGAGAGGACTGCAGGGAGAACATGCATTTCCTTCTAGCTAGGAGTTGTGTCAGTGTTTTTACACGGACTGACATTTTACTTATGTAGATGATGGATAGCAAGGCGCCTCGGATATATCGGTCATTCTCGAACCGATGGAGTCATTCGTTGGCTCGTTTACGCCCCATAGGGCGGGGAGACGTAGTGTTTAGGATTTCATCTAATCTACATCGGTGGACCGGCCCTGAAGATCCAAGGGTCGATGCGTTCTGATCCTAAGACTCGAGCTCGACAGTCTCGAATTCGGTAAGGACTATCTTTTGCCTTGGTTCATGATGGAAATCCAATTTCCAAATACGACATCGTGCGGTTTTGATTGTATACCTATATATGGCGACATAGTGGTATGGGGCACTTATGCCGTCTATGACTGATATTTATGATTGTATCTAAAATTAGAAACTAACTGGAAACGAGCTAGGACGGATGGTTTTCTGGGTATTGGTCTGATGTTGGTCTCGGCCTTCGGGGTTAATACTTAGGGAATCGTTCTCTTACTAGTTTACGGTTGGAGTCCGATTAAGAATTAAAGATAAAATTTACATTTCAAATGCTTTGTTTTCCTTGTATCAAGCATATTTGGCCATTATATGGTAAAACTCTATCCTCCGTTTTGTGTTGCATTGTGTGATGGGAACTGAGTCTTATAATGGCTTCATTTTTATAAAAAGCATTGCGACGTTTAAAAGATTTATTTGTTTTAAAGCACTGGCAATCCAATGGAGTAAACCCGTTCCGCGAAAGTGGCGTGGTCCTGTGATT
This sequence comes from Allium sativum, assembly GCA_030737875.1. Taxonomy (NCBI): domain Eukaryota; kingdom Viridiplantae; phylum Streptophyta; class Magnoliopsida; order Asparagales; family Amaryllidaceae; genus Allium; species Allium sativum. The sequence continues at coordinate 250,953,375 of CM060918.1, read as the reverse complement.
AGCCATATTTGAAAATGTGTTAAGTAGATTTCTCATACCAGTTCCATGATTGACTCATAGTTTGTTTCACTTGCAAACTCGGGTGCCCCTTTTTCTACACGGGCAACCTTGTATTCAGGTTTTAGCAGGCTCTTTCTGGATAGCTGGAGCTGAAGATGGATTCTATCATTTATCTCTTTTTATCCTGTTCAGCTCCTGTTGTATATATTATGTTTTCTTTTCCGCTGTAGACATCTTATGTATAGCTGAACCGTATTTTGTACTAAGTATGATCCTATATACTGTGTAACTCTGATGATTATATTTATTCAGTGTATTCTATTGTTCATTATCTGGTGTATTTAATTATTTCTGTTCTGTTGTTATCTGTTTATGTGTTATATTCCAAAGATTACCCTTGCACCGTCTCATCGGGGTTTGGGGTCGTCACAGTTGACGTGGCTCCTATTTCATTGGATGTTCACTCCTTCTACGACATGATGGCTGTTGTTGGCAAGAGAAGCATCACTCTTGATGCTTCAATTGCCACCGAGGTATGGCCTTTTCATTCTTTATTTATTGGAGTGGTTGTTTTGGCTGTGGCTCTCTCTGTTGCTCCTTTGCTGATCATTAATTCTTTTCCATCGGCTGTTGTTTTATTGGCACGACCGGGAACAACCGCACTAAACCGATCTTTATTTTTGGGTTTTGTTTTTTGTTTGTGGGATGTTATTAGCTAAGGTCTGCCACGTGTGTTTTTGTTGCCAGGATGGTGTTTTTCTTGCGTTCTTCAGCTTTTGCACACGTTTGTGTGTGCTCCACATTGCTGCAAGTTCCTTTTCGGATACTTGTAGTGTGGGTCATGTGTGTGTTTGCTTATGGGTTGGCATTTTGGTCAGTTATTTCACGTCAGTGTCGCTGCTCGTTCAGCGCTCGTAGTGTTTTCCAAGGATGGCCTTTGCGCTTTTAGCCTTCATCTCTTTCTTTGTGCTGGTTGCCTTATTTTTATTGTCGCTTTAAGCTTTTTTGGTCGATTTATGTCAGCTTGTCCCTTCACCTATAGGCCCCAGGTGGGGTTCTTCTATGTGTTGTGGATTCTAGCCATGCTAGGGTGGCTAAGCTCGTTCTATAGACGGACGTTGGTTTTTCCGTTGATTGGCTCGATATGGAACACAGTAGGCTTACCAGTAGCATGTGTGTTCGGTTTGTCAGGTGCTTGTCCTTGTTCATCAGCTAGTGGGTTTCCGTTTGTCCCTCAACGGTGCTTTAGGTTAGGCAAGTGTAGTTACCATCTAGCGAGAACATCTACTGCTAGCTACATAGAAACTACATGTACTCCTACTGGATCGCCAACGTTGTTGGAGTGTCCCTTCCGCGGTTTCTTTAGATTGGCCTGTCTTCTTGGTCGAGATTGGTATGTCGGTTTCATAACTATGCCTTTTTGTCCGGTCAGACAACCTCTTGACAGTTTGGCATCGGTATAGTTCTCACAACGACTAGTGTTGACTCTCTCGAGCAACTCCACATCCTTCACTTATCCCTCCCTTTCTTCACCATCTTCTGCTCTATCTCCCTCTCCTACTTCTGTCGCTACTAGTGCGGAGTTGTCGACTCCTCGTCGGTTTCCCCTCTATTTCCTATCCTCTTCTTAGTAAGGCCGTGACAACAATCATTAATGATCGCTTTTCTTGTCTTACTAAGAATTCATACCGTGGATTCTTTGTTTAGACCGCCATCTCGTTCTTCTCGCCACTTTCAGCATCCAGTCTCTCGCACTCCGTGCAACATTCGCAAACGCTCTATAGCGGCTTATGAGAAGATCGTTAGATCTACTTGACACACTCTTTATTTTATCTGAGTTAGGAGGTGGGCTTGGTCTCTTCTCTCCTTCTCTGTGGAGCTTGTTTGGTTATGTCTTCGATGGCGAACTTCCTTTTCTGGAACGTTCGGGGTATTGGAAAAGATGAGTGTATAGCAAAGCTCAAGCGCATTGTCAAGAAGCATTTTGTATATTTGGTAGAACTTCTAGAACCTATGATGGGACCGTACGCAATTACCAAGTCCGTTCTGCCCCTCGGCTTTGGTGGTGCCATACTCAACGTGTCAAGCAAGATTTGAATCTTATGGTCCAATGGCCTTATCGTTCACCCTCTGTCCTATTCGGACCAATTTTTCTCGGTAGCTTGTTTGTTTCTTCTTTCTCCTCTTCCTTTTTATTCTCTACGGTTTACGCTAAGTGGGACAGGATCGAGAGACAAGTCCTTTGGACCGACATTCTCTCTCTATCCACCTTCGGCTTTTCTGTCTCGGTTTTTGGTGGCGACTTCAACGTGGTTACTAACCAAGCATAGAAACGTGGAGGTAATGTTGTTAACTGTTTAGCGATTGTGGAATTAATTGCTTTCATTATCAGCTCGGGTCTATCAGAAGTGTCTTTTGTCGGATCGGCTTTCACTTAGTGTAACAAAAACAAGAAGGTCCAAACCAGATTCTCTCTAGACTTGATAGGGTATTTGCTTCGGAAGGATGGTTCAGCCTACCATTCATGTACCCTGTCTCTCCCTTGCATCGTACCTTTTCCGACCATGCTTCTATGCTTCTTACCTATTCCCTCCATTCTCATTCTGGCCCGTCCTCTTTCCGGTTTCAAAATATGTGGAGATCTCATCATTCTTTCCACGGTGTTGTGGAAGAATCCTGGTTCTCCCCTATAATTAGTCCCCCTTGTGTTGTTTTTTCTTGCAAGATGAAGCGTCTCAAGACCTGTGTTAAGACGTGGAATCTTCTTGTTTTAAAGAATATCTTCGATCGCGTTAGAGCGGATGAAGAAACTCTCGTTCTTGCGGACGCGGCTTTTGATGAAGAACCCACAACCATCAATAAGGAGGCATGGGCGGTAGCCCAACTTGCCTTTTTGTTTGAGCTTTGCATTGAACAAGACCATTTGCGCCAAAAATCCAGGATCAAATGGATTGTTGAAGGCAATACGAACTCCAGGTTTTTTCATTCTTCTATTCGCAAGAAGAATAGACTTCATTCCATTCGTTAGGTTTCCTCTTCTCATTGCGCCTACCTCAGTTATTCCTACCTCGAGGGAGTTTGTTTGGAGCATTGGGACTAGAGTCGTCAGAGCTTTAGATTTCATCTCGAATTAGGTTGTCGCAACGAGGATCCTTATTACTATGCGCTTGGCATTCCTATGGAAAAATTCCAAAGTCTTGGGTTGTTTCTAATCGATCCACGCTCCAAATTCAGAATTAGGATGGACGCCCTTGGCAAGTTGGACTAGGACAGCATAGGGACTCAGGTCTTTAACATCCATCGACGCATTGCCAAATCTTTCGAGATAGCTTTTCAGACTTTCCCCACTGCATTAGGATATGTGCATACCGAATTGTTTGATCAAATCCTTGGCAAGATGGTCAAACGTTGAGATGGTTCGTGGTAGGAGTTGGGTGAACCATAAAAGAGGCATGACCTCTAAAAAGACAAGGAAGCACTTCACGACGTCCATAGCATGAATGGAGTCCATGCATAGTTTATAACGATTTATGAAGCATCTAAGGTCTGTTTTCCATAAGCAAGCCTTTATCTATGACATATTGAAGTTGTTTTGGCCATTCGGCATTGAGCACATCTTCGGCGAAGGGATTACGCCTCGCACCACTCGTCGGTTACGCGAACCCAACATTCTTTCATGATGTTGCAAACCAGGTTGGTGTGAATGGGAGTTCAAATCTCTACTGGATCACACCAGTCATGATCCAACTCAGGAATGCCTAGCCTTTGATGTCTTCTAGGATGAATGTCAGCTTCATCTGAAGAATCCTTGGCCTCGTCTCTTTGTCTTTGTAGAGGTCAATAAGCGAAAACTTGGGCCTAGTTTGGTCGTCTGGGCCCCAAGTTCTGAATTGTGATAGGTCAATCCTTTTTAGTATGGGATCAAGGACGAGTCCCTTGGCCTAGATTACATGTTTGTTCTCTAACGGCTATTTCGATGCCAAGACGGTTCGTTATCCGATATTGGCTTCAGTTATGGTGGAGAGTAAAAGGAATGGAGCTCAGGGAGACGTGGCTTGGAGGAGATTGTGCGCTCCTACCTGCTTAAAGGTGTAGGATGTCTCATTGAGCATAATCTTGAATCTTTGCATCAACTCGAGGTTGCGCTTGATTTTCTTGTCGAGGATTCTTTGTTTTTCCCTCAATTTTTTCATGACTTCAAAAAATTGAGTACGGAACTGGAGCCTTAGGATAAGATGAAGTAGCAATTTCCATATTCGTCGGAACTTCGTTGAGTTGAGGCTGAAGAGGGTTTTCAAAATTAGGGTCAACCATTGAAGGTCCAACCATGATAGTCTTTCCTTTTGTCACCATTATCGGTAAACTTGATAGGTAACTCAATGGAGACCTGATTAGCACTCCAAGTTTCAATTAACAAATGGTAAGAAAGGCAAAGTCTTTAGTTTCTCAGTGAAAGCACCAAAATGTTAACATACAAAAGTTTGCACAACACCCAATGAGTTCTAAAATAATGATACTAAACATCCAGAATGGAAATTATGCAGGAAAGTAAATTAATATAGCATTTATAATGGTTGATTCGTCAGAATATGCATCCACTTTGAAGGCTTTTCTCTTTTATTATGTTCTCTTATCAGGTTTACATTGTTAGGAACGATAGTACCGTAAAATACAAAGGTCATGGTGGAAACAAGGTCCTAGTGTGTCTAAAATAGGGATGGAGCTCTTCATTCCGAAATGCATGTGCAACCCGAAATAGTCCTACAAGGAGTAGCTTGTTTCTTCTTCCCAGAGTAATGGAGTGTACTTGAGAGGTCCTAGGAAGCTTATCCTCTTCCTAAACTATTTAAAGAGCATGGAGCCAACACTTTTCATATGAAGGCTGGGAGTTATTTATAGGAGAGCTGGAGGAAGTGAAGGAGGTAAGAGTAGGTGGGGTGTGGGGCTCACACCCACAATTTGTACCTCGGAGTTGATACTGATCTTGGGATTGGTACTGACCTAAGTACTTAGCTCTTCTATTTCTTCCTTTGTATCTCTGAAACTTTTATTCTTTAACTGTCTTCACATCCTGATGGCTTTGTCTACATCATATCTGGTGGCTCTGCTTTGGTGTAGATCAGTAGTTGCGGGATATGAAATAGCGAAGGGAGACTAGATACAAAATGAGGGAGCAAGTGGGGATACAAATGTAGCTTGGGAAAATGGGATACGAAATGTTAAAGTGTAATCACGGGATACAAAATCCTGGGGGTTGTGAGGGAAATGAATTCTTGAAGGCTCCAAGGTAGGAAAATGCTAAGGAGCCGATATGAATTTGCGATGGAATAAATATTGATCCTAAAGCGCTTGACCATATTTGAGTAGTTTTGTTGAGCCAGGATGGCTATTCTTGTATGAATTTATCTGAACTTGAACTTTGAATATCTTAGCAATGCTTCTGGGTTATTACCAATGCGATGGGTAATAACCCAGAAGGTTGCTAATGGGTCGAGTCGTGTGGGCCTAGGCTGCTTTTGATAGCCAGGCCAAAAGGTCGATTAACACATACATTTGTATGTGCTAAGTCTAAGGGCTCAATATTCCATTTGGTACGATGAAAGGAAGTTTTGATCATTTTTTCCTCACCACATATTTCATACTTATAACTTGAATTTACTAAAAATTTAGGTATAAAATCTAAGTTAATCATTTCCATAATGTATCAAAATTAATATGACCTAATCTGACAAGCCATATATTAGAGGATTCAGCGATATAAATAGAAAATTCAATTTTATTATCTTAATCCTTTAGTACAGTAGTCATAACATTCATTTTAAATAATCTATTTTTCACATAACCGTTTCCAACATAAACTCCGTTATTTGTTAAAACAAAGTTATTGGAGACAAAAATCAACTTGAATCCATTGTCGCTAAGAAGGATCCATAAAAAAATTCTTTCGTATGCCTAAGACCTAGTATGACATCATTTAGCATATGCTCTTTTCTAAAGGTCATTTTCAGAATAATTTTGCTTTTCCTTCGACCTTTGATGTGGAGGTGTTTCTGTATTAACAATTGTTGTTCCTCTGTCACAGCTTTGTAATGGGAAAACATGCACTTGTTGGCGTAGATATATTTTGTGTCACCGGTATCCATAAACCATTCTTTGGTATTTCAGATCAAGTTGCATTCAAAGATTACCACAAACAAGTTCATTTTGTAAAAAAAATCAGAGAGTTTCTCGCATTTAGTGATATTTTTTTTCTTAGGATCTCGACATCTGCTTGCTTTATGCCCTCTCTTGGCGTAGTTATGACATGATCCTTTAAATTTCTTTGGTTTCTTTGTACTTGAATTTTATTCCCATTTATGCTTGTTGTTCTTCTTAGCCTCAACCACATTTACCTTTGCCAATATTGCATTAGTCGATTTCTTTTCTGATTTCCTATTGTCCTTTTCGATCCGAGTCGAATAAAAAGGTCGACCATTATCATTTCCTCGCACTTATACTTTAGATAGTTCCTGAAATCTTTCCATGATAGAGGTAGCTTTTGGATGGCAGTAGCGATTGAAATGATTAGCTTATGACATCCATTTGTTATGGATTTCTTGAATTGTCAACTATAACTCCTAGATTTAACTAATGAAAATTATGGCATCCATCATTTTGAAATTGAGGAACTTTCTAGAAATATACTTTTTCATTTCGACATCCTCCATTTTATACTTTTTATCTAAAGAAGCCCATAGTTGCTTTGAGGTTTTCGCTATGCAGTACACATTATACAAACCATTATCCAATCCATTTAATATGCAGATTTTGCATATAAAGTCTAGATTAATCCAGATATTGAGTGCTTTGAATTTCAATTCAACAGGCTCTTGTTCGTTTACTTCTCGAGCATCTCAAAAGATACCTTGGAAGGTTTAGTGTAGTCAAGTAGGACAACATTTTCTGTTGCCATCGCTTGAAATCAACTCTAGTGAACTTTTTTAGCATTTCATGATGCGATAAAGTGAAAATAGTTGTTGGGACCATTACTTTATTCTCATTAGCAGCCATAGTTGGCTTTATTACTAAGGTGTTACTATGTTGAGTCGTTGTTTGTAATACAGTGATTTTAATCAATTCTTGACTAAATATTTACAAATTCTGTTTCAAGATTCTTAGGGATGTGTAACACAATTTGTTATAGAACTGTTTGCAAGACTTTTTTTGCAAATATTTTGCAAATACTACATTGTCTGCACTTAGATTGCATAATTGTTTCAAAACTACTGTAAAACTTCTGCAAATATTTTGCAAAATGTTAAATAGATAATGTATTAAATACAACACCGATTTGATTGTTCGAGTCTAGTATAATCACTGTTTCCTTGAAATAGGATTGCTCCCTCAATGGCATAGAAGGTTGGATTAGCAATTGTTTTCTGAGATAAAATTTAATTGATTTCTGCAATGTTGCGATGGCGATTTCAGAGCAACGACAGGCTCAAGAGAGTGATTATTATAGGAAAAGAGTTTTAACATTAGAGGACGAAAAGATAGAGAAATAATTGCATTTCTAGGTTCTCTGCCTATTTGTAGATGCAAGAAGGTACCTATTCGTCAATAGGTATCTATTTGAACTGTTGCTGCTATTGGAAAGGTTGCGAACATTTAACCAAGAGAAGCGACCAATCTAATACCCTTTTTGACGTTTTATTTTGAACAGACAAAACAAAAAACTTTTTGATCTGAATAGCCAAACCAAGCCAACTGCAAAGTGCCAATGCCTCTAATACTCCTTAAACGCTCATTTGAATATGTCACACATGTGGGTGCAAGTGCGGGTTCAGTCTTGAGCATGGGATCAGGCACAACCGTGCGGAGCGAAGCTGTGACGTCCCACTTTTCATTCACGATGACATTTAACTACCACTGTCAACCCAAATTATACAGGAAAGCAGGAAGTTAAGAGAAAGAAGTTAGAGGATGAGAGAGAAAGAAATAAATATTAGAATAGAATAAAAGAAGAAAAACATCGGAATCTCACAACGGAACGAATAATATATATAATATAACAACATATCTTTACACAAAAGAAAACTGTACATACATACCAATCATCTGAGTACAACCTATATCAGATATAACGGAACAAACTCTAAATAACTAACGGTGAAGCTTCATGCTTCCAGCTTCTGAAACTCCAAGCGAAAACAAACTTGGAAAATATGTTCGGTCTGACCCGAGCACATTTTGACGCAAAACAAAAACACATGGATAAGTCTGGAATACTTTCAGTGATAAATTCACATCAAATGATCGGCTTAACTTAAAAAAAAACATCTGGAAAGAAAGGATAATAGTAAGACCAGTCCACACATAAATATGGATGATTTTACTTTACTGTAACCCAAAACATTTTTAATATATCAAAACCCAGTGATATTATAATAGTGTCTATCAAACCACAAATAAATAACCATCAAGCAGAATGCTTACATCTCATGCTCTACATATTTAATACAAAATCAAAAACCGCATGTCGCTTATTGGAGATTGGATTCCAACCATGTCAAGGTTTTGGACCACCTTCCCGATCAGAGTACTCTAGAGGGGATACACTGGGGTTCAGCAAGAATGTCTTGCAATCCAGGCTAAACATAACTGGTCACTCATTTAGCTTGAGTGTACTGAATGTATTGCCATCCTTGGTGGGAGCTAACCACCGTTCCCGTGGGACAACATCGAAAGATTAAAGAAGGAAATGGAATCTGTAGATGGTGACAATACACCTTGCTTGGGGGCGACCCAACTAGTCATGTGACCTACCCGATGTTTTTCATTTTCCGGTTGATGAGGCTTGAGGTCACGTTTACCCTTTTAAACATCACATCATATTCACTTTGAATGTCACATCGTCAAATCACTAATTGACGTCCAGAAATATACTCTGGCTGTTAAGCAAGAGAATTTCTCCACCACCAAACTTGGTATATTTATAAAAATCAATGTACATGGGTTTCAGGAAATAATCTATCAAACACTCATCCATACAAGTCATCCAGTAACAGGATGATCCGAAGGCACCCTCCTACCGAATATCATATAGGAATCACCCTAAGGATCAGTAGCGAGAAGTCCTTACAATCTGCAGATTCTAACCACGACAGAACCATAGTGTATCTCCAATAGCTAACCATAGACTATAAGTAATTCTTCTATTTTATGAAGATCTACAGTCTAACACAGATAATTATTAATTAAAGATGCTAACCCAGTTTCCGTAGCTAAAGATGGGAGTGAACCATTTTATGCTAACCACAGTGTATCTCTGGGAGCTAACCATAGATTATAAGTAGTTCTTCCATTTCGAGCTACATAGTTTATTCATCTTTAAATAAAGATGGAGCTTTCAAGTAGCCAAAAATGGAGCCACAATTTGCGTACTTCATTATTAACTACCAATAGGTTACAAAACTTCTTCTTTTACAAAAATCAAAAGACCATTTTTCAATGGCGACCACCTTTCCGCCCCTTTTTCAGCTCGCCCTAACCTTTACTCCCGCCTCTCCCCGACATATATCAACTACCATCTAGTATCGCCGCTCCAGTCCAAACCTCCACCACCTACTCCTCCACCACGTGAATCCCCTCCAGTCCCTTTTGCCCCTTTCAATCCCCAATCTGCTAACCCTAGTTCATCCACTTACTTACCAAGGAAGATATGGTCGACCCTTTTCAATTTGAAACGTTGTAATGCAGGTTCCTAATCTCCTCCTCCTATGAAGCTTGTTTTTAAGGGGAAGGCGTTGCAACCGACAGGAGATATTCTTGCAGCTGCCGACGAACAGTGGAGCGGTTATCTTGTTAGGCATTTTCTCGACCGTCCCTATCATGCAATACAGTATCCTCTCACTTGAAACAGATTTGGAACCTTGTTCGGGGGGGGGGGGTATCAAAATCAGATCTACAGGTACATTTTTCTTTTTCTTCATTGATAGAGTTGAATACAGGGAGAAAATTTTGCAAGCCGATCCAATTCTAATCCTGAACAAGCTCTTCATAGTTTGGCCATGAGTTTCTACTTTGGGTGATTTAAATAAATCTATAACCTCTGTGCCAGTTTGGATCAAGCTCACGAACCTTCCACTCATTTTTTTGCCTAGAAAAGGAATAAGTTGGTTGGCTATGCGTGTGGGGAAGTTTCTCTCTATGGACCTCTCGACGGAGAAACTTGAATGCCTTGAATACGTGAAATGCATGGTGGAGGTCACCCCCAAGACGGGTTACCCTATGAATTTCTGGTTATACTTCCTGATGGTAATGAAAAAATTGTTTATGTTACTTATTTGTGGCGTTCGGAGATCTGTGTGAAGTGTGAAAGCTTCGGGCATGCAACTGTCAACTGTGTAAAATTCTTAGAAGTTTCAGTTAAAGAATCCTCAATAAAAGAAAAGGAAAAGGTCCATGTTAACTCATTTGGTGGGCGTGAGCAAGTAAAGCACAATGTCAATCTTGGTGTTGGAAATCAGCCTCGTGCTAACACTGTATGGACGAAGGTTGCTGGAAAAAGAAAGATTGACTTTGTGCCATTTCAGAAGCCAAATGTTGAGAAGGAGAATCAAGTGCAACGTGATGGTAGCATAAGTAAGAACAGGTTTTCTGAGCTTTCGGATGTGCACGAAGATGAAACTAAAGATGTTGAATTGCATAACCGTGAGGATGGGGAATCAGGCAAGTGAGCGACCTATTATCACGCACCTTCCCTAGTCCTTCTAATGTCAGTACTTAGAACTTGATTACTGCATGTTCTAAACGTGTAGATGCAAATGAAATGAATGCAATAGGGTCCGTTGGTAAACTGCAACAGGAAATACCTGATGCGATTAGTATACAGTATGAAAAGAGAATGGAAGTACAACAGAACAGTACTGCAGGGGATAAGTGCTCCATTGTTTCGATAAGTACAGAAACTGAAAACGCTAGAACTAAAGAAATAGTGGCCCGAAGTGTAAATGTACTGGATGTGGCTCAAGACAGTGATGATGTGGTTGTTGATGCTTGTCTTGATTCTTTCCTAAAAGGTAATTCCAACTGTGTGGATGAAGCAATGAAACTTGCTGTTAACGAACCAAAATCAGTGAATGTAGTCCCAAGATGTTATGAAAAAGGTGTGCGCGAAAATATTGAAAGCCTGCGCATCGAGATTGATAGTGGAAAGCTTGATAGTGTAATTTGCAAGGAGAAAACTAAATTGATGGAAATAATGATCAAGAATTACAACTCAATGGACAACTATGCGAAAGAGAGAGAAAGGAAGGGTATTATTGAAATTGGTAGGAGCAAAGCGTTATTTCCACCACTTTTAAACCTGGCTTCCTGAATCATGGAAACAAGCATGTCTCGAAATTGGAGTCGCCAGTCAAACCTAGATCTCCACCCTAAGAAAGCATGCGGAAGAAACCAAGTCCTTATCATCATATAAAACCGCCTCCAGGATACAAAGCTCCACCACCAGACAATTTCCCCAGCTCGCCCACTTCTAGTTCGTCTGGATGGAAGATTGGAAATGCCCGAATCACTAGAAGCAAAAAATTCGAGTTAATGAGAGAGATCAATGACGACAAAGACTGGAAGTTTTAGCCTCTCCAATTCTGCATGTTGACCAAGTCAAAAGCCATGTTAAGTTTCAAGTGATTCTTTAGTAACATTGAATATGTAATATGGGTATGTCATATGGTTAGTATTCTCTTCCCTGCGTGGAAGACCATTTTGTTGTTATGTATGCTTCATATCACCAGATCTTGAATGTATTTTATTTTTGAATAAATAAAAGAGTGTTACGGATCACTTTAAAAATCGGTCGGCCTTGCCAAAAAAACAATAGGTTAGTTAATATCATTAAGATAATAATTTAAATAATAAACTATCCAATAATCATCTTAAATACATTTAAATTTAAGATTAATTAGCTTTTATAACAATCGTTGAATTAAAACTATATAAATAATAAAAACTCACTTAATTGTTTCCTTGGAAACAAATATTCCAAAGGAAAATTTTATTTATATCCACCGTTTCTATCAGTTAATCCACCCTAAATTATAGCATTTCTACACATTTTTATGGTTTGTTTAAATTTTAAAATTTGATTAGTTTATCCACGCGGACAACGTATATTTCATCTATTTTCTTACGGTTCTCTCTTTCTCCTTCTCACATCTTTCACATATACATTTATAATTGGATCCTTTCCTCTAGGGTTTATATTGAAAGAATTCAACCATATTTTCTGCATAAAAAACTAATAACCACAACTTTTGGATCAAAAGTGATCGAGTAAATTAGCTTTGTATCATGTAAATGTGTAATGAAAATTCATATAAATTATTCAGTTTTGCGAAGGATTTCAGCATGGAACAATGTTGAACTAAACTGTCGTAGAAGGCCAGTATTGGTGAGCATGTTTTTCTAAAGTACCATAGAAGTGTTTTTATACTATTTTTGTTGTCAAAATGACCAAAAGAATATACAAAAACCAAAGTCGTTTCTGTTGTGTTGCAAATAATCCCCGGCTTTAGTTATTAATTGGATTGAACAACCTAAGTTAAGAGATATTAGTCAAACAAAGCGGTTCCAGGTGATTATATATTTCTCAAAGTAGAAGTTTGGTGTTTGGATTTATAGTTTTGGTTAAATTCATGTTGACAGAAAAAACATAACGTCCGAAACAATTTGCTGCAGGGGATCAACTTCACCATCAACAATTCACCAATGGCTTTATTCGCTCATATGATAATCCATGGAATCTACATAGATCAGTAATTAATTGCTGAGACATATTTTAATTAGGGCAAAATTAATTTTTCCCATTTCCAAACCGTGAGAAAGAAAGAAGTCGTGAGAAGATAATAAGAGAACCATGGTGTAACACTCCGCCTCCGCAAGGGTCACTCGCAAAGGAATGCACTAGCTTTGGAGGGGCATTATTGGTAAACATGCACAGAAATATCACAAGACAGAACATATAAAATAGCGGAAATAAAATCGAACTTTCATAAACATTAATAATTAAGGTCTAAAGCCTTTTACATCAGAGTACATCAAAACCTGTCTTGCAATAGTAAAGAAGCATTAAGACTTTTTCATAAATTATTCGCCAAGTTAAAAAAACAGTAAAGTAACCATAGCCAAGAAAAGTCCAAGCCATCCATGATGACCTTCAAGCAGAAGAAGTCTGAACTAAACAACAGTATTTCCTCCCTGTAACCTGGGGGGGAAACGGAAGAAAAGAGGCGAAACAAAACGGGTTAGTCAAAAAGACTGAGTAAGCCCTATCTACTATTAGCATAAAAACTAGTAAAGTTAACTGACATGAGAAACTGAGATGAACATAAGCATGATGACAAGATAGATAAGCTAAATCAAAATAACATGATGAACTACTGAACTCAGATAAACTAAAGTGTCATGATAAATTACGATGTCAAGATAAAACAAGGTATCCCATCGTCAAGTTCCTGTCAAGTATAATATCCTCATGATAGCTATTACGTATAACGTCCCATGATATCTATCCTGTATTTTGGCTCTGCACCTACCGTACTAGTATCCCAACCGTATCATGTGTTATCTATGAATGACCCTTACTCAAAAGTCGTATAATGGTCCATGTCAACCTAATATGTCGCATATATAGGTTACTCAACTCGTATATTCCTTTCCATGTAAATGTTCAGTCCCTTGCCGTAGACCATACGGGCTTTCCCATAAGATTTTATATTACTTTAACATAGTTCCATGATCCTTAAGATCGGTTTGGACTGTTACCCTAAACCTAGCTAGGGTCTTCCAACATGAATTATCGTTTGTACAACTAGGACTTATGCTACCTAGGGCTACTAGGGATTATGCTTACCTATTGCACGTTTTCGTATCTCGGTTTTGGTTCAACCACCCAGGGCCACTAGGATTTACGCTAACCGTCAACCGCGCCCTTTTACCCACGCATTCATCGTGAATCGTTTTTCCATGACTGTATGCACATGTATCACATCGTGCCATCCCAGTCCTGTCACAGGGCAGATCAAGAAATACAGGACTCGGTCGGGAGCTTTCGATTTATCTGCCGATGCAGATGTTAAGGTCTGTTTTTCTATACGTGGCTATGGTCCCACGCGACCCCTCCCTCAACTAGTGAAAGACAAGACAGGATAAATCCTATATGAGAACACACTACTGGCCAACCCACAATCTAGCCCAACCGCAACCATAATTAGATAGCAATTATGGTCTTTTGGGTGTTCTCTGCCTTTCCGTACGTACACGCCTGACCAAAGATGGTAGGTAGCCTGACGAAATGCTATCTAGGGTACGACCGTGTATCGTCGACTATCCCCTATCCATTCCCGTCTTTAGGTCGCTCGCATAGCAACCAAGGCATACTCTTGGCTCTTCTAACGCAGACCTTAACCTCTCATGAGCCTAGTATAATCACCTGGCAGCTCACAGAGGGATACCAAGAATATCCTCACGTTCCCCGAAGCCGCTGCTTCGTTACCCAGTTCGCTGGAGCCTTTATCTAAATCAGATACTTGCTCCTACTCGTATACTTAAATGATGACCTACCGTATCAGGTTACTCATCTATCTATGAACTGGTCTAAATTTCCTTGACTAAGAATCATTACTTAGTTATTCCTCAACTAAGGTTTACCACTTAGCCTTATTCCCGTTATCCTTGTTAACTACGGTTATCCACCTAATCCTCAGAACTAGGGTTTTCATAATGGATTAAGTGTCACTTAAGTTCATGACTTAACCCGTCTACAAATCATGTCAAAATTGGCTAAGTATCCAAGTCCAAGACTTAACCCTACAAACCATGTTCACGTTGGTTAAGTATATTAAGCAATTCACGACTTAACCTCGTCCAATTATCATTCCAGATTGGTTAAGTATATATTAACTTGACCCTATCAATTGTCTTAATCAAATCGGTCAAGTGTATTCAAGCGATTCGTGACGTAGCCTTATCATGTTTTCACGTTAGATCGGTTAAGTATAGGTTAACTTAACCTCAATAAATTCACGAGTTAGATTGGTTAAGTATAGGTCACTTAACCACCTCAAATCATCATGTTAGATTAGTTAAGTGTTTAACTTAACTCCATTAAACTACCAAGTGGGATTAATTAGGTCTAGGCTAACTTAACCCCATCCGATTTCCATGCTTAGACTGGTTGAGTCTAGTCTTAACCTCATCCATTAACTGTATTTTTCGGTTAAGTGTCATTAAGAAAACTTACTTAACCTTCCCAAATTATCGTGTTGGATTGGTTAAGTGTTGGTTAACTTAACCCCGTCCACTAGTCGTATAAAAATGGTTAAGTGTCATTAGGCAAATCAAATTACTTAACCTACCCAACCTTGTCATGTTTTGTTAAGTATCATTAGCCTAATCAATTTACTTAACCCATTTGTCCATGTCATATTTGGTTAAGCGTCATTAATCAAATTAACTTAACCCTATCATGCGGCATTAATTACTTAATGCACCTCAACCTCTCACATTAGACTTTGTTGCGGTTACTAGTTAAGCCGGTCGGTTCCGGGTAGCTTTACACCACAACTTGGTCTAACCTCGGGTTCAAGCACAACATGACCAACTTCTCACATTGGGTCCTATTGTTTGCAACTACTAGTTAGGCCGGTCGGTTCCGGGTAGTTTTACGTTGCAAACTCAACCCAACCTCGAGTTGGCCACACTTATATTATCTAAGTGTCATGTCCATTATGTTTTCCAACACATATTACAAGTTTTCAAGCAATTGGGTAGACCTAACTTAATAGGTAAATTCCCAATGGGTAGACCTAACTTAATAGGTAAATTCCCAAGCTTATGTTTTCAAGCATACTTACATGTCAATTTCCATGTTATATCTCAAGTCATGTTTTCAAGTATAAACACATGTCATATTTAACGTTACATGTTGTCTTGTTTATACCCATTTACCCAAATCATGTTCATGTCATTATGTTTTCCCATAATGTGACCCCAACGCTTTTAAACTCGCATAATGGATTCAAAGAAGGAACTTGTCAAAGGCATGACAAAAGTGGATATTAAGCCACAAGTTAATCATGGTGGCAAATGAGACACAAATGTGTTCATTAACTTGCATGTTACATTCTTAAGCCTCAAAAACATGCATAAACCCAAACTTGGCACATAAGCGAATCATGGTGACAAAAGACACGGAATGATGACTTAGTAACTCGCATATATCATCATATAAGGGTTATGACCTCATATGCAAGTTGACATAAAGGTTATGAGGGTTCTCATGTTGCATAATGCAACATTTCAATATAAAGGTTGTAGCTTTTAGCCCACAAGATCAAGATAATGACTTCATAAACTTGCATAACATGATAGCATGTATCATACTCAATGATCAAACCCAAACTTGCAACATGAACATTTAACTTCATAGTTAATATCTAAGAGTAGGGAAAGGGCTTACATTGCTATGAAGGCACAAATCGATTAGATTAAAGATTGTGATGAAGCCTATGCATGCCATCACCCAAAAACCCAAAGATGAACACTCCAAATCAATCAAAACCCCATCTTTATGAACAAAGGTCAAAGCTTTAGCCTTGAAATCAACTTGAGAGGCTCTCATACTAACATAGAAACTCTCTAACACTCTCATGATCATGAAACCTCTCATAGGAATTTACTTAGGAATTTTAGAATGAGGGTGGAGGCCATGAGAGTGAAAATTTTGCCATAGTTTAGTTGCAAGAATGAATAATGAGGGTTTAGGGGTAGGTTAGAGGCTTATTTATAGAGATTAGGAGTGATTAGGACCTTAGGATTAACCCTAGGATCAACCTGAACCGTCAAATTTCAAACCAGGCCCAAAAACCTAGCCAAGACAGAAAATAGGTGCACCAGGCAAAACTGCCCGACCACCCTGAGTCGACCCCCAAGTCGACAGGGCTGTCGACTTGGGTCAAGGCAGGTCGACTCCCAAGTCGAAAGGGCTGTCGACTTGGGGTGCCTGGCGGGAATTTTTCCCGCCTAGCCTTCCAGCCCTAGTTTTCGAAATTAGAACTTGCTTTTAAACTTGAATTTTCTGAAAACTTTGTCGGACCATAACTTGGTCATACGGACTCCGATTTTCGAAAACTCGGACTATATTTCGCGTATTTTTCCGAGACGAACGCAATGGCATAGCCCGTTTTACTTGATTCAGAATTTAAAATTAAATTCTGCCTTGATTCTCGTCTTAACACGTTATCGAAAAATACGGGTTGTTACATTCTCCCCACCTTTTAGGATTTCGTCCCCGAAATCTCTAAGTTAGGAAGAACATATCCTACCATCCATCATCCATCTACTCAAAACATCATCCACAAGCAACCATTGTCCTTAGATGATTTCTAATGCTGTATGAATACATGCAAAAGGTGTGTGTATATGCACTTATCTAATGTAAATGATCAGGCCTGAATAATCTTTCTAATGCAAGATATGTATAGTGCCATGAATCCAACATGTATGCAAATAATCATAGTCATATAGATACTATATGCGTGCACAATCATTCATTCATATGCAACAACCGCATGATAATACATTCGATTTCATCCATAAACAAAAATACTCGTGCATATGCAATATGAAATGTGACCGAGTCGAGCTAGTATCTAATGTGTATTCGCGCATCCACGAGCAACCACTTGCAACCGCTTGCAACCATATCAATCATAACATGTTTCAAATACATGTTCACATCCATAGTGTTCTACCTAGGATTCCCTGAAATAGGGTTGAGAAGATAAACAAGATAAACTCCTTACGGGGTTTGTAACAGAAAATAGGACCGAGAGGATGTCCACAAAAGATAGCCTACAAGTAAGCTCTACAGAAAACAGGGATCAAGGATATACTCCCCAAAAAGAGATATCATGCGCGTATCTAGTCTTTGACCATCAAAGTCGTATTTCCTTGAGCTTACTTCCATTGTGCCTTGACCGTCCTTTAACTTCGCGATTTCGTAGCTTCTTATTTCCTGTTTCCATAACATGAGCTGGAACTCATTTCTTCGTCGCCTCTCATTCCACTTGCACTTATCCTTTTTCTAGAATACTTGGCGCAAACATGACTGCGTACTCATGATCTCATGCAAGCTTTCCAAAATTCCCTAGTGAATCTCGGACCTCGTACCACAAGGTATTCCATGTAGAAGAACTTCCTCTTGAAAGTAAACAGACGTCGACCAGGTTACCAAGCGCACTTACTAGGGTAATTTCCATAACTCATGCATAAGTGAAATAAACCATCCGTCTTATCGGCGAACACCACTCGATCGGGCTTCAAATTTCCAATAAAGGCATCATGGGATTCTAAGTAACTAGTCATGACAGAACCTCAAAAAGGTTATACGATACTTCGAGGGTATTACCAAGGCTAGTCAAAAGGTCTAACTACCCTCCTATCAAAACCGAGAGTGGCACCCCCTACTGGATAACCACTTCATCCCTAGAATCCATCCATAGTTATAAATATAAGCATTATTTCCAAGCTTCAACACTTGACATAGACATTCTCAAATCCAAACAAGCCATGAATAAATGAACCGATTCTCCAATAGGACTTTGAGACAAAAATTAGATTCTCTATTACGCTAGTACTTAAGGTGCAGAGACTCAACTATCGAAGCAGACTTAAATGATACGATGATCAAAACAAAGTCCTAACGGGATGATAGAGAAGAAGAGTTAAACTTTTAACAAGATCGTTACCCTCCTTCCGAGGTACCCTAGAGATGAGAGCACACTATTACTCTCCCGATGATCTTTTCCTTGTCCCATAATACTTAACTATCCACCCCGTTTTACCATGCCAAAGGTACTCTCTCGTCATGGGTTTCATTGTTCATCTTTCTCCCTCTTTTGAGGACTAAACCATACCAACAAGTTGCCCATCCTTCAGCTTGTATCCTTTATCCTCTTTCTCACTATCCTTTCTTATAACGCGGCCACCGGTCTCTCGAGAACCACCTCCATCGCATGGAAAGCACTTTCGTAGATAGAAAAGATTAGTCGCAGTTAAAACCACTGTGACTACAGATGGAGGAAAGAAAGGAGGAGAGATTCAATTAAGGAAACAAGGATAGTGCTAATGGCCTTTGGGGAATAGCCTTTTTCTTTTAAAAGAAAATTTTCTTGAAAAATGCTTCTTTGTATACGGTTTCCAAATAGTTTTCAGAAGGTCTTTAAAAACTTTTGCCCAGTCTGGTAATCTTCTGCTCTGATACCACGTGTAACACCCCGCCTCCGCTAGGGTCACTCGCAAAGGAATGCACTAGCTTTGGAGGGGCATTATTGGTAAACATGCACAGAAATATCACAAGACAGAACATATAAAATAGCGGAAATAAAATCGAACTTTCATAAACATTAATAATTAAGGTCTAAAGCCTTTTACATCAGAGTACATCAAAACCTGTCTTGCAATAGTAAAGAAGCATTAAGACTTTTTCATAAATTATTCCCCAAGTAAAAAAAACAGTAAAGTAGCCATAGCCAAGAAAAGTCCAAGCCATCCATGATGACCTTCAAGCAGAAGAAGTCCGAACTAAACAACAGTATTTCCTCCCTATAACCTGGGGGGGGGGGGACGGAAGAAAAGAGGCGAAACAAAACGGGTTAGTCGAAAAGACTGAGTAAGCCCTATCTACTATTAGCATAAAAACTAGTAAAGTTAACTGACATGAGAAACTGAGATGAACATAAGCATGATGACAAGATAGATAAGCTAAATCAAAATAACATGATGAACTACTGAACTCAGATAAACTAAAGTGTCATGATAAATTACGATGTCAAGATAAAACAAGGTATCCCATCGTCAAGTTCCTGTCAAGTATAATATCCCCAAGATAGCTATTACGTATAACGTCCCATGATATCTATCCTGTATTTTGGCTCTGCACCTACCGTACTAGTATCCCAACCGTATCATGTGTTATCCATGAATGACCCTTACTCAAAAGTCGTATAATGGTCCATGTCAACCTAATATGTCGCATATATAGGTTACTCAACTCGTATATTCCTTTCCATGTAAATGTTCAGTCCCTTGCCGTAGACCATACGGGCTTTCCCATAAGATTTTATATTACTTTAACATAGTTCCATGATCCTTAAGATCGGTTTGGACTGTTACCCTAAACCTAGCTAGGGTCTTCCAACATGAATTATCGTTTGTACAACTAGGACTTATGCTACCTAGGGCTACTAGGGATTATGCTTACCTATTGCACGTTTTCGTATCTCGGTTTTGGTTCAACCCCCCATGGCCACTAGGATTTACGCTAACCGTCAACCGCGCCCTTTTACCCACGCATTCATCGTGAATCGTTTTTCCATGACTGTATGCACATGTATCACATCGTGCCATCCGAGTCCTGTCACAGGGCAGATCAAGAAATACAGGACTCGGTCGGGAGCTTTCGATTTATCTGCCGATGCAGATGCTAAGGTCTGTTTTTCTATACGTGGCTATGGTCCCACGCGACCCCTCCCTCAACTAGTGAAAGACAAGACAGGATAAATCCTGTATGAGAACACACTACTGGCCAACCCACAATCTAGCCCAACCGCAACCATAATTAGATAGCAATTATGGTCTTTTGGGTGTTCTCTGCCTTTCCGTACGTACACGCCTGACCAAAGATGGTAGGTAGCCTGACGAAATGCTATCTAGGGTACGACCGTGTATCGTCGACTATCCCCTATCCATCCCCGTCTTTAGGTCGCTCGCATAGCAACCAAGGCATACTCTTGGCTCTTCTAACGCAGACCTTAACCTCTCATGAGCCTAGTATAATCACCTGGCAGCTGACAGAGGGATACCAAGAATATCCTCACGTTCCCCGAAGCCGCTGCTTTGTCACCCAGTTCGCTGGAGCCTTTATCTAAATCAGATACTTGCTCCTACTCGTATACTTAAATGATGACCTACCGTATCAGGTTACTCATCTATCTATGAACTGGTCTAAATTTCCTTGACTAAGAATCATTACTTAGTTATTCCTCAACTAAGGTTTACCACTTAGCCTTATTCCCGTTATCCTTGTTAACTACGGTTATCCACCTAATCCTCAGAACTAGGGTTTTCATAATGGATTAAGTGTCACTTAAGTTCATGACTTAACCCGTCTACAAATCATGTCAAAATTGGCTAAGTATCCAAGTCCAAGACTTAACCCTACAAACCATGATCACGTTGGTTAACTATATTAAGCAATTCACGACTTAACCTCATCCAATTATCATTCCAGATTGGTTAAGTATATATTAACTTGACCCTATCAATTGTCTTAGTCAAATCGGTCAAGTGTATTCAAGCGATTCGTGACTTAGCCTTATCATGTTTTCACGTTAGATCAGTTAAGTATAGGTTAACTTAACCTCAATAAATTCACGAGTTAGATTGGTTAAGTATAGGTCACTTAACCACCTCAAATCATCATGTTAGATTAGTTAAGACTTTAACTTAACTCCATTAAACTACCAGGTGGGATTAATTAAGTCTAGGCTAACTTAACCCCATCCGATTTCCATGCTTAGACTGGTTGAGTCTAGTCTTAACCTCATCCATTAACTGTATTTTTCGGTTAAGTGTCATTAAGAAAACTTACTTAACCTTCCCAAATTATCGTGTTGGATTGGTTAAGTGTTGGTTAACTTAACCCCGTCCACTAGTCGTATAAAAATGGTTAAGTGTCATTAGGCAAATCAAATTACTTAACCTACCCAACCTTAGCATGTTTTGTTAAGTATCATTAGACTAATCAATTTACTTAACCCATTTGTCCATGTCATATTTGGTTAAGCGTCATTAATCAAATTAACTTAACCCTATCATGCGGCATTAATTACTTAATGCACCTCAACCTCTCACATTAGACTTTGTTGCGGTTACTAGTTAAGCCGGTCGGTTCCGGGTAGCTTTACACCACAACTTGGTCTAACCTCGGGTTCAAGCACAACATGACCAACTTCTCACATTGGGTCCTATTGTTTGCAACTACTAGTTAGGTCGGTCGGTTCCGGGTAGTTTTACGTTGCAAACTCAACCCAACCTCGAGTTGGCCACACTTATATTATCTAAGTGTCATGTCCATTATGTTTTCCAACACATATTACAAGTTTTCAAGCAATTGGGTAGACCTAACTTAATAGGTAAATTCCCAATGGGTAGACCTAACTTAATAGGTAAATTCCCAAGCTTATGTTTTCAAGCATACTTACATGTCAATTTCCATGTTATATCTCAAGTCATGTTTTCAAGTATAAACACATGTCATATTTAACGTTACATGTTGTCTTGTTTATACCCATTTACCCAAATCATGTTCATGTCATTATGTTTTCCCATAATGTGACCCCAACGCTTTTAAACTCGCATAATGGATTCAAAGAAGGAACTTGTCAAAGGCATGACAAAAGTGGATATTAAGCCACAAGTTAATCATGGTGGCAAATGAGACACAAATGTGTTCATTAACTTGCATGTTACATTCTTAAGCCTCAAAAACATGCATAAACCCAAACTTGGCACATAAGCGAATCATGGTGACAAAAGACATGGAATGATGACTTAGTAACTCGCATATATCATCATATAAGGGTTATGACCTCATATGCAAGTTGACATAAAGGTTATGAGGGTTCTCATGTTGCATAATGCAACATTTCAACATAAAGGTTGTAGCTTTTAGCCCACAAGATCAAGACAATGACTTCATAAACTTGCATAACATGATAGCATGTATCATACTCAATGATCAAACCCAAACTTGCAACATGAACATTTAACTTCATAGTTAATATCTAAGAGTAGGGAAAGGGCTTACATTGCTATGAAGGCACAAATCGATTAGATTAAAGATTGTGATGAAGCCTATGCATGCCATCACCCAAAAACCCAAAGATGAACACTCCAAATCAATCAAAACCCCATCTTTATGAACAAAGGTCAAAGCTTTAGCCTTGAAATCAACTTGAGAGGCTCTCATAATAACATAGAAACTCTCTAACACTCTCATGATCATGAAACCTCTCATAGGAATTTACTTAGGAATTTTAGAATGAGGGTGGAGGCCATGAGAGTGAAAATTTTGCCATAGTTTAGTTGCAAGAATGAATAATGAGGGTTTAGGGGTAGGTTAGAGGCTTATTTATAGAGATTAGGAGTGATTAGGACCTTAGGATTAACCCTAGGATCAACCTGAACCGTCAAATTTCAAACCAGGCCCAAAAACCTAGCCAAGACAGAAAATAGGTGCACCAGGCAAAACTGCCCGGCCACCCTGAGTCGACCCCCAAGTCGACAGGGCTGTCGACTTGGGTCAAGGCAGGTCGACTCCCAAGTCGACAGGGCTGTCGACTTGGGGTGCCTGGCGGGAATTTTTCCCGCCTAGCCTTCCAGCCCTAGTTTTCGAAATTAGAACTTGCTTTTAAACTTGAATTTTTTGAAAACTTTGTCGGACCATAACTTGGTCATACGGACTCCGATTTTCGAAAACTCGGACTCTATTTCGCGTATTTTTCCGAGACGAACGCAATGGCATAGCCCGTTTAACTTGATTCTCGTCTTAACACGTTATCGAAAAATACGGGTTGTTACACATGGGTAAACTAATCAAATATAATTAATTATACACACCTTAAAAATAGGTAGTATTCCTAGTATCAAGGGTGGATTAACTGACAGAAACGGTGGATACAAATAAAATTTCCCTATTCCAAATTATCAACTTTCTTGCTAATATCTGACTTCCTTATATATTAAAACATAAGATGTTACTATGTAAATAACTTTAATATTTCTGAATAAACCAAAGTCATAAATATCAAATTATATAAAAATCTCTATTTAAATAACTAAAATAAAACTGAAACTTTGGTTCAGTTATAAAATTAATTTTTATAACTTAAAATACGTCAGTTTGCCTGACGGCGAATTAATGCCTCAAAACGATGGATTTGAACCATTTGCTGCCAATTACTTAATCAATATTGCCTATTGATTAAAATACGACGACTAGATTCAACAATCAATATTCATTCAATCGTCGTAACTAAACATGATATAATATAAATTGGAATAAACAATTCATATTTAACAATATGAAAACAACAATTAACATACAATTTATTTGAGGAATCTGGTTGGATTCCTCCAACTTGTTCTTCCCTACATTATAATTTATAATATTGTTCAATAATAGAATACGAAATGAGAATTATAATCTAATGCATTTGAACGATCAATTTACAAATACAGTCAAACAATGAACCAATAAAAATCATCTATAGCATCCATTCGGCCAATTAAATGATAAATATTAATAATATGAATTTAAAACATCACAGTATTTCAGAAGTGTGAGAATTAACTCACCATTTGTTTTTGATAATCGGTTCATGTGTTGTTTTATTTAATTTTAAACGAGCGTTCAAAATTAAATGAAAATCTGATAGCTTCCAATCCCTTCCGAACTTTCTCAGTAGTGAAGCATTGTTCAGCACCATTCCAATGTATTCATTTACGTTAAATTCTGCGATTCGTGTAGAATAGTTATCGTCATTACAAATTCAGCAGTCAATAAAGTTTAATGAATAATTATTCATTAGTAAATTAAACTAACTAATTAATCTTTAAACTTATAATTAAACGTTTAATGATTTACTAATCATTACCTTAAGCCACGCGTTTCCCTTGTAGAAATCAAAACACCCTGATGACCTCGTTTTTTTTCCTTTCTTTATGTAGATGACGAGTCGCCCAGTCTTAACCTAACATGCAACCGACTTTCCTTTTGCTTGAGCACCAACGTGTCATCTTACTTCCCCATACACGAAGGCCAACCCAGGCCTTTCCTTTACATTTTTTTTCTAATACAAAGCCCAAGCACACGGTTCAAAAATCATAGCCCGCGTACCCATAATCGTTCTTCCACCATGTTTAAAACGTTCAAATGAAATTATCTGTACCTAGTATCCTGTATCCCCTTGCTCAACCAATCAAGACCTCTGAAACATTGCTCCAGATTCTCTACTGTTTCGAGGTAAACAGTCCTCAACCAAACGGATCTCTCAGGAACCACGGATCTCTAGGAACCACTCGGCACGGATGAATTCTTCTATATCCAACTCCGATGTTTCCATGTGCCGGATCAATCTTATCCATTGATTTGCACAAAATCTGATGGTTTAGAGTGGATCGTAGAAGCCGTTCATTAGATTATTAATAATATGTGTGGTTGATGTGCTGTGGTAACCACCGAAACCTTAATCCCCCTCTGACCGTTTTTCCACCGTACTTCCGATCTCCAACCATGGCAGCAACACCACCTCTACTCCGTTACTCCATTTCCTTAAAAAAATAACCAACCCTGCACCGAACGCCACCTCCTTACTCTAAGATTAACGTACCCTGTTCTCCTCTCAACACAGAGAGCGTACTCCCCAGTCACCCTGACATGCTGGACCCCGACCGGCCATGCTGACACCACCCCACTTCGAATTAGCTTCCCTGACCGCGACCGGATGTCACCAGTATTCTCCCACAAAAAATCAAACTGCACGTACCCGAAACTCTTCCATGCAAACGCAAAAGCTCCTGTATAATTTTTTCTTCCCTTACACCCGCTGAAGGAAAATCTCCCACTGCATCCTCACATTTAAACTTCAGAACCATCCCAACGCCTAGTCACCGGACCCCCACCGGTCTCCACCACTCTGAACTCCCTCGACCTGACTTCCACCTCCAAAGTCACCGTACTATATTCGCCCCCCTTGCAGACTGCGCACCTCACCGTCCTCAACCACCATGCTGAACTCGTCGAGCTTCCCTAGCCCAGCACTTCGTGAACAAACACAACACGCTACAGTAGATCAACGTGTGAATCTCTTCGGGTTCAAGACCCCTACGACCCTCATCATCGGATCGCCTCGCCCGTCGGAGCATCACGCTTCCCCCTCGTGATCCAGAACTTCACCCTCGATCACGCTACACCCAGGCAGCCTGCTTCCATTTTGCACGTGGAAGGTTTTTCTACTGAGAAATGAAGAACTAAATGCAAAGGGAGGATATGCTATGTAATGACAGTCGGAACAAAATCCCTCATTCCTTGCATGCATATGAGCTCACACACAACTCCCATATAACAAAAGTAATTTCTGATGTTACGTGTCTACCGGCTCATATTTGAACACAGTTCAACCATTATTTCTCCTTAACGACATGCAAAGACAATCCTAACATTCTCCCCATTGACTTGCATCCTACGAGTATCTTTTGAGAGCACTGTCTTGCCTGCATGACCCAGTCCGAAACACAACTGCCGTATAACAAAAGGAATTTCTGATGTTACGTGTCTACCAGCTCATATTTGTACATAATTCCTTCAATATATTCCGTGATGTGGGACAATTATATCCAAACCATCATTCCTTCTTAATAACATGCAGAAACAATCCAGGATACGCTTTTATTCCATGTGTGTGAAGAACATAAAATGGAAAGGTGAATTTCTGGACTCTAATCGATATGGAAGAAATGAGAAAAGTTTTATATTTGTTTTTGTTCATTCTATTTCGTCTTTGGAGATGAAGAAATGAGATTGTGGATATACATATATGCACATATACATATATATATATATAGAACAGAAAATGGGGAAGGTGAATTTCTGGGCTCTAATGGATACGGAAGAAATTAGCAAAGTTTTATATTTGTTTTTGTTCATTTTATTTCATCTGTGGAGGTGAAGAAATGAGATTGTGGATATATATATATACACACACACATACATACATACATACATACATATACATATACATATATATATATATATATATATATATATAAAGAGAGAGAGGGGGCGAGAAATGAAATTTGCACATGGTCGTTGCATCAGAATGAAAACAGTAGGTCGGCGCAGACATTTTAAGTTTTGAAGTGACTAGTGATTTTTACGTGAAAAGAACCAACGATATTTTTATGAAGTGACCGACGATATATTTTACGAAGACGACTAACAATATTTAACATATAGCGCGCATCATTTATGGTTCGTACAAACCCATATAAACATCGGTTGAAACGAAATTGAAAATTGCACAATAATTAATTATTACGATTTAAAAAAAATTAATTCCGTTTAAAACCGATATCATTTGAAAACTAACGATTTTTAATCACATATTGAATCGATAAAACATATGTATTGATTTCAATATAACAAATCTATTAATAATCAATTATCATTTATATATATATATATATATATATATTCAAATAGAATTGTATATAATTTCAAAATAATGTAGCGTATATTTTAAGTTCAATATATCGAAAGTCAAGTTAAAACGAAGTTCAATATATTAAAAATCCCTTTTATTTATATAATAGATCGTTACATGTACAAATTCTATAACGACTATTTGAAAATTTGATTTGGAGATAAAACAAAATCTACAATACGAAAACTCAATTTTTCCTCTTCATTAGAAAATTATTGTCAAACAAACTTGGACATTTCTTGTTTCGAAAATATCCGACTTAAATTGGATCCTGTATAACTAATTAAAGTTCAAAACGTAATATAACGAACTACCGCGCCGTTGCAGCTCGTTTTATAATTAAATAATAAATTATCATTCAAATATCGTTTAATAACGAAATCATTAATAAAAATTAAATATAAACATAAGTAAATCTTCTTATATTACCAAATCATAAAATATTGCAAATTCGGCCAATTTCGATTGTTTCGAAATTAAATTATTATTTTATTAATCAAACTAATATGATATTCAAAATTATTAAATTCAACCATTTAAAATCCAAATCAGTATTTAAAACAAGATTTAGATCTTAAGTTAAACGGTTAAAAATCTGGACCGTTACAGATGCGCTGCATCACCCACCTAAGACGGATTTTCTTTCATGTGTATCTTTGTCTCATGGTAAACACACTACTGTTTGCTATATAAAAACATGATATTTATTAAAAATTAAAATGTGGGACTATTCATATTCCAAGGCATTTAATGCCTCATGCTTACAAATAAATTGCCCATTCATTTCCTCTACATGAGTGAGTAATTGCTTAATTTGTTTCTAAAACTATAAAATGTTTATCGTGTTGGTTAAAGTAACACTTTGGCCTTGAACTTTTCCTCTTACTTATGAACCAGCGGATTGAGATTATCTTTGAAACGTAAGCATTTTTGTGTAAGTCTATAAGAGATAACTCATGACAAATGTTTCTTATGTTCCTTGGTTCGGTATTTGTGCTCTTTTTGGAATGAACACCAGATTCGTCTCACGAGTTCTTAGAGAATTTGACTTTTCAGTTCTCCTTGAAGTTGCGCCTTCACACTCACAAAGGTGATTCTACAAAGAATATCCCATAATACTTCACTTGGTTCTTTACATTTTCGCAGTTAGGCATCATTAAAAGATAATCTTATTGTATTCTCTGGTGGGTTATGCACTAGCTTATCTTAGGAATGGTTTGAAATAGTTTCTTCTGGTGCTACTAAGTTCTATCCTTGACTCTGTTATCTCTTTGAACCCAGATCTTGGGATCTTCAGTCATCCATGTTAGGTTTCCATTAAGGAAAACTTTTGATCTACAGGTCTTAAACCCATTATTATTGATTAGATTAAAACTCTCTCTAGGAAATTCTTTTATTAGTGGATCCATTATGTTGTCCTTTAACATTACATAGACTACAATAATAACTCGATTAAAGAGAATTTTCCATATGTTTTTTTATCCATGACGAATATGCCTAGATTTATCGTTGCATGGTCCACTATTAGCTCTTCCAACAGCACACTGACTATCACAATGTATACATATTGGACGCACGTGTTTTTCATAATTTGGAGTGTCTTCTAGAAAGTTCCAAAGCCAGCTGGCTTCTTTTGCGACTTTATCTAGAGCAATAAATTCTGATTCCATTGTTGATCTTGCTATCAAGCCAGTTAGGACGATTTTCGTGAAATCGCTCCGTTTCCTAATTTAAACACATATCTACTTGTGGAATTTGTGTAATTTGAATCAGTTATCTAATTTGCATCACTATATCATCCTATTATTAAAGGATATATTGTATATTGTGAAACATAGTTTTGTGTATACTTTAAATATCCTATAACTACGTTTATTCCATTCCAATGATTTTTATTAGGATTGCTGGTATATATGCTAAACTTGATTACAACATATGTAATATCTGACCTAGTGTAATTCATGATATACATGATGCTTCCTAGTATGCGAGAGGATTCAAGCTAATAGATTTCATCAATAGTGTTCCTTACCAAACTTGGTTCATATCTACCAATGATTTTGCAATAGTTGTATTATGTTGCTTGTACCTATCATGTACTAAGGAAATGTAATGTTATTGAGATAATGAATATCCCTTCGATGTCCTTAAATTTTAACGCCCAAGTTTACATCAGCTACTTCTAGGTCTTTCATATCGAATCTAGAGGATAACATATCCTTTTTTTGATTGCATTATGGCCTTATTATTTCCGATGACCAATAAATTATCAACATAAAGATAAACAATGACATATCCAATATATATGTAACACCCGCATTTTATGGCAATTTAATAATTAAATAATGCATATGTATGTATGTATATATGCATAGACATAAACGTTTAGAAGAAGAAAATATTAATGCAAATAAAAATGTAATGTATGCATTAACATAAAGAAAGGATTGGTTGCATGCGGTGTAAATATGCTACATGTACTGATTATGCATTAATAATAAAAAAGAAATAAAAGAAAAGGATTCATGCAATGGATTAAATAAAATTTTGTAACAAACATGAAAAGATAAGTAAGAAGAGAACAATAATTACCATTGTTCTAAGCCATGTTAATAATAGTCTTATAGTCCAGTTGGTTAGAGCATGTGGCTTGCATACAAGAGGTATAAAGTTTGATCCCCGCCTCCGTCATATTTTTGTTTTAAGAGAACGACCAAAATAACACATGTTCATGAGAGAAAATATGTATAAATGCACATATAAGTGAAAATATACATATAAGAAAGTAAAGAAAAAATATGTGTATATATATATTAGAAAATATATGTATTTATGTGCAAATATATATATACAAGAGATAAAGTTCAAGATAAGGCTGCAATTAAAGAAATATGGCAAGAATCAAATAACGGTGCAATACCGTTTGAATTTTGAAAATGAAACAAAAGTTGTGTGTATATATGCGTGTTAAATGGTCATTAGAAGATTGATATATGCGTAAAAGGGTCACTAGAAGATTTGTATACGAATAAGAAGATTACATGTGAATATAACAGGTAAATAAATTTCAAAAATTCAAACATTCAAAAATCAAATTTCTGCACCAAAATAGCTCACGGGACCCATAGAAGGGTCGACATCCCTGTAGGGGGTCGACACCAGGGTCGACACCCCTGTAGAGGGGTCGACACCCCCCTAGATCTAGCCAGATTCATCGATGAATCTGGACTATTTTCTTAACAACGTTGAATGCTAAATCAGCGCTGCGTGTACGATAAGATCCTGAACATCAATAAATAGGCTAGTCGAGCCTAGCCTAAATCTCACATTCTCCGAGACAATGTCTAAGCTCTGTCATTCTTCCTCCTCCTCAAATCTCTTTAGAAAAATAAGATAATTAGTTTAGAAAAATTCTAAATCAATATCTGGAGGAAAAGAATGAAAATTAATATGAAGGTGCTCAGAATCATGTGGGAAGTAAGGTAAATTCTTAGATCTGGTCTATTCAATTTTCTTCCTCTTTCTTCCCTTTTTCTTTTAGTAAGAATTGTGGATCCATGGTTGTTAGGTTCAAAATCCAGTTAGGGAAAACCATGGAATGCTAGATCTGGACCAGGTTCGGGAATTGAAAAGTAATTTATGTGAGTGGATTTAAGTTATATCATGTTTGATAATGATATATTATCGTTTAACATTCCACGTTATTATGCAATGTAAAGTGATGAAATGCTAGTATGACATGTTGAAATATTAATATGTTAAAATATTAATATGTTGGAAAATTCATATGTTGAAACGTTTAATATGCTGGAATGTTCATCTGCTGAAATGCAAAGTTGTTAAAATATGTGTAACGATTACTGTTGTAATTATATGATTCACTTGTAGCATATTATGTACTTGAATTATTAGCTGTAGAATTGAGAAAATGACATGTTAATTTGTTGGATTTGACAATTACATGATTAAATGTTAAATTAGAATAATTACATGATTTGACAATCACATGTTATTTTGAGATGAAGTTAATTATATGTTAAGAAGAACATATGACATAAAATGGGCTTAATATGATGACATATAAAATAGGTTGCAGTAAAAAAATGTGGAAAGAATAATATGCCTAAATTTACTGTAAACAGAAAACTGTAACGCATATAGACACGAGGTTAAATTCAACTTGTGGTAGAAGTCTGTCCGGAACCGCCCGGCAAATCCAACGTTCGCAGGCTGTTAATTTAATAAGAGAGTTCTAGTGCATTAATAAAAAATGTAACAGTGCTAAGACATGAGGTTAAGGCAATTTGTGGAAGAAGTCCGCCCGGAACTGCCTAGCAAATCGAGCATCGACGAGTGGTAGGCTTAATGTGAGAGATCTAGTACATAAGCATATATATATATATATATTAAAAGTATAGAACTAAATGACACTAACTATGATTAATGAAAATAAATAAGGAAATGAATGAAAGATAATTACAACAGTAAAAGAAATGGAATGAATGGGGAATGATAATAACCTATTATAAATAGATTACATTTTTAAGAACGTTATATAATAGGTTGGCTTGTCCTAGGGACAAATGGAAATTATAACTCAGGTTATAATAAAAGATAAAGAAAATGGAATAACTTATGTAATAAGATAAATTATACTTAATTATAAATTAAGTTATATGTGAGAACGAGAATCTGAGATATGCTTATAAGGACAACATAAGTTATATACATGAAAAAGTGAAATTATTAGTAACCCTTATTTAAGAGAACTAACTTAATAAGTAAACAACGATAAGTTGTAATGAAAGTATAAGAAGGAATTATGATTAAATAGGAAAGAATGAGGCAAACAAATGAAATGAAATTAGTTATATTTAATCATTAATAATGACTGACATGTTAAACTAGAAAACGTGTTAATTAAGATATACTTAATTACATATTAAGTAGAACATGTTATGGTAAATATGAAATCAAAAAAGAATATAAAGGAACTGTGGATTACAAACCTTGGACCACATTCTAGAGAATAACATGTTGTTGGCTTATTAATAGGCTTAAATGGCTTAAGTTATAAGACCGAAATTAATAAGCAAGAGAAATTTGGTAACTTGAATAAGTAGTCAATATGAATGGGAATAACCAAGTTAAATGGAAACGTGATGAGGTAAAGTAAGCACATAAAAGAATGTTTAGACATATGGTCTAATAACATATTAAAGTGAGACTCTTGGACCAGTCCGCACGTTTGAGGGTGAATAAGCCAGCGGGTAAGATCATCATGGTGTCATGAGGCACGAGAGGATTGCACGTTCGTCTGATTATTCTATCGGCTCCGAAGGACTGGAAGGGGAAACACGCGGCTTCCTGAGATATGTAAGGTGCCCCTGGTAGTCCTCTGTGCAGTGGAAGATGTTTAGGCTGTTCTTGTAGAGGTTGGGTCTGCGCGTTACTACCAGGTGGGTGGGCCTTGACTGCAAAAGTAGCTTTGCAGTTGGAATACTGTGACGAGGTGACACCAGGGTGATTTGGCGATCGCCTCAACGGGAGGCGAGGTCAGGACCAACGAGGATAGTAAATCATTGGATACCCGTCATTGGCAGCCAGTGGGATGCGAAAAGACTAGAGCTAAACCCAAGATGTCATTCATCTTTCACTATCGAGGTACGGTGGTTGATAAGAGACGCCAACTGGATGTTTAGATTGCTTGTTAAGGGCAAGTCACTTAGTTCTTGTAGTCTTTACTAGTTGAGGGAGGGGTCAAGGTGGGGCCATAGCCACCATGAAAAACAGACCTGAAGAATATTTGTATTTTGAGGCTCTTAAAGGTGGGACCGTACATGTATGGAAAAGCTCCCGACTGTAACACTCCACCTCCGTTAAGATCACTCTCAAAGGGAATGCCTTAACTTCGGTGGAGCATTTTAAGGTACTAGATACTAATAAATTACAAGACAGAAAATTTATGCAGTGGAAAAAGATCAATATTATTTCATAAATACTTGTTCAACACAACAATTTAACAACTGTTTCAACCTTCCAAATTATTACAACATTTCATCTGTCTTGAAAACATAAAGAAGCAATACTGAAATTAAAATGACATACATCCCCAATAAGTGCTTGACCATAACCATAACTCAAAAAGGAAAGTCCAAGCCTTACATCTACGGTCTTCAAGCTTTGGCTAACCAAGACTAAGCTGAAGTGTTTCCTCCATGCGGACGGAGGGGGGGGAACGGAAGAAAAGAAGAGAAAGGAAAATGGGTCAGACATAAGTCTAGTAAGCCCGGTTATTTAATAGCATGTAAACAAGTAAAATACTATGACATGAATAAACTGAACTTAGAATGATACCACAAGGATAGGGTAGTCCTAAAACGAGGTAAAGTAAGATTTAACTAGATTTGGCTATCGCACCCACTTTTACTTCTCTGCACCCACTAAGAGCTGTTTAACTAGCAATGTATGTTCATGATAAAGTGATCTCATTCATGTTTTGATCGGCTCCTACTCGCATTCATGTATTCCCGATGTCATGCGGCCCCACGTGATTTTTAAGTACTTGTGCTGGTTCCAGTATAGGGTGTATCAAGTCCTATAACGGCAACCCTGACACGATTCAAAGATGCACAAGTGTACGCCTGGTGCCCAGTGCCTGTTTTTCCACTCCGGAGCCCGTGCACGCCCGTACTCCGTTGGAACCTACACTGACGCACCTAACTGCCGCCCTTTTGACCGCTTATATTTAGTCCAGTAATCGTGCCCCACCCTGCATAGTTCAGGGTACCTTGATACATCCATGTGGGTTACTGCTGAAACGGGTCCCCGTTACTAGGGTTTTTCTAGTCAACATGCTAAATTGGTTAAGTGTCCTTGGTTTGACTTAACCCCTATCAATCTTTTCTGGTTAACATGTTAAGTTGGTTAAGTGTTTCCTCAATTACTTAACCCCACCAATCTTGTCTTGTTAACATGATAAGTTGGTTAAGTGTTCCTTAAATTACTTAACCTCACCATTTCTAGCTTGATTGTTCATGAGCTTTAATTAGTTAATTAATTAAAGCACCAACCACTCACATTAGACATATATTGTTGTGGTTACTGGATGTGCTGGTCGATTCCGGGCAGTTTTACACCACAACTCAGTCTAACCTCGGGTCTTTCTGGGCTTGATGCACTAACCTCTCACATTAGACAGGTATTGTTGTGTTTACTGGATGTGCCGGTCGGTTCCGGGTAGGTTAACACCACAACTCAGTCTAACCTCGGGTTAGGCATATTCATCTTTTACATTTTATATATGTGAATTTTCTACAAGCGTTTCATGTCACATATTTTAATTATGTTCAAGACTAATGGTATAAATTATACCATTCATGACCTTAACCATTTACTTGGTTTTGGGCCCACCTACATTATTAACATGTTTTGATTTAATAACTATCCCAACATTACCCCCGTTTGTTCGTTCGTATTAATCACATAAAGTCATTGGGCACGCATATAAGCCTAATTTATAAACAAGAGGTAAAGAAGGGAACATGCATAATATAGATTCAACCTAACATGTAAATTTTGCATAAAACTTTATTCATATAATTTAACATATCACAGGAACTTGCATATAATTTTGACTTAGATAATCATAAGCCTAAAACATGGTAATATGTAGAGTTAGGCATGTGTGAACATAACCTCAATTATAAACTAGCATATGACATAATCATGACATGTGCAATCCCAAGGCAAGTATAATTTTAACATTAACATATAGGTGTGAACTAGATCTAACAAGGTGAACTTGCATAAGTCCAATTTACAAACATACATATAAATATAGATCTAGTTTTGGATCTAACATGTAACTTGCGTATGAACATATGTACAATTAGATCGTGACTTGGATCTATCATTAAACATATAACTTGCATTATTCATATGAACCTAGATAGATCTTGACATGGATCCAACATAAAACTTGTAACTTGCATATGAACATATGAACATATGAACATATATATAGGCATATGGATCTAACATAAAGCATATGAATATATATATATGTAGATCTTGCCTTGGATCTAACATAATACATACAATTCGCATTAATCTTATAAACATATATATGCAGATCTTAACATGAAACATATAACTTGCATATGATATTGATAGTTTCATTCTCAATCTTTAATAAATCCAACACCAAGTCCAATAAGATACAAACATTCCAAGACAATTCATGATAAAATCATCAAAAGAAACAAACATGAATTAGCATCGTCAATATTATACAACATGGTATAATTCTATTTTTCACTTTATATCAAATCACATCTTAAATTTATTTACATCTAAAAGATAACTACACTTACAAAAGACAATCTTGATTTCTGGAATCTGTATTCTGAAGTTGAAATGCTCGCCTTTGATGTAGACAATCATTGTTTTAGTTTAATTTTCATTTGATTTGGTTTGTCTCTTTTAATCTGCTTCAAGTTGAACGGTGGCTACTCGAGGTTGTCCAATGGCAGCATGACGGCTCTTAGTTTAATTTTTAATATGATTTAGGGTTGAGGTATTAGGTTGCTTATATACAAGTTTGATTTAATAGGAACCGTCAGATTAACCTAGAGCAAATCAAAGCCATTCAGACAAGATAGAATAGCCACATCAGCCCTAATGACTCAGCAAGGAGTCCATCAGAACCAATCAAATGCCACATCTACCTTAGAGCGAATCGGCCCATGGGTTGACAGCACCACACCCTGAATCAACTCCTAGTCGACCCAGCAGGGCTCGGGTCGACCTCAAAAATGGGTCGGTTCGGTTATTCCCCCTCCCTATTCGATTTTTTGAACTTTTTTGCAAATTTATTTATTAATTTTTATATATATATTTCTCATATGCATACAAACTTCAAGGCTTAATAACTTCTTCATAACGTATCCGTTTTATGCAAACCAAATGTCTATCGTAACCAAAATTTTGAGACGAACGTAATAGCGCAACCCATTTCACTTAATTCTTCTTCCAAAAATTAAATGTTCTTGAATTTGTTAATTTAATATTCTCAGAAAATTCGGGATGTTACACCGACCGACTTCCGTGTTTCTTGTATAGCCCTTCCACGGAACTCTGTGCACATTGGAGGTTATGTGCGATTAAGACATCGAATACGATTGACGATACTTACATGGGAAAGTCTAGATAAAGGCATATCTACTCTGGGTGGTGTATCGTAGACTCGAGGGTATTACTCTTTGATGGAATCTGATTTGATCAATGGTGGCAACCCGTACGCTTACGTAGCATTGTAATGATAAATATATGCGGAACGTAACATTGTTATATAAAAATCTGTACGTCAGTCCGGCGTAGGATAAAGGACTGCGTACATTTGTGTGGCATTACGATGGAGACCGTGCGAGTGGGGTACCATTGGGTGCTGTATTAGGTTAATCCACTGGAAAGTAAATGGGTGCGATGTGTGTGTAAGCCTTGAGTGTTGTTAACCCAAGTAACCAAATAAATAAGAAAATGTAATTGAGCGGTATATGTTGGATTATCCAAAGAGTATTGTTTAAATCCAGTCACCAGAACTTGTGTTCTGACCCCCACCTCATAACATACTCGCATGTTAGATTTGTGGCAGAGATATGATAGCTTTGGATACTGGTTAGGCAGCATTATTACTACAGTAAGGCTATACATTGATTATATTATACTTTATCCATTCCACTATGAGAAATTTTCTAAGCTCTGATACATTTTATATCTCTGTCTTTTCTGCGAGACACATAGCAGCCAACACGGGTTTCAATGGATTATAATTTTGAAAAAAAATCCGGTCTGTCTGAATTCGGGTTGTTACATCTGGTATCAGAGCTTAGGTTTAGGATTTCTGTATAGATAGTGAGTGAACGTATTTGTGTTTTTAAAATATTAATATTATATATATATACCTAGATCGATAAGAGGAACCCACTAAATAGAAAGAGCATAATATGATAAGAATTGGGATGTCCGTGTTGTACCCTAAAGGAATAAATATGAAAATCTGAACCCGTAGATAATTTGGATGGAAGGTGTACAATGTACTTTGTATGGAAGGAAGGTGAATCCCTTATGATTAGTTTTTTGGGTTAGTGGGTTTGGCGGTAAAACCTTATAAATTGGAAAAGTTTGAAAAGAAAAAATGGATTAGAAGTATATATATATATATATATATAGTTGAGAGAATTGACTTTGTGAGAGTGTTTAGGAATACGTAGAATAATTGGAAACCCGCTTTGAGTCTAACCCCATTGTTAACTTTTAAAAATTGAAATTGTAAAAGTTTTGGGAAAATGGATTATGGTGTTTTCAAGTTTTAATCTTAAAAGTTATAGTTTTAAAATAAGTAAAGTACATATTGGGTTTTGAAGTAAAATGGGGTATATTTTGTAAATAGTGATTTCTAGCGAAAATTTTGTCTAAAGTAAAATTCTCTCAGTAAAAGATGCATATTATAGAGCATGTATAGCTCGCTAGTTTTCTTGTTATATTGCATGAAAGGATTTAAAAGCAAAACTTAGAAAATATTGCATTTTGTTAAAATTCTCAGTAAATAAAGTTTTGAAATCTCTATTCTTTTGATAATCATTTTTGATAAATTGTATTTACAAGAGAATTTTGTTGGGTGGACAAAATAAGTTGTAGAAATTAAGAACAGAGTAGATGTTTGCACCTTATAGTAAGAAACTAAACCGACCTTATAGGCAAGAACAAGTTATAAACCCAATTAAGAAATAACTGTCCTTATCTACTTTAGTTTTTGTGATTTGAAAAAAAATGATTTACATTTTTTTCTAAATGACATGTTTTATGGTTTGGCAAAAGTATGTTTTGGTGAGGAAAAATAAAATTTTGTTATTCTTGTCTTTTAGAAGAAAAGTGAAATGAAAAGGCAAACCGTGTTTTAAAAAGTATGGAGCAGGTAAGGATTAGTGCCTAGGGAAGACGGGAAAAGTTTTGCGGCGATAAAGTAAGTAGCGAGAATTATCTTGGAATAATAGTAAGTTCCCGTAGAATGCGTAAGCATTGAAAAGCCTAGAATGTTGCTTGAAATAATTGTTGGTACACAGCTAGGACTAGTGGTAACTACTAGATAGTAAAGAGCAATTAAGTATTTAGATCTTGTTACTAATTTTCATGTTAGGGATACAACCCATTATTGCATGTTTGTTGGGATTGTTCTGTTATTTTGTTCCTGCTGGGTAGTTCGGGCAACACCTAACCCTGTCGTGGATCCCCTGGTTTGGACTTTTCTGTTGAGGGGGACATAGTCCCAAAATTCTTGGCCTTTAGTAGTAGCTGTGTAAAGCGTATATTTTCCTGTTTTAGTTGAAAGACTAGAGACTTATTTGAAACTAAACTTAGATCAGATGATTAAATAAGCTAAGAAAAGAGAAGTGGTACAACTAAAAAGGAAACAACGAATTCAGTAAAGCGATAAACTTGACAAATTATGAGAAAAGATGAATAAGAGTAAAAAAATTCAAGATAAGACCAAAAAAGAAAAGCTGTAACGGAGAAAATTTTCTTGTGGACTGTGCTTGGATATGAAAATAGAGGAATCTTTATATATAGTTTCATAAAATCCAAGTACGGTTGGAAAAAAGTCGAAAAAGAAAAATGAGAGATGTGAAGTTTTCTGGTTTCCACCTTTTGTAACATAAGAAATCGAATTTAGAAAATTAGATTTTTCCGAAATTCGAAAAATAAAGTTAGTTGATAGGATTTTGGACGCAAAAATTGGATGAACTACGCACTTGCTCAGTAAGAGTGCGAGAAAATTTGGATGAAAAATCATTTTTGATTTTCAAAATATTGCGTTCATGTAGAACTGCCAGTATATTTAGGATGTTAGCGTCATATTTTAAAAGGATTTTTGAAAAACTTGCATATACATAGGAGGTACCGCTTAGGCATACATATATTACACTTTGCACAAATGCACAATGTTTGCAAAAATTGGATGCACACATGATGGATGTATATTATGCTAGGGGTTAATTGATTTTCTTTACAATTATCAAATTTTGGGGACGAAAATTTCTAATGGTGGGAGAATATTACACCCGCATTTTATTACAATTTAATAATTAAATAATGCATATGTATATATATAAGCATAGACATAAACATTTAAAAGAAGAAAATATTAATGAAAATAAAAATGTAATGCATGCATTAAAAGAAAGAAAGGATTGGTTGCATGCGGTGTAAATATGTTACATGCACTGATTATGCATTAATAATAAAAGAGAAATAAAAGAAAAAGATTCATGCAATTGGTTAAATAAAATATTGTAACAAATATGAAAAGGAGAAGTAAGTAGAGAACAATAATTACCGTTGTTCTAAGCCTTGTTAACCATAGCATTAGTAGTCCAATTGGTTAGAGCATGTGGCTTGCATACAAGAGGTACACAGTTCAATCCCCACCGCCGTCATAATTTTGTTTTGAGAGAACGACCAAAATAACACATGTTCATGGGAGAAAATATGTTTAACCGCACATATAATGAAAAATACACATATAAGGAAGTAAAGAAAATATATGTATATATATGAGAATATATATGTATATATGTGCGAATATATATATATATATGTATGTATATACACACACACAAGAGATAAAGTTCAAGATAAGGCTGCAATTAAGAAACATGGCACGAATCAAATAATAGTGCAACACTGTTTAAATTTTGAAAACGAAACAAAAGTTTTGTGTGTATATATATACGCGTAAAATGGTCATTAGAAGATTTATATACGCATAAAATGGTCAATAGAAGATTTGTATATGCATAAGAAGACTACATGTGAATATAACAGATAAATAAATTCAAGAAACTCAAATATTCAAAAATCAAATTTCTGCACCAAAACAGCTCGCGGGACCCATTGGGAGGTCGACACTCTTGTAGGGGTGTCGACACCCCCCAGATTCGTCGATGAATCTAGACTGTTTTCTTAACAACGTTCAATGTTGATTCAGCACTGCGTGTACGATAAGATCCTTAAATCCTATAAATAGGCTAGCAGAGCCTAGCATAAATCTCACATTCTCCGAGACAACGTCTAAGCTCTGTCATTCTTCCTTCTCCTCAAATCTCTTCAGAAAAATAAGATAATTAGATTAGGAAAATTCTGAATCAAGATCTGGAGGAAAAGAATGAAAATTAATAAGAATGTGTTTAGAATCATATGCGAAGTAAGGTAAATTCTTAGATCTGGCTATTCAATTTTCTACCGCTTTCTTCCCTTTTTCTTTTAGTAAGATTTGTGGATTCATGGTTGTTAGGTTCTAAATCCAGTTAGGGAAAACTATGGAATGCTAGATCTGGATCAGGTTCGAAAATTTGGAAAGCAATTTAGGTGAGTGGGTTTTAGTTATATCATTTTCGATAATGATATATTATCATTTAGCATTTCCTATTATTATGCAATGTAAAGTGATGAAATGCTAGTATGACATGTTGAAATATTAATATGTTAAAATATTAATACGTTGGCAAATTAATATGTTGAAACATTTAATATGCTGAAATGTTCATCTGTTGAAATGCAAACTTGTTAAAATATGTGTAACGATTACTGTTGTAATTGCATAATTCACTTATAGCATATTATGTACTTGAATTATTAGCTGTAGAATTGAGAAAATGACATGTTAATTTGTTAGATTTGAACAGTTACATGATTAAATGATTACATATTAAATTAGAATAATTACATGATTTGACGATCATATGTTATTTTGAGATGAAGTTAATTATATGTTAGGAAGAACATATTACATAAAATGGGCTTAATATGATGACAATAAAATAGGTCGCAGTAAAAAAAATGTGGAAAGAATAATATGCCTAAATTTACAGTAAACAGAAAACTGTAACACACCTAAACACAAGGTTAAATTCAACTCGTGGTAGAAGTTTGCCCGGAACCGCCTGGCAAATCCAGCGTCCACAAGTTGTTAATTTAACGTGAGAGGTCTACTGCGTAAATAAAACATGTAATGGTGCTTAGATACGAGGTTAAGCCAACTTGTGGAAGAAGTCTTCCCGCAACCGCTCGACAAATCCAGCATCCACAAGTGGTAGGCTTAATGTGAGAGGTCTAGTACATAAGCATATATATATATGTATATAAAGGATGGAATTAAATGGCACTTACTATGATTAATGGAAATGAATTGAAATGAATGAAAGATAATTAAAACAGTAAAAGAAATGGAATGAACGGGGTATGATAACAACCTATTATAAATAAATTATATCAATGAGAATGTTATATAATAGGTAGGCTTGTCCGAGGAACAAGTGGAAATTATAACTTAGGTTATAATAAAAGATAAAGCAAATGAAATAACTTATGTAATAAGATAAGTTGTACTTAATTGTAAATTAAGTTATATGTGAGAACGAGAATCTGAGATATGCTGATAAGGACAACATAAGTTATGTTTATGAAAAAGGAAACTTATTAGTAAACCTTAGTTAAGAGAACTAAGTTAATAAGTAAACAATGATAAGTTGTAGTGAGAGTATAAGATGGAATTAAGATTAAATACTAAAGAATGAGGCAAACTTGTGAAATGAAATAAGTTATATTTAATCATAATAATGACTGACATGTTAAACAGAAAACATGTGAATTGAGATATACTTAATTACATATTAAGTAGAACATGTTATGGTAACTATGAAATCTAGCAAGAATATAAAGGGCTTCTGGATTACAGACCTTGGATCATAATCTAGACAATAACATGTTGTGGGCTTATTAATAGGCTTAAATGAGTTAAGTTATAAGTCCGAAATTAATAAGCAAGAGAAACTTGGTAACTTGAATAAGAAGTCAATGTGAATGGGACTAACCAAGTTAAATGAAAAGATGACGAGGTAAAGCAACCACATAAAAGAATGTTTAGACATAGGGTCTAATAACATATTAAAGTGAGGCACTTGGACCAGCCCGCACTTTGAGGGTGAATAACCCAACGGGGTAGATCATCGTTGTTTCATGAGGCACGAGGGGAGCGCACGTTCGTCTGATTATTCTGTCGGCTCATAAGCATTGGAAGGGGAAGAACGCGGCTTCCTGATATACGTAAGGTGCTCCTGATAGTCCTCTGTGTCGTGGCAGATTTTTAGGCTGTGCTCGCAGAGGTTGGGTCTGTGCGTTACTACCAGGTGGGCGGGCCTTGACTGCAAGAGTAGCTTTGCAATCTGAATGCTGTGACAAGGTGACACTAGGGTGATTCGGCGATCGCCTCAACGGGAGGCGGGGTCAGGACCAACAAGGATAGTAAACCATCGGGTACCGGTCATCAGCAGTCAGTAGGATGCAAAAAGACTAGAGCTAAACCCAAGATGTCATTCACCTTTCACTATCGAGGTACGATGGTTGATGAGAGACGCCAACTGGATGTTTAGATTGTTTGTTAGGGGCAAGTCGCTTAGCTCTTGTAGTCTTTACTAGTTGAGGAAGGGGTCGAGATGGGGCCATAGCCACCATGAAAAACAGACCTGAAGAATATCTGTATTTTGAGGCTCTTAAAGGTGGGACTGTACATGTATGGAAAAGCTCCCGACTTACTTCAGTGTTTCTTGTATAGCCCTTCTACGGAACTTGGTGCATATTAAAGGTTATGTGCGATTAAGACATCGAATACGATTGACGATACTTACATGGGAAAGTCTAGATAAATGCATGTCTACTCTGGGTGGTGTATCATAGACTTGAGGGCATTACTCTATGATGGAATTTGATTTGATCGAAGGCGGCAGCCCGTACGCTTATGTAGCACAGTAATGACAAATATATGTGGAACGTAACATTGTTATATAGAGATCCGTATATCACCCCGGCGTAGGATGAGGGACAGCGTACATTTCTATGGCATTACGGTGGAGACCGTACGAGTGGGGTACCATAGGGTGTACCTTAATATTGGGAGTAGCTATATATATATTGCATTAGGTTAATCCACTGGGAAGTAAATGGATACGACATATGTGTAAGCCTTGAGCGCTGTTAACCCAAGTAACCTAATAAATAAGAAAATGTGATTGAACGGTATATGTTGGATTATCCAAAGTGTATAGTTTAAATTCAGCCACCAGTACTTGTGTTCTTACTCCCTCCTCATAACATACTCGCAGGTTAGATTTGTGGCAGAGATATGATAGCTTTGGATACTGGTTAGATAGTATTATTACTACTGTAAGGCTATACTTTGATTATATTATACTTTATCCATTCCGCTATGAGATAATTTCTGAGCACTGATATATTTTACATCTCTGTCTTTCTATAGGATACTAGAGCAACCAACAGGGTTTCGATGGATTAGAATTTAAAAAAAATCGGTCTGTCATAATTCGGGTTGTTACAATCTACATATTTCATAAAAAATACATATATCTGATTCATCTATTTTGAATCCATTTAATTACATAGTTTCACAAAAAAATTGTTCCATTGTTTTTGCGCTAATTTAAGGCCATAAAGTGATTTTACCCATCAGCATACCTTAATATCATTTCCTGGGCTTAGGAATCTTCGAGTTGTTGCATGTATGTTTCTTCTTTAAGTTCACCATTCAAGAATGCAGTTTTTACATCCTTTTGATATATTTCTAAATTTAATATGGACAGGATTGAAATATTTTGGAGAATCGAATTTTGATGACAACAATCTTGTTTGAATCATTATTGATTATAAAATATATACTAACACCTTTATCCAGAATATATATGCAGGAATTATATATAGGAAATAGATATTGAAGACTGTATAGTTTAAGCGATTCAAGATTTCAAAGAATATTCAAGACTCACGAGTATCTTGATATCAAGAGTTCAAGATTATCAGAGTAATAGAGTCTAGTTAGTATGTTAAAATTCTGATTAGCACTCTTAAATTCCACTTTCAAATTATTCTTTTTAAATTGTTTTCAAATTATTTCAAACTCCTTTTAAAATGTTTTCAAATCATCCAAAGATTTTCTACTTATGATTTCAAATATATATATATATAAGTTTCTTATATGGTTTATATCTAAAGTTATATAATTATATAATATATATGTTTGTAATTATAGTATATAGTTTTATATCATCATATATATAGTTTTTAAATATGTTTTTCTGCTTGAGAAATTATATTTTAAACA
Organism: Allium sativum; assembly: GCA_030737875.1. NCBI lineage: Eukaryota > Viridiplantae > Streptophyta > Magnoliopsida > Asparagales > Amaryllidaceae > Allium > Allium sativum. Next base: position 250,908,774 of record CM060918.1, on the reverse strand, counting down.
ACTAGTTTTATTTCAGGAATTTCCAGAATATATATATATATATATATATATATATATTGATTTAAATACTTGAAAAATGGTTTAAAATTCAAATTACAATACATATGTCGACATAGACTTTTATACATGTCGACATATAACTATCACAAGTTTTAAATTTAGAGAGAAGTGTCTTTTCATATTTAAAACGTTCCAGGAATGGTATTGTCCCTTGTAACACTATATAAAGGGTATGATTTCGAATTTTTTCATAAGGTTTCATCTCCTTCTTCTCTACTTCATATTCCACCATTATTCTACTTCAAAATTTAAGTTTCTATAATTATACTCTACTGATTTCAATACGAATTATATCATTCTTCTTCTATTCTCAATCTCTATCAAATACTCTTTGTTTGGAAGCTATATTCAAGAGTTCTAGGGAAATAGTAATCGATAAGGAAAGGGTGTGTTCCTTATAGCCTGTAAATCAAGGAAAGGGAGCGGAGTAAACCTTGTAGCCGTGAAATCAAGTGTGTTGAATCGGTGTTAACCTTGTTGCCCTGAAATCAAGGGTGTTGAATTGGTATTAACCTTGTAGCCGTGAAATCAAGGGGTTGTAATTGGATACTGATACTAATAAAACTCTGCACAGTCCAGTATTGCATGGGACTGGACGTAGGAGTAATCCGAACCAGTATAAATGGACGTAGGAGTAATCCGAACCAGTATAAAATCTGGTGTATTCTTTCATTTTCTGCATTTTATTTCTGTTTACATCTGCATCTGTGATTGTTTATGTTGTGGTATTCATTCTGTGACTCAAATAGTTATTTGAGTAATTGTTAATTGGTTAAGTCTTCTATCATTTCTTTAAAACATTATTCACCCCCCTCTAGAGTTAGTTTTGCCTTTAAGTTACATGATTCTCGTCCTGAACAATATGTATCAAAGCATAGGTTTTCAAAATTTCATCATCTGAATTTTGCAAATATTAAATGGAAAATTTTGAAATCATTTATAACACTAGTTTAAATTCATGCATTACATCAGTATTAAATGAATCTACGTTACATTCTATTGAAAATCAAGATATCTACTGAATTGTTGTTCTACCTGGGAAAAGGTGTGTTACATGGCCGTTGAAAATTCAAATCTTGATGGCCAAATGGTGGAAATCAAAAAGGACAAATGGACATTGGATGGTGGTTGTTCGCGACATATATGGGAACATCCAGAATTATTGAACAATCCAGTATATGAGATGGAGGAATAGTCAATTTCGATGATAATTCCAAAGGATGTGTGGTTAACATCGGCAATGTTGGCAGTTCTGAAACTCGTACTATTTCCGATGTCTTATTAGATAGGAATTTAGAACATAACTTATTAAGTATAAGTCAACTATGCGATAAAGGCTATAAAATCGATTTTGAAAAAGATAAATGCTTTATTGAAAATAAAAATTCAAAAATAATATTCAAATGAGATAGAAAGAAAAATAACTATATACTAAGTATGTAAATTTCTAACGGTGATTTGTCTCATGGCTAATACATGTTACCCTCAGATCTGGCATAAGAGATTACATCATGTAAATTTCTAACACATTTCTAGAATTTCAAAGTTAGATTCAATTAGAGGTTTACCTAAAATGAAGTTTAAAGTAAATAATTTATGCGACGCTTGTCAATTTGGAAAATTGAAAAGAAGTTCATTTAAATTTAAAGAAGAAATTACAACCTCAAAACCATTAGAATTAATTCACATGGATCTATTCAGTCCATCCCAAACTCAATCGATAAATCATAATAGATATGTTGATGTAATAATTAATGATTTCTCTAGATTCACTTGGACACTTTTTCTTAAAAATGAAAGTGATGCTTTTGATCAATTAAAAACCTTTGCTAAAAAAATTCAAAAATTTCTATCTTTAAAATTTAAAATAATACATAGTGATCACGATGAAGAGTTCGAAAATAGAAACTTTGAAAAATTTTGAAACAAAAAGGGGATAACCCATAAATTTTCTTTTCCCAGAACCCTTCAACAAAATGGAGTAGTTGAATGTACGAGTAGATCAATTCAAGAATGTGCTAGAACCATGTTGTCAGATAGTAACCTACTAAGAATTTTTTTGGCTGAAGCAGTTGCAACAGCTTGTTATATATTAAATAGAATTTTAATAAGATCCTTAACTCATAAAACACCATATGAACTTTTATATAATAAGAAACCAAAAGTATCGTATTTTAAAATATTTGGAAGTAAATGTTTTATTCTTAACACTAAAGAAAATTTAGACAAATTTGACTCTAAATCCGATAAAGGAATATTCGTTGGATATTCAGAGAGAAGTAAAGCATATAGAGTATTCAATTTAAGATCTAATACTATAGAAGAAACTTTAAATGTATCTTTTAACGAAAATTATAAAAAAACTTCACAACATAACGGAGATGAAAGTGAAACTGAGATCGATGAAATAAATAATGAAATTAATCAACCAAATAAAAGAGTTAGATTACTAAGAGACCATCCTGTAGGAACATCTTAGGAGATATTGAATATGTTGTTAGAACTAGAAACCAATTAAATAATATGAGTAAATAACATCTATTTCAAATATTGAACCTAAGAATCCAAAGGAAGTATCATCCGATAATTCATGGATTCTTTCTATGCAGGAGGACTTGAATCAGTTTCCAGGAATAATGTATGGGAACTTGTTCCTAGAACTGAGGATAAGACTATAATTGGAATTAGATGGGTTTATAAAAATAAAATGAATGAACTCGGTAAGGTCGTAAGAAATAAAGCTCGACTAGTTGCACAAGGATATAGTCAAGATGAAGGAATAGACTATGATGAAACCTTCGCTCCTGTAGCAAGATTAGAAGCAATTAGAATTTTACTAGCCTTTGCTAATCATAATAATTTCAAATTATTTCAAATGGATGTTAAAGTGCCTTTTTAAATGGATATTTAAAGAAGATGTATATGTACAACAACCTCCTCTTTTGAAGACGAAAAACTTTCAAACCATGTATATAAATTAAAGAAAACATTATATGGATTAAAAATAGCTCCTAGAGCGTGGTACGATAGATTAAGAGCGTACTTTTTACAATCCGACCTCGAAATTGGTAGAGTAGATAATACACTTTTTATTAAAGGAGATAAAAAACGATATTCAATTAGTACAAATTTATGTTGACGATATAATTTTTGGATCAACAAATAACCAAATGAATAAGAATTCTCAGATATTATGACCCGAGAATTTGAGATGACCCTATGGGTGAATTTATATTTTTCTTAGGCTTACAAATAAGACAGTTAAAGAATGGAATAATTATTAATCAAGAAAAATACGCTAGATATTTATTTAATAAATATAACTTAACTACAACTAATGGAAGGCCTTAGGGCTGGCAATTAGAACCGAGAATCGAAAACCCGAACCGAACCGACCCGAACCTGAACCGAACCCGATGGTTCTTGGGTCGGGTCTAGGTGATGAAAAATACCATCAAGACCCGATCAAACCCGACCCGCATAGACCCAAACCCGAAAGATCCGACCTAAAAACACAGAAATATATGTATTTTTAGTGTTATTATTCAATCGGACCCAAACCAACCCGAACCGAAGCTCGGGTCGGGTCCAGATTTTTGAAATGTATAGTTTAGACCCGACAAAACCCAACCCGCCTAGAACCGAGACCCGCCGAGTCGGGTCTGGGTCCATCGGGTCGGGTCTAATTGCCACCCCTAGGAGGCCTACACCTATGGCAACTAATATAACCCTAAATAAGGACGATACGTCAAAAGACATCGATCAAAAATTATATAGAGGAATGATAGGACCTATATAACCGCTAGCAGACCAGATATAATGCGTAGTGTATGTCTTTGTGCAAGATATCAATCTCAACCTAAACAAAATCACTTGAAAGCCGTAAAACATATTCTACGTTATGTAAAACATACATTAGATTTTGGATTATTTTATCCTAAAAATGACCCGTTTGATTTAATATCCTATTGTGATGTTGACTACGCGGGATGTAAATTAGACAATAAAAGCACTAGTGGAACGTGTCACTTCATAGGACATTCTCTAGTCTCTTGGCTTAGTAAAAAGCATAATACAGTATCCTTGTCAACAACTGAAGCAGAATATATATCTGCTGCTTTGGCTTGTTCACACATAATATATATGCAACAAACTCTAAAAGATTTTGGATTAAATATAATTAAATCACCAATATATTGTGATAAAACAAGCGCTATAAATATATCTAAATATCTAACACATCATTCGAGAACTAAACATATAGATATAAGATATCATTTCCTTACAGATAATGTAAGTAATGAGAAATTTTCACCTGATCAAACAGAAAAACAAATAGCTGATATATTAACCGAACCTATAAATGAAGCAACATTAACTAAATTTAGAAGTGAATTAAGCATTTGTTCTATAAGCGAAACAGAGCAATTGAATATATAAATATAATATACAATATACTAAAAATCACAAAAATAAAAATAAAAAATGCATATATGTTAACATACATGTTTATACATATCGACATATAACTGCTATATTTTTAAAATTAATTCCCACCAAAAAGTAGTTATAATCTATATTTAAACTCATTATTTCGAAATTCTTTCTTCTTCTCATTATTCGTTCTCTGAATAAACTCTGAAATAAAATAAACAATGGCCTTATCTAATAATTCAAACCAAAACAATGCCTTTTGCTTCCCCGGATCTTCCCCTAGTCCATTTCAACGTACTACACTTGCAAGAGTCATGAAATTGGAAGAATCTATGAAGAATACGCTGCAAATGTTGACTAAAATTCAACTTCTTCAAATAAGGATGAATGGAGAACAAGAGAAACGAGGGAAGATAATAAGAAATATACAACAACTTGTCATGGATAATCAAACCAATCTGATTATCAATGAGGATGATAATCAAGAAACACATATGGAAGAAGAAGGAAAAGAAGAAACGGAAGAAGAAGAGGAAGATGAGACACCAAACAAAAACATGGAAGAAGACAAACAAGTAATTTGCGCAGGCGAAATGTGTTTCGACGAAGAAGGGAATGTGATAAAGAAAAGTAGGAATTCTGTCTTCATTATCCCCATTGCCCAATTGACAAATCCCCGATTGTTAGGAAACACTAAACGTTAAGGGTTTTTGTATATTTGTTTGTGATGTACGTATTACGATTGTTTGAATTGATTGGATTGCTTGTATTGATTTGAAAATATTGTTTGATCACTTAATTGGTATAATGTTTGTATTGATTACTAAGTAGGATTGCACTGGTATAGTCATTAAAATAGGAAGAGTACTAAGCTTGTTGATTTAGAGTTATAAATTTAGGATTATACTTTGGATTATACCTAGGATCAATATTGGTGTAAATTTGGGGGGAGTATAGCTAGATATACTTTTTGTTGATGACAAAGGGGGAGAAATAATAAAATAGGTATAGATAGAATAGGTATAGTTTAAGGGGGAGTTATAAAGGATTCATAATGAAAGGGGATGTAATCGAAGAATCAGAACAACAGTTAATATCAAGTATATATTTTATAAACCAAGGTTATCATCATAAAAAAGTGGTAGATTGTTGGAGAATGGAATTTTGATGACAACAACCTTATTTCAATCATTATTGATTATAAAATATATACTAACCCCTTTACCTATATATATATATATATATATATGTATAATGCAAGAATTAGATATTGAATACTGTACAGTTTAAGAGATTTCAAAGGATATTCAAGACTTATGAGTATCAAGATTTCAAAAGTTCAAGATTATCAGAGTAATAAAGTCTAGTTAGTATGTTAAAACTCTGATTAGCACTCTCAAATTTTGTTTTCAACTTTTAAATTGTTTTCAAATTATTTCAAACTCCTTTCAAAATGTTTTTAAATCATCCAAAGGTTCTCTACTTATGATGTAATATATATATATAAAGTTTATTATTGTTAACACGCTTTTTGGTCAAAGTTGTCACACCTCGAATTCTAACTATGAAACTACTCAGGACTTAAGTATAGTTTTATGTTGATCGACATTAGTTTGGATGAAGTGACAAAATATTTGAAAGTTGGGACTTTACATGCATGAAGCAACCAACCGAATCTCGGGTCTTGGATCTCGAGCATTAGACCTGCTCTCAGGTCTCGAACGTTAGATCCACTCTCGGGTCTCGAACAATAGACATGTTCTGGGTCTCACCCGCGACCCGCATGGCACCCACGACCCGCGACCTGCCTGGTACCTCGACCCGCGACCTGCCTGGTACCTCGACCCGCGACCCGCCTGGTACCTCGACCCGCGACCCGCCTGGTACCTCGACCCGCGACCTGCCTAGGACATTTTCTTATCATAGATGAAGACCTATTCTCAAGGCATTCTCTACTCCTATGGGCATGGATCAATTTACACATGGCATGGCATGATTAGGAGAGGATTTCTCCACGTTTTCCACCTCATTTCGAGATTCTTGGGATGTGTGCCATGTGGCCCGCGTTCCGGTATCAGAAAATAACTATAAATACACCACGTTAAGGCAAAAGAAGGGACTTTTTTCCTCTCTCTTGGACTTTTTGGCACCAACTCCTGACGACATCCACCATTGTTCTATGGAAGGCCATTGCATAACATATAATCCGATCTCCACATTAACACGAGGATTTCGTGTATAAAATCATTCTCTTTTCTCCTCTTCTTCATAAAAATACGAGGATGTTGTATGTGAATGAATCTTATGGATTGTAAGATGGCAACGTACTTGTAATTTCTTAGGATTTGAGAAACTATAAAGTGGACACAGGTTTGGTTTGAGCCGAACCACTATAAAAACCTCATAAGTCCTTGTTATTTTCTGCATTTATTATCTATGATTGTGAGGGCTTTACACTGCATTTGGGTGTTAGAACCAAATTTTGGTCTAACATTTCGGCGCGCCAGGAATATGGCACACGACAACTTCTTTTTCTAGCTTGGAAGGAAGCGGATTGCGTAGATATCGGATAGATGGAAGACCAATCAACATACTCCCACTTAGCTATCGGGTCCCTAGACCCGTGACCCGCGATAAGCATCCGCTATTGGCAACATGGAAATGCATAGAACCAGGCAGTTGCCTCCTTATGGGAATCACCAACCTGCAAATCTTAGCGTTTTGGGTGAAAACGCTGGCAATACTGGAAAGCAGGGCTCGGGTATAGCACGAGCCACATCAGCCCATGTTCGGGTGGATGCTAGGATACCCTCAGCTTCAGAACGAAGTAACACCGGTTGGAATGCACAGACCGGGTCGGATCGATAAATGCAAACCGCGATCCGCGACCCCGGGGCAACTTTGACCCGAATGTTGATTCTCAGTAGAGACCAACTCACTCCCTTGGATTCAATGTTAGGGGCACCGACGCTTTGCAGGCAGATATGGATAACATCAATCACGCATTAATTCTCAGGATGGATTATCCGAGCATGGACTATGCTAGGCAAACTTAAGTATCTTATCAGGATGTGGCAAGATTCTCATTCTCGACTAAAGTATGACCTATACTTATCTCGAAACCCTAGGTATGGATTATGCCTAGGGACGGACTAACTTGTTAGGCTGTGGCAAGTATAGCTCTATCCCCATTTGAGTATGGATTGTACTCAGTTGGATTCCTAAGTATGGACAATACTCAAGAATGGCGAATGGTCTTGTCAGGATCTGGCAAAGGAACTCAATAAAACTCGTGTATGGATTATGCTCATTTTGAAATTTCTGGTATGGATTATGCCTGAAAGGTTAGGTCCCTGCTAGGACTTGGTAGGATGATTTGAACGTTTCTTGAGTATGGTTTGTGCTCAACTGGATGCCTAAGCATCGTTAATGCATTGAAAGGTTAAGCAATACTGTCAGGATTTGGTATATCTTTTTGCCTCCTTTTCTTTGCAGGTATGGATTTCTTGTTTTCTTGGACTACACTTGGTCTTAATACGATCCCATGCGATCGTCGGTTTTCTGGCTTTAATACGATCCCATGCGATCGTCGGTTTTTTGGCCTTAATATGATCTCGAGCGATCGTTTGTTTTGTTGCCCTAATACGATCCGGTGTGATCATCGCATTCTGGATTTGGATTTCGCGGATTATCCAGAACACGTCTTCCTTCAACCAACAAGATATGTTTTGGGGGGCAAACAGGTTGACACACTTTTTGGTCAAAGCTATCACACCTCGAATTCTACCTCTCGAACCACTCAGGACTTCAGTATAGTTTTATGTTGATCGACATTTGCTTAGATGAAGTGACAAAATATTACTAAGTTCGGACTTTGCATGTATGAAGCAACCATCCGAATCTTAGGTCTCGGATCTCGAGCATTAGACCCGCCGTCGGGTCTCGAACATTAGGTCCACTCTCGGGTCTCTAACAACAGACCCGTTCCAGGTCTCACCCGCAGCCCGCATGGCACCGGCGACCCGCATGGTATCACGACCTCACCCCGCAACCAGCCTGGTACCTCGACCCGCGACCCGCCTGGGACATTTTCTGCTCATAGACAAAGACCTATTCTCAAGGCATTCTCTACCCCTATGAGGATGGATCAATTTACACATGGCATGGCATGATTAGGAGATGATTTCACCATGTTTTCCGCCTCATTTAGAGATTCTTGGGACGCGTGCCACGTGACTCGCTACCCGGTACCAGGAAACATCTATAAATACACTACTTGAAGGCAAAAGAAGAGACTTTTTTCCTCTCTCTTGGACCTTTTGGCACTAACTCCTAACGACATCCATCATTGTTATACGCAAGGCCATTGCATAACATAAAAGTTGATCTCCACATTAACACGAGGATTTCGTGTATAAAATCATTCTCTTTTCTCCTCTTCTTTATAAAATACAAGGATGTTGTTTGTGAATGAATCTTACGAATTGTAAGACGACATTGTACTTGTAATTTCTTAGGATTTAAGAAACTATAAAGTGGAAGTAAACTTGGTTTGAGCCGAACCACTACAGAAACCTCATGTGTCCCTTGTTATTTTCTGCATTTATTATATATGATCAATGATTGTGAGAACTTCACACTGCATTTAGGTGTTAGAAATTGATCTAACACTTATATAATTTTTATATAAAGTTATATAATTATATTATATATGTTTATAATTATATTATATTGTTTTATACCATTTATATATATAGTTTTTAAATATGTTTTCATACTTGAGAAATTATATTTTAAACAACTAGTTTTATTTCCGGAATTTTCAGAATATATTTATAAATATATTGATTTAAATACTTGAAAATGGTTAAAATTCAAATTACAATACATATGTCGACATACAATTTTATACATGTTGACATGTAACTGTCACAAAATTTAAATTTAAAGGAAAGTGTCTTTTCATATTTAAAACATTCCAGGAATGGTTGTGTCCATTGGAGTACTATATAAATGGTCTGATTTCGATTTTTTTCATAAGATTTCATCTCCTTCTTCCCTACTTCATATTCCACCATAATTCTACTTTAAAATTCAAGTTTCTACACTTATACTCTACCGATTTCAATACAAATTATATCATTCTTCTTCTTTCTCAATCTCTATCAAATACTCTCTGTGCGGAAGTGTTATTCAAGAGTTCTAAGGCAATGGTAATCGATAAGGAAAGGGTGTTAACCTTGTTGCCCGTAAATCAAGGAAAGGGAGCGGTGTTAACCTTATAGCCGTGAAATCAAGGGTGTTGAATCGATGTTAACCTTGTAGCCGTAAAATCAAGAAGGTTGTAATTGGATACTGATATTAATAAACCTCTGTGCAATTCAGCGTTGCGTGAGACTGGACATAGGAGTAATCCGAACCAGTATAAAATCTGGTGTGCTCTTTCCTTTTCTGCATCTTATTTCTGTTTATATTTGCATATGTGATTGTTTCTGTTGTGATATTCATTCTTTGATTTATATAGTTTTTTGAGTAATTGTTAATTCGTTAAGTTTTCTATTATTTCTTTAAAACACTATTCACCCCCTCTAGTGTAAGTTTTGCCTTAAGATCTATGATTCTCATCCCTAACACAATAAGCATCCAAATTGATGTTATTCTAATTATTGGTGAAAACATATCAAACTGATCTAGATTTTCCTTGTGTCTAAATCCTTTGACTACAAGTCTTGCTTTGTACTTGCCTATGGAACTGTCAACCTTTAGTTTTTCCTTAAAGATCCATTTGTATCCTAGTGTTGTTTATCATTTAGGTAGACCACTAGTTTTTATGTATGGTTTTGCAAAAATGAATTCGGTTTCACAATTGATGGCTTCTTTCCAGTAAGGAGCAATAGGAGATGACATTGTTTGTTGGCACTTTAGATGTTCATTCTCTATCATATACATATAGAAGTCAGGTCCAAAGGTTTCGATGGTCCATTGCCATTTTCTCCTTCTTGGTTCCTCTAATTCTGGCTTAGCATTATTTTTATATATGCTTCGATCATCATTATCAGCACCAATTTCCAATTCTCTTTACCTCTTTTGGACACCAGTTTCAAAAGAGGTTTTTAATGGATGGATATGTTCAAAAAAATGTAGCACTACAAGATTCAAAATAGCATTTTCATGAATGTCATCAATTTCAGACTTTTACACAAAAAATCAATATGCATTCTATTAAAAGCATATGTAGTGAATATGCAATCTATGGGCTTTGGTCCAATTTTGACGTTTGTCGGGTAGGGTAAATTTTTTGTAAAGCCGACCAGTTTTTAAAGTGACAACAAATATTTATTATTATAACAAATAATAATTACACATATTATAGGAGGTTGACATATTACCAACCTACTACATCGGTTTTTAAGGTGGACCGTCCACCACATACGAAATTTATAGTGGTTCGTCCACTGCACCTAAACATGCTTCTAGCACAAGAACTAGCTTAAGTGACTAGGCTACAAATTAGTTGCATAACATACTGCATCAACAGTTCAATTACTTTGATTATTACATTGCTCACAAAAGCAAAACAGAGTACAACAAAACCAAAGTACAAAAAGTACATCAAGCAGCTGCACAATGTTGCATCAAAGGAAGAGTAGCAGAGGAGATATGACTTGGAAGGGAATACATCAGCACGTACCCGAGATTATGTATCAATCTGACATGAAGAAACTATCTTGTTCAACAGTATTGTTAACAACCACCATGACTACACATACCAATGACATAAATGAGGTACCACCGGCAAAAAGAAGCTAAGGGTGCGTTCGCAGCAAATAAATGGCATGCTGAAGTTTTTGTTCGCGTCCGACGCGAATATCATTTTGCACGTTCAAATGAAACGATTGCTGAGGGTGCGTTCTTAACGAACGCGAGCGTGACATTTGAGCGTGGTACTGTAGCGAAGGAGAAATGTGTTTTTAGCTACGAACGGGGTATTTGAGCGTGGTATTTTAATTGTTAATTTGTTTGTTTTGAGTTAATTAAATACTAATTTCGGTTGAACAAAATGACTACATTTCATTACATAAAAGAAAATACAAACATAAATACGACAGAAATACAATAACACGATGACATGAACTTCCTACTTGTTGTTATTTATCAGATAAGTTTGGTATTCTTGGTCGTGGCGTTTGTCTGCAAGCCCTCTAATCAACCAGCTTTTCGCTATCTCATCCGGAAGAGTAGTGAACATATCATTTATTTTGGGGTCCAACACAAATAATAGTGCGTCTGCAACATCAAACCCACCCGTTGCAGCATAATCTGAGTTGACTCACCCGTTGGGTTACTTCAAATATGATAAATCTGTTCAACTAATAACGGCCAACAAACAATTTATTACATCCAACCAAGCATTCAATTATTTATTTAATACGTTTATATTGTTATAAACGTAACCAACAAGGTAAGTTACCTCATTTGGAATTAATCTAATCGTTAAAATAATGATTTAATTTGATTAAATCAAACCAACGTTTAATTTAACCAGTGGATATTAAATAATATTCAGCACACAAACAAATAGTCACCCAATTATCGACCATTAGCAAACATTTGCACGCAAAATAAAAACCCAGCTTATAAAAATATAAGAGGGATAAACTGAGTGAGTCGAACTCACCTTGAGTTCCATCTATAGCTGAAATGGTTTGCTTCACAAGCTTCCAGCTGCATTCACTCCGTCCGTTTCATTCCAAAATTTTACATCTGTTGACATGGGTCCAAGGCTCCTCGTTTGGTCTGATTCTATGTACGCGTGACACAATTATAAATTTAATTGTTATTTATTTATTTATTTTAAACAACTAATACCTTAATTATAATTCATTTCTTAATTATAGCTTAATTCCATGATCCGGCTAGTCACGAAAAACATACAAATAAGACAGTTAAAGGAGATAAAAAAAACGAGATAATACACTAGAGCGTGGTATGATAGATTAAGAGCGTACTTATTACAATCCGACCTCGAAATTGGTAAAGTAGATAATACACTTTTTATTAAAGGAGATAAAAAACGATATTCAATTAGTACAAATTTATGTTGACGGTATAATTTTTGGATCAAAAAATAACCAAATGAATAAGAATTCTCAGATATTATGACCCGAGAATTTGAGATGACCCTATGGGTGAATTTATATTTTTCTTAGGCTTACAAATAAGACAGTTAAAGAATGGAATATTTATTAATCAAGAAAAATACGCTAGATATTTATTTAATAAGTATAACTTAACTACAACTAATGGAAGGCCTTAGGGCTGGCAATTAGAACCGAGAACCGAAAACCCGAACCGACCCGAAAAGACCCGAACCCGAACCGAACCCGATGGTTCTCGGGTCGGGTCTAGGTGATGAAAAATACCATCAAGACCCGATCAAACCCGACCCGCATAGACCCGAACCCAAAAGACCCGACCTGAAAACACTGAAATATATGTATTTTTAGTGTTATTATTCAATCGGACCCAAACAGACCCGACCCGACCCGAACCGAAGCTCGGGTCGGGTCGGGTCCAGATTTTTGAAATGTATAGTTTAGACCCGACAAAACCCGACCCGCCTAGAACCGAGACCCGCCGGGTCGGGTGTGGGTCCATCGGGTCGGGTCTAATTGCCACCCCTAGAAGGCCTACACCTATGGCAACTAATATAACCCTAAATAAGGACGATACGTCAAAAGACATCGATCAAAAATTATATAGAGGAATGATAGGACCATTACTATATATAACCGCTAGCAGACCAAATATAATGTGTAGTGTATGTCTTTGTGCAAGATATCAATCTCAACCTAAACAAAATCACTTGAAAGCCGTAAAACATATTCTATATTATGCAAAACATACATTAGATTTTGGATTATTTTATCCTAAAAATGACCCGTTTGATTTAATATCCTATTGTGATGTTGACTACGCGGGATGTAAATCAGACAATAAAAGCATTAGTGGAACGTGTCACTTCATAGGACAATCTCTAGTCTCTTGGCTTAGTAAAAAGCATAATACAGTATCCTTGTCAACAACTGAAGCAGAATATATATCTGCTGCTTTGGCTTGTTCACACATAATATATATGCAACAAATTCTAAAAGATTTTGGATTAAATATAATTAAATCACCAATATATTGTGATAATACAAGCGCTATAAATATATCTAAAAATCTAACACATCATTCGAGAACTAAACATATAGATATAAGATATCATTTCCTTACAGATAATGTAAGTAAAGAGAAAATTTCACTTGATTAAACAGAAAAACAAATAGCTGATATATTAACCAAATCTATAAATGAAGCAACATTAACTAAATTTAGAAGAGAATTAAGCATTTGTTCTATAAGCGAAACAGAGCAATTGAATATATAAATATAATATACAATATACTAAAAATCACAAAAGTAAAAATAAAAAATGCATATATGTTAACATACATGTTTATACATATCGACATATAACTGCTATATTTTTAAAATTAATTCCCACCAAAAAGTAGTTATAATCTATATTTAAACTCATTATTTCGAAATTCTTTCTTCTTCTCACTATTCGTTCTCTGAATAAACTCTGAAATAAAATAAACAATGGCCTTATCTAATAATTCAAACCAAAACAATGCCTTTTGCTTCCCGGATCTTCCCCTAGTCCATTTCAACGTACTACACTTGCAAGAGTCATGAAATTGGAAGAATCTATGAAGGATACGCTGCAAATGTTGACTAAAATTCAACTTCTTCAAATAAGGATGAATAGAGAACAAGAGAAACAAGGGAAGATAATAAGAAATATACAACAGCTTGTCATGGATAATCAAACCAATCTGATTATCAATGAGGATGATAATCAAGAAACACATATAGAAGAAGAAGAAGAAAAAGAAGAAATGGAAGAAGAGGAGGAAGACGAGACACCAAACAAAAACATGGAAGAAGACTAACAAGTAATTTGCGCAGGCAAAATGTGTTTCGACAAAGAAGGGAATGTGATAGAGAAAAGTAGGAATTCTGTCTTCATTATCCCTATTGCCCAATTGACAAATCCCCGATTGTTAGGAAACACTAAACGTTAAGGGTTTTTGTATATTTGTTTGTGATGTACGTATTACGATTGTTTGAATTGTTTGTATTGATTGGATTGCTTGTATTGATTTGAAAATATTGTTTGATCACTTAATTGGTATAATGTTTGTATTGATTACTAAGTAGGATTGCACTGGTATAGTCATTAAAATAGGAAGAGTACTAAGCTTGTTGATTTAGAGTTATAAATTTAGGATTATACTTTGGATTATACCTAGGATCAATATTGGTGTAAATTTGGGGAGAGTATAGCTAGATATACTTTTTGTTGATGACAAAGGGAGAGAAATAATAAAATAGGTATAGATATTATAGGTATAGTTTAAGGGGGAGTTATAAAGGATTCATGATGAAAGGGGATGTAATCGAAGAATCATAACAATTAATATCAGGTATATATTTTATAAACCAAGGTTATCATCATAAAAAAGGGGTAGATTGTTGGAGAATGGAATTTTGATGACAACAACCTTGTTTCTGTCATTATTGATTATAAAATATATACTAACACCTTTACCTATATATATATATATAATGCAGGAATTAGATATTGAATATTGTACAGTTTAAGAGATTTCAAAGGATATCCAAGACTTATGAGTATCAAGATATCAAGATTTCAAAAGTTCAAGATTATCAGAGTAATAAAGTCTAGTTAGTATGTTAAAACTCTGATTAGCACTCTCAAATTTTGTTTTCAACTTTTAAATAGTTTTCAAATTATTTCAAACTCCTTTCAAAATGTTTTTAAATCATCCAAAGGTTTTCTACTTATGATGTAATATATATATAAATATATATATAAAGTTTATTATTGTTAAAACGTTTTTTGGTCAAAGTTGTCACACCTCGAATTCTAACTATGGAACTACTCAGGACTTAAGTATATTTTTATGTTGATCGACATTAGCTTGGATGAAGTGACAAAATATTTGAAAGTTGGGACTTTACATGCATGAAGCAACCAACCGAATCTCGGGTCTTGGATCTCGAGCATTAGACCTGCTCTCAGGTCTCGAACGTTAGATCCACTCTCAGGTCTCGAAGAATAGACATGTTCCGGGTCTCACCCGCGACCCGCATGGCACCCACGACCCGCGACCTGCCTGGTACCTCGACCCGCGACCCGCCTGGTACCTCGACCCGCGACCCGCCTGGTACCTCGACCCGCGACCTGCCTAGGACATTTTCTTCTCATAGATGAAGACCTATTCTCAAGGCATTCTCTACTCCTATGGGAATGGATCAATTTACACATGGCATGGCATGATTATGAGAGGATTTCTCCACGTTTTCCACCTCATTTCGAGATTCTTGGGATGTGTGCCATGTGGCCCGCGCTCCGGTACCAGAAACAACTATAAATACACCACGTTAAGGCAAAAGAAGGGACTTTTTTCCTCTCTCTTGGACTTTTTGGCACCAACTCCTGACGGCATCCACCATTGTTCTATGGAAGGCCATTGCATAACATATAATCCGATCTCCACATTAACACGAGGATTTCGTGTATAAAATCATTCTCTTTTCTCCTCTTCTTCATAAAAATACGAGGATGTTGTATGTGAATGAATCTTATGGATTGTAAGATGGCAATGTACTTGTAATTTCTTAGGATTTGAGAAACTATAAAGTGGACACAGGTTTGGTTAGAGCCGAACCACTATAAAAACCTCATATGTCCCTTGTTATTTTCTGCATTTATTATCTATGATTGTGAGGACTTTACACTGCATTTGGGTGTTAGAACCAAATTTTGGTCTAACATTTCGGCGCGCCAGGAATATGGCACACGACAACTTCTTTTTCTAGCTTGGAAGGAAGTGGATTGCGTAGATATCGGATAGATGGAAGACCAATCAACATACTCCCACTTAGCTATCGGGTCCCTAGACCCGTGACCCGTGATCAGGATCCGCTATTGGCAACATGGAACTGCATAGATACAGGCAGTTGCCTCCTTATGGGAATCACCAACCTGCAAATCTTAGCGTTTTGGGTGAAAACGCTGGCAATACTGGAAAGCAGGGCTCGGGTATAGCACGAGCCACATCGGCCCATGTTCGGATGGATACTAGGGTACGCTCAGCTTCAGAACGAAGTAACACCGGTTGGAATGCACAGACCGGGTCGGATCGATACATGCAAACCGCGATCCCCGACCCCGGGGCAACTTTGACCCGAATGTTGATTCTCAGTAGAGACCCACTCACTCCCTTGGATTCAATGTTAGGGGCACCAGCGCTTTGCAGGAAGACATGGATAACTTCAATCACGCATTAATTCTCAGGATGGATTATCCGAGCATGGACTATGCTAGGCAAACTTTAGTATCTTGTCAGGATGTGGCAAGATTCTCATTCTCGACTAAAGTATGGCCTATACTTATCTCGAAACCCTAGGTATGGATTATGCCTAGGGACGGACTAACTTGTTAGGCTGTGGCAAGTATAGCTCTATCCCCATTTGAGTATGGATTGTACTCAGTTGGATTCCTAAGTATGGACAATACTCAAGAATGGCGAATGGTCTTGTCAGGATCTGGCAAAGGAACTCATTAAAACTCGTGTATGGATTATGCTCAGTTTGAAATTTATGGTATGGATTATGCCTGAGAGGTTAGGTCCCTACTAGGACTTGGTAGGATGATTTGAACGTTTCTTGAGTATGGTTTGTGCTCAACTGGATGCCTAAGCATCGTTAATGCATTGAAAGGTTAAGCAATACTGTCAGTATTTGGTATATCTTTTTGCCTCCTTTTCTTTGCAGGTATGGATTTCTTGTTTTCTTGGACTACTCTTGGCCTTAATACGATCCCATGCGATCGTCGGTTTTCTGGCTTTAATACGATCCCATGCGATCGTCGGTTTTCTGGCCTTAATATGATCCCGAGCGATCGTCGGTTTTGTTGCCCTAATACGATCCTGTGTGATCATCGCATTCTGGATTTGGATTTCTCGGATTATCCAGAACACGTCTTCCTTCAACCAACAAGATATGTTTTGGGGGGCAAACAGGTTGACACGCTTTTTGGTCAAAGCTATCACACCTCGAATTCTATCTCTGGAACCACTCAGGACTTCAGTATAGTTTTATGTTGATCGACATTAGCTTGGATGAAGTGACAAAATATTACTAAGTTCGGACTTTGCATGCATGAAGCAACCATCCGAATCTCAGGTCTCGGATTTCGAGAATTATACCCGCTGTCGGGTCTCGAACATTAGGTCCACTCTCGGGTCTCTAACAACAGACCCGTTCCAGGTCTCACCCGCAGCCCGCATGGCACCGGCGACCCGCATGGTATCACGACCTCGACCCGCAACCAGCCCGGTACCTCGACCCGCGACCCGCCTGGGACATTTTCTGCTCATAGATAAAGACCTATTCTCAAGGCATTCTCTACTCCTATGAGGATGGATCAATTTACACATGGCATGGCATGATTAGGAGAGGATTTCACCATGTTTTCCGCCTCATTTAGAGATTCTTGGGACGCGTGCCACGTGACTCGCTACCCGGTACCAGGAAACAGCTATAAATACACTACTTGAAGGTAAAAGAAGGGACTTTTTTCCTCTCTCTTGGACCTTTTGGCACTAACTCCTAACGGCATCCATCATTGTTATACGCAAGGCCATTGCATAACATAAAAGTTGATCTCCACATTAACACGAGGATTTCGTGTATAAAATCATTCTCTTTTCTCCTTTTCTTTATAAAATACAAGGATGTTGTTTGTGAATGAATCTTATGAATTGTAAGACGACATTGTACTTGTAATTTCTTAGGATTTAAGAAACTATAAAGTGGAAGTAGACTTGGTTTGAGCCGAACCACTATAGAAACCTCATGTGTCCCTTGTTATTTTCTGCATTTATTATATATGATCAGTGATTGTGAGAACTTCACACTGCATTTATGTGTTAGAACTAAATTTTGATCTAACACTTATATAATTTTTATATAAAGTTATATAATTATATTATATATGTTTATAATTGTATTATATATGTTTATAATTATATTATCTAGTTTTATATCATTTTTATATATATAGTTTTTAAATATGTTTTCATACTTGAGAAATTATATTTTAAACAACTAGTTTTATTTCAGGAATTTTCAGAATATATATATATATATATATATATATATATTGATTTAAATACTTGAAAATGGTTTAAAATTCAAATTACAATACATATGTCGACATACAATTTTATACATGTCGACATGTAACTGTCACAAAATTTAAATTTAAAGGAAAGTGTCTTTTCATATTTAAAACATTCCAGGAATGGTTGTGTCCATTGGAGTACTATATAAATGGTCTGATTTCGATTTTTTTTTCATAAGTTTTCATCTCCTTCTTCCCTACTTCATATTCCACCATAATTCTACTTTAAAATTCAAGTTTCTACGCTTATACTCTACTGATTTCAATACAAATTATATCATTCTTCTTCTTTCTCAATCTCTATCAAATACTCTCTGTGTGGAAGTGTTATTCAAGAGTTCTAAGGCAATGGTAATCGATAAGGAAAGGGTGTTAACCTTGTTGCCCGTAAATCAAGTAAAGGGAGCGGTGTTAACCTTGTAGCCGTGAAATCAAGGGTGTTGAATTGATGTTAACCTTGTAGCCGTAAAATCAAGAAGATTGTAATTGGATACTGATATTAATAAACCTCTGTGCAATTCAGCGTTGCGTGAGACTGGACATAGAAGTAATCCGAACCTGTATAAAATCTGGTGTGTTCTTTCCTTTTCTGCATCTTATTTCTGTTTATATTTGCATATGTGATTGTTTCTGTTGTGATATTCATTCTTTGATTCATATAGTTTTTTGAGTAATTGTTAATTGGTTAAGTTTTCTATTATTTCTTTAAAACACTATTCACCCCTTCTAGTGTAAGTTTTGCCTTAAGATCTATGATTCTCATCCCTAACACAATAAGCATCCAAATTGATGTTATTCTAATTATTGGTGAAAACATATCAAACGGATCTAGATTTTCCTTGTGTCTAAATCCTTTGACTACAAGTCTTTCTTTGTACTTGCCTGTTGAACTGTCAACCTTTAGTTTTTCCTTGAAGATCCGTTTGTATCCTAGTGTCTTTGATCATTTAGGTAGACCACTAGTTTTTATGTATGGTTTTGCAAAAATGAATTCGGTTTCACAATTGATGGCTTCTTTCCAGTAAGGAGCACTGGAAGATGACATTGTTTGTTGGCACTTTAGATGTTCATTCTCATATATAGAAGTCAGATCCAAAGGCTTCGAAGGTCCATTGTCATTTTCTCCTTCTTGGTTCCTCTAATTCTGGCTTATCATTATTTTTATATATGCTTCGATCATCATTATCAGCACCAATTTCCAATTCTCTTTACCTCTTTTGGACACCAGTTTCAAAAGAGGTTTTTAATGGATGGATATGTTCAAAAAAAATGTAGCACTACAAGATTCAACAGTAGCATTTTCACGATTTCAGACTTTTACACAAAAAATCAATATGCATTCCTATTAAAAGCATATGAAGTGAATATGCAATCTATGGGCTTTGGTCCAATTTTGATGTTTTTCAGGTAGGGTAAATTTTTTGTAAAGCTGACCAGTTTTTAAAGTGACAACAAATACTTATTATTATAACAAATAATAAAAATACTTATTTTTTGGGTAGCGTAAATTTATAGTGGTTCGTTCACCGCACCTAAACATGCTTCTAGCACTAGGACTAGCTTAAGTGACTAGACTACAAATTAGTTGCATAACATACTGCATCAACAGTTCAGTTACTTTGATTATTACATTGCTCACAAAAGCAAAACAGAGTACAACAAAACCAAAGTACAAAAAGTACATCAAGCAGCTGCACAGTGTTGCATCAAGGAAGAGTAGCAGAGGAGATATGACTTGGAAGGGAATACATCAGCACGTACCCGAGATTACGTATCAATCTGACATGAAGAAACTATCTTGTTCAACAGTATTGCCAACAACCACCATGACTACACATACCAATGACATAAATGAGGCACCACCAGCAACCAAGAAGCTAAGCATAACTGAAGTTTGACATGAAGCAAGTAACATCACCATTGAGGTGAAGAACGACCTCAATAACATGGCACACAATGACATAGCACAAACCATAACAAAATAGCTAATATCACCGCAAGAAGCTCAATGCAGCTAAGTTTCATCATCTCGCAACCATTACTGACATAAAGCTTTAATTACCAAGAGGGGGCGGTTGCTAAAATAGGAAACACTGCTACATTAAAATAGCTAGGGTTGAGCAAAAGCTTCACATGGCTGTTGAGAGATAGCAGCAGCAAAAAGAAAATCAACACAGCCAACCCCTCAGTGAACACCAACTCAACCCAGAAAGGGGCAGAACAACCAACATAACAACACTCCAAAACCCGAATGGTAGCTTAAAACGCAAACAAACGTATAAATAAGAAATCACAAACAAACCCGAAGAACCATTAGCACCAACACCAAAATCACCTCTGACCCACGGCAATTGAAAATTAGCCTCGTATGTGGGTCACAGGCACAATAGAGTGGCCTAGTTGAAGCTAAGATGAGAGGGACCCCACAAAAGCTTTTTATTATATGGTTCATCAAAAGGAAATTAGGGCTTAGAGGTAGAAAGTTGAAGCGGATCTGAGCGTTAGGGTATGTAGATTGAGATTCGAACGATAGCTAATTGTTAGGCGGCTAATTCTATTTCATCCCAAAGAAATACTGAGTAGCCCCCCATTTTATCCAAAAAATACGAAGACCAAAATACCCTTTCTTTATTATATTTTTTTTTCCAGTTTTTTGCACACTCCGTAGTAGTCCTACGTGGTTTCATGTTGTACCTCGTAGTAGTCCTACATGGTTTCTTAGTGTACCCCGTAAAGTCAGTACGTGGTACTCTAAGGAACCACGTAGGGCTAGTACGAGGTACACAGTAAAACCACGCAGTCACCTCACGTGGAAGGGTATTTTTGGCTTTTTTTTTTAAATTAGCGGGGGGCTATTCAGCAAAATTGGGGGTATATCCATTTTTTCAACTTCTGCGGGGCTACTCAGCACATTAGTGAGTTGAAATAGAATTTGCCTTGTTAGGCGTGGCGAAAGAAGGCGTTGATTTTGGTGGACAGAGAGAGCCGAGGAAGGATGAAAATGAAGGGTGGAGGAAGATAGAAATACAGAAAGTAGGACTTTGGCCTGTTACCATTCCCAAAACTAATGTTTTGGTACATCTGCCTTTGCAAGAAAACCCCACACTCCGAGGTATTCATAGGATAGTGATATATTTTTCCACAGTTCATGCGGAGATTTTGAAGTTTTCTTTTGAGTCACTTTATTTATAATGTGATTAGTTGAAAGTACAGCTTCTCCTCAGAAGTAATCCGATAGATCGGAAAGTATGAGGAAAGCATTCATTATTTCTTTAAGGATACAGTTTTTTTGTTTTTTTATACAGTTCGATTGAGGGGAATATGGTGTCGTAGTTTAATGAGCTATGTCATTTTATGCATAGAATTCCTCAAATGGGAATTCATTTTTGCCTCCCATATCACTTCTTAAGTCTTTGATTTTCTTGTTTAGTTGACTTTTAGCTTGTGTCTTGTATTGGTTAAACAATTCAATTGCCTCATCTTTACTTCTTATTATGTACACATAAATGTACCTAGTACAATAATCTATGAAGATAATGAAATATCATTTCCCTCTACGAGACTGACACAATTTAAAGTCACTTACATTTGTATGTATTAAGTCTAAGGGTCCTTTCAATATGGTGAAAGGATTTTTTGTCATTTTTGCATCATCACATATCTCACATCTATAACTTGAATTTACTGAAAACTTAGTTATAAAATTTAAGTTAACCATTTTTTGTAATGCATCAAAATTAATATAGCCTAATATGACATGCCATATACTAAAGGATTCAACGGTATAAGCAGAAGAATCAATTTTATTATCATAATCTCTTGGCATAACAATCATTAGATTCATTTTAAACAAGTCATCGCTCACATGACATTTTCCAACATAAACCACATTTTTGATAAAATAATGTTACCGGAGACAGAAGCAAACATGAAGCCAGTTTTGCTAAGAACTGAGCCGAAAACAAAATTCTTTTGAATATCTGGAACGTGTAGGACATTATTTAGCATAAGCTCTTTTCATTGAGGTCGTTTTTTAGAATAATTTTACGTTTTCCTTCAACCTTTGATGTGAAGGAGTTTCCCATAAATAATTGTTCTTCTTGTGTCACATCTTTATAGTTGGAAAACATCTAGTTGTTGGTGCAAATATGTCTTTTGGCACCAATATCAATAAACCATTCCTTGGTATTGCCAATTAGGTTGCATTTAGGAATTACTGCAAACAGGTTCATTTCCAAAATGTCATCGAAGTGTTTCTCATATTCAGTGATACTTGATTGTTCTTTCTTTTTCTTAGAACTTCAACATTCGCTTGCCTTATTCCCTTTCTTTCTGTAGTTGTGACATGATCCTTTGAATTTATTTGGTTTTGTTGTATTTAGGTCGCATTCCCGTTTATGCTTGTTGTTCTTCCCAGCCTCAACCACATTTTTCTTTTCTAATATTGCATTGGCTGATTTCTATTCTGATTCTTGTTGTCTTCTTCGATCCTGTGCCAAATATTAAGATCCTACATTGTCATTTCCTTGCGCTTATACTTTAGATACTTCTTGAAATCTTTCAATTATGGAGATAGCTTTTCAATGGCAGCGACCACTTGAAATGATTCGCCTAATGACATCCCTTTATCATGGATTTCAGTAATTCTCACCTGCAGCTTCTGGATTTGACTCATAACAATTTTGACGTTTATCATTTTGAAATCAAGGAACTTTCCGACTGTGAACTTTTCATTACCGCATCCTACATTTTATACTTTTTATTCATAGAAGCCCAAAATTGCTTTGAGATTTTTACTGTGTGATACACATTATAAAACTGTTATCCAGTCCATCTAATATGTAGTTTTTACATATGAAGTCTGAGTTATTCCATTTATTGAGTGCTTCGACTTTCACTGCATCAAGCTCTTCGTTTACTTCTAGACTATCCCCAATGAGATACTTTGCAAGGTTTATTGTAATCAGTAGACCAATATTTTTTGTTGTCGGTTCTTGAAACTACCCCTAACAAATTTTTCTGGTTTCTCACCATGCAATAAAGCGAGAATGGTTGTTGGAACCATTGCTATATTCTTCGTGGTGGCTACAATTAGCTTTATTGCTGAGGTGTTACTATCTTGAGACATTGTCTATAATCCAATGACTCTAATCAGTGGCAGTGTAAATATTTACAAATTCTGTTTCAAGCTTGTTGGGGATGTGTAACACAATTTGTTACCAAACTATTTACAAATATTTTGCAAAACTGTATTTGCTTTCTTATTGTCAGCAAACTATTTGCAAATATTTTGCAAGTACTAAACTGTTAGCACTTAGGTTGCAGAATCATTACAAAGCTACTGTAAAACTTCGACAAAAAGTTAAATGAATAGTGTATTAAATATAATATCGATCTGATTGTCTGAATCTAGTATGATAACTATTTTTTTTGAAATAGAATTGCCACCTCAGTAGCGTGGAAGGTTGGATTAATAACTATTTCTCAAGATAAAACGGATCTGGTTCTACAATACCGTGTTGACGATTGTAGAGCAACGACGAACTCAAAAAAGTGATCTTTATAGGAACAGAGTTTAGTTGGTGGAGGAAGAAACTGCAAAGAAATGAATTGTATTTAGCGGTTTATTCTTCTTCTATTTATAGACATCAGACTGTACCTATTCGTCAATAGGTATCCGTTTGAACGGTTGAGACTATTGAAAAGGTTGTGACCCTTTTATCAAGAGGTACGACCATTTTTGACTTTTGATTTTTAATGGACAAAACTAAAAATTATTCGGTGTGAACAGCCGAACCAACTTCTAATATGTCTCAAGCACCCATTTTCCCACGCCATGGGCTAGGGCTCGTGCTAAGGCGCTGCTGAATTGTGTGGTGCGCCACACTACCCACTAAGATGGCTTTGTTTTCATGTATTTTTTTATGTCATGGTAACTAGAGTATAGTCCATCTCTTAGTATGTAAACACATGCTGTTTATTGGAAGTTAAGATGTTGAACTATTCATATTCCAATGCATTTAATGCGTCAAGCTTTCCAATGAGTTATTCATTTCTAACAAAAGTGACTGATTGGGCTGGGGCAGCACAATTTCCGGGCCGGCTCTGCTTAGGCTTAGATTGTTAAGTAATCCAAAAATACATCCTGTTTTCACGTCTCACAGTTGAAAAAGTGGGTAGAACAAAGCATAATAATACAAGATCATGCATGCATCCACTTATTCAAAAGAAATTATAAGTGAAACGGAATCTGCACTTGGTAGGATAAGAGGATAACGCCAAAGAACAATGGAGCATCAGTGCATATTTTAATGGCTTAAACATTGATTCAACTGCAGTTTTCTAATAAATTGACAAAATTGGGTAATAATACCCTAGTTCATTAGAGTCTGGCTCACAGTTCATCATAGATAATGCCGGAAAACTGAAGATAATAGCATGTATAAGTGTGTGCATGTTTGTGCACATGTACATGTTCACACTGAAACACACCTCATTTGATATACGTACTAGCTAATTCCTGACTTATTCAAATGATTCTTTCAGTCACATAATTGTGTTATTGTTAATGCTTGTTTAGATTTTGCTAGCGACAACAGGTTAAAGCCTAAAACTGTATAGGTACAGATAAGATGCAAATTAAATTATCAATTTCTACACCTGTTTCTAATTTGTTTAGACTTATAATTCTTATGTTCTTCATCTAAAACTCTGTAACAACCCGGAATTTTGGGGCCAATTTAAATTTTTTTATTTCAGAAAATTTTATTAGAAAATACGTCAGAAAAAGAGAAAGAAGAAATTTTGTATTTAATAATAATAATAATATAAAGTTTTTAAATAAGATTTTGACGTTGTTAATGAGATTTATAAATATATGTTGATAAGTTGATTTATTAGTAATATGTTAATTATGCATTCATTTCATTCCTTTATATATATATATATATATATATATATATATGTTTATTTCACTCACATTTTAAACCTTGTGCATGCAACCTACAAGGATCTTTTTTTTTTTTTTTTTTTTGCATTGAATTCTAACGTTTCACTATAGTTTATATTGCATTCATACGTTTCAACTTAATTTTCGTTATTTTTCTATACATGCATGCAAGTCTCTTACCTTGTTTTCAATGCATGCATTCATTTGCTCATTTATGTCCATGTTAATGGATTAAATTATATCTTAAAGGTTTATTTAATTTTATACTCAACTAATAAAATGTTAGATTGTTTGTCCATGTTTTATCTTTCATAACTAAGTGTAACATTAGACTTGTAAGTTTATATATATGCATAATATTTTCAATTAGATATTTGGATTTTATAAAAGGGATTTTGTCAACACACAAATACTTTAAAACTGATTGTTGTAATTATGCGATTTGTATTATTAGGGAGCTTTGATTGAATTTAACTCATACATACATATATATAGTAAAACTACATTCATGTTTTCATTTAAAATTTATTATTTATTTCAAATCTTGATAATATGAAATAATTTATTTTCTTTAAAAGTTAAAAAGAAAAAAATTAAATACATGCTTTAAACATTGGATATATATATATATATATATAGTAAGACTTATTCTTACAATTAATCAATGTGAATTTGAATTGCCTTAAAAATGTGTATATACATAGAAGTCTTTACATTTACATACCTTGGAGAGTTAATTATACACGTTAAGAAATTAATTGGGCATTGATTGACACATAAGTCAATCAATATGGTTTAATAAAGAATTATTTCATGAAATGAAATATTCATTTGTTGGTTAAAAATAAATTGATTGCAATTAATTATAATTAAGTATTTTGTTGTTATACATTAAACGATAAATGGAAGTTACCAATGTAATACGATGTTAACAAAAATATCAACAATATTCTTTAATTACATATTTGTTGAATATATAGAAATTCAAATGAATGCTTTATACATGTTTGAAAAAGAAAATGCTAATCTATATGATATTTATGGTTGAGGAAATCATAGTAAGTATTAATTAGCAAATTTATTGATTTCGGTGCTAATGAAAAGGATATATTTTAGGTAAAGTATAATTAGTGAGATGAACATGGAAAGATATTAGAAATCAAATGAATAAATATTCTTTAAGTTTTGTAACCTAAGGATTCTTTATTTCATATATAAAATTTATTCTATGTCTCCACTTTCTCATCCTAAACATAAAATATTATAACCCTAATTCTCAAATGAAGACAGCCACCATCTATCTTCGTGAATGGCCGACGTGCTCTAAACTTCTTCTCCTCTTTTCTTCAAATCCACACAACAAATGCCAACACTTCCAAAGACAAAATCAAAGAGCTCCATGAGCTCTATAATCCCAATGGCTATGATCAAGTTTTGAGCCGTGATGTGTGAGAAATTGTGACGCAAAGGCCTGAAGTTTGAGGGGTTTTTCAGAACCGTCGGGGGCGGTGAACTCAAAGCTACGACGGGTGGAGGTGGCGCATGACCTAGGCTTCGACGTGAGGTGTTCAGATGTGGCTCCGACGAACTATAAGGTGGTGCGACGCGAAGAAGAAGGAACGGCTACGAGGGTTAAACGCTATTAACTAATGTAATTAGTTTAGTTATTTAATTAATTATTTAATGATCGATGTATAAAAATTATCATATCTTATTCAGAACTTATCAGAATCAAACGATTTTCGAACCGTTGACCTCGTATTGGAGAACTCTTCGCAAGGAAACTAACTAGAGTCAAAACGGAGCACATCAGAATTTTGAGAAAATTCAGATCTGAACCATACAATATTGGTGAGATTTCTAATTTTAGATAATTAAATCAATTTAATTATTTGTTTCCTTGCCGTTAAATAATTGCTTGTATGTTAATTAATCATATTTGTGCTGTGAGGAATTATGATTGCTGTTCTGTTGATTTGCACTGTATAGATCTGTGTTTCTCTGTTGTTGTTTGTGATGAATATGTTCTGTGCTGTGTTGAAACAGCCATATTATTCTGGATCTCCATTTCTTGATGTATTCAAGATAAAGTCTCATCTTTATTGTTTATTTTTATTTTTATTTCTTAAATTATTAGATATTTAATCCTTGTTTCATGAATTTTGTTTATAAAATAAAACACCAATTTTTAACATGAATTTTTGTTCACAAAATAAAAGACATTTTCTTAACATAAATTTTGTTCACAAAATCAAGGACAAAAGTTTAACATATATTTTGTTTACCAAATAAAGGGAATTGTTAACATAAATTTTGCTTACAAAGTAAATGACAAAGTTCTTACTTTGATTTTTAAAAAGACAATTCTTATGTTATTTTGTTAACATAATTAAAAAGACAACTTTTTGTTTACAAAAAAAAAAAAAAAAAAAAAACAAATGTTTATGTAATTTTTGTTTACATAATAAAGAGACAAGTTTTTGTTTACGAGATTAAAAGAAAGGTTTATATTTTTGTTTTAAAAATTAAAAGAAAAGTTTACATCTTTGTTAAACAAAATAAAAGAAAGGTTTACATCTTTGATGAATAAAAGAAAGGTTCACATCTTTGATTTACCAAATAAAAGTATAAGGGAAGAGATGAATATTTTGATTCACAAATAAAAAGAAAGTTTGATTTTTATTTTAATTGTCAAAATAAAAAGGAAGTTTAAATCTTTATGCTGATTTATGAAATAAAGAAAGAATAAATATTTTATTTTGATTTACGAATAAAATAAAGACTAGATATTTTATTTGATTTACAAATAAAATAAAGATGAGACCTTTATTGTGATTCATCAAAAATACACCAAATCTTATTTGTGTTAAAATAGTGTGATGACACAATTTACACCGTTGTGTAAATTTGAATATAATGACACCAAAAACATCGTTGTGTTAAATTGAGTTTTATGACACTAAAACCACCGCGGTGTTAAATTGAGTATTGTATCACATATTTCATAGTTGCGTTGGTTTGAATATTATGACACCAAAACCACCGATGTGATAATTTGAGTATTGTAACACATATTTTATCGTCACATTATATAATTGAAATGGATCAAATAATGGCATTAGAAATATAGTTATTTAGAAATGCTGACACTAGGAAAAATATTTACATAAGCTATAGGAAACATTTATTTAAATGTATAGGAAATAAAAGACATTTGCATCTATTTCAATGTATAAGAATTAAAATATAAAGTTACATTTTTCTAATGTAAAGAAGAATAAAATAAAGAGTTACATTTTTTCTAATGTTAAATAAAATAAAACAAAGTAAAATAAAAAGTTACATTTTTCTAATGTAAAGTAAAATAAAAAGAAACCATTTATATTTCTTTATGTAAAGAGAAAGGAATAAATGACATTATTTTCCAATAAACAAGAATTAATATGCTTAACCGAGGTTGGATTGAGTTGTGATGTAAATCTGCCCGGACCCGCCCGGCTGTCCAGTAATCACAACAATACCTATCCAATGTGAGAGGTTAAAGCATATATATTAATTTTCTAAATTTACATTTTATATATGTAAATTACTACAAATATTTGGAGTAAGTAAAATAAAATATAGGAAAAAAAAAGAAGAACATTTATTTACATTGGGTAAATGAAAAGATTAAATAAAAGTCACATTTTTATGTAATTAAAGAATATGGTTTTACATTGTAAATAAAATTACATTTCTATTAAAATGGAATTAAAAGAATAAATATGTTGATAAGAATTATTTACATTTCCTTATGTATATAAAAAGGATTAATAGAATAATTATGTGAATAATATCTATCTACATTTTCATATGCAAATAATTAAGATAAAAGTAAAAGATGCATTTATTTACAATTTAGTGTAAATAAATATAGAAAAGGTAAGGGTAAACATTTATTTACATCAGGGTAAATAAATAAGATAAAAGTAAAAGATGCGTTTATTTATAATTAGTGTAAATAAATAAGAATAAGAAATTGAAAACATTTATTTACAAATAGTGTAAATAAATAAGAAAAAGCAATTAAGTACATTTATTTACAAATAGTGTAAATAAATAAGAAAAGGAATTAGAAACATTTATTTATAAATAATGTAAATAAATAAGATAAAAGAAGTAGAGAAATATTTATTTACATTTAGGTAAATAAATAAGGAAAAGAATAGAAAAACATTTATTTACATTTAGGTAAATAAATAGAAAATAAATTAAAAGGATATATAAAGCATAATTTATTTACAATTAGAGTAAATAAAATAAGTAAGGTAGTAAAATAAAACAAGAAATATTTTATCGTCATTTTAGATGCGATAAAAAGAATAGACTTTTATAATTGAAATAGTAAAACGATATATATATATATATATATATATATATAAATTAAAATTTAAATGAAACGCGCGCGATAGTTCGCGTATCGGCAATCGTAACTTTAAACAGTTATACCGAAAGATCCGACCGTCGGATTTTCCCAAAACTGGAGCCGTTTGGACCGCTTTTGGAAGATCTTTCCAATGATATAAATTTTATCAAAATCCAACAGTTAGTTTGCGAGATAAGTGTAAATCAAATTTGGTAGAAAACAGCGTCAGGGTCGCCCATTGACCCAAAGCGTCGTTAAATTAATTTAGGCTATTTTTATATAAATAAAAATAGCGATAGGTCGTTATCAAATATTAATAACGATAGGAAATGTTTTCAAATTATTATATATATATATATATATATATATATATATATATATGCGAGAATCATTTGAAAAGACCGAGTTCAATCTCATTTCAAATGATTTATACGACTTTCTAAGTCGAAGATTTGAAGACGGTGATTGAAGACCGACGATCTTCACATCGAATGGATGCGTTGCTACTGAGACCCATGAGAGGAGTAGCTACCTTGAAAGGGCCTCAGTGGTGGCCGTTCAGACGTAGTGTTGATTTGTACGGATTTGACTTTCGCTCAGACCCAGGGCATAAGTTTATAAATGGAATGTATGTCTGACGTTGTAGTCCTTTATACTACATTCGTTGATCTCTGTTAATACATATCTGCTTGGTGGTTAACACCCTTCTCTGAGACATATGAGCTTAGAGGTTATATATGGGCAGAAATCAATGGTATAGTATGGACTGACAATGTGGCTTGCTAAGATGCATTGATCAAGGCTTTTGTTGAAAAGCAGGCCTTGTGGTTGATGATCAAAGCACGGCCTGTTTAGGCGTAACTTTGTGTATATCGTGACTTCGCGAGCCTCACACCCCGGTATGAGTCAAAAACGGGATATGGACCGTAGGGAGTGCACACGTTTCTTTCTAGCTAGAGTGGTGTCAGTGACCTACCAGCCCTGACATTTTACTTATGTGGATGATGGATTTTGAGGCGCCTCGTTTTTTTATAGGCCGTTGGTGGTCATACTATAGGTCCAAAGGGACCGGGAAACGTGTGTTCAGGCATAACTAATCCACTGTCCATAGGCGGGGACCGGCCCTACCGCTTCCAAGGGTTCACTGCGGGGAATCCTGAGGCATTTGCTAGAGTGTCTCGAATCGGAGAGGAGCTTGCCCCTAGCCTCGACTCATGATGGAAATCCAATTTCCAATACGAACTTGCGGTTTTGATTGTAGAACTAGTATTGGCGACATGATATATGGTACCCATGCCGTCTAGGATTGATACTTATGATTGAAGTGTTTTTATTTAAAACATATACACACTAATAATACTATCGTTTTTTTTACGTATCAAGCATCTTTTGACCATTATAAGGTAAAACCCTATCCTCTGGTGTGCGTTGCATTGTGTGATGGGACTTGGGTCTTATAATGGTTTCATTTTTCCAAAAAGACATTGCGTTGTTTAACGATTTACTTTATTATGCACGGCAATCCATTGGAGTAAACCCGTTCCGCGTTAGCGGCGTGGTCCTTGGATTTGCCTTATTACTATTAGTTAAACTAGTTAAGAATTCTCACACCAGTCCCACGACTGACCTGTAGTTTGTTTCACTTTGCAAACTCGAGTGCCCTTTTTCCACACGGGCAGTCGAGTAGCTGTAACACCCCGTATGTTAAATAACTTGTTATAACATAAATCAGAGCAGAATTAAATTTAATATTCTGAATCAGGGGAAACGGGCTGTGTCATTGCGTTCGTCTCAGAAAAATACGCGAAATAGAGTCCGAGTTTTCGTAAATCGGAGTCCGTATGACCAAGTTATGGCCCGTCAAAGTTTCACGAAAAATCAAAAACGAAAACTGCTCATGTTTTGAGGCCCGGGATGAGTTTTGGGCTGTTTTTTTGGGCCCTAAATGGTTCCTACACTTGACTTCTTCCCCAAGACATGCTTTAAAGGCTAGGATTGGTTCTAGGGTATATCCTATGGTCCTAAAACATCTAACTAATCTATATATACACCCTAATACCCCCCTTATCCTTACCAAAAATAGATCTAAGGCCATTATGCCACCACTTAGAAAATTGGAGAGCCTCCACTAAAAATCCTAAGAGGGTTTGCAAGCTAATCTACATCTTCTTCTACTTAATCATTGGGATTTGCTTCATTTAACTTGCTAATCTTGTTTTGGTGAGCTTCTATCCCCTTAATAATCAATTATTGAATTGATTATGATAAGATGTGATAAAGTATGGCTATGTTTGTGGATCCATATATTTATGCAAGCTTGATGTAGTGAATATTATGTGTTTTGCAAGTTATATGCCTTATGTCATGCAAGTTTCATAATATGTAATCATGATATTTTTATGCAAGTTGTTTCATGATGTTTATGATGCAAAACACTAAGTGAATATGGATCCATTATGCAAACATGTTATGCAAGTATGTGAGTACTTATGCAAGTCATGTATATGCTTATATGCATGTTTAACATCTTATGCAAGTATATGAATGTTTATGCAAGTTATGTATATGTTGAAATGCAAGTTTAACATAATATGCAAGCCTATGCAAGTATATGAATGTTTATGCAAGTTATGTATATGTTGAAATGCAAGTTTAACATAATATGCAAGCCTATGCAAGTATGTGAATGTTTATGCAAGTTATGTATATGTTGAAATGCAAGTTTAACATAATATGCAAGCCTATGCAAGTATATGAATGTTTATGCAAGTTATGTATATGTTGAAATGCAAGTTTAACATAATATGCAAGCCTATGCAAGTATGTGAATGTTTATGCAAGTTATGTATATGTTGAAATGCAAGTTTAACATAATATGCAAGCCTATGCAAGTATATGAATGTTTATGCAAGTTATGTATATGTTGAAATGCAAGTTTAACATAATATGCAAGCCTATGCAAGTATATGAATGTTTATGCAAGTTATGTATATGTTGAAATGCAAGTTTAACATAATATGCAAGCCTATGCAAGTATGTGAATGTTTATGCAAGTTATGTATATGTTGAAATGCAAGTTTAACATAATATGCAAGCCTATGCAAGTATGTGAATGTTTATGCAAGTTATGTATATGTTGAAATGCAAGTTTAACATAATATGCAAGCCTATGCAAGTATGTGAATGTTTATGCAAGTTATGTATATGTTGAAATGCAAGTTTAACATGATATGCAAGCTTATGCAAGTATATGAATGCTTATGCAAGTATGTGAGTGCTTATGCAAGTTAAGTATATGCTAAAATGCAAGTTCTACATGTTATGCAAATCACATGTATGATGATATGTAAGTTCATATGCAACATGTTATGCAAATCACATGTTTGCTGATATGTAAGTTCATATGCAACATGTTATGTAAGACACATGTTTGATAATATGCAAGTTTGGGTTGAATATAGTTGGGTTAATACATGCTCATATATGCAAGTTGACATCCTCTTAACCCATGATAAAGTTATATGCTAAACCCATGTTATGTGTGGTAAATCTTCCCTTTATTATGTTATGTCATAATGACGATTTACGTGGGGAACGATGGGGTTAATTAATATGTTAATTAAAAGTATGTTGAAATGGGTATGATTAAGCATACCATAAAAAAATTAATTAACATAAGTGGGAATTTACCTATTGAGTTAGGTCTACCCCATGGGAATTTACCTATTGAGTTAGGTCTACCCATGTTATGAATAAATTGATATTAATTAGGGATAATTAATATGGGGGTGATTAATTAGGTGTAATTAATCGACTAAGACACGAGGTTAGGCTCTGTTATGACGTAAGACTGCCCGGACCCTACCGGCTTAACCAGGCGGTCATAACAGCCAGTCTAATGTGAGAGGTCTTAGGCACAAATTAAATACGTGATTAAAGTAAAGACACGAGGTTAGACTCTGTTATGACGTAAGACTGCCCGGACCCTACCGGCTTAACCAGGCGGTCATAACAGCCAGTCTAATGTGGGAGGTCTTTATGGGGAATCACGGTCTTAATTAATTAAGAAACACTTAACCATATTAGCATGTAGTGGGACATGAGGGGTTAAGTGGGTGCCTTGGGTGGCATGAGGAATCTAGTGGGTTGCCTTGGGTGGCAATAGAAAATACGATTAGAATACTTAACCAAGTGAAACATGTAATTAAACATGATTAAAGGGTTAAGTGGGGAACACTAGATTAATAACAAGCTCTGGTGGGTAGCTTGTGGAGGGCCCATTACAACCAGTATCCCATATGTATCTTTGTAGCTCGGCCCAAGCCGAGGACGGGACACGCATACTGGGCTTGTCTATAAGTGGCCAAAACGGGGTTAGCGGTGGCAACGCAGGCCCATCGGGTTTCATATGCGTGTGTGGGCCCGGGACTGGGAGGTAAGACGTTGTTGCATCGTGTAGGTATAACCCGTGCACCGGTGTTGCTTTTGGGTTGCCACTTTGGGGAATGATACACCCCACTGTGGGCCCAGCACGGATACCTACGTTAGGGAGCCGATCGCTTGGGGTAGTGGGGTACACCTAGTAGAGATAGGGGCAGACGGCACCTATGTAGTCAACTAGGGTACAGGAAACTACTGGTTATATCTATCTTTGATATCCTTGGGTGGGATCAACCTTTGAGTAGGAGTGACTGGTGTGGTGCAGTTAGTAATTATCCTTGGGTGGGTAGATGCGTCTTTACGGTTATCTTAGTTCGTCCTGTGTTCGTGGGCAACTTAGTGTAGTCATTATCCCCAAAGATACCATACCGAGTTCATATCATACCCTAATTACTTTAATAATTGTATTATTAAGGAGATAGGGTTCACTCAGGCTTATGTCTGACCCCCGTTGTTTTTATCTTTTTCCTTCAGGTCCTCAGGTTGGGCCTAGTGCTAGTGGGCTTTGATCAGTTTGCTTTATCTATCTCTTGGAGCTTGGACCGTAGATGTAGAGCTCAGCTTATCTTATCTTTTCTGTTATGGCTATTTGTTATGAGTAGTGGGATTATGTACTTATTTTATTCAGGATGGATATTTTGTACTTGACTCTTGTTATGGTTTTATGATGTAACCAAACATGTTTTACTTTCCGCTGCTATGAGATGATGTTTTAAATTTTCAAGTATTACATTATATCTGTCTTGTTGTAATTTTACTGTTCTATACTCACTAAAAATACTCCACCGATGCTATGGCATTCCCTTAGTGAGTGACTATAGCGGGTGTGGGGTGTTACACGTGGTATCAGAGCTTAAGGTTACCGGAACAGATAAAATTTTTAGAAAAACTATTTTCTAAGAATATTTTTGAAAGGAGTATTTTCAAAAACATGTCTTTTAAGAGAAAAGTTTTTTTTTTTTTGAAAGAAAAGCATAATCCCCAATAGCCATATCTATATCTTTCGAATTCTCCATTCTGAATCTCTTCCTCTCTCTCATTTTGAGTTTCCCCTCCGCGTATAGATGATCTTTCTAAGATAGATAAGGATGGAAAACCACTTCAAGGAACTTGGACATTAGTCGGACCAGAAGTTGGTTCAAGAAGGAGGAGGACTGGTAGGTACCTATAAGATAGACGATGAGAGGAAGGCTCAAATAGTTGTTTGGTTAATGAAGGATGAAACCTCATTGGTGGAAGGTTATGAGTGGGGAATGGGGAAGAAGAAGGCTAGTAGTTATCCTTTTGGGAGGAATAGGACACCTTATTAGGATTGTCCGAAGAAGCAAGGGCAAGGTATGGAATCCTCTGGAGGGTAGTTGTATTCCCTCACGCCTAGGGTACCAGATGGGGATAAGACCGTCTAGATTGGAGGTTGGATTTCTTTATTATCCAATTCGAACTTTATTTGATTCTGACGCATCGAGTTCGTTTATCTCATCCTTGATAGTTGGGTCACTGCACTTAAACACCAGTTTGGTAGATGATCCCTTAGTTGTTTCAAACCCAGTTGGGGCTCCATGATGTGTTTGGGTTTGAAAGTTGCTATACTTAGCGTTGAGTTTAAGATGTGATGCTTTTGGGCTTCACGGGCTATGGGTTGATTTTGGGCATGGACTGGTTATCCAGTAATGGTGCCGTTCTTGATTGTGAAAGGAGAGTTGTTAGGCTGATGACCCGCTTGGGTAGCACTCTCGAGATCTCTTGTAATCCCATGGAGTCTGTTATGCTAAGTTATCTTGAATCGCTCGATGCTTCGGTCGAGAGTCTGCAATCTGTCAGAGTGGTCCGGGAATATCCGGATGTGTTTGAGGAGGTGAAGGGCTTACCTCCGAAGCGGGAGATTGACTTCCGAATCTATCTTGTGGACAATGCTAAACCAGTATCTTTGCCAGTGCGCCACATGGCTCCTCGTGAAAGGAGGGAACTCAATAAGCAAGTAGGGGAGTTGCTTGAGAAGGGGTTCATAAGACGAAGTATATCGAAGTGGGGTGCTCCGGTGGTTTTTGCTACAAAGGCAGATGGGTCCCTCAGACTTTGTGTTGACTATAGAGAACTCAACAAGCTCACAAAGAAGAATAAACACCCATTGCCGAGGATTGATGATCTCTTCGATCAGTTAGTTGGCGCTTCAGTGTTTTCGCAGTTGGACTTAGCCACGGGGTTTCATCAGTTGAGAGTGGCTGAGGATAGTGTAGAGAAGACTGCCTTCAGGACTCCGGATGGTTTTTATGAGTGGCTTGTGATGCCATTTGGTTTGACGAACGCCCCTGCATATTTCGTTGATCTGATGAGTAGGGTGTTCAGGGAGTATCTTAACAAGTTCGTGGTGGTCTTTGTGGATGACATCTTGGTCTTCTCCAAGAGTGAGGAAGAGCATGCCCTACATCTTAGGGAAGTGTTGGAGACTCTTCGAGCGCATAGCCTGAAGGCTAAGTTTTCTAAATGTCACTTTTGGAGGAAGGAAGTGCGATTCTTAGGGCACGTGGTCTCTAAGGAAGGGATAGCTGTGGATCCTGCAAAGGTAGTATCTATCCAAGATTGGAAGGCTCCGAAGAATGCTACCGAGGTGAGGAGTTTCTTGGGGTTGGCTGGCTACTATAGGAAGTTTATCAAGGACTTCGCGAAGATATCAGCCCCATTAACTCGCTTGACAAAGAAGAATCAGGTTTTCACATGGGATGTGGATTGTGAGGATGCATTCCGACGGTTAAAGAGAGCTTTAACCACTGCTCCAGTTTTAGTGCTGCCAGATGGGAGTAAGCCGTTCGTTGTTTATACTGATGCTTATGGGACAGGACTAGGCGCAGTCTTGATGCAAGAGGGAAGGGTAATAGCCTATGGTGGGAGGCAGTTGAGGGCGCATGAGAAAAATTACCCTGTCCATGACCTAGAGTTGGCCGCTATCGTTTTTGCGCTCAAGATCTGGCGCCATTATCTTCTTGGTGAGAGATTTGAGTTGTTCACCGATCACAAATCTTTGAAGTACTTGTTTTCTCAGAAGGATTTGAACTTGAGACAGCAAAGGTGGATGGAGTTCTTAGCATCCTATGATTTCGAGATAGCATATACCCCTGGCAAGGGTAACGTGGTGGCAGATGCCTTAAGCAGAAAAAGGTTGTCCTTGAGTCCGTTGTTTGTGGAACGGAGAAGCTTGGAGTTTATCTCGATGTTTGACTTCAGACCTTCTGTTGACTTGGTACCCGGTTTGCTAGCATCCTTAGAGGTTAGACCTACTCTTTTGGGACGAGTTGGCGAGGCACAGCGAGACGACCCACAGTTGGTTGAGTTGGTAGAGAAGCTCATAAGGGGGGAGTCGTCCAGCCATTTGAATAGGTACACCCTAGATGATAGGGGGTGGTTGCGTAGAGACGGTAGACTTTGTGTTCCGCAAGATGAAGACTTGAGGAAGGCTATACTTGATGATGCACATCGTTCGAGGATGACCATACATCCCGGTGGGGATAAGATGTACCAAGACATGAGGCGAGTTTTCTTTTGGGCCGGTATGAAGAAAGATGTGGCCGAGTATGTTGCTAGATGCTTGGTGTGCCAACAAGTAAAAGCAGAGCAAAAGAAGCCAGGTGGGTTGCTTCATCCTTTGGAAGTTCCGATATGGAAGTGGGATAGTGTCTCGATGGACTTCGTTGATGGTTTACCGAGATCGAGGAAGGGCAATACAGGAATTTGGGTCGTAGTAGACAGGCTTACTAAGAACGCCCATTGTATACCTGTGAAGAGTAAGAGAACTGCTCCATGGCTGGCTTCAGTTTATATTCGAGAGATTATTAGGTTGCATGGTGTACCCTCCAGTATAGTGAGTGATTGAGATCCTATCTTCACTAGAGAGTTTTGGAAGAGTTTGCAAAAGGCGGTAGGGACTCAGTTGCGTTTGAGTACCGCATATCATCCTCAGACGGACGGCCAGACCGAGAGGGTGAATCCTATTTTAGAAGACTTTTTTTTTGAGGCTATGTATCTTGGATTTTGGAGGTACATGGGAGGAGCATCTTCCATTGGTGGAGTTGCCCGACAGACTTAGTGGTGTACATGATCTATTCCATGGGAGGAAGTGCCTACATGAGACCGCAGAGGTGGTGGAGCCGAGTTTTGGAAGCAGAGCGTGATGCGACGATTCGACGAGCTCCTACTTGCATCCTTGGGTCAGAGATTTGGAAGTTGAGAAACAGAGAGGTTCAACTAGTCAAAGTACAAAGGGGAGATGAAGAGAGTGACGCTACCTGGGAGACGGAAGCGAAGATGCGTTCGAGGTACCCTTTTCTTTCGGAGGGTATGTCCTTTTGCTTCTCCTTCATCGCATATCTTGTGCTTATCTTATCCTTAGTATGTCCTCTCGATAGTACCTTTGACCTTCAGATAGGGTAAACCTATGGTTGAAACATGTGTTTGAGACATGTTATGATTGATGGATGCAAGTGGATGCAAGTGTTTGCTAGTGGTTGCTCGTGGATGCATATACACACACTTTAGGCACTAGATCGGCTCAATCACTTCATATTGCATATTGCATATAAATGTGTGTAGGTAGCTATATTAATGGATGTATGATGGTTGTGCTATCATATGGATGATGCATTTATTCGGTGAATGATTGTGCACGCATGTAGAAATAGTATGTGTCGATAGGGTTCTTTCGCATACATATTGGATGCATGGCACTATCATGGTTTGCATTAAGGAGGTCAACTGAATCAGTAGACCGCCTGATTTTGCATTAGATAGGGAACATATACACACACTTTTTGCATATGTTCATACAACATTAGAAACTTTAAGGACAATGGATGCCAGTGTTTGATGGTTGAGTAGATGGTTGTTTGGTTGGTAGGATACGTTCTTCTTGACTTAGAGATTTCGGGGACGAAATCCTTTAAGTAGGGGAGAATGTAACACCCCGTATGTTAAATAACTTGTTATAACATAAATCTGAGCAGAATTAAATTTAATATTCTGAATCAGGGGAAACGGGCTGTGCCATTGCGTTCGTCTCGGAAAAATACGCGAAATAGAGTCCGAGTTTTCGTAAATCGGAGTCCGTATGACCAAGTTATGGCCCGTCAAAGTTTCACGAAAAATCAAAAACGAAAACTGCTCATGTTTTGAGGTCCGGGATGAGTTTTGGGCTGTTTTTTTGGGCCCTAAATGGTTCCTACACTTGACTTCTTCCCCAAGACATGCTTTAAAGGCTAGGATTGGTTCTAGGGTATATCCTATGGTCCTAAAACATCTAACTAATCTATATATACACCCTAATACCCCCCTTATCCTTACCAAAAATAGATCTAAGGCCATTATGCCACCACTTAGAAAATTGGAGAGCCTCCACTAAAAATCCTAAGAGGGTTTGCAAGCTAATCTACATCTTCTTCTACTTAATCATTGGGATTTGCTTCATTTAACTTGCTAATCTTGTTTTGGTGAGCTTCTATCCCCTTAATAATCAATTATTGAATTGATTATGATAAGATGTGATAAAGTATGACTATGTTTGTGGATCCATATATTTATGCAAGCTTGATGTAGTG
The DNA here is from genome assembly GCA_030737875.1 of Allium sativum. NCBI lineage: Eukaryota > Viridiplantae > Streptophyta > Magnoliopsida > Asparagales > Amaryllidaceae > Allium > Allium sativum. Next base: position 250,868,578 of record CM060918.1, on the reverse strand, counting down.
AATATTATGTGTTTTGCAAGTTATATGCCTTATGTCATGCAAGTTTCATAATATGTAATCATGATATTTTTATGCAAGTTGTTTCATGATGTTTATGATGCAAAACACTAAGTGAATATGGATCCATTATGCAAACATGTTATGCAAGTATGTGAGTACTTATGCAAGTCATGTATATGCTTATATGCATGTTTAACATCTTATGCAAGTATATGAATGTTTATGCAAGTTATGTATATGTTGAAATGCAAGTTTAACATAATATGCAAGCCTATGCAAGTATGTGAATGTTTATGCAAGTTATGTATATGTTGAAATGCAACTTTAACATAATATGCAAGCCTATGCAAGTATATGAATGTTTATGCAAGTTATGTATATGTTGAAATGCAAGTTTAACATAATATGCAAGCCTATGCAAGTATGTGAATGTTTATGCAAGTTATGTATATGTTGAAATGCAAGTTTAACATAATATGCAAGCCTATGCAAGTATATGAATGTTTATGCAAGTTATGTATATGTTGAAATGCAAGTTTAACATAATATGCAAGCCTATGCAAGTATGTGAATGTTTACGCAAGTTATGTATATGTTGAAATGCAAGTTTAACATAATATGCAAGCCTATGCAAGTATATGAATGTTTATGCAAGTTATGTATATGTTGAAATGCAAGTTTAACATAATATGCAAGCCTATGCAAGTATGTGAATGTTTATGCAAGTTATGTATATGTTGAAATGCAAGTTTAACATAATATGCAAGCCTATGCAAGTATGTGAATGTTTATGCAAGTTATGTATATGTTGAAATGCAAGTTTAACATAATATGCAAGCCTATGCAAGTATGTGAATGTTTATGCAAGTTATGTATATGTTGAAATGCAAGTTTAACATGATATGCAAGCTTATGCAAGTATATGAATGCTTATGCAAGTATGTGAGTGCTTATGCAAGTTAAGTATATGCTAAAATGCAAGTTCTACATGTTATGCAAATCACATGTATGATGATATGTAAGTTCATATGCAACATGTTATGCAAATCACATGTTTGCTGATATGTAAGTTCATATGCAACATGTTATGTAAGACACATGTTTGATAATATGCAAGTTTGGGTTGAATATAGTTGGGTTAATACATGCTCATATATGCAAGTTGACATCCTCTTAACCCATGATAAAGTTATATGCTAAACCCATGTTATGTGTGGTAAATCTTCCCTTTATTATGTTATGTCATAATGACGATTTACGTGGGGAACGATGGGGTTAATTAATATGTTAATTAAAAGTATGTTGAAATGGGTATGATTAAGCATACCATAAAAAAATTAATTAACATAAGTGGGAATTTACCTATTGAGTTAGGTCTACCCCATGGGAATTTACCTATTGAGTTAGGTCTACCCATGTTATGAATAAATTGATATTAATTAGGGATAATTAATATGGGGGTGATTAATTAGGTGTAATTAATCGACTAAGACACGAGGTTAGGCTCTGTTATGACGTAAGACTGCCCGGACCCTACCGGCTTAACCAGACGGTCATAACAGCCAGTCTAATGTGAGAGGTCTTAGGCACAAATTAAATACGTGATTAAAGTAAAGACACGAGGTTAGACTCTGTTATGACGTAAGACTGCCCGGACCCTACCGGCTTAACCAGGCGGTCATAACAGCCAGTCTAATGTGGGAGGTCTTTATGGGGAATCACGGTCTTAATTAATTAAGAAACACTTAACCATATTAGCATGTAGTGGGACATGAGGGGTTAAGTGGGTGCCTTGGGTGGCATGAGGAATCTAGTGGGTTGCCTTGGGTGGCAATAGAAAATACGATTAGAATACTTAACCAAGTGAAACATGTAATTAAACATGATTAAAGGGTTAAGTGGGGAACACTAGATTAATAACAAGCTCTGGTGGGTAGCTTGTGGAGGGCCCATTACAACCAGTATCCCATATGTATCTTTGTAGCTCGGCCCAAGCCGAGGACGGGACACGCATACTGGGCTTGTCTATAAGTGGCCAAAACGGGGTTAGCGGTGGCAACGCAGGCCCATCGGGTTTCATATGCGTGTGTGGGCCCGGGACTGGGAGGTAAGACGTTGTTGCATCGTGTAGGTATAACCCGTGCACCGGTGTTGCTTTTGGGTTGCCACTTTGGGGAATGATACACCCCACTGTGGGCCCAGCACGGATACCTACGTTAGGGAGCCGATCGCTTGGGGTAGTGGGGTACACCTAGTAGAGATAGGGGCAGACGACACCTATGTAGTCAACTAGGGTACAGGAAACTACTGGTTATATCTATCTTTGATATCCTTGGGTGGGATCAACCTTTGAGTAGGAGTGACTGGTGTGGTGCAGTTAGTAATTATCCTTGGGTGGGTAGATGCGTCTTTACGGTTATCTTAGTTCGTCCTGTGTTCGTGGGCAACTTAGTGTAGTCATTATCCCCAAAGATACCATACCGAGTTCATATCATACCCTAATTACTTTAATAATTGTATTATTAAGGAGATAGGGTTCACTCAGGCTTATGTCTGACCCCCGTTGTTTTTATCTTTTTCCTTCAGGTCCTCAGGTTGGGCCTAGTGCTAGTGGGCTTTGATCAGTTTGCTTTATCTATCTCTTGGAGCTTGGACCGTAGATGTAGAGCTCAGCTTATCTTATCTTTTCTGTTATGGCTATTTGTTATGAGTAGTGGGATTATGTACTTATTTTATTCAGGATGGATATTTTGTACTTGACTCTTGTTATGGTTTTATGATGTAACCAAACATGTTTTACTTTCCGCTGCTATGAGATGATGTTTTAAATTTTCAAGTATTACATTATATCTGTCTTGTTGTAATTTTACTGTTCTATACTCACTAAAAATACTCCACCGATGCTATGGCATTCCCTTAGTGAGTGACTATAGCGGGTGTGGGGTGTTACAGTAGCCTTTTGCAGATATAGTTAAGTAGGATCCTGGATTGAAGTCTGAAGCCGGGTCCAGAATATTGATGGCCTTTCGCTGAGATTAGTTCCGCTGCAATGTATTTAATTTAATTTAAATGTTTCTTCCGCTGTATATTTATCGTTGTACTCTGATATATTCTGTACTCTGATGTAACATTTATTATTGATGTTATAAAAGTCTGTGTTTTTGTTCTGATATGTTGTATCCCCAAAGTTAAAGTATTCGTAGATTTTCACCTTTTGGGTCAAACCTGTGTGGTTTATGGTCGACTCAAAGGGTGGGAATTTGCGGGTCTTTACAAACTCTTTCCTGGCTATCTTTTCTTCGTTTAATCTTATCTGAACTTTTTTTTTTATTATTATATATTAATTCTCTTTTTCCTCCGGTTCATTTAAATTAAGACTTTTCTTGCGTTTGCATCTTATTTTTCAATTGGAATATTAATCTTAAAACTGTAAATAACCTAAATTAATACTCAAACTCTATTAAATCTGTGAAACACGTGTGCGTGTGGGAGTGTGACTGTTTTTGTGTGTGTTTGGGAAAATATTTTGTAGTTTACATATATAACCCCAGTAACAAGATACATATAATGGTAATAATAATAAAAGAAAACCTTGTATTTTAAGCTCTGTAAAAACAGTCACTTAAAGACAATAAATCAGTTCACCATAAATTTCAGTTACATTCTATCACCCACTAGTTTGAATGAAATTCTTGGAAGAATACACATCCAGATGTTCCTTAGGCACCTGACTACTCCACGGCACCCTTGTCTTCACACTGGCCCCTGCGCCCTTACTCTCATATTCCCCGTAGTACAGGGTGCTCAGTGCAAAATCACCTTTCCACTCCAGCCACCCTTCAGGCCTAATCACCTTCTCCAAATAACAGTTGACAAACACAGTCCTCGAGTAATCTTTCCACGGCCTTCCCAGATAAGCCTTGTGCACCCCAGGGTTCCTATTGTAAACATCCCAATACTCCGCACTTCCGTTCACCCTACAGTTGTTGAACACAAAGCCAGTGGATTGGGCCGGGTCGGTCCTTCCATGGGCCGTGACCGTGTTCGACTCCCCTTTCTCAGGGTTGACCTGGCGAGGAAGCAGGAAGATCAAACAATCCTGAAAGATGGTTGCAGAGTTCCCAAAGATGAAGTCCACTGTGCCCGATATACGGCATGATTTGTACAGCTGGCGTAGAGAGTGTGCATAGAGAGTGTCTTGGTGACCGATGAATTCGACCGATTCGACGACGGTGTGATCGCTGTCGGAGACAAAGGCCACTGCTTGGTGAGCCACCGGGCCTGCTGTGTTGCTTATCGTTAGGTCGCGGGCCATAAATCCATCTCCACTCACTCCTGTAATTATTACAACTTTAGTGTTATCATATCAGCGGTAAAATATCCTGATTTTGTATCAACTATTGTATTGCACAAACGGAACATGAATGCTCTTATGCACATAGATTACAACTGTCTATATATGTTTGCAATGTAGGTACATTTTAAATAACAAGTTTATTAGTTGCACCAAAGCAGATAATATCTTATAGTATAAGAAAAGAAGAACCTCACCGACTGTGGCACTGTTATAGGTGGTTACTCCAACCATGTCAGCAGTCAAATTTCCAGTAATGACGGTTCTACCCATGCCATCTCCGAGGAATACCAGGTTAGTCTTCTCGAAAGGCACTCTTACGTTTTCCACGTAAACCCCTTGTTTTATGTAAATCACGTATTGTTTCGACTGTGCTGGAGCTGCATCAACTGCGGCTTGAACTGTACGATACTTACAGCCAGTAGGGCATACATACACGTTTGGTTTCAAGTTGGATGGTACATGGTTTACGGTTGTAACATAAGAACTGTCTGAGCTACTGAGTCCAACTTCCCAATGGTTGTCTCTTTCAGTTTGGGGAGGAGACCACAATGATGTGTTTGTGCCATAGCGCTGTAGTGAAGTTATCATTGATATGGCGTTGCTTGTTACGTTGGTGAGGTGAAGTACAAAGGACATAGCGTCTGCAACCTAAGATGTTAATGTGATGCATTAGTGCATTGTACATGCATAAGATAGCAAACATAAAAGTTCATACTTTATGAAAGATAGAAGAATTAATTTTTTAATGTGTATATAAGAATAAAATTACTACCAAACTTGTATAGTTACAGTACTATTGGTATTTATAGATTGATTTTATTGCCTAATTAAAAAAAAGATTGATTCCACTGAGTTTATTAAAATGATTATGGGAGAACAGGTAAAGAAATAGAGTTATTCATAACGTGATACTAAATCTTACAACATAACTTAAAGCTTTGCTAATTTTAAGTATTGACCATTGAAGGAAAGTTTTAGTGGTGCATCGATCATAGAAATCATCATCATCAAAATGGTATTTAAGTAAATCACCATACATGTACTTGTCAATTAACTATTATTAACTATCTAAAAAGGGTTACTATGAACAAATTCGAATTTGAATGAGACCACACGTATGTACTATGAATTTAAGTTTGAATTGATAAAAATAAAATAGAAGAAATACCTGAGTAGTGCTATTGACGTACTTAAGGGCAGACCAGCAATCATACTGATAGAGCAAAGCAGCACTACCCCAAGCCCTACCATCCGCTAACCCTCCTTTCTTCACAGCTTGCTGCGCCATTGTTAATCTCTTCTCCGACATCCCTAGAAACATCAGGCAGTTCTCCGCTGCGGTCGTCCTATTCAGATCCCTCCCCTTTGAAGCTTCGAGAATGCTCTGTGACTTCGCTTCCGCCGTCTTCAAATCCGTCTGAGAGGCGTCCATCGTCGCGTAGATGAAGTCGATCGCGGTTGGATTCGCCGGAAGCGTCTTGTCCTGCGACAGCGTCGCTTGGCAAATGGACGTGAATCGTGTAGCCTTGCAGGCTTGTTGGACAAACAATGGCGTGGAAGATAATGATTGACGGGCTGAAGCGGAGGTGAAGAAGACGAGGAGGAAAGTTAAAACTGCACTAGAATAAGCCATTGTCACGGTAGATTATTAGGAGGGCACGGAGTTACTTTGTCCCAACAAGTTACTTTCGGGTGGATTTAAATACGAAGTTTTTCGTCAATTAATGGTGGTACCTGGTTTAAGATGCATTGAATCCGAATAAGAAAAGGAGGAATATGACCATGGACATGAATGAAAATTCGATGGGCTCTTCCATGGAGATTCTTCAGACCTTTTTCGTTCATTGCTTTAAATGCAAAGCGAATGGACTTGTGATGTTGTACATATTTGGAGATTTGAAGATTAATGTTAAGGATACTTCTTTATATGATATTTTGCTTGTAATAAATGTGATACTCTTGCATGAATGCACATTACATACTCATGATCATACATGAAGTTTTGCAATTTTAATAATTACTTTGATGGTTTTCCAAAACTACAATGGAAAAAGAGTGCAAATGCTTGTTTAAGAGGCATTTTGTTTCAGCCGTAGCATATCGTGCTTCGCATGCATACGGATTGTAGTTATATTTTGATTCTCAATCAACAACGAATTTCCCTTTTTATTGAATACTGCGGTTGTTGGAAATTTTATGAATTATTTAAAATATGAAATAAGTCTATGATGCCTCCTATTTGTGAATAGTCCCACATCATGGGATTATAAGAAAGATGCAAATATTTATACTTGTTTCTAAGAAATCATGTTGAGGCCTTGGGCTCCCAATGCATGCTTTGTTGTGAGGAGGGAGACCATGCATCATGACCACCACACACGCGCGCGACCGACCCGACCTGCCTCGGCTCGGTTCGGGATTGGCCCTAGGCCTTGGCTATGTGGTGTGGACACTTATATTTTTGGTCCAGAAAACACTGCATTTTTCGAACCAGTTTTTTTAAATACAAAAAATATTTCTGAGCCGACTTTTATTATGAAGCGGTAAACTTTTGACCAAGCATTTCGCAGATCCTATTTTCCTCCACTAACCAGTATTTTCGTTCAGCCCTAATCCCGTCTATATATTATCATCAGTTGTAGACGAGATTAAAAGACAGAAAAAAAAGAACCTGTTTCCTCTTCCTCCGCAATTAAATAGAAAATATATTCCTTCAGAAATTTTCGAGCAGTTAAATTCGAAAGTGCAAATCTGCACTGGTTTGTTTGTGCAAAACAAATCGGTTATTCATTTTTAAGAGGCTGTTTTATCCTAGAGGCGGCGGCGGAAGTACGAACTGGTTTTGCACCACCGAACAGATCGCCGAATCGTCTTCAAGAAAGCGACAAAGTACGTGACTCAGCAATTGTTTCCCAACAATTTGAAGACGATTAGAAACAATGGCTTCGACAACAACCATAGATGATGTTGCTCCTTCCTCTGCATTCCAGATCTCATTGGTGACTGCTGTCCCGTTTCGTTTCGAAGGTCTGCACTTCAAACGATGGCGTCAGAAAATGGAGTTCTACCTGACGATGAGGAAGGTGGCTACTGCTCTGACCACCGACAAACCGCAGCTGCCAGACAAGCCTGACGGAGCCGATGAAGCGCAGATGACATCCTGGACTGAACAATCGAAGCAGTTGCAGACCTGGACTGAACAGGATTATTTGTGCAAGAATTTTATTCTGAACGGATTGAGCGATGATCTGTATGATTACTATAACTCAGAAGACAAGACAGCAAAGCGGATCTGGGAAGCACTGCAGAAGAAATACGATACAGAGGAGGCAGGGGCAAAGAAGTATGTTGTAAGCCGCTATCTCAAGTACCAGATGACAGACGATAGGTCAGTAGAGATGCAGTCTCATGAGCTGCAGAAAATAGCTCATGAGATCATCTCCGAAGGTATGGTTTTGGATGAACAGTTTCAAATTGCTGTTATTATTGACAAACTGCCCCCAGGTTGGAAAGACTTTAAAAATTTCTTACGGCATAAGACTAAGGAATTTTCCTTAGAGGGTTTGATCACTCGCCTTCGCATTGAGGAGGCGGCACGCAAACAGGACCAGAAAGAGGAAGTGTTGTTTGTTTCAGACAACAACACTAAAAAGACCAAACCCGCAGTTCTGAAACCAAACCAGAAGTCTTTTAAGAATCAGAACAGACACAATAAACAGAATGGGAATCCGCAAGGAAACTCAAAAGGACAGCAAAAATCAGCCCAAAAGAATGACTCTGGACAGTTGTTTCTATGTTACAACTGTGGAAAACCAGGTCATATGGCACGAAAGTGTCGGAACAAGCCTAGCTCTGTACCACAGGCTAACTTGACTGAGGATGAGCCTCTTATGGCTATGATTACTGAGATTCACCTTGTTGGTGGATCAGAGGGTTGGCGGGTAGACACTGGTGCTTCTCGCCATGTCTGCTATGATCGTGCTATGTTTTCCACATACACGGCTGTTGATGATTAGAAAGTGTTGCTGGGAGATTCTCACACTACTAAAGTTGCAGGGATTGGAAACGTGGAGATCAAGTTTACCTCTGTAAAGACTGTGATCCTCAAAGATGTTTTGCATACTCCAGAGATGAGGAAGAATCTGGTGTCTGGCTACCTCCTTAATAAGGCAGGGTTTACTCAATTTATTGGGGCTGATTTGTATACCATAGTGTATAAGGGAAACTTTGTAGGAAAGGGTTATGCTTGTGAGGAAATGTTCAAATTAAATGTTGAATCTAATAAAGTGTATAATTCTGCTTATATGTTGTGTGATTTTAATATTTGGCACTCTAGATTATGTCATGTTAATAAACGGATAATTCATAACATGAGCACTCTAGATATGATACCTAAGATAGCAGAATCTGAATCTGATAAATGTGAATTCTGTACACAAGCAAAAATCACAAAGAAACCTCATAAATCTGTTGATAGAGAATCTGAACCCTTAGACTTGATTCATTCTGACATATGTGAACTTGATGGCACATTGACTAGACATGGACATCGTTATTTTATCACTTTTATCGATGATTGTTCTGATTTCACTTATGTTTATCTTATGAGAAATAAAAGTGATGCTTTTGACATGTTTAAAACATTCAAAACTAAGATTGAGAATCAAACAAATAGGAAAATCAAGAGATTTCATACTGATAGAGGAACAGAATATGAATCTAATTCAATTCTGGACTTCTATAAATTACATGGTATTGTACATGAGAGAACTGCACCCTATTCACCTGAAATGAACGGTAAAGCTGAAAGAAAAAATAGGACTTTTACCGAATTAGTAGTTGCCATCCTACTAAATTCTGGTGCAGCAAAACATTGGTGGGGGGATATTTTATTGGCTGTATGTTATGTTCTCAATAGAATCCCTAAATCTAAGAATAAAATTTCACCTTATGTAATTTTAAAGAATCATAAACCCAATGTCTCATACTTTATAACTTGGGGTTGTCTAGCATATGTTCGCATTCCAGACCCTAAGAGAATAAAATTGGCAAGTAGAGCATATGAATGTGTATTTGTAGGCTATGCTATTAATAGCAAAGCATATCGATTTTATGATATAAATGCACATAACATAATTGAATCAAATGATGCCGATTTTTATGAAACTAAATTTCCTTTTAAATTAAGGAATAGTGGGGGCACATTAAGTACGCCTATTAGAACAGAACTTAATAAAAGTTCTGAAGCTGAACCTAGAAGAAGTAAAAGAGCAAGAACCGTAAAAGATTTTGGTTCGGATTTTAGTGCTTTTACTATAGAGGAGGATCCCTTAAACCTCCAAGAGGCCTTATCTTCATTAGATGCCGATTTCTGGCGAGAGGCTATAAATGATGAGATGGATTCTCTTGAATCCAATAAGACTTGGCGTTTGGCAGATTTACCCCCTGGTTGTAAATCTATAGGCTGTAAATGGGTACTTAAAAAGAAACTAAAACCTGATGGTACTATAGATAAATACAAAGCACGACTAGTAGCTAAAGGTTTTAGACAAAAAGAAAATATAGATTTCTTCGATACTTTTTCACCTGTAACTAGAATAACATCCATTCGAGTATTAATCTCACTTGCTTCCATTTATAATTTACTAATACACCAAATGGATGTTAAAACCGCTTTTTTGAACGGTGAATTAGACGAAGAAATTTACATGGACCAGCCTGAAGGATTTGTAGTACATGGTCAAGAACATAAAGCATGCAAATTAGATAAATCATTATATGGTTTAAAACAAGCACCTAAACAATGGCATGAAAAATTTGATAACTTAATCATTTCAAATGATTTTAAAGTTAATGAAAGTGACAAATGCATTTATTACAAATTTGAGAATGACATTTCACTATTATATGCCTTTATGTAGATGACCTACTCATCTTCGGGTCAAACATTCATGCCATAAATTCAGTCAAATCCTTATTAAGTGCCAATTTTGACATGAAAGATCTAGATGAGGCGAGTGTAATCCTTGGTATTAAAATTACTAGGTCAGAAAAGGGAATTTCTTTGGATCAGTCTCATTACATTGAGAAGATACTAAAGAAATATAATTACTTTGACTGTAAACCTGCATGTACACCATACGATCCAAGTGTAAAGTTATTTAAGAACATTGGTGAAGGTGTAAGACGGTCTGATTATGCGAGCATCATTGGCAACCTTCGGTATGCCACTGATTGTAATAGACGACATTGCCTATGTCGTGGGATTATTGTGCAGGTTTACCAGTAGACCTAGTATAGAGCATTGGCATGCTATTGAAAGGGTCATGAGATACCTTAAACGAACCATGAACCTTGGATTACATTATGAGAGGTTTCCAGCTGTACTTGAAGGATATTCTGATGCATACTGGAATACCTTATCTGATGATTCTAAAGCGACCAGTGGCTATATATTCAGCATCGCTGGAGGAGCTGTTTCTTGGAAATCCAAGAAACATACTATTTTGGCTCAGTCTACTATGGAGTCTGAGATGATAGCACTAGCCACAGCTAGTGAAGAGGCAGAATATTTGAGAAACCTGCTAGCTGAGATTCCCTTATGGGAAAAACCGATACCGGCTGTGTTGATATATTGCGATAGTACCGTGGCTATTGCAAAAGTTCAGAACCGTTATTATAACGGTAAGACACGACAAATACGTCGTAAGCACAACACGGTTAAAGAACTTCTTTCCACAGGTACCGTTAGAGTGGATTACGTACGTAGTGAAGAAAATTTGGCTGATCCTTTGATGAAAGGACTGTCAAGAGAGAAAGTCCACAATTCTTCTAAAAGAATGGGACTATTGCCCTTAGATTGTTGAGTCACGCACAATGGTAACCCGACCTAAATGACTGGAGATCCCAAGAAATAGGTTCAATGGGTAAAAACAAGTTGTATAGTGATAGAAGTTGAACATGCTATATGAAAAACTAAGAAGCATGTATTCCTGAAGTGATAGAGGATGAGTTAATAGAAACTCTTAATGAGATCTATACTCTGTTTGGAGTGGAGTACCTACCTTCAGGAGTACTCTTGATAGACTCACCTATGTGAATGTGGAAATGTGGCCGTTTCCTATGGAGTTTTAGGCAAAACTTCTAGAGAGTTCACTAAACTGGGATAGACGTGCATGGCCATAAACGCACGGGCTTAATTGATTGCACTATAGAAAAGATTGTGTGTGGTTTGATGTCAGGAATAGAGTTCAAGACTACGTGTCACTCTAGTAAAAACTGAATCTTATTCACTATGCAAAGGTTCAAGTCGGATGACACCTTTGTTTATGCACAGTCTTACGTTTTTAGAAACTGCTCGATAATATTTTAAAAAATTCAAGTGGGGGATTGTTGGAAATTTTATGAATTATTTAAAATATGAAATAAGTTTATGATGCCTCCTATTTGTGAATAGTCCCACATCATGGGATTATAAGAAAGATGCAAGTATTTATACTTGTTTCTAAGAAGTCATGTTGGGGCCTTGGGCTCCCAATGCATGCTTTGTTGTGAGGAGGGAGACCATGCATCATGACCACCACACACGCGCGCGACCGACCCGACCCGGCTCGACTCGGTTCGGGATTGGGCTTGGGCCTTCGGCCCTGGGCCTTGGCTATGTGGTGTAGACACTTATATTTTTGGTCCAGAAAACACTGCATTTTTCGAACCAGTTTTTTTAAATTCAAAAAATATTTCTGAGCCGACTTTTATTATGAAGCGGTAAACTTTTGACCAAGTATTTCGCAGATCCTATTTTCCTCCACTGACCAGTATTTTCGTTCATCCCTAATCCCGTCTATATATTATCATTAGTTGTAGACGAGATTAAAAGACAGAAAAAAAAAACAGTTTTCTCTTCCTCCGCAATTAAAAAATATATATATTCTTTCAGAAATTTTCGAGCAGTTAAATTCGAAAGTGCAAATCTGCACTGGTTTGTTTATGCAAAGCAAATTGGTTATTCATTTTAAAGAGGCTGTTTTATCCTAGAGGCGGCGGCGGAAGTACGAACTGGTTTTGCACCACCGACCAGATCGCCGAATCGTCTTCAAGAAAGCGACAAAGTACGTGACTCAGCCATTGTTTCCCAACAGCGGTTATATTTCAATTAGACATTTCACTGACACTAATTTTCTTTTGAAAATTTGCTTGAATTTAAATTGTTCCAAGATGTTTAGATTTTAAAAATGTTTGTCCTAAGTATTCCTATTAATTTAGGAAAGAAGAAACTGTAAGTAAAATTTATATGCAGGGTTTAATAGCACCCACTTTCCCTTTAATTCTGCACATCTACTCCACCGAATCATTGCGGCATTTGAAAATAAGTGTATATAAGCAAAGTGTGGTGCTAAGGACACCCCAATATGTTCTTTCTAATAACGCAATTAAAAAAAAACTCATTAAATTTTATATTTTTCTTAATACCACATTTTGTCTTCATTCTAATCTCTCACTCAATCATTATTTGTCGAACTAATCACGTTGAAGCTAATCTAAAATCTCTAATCTCGCGTTATCACTGCCTTCTTTGCATCTCTCACGAAAAAAATTCAAATTCGTACGGTAATCTCTCAAAATTGGTGATTTGAAAACATTAATTTCTCACTTCTACTCTAGTTTGCTTAATTCAAACCTTCTTCTTGTTTGCTTAATTCAAACCTTATTCATGGCTTTTGTATATTACTCGGCATTGCGGGATCGAATTCGTTGATCGGTTATAGATCTAAGGTTTAGCTCGTTGATCGGCTTTAGAAATGAGGACGAACGAATAACGAGCGAAACAAAAATAGGGTAAAAAGTGTGGTAGCCCTTATTTATTAAGTGCGTGGTATTAAGAAGAGTGTAATGCTAATTCTTATGGTATTTTTAGTCGCGGTATTAAGAAGAACATATTGGGGTGCTCTTAGCATCACACTAAGTAAAACTTTTTGTCTTATATATATATATATATATATATATAATGAACGACTCCGAAGAATAACGGTAGTTGTTCAATTCGGGGGGTGTAAGTTGACCCGTCTGCTCCTACGTCCCATTTGAGGCCACCTACACCAGGTTAAGTTTCCATTGGGGACAGTTCCCTAGGCTAGGGATCGAACTCGGGACCTATTACCAGGTAGCGAGAACCCATTACCACTGAGCCACTGTTGTGGACTATATATATATATATATATATATATATATATATATGTGTGTGTGTGTGTGTGTGTGTGTGTGCGTGTGCGTGTGTGTGTGTGTGTGTATAAGGGGAGGGATCCGCTACACCTCTTATATTGCATGTGAACCTTCCCCCAGAATTTCGGTCATACAATCCCCCACTCATTCTCCCTCCTCCCAATTAAACAAATATTCTTTGTTAGTGGGAAGAGGGAGAATGAGTGGGGGATTGTATGGCAAGAATTCAGGGGGAGAGTTCACGTGCAATGTAAGAGGTGTAGCGGAACTCTCCCTATACACACACACCCCCCCACCCCCATTACCACTGAGCCACTACCGTGGACTACACATACACACACACACCTACATACAAATACACACATCTATTTTGGAGCACCCGTTTTCCATCCGAACCATAATCACTTTATATTTAAATAATGAATGAATGAGGATGAATATATATATATATATATATATATATATATATATATATATATATATATATATATATATGAGAAAGTCTACCTGGACACAAAATTTTACACAAATTAGATGACATAAAATCCTAATCATCATTGGATTGTCCCCTTATTTTCACCTAAATAATCCAATGCTATGATTTTGTCCTCTTGTTTGTGTCAAATTTTTGTGTTTAAATAGTTGCTTTCTATATTAATATTTCATCCTTTTACGTCCACTAATTTAAATATGACTTGATGAATTCAATGATAAATGTTTATGGACGTTTGAGATGTAAAAATAGGGATTTTCCACCGTAAACAGTGAAAGAGAACATAAAATATAATTAGTATCAAAAAGAGATGAATAAAGAAATTTAATATAAAAATCGAATAGGAGAAGAGTAAACACAAATATATGAGAATTGAACATACGTAAACATTAACCCTAAAACAACAGTAATCTATGGTTCAAAGCAACAATTGCAACATAATAAAGAACCAAAAAAATGCAGATGTAGTAGGCAAGTACCAAACACCTGCAAGAGAGAAGTATAGAGTTTACAATTTTTCGAAATTGACACAAAAATACAGTTTTTTTTTTACTTGCAGACTATTACATAGAATTTTACAAATATATCAAATAGATCTATGGCAAATAGAGTACAATCACTAAAATAAAACCGAGAGAAGAACCCAAATTGAGCTCTTCTGGAGTGTTTGCAGCAAATAACTGATTACCTCGATTTCATGTCCATAATATTCACCGCCTTTTTTCTGTCCGTACGTAATGTCCTATTTATACTACACAAACAATATGTTTGTAAAATAGTTTATCACTTTGGAAATGGAAAGAAAACTACATGTTTGTATCATTATATGTTACAGTTAACGAATATATATATATATATATATATATATATATGTGTGTGTGTGTGTGTGTGTGTGTGTGTGTGTGTGTGTGTGTGTGTGTGTGTATGTATGTTCAAGTATCACAATGTGATCACTTGCAGCGAAAAGGCCATGATTTATTTGTTATTGTTTTCCAACCATTCAACCTCCATTATCAGGATTGTCAATGTCATGTGGGGGCAGTTTTCTATTTTTCAATCTAGAACAACAACTTTGTTGTTGATAAATCAGGATTAAAAAGGAGAAAATTCCAAGCACTTCAAATTAAATCTAATAATATGATACATACGTATGATTTTCACTATTTTGATGTGTAAATATCTCATCTTTTACACTACAAATTATGATTTTATTTTTATTTCGATTATAACAGTTTCCTATAGCAAAACATTCATATTTGAACTTGAGTATCCAACTTGCTTATTGAGCTAAGAACCAATTTGTGAGAGGTAAGTCATGATTTTTGAGCAAAACTGTCTTGAAAAGAATTCTTTCAACAATGCTGTATTAAATGCTTAAATTTCATTAGAAAACCAAGATAGAAAATATATATTTAAGGTAACTTTAAAAGGTACCCATAAAAGGGAAAAGATGATTAATTATATCTATTATATATCCAAATATTCCTTTTAATAGTGCAACATTAATTTTAAGTTTCTTTGGAAACCTTAGATAACAAACATACATCTAGGAAACTCTGAAAGGTTCCCATAAAGAAAATATGTTTATCACTATATTCAGAAGGGAAATGGATTTATAACACCAAAAATATTAATTTTTTTTATTGAAAAATGGATGTTAGGAGCAGGTTAAGATCGGTAACATGTAGTTTCATAAAGGAGTAAAGTTAAAAAGGGAAATAAGTCCATACTATCAATAATATTTTTAGGTTAAACTGTCTTTACTAACTTGAATGGTCTCATAAACCATCAAATTGTAAATTTTAAAATTAAAACAAACAATGAAGAACAAATATTTCATATAAAGATTTGAATGCGTACTCAAAGTATAAACAGTACATTACATCAATCTACATAATTTTAGTTTAATCATATCCCTCCACGATAATAGCATCAAGGGATTAATATTACCATCATATTAAGATCTTTAACATGAAAAGACGTATAAAAAATTGAAGTAAAAAATTTGGTAAATACACATAATTCCGAATTCTAAATATTTAAAGCTTAGCCACCAACCTATGGTAACTCAACTTCGAAGCAGCACTCTCATATAATGAATTAATCTAAACAACAACGCTTTCAGGCTGGGAAAGACGATTGCATTTCTCGCTTGAATGTCTATATAAACCATTGAAATATTTATTTGAAAATAAAAGATAAATTTAGTGAAATCCTTTTTCGAATATAATATTTAGCGTAAATAGTTTATTGCAAATTGCAGAACATATATTTTACGTTGTAGCAAAGGAGGCCATCTTACTTTAAAATTAGCATTTCGTAAAAATTTGCATGACTATATTTGAAGTATATAAATGTCTACTTTTAATACCCTAAAAAAAAAAATTCAATTTACATGTCTTAATAGAGAAGGATGATTCTTCACAAAAAGATTTCTTAGTAGGACCCTCGTACTATTTTGGAAATAAATATTTGAAACAAAAAAATTGTACGGGTAATGCTCAAATATAACACATACATACATTTGCCTTTTTCATGAATAATTGGCATAAGTTGTCCCATCTTAAAAGGAAAATAGCCATAGATAAATATTATATAAATAGGAAACTACGCACACAAAAATACAACATTATGAATTGGAAAACATATACATATATACATACATAAATATATATATATATATATATATATGTATATATATATATGGGTACTGTTATTTACATTCTTAAAAGGGAAGAATAGTTTTGAGTACATAATACAATTCAAAAGAAAAAAAATATGAAATAGGTTCAATGATGGAAATTATCTCAAACGAAACAAAAACCAATATGAAATGGACTCAATGGTAAAAATCACCTCAGATGTTAAAATACCAGTATAAAGGTTGAAAGAGGCAGATAAAGAAGGTATGCCTATACACACACACACACACATGAATAAAAGTGGATGTTCATGTATCATTATAAACTACTATCTAATTAGATAATTTCAAATTTTGTTGTAGATCAAAAGAGAGATCAACATTTGAACTATAAATTAATAAGGGAGTAGAAAAATAACACACATGTTCACCTTTTTACTAAACAACTATATAGAGTAAATGGAAAGAATAAAGATAGAAGGATATTTAGCTTTTAACAAAATAGTACATATACCATAGGTAAATATTATTCAGAATTAGGCAATTGTTTAGTCGACTGGATTTAGTAAAAGGATACATGTTTATTTACAAATAGCACAATTTGAAGCTGGTTTCCTTAAGCATAAACTACCAAATATGCCATATTCATTATAAAAAGGGTAACAAATCAAAAACTTTTAAGCCTTGGATACAACGCGGAAATAAGTTCTATATGCTTTCTTTGCGCACTTTGGTTTATGTGTCCAACAGTTTACTTAATACATGCAAAAACAATTACAAAAACCACCATTTCCAGTTATACAAACGCTACATAAAGTATATTGTAGCTAAATACAAATATGAAATGTAACCAAGAATCAAATAAAAACTCTTATAATTTGTTACATTATGGTCTACATAGAGCACTGAATAGATTTCAAAAGAAATTAATCTTATCAATAAATAAGAAGTGCAAAATTTAAAAATGTTGGTAGTCATCAAAAATTAGATCTTCTTAGTACAGTATTTAAGAGAAAAAACCTCCAATCTTCTACCATAAACCATAAAAGATACCCTTAAATGCAAATAAGTTCAATACAAATAATGTCATGTTATATAAATGTTTGATTATTAACAAATTAAAAACCACATTATGGTCATACTTACATGGATGAAAATCAATCCCGAATGGTTAGATCTTTTACTTTAGCAAGTACATTTAGATGCAAGTAAATTTAGTATAAAATATTGAAAGTATAAAGAAAAGTAATGGAGATAAAGAGGAGAGATACAGTAGAAATATATTATTAATTGTAATTTCTCTCATACAGGGAAGAGATACAAAACGAGAGAATAAATAGTAGATTGCTCAACGGTCACATGCTAAAATCAAGAAGCAACATTTGTGCTGTAATAAATAGAAGATTGCTCAACGGTCACATGCTAAAATCAAGGAGCAACATTTGTGCTGTAATTAAGGAACTTTCCTATAAAGACCCAATGTTCACATGCTGAAATAAGGAGCAACGGTCACATGCTAAAATTAAGGAATGAGGTGCGGTTCAAGTGTGAAACCAACATTAGCTCCCCTCAAACAAAACTGGGTTTTTCTGTCTTCTTCATTCCGTTGTTGTCGCTCACCCTTAATTCCTCTTTTAATCTCATAAAATTCTTTGTCGATAGTGGCTTTGTATGCACATCAGCTCTCTGATAATATGATGGGATGTGGCATACCATTAACTTTCAACTTTGGGTTCGTTCTCGTACGAAGTGTAGGTCTATCTCGAGATGTTTTGATCTTGAGTGTTGAGTTGGATTGAGAGACAAGGATACTGTCCCTCTATTGTCGCACCAGGTGACTGGTTTTCTTTTAGGAGTGAAACCTAATTCGTGTAATAGCGACTCAATCCATGAGATTTCAGCGGTGGCGCTAGCAAGGGCACGGTATTCCGCTTCAGTACTTGACCTCGATGTGGTTGTCTGCTTCTTGGTGCACCATGAGACAAGATTTGTGCCAAGAAACACGCAGTATCCTGATATGGATCTTCTGTCATCAATGTCATTAGCCCAGTCCGCATCACTAAATCCTTGTAAGTTCATTTCTTTATCGGCACTTATTGTTATTCCGTGGTGTCTGGTTCCTTGCAAGTATCTCAATAACCTCTTGACGGCTATCCAATGTCCAGACAACGGATTTTGCATGTATTGGCTTAGTTTATTTACGCTATAGCATATGTCTGGTCGTGTAATTGTTGCATATTGCAATGCTCTAATTATACTTCTGTATTGAGTAGCGTTATTAATGGCTTCACCTTTAAATTTAGATAGGCGGGAACTGCTGGTCATAGGTGTTGGTAGCGATTTAGCTTGATGCATGTTGGTCCTTTGTAAGATTTCAGCAATATAATTTTGTTGAGATAGGAACATTTCATTTTCATTTCTTTTGATTTGAATCCCTAAGAAATAGTTTAATTCGCCAAGATCTTTGATGCAAAGCTTTGGTCGAGAACTTTTATGATCCTGTTGATTTCCCGTGTGTCATTCCCTGTTATTAGCATGTCATCCACGTATACAAGGATGTATATGACATTTTCATTATCCTTTTTCATGTATAGGGAGTTGTCGGATTTTATTTGTGAGAAACCAATTCTAGATAAGGTTAGCTTTAACTTTTCATACCATGCCCTCGACGCTTGCTTGAGGCCGTATATAGCTTTGTGCAGCTTGCATACTAAAGGTTTGTCGCCATTGTTAACCTCATATCCCTCTGGTTGTTGCATATAAACTTCTTTAGTTAACTCGCCGTTTATAAAAGCATTGTTCACGTCCAATTGCTTGATATTCCATTTTTTACACAAAGCTATAGTCAGAATGATTCTAATGGTTGTGGGTTTTATGACTGGTGAAAAAGTCTCGTTAAAGTCAAATCCAAACTGTTGAGCGTATCCTTTAGCAACAAGTCTGGCCTTTTATTTGTCTGTGGTCCCATCCGCCTTCCTTTTTATTTTGTAAGTCCATCTGCATCCTATGATGTTCTTGTGAGTGGGTGGTGCAACCAAGCTCCAAGTTTTATTTTTCATCAATGCCTCGTATTCATCATTCATAGCTTGTTTCCACTTTTCAGATTTGGCTGCTTCACTATAATTTCCAGGTTCAACCTCATTCATTGATAGATTATATACCTTGGGTTTGAAAATCCCATGCTTTGATCTGGTCACCATATGATGTCCGGTTTGTGTTTCTTGTGCTTGAGGTTGATGGTCTGGGCTGATTCTGTCACTGTTGCTTTCCTCGTTCTCATGTTCTTGCTGATTGCTGTAAGTTTCTTCATTGTTACCATCGTCTGTGTTTGTTTGATTATTGCTTGTATGTGTGTGTATGTTGCATGTGTCGTGTCCCTCTTTGTTGTTGTTATTGTTTGTCTCTTGCTCCATTAGTGGTGGCATGTTGATAACTTTGATTCCATGATCTTGTCTGCACTCTTCCTTTGTGGCTTTTGCCAAGTTGGCAGTGTGTGCAAGTGTGTTTCACAGGTACATTTTCAAAATAAATGCCATTATTATTTAAAACATTTCTAACAGTTTCCAAACTGGGATGACCAAGTTTCATATGCCAAGAATCAACTATATTATTATTATCATCATTACATCCATTGTTCCTATTATTAAGAGAATCATAATTGCAACTGCTACTGATGTCTACATTGTTGCACCATATTTCTTTATTCAACGCATTCCCAGTCTTTAAGTTGCCAAATTTGTAAAGACCATCGTGAAGGTTACCCTGTAGCACTATTTCTCGACTTAGGAGGTCCTTGACTAGACAAAACTTGGGGTGAAATTCGAAGAAAACATTATTATCTTTAGCAAACTTAGAAACACTTAATAAATTTTTGTTAATAGTGGGAACTCTAAGTAAATTGTTTAGCATAAGTTGCCTTTTTCCCTGCATGGTACCTTTACCTATGTGTGTGATGTTGGCAGTGTTGTCGTTACCCATGTGTAGTGATTTCGTACCTGTATAGCTTTTGCTTCCAATGTTTAAGTTCTGAAGCCTGTTTGTGACATGATGTGTGGCTCCAGAGTCTAGGTACCAGTCGTCCAGTTCATCCTCATCAGTCTTGCCTTCATTGCTGGTTTGACCTTTGCCTTTGTCCCCAATAGCGCTTTTGTTTTGATTGTCCATGGCAGCCATGTTTGCTCTTGGTGTTTGGCTGTTTTGGTCTGTTTGTGGTTCACTGTGGTCGCTATTGTATCTGAAATAGCAGCGGTTCGCCATGTGTCCAAATTTTTGACAAATTTGGCACTTTACCCTGTTGTTGTTGTTGTTCCATCTGCCTCGTCCACGACCTCTCTGTGGTTGATATGCCCTCTGGGGTTGGTATCCTCTCTGATACTGGCTTTCTTGTTTATTTGAATTATTGTTCCTTTGAATTTGCTTGTTTTTAGCCGCAGCATAATTTGCAGAGAAAACCCCTTGTACAGTTTTCCTTTGGTCCATTCTCCCTTCATGGGCGAGGAGCGCAGATCTAACGAACTGTAAGTCAGGTAATGTTTGTTGAGTCGCAATAACCGTAACTAATGACTCGTACTCTTCGTCTAATCCGCCGGTAATGAAGAGAATTTGTTCATTGTCACTTATTTTGTGTCCCACTGCATTCAGTTTGTCACACAAATTTTTTATCTTGCTTAAGTATTCTTGCATGCTCATTTCCTCTTTTCTTGAGTTTTGTAATTCCCTTCTGTATTGCATCACACGTGCGGCGGATTGTGAGCTGAAAATCTGCTTTATAGTGGTCCATATTTCATATGATGAATTGCACCCCACGATTTGTGATAGTAGATTCGGACTAATAGATGATAGGAGCCATGACGATAGCAAACTATCTTGTTTTTGAAAATTTGTGTAGTCGGGGTTTGGTATGGTGTTTCCCCCTTGATCAGTAATCATAATTGGTGGAATAGATAGCGTACCTTTTATGTAATTTTGTAAACCGTATCCTTTGAGTGCAATTTCAATTTGATATTTCCACAATATGTAATTGTCTTCATCCAGAGATGTGGTAATGACATGGCTTTTTGGTTTGATTAGGTTGTGCCAGTTTGGCGGAGCATCATGGGCCACGCTACCAGAGACATTAGACGTGGCTTCGTTGTTATTTGCCATGGCTGTTCAGAGGTCTGCGAGGCACGGAACTGCAGCTGAAAAACTGAGGAAAAGAGTGATGCAATAGACAATGGAGAAATAGGACTTTCAGTTCAGTGTTTAAGCCTTTCGGTGGTGGTGCTCTGATACCATATTGAAAGTATAAAGAAAAGTAATGGAGATAAAGAGGAGAGATACTGTAGAAATATATTATTAATTGTAATTTCTCTCATACAGGGAAGAGATACAAAACGAGAGAATAAATAGAAGATTGCTCAACGGTCACATGCTAAAATCAAGGAGCAACATTTGTGTTGTAATAAATAGAAGATTGCTCAACGGTCACATGCTAAAATCAAGGAATGAGGTGTGGTTCAAGTGTGAAACCAACATTATAAAAAATTAGTATATAATCACACATGTATGAAAGCTTTCTTATCCTATATCATTTTATTAAATTTTGAATAACAGCATGCATAAATATTTCATTATAGGCAGTAACAAATATTCAGCTAAATATTATAGTATGATAAACATTAAAAAAATTAATAGTAAAAGCAGTATTCTTGTGATTATAGAAAATTACAAACCCATACTTGTGATATAACAGACAATGACTTCAATATATGTAGGTAAACAACTCATATTTGACATCTGTACAAATTTTAAAAAAGGAAAAAAAATTCAGTAAAGGAAATAACACATTTCAAAAATTATGATGCTTTCAGAATAAAATGAATATTTTATCTCCATGTAGTCATGCCAAATATTATAACAGTAGCAAACATAAGTTTTCTCCTTCTGTGAACTCCAAACATAGATTAGTTAAAGTTGATCGCATCAATATTTTGATCCTTGAATCATATAAACTAAGTTTCTTTTTTTTAAGTCTAAAAGAATTTCCCTACCATAGATAATAACAAATATAATTGAATGACTTGTGTTTTTAGTTCAGTTCACATCGCAATGATTAATTTTGGATAAAGAAACAGTGATCATTTTTGAATATATGGCAGTGATAGAAGAATGATCAGGTTTTCTATAACTAATCAAGCTATTACTAGTATAACCGCATAACGGTGTAAAAACCGACTTTGTAATACTATATAACTAACAAATTTTTTTATTTTGTTATAGTGTTCTTAATTTTTTGAAGCTACATACGAATTACAATATATACTAGTATTACCGTACAACGGTGGGAAAACCGACCGTTAAGTTGTTCAATATGAAATATAAAATTATTTGTTGAAACATATTTTAAGTTTGATTTTATTTAAAAAATTATATGGTATGTTAAGAGAAAATGAATGTAATTAATAAAGTAGAAATTCAATTAAACTGAATTTTACATGTAAACTAACTTGGGACAAGAATGTACTATCAATGTATTGATTCGAATCAGTCACAAACACATAAATTTTATTATATGTCAAGTAGAATCCATGTAATCTTAATGTTTAGTTATTTTGCAATTCTAAATCATTTATGGATTGAAAAAATAAAAAGGAAATGAAACAAATATAAGTTCAAAACATATTATCATATCGGTTAATATTTGATTAAAAAAAATGCAAGAGTAAGATATAATAAATAAATCCCAAATTAATAAACTAATTTATTCAAATAAATCACTTAAAACCAAATATGCACTTTTTTTTTATTTTTATTTTGGTCCACTCTCGTGTTTCTTCTTTTATTGTTCACATTGCATTT
Organism: Allium sativum; assembly: GCA_030737875.1. Lineage (NCBI taxonomy): Eukaryota > Viridiplantae > Streptophyta > Magnoliopsida > Asparagales > Amaryllidaceae > Allium > Allium sativum. The sequence continues at coordinate 250,845,028 of CM060918.1, read as the reverse complement.
GTTGTTATTTTTGTTCAAGTTGCGCTTTCTTCCATTGTGCGTTTGGTTTTATTTATTTTAATTTTATGTTGTTTCTGTTTTCTTTGGAAAAAAAGCAAACATTTTTTTTAATGTAAAACTATCTATTAATTTTTTTTTGTTCAAGCTGTCGTATTTCATTTTTGCGGATCTGTTTGTTTGTATTTTCAGTTCACCTATAACCATCACGTTCAATGACAACAAAGTCAAAGTTTTTCATTTCTGTTTTTATTGTAAATCATTTCTGTTTTTAGTTACACAAAATAAAGTTACATTTTACAGTTTTATTTTCAAACTGCTATCTCTGCTTTCAAAACTAAAACCAAAGCTTTCCTGAGCCGGCTTCATTTGTTGTTTCAGTCCATTTCTATTCTCACCGCTTCTCTTTCAAAAAAGGATTGGGTACAATTAGCTTTGCTATAAAATTTCGAAGGAAAGCATATGTTGCTGCAACCTTTCTGAGTTGCTTTTCAATGCAAATCTCGGTCATCAGCATTTACATTCATTCACTTGTGCATTTTCTATTACAAACTGTGCATTGCATATTCATTATACTTGTTACACTAGTGCGTACCCGTGCTATGCACACGGGTTTGCTTCATTATGTTTTTGTAAAATTGAATTGCAGTCATTTGCTATTGGAAGCATTTTATCAATTGCTAAGTTTAATGTTATCATACGTAAAAGACAATAAAAATTCTTCCATCTCCCCTCATATATTTTCAACATATCATTGTAATTTATGCATAATGAACAGAATCCCTTAGCATTACTTGGTACCAACCATGGTAACCTTTACAGGAACTTCTAACTCAGATGGCACAAAATCCACGTGACATTCTACTTGCATGACTAAGGACTAAACAAAAGCAAGAAGTAAAAGAAAATGATTTTAAAATTTTACTCAACAGAAAAAATCGACATACATAAATGTTGGACATGGTACCATAACCATGGAATAAAGATATGACTTGGCTTCAGAAGCATAGCCCAAAAAATAAAAAATAATAATAACATTTGAATGCAAATGTTATTAGTAGTACACAACATACTAAACATGTCAAAATTGACCTTCCTTCCTTTTACTTACATGTGCGTGAGTGGAAATTCAACAGTATACATACAATTGGAAAATAGTAAATGATAATTAAAAATAGGTAAACTGAAACGTGCAGTCACTGAAAGTAATGAGCCAGAAACTAACATTGAATGTACATTCCAAATCCAGTGTTTGCTGAAAAGAATGTTGACAAATTTTGTTTAACATGTGAACAATAAAATCTAAAAATGGAAGTAGAATTATGAATTATATATGTAACGACCCGGATTTCTGGTCGATTAATTTTGAATATTTAATATTTATTTTAAATATTGATTTTAGAATATAAATGAAGTTTTATATTTAGTTATCGATTTAAAAATCGAAATATGATTTATTTCGAATGTAAATAATTATCGAAATGCGAAATTTGATTTATTTGAATACAAATTTAAAACTGAATTAAAGTCAGTTCAAATAATCAATACGAAATTCTGTTTGAATCAGAATAATAATATTAATTTATTTTCGAAGAATAAATTGTTTTGAAATTTAATTGATATTGGTTTAAATTAATATCTCCTTAAGATGATAAAATTAGACTTCGTAGCTCATTCCAGTGTGTCCGGAATGATAGTATTACCCTAGGAATGTCAGTTGGTGGGTTCAGATAGGAGTTCATAATCCCAGGGTAATTTAAATTAAACAAAACCAATTCAAAACAAACCGGGCCTTGTTTACCACCACAAATTAAAACAAACACAGTGCCTTCTTTTCTTCCACAAATAAAAACAAACGTGGACTCCTTTCCTTCCTCTCAAACCATGAATCCTTCCTTATAAATCAAGGCTGCACTCCTTTCCTCCCCTTGTATTTCTGTTCTTCAACAAAAAGGGAATCGCAATTGAAATCAACCGCAAGTCAGAAAATTCTACATCGAGACCGAGCGCAATAGGAGGAAGAGCAATAGGAGTCGCAGTCATTGTTTTTTGGTTCAACAGCGTAGGGCTGGAGTTCGAATTTGGATCCGAGCTTGATTTCAACTTTGGGTTGTCTGGAGGTTGGCGAGCTGATGAAGGAGGGAGCGAGGACCTTGGAAGCTCGCAATTCATTCTGTCAATGGGTTGTTCTGGGTTTGTACTAAGTCACAGAGGCATTGTTGATGGGTGCGAGTTCTATATGATGGGGTAGACATGGATTTTGGTGGGATAGTGATGCAAAGATGGCAGTTTTGTTTACAGATCAGAGATTTTTGGAGGAGGAAATTTGCAAACTGAAAACGTTGTTTGTGTGTTAGTGGCAAAGACGAGAAGTTAAAGGCTGGTTCCATGATTGAATTGAGGATGGAAGAAACAAGGCAGCATTGCTGCAGCAGAAATTTGGAGTTTAGGAGCAGTAAGGGTAAGACTGATATTTAAATTATTGCTTAATTTAAATTTAGTTTAATATTAAAAATGGTTTAACTTATATAAACCGTTAATAAATTTATACGAGGTTCAATTGGAGATGGGTAATTGTAAGGTCTGCTAACCGCCAAGATGAAGGGGTTTAGAAATGACATGGGAAGGAAAATGGAACGTTGGTGAAAAAGGAGAATTCGGATTTTATAAATGTGATTAAGGTAATAAATTCGTTCGGAACGATTCAATTCAATTCGTAAATGCAAGGATATGGTATTTAAACGGGATATTCAACAACTGGAATTTCGGTGAGTAAATCTCACTAACCGCTTTATTTAGAATTATTTTTATTCGTAAAAAAATAATTGTTGTTGCTTGTTTGAATGCTTTCTAGTTGATTTAAATATATTAATTATTTAGGGTTGACTATTATATATATATATATAATGTGGTTGGATTGTTCTTGCAGTATCATTAGCGGATGCCCGCGGTACCATTAGCAGATGATTTCCCAATGCGTCCCACAAATATATTAGTGAATGACCTTCATACCGCGATATCCTGGCTCGAAGCAGGATGGATATTATTTTTGTTGACTAACGTCTGTGGATGCAGGAAAACAGGTTGGAGAAATCCAGCTGGATTCCTCAAAAATATTATTGTTGTTGTTTCACATATATTATCATATATGATGTGTTAGAAATCCTATGATTTGTAATGGGGTGTTTTGATTGCTTGAAATAGAACTTGGTCTAAATGTTGAATTATAAAAATATCGTGAAAGAGATTATGAGATTTAAAAAGGAAAATTCTACTTTCTAAAATAGAATTTGAATTAGAATAGGCTAAAAATATTTACTTGTTTTGAAAATAAATAAAACAAGTATATATATATATATATATATATATTGAAAAAATTCTTCACCTTAATGGCGGAAACGAAACAAAAGAATACATCTACTTTTTCTCATCAAAACAAAACTATCAATACATCTTCATCTATTGATAAATCTAAGCTAAACGTAGTTTCTAATCCTTCAGCAACTTCAGATCTGGTATCGGATCTGAGTAATCGAAAGCTCGAGTTTGTGCAACCCGCTCCAGATCATGTTTTCATTCCTGAAATCATATACAACAAATCAGAGACATGCTGGAAGTATACTATTGCACTGATTCCGATTCTATTCAGGTTATCTACTATAAATCTTAAGGAATATGTATTAAAAGTTTGGAAACCTGTTGGTACATTTAATGTTCATTCGACTCCTGGTTTCAATTTTGTGGTTCAATTTGATTGCAAAGAGGATTTTGATCGTTTAACAGAGTGTACTATATACTCTTATTTTGGTAGATTATTGTTTGTTGAGATCTGGTACCCTGGTTTCGATTTTAACAGCAAACAAAGTTCTATAGTTCAGATCTGGGTAAGATTGTTAGATCTACCATTAGAGTTGTGGACTAATGAAGCTATTCAAATGATGGCTAGTTATATTTCAAAACCCCTATTGATTGATGTTAACATAGCTGAGAAAAAGTACACGAAATATGCTAGAGTTTTAATTTTAGTGGATACTTCAACTGAGCTCAAAAATGAAATTCCTATTCATATGCATAATGGTCAGAAATTAATGATTCAAGTTGAATATGAGTATGTACCTATGAAATGTCTTCAGTGTTGTTTATTTGGACATGAGGAAGATTATCATGAAGAATCTTCAGATCCAAGATGGAAGCCGCCTGACATTCATATTGAAACTCAAAATCAAATATCTGAAGATCGAAATGATAATTCTGTGCTTCAAAATGAGAATCCAGTACCTCAAAATGTTATGCCTGATCCTCTTGTGAATGCAAATTCAAATAATTCTGAAGCTGATATCCTTGGACAATCTCAATCTGATAATCCCCCTGGTGAAAATGTTGATCTGAATTCTTCTAAACTTCCAGATTACTTGATTCCTGACATGTTAAATAATGTGGCTGATCATATAAAGGAGACAGATAAAATGAAAAATTAGGACAAAGGAAAGCAAGTTGAAACCTATTCTTTAGTTGACAAAAATGTTAATTACTTGCAAAGTTCAAAACCAAAAAACCAAACTCCCGCTAAAAGAGCTACGAGGAGTACTTCTTCAATTAAATGACACTGATTGTATGGAATGTTAGGGGTATGAATACTTCTTTTCGTATGAAAGAAATATTCACACTCCTAAATAAGACTAATTCAACTTTGGTTGGTTTAGTTGAAACCAAATTATCTATAGTAAATTTGGTGTTAATTTCTTCTTTATTACCTAATGACTGGAAATACTTTACGAATAATTCAGCTTTGAGTTCAGGCAGGATTTTGTTGATTTGGGATTCAAAGGTTTGGCACTAGATATGATTTCTTTTTCTCCTCAGCATTAAACAGTGAAGGTAGTTAACCATGGAGGATTTATGATGTTTTTACAGTCATATATGGCAGTAATACTTTTACAGAGAGACTAGTTCTATGGGAGACTCTGGTTAGAGAATCAATCTTTTATTCAAATGCTTGGATTTTAATGGGGGATTTTAATAATCCTTTATCACCAAAAGACAAGAAAGGTGGAGCTCCAATACCTAATCATCATATAAGAGAATTTCAAAAATTTCTAATACAAACAGGTTTAACTGATTTAAAGCCTTTGCGTTTTAATTTTACCTGGCGTAGAAGAGGAGTAGCTACAAATATAGATAAAATTTTGGTGAATAATGTATGCCTACATCGGTTCCTTAATATGAAAGCTCTTTCATTCCCACAAAAATCAAGTGATCATAATCCTATTCTATTGGATCTAATCCCTACACCAGAGATTAAGGGATTCCCCTTTAGGTATAGAAATGATTGGAGTTGTTATGAAGGCTACCATGATGCAGTTCAATATGTGGGGGTTTTTATAGCTATCAATTTCAGCAGAAGCTAAAAAATTGCAAAATAGAACTTAAAAATTGGAATAAAACTAGAAGTAGAGCTGCTTCTAATCTTACTGTGGCAGAACAGAAAGTTTCTCTTCTAGAATCTGATGTGGATCTTCATCCTGAGGACCTTCAACTATATGATGATTACCTGCATGCAAAGAGGGATTTTCAAAATGTTCAGTGCATGGTTTTTAAAGGTTTAAAGCAGCAAGCAAAAATTTCCTGGTTGCAATAAGGTGACACAAATTCAAAATTTTTCTACTCCAAAATGTCAAATAGAAGATATTTCAATCATATTCGAGCTTTGATTGACTCTAATGGAAATCTGTTGTATAAACCTGATGATACTGAGTCTGAAGCCATTGATTATTTTACTTCTATGTTTAATGGCTCATGTTCATCTGGTTTTCCAAGCTTTCAACCAATAGCTTATATCAGTGATCAAGGTCAAAGGAATTTAGTGAGAAATGTTGAACTTGAAGAAGTTAAAGAAGCTGTGTTCTCAATTCATGATGAGTCTAGCCCAGGTCCAGATGGTATTAGTGTTAAGTTTTTTAAATTGCATTGGGAATCATTGAAGGTTGATTTGCTAAATGCAATTTCAGATATTTTTAAGTTTAGTAAGCTTCCTAAAGCTTTAAACCATACTTTTATAAATACCAAAAAATGATAGACCATCAGAAATTGCTCATTACAGGCCCATATCATGTTGTAATGTCTATTACAAATTTTTTTCAAAAATTTTATGTAACAGACTAAAACCTTATCTCCCTTCTCTGATTTCTGAAAATCAGAGTGCATTTATAAAGGGAAGGTATATTGGAGACAATATTTTACTTGCATATGAATTGTTAAAGGATTTCAGAAAATCTGGCATGCCAAAAATGAGTGTAAAAGTTGATCTACAAAAGGCCTATGATAGAGTGAATAGAGAATTTATTTGTTATGTGATGGAATGTATGCAGTTCCCTACTCATTTTATAAATCTAATCTATGAATGCATGACAACAACCACCTTTTCTATTATGATACAAGGAATTCCAAAAGGTTTCATCTCATCAACAAGAGGAATTAGACAAGGAGATCCTCTTTCTACTTATTTATTTGCTCTGGCAATGCAATATTTCACCTTTTTAATGGATGAAGCTATAATTTCTAATTCTTTTCAGCCTAGCAATCAAGTGCAACCAGTGATTTCTCATTTACTTTATGCAGATGACTTATTGGTTTTTGGAAAAGCTTCATGTCAAAATGCAAATTGTTTAAGGCTGATTTTTCAGAAGCTTAGCATGTTTGCAGGTTTGAATGTCAGTGCTACAAAAACTAAAATATTTTTTAGTATTTCAGTTTTAAACCAATCAGAAATAAAGAATATTTTGGGATTTGATCAAGGTACATTGCCAGTTAAATACCTAGGAATTCCTTTATCATCAAATTACTTACACTATTCTGAGTGTAATTCATTGATTCAAAGGGTGCAGAGCAAAATACAAGACTGGGAGACTAAGCTATTGAGTTTTGCAGGTCGTGCTGAGCTTATTAATTCAGTATTAACCCCTATCATTTTATACTAGCTGCTTATCTATCAAATACCAGAGTTCACTTTGGATAAATTGCAGTCATTATGTACAGATTTTTTTTTTTTTTTTTTGGGGGGGGGGGTACTGTACATAAAGTGGCTTGGTCAACTTTGTGTAAACCTAAGAAAGAGGGGGTAATTGGATTGAAGAATTTTTCTGACTTAAAGAAAGTTGCTTGTGTGAAGTTATTATGGAATTTCCTGTCTAAGTCATCTCTGTGGAGTAGATGGATTCATAGCAAATATAGTAAGAATGATTTTTCTGGTCAATGGCTAAAGACCCTAATGCATCTAGCACTTGGAAATCAATTCTGAAATTAAGGTCAAACTCAAAGCAACTATTTAACAGGAAAATTTGTAAAGGGGAAAACACTTATCTTTGGTATGATCCTTGGATAAATTGCAAGTGTATGGTGGATATGCTTGGTTATGATAGACTTCAGATCATTGGGCATCCTGACCAAACAGTGGATTTGATAATTAGAAATGAGGCTTTCCATCCTGAAATTCACCCTGCAACAAGAGAATTAATTGAAGAAATAAGTTCAATTACAATCCATTCAAATCAAAGTCAGTACCTTTATGAATGGTGTGAAGGTGGGGATTTTTTTTCCACAAAACATGGGAGTATATAAGATTAAAGCATCCTTCTGACACTATATTTTCAGTGATTTGGCATAAGAAAAACAGTAGACGAATGTCCTTTATATCTTATCTAGCAGTACTGGGAAGATTAAATACTAAAGATCGATTACTTCGATTTAGTTCAGTGGAAAATAACATGTGTCCTTTATGTGACAATCACCCTGAATCTATTTCTCATTTATTCTTTCAGTGTGATTATTCATCACATATATGGAAATCACTGAAAGATAAATTAGAAATACCTTTAGATCTTCTTGCTAATGTCAAAGAGGAAGCACGAAATCTATATTTGAGGTTTCCAAATAAAGATCAATCTAGAGATTTAGCTTTCGGATCTTTCACCACTGCAATCTACTCTCTGTGGAGAGAATGGAACTTGAGGATCTTCCAGAGTAACAGATCGTTCGCTTCTATTTTACTGAGGAAAATTGAAAGAGAGATTATGGATCTAGTTCAAGGTAATGGATCGAAGACTGCACAGAACTCGAGAAGTATACAGCTGTTGGATAAATGGGGTATCGAACTGATAGATGCCAGTTAACTGAAGAGTTTGAACAAGTTGAAGGCGGTGGATTATTTGGGCTCTTTGGTGGGCCGGGAAGATGGATCTTTTTCTTTTGCTTTTATAGTTGTTTTTGATGTATTTTCTTTCGACTAATGAGTTCAGTATTTGTCATGTATTTAGCCTATTTTACGAGTACTCTTTTTCCTTGTAAGGTACCCACTAGGGGGATTGCAAGGTTTTAATGAGGCTTGTAAGGTAGGCTTTTAATTGGTTTAGCAATAAAGAGAATCAATTTTCAAAAAAAATAAAAAATAAATAAAACAAGTATTGATTTTATAAACGATGTTTATAAATTAAATAATACAAGAAATTGAAGTGAATTTATAAATAGTGTTTATAAATAAAATAGATGATATTCATTGGATAATCATATAATTGAAATGAAATTATAAACAGTGTTTATAAATAAAGTGGAAAAAATATCATTGGATAGTTTGAATATTTCAATTCAAATGTGAATTTAAAAATAGAAATGGGAAAATCGTTTTAAAGAAATAAACGATGGGATTTATGCTGATGTTCAGAATATAAATTGAACTAAAATAAATCCGTAAGGATTTAACTTATTTAAATAGAAGCTAAATCGAATATGACACTTGAATTGAAAATGAAATTTCAATTAGTTTATAAACAAGTTAAACTCATATTTGAACATGTTATATTCAAATAAAAAGGTGAAATAGGCAAAACAGTTAATTAGCAAGACAATTAACGAATTAAGTTAAAACGATTGGATTAAGTTGAAATGAATTAGAAATGTATGGATATACATGAGACAGGTTTGAAATGAAGTGTTAGAAGAGATATAAATAGAATGCTCGACAAAAAGGTATGTATTTAATTTGAATATGAGATTTTATGCGCCGTATCGGCTAGCCGCTTGGCTTTTTGATTTTCTTTTTGAATGGAGAGGCCTGTGTGGCTAGGTTTGACTTTTTTCTGGTAAACTCGTACAAAGGATGTTATGGCGATTTTTTCCGAAATTTTATGGAGTTAGAATATTTTTAAGAAGATTGGATAAACTAGAAATCGATATATCGATATATATATATAGAATTCGATAATGAAACGAACTTAAAATAGAATATTATAAACGAAAGGGAATTTTATAAAATCCTGGGAGGTATACGTTTTAAAGTGAACGATGATTTAAAAGAAATAGAGTTAAGCAAATTAGAAACTAACTAGAGATTAGTTAAGTTGAATAGTTCTCTGAGTATCGATCTGATGTTGGCTTCGGCCTTCGGGATTGATACTTAGAGAATTGTTCTCTTACTAGTTTGCAGTTAGGGACAAATAGTTGTGGAATGGTAGTGATGCGTGAATGAGATATGGAAATGTTTTCTAGTGTTAAGGAGATATGAATATATATATGTTTGATGATTTGATCGATGAATCCATTTGGAAATAAGATCGTTGTGTGTACACGGACATTTTTCATTTGATAGTTAAATCACCGACAATCAAAGTTTTTGGCCATTTTAACATTGTTAATATGGAGAGACCGGTTGGGTTCTTATCCAAAGAACCACTCCGTATTGGCATAAGCGCTGCGAATCAAGTATGGCAAAGATAATTGAAGATGGAGTAAAGTGCAAAGGCTGTTGTTAAGTCCTAGGTAGAGATTGCCTAGGATGGATGTACGGAATAGTGCCTTTGGTTTCGTTCTGTAATGACCTGCATTGGCAGAGGTATTATAGTTAATTTATTTAATTATATAAATAGTGATATAGTGAATTAAATGATGGTTTACTTAAATAATGGTGAATATTTAATTTAAAATAATAAATTAAATAATATATTTAATTCTGAAATAATCAAAATTGGCTGAAATGGCGATATGGTGTGAACTGAATCATCTGTGATATTTAATTCAGTTTAGGATTGGATTACAATAACGAATATATTATTTGAACAACAGTTTGAACGTATAATTATATTATAATTAAAATCGAGCTCGAAATGGCTCTGCAGTTCGTAAATTGGCGATTTGAACTTCAACTGAATGTACATGATTCGTTTTTAAATCGGATTTCTATGAAACAAGAAACGTGTGGAGCTAGTGGAGTATATCTTTCTAATGGAAGAGAAAAATCAGGATTTCGTCCTGTGGATTTTGAGATATGTCCAAATCAAATTTTAAAATAGTCGCTATAGAATCGTTATTGACCGTAACGGTTTATTCGATCTAACTAGATATCGGGTTTGAATTTAGACAAGGTTCTTTTGGGACATAGCGATAATTTAATTCTTAGAATTTTACTGTAATTTTTAATTAATTAAATCAGCAACTTTTTGTTTGGAGTATTTTGCACCCTTAATCAGCGATTTTGGGGTTTCACAATATGAGCTAATCTACCGGTATTATTATATTTATGGGATCATGGCACATCGCTCGTCTTAACGGTATTTTTATTTCGGTTGTTTTCAACTTGTACGTAAGCGAAGTAGTATACAACAAGGTACCATTTAACTTTACATTTAAACAAAAAAATAAAATAAATACCAAATGCTACCCGTCCTGTGACCACGCTCTACACTCCATTGTTTCATGGTCAATTGTGCTGCCACCGTTCTCTACTCAAAGCCAATACGTGTCCTGCTAATGTCCTTAAGAAATCCAACAAAAACATGCTCAATTCATTCCTTAAGACCTATAAAAAAATCACCGTTCATTTCTTCTTCTAAGCAAAGTAAAAAAATGGAGCCGCCAGTATTTCATCCACAACCCAAAACGAGATCAAATTAAATTCTCTAAGAATTCAAATAAAATCCCTGAAATTTCGAAACAAAATCTGTTGGATTTGGGGAGGGAAGAGCTTCCTTCTGTATGCCTTATGGGGGTTGCGATGCCTGTTTGGGGTTGGTACTACTAAAGCCGTGCCTAGGGTTGAAATCGTGACGCGCTGGGAGTGTTCGGATTTGGTAAGGAGCTGGGGTTGATCGGCGAAGGAGGGCGATAGTCTGGCCGTCGTCGTGATGGCGGTTTCGTCTAGTCTGGTGGTCTAGGGAAACCGCAGGGACGAGATGAACTGATTTCAATCTTGTTCGAATTCTGGCTTGACTGTGGGGTATTGGGTGTCATCAACGCTGACAGTGGTAGCGTGGTGAGGTGGAGCTGGGGGGATGATCTGTCGGCTGTCCAGATGTAGGTGGTTGGTGCGGTGATCATTTATAGAAGGAAAGCCATGTCGTGGTCTTTAAATTGGAAAGAAAAGTTGAAATGTTTGATATTGTAAAGAAGTTTGGACTTTGGAGTATGGGTTCATATCTGTATGGGACGTGAAGCAGTGTAAATGAAGGGAGAAGGAAGACTGAGAGACGGGCTGGATTGAAAGGGCTTTGGGCTGAGAGACAAATCGTAAGGCCCATTAAAAAACTTAATAAATATAGTTTAATTTAATTTAAATAAGGTTCAAGCTTGTTAATGCAATATCTTGATCATACGACATCAGAATTGAGCGAAACAAGATCCGACAGGATCGTATGGACGGACATTCCACAATGGAAAAGACTGGAAGTGGATTGGGGTTCGTTTGGTTTTATGGCAAAATTAATTGTTTGATTCAAATCAAATAAACAGTTTATCGTTCTTTAAAGATGAACTGCCAAAGTGAGTAACTCTCACTATCTCTGAACAGTTTTAACTTCATGTTGTATTTTTAAAACTGTTAAATATTGGTTGGTTGACTGTGTGCTGACTGTTTGATTGAACTGCTAGTCAGCTAGTTGAATTTCTATATTGATTCTGTTTATTAGAATATATCATATGGAACTGAAATTGATGTTGATTTTATTGTGTAACATCTGTGGATGCAGGGAAACAGGTTGGAGGAATCCGACTGGATTCCTCAACAGTTATTTTATTGTTTTTCATATATTTTGATATATGATGTGAATTATAACCTGTTGTTGATTATATGTGTGTGGACGATATTGATCATCGTGATTTGATATGATTAAATACCATAACATACCAGAATGTTGATAAGGGAATTTTCAAAGTGATATTTGAAAATAAAATATTTATAAAATCAAAGGATTTTATAGAAGAGATAATATTTATAACAATCAAAGGAGATTTTATAAAAGGAATTATTTTTAAATGGAATATTTATAAATAGAAATTTATTTATAAATGGATTATTTATAAATAGAAAATACTTAGAAACAAAACCCTAAAGGAATTATTTGCAAACCATTTGCAAATAGATTAGAAAGAGAAATATTTGTAAACCATTTAAAAATCAAATAGAAAGAGAAAGGTTTGTAAACCATTTACAAATGAGATTGAATAGGGAATATTCGTAAAACCTGTACAAATGAGATTGAATAGGGAATATTCGTAAAACCTGTACAAATGAAATCGAAAAGGAGATATTTGTAAAGCCATTTACAAATAGAACTAAAAAAAGGGAATATTTAAAAAATAAATAGAGTTATAAAAAGGGAAAATTTGTTTATAACCGAATAGGATGTTATAAAAAGGAAAACGTTATAAAAAGGAAAACGTTACTAAAAAGGAAATCATTTGTAAAGTGAAGAACCGTTACTAAAAGTAAATCTTTATAAATGAATAGTTTATTCGAAAAGGAGTTAATCAAATATTAGTTATTCGAATATTAGTTTATTCGAATAGAGTTAAAGGAGTTATCGATTATTAGTTAATCGAAGGGGTTATCAATTATAGTTTAATCGAAAAGAGTTATCGATTTGTTTAATCGAAGTGAGTTATAGAATATTGGTTATTCGAAGGAGTTATCGAATTTAGTTATTCGATGGAGTTAATCGATTAGAGTTAAAATAAAAGAGTTAATCGAATATAGTTTATTCGAATAGAATCAATTGAGTTAATCGAATATTAGTGATTTGAATAAAACAAAAGGAGTCATCAAATATTAGTTATTCGAATAAGAGTTAAATAGAGTTATCGAATATTAGTTATTCGAATAGAGTTAAATGGAGTTAAAGGAATAAATCAAATATAGTTTATTCTAATGGAATTAAAGGAGTTAATCGAATTTGGTTTATTCGAATAGAGTTAAAGGAGTTATCGACTAGAGTTAAATCAAATAGAGTTAATCCAATAGCGTTAGTCCAATAGAGTTAATTGATAAGGGTTAATCGAATAGAGTAAATTGAATAGAGTTATCGAATATACCTTACCGAAGGAAAGAATTATCGAATAGAGATGATTCGAAAGAGAGTTACGTAAGGAAGTTTGTTAAAGAATTAAAAGGTGAACTTTGTCTATTTCAAGTTTAGAAGCGTTGTTCAGTTAAGGTCTAAGAGGTAGTATTACCCCAACTTGATTGACTTCATTTTTAACTAAGGAATGGTAAAGGTTCGATAGTGAAGATGGGTTAAAGGAAATTAGTTAATAAGCGTAATGGTTTGAATTGGCATCGCGATGGTTTGTTTAAACATCTGTCTAAGTCCAATGAAGGAGTTTTGGAAATGTTTTCCAACTAAGAACCAGAAGTTTTTTCTGATATAGAAAACAAGAAATGGAAATGTTTTCCAAATAGAATCAGAAACGTAATCAAATATTGAAACAAGAAATATGAGTATATATATATATAGACATATATATGATTGATGATTGATTGATAGAATTTCCATCTGGAAATAATATCGTTGTTTGCACACGTGTTTTTCTTTGATGGTTAAATCACAGACTATCGAAGTTTTGACCATTTTAACGTTGTTAATATGGAGAGACCAGTTGGATTATTATCGAAAGAACCACTCTGTATTGGCACAAGCGTTGCGAATCATATATGCCAAAGATAATTGAAGATGGAGTAAAGTGCAAGGGCTATTGTATAAGTCTTAGATAACAGTGACTAAGACGGATGTACTGAATAGTGCCTTCGGTTCATCCTGTTCCTGGATGACTTGTATGGATGAATGTCTGACAGAGTATTTCCAGAAGATCACTTATATTGATTTTCCAACCATACCAAGAGTGGAAGCGGAGAAGGAAACTTCTTTTAGCTAACACATAATGTATGGTTGAGGACGTCAATCGGTGATTTGATGGATTTGATGATGTGACATTCAAAGTGAATCTGGTGTGATGATAAAGCGTAGCTTCTAGCCTCACCTCTGGTAAATGACAGAAATCGGGCAGGCAGCATGGCTAAGTCGGTCGCTTCGAAGTAGGGTGTATAATCACCTGATCTATATTTTCATTTATTTCTAAAAATCTATTGTTGATGCTGTCCCATTCGGGAAACGGTTGCTAATCCCAACCATTGGTGATATACATTCGATACACTCAAGCGAAATGAGTGGTCGGTCATGTATGGCCGGGTTGCAAGATGTTCTTGTTGAACCCAGTGTATTCCTTTCTAGAGGTACACTAGCGAAAGGTGGTTCCATACCTTGTCATAGTTGGAAATCCATTACCCAATACGTGCTTGCGGTTTTAATTGTATACTATATATGTAGAACGTGAGATGAAAGCATTTCTGCTAGATGAATATTATATTATGGTTGATAGACATTATTATAATATCAAAAGGTTTTTGATATAAAGATAATTTGGATTCTCATAAGGGAAAAACCCATTCCGTTATACGGCGTGGTCTTATGAGATATCGTTTACTTATTCGAATTGTTTTAAGCTGTTTTACTCATACCAGTCCCATGACTGACCTGGAGTTTATTTTGTTTTGTTTTCCTAAACTCTTGGGTGCCCAATTTTGTACGGGCAGTCAAGTAGTCGGGATTTACAGATACTTGAAGAGCCGGAGCAGGAGGCTTCAGGATCATATAGCTATAGTTTATTTCCGCTGTGTTGTAAGTGCTGTACTTTGAAAATGATGTATATTCAAGTACCAAGTTATATTTCAAAGTTATGTTATATATTATATGTTATTCGTTGCGCTGTGAGATTCGTGTTACTCTGATGTTGTGTGGTTCTTCTTCTTCTATTCTAAGTTTCTACCCTATCTTTCCTCACCTTATGTTTTCTTTCTATTTAATTTACTGATTTTCTGTTTAATTTGGGGTTGGACTTGTGTTTTTGGTCAGGTCAAATTGGACCGGATTTTTGGGTCATTACAGTTGGTATCAGAGCTTAAGTTAAGTGAATTACCTTGGCTCTGTGGCGTGACTCAGTAGAGATGGGGTTAGTATCACCCTAGATTGAGTTGAGTGTATATATACGAGTGAGCGTATTTGTTATTGATATAATTTTTTTTTTATATTTTGGTGATTTATTGGTTGAGCTGTTTATGTGTTATGGTCGAACAGTTTGATCCACTGTATTGGTATGAGTTTATAAACACTAGAATACGATGGGTCAACACGATATGTTTTGAAAAGAGGGTAAACAAAATAATTTTACCCAAATTATATTTTGATGTAAAGAAGATACATATATGGGAATGAATATATATATTGGATATATTCGTTGTTATTATAATCGAGTAATATTATAAATTAAATGGTTATGTAAATAACCAATCAGAATTCGTATAAGTGTTACGAAATGAATTAAATCTGAATTTAAACCAGAAATTGAATTAAAATTCTGGAAAATTAGATAAGTGTTTGTAAATGGATTTGGATTAAAAATAAGGAAAATTTAAGATCATGGGAGATTTTAAATTGTTTTACAAGCAGTGTGAATTATATTTTGAAATGAATTTCAAAGTGGAAATGTTTAGAAATGGTTTTATAGTACTGAACTCATTTCGATCGCTGGAAAATAGATTCCGATGATGACAGCTGCATCATCAGTATTGATTTCGAGTTGTAAGTGACGAATTACTACCAGAGATACCTTTTTAATTTGTTTTGGGAAAGACAAGTTGTGTTGAATTTCAAAATGGGATTTATAATATAGAATTTGAATAATAGAATTTGATATATAGATTTGAATAATAGAAGTGATATAAAATTTGAATAGAATCAACTAAGTCAAAGAGGAATTAGTTAATCGAGTTTTGAATTTGAAGTTGAACTTTGAAAGGTGAATTGGATTTGTAAATGGATATTTGAAATCGAATATAGAACTTAAATTTGAAATTTGGATTCAAATTAGTTAATAAGCAAATTAAAATATATTTGAATATGTCATGTTCAAATATAAAAGTGAAATAGACTAAAGAGTTAATTAACAAATTAATTAACGAATTGAGTTAAAACGATCAGGTATAGTTAAAACAGATTGGGCAGGTATATATACATGAGATAGGTATGGAAATGGTATGAAGGTATACAAATAGAATGCTCGACGAAAAGGTATGTATTTAATTCATATATGATATTTTATGCGCCGTATCGGCTAGCCGCTTGGCTTTTTCTTTTTCTTTTGGATTGGTGAGGGCCATGGGAGGCTATTTGAAATATCCCAATGCTCCTAGTACAAAGGAGGTTATGGCGAATTTTTCCGGGAATTTAAGGAGTTAGAATATTTTTAAGATAATTTGATAGTTAGAAATCAACGTATCGATATATATATATATATATATATATATATATATAGAAGTTGGTAAGGAAACAAATTTAGAAATAGAATAGCAAAAAAATCAAAAAGGAAGACTAAGAATAAAATCTAGTAAGAATAGAAAGAAGAAGCGTATACGTGTTTAAAAGTGAATAATTGGTTGTATGGTATTGATTATTCGAGTAAGTAGTCATATCTGTTTTGACGTTATAAATGTTATTCAGTCAAGGTCTGAGAAGTAGTTATACCCCAACTTGATTGATTTCATTATTAACAAATAAATAGTAAGATTTCAGGCTCGAAGATCAATGTTGAATAAGAGTTAGTTGAATATAGTATTTGGGTTGTCGTAACGATGTTTTACACCACATCTGTTTTAACCCAAATAAGTGTAAGCTTGGAAATATAATCAAGAATATTTCCTAAGTATAGAAATAAATGAGATCGGAAAAGAGATAAGTAATTGGAATATTTTCCAATTATAAATAGCATATATTTTCTAAAGTTTAGAAAATAAAGGAAGGCGATATTCGGAAATATTTTCCAAATAGCGTAAAAGGCCAATATGGTTATTAAAAATATTTGGTTAACAAATATTGATAAAGAAATAGAGAAGTGATTTAACTAATGGAATATTAATTAAGGGCTCATTGACATGTTCAAAAGGAAAATTTGATTTTGAAAAGAGTAAACTGTTTAAAAACTCCCAAGCAAAGACTGTTTGAATTAAAAACAAATTTAACAGAAATTTGTGAAAGCAAATTTGAATTAAAGTAAAGCCAGTAAAGTGGTAACTGAGGTTTAATTAGAATGATATCAAGACAAATTGGATTGTGAGATTCAAATTTGAAGTGTAATGTGATAATCAAATTAAGAGTTGGGAATCGAGAAGAAACTCGAGTTGGAATGATATTTGGCTCGGATATAAGCGAATGGTTGTGGATAAAAGCAGATTGGAATTTGATTGGGATGACCCTTGTATCTGCTGAATTGATAACAGGTGGAAAGGATAAAATGATATGCCCGACAAAAGGTACAAGTTTATATTTCTATTGGATATAAGATTTATGAGCCGAATTGGCAAGCCGCTTGGCTGTTCGATTTTCTTTTGGTTGGAGATGGCCCAGAGAGGCGAGTTGGAGTTTGACCGATTGACTAGTACAAAGGAGGTGCTGGCGAAATTTTTCGAAAAGTTAAGGAGTTAGAAAATTTTCAGGATTTTTAAAAATTTTCGTTGATAAGAATTAAATAAATATTTAATTGAAATTAAATTGGTTCAGTTGAAAACTGAAGTTTAGAAGTGAACAAATATGTTCTAACCAGTCGATAGGGTCGTTCTCTACCTTAGCAATTTTGAGGACGAAATTATTTTAAGTAGGGAAGATTGTAATGACCCGCATTGGCAGAGGTATTATAATTAATTTATTTAATTATATAAATAGTGATATAGTGAATTAAATGGTGGTTTGATTAAATAATGGTGAATATTTAATTTAAAATAATAAATTAAATAATATATTTAATTCTGAAATAATCAGAATTGGCTGAAATGGCGATATGGTGTGAACTGGACCATCTATGATATTTGATTCAGTTTAGGATTGAATTACAATAACGAATATATTATTTGAACGACAGTTTGAACGTATAATTATATTATAATTAAAATCGAGCTCGAAATGGAGCTGTAGTTCGTAAATTGGCGATTTGAACTTCAACTGAATGTACATGATTCGTTTTTAATCGGATTTCTGTGAAACAAGAAATGTGTGGAGCTGGTGGAGTATATATTTCTAATGGACGAGAAAAATCAGGATTTCGTCGTGTGGATTTTGAGATATGTCCAAATCAAATTTTAAAATAGTCGCTATAGAAGCGTTATCGACCGTAACGGTTTATTCGATATAACTATATATCGGGTTTGAATTTAAACAAGGTTCTTTTGGGACATAGAGATAATTTAATTCTTAGAATTTTACTGTAATTTTTAATTAATTAAATCAGCAACTTTTTATTTGGAGTATTTTGCACCCTTGATCAGCGATTTTGGGGTTTCACAATATGAGTTAATCTACCGGTATTATTATATTTATGGGATCGTGACACATCGCTCGTCTTAACGGTATTTTTATTTCTGTTGTTTTCAACTCGTACGTAAGCGAAGTAGTATACAACAAGGTACCATTTAACTTTACATTTCAAACAAAAAAAATAAAATAAATACCAAATGCTACCCATCCTGTGACCACGCTCTACACTTCATTGTTTCATGGTCAATTGTGCTGCCACCGTTCTCTTCTCAAAGCCAATACATGTCCTGCTAATGTCCTTAAGAAATCCAATAAAAACAAGCTCAATTCATTCCTTAAGACCTATATAAAAATCACCGTTCATTTCTTCTTCTAAGCAAAGTAAAAAAAGGAGCCGCCAGTATTTCATCCACAATCCAAAACGAGATCAAATTAAATTCTTTAAGAATTCAAATAAAATCCCTGAAATTTCGAAACAAAATCTGTTGGATTTGGGGAGGGAAGAGCTTCCTTCTGTATGCCTTATGGGGGTTGCGATGCCTGTTTGGGGTTGGTATTACTGAAGCCGTGCCTAGGGTTGAAATCGCGACGCGCCAGGAGTGTTCGGATTTGGTGAGGAGCTGAGGTTGATCGACGAAGGAGGGTGATGGTCTGACCGTTGTCGTGATGGCGGTTTCGTCTAGTCTGGTGGTCTAAGGCAATCGCAGCGACGAGATGAACTGATTTCAATCTTGTTCGAATTCTGGCTTGACTGTGGGGTACTGGGTGTCATCAACGCTGACAGTGGTGTAGCGTGGTGAGGTGGAACTGGGGGGATGATCTGTCGGCTGTCCAGATGTAGATGTTTGGTGCGGTGATCATTTGCAGAAGGAAACCCATGTCGTGGTCTTTAAATTGGAAAGAAAAAGTTGAAATGGTTGATATTGTAAAGAAGTTTGGACTTTGGAGTATGGGTTCATATCTGTATAGGACGTGAAGCAGTGTAAATGAAGGGAGAAGGAAGACTGAGAGACGGGCTGGATTGAAAGAGCTTTGGGCTGAGAGACAAATCGTAAGGCCCATTAAAAAGCTTAATAAATTTAGTTTAATTTAATTTAAATAAGGTTCAAACTTGTTAATGCAATATCTTGATAATACAACATCAGAATTGAGCGAAACAAGATCCGATAGGATCGTATGGACGGACATTCCACAATGGAACTGACTAGAAGTGGATTGGGGTTCGTTTGGATTTATGGCGAAATAAATTGTTTGATTCAAATCAAATAAATAGTTTATCGTTCTTTAACAGATGTGGTGCAATATTTCTGATCCCTTCTCTTGGCTTATCCTTGACTGAGAAGTTTTTGAAACCCGCCTGAGGAGCCATTTGGCGGCTGCTAAACTTGACCATGCTCCTTATTGATAGGATAGTTCCAGGCTTTTTTGATGTGGCAAATATCCCATTTGGATAGTACCCTATTGTTATATTATTAATACAATTTTTAACTTTTAATTTTGTTCCAATATAAAACAAAGCAATTAAAATGGGAAAATGAATGACAACCTGAACAGCAAAAGAGAATGTTTATATAGTTTATGAGTTGTGAAACATAAACTTATATATTTATATATGTAATCTGTGTGTTATGGTCCACCAATATATGGTATTACATATAATACCAAATAACATGTGCATATATGGTTATTAAGTTCAACACTGTTATTACAGGAGATGCAAAACTGCGAGAAGAGGCTTATGGGTACACCGGGCTACCTCTTCCTCTGGCTTTTTGAATAATCGATCCTAGCTGCTCCATTCTCCCATGCCGATATGGCACCCTCATCCACAAATTGATTCACGCCACCATTCTACACTCCAATCATCCTAAATTTTGTTTTATTTAACATGGACAATAGAAGTATAAAATCATGGAACACTTTGTAATTACTGTTTTATATTTGTACTAATTGGAAATCAAAAGATATCCATATTCCATAGAAAGCAAACATCTTTGGTATTCTTTATTTGCCTTTAGTACTAACTGGAAAAGAAGGATAAAAGAGATAGAGTTTGCAAATTAATCCTTCTATATTCAATCTCCTACATATAATATCCACCACCATATCCATATAACCACTTGAAACCTTAACTAAGCTCAATTGTCACATCAAAGTCATCAACTTTAAATCACTATCACTTCCATTTTCTTTGCCATAAATTAATTAAATCTATAAATATTCATACTAACTGGAAATCAAACGATATCCATATTCTATAGAAAGCAAACATCTTTGGTATTCTTTATTTGCCTTTAGTACTAACTGGAAAAGAAGGATAAAGAGACAGAGTTTGCAAATTAATTCTTCTATATTCAATCTCCAACATATAATATCCACCACCCAATCCATATAACCACTCGAAACCTTAACTAAGCTCAATTGCCGCATCAAAATCATCAACTTTAAATCACTATCACTTCCATTTTCTTTGCCATAAATTGATTAAATCTATAAATATTCAAACTATAATTTATCAATTATTATTTTAATATAAATTTTGCTGTAATACATTTTAAGAATAAAATATGCAAAAAAAATTACCGTTTGGAAGACCCATCGTGCTGCTGTAATACATTTTAAGAACCATGTTGAAAAATAAAATGAAATTAAAAAGCCTTTTCTAACCGACTGAGATAGGCAAAATCAGATGGATGTAGGCACGATGTTCATGATGTTGGCGACAATATTTGGAGGCGGTAGATAAGCAGTGGCGGTTTATATGGAGGCTGATGAGTGTGTGGTGAGTTAATTCAGACAGGGGAGTTAGGGTTTTGAAATCGTTTGTGTTGTGATAAACTATGGAGTGAGGTTAAGGTTGAATAGGGTACACGCTAAATCGGAAATCTGAGATTGGGTTTTGAAGAAGAAGTTTCACAGCGATTCTTAGGGAGTTTGAAATTTTGGAAATCTGGAGATAAAAATGAGAAAGAATTGGAATTGAACAGAGTTGAGGAAGGAAGTAAACCATGGACAAATATCTCAAACGCGAAATTGACGCCGAAATTTATTGGTACAGACAAATTGATTTTGGCCCTCTTACAGTAGACAAACCTCCCTAATGGTCGGTTTGATTATTAAATCTGCTTTGGTATTAATGGCCAAAGCTATGCAAATGTAAAAATACGTTAATTTCAGAAAATCACCATATGATTAGTTAACTCCAACGTTGACACCAGTGTAGGATCAACATGATGCTCGAATGTCTGCTCAACATTGTCGGATAAAGGCGTATCATTTAAATCAATATGAACCATTTCAGGTGTTTTGTTTTTCTGCACCTGCCAAAAATCATGCACACGGTACTCATTAAATAGGCTTAACTAAAATCTTCAGTTATTATTCAAATTATGCACCTGCCAAAAATCTTCAGATATTATTCCTATGGTAGTAAGTGGATATATTTTAATCTATTATTAAATCTGCTTTGGTATTAATGGCCAAAGCTATGAAGAGAAGCTCAATATGAAATAGTACTTGCACTAAAATAGATGGAAATATATGCAGTACCTTATTGACTGAATCAGATACAGTCATACAAAGTTGTGTAGAAAATGGTGTAAACGTTTTGAAGCCATCTAGTTCTGAGATCACTTGTATCACTCATGATATGGGAAGCAATTCTTTTGTTCATATTCCTTCAATGTTTGAAAGATTGCATCATGTAGAGAAACTTGAATCTATGACACATTTTTTTTTGGTATTAATTATGCACCTTCCAAAAATCTTCAGATATTATTCCTCTGGTAGTAAGTGGATATATTTTAATCTATTATTGAATCTGCTTTGGTATTAATGGCCAAAGCTATGAAGAGAAGCTCAATATGAAATAATACTTGCATTGAAAGAGATGGAAATATATGCAGTACCTTATTGACTGAATCAGATACAGTCAGACAAAGTTGTGTAGAAAATGGTGTAAACATTTTGAAGCCATCTAGTTCTAAGATCACTTGTATCACTCACGACATGGGAAGCAATTCTGTTGTTCATATTCCTTCAATGGTTGAAAGATTGTATCATGTAGAGAAATTGAATCCATGACACTTTTTTTTTTAATTAACTGTACCACTGTTATTCTTTAGGAAATGACTAATGAAATTCAATAGAAAAAAATATAATGACAAATTTGTCCAATTGACTACATACGACAAATATTATAGGGGGGAAAAATCCGACTTTTGAGGAACTTGCTTCATTAAATCTTAATGAAGGATCAAACACAATAACTTTTTTTAATTAACTGTACCTCTGTTATTCTTCAGGAAATGACTTATGAAATTCAATAGAAAAAAAATATAATGACAAATTTGTCCAATTCACTACATACGGCAAATATTATAGGGGGAAAATCCGAATTCTGAGGAACTTGCTTCATTAAATCTTAATGAAGGATCAAACGCAATAACTTTTAGCTTTTCAACCTCAATGCTTGGACAACAGCAGGCACGTTTTTCTTCAAATCTTTAATGTGGTTTTATTTGTTTCTGTTATATTATGTTTTATACCTTCTGCATGGTAAATAGTAAAAAAAAAAATCTATTGTTTTACAGGTGGATGCTAGATTTTTTTTGTGGAAATGGAATACTCAAATTGTTATTTCAGACTCCATATATAGGTATTTACCGTCATTTTTTTTGTGGAAATGTAACACATAGTGTATTTACCATCATCTTTTTTTAACAAACAGTTTAATTACTTCTCTCTTTCATTCAACAGATTTAAATAGCTTTTCTAGAGAACATTATATCTTATTTTACTAAAAGAAGCCAAGTAAAATATTGCCTCTCCAAAGGCAAAGTGCAAAAATGGGTGCAAGTGTAAAAATAAAAGCTCATCATGCTATATCTCTCAAAGTCCAAGTACAAGCTGCAAACCATGGGAACCGAATTCTTAAAATTTCGAAGGTTCGAGCATTTCATCGAATATGACGTGTGCATTATTGTGAAAATAGCATTCTATGGGTATTGTACAGTTCAAATCCACCAAATCACTCTAGAACCCGTTACATTCAAGTCCAATTCCATTTTATAACACTTCGATATGAGAAATTCGTAGCCTTAAGCCTCAATTTACATTCCAATCCCTTACCGAACAAAGTTAAGACTCTAACATCAAAGTTATCACCTTCGATGTAAATCTCAAAGGATTGATACCTGCGATTGATTAGATCTGAACGGCGGAAAATCGGGCTTAAAAGATTTGGAAGGGCACGAATTCGAATCATCGGCTCGAGCTGATCCAAATGGAGCGCGACCTAGGTATGAATTGAATTGAAGAATTAAATCCGAAGTGAGAAGTGAAGTTGGAAAATCCACTTTAGAAGATTCTACTAGCATTGAAGCACTCCAGTTTACTCAAAATTAGTAGGAGAAAAATCGCGAAGGAAATAAAATGAGAAGGAAACGAAAGGAAGGAAAACGCAAAAAGGAAAGTCTTCTGAGCGAAAATTACGCCTTAATTTACTGGCTCAGACAATTTGTTTTTGGCTCTTACATAGGCAAACCTCCCTAACGGTCGGTTTGATAAAACATGTTTTTTAATTGTTTGAAACTACGTACGAATTACAATATATTTAGTTAAGTTGATTAGATTTGAACTCTGAAATTTAAATACAATAAAATGTTTTCGAAACTTTTTTTTTGAAGACACCATTAATATTAAAATTATGCTTTATGACAAATCAACACTTGAACTAATTGCCTAATTTCCATAAATCAAACATTTATCTCATGACTAATTCAATGCTTCCAAAGCCAATACACCGTATAATAAAGAAATCAAATTTTAATTTATATATATGGTAAAAAAGACGGCAAAAACTGAATTATATAGTTATTGTTGTAGGTTTTTCAATTAGCATATGAATCAAATTAGAGGTTTTTTGAAGATATCATTAATATAATTTGATTATATAAAGTGCATTTAATTTTCTTAATATGTACACATGAAACATACCTTTTTAGTACCAACACTTGAACTAATTGCCTAATTTCCATAAATCAAACATTTACCTCATGACCAATTTCATGTTTCCAAAACCAAAATAAAGAAATCAAATTTTAATTTATATATATGGTAAAAAAGACAGCAAAAACTGATTGTTGCAGGTTTTTTAAATGAGCATTAATGAATCAAATTGTATAAAGTGCATTCAATTTTCTTAATATGTTTACATGAAACATACCTTTTTGATCGGGGAGCTCAAATAAGGCAAGGCAAGGATTCAGATGGACACAAGTTTTTGTTTATGCAGTAGAATTAAGAAAAACCAACAAAGTCGGTTTGATGATACAAAATCACAAACGATGAAACACAAAAGTGACATCTAATATAAAACCCAAACTCAACTGTTCAACGTTTGTAGATATAAACACTCAAAAAGAAAAGAATAACTTACCTAAACTAAATAAATGCTGACGTCATCATACAAAGACAAACTGGGAGAGTTCAACAACAACAAAAACAATTACTATATTTCTATTATGCATAACAGTTGTTGCAAGTTAAAAAATTATGTTAAACTTAGCAATAAACATGTTAATATGTAATGTTAGTTGAATAAGTGAGACAATTTTACTACTTAAATCCAAGAATATTTTCCTAGCGTAACCAACAATAAAATGAATAAATGGATTGCATTTTTATTTCAATAAATAAAATTTTGGTATGAAGGAAATATAGTTTGTGTTTTTGCCGTGTGTGTACACACAAAACACACTAAATAACAAATATAGTTGTATCAAAAATATATCAACTTAAGTATATTATCGTGTAATAGGAATTGAAATTAACTATCCACATGTCTTCCACAATCGCGTTTAGGATCTCTTTTACATAATAGATGATTCAATGATGATAACTTCCAGTTGTGACATGTTAAACATAATGAAGAAACGTGAAACATATATTCTTCCATTTAAGAAAATAGCTTGGCCTCAGGTTTGATCAAATAACATAATAACAGAAAATATGATTGAATGGAAAAATGAAACAAATAGCGGAAGATGGAAAATTAAGTGACTAAAGAAGTTATAATAAACCTATGAAAAAACTGAATAATACATAAATCCATAAGCCATCTACAGTTAGAATCCAACGTCATCTGTAAATGAGTGATACTGATATTTAATTGGGAGAAATTAACATTCATCAATTAAAAAAAAATTTAAGTTTGATGAAATGCAGTGCTATGAAAATATATCAGTAAATGCAAAGCATGCTTCACATGCATTTGAATCCGGCAAAGGAATCAACCACGATGGACTTAAACTGTAAATAATTGCAATAAATGGCGAAAGAACATAATTTTAATTCGATCGACGGAAGAAGATTCATGCATAAAATTAAAAGAATTTCAGCAATAAAAAGAAATGGATGAAAGCTAAGGATTCAAAAATGGCATGAAAATCAAGTATTGCTATATAAATACCGATCAATTTTGGGGTAAGCGATGCAGATTCTTCTGGTTTTGCCGAGGTAGACATGATAAAAAGGCGAGCGATGTAGGTTCTTCCACATTTTTGTTTTGCTCTAAGGTTGTTGTTCCAACGGGAATGAAAAGGAAGTAGAAATTATGCGCTTGTGATGGTTCGGTGTATGAATATGTGTGGTAGAATACTATTGAATTTCGTTAGAATGCTTGAGATTTTTGATAGATCTAGGGTTTACGGCAGAGGAGGTGCAAACGATAAGTGGAGGCAAACATGCTACTCGGACTTTAGGAAGACAGGAATGGTTGGGCATGGATGGACGCATGAGGCTCCAGGGGAAAACAAAGGCGATGAAAGGAATGCTGAAACATGATTTAGGAGGATGAAAATAGAGACGGTTGAGTTAACATTACATGCATGATGCTATAATGCACTCCTATCTAAGATTGGAAGGGGCTTGTGAGCTACCGAAAGGTAACTCATCTTTAATAGTATAGTATATATTACATGTCAAGACAACCAGAAATTTAATAAAGTTCAGATGGAGATTAAACAAAAGCTTATATTCAATGACTAGAACGAATCCAATTCGAACATTGATCTTCCTGACTTTACTACAATGGCTAGAACACTATTCCATGTACCCCCTCTACCTAGAGTATTCCCCAGCTACGTTGAAGAGTGTCAATCAGACAACAAATGATCAAATATTCACAATATTAACGTGTTTTGACCTCGAAATATAATAGCTTTATATCGTAACTATTTGCACATCCATCACCAACTATGATAAATTGAGTACGACGTATCACATGGGCTAGTTGGTCCGCTCACGAACATAAATTTAGCACCTAACTAATAATGTGGAGTATAATACTACCACTGATTCATAATGCATGGATAACGTTGTTATCATCCCTACATAGATTTATTTAAAATTAGAGAAATCATTGTATATCCAAAGTCTCATGTGTTGGATCAATGCACAAGGCAATGGAATTTAATGGCAATTTTAAAAGTTAAAAAATAATAATTATCCGTTAGATCTTTAATAATGTCATTAGTAATAATTTTCTTATTTAAAATATATCACATTCAAAATCATTTCGTATAACATGATTATACTTTGTATCCTATATTAGAAAATTAAATTTTATTTGAAATATTGTAATTTTATCTGAATTTTTAACTAATTGAATTTTTTATTTAACTTATAGTACTGCTTATTTCCTTTAAAAAGATATAATGTTGTTTACAATTTCATACGTTCAATATATGATAAAGTAATATAAAAATTTATTTAATATATGTCTAATAATATTACAAGAATGTGTGCAAACTTATGTAAAAGGATATACATACATATATAATATATATATACACACATATACATACATACATACATATATATATATATTCAGCCTTTCTGTTATTATGCATTATTAACAATTGGTAAAATGGATTTAATCCTTATAATTCAAAATAAAGGTATTTTTTCACTTTTAAAATATAATTTATAATTATGGTCTAGAATAAGATTATAGAGATTACCAGTTAAAACCTTTGAAATATTAGATGGTTGCTTGAATAAATTATCACACATATTCCCCGAATAGCAATTTAAATTTGCTTTCTAAGTCAAAAAATCGTGGTCAAAACTAATTAAATAAGTATATTAAAATAAATAATTGGTCTAGATTTAATATACACATCGCGCGCACACACATACTCTCGTATATGTATGCGTGTATGTGCATATATATATATATATATATATATATATATATATATATATATATATATATATATAAGGAGCATTCTAGGGCACACCTTTTTTGTACCACCCCTATGCTATCATGGGCTACTTATCCAAATTCAACAAGATTTTGTAGATATTCAATCCACATATGTATTATCATCTATTCAAAATTTGAGCTCATTCCGGCATTCACATATCGTATGTACTATTACGACTTTTACGGTACTTTGAGAATTTTTCATCGCTCACACCAGACTGTTTTCTCAACCCAGGTTTTATTCTCCTCTTATTACCTTGAGTACCCATCGACGATGCTAATGAGTATACTAGGTGACAAGTACAGGTACTGTCTGGAGTTGTGCAGGTGAGTTAAAAGGAGGCGACACGTTTTCTATTTATACTTATATTATCATTGGTTATTTCTCTATGTGATACTGTAGAGCCTTGAGTGTTATGTATCTTTATTAGAGAAAGTGTATTAGTTCCTTTTTTTATATCTTTTATAAACTCTGCCTTAAATCTAGAAAAAAGAATATAGAAATAGAATTAAGGATACCATTTCGAACGAAATATATATATATATATATATATATTTGTAATAGAATAAGTAAATTCTAATTAAATGGGATTTCCGATTACTATTCTGTATGACTACATGACCCTATGTACTCTGATTTCTAGTTTATATAGTTATTATTGTCTCACCTATTTTATATATTTGATTGGTACTATTATATGTTATCTGACGCGATGTGAGATATACTACAAGTTTTGTGATTGAGTTTTATGCTCTCTTCTTTCTCTTCTATTTTATTTCCTTCTTTTATTTTCCTTTTTTTCTTCTTTTCTACTATTTCTTTCTCTTAACGATCGCTTTACATCGACCAGGTGCTTGTACGACATGATATTTGTTATATGAGTACCGGTGGTGTATATTGTGTCATCTCATATCTACTCAGATTTCTTACAAAGTGTGCAATATCTAGCTTAGTGTAGTTCATGATACCCATGATACTTTCCAGTATGCGAGGGTATTCAAGTTGACAGATTTCATCACCAATGTTCTTTACCTAATTTTGGTTCATATTTACTAGTGATTTTGCGATCATTATACTATGCTGCTTGAAACTTTCTACTACTTTGTCAATGTAATGTGATTGAGATAATGAATATCCCGACGATATCCTTAAAACATTGACACCAAAGATTGCATCAGTCACTCATCGGTCTTTCATGTCAAATCTAGAGGATAACATATAATTTTAGATTGTATTACAGCCTTATTATTTCATAGGGTCAACAAATCATTGATGTAAAGGTAAGCAATAACATATCCTATATTTATATGAAATATAAATACATTTATTTGATTCATTTATTTTGAATCCATTTGATAACATAGTTATGTTAAATATTTCGTGCCATTGTTTCAGCGTTTGCCTAAGGTTATAAAGTCATTTTACCACCTTGCAAACCTTACTCTCATTTACTGGGATAAGGAATCCTTTAGGTTGCTGCATGTATATTTCTTCTTCTAGTTCAACATTAAAAAATGAAGTTTGTACATCCATTTGATGTGTTTCTCGATTTGATATGGATGTGATCGTAATAAGCATATATACTTGTTGATGTTATTCTAGTTACTGGTGAATATGTATCAAAGTAATCTAGATCTTTCTTATGTCTGAATCCTTTAACTACAAGTTTTGCTTTATATTTTTCGATTGAACCATCAGCTTTTTGTTTTTTCTTAAAGATCCATTTATAGTGTTTTTGATCCTTTAGGTAAATCTGCTAGGTACCATATATGTTTTTTCAAAATGGATTCGATTTCACTTTTGATGACTTACGTCTAGTAAGGAGCATCGGTACGTGCCATTTCTTGTTCGTACGTTAGAGGCTCATATTCAATCATATGCCCATTGAAGTCTGGTCCAATAGTTGTAGAGGTTATTTGTCATTTGCTCCTTCTTATGTCCTCTAACTCTGGTTTAACATTACTTTCATATGTTGTTTAATCAGCATTAGCCTTACGAATTTCTGTCTCCCTTGACTTCTTATAGACACTAGTTTCAAATGAGGTTTTTAATCGACAGATTTGTTAAATAATTTAGAACTTTAAGATTCGATAATGGTATTTTCATGAGTGTCACCGGTTTCAAATTTGTACCAAAAAATCAATATGCACTAATATTAAGAGCATGTTCAATCTATGGTCTTTGGTCCAATTTGGACCTTTTTAGATTTTGGTACTTCTACCTTTGTATGACAACTCCAACTCTTAGGTATTTATAGGATGATGGTCTATTTTTCCATGGTTTGTGTGGAGATACTGAAACTTCCTTTCGAGGGAATTTATTTAGTGTGACACCCCATGTCCATTAATGTCACTCACAAAGGGAATGCATTAAGTTTCGTGAAGCGTTACAGGCAAACAGAAACAAAAGCATTACACGACAGATATAAATTGACAGCGGAATTAAAAACATTATTAATTATAAAGCATTAACCCAAAAACATCACATGTCTGAAATACACAAAAATCATTACATCATAAAAACTACTGTCTTGTACTTTAAAACATCAGAGTATATAAAAGAAGCATAATTCTCCAAATAAAATATAGCCATAATAGGAAGGATAGGAGCTTGAGCCATACATCTAAGCAACTCCAGCAAAATGAAAGCAGAATCATGGTCAAGCCTGAGTATTCCCACCCTAAGAACCTGGGGGAAGGGATAAAAGAAGAGGAAACAAAAAGGGTCAGACATAATGTCTGGCGAGTCTAGTAACTTTTAGCAAGTAAATAAGTAAAAGTATCATGACAGGCATATAAAGTGGATAAGAGAGAGATAACAACATATAAGGTAGGTATGACAAGGTAAACATGATAGAGCGTGTACGCTTCACTAAATATTCTATGATTCTCTGCACTAATAATAGTATCACCGGAATGGGATGATCCCAACAACTATAAGATAGTAGACTTAGGCATACGTCCCGATGTATCCTAACCACTACCCAAATCGATCGGCTCCCTACTCCATAGATACCCAGTGCCGGCCCCACAATAGGAGGTATCACTTTCCTAAAGTGGCAATCCTTCGTTGAAATGCATAACCATATCTGCTGGTGTCACGGTCTTGTTATCCCCCTCTACCCGGCCCATGCATGCACATGTCCCCGGTCGGTTTGTGCTGCCTACACAGCCCTCCACGTTTTGATCTCTTACAATCTGTCCAGTAAGCATGTCCCTACTCTGACCTAGGACGGAGTGCTCATTTGATACCGTTATATGGGTTACTGACTAAAACGGGTCCCCCAAACAAGATGATACAAGCTCTCCCCCTTGTCGTGTATCCTTACTAGGATTTCCTCAGGTTATGTATACCTGTTGGTGCCTTTAATTACATAACCCCCTCATTGCTACAGGTTATACATACCTTACGGTGTCTTTAATTATATAACCCTAATATTTCCATAGGTTAACCTTACCTAAAAAGGTGTCTTTAATTACATAACCCCAACCGGTTAAGTTTGGTGGGCCTATATATAAATATTACCCACCACCCCAAATTTACTTAACCCACCGCTTTCCAAACAAATTTACTTAACCCCTACTCGAGTTCATGTTCATACAATCCCTATGGTTTCCACTAGGTTAGGTATTCAAGTTTATTACCATATATTCATTTATGGTTACAATATGCTAGACCTCTTACATTAAGCCTACAATTTGCGGATGCTGGACACGCCGGGCGGGTCCAGGCGGGCTTGTTCCACAAATCGGGCCTAACCTCGTGTCTTAGAACATCTCATATTTATGCACTTAGGCCTCCCACATTAGATTCACCACTCGTGATCGCTGGATATGCCAGTCGGTTCCGGGCAGACTTCCACCACAAGTACAATCTAACCTCGTGCCTAAGCGCGGTTTACAATTTCAAGTAATTGTAATTCTAGTCATTTCCATTATTAGCCAATTTTACATATGTCATTATAGGTGTTCATGCCCATTTTTCCCCATTATGAATTATATTCCCAATTTCATGTTCATAAACATTACTCAAGTTATGCCAAATTAATATTCACATATTTCATTCAGGTCATGCCTAAACTTCCAATTACCAATTTATGCCAATTTCAATATTTTACCCCTTATTCCCCATTTAACACAGTTGCTCGTTTTAGCAACATGCCTAGGCTCAAAAGTAGTCAGGCTATAAAAAAATAAAAGGGAAAGGGTGAAGGAAAGATGACAGAAATGATTATTCTAACGAAATTGACATAGACATATAATGACATAATATTAAGATGGACATATAAGGACAAATCTGGTAAACTGTAATAGTAAAACTGATTCTAGCATAGTAAGGATGTCATAATAAGCATGACTATATCTAAACATGGATTTAGATGTCCAACTAATGACAGATCCAAATTAACCACAAACATGATAGGTACAATATGATCTAAATAATGAATTATATCTATAGTCAAAAGTAGATCTGACATGATAACGGTTAAGATCCAAGTAATAAATTCAGAATATCATGGATTCACAAATTACAATAGATCTGGTATGATCAGTTATAGGAATAGATCCAAATTACAGTCATATCATGCTTTACTTTTAACTATTTAAATCTAAAGGTAACCGAAACTCACAGTGTTCGAATCTAGAAGAATAGAAGGAGGAAAACGGAGATTGAATCACAGATCTACACTTGAATCTCTAAACTTGACTTGCAGAAGAAGAAAAGGATTTGCTTCAATCCAAGAACTGACAGCATTTAGGCCTCCATTGATTTCAATGTAAGAAAACAAGAGAAATGAGCCTATATTTATAGCTGCTAGCCCCAAAATTCGTCCTGCCATCTCAGCCCTAGGGGGGTCGACCGATGGGTCGACACCCCTTTTGAGGGGTCGACACCCCCTCTATGGGGTCAACTCCCCTGGGCGGGAAATTTGCCTCCTCCGGAATTTTGACTTTTGAACATTTTTTTTTGAATTTATATATATATATATATATAATTCTCTTGCGTGTATACAAACTTCAAACCTTCGTAACTTCTATATACAATGTCCGTTTTATGCAAACCAAATGTCTATTTTGACCAGAATTTCGAGACAGACGCAATGGTACAGTGCGTTTTCCTTAATGCTGAATATTAAATTAATTATTCTTTCATTTGTCCTCTTTTATTGTTGTTAAAGTACGGGGTGTTACATTCTCCTCTACTCAAAGGATTTCGTCCTTGAAACCTACAAGTTAAGAAGAGTGCATGCCCTATCATCCACATCCATCTATTCATCCACCAATCACATTCATCCATTGTCCTTAAAGACTTTTAATGCTTATATGAATATATGCAAGGGTGTGTTGTTGATGCCAAAAAGTGGACATCAACGGCCAAAAGTCGGATTTGAGCGTGGTATATGAAGAAATATCAGAAAATTCGAGAAAAAACAAGAAAACAACATTTTTATAGTGGTTCGGCATTAACGAGCCTACGTCCACTTCATAATCTCTTAATAATATCATAAAGTCGAAGATACAATGAATGAGATCATCAGGGTCTCTATTACATAGTCGTTTTTGAGGAATATTGCAAGTATTTCGTGATGAAAGTGGTTGGCAGCCATGATTGAGTGATGCATGGTCCAAAAAGTTATGCTCTAATCTGAGCCGAAAGTCCTCTCTTTGTTGTATAGCTTGGTGTATTTATAAGCAGTAGGCCTCAATAATTGGAGGCGCCATGTGTCGGTTGATCCGTGTGAGTAGAAGATAATGGAGCCGAGTCTTGATTACGTGGAGAAGTTCCCTCTAATATGTGGCAACATAAATGTAGCTAGATCCGAGTTTATAGGCTTTAGAATAGGTAGTTGGACCAAGTAAGTAGGCTATGAAATTAATCTCATAACCAAGTCATTGCTATAGTGTAGATGATCTCAAGACCACCTAGCCTAGTTCTTTAGGGCTGAAGTGCTTCTATCCAAGAGCCCTCGAGCCGAGGAGCCTCGGGCCTATAATGTATTGGCTTGTGCAGGCTCATGCTCGAGTCCTAAGCGATCCTATGATGGGTCCATGGGTTGACGGCCTTGCCAAAAGGCGGGTCAACACTTTGCCCCCCAAAGTACATCGTGTGGCAGACATGATGTACTTTGAATAAATCGAACTGCATCTCTTTGGAATGTCATTCATCTTCGAGAAGACAATGTCGAATTGTCATGTCTTTGGGAGTAGTCCTGAAGCTTGAATTCTTTTTTTTCTTTTCTTTGTGCAAACAGCATGTCATGTGTCACACCATCATCTGTTGTACCTATCGAGCCAAAGTTCGGGGCTAGAGTAGTTGAGATGATCAGGTAATCACTTATGCCTCGTCGAGTCAAGAGGTCGAATGAAATCATCATAAGTCAAGCTGGGCCGCTGGCTTCTGTACATGGTCATTCATAAGGTGTTATCTTCTTATGCAAGTCAAGAACATTGTCAAGTGTAAGGTCAAGTCAGACCATTAGTCAGACACAAGTCAGTGCATGGTTCGGTTATCCAAATCATGAGATAGTGTAGAAAATCAGAAATGGTATGCGAACTTGACATCGCATATGGCTTTTTCCTTCTTGGGTCATTGGAATAGTAGTCTAGGAATACATGATCGCGCTGTATCTTACCAATAGAAAGCCAGAAAATCACGATCACTTCGAATCGTATTAACAGAAGACCAGAAATCCATGGTCGCATCAGACCATATTTAAAGAAATCCATGATCACTCCAGATCTTTTTTATGGTCCAAATGATCACGTATGAGTCAGTACGAGATATTGTCGAAATCATAAGGCGTTAGAAAGCTTAGTGTCGCTCTCCATTCAATGTATTCGCGATTTAAGTCTTCAATATCAGGCCTAACTCATAAGCTGTCTCGCTTGAATGAGTAAAGTCAAGTCGAACTCATAAGATGTCTCGCTTGAATGAGTAAGACAAGTTATGCCATGGCCTGAAGGTATAGTATATATCATTTGAATCACATGTCAGGTCAAGGAAGTGTTCAAAGCCAGTCTATAAGACGACGCTCAAGCCCACAACATCGGTGGGGCACAAACGAAGCCAGTGCTCTTGCCCCCAGCGTCAGTGGGGGTCAAGCTAAGTCAGTCGGACATCCAATCCTTAAGTCTTCATACTCTCCATTGTTGTTTCAAGATAGAGTTGCAGGTTTGGCAGTCCTAACCAACCTAAGTTGTTTTATACTCTCTCTCTCTCTCTCTCTCTCGAGTCAGCGAGAGTTAAAGTTAAACACACAAACAGTCGAATCTCATTTGCCTGGGCATCATTCCTTCACTTTAGTCAGAAAATGAGGATCGGCTCATCGAGCACCAATGAACTTAGTTATTCTTATCATTCGAGCCAGTTAGGTCGATCCCCGTTGTTTATGTTTTATCGTAGTCCAAAATGGCCATCATACTCTTATTGAGTTTTCTCTTCATGCTCGATTCCATTGAGGTCATCATTTTTGGTTTTCATGGCTCGCACTCTTTGTCCCTAATCATTGGGGCTTGATTGAGTTACGGACTTTAAATCCTTGTCTTCTCGGGATTCATACTTCCTCATCATGTCGTGAGTTAGAGTTGGATGCAAAATAATTTGTTGGTACTCAAACCATACTGGTTTCTGCTCTCCCATCCAAGCTCTGAGGATAGAAATGGGGCTGCGAGAGGTCAGATAGTAGTCACTTTGAATGCTCTCATTCTTCCCCTTCCCATTGGGAAGCAGATTGGGGTTAGCCAATGGGTGGTCACTATGCACCCCTTTCGTGGTCCACATGTGGCCTATCAGGATCAAATCAAAAGTCATGTACATGCAAATAAGTTATTCCGTTTGTAAATACTTTCAATAGTTATGCCCCCAGTCCAGAGGTAATGGAAAAAGACAGGTGGTTAGACTACACCCATTTCAAATTTAGACATGTATGTATAAAAAAGGCGTGGCTTTCAAAGTTTAAGTGTTTGTGTTATCCAAGTGCTCGAGTCATTGTATATTTCATGCAGTGTACTTGCAATGTGAAACTCGTCGTTGCACTTGGGCTATAGCCAGTCACATATGGACATGTGTACCGATTCCAGATATCGCTCTTAAGGCCCCCTCTCGGTCGTTGCCTTAGGTCACGTGATGTGTTAATGAACCTCCCACTCTCAAGGCCATCTTTTGGCCATTGCGTTGAGTCGTGTGGGAAGTTTAGAATTAGAAGTCGAAGTCATCCCTTCGAAAGTGAACCTTCGTTGGTGTATGTGAGTGTGGCCCTCATGTCTGTGTTTGGTATCTACGCATGAACTTGCAATTCGAAATAAAATAATTCACTTAGACTTGCAAGCCACTAAGTAGATCTTTAAGTCACAAGCAATTCTAGCTTGAAATGAAAACATGTTAAGTGCTAGGCT
This sequence comes from Allium sativum, assembly GCA_030737875.1. Classification (NCBI taxonomy): domain Eukaryota; kingdom Viridiplantae; phylum Streptophyta; class Magnoliopsida; order Asparagales; family Amaryllidaceae; genus Allium; species Allium sativum. The sequence continues at coordinate 250,808,686 of CM060918.1, read as the reverse complement.
ATCTAGCATAAAGTGATTAAATGTCAAAGTGTCAAGTGTCTTAGTTTGGAGGTATAGTGTCTGTAATCTCCATTTAACTTTGAAACATGGATCGTGTCCGAAGCGTGTTTGAAGTTAATTCAGAAGTCTATGCTCGTGGCCCCATCGTTGGTGGGAACCGAGTTAAGTCATTTAGACGTCTGGTCCGTAAGTCTTTTATACTCCTGTCCTCAGTCGGAGGGTGATGGAGATTGCATGCATGTCACAACATTGCCCTTTATACTCTCTACCAAGTCGTGAGAGTTAGAGTTATGGACGTCGTTGTTCGTCCTTTATACTCTCCCTTCGTCGGTCAGGGTTAGAGTTGGGGGTTTAGCGATCTTAAGTCGTGGTGCACAATTCACACTAACCCAATAGGTTTATACTCTCTCTCAAGTCGTAAGAGTTAGAGTTATGGACGTCGTGGCTCGTCCTTTATACTCTCCCAAAGTCAGTTTGGGTTAGAGTTGTGGATCGAGTGGTCTTAAATCTTGGCGCGCCTATCACACTCGTCCTAAGTTTATACTCATATCCAAGCTCTGAGGATTAGAGTTAGTCGGGCAAACAGTCGGATCATATTTGCCTTGGCATTGCCCCTTTGCTCCCACGTCAAGGGAAAAGGTCGCCATCAGGGGTGGTTAGTTCACGTCCCTATTGAGTTTATACTCCTCCCGTCGGAAGCATGGGAAAGAGTTAAAGACATCGTTGGAGAGCGGTCGAGTCATACTCATCCTCGTCTTAACATTTATGTTTCGCCCCTACGTTGAAGGCAAAAGTTATTATGTTGTTCATGGGATCGTACCCCTGTCATTGTTGCACTCTTCCCGTTTGATCAAGGGATGGAGTCATAGAACTTCTAAGTGGTTATGTCACACCCGAGTATATCTCTATGTCATGTCTGGCGAATCAAAAGCTAGATGTTGAGAATGTCTCATTAGTATGCCTATGCATAGATAGCTCATGTCGAAATCATGTGCATATATTCTCTTGCCCCCTACTTCAAGGGAAAAGAGTTGGTGAATGAATGGTCGAACTTCATTTATGTCAGGTCGTTGGCATCAGACCATGAGTAGGAGGGGGAATATTTGAATCACGTTCGCCAAAGCTTTACGTTCCTTTGACCAAACTATGGAAGGAGTGGTTGGTACCAAACCTTGGGTACCTACATCATTTATATACAAATTTTCTTGAGTTAGGTATGTCGATAACTCAAGGAGTATGTAAAGGAAAAATGCTTGATTAGAAAATAAGTATGTTGATGGGCGGTGTTTCCTCCTCTATTTGGATTCATGTAACCCGATGGCGTCGAGCACAGGATCCAGCCATATGGATAGTCGAATCGCGTCCATCTGTAGTCGGATTCTGACTTTGAAACGCAAAGATCGATGCATAATTATTGGTCGGCCACACGTGAGCCAAGGAGTGAATGGTCATGTTAGATCCACCTTGAGTTGTATAACTTTTCTCGGACGGAGGGCATGGTTTTGAAAACAAGCGGTTCAGTCGGGTTCGTTATGGCAATGCTTTGTAGTTGATTGACATAGAAATGTGTTTATTTTAATGTCTAATATCTTATCTTTTGTATACAAATAAATAATACTTGGGTACTGTTTTGTTACTTTTACAGATATTCCAACCCAGCCCGCATGCAACCAGAAATGTAGAGAAATAGAGTTCAATTTGCTGTGTATTTGCATTTTGAAGAATTGTAGATGAAGATATCACATCTAGTTGCTGTTGGACAAGAAAAGGATTGATAACAAGGCTTTGCACATCACAAATCAATGAAGAAGTGTCAAGGAAACAAGAGGAAAAGAGAAAAGGCCCAAATTTGCTTTAATTATCAAAGGCCCATTTATGTTTCTCATTGTAAACTAATTAGTGATGTAATGACCAGGCCCATTTATCATTAGGGTTAGGGTTAGGGTTTGGCTATCTACCCTATATATACCCTTGTAATGACATTGTAGCCACCATCCTATCATATATCTCATTCTATTCTCTTCTTCATTAATAAAAACTCATTTTTCTTTGTATGCAATTCTCTATTTCTTAGCAACTAGTGTTGTCTACACGATTAGATTCGGTAGAACACTATTTGTATTTTGCATTTCTTTTCATTAGTGATTGACCGTCTGATTAGATTCAGCGGTAATCCTAATTGTTATTTTCTGTTCGTTTAATTCTGTTCTGCAATTTTATTTCCATTGTTCTATTTTATCTTCAATCGTTGAATTTATTACAGATCTGATTAGATTCGAATCTGCAGTAAATTTAATTGCATCTTTTAATTGTAGTTTCACTTTTTATTTTGTTTTGCAAAATCAACCTCCAGCTTCGTATAACACGCCCAAGAATTTTTTTTTTAATTAAACCTCCCTGTGTTCGACCTGTATGCTACACACCTGTATGCTTGCAGAATTTATTACAAATGTCGCGCTTTTCTAGTTCATAGACTAGCGTCGATCAAGTTTTTGGCGCCGTTGCCGGGGAGGCAACTGTTAAGTTTTATTATTTATTCAGTTTCTGATTCGTGTTAGTTTTTATTTTTTTTCTTGTTTTGTTCTTCATATAAAAAAAAAATCTTGTTTAGTGGATTTGGTATTAAGTATTGATACTATAATCTCTAAGCCAAGAGAAAAAGAATTCTTGCCAAATTTTCTTTAATTTCTTCCCTTCTATTCCTTTCTTTCTTTCACCGTCTATCCTAATTTTAGTACATAGTTTTTCTTTTATTTACAAGTCCATAAAAAAAAGTCCTTTTTTTCAAAAAAAAAAAGAGCCAAAATTATTTGTTTTCCCTTTTCTTCTTCTATTTCCTTTCATTGGTTCTTCTGGCTTCTAAGTTCCACCACAAAACAATCATCACCTTCCTGCCTTGTATTTGCCTGTTGCAAACAACCCGTACCTCCTGCCCACCATCACTGAACCCACAATTGAAGCACGCAGTCCTCTGAACCCATAACCAACGCCAGATTCCACCGCCCACTTCCACAATAAAAATTCCGAAGACTGTCATCACAAATTAAACCATACCGCTTCCATCACCCTACTTCTAACCAAAAGAATCCACACTCCAAATTCCCTTCTTCACGTCGCCAGAACTTTTCCACAACCCTCCTGCCTTTCTAATCCACACGCAAGCAACCTCCTGCGTCACCCATAACCACATCCGAACCTTCCAAATTCAACACCACCGTTTGCCACATACAAACCGCACTTGTCCACAAAACCCATCCGCACATCACCGAACCCGAACGCTCTTCCACTTCGAACTAACCCTTTCAGATCCGAACCAGAAACCCAACTTCGCAACCGCTGAAATCAATCATCGGATCCCAAGAACCCAATTCGAAACTTCCAATCCGAAGCAAAACCCGAGCCTCTGAATCAGACCAAATCGCATAATCAACAAACAGTCGAGGCTCTCCCACATCGATTCAACCCCAACTCGGATTCGAAAGCAGAAAAACCGAAGAAAAGAAAATAAAAGATAAAGGAGGCGTGATTGCGATTTTTCTCCTGGGTTTATTTTTATTTTATTTCTATTTTTTTAAGGGCTTGAGTTTGTTTATATATTGGGTACTGACTTTTAATGGGTGCCTGGGCATTGACTTATCAATGGGTCGAACCAGTTGCGTTCAAGTGAATTAGTGTGTGTTTCTTGAGTTTTGAAAAAAAAAATTCTTTTAGGAAAGGTAGCTGTTTTGATTTTAAGGCTTAGTTTTTATTTTATTTTTAGTTTAGTTTTTTTATCTTAAGTCCAATCAGTTTTTTTTCCTTTTTGTTTTAGTTTTTTTAGAATTGTTCCTAGTTAGTTTTTTTTTCTATCATTTGTTTATTTGCTTTCTTTTGAAAAAAAAAGGAAAATCAAATCAAAGGATCAAGGCAAAGAAAGAATACAAGCTTTTCAACAATAATCAGAGTCGAGTAAAGCAAACAGTAAAGTTCAAATATTCTGAATGGACCGCCATACCCCACTGTAAATTTCTTTTAACTCTACAGGTGCTCTGCTGCAAAGAAAAAATATATAGACAATTGTTGTAAAAAATTTCTGTAGAGGCAGCAGCTTTGAATGTACAATTTTTATTTTTTGCAATTATTTTGTGTGATTGTTGTTATTTCTGAATTTTTATTCATTCTGTTAAGGGCAATACCCCAATTCACATTAGGTGAGGGATTTCATCACCCTTTCCTTAGCCCACAAATTGCATTTCATCGTAGAATCTGACTAATAATAACGGTTAGACGTTGGACTTAAGGGAGTCACGGGCTCATCTAGGGCTTAATTATATTGTGATAGTTGATTCATTTGGAACGAATTATTTCTTGGTGTCTAGACTACGGCAGAGAAATAACCGTTTATAAATATTACAGTGATTCGTAAATATTATATCGGTTGTTACTCTGAAGGTACTTAAACCTTCGGCTGCATTGCTAGGGTGATTCCTGGTGCACCGATAACTCCTGTCCGTTAACTGGCTGAGAAATCTTTTGATCTAAGTAATCAAACGCATCACTTTATAATTTTGGGTTAAGAGCCAATAAGGACAAAAAATTTCATTGTAGCTAATTCCTGTGCTTGCATTTAACAACAATGAGTGAAAAAAGTGTTAGCCAACAAAATTCTCCTAGGGGTTCTCGAATCAATCAAAATTTTCCAACCGAATTGGATCAAAATCGAGTGAATCAAAACTTTAGAGATCAAAACCAAATAAATCAAAATTTTCAAAACCTTAATATCCAAATGGATAGACCCTTGTCTCTTCATGATCGATGCTATTCTACTAGGACCGTTCAACCATCTGTCATTGTGTTCCCACCAGCTGAAGGAAACAATTTTGAGCTAAAACATTCTTTTATCCAAGGGGTACCAAAGTTTACTGGGTCTGAAAATGCTTATGAATTTCTGAGTGAATTTGAATTGTATGCCTCCACAACAAAAATGCAACAACTATCTAACGAATCGATCAAGCTAAGGCTAATCCCATTTGCACTACTTGAAAGCGCTAAAAGATGGCTAAATCCTCTTCCACGACATTCCATAAGAAGTTGGGATGAATTTGTCATTGCATTCTTGAAAAAGTTTTTCCCTTTCCATAAAACTCTAAAAATCCGAACCGAGATAAATCAATTTTGTCAAAATGAGGGGGAAACTTTTTCAAAATACTTTGAGAGATTCAACCAGCTATTATATAGTTGCCCTCATCATGGAATTCTAAAAGATCACTTATGTCAAATTGCATATGAAGGGCTAAACTATCAGACTAGAACTCAACTAGAATCAATGTGTGGAGGAGATTTTATGTCTAAGACAGCCGATGAAGCTTGGCAATTCTTAGAAGATTATTCTGAAAAGGACATGCAATGGGAATCAATTCATGTTGCCATTCGTACTTCTACTAGAGGTGTGCATGTCGTGGACCCAAATCAAATTCCTTTAGAAAATCAAACTCCTCAAGTCGGAGAAGGGTTACCCCACTATTACTCTCAAGACCAAGCCAATGCCATAGCTCAAAATAATCCTTACTCATCCACGTACAACCCTGCTTGGAGGAACCATCCAAATTTTTCCTGGTCGAACCCCAATAATTCGGCTAACCCATCTCACGTGCAACCCTTTATTCCCAATCCGAATTACCACCAATTCTCAAACATCTCAAGCTTCACCTCAATCCAAACAACCTTATAGGCACCCCAATTTTCAATCATCAAACCAATCCTCTCAATCTTCTCAACCGTCACAAGAAATTTTGCGTCTAGAAAAACAGTTGAGCTCTTACGAAGCCAAAATAAACTCGCAAGACGCTAAAATGGACCAAATGATGAATATGATAAAGGAAATGGCGAAAAATAATGAGAGGGGAAAGTTGCCGAGTCAACCTGAGGTGAATCCAAAATATAACTCTCGTGCTGTAAATTCTTGTTAGGACGAAAACCATAATCCAGTCAACGCAATTACAACCCTTCGGTCTGGTAAGAGGATTGATAATAACGTGGGCGACCCTGACGAACTTTCTAACTCGACCCCAATTCCTAATCTTGATGATCACCCATTGGCTTCGAATGCCAATTCTTCTAAACCTCAAGTTCCCTTAAGTGTTGGCAATCCCAACAGTTCTTCTCCCAGTGTCGGCAAACCCAACCCACATTCGAAAAATAATGTTGGCAATCCCAACATTTCATCTTCTACACCCCTACCACCTTTTTCCTCGAATGATGAAATTGATCGTAGAGTCGAAAAACCTATAGCTCCATTTCCCCATAGACTCAACAATAAGAAGAAAGCGGCAAATTTCGATAAAATTTTGGAAATTTTCAAACAAGTCCGTGTGAAGATTCCTCTTTTAGACACAATCGAACAAATTCCTAAATATGCTAAATGTCTTAAGGAATTGTGCACACAAAAATGTGCGACCAATGTCCCAACAACCGCCTTTCTAACTGCAAATACAAGCTCTGTTCTTTCGAATCTTGCCCCAGTCAAGTATAAAGACCCTGGCTGCCCTACGATTGATTGTAAAATAGGAAACACCCATATCTCTCGTGCCCTACTCGACCTTGGTGCCAGTGTCAACCTTCTCCCTTATACTGTCTATCGTCAACTTGGACTAGGTGAGATTAAACCAACAAACATCACACTTCAACTAGCTGACCGATCTATCAAAAAGCCATTAGGAATTATCGAAGACGTCTTGATACAGATCGAACAGTTTTACTTTCCTGTCGATTTTATAGTTCTAGAAACAGAGCCTGTCTCAAATCCCAACGTTCAAATACCATTGATCTTAGGACGCCCCTTCTTAGCAACCTCAAATGCTGTCATTAATTGTAGGAATGGTCAGCTTCAACTTTCCTTCGGGCACCTAACCATTGAGCTAAACATCTTTAATCTCAACAAACAACCTAGGGATTTTGAGATCGATGAAATTGACATGATTCAAACCACAGTTGATGAAACCTCTAGTGACACTTCTGAAGCCTTGAAAATGTGTCTTGACCATTTCGACTCTGATTTCGATGAACTCGAATACATTTCTGAACTAAACAAAATTCTTGACTCCGACACTTTGTCACCTGAATCTAACCAAGGAATATTGACCAATGTTGATACACAAGATCTTCCTAAGTTAGACCTCAAACCCTTGCCACCAGACCTTAAGTATGCCTACCTAGACTCTTCAAAAACTTTTCCCGTAATCTTGGCCTCCGATCTTACCGAGGACCAAGAAGAAAAACTTTTGGATATCTTGCGGGAAAATAAAGACGCCTTGGGATGGGAGCTGAGCGATATAAAAGGAATTAGCCCATCAATTGTGGAACATCGCATACACTTAGTTGATGAGGCAAAACCCACCCGTGAGGCTCAAAGGCGATTAAACCCAAACATGAGAGAAGTGGTCAAGGAGGAGATAATCAAATGTCTAGACAATAACATCATCTATCCCATCTCTGATAGTACTTGGGTGAGTCCGGTACAAGTTGTACCAAAGAAGTCGGGAGTCACAGTGATCAAAAACGACAGTAATGAACTCGTCCCAACAAAAATCAAAACCAAATGGCGTGTGTGCATCGACTATCGAAAGCTTAACTCAGCCACATGAAAAGACCATTTTCCCTTGCCTTTTATTGACCAAATGCTCGAACGTTTAGCAGGACATGAGTACTACTGTTTTCTCGATGGATACTCTGGCTATAACCAAATTCCTGTGGCTTTAGAAGATCAACATAAGACCACCTTTACTTGTCCCTTTGGAACCTTTGCTTATCGTCGCATGCCTTTTGGTCTTTGTAATGCCCCCGCGACTTTCCAAAGGTGTATGATGAGTATTTTCTCTGATATGGTAGAAGAATTCTTGGAAATATTCATGGACGATTTTTCAATATATGGATCATCTTTTTCCCAATGTCTCACTCATTTAGAACTCGTGCTTAATTGGGAGAAATGCCACTTTATGGTAAAAAGGGGGATAGTTCTAGGTCATGTCGTCTCCAAAGATGGCCTAGAAGTCGATAAATCCAAAATCGATTTGATTGCTAATTTACCTCCTCCTAAGTTTGTCAAAGATGTTCGTTCATTTCTTGGCCATGCGGGATTCTATAGAAGATTCATTAAGGATTTCTCAAAAATTTCAAAACCTCTCTCGAATTTACTTGCCAAAGACGTAAAGTTTGAATTTTCCAATGATTGCAAAACATCTTTTGAAACTCTTAAGTTCATCTTGACCACAACTCCCATCATTCAATCTCCTGATTGGACTCAACCCTTCGAACTTATGTGCGACGCTTCTGATTTTGCTATTGGAGCCATCATGGGTCAGCGTATCGATAAACTCCCTCGAGTCATTTATTACGCTAGCAAAACCTTAAACGAGGCCCAACTTAATTACTCAACTACTGAAAAGGAATTTTTGGCAGTTGTCTTCGCTCTTGAGAAATTCAGACCATATCTCATAGGATCCAAAGTCATAGTTTACACTGACCATGCTGCCTTACGATATTTGCTTTCTAAGAAGGATGCCAAGGCCCGCTTGATTCGTTGGATCCTTCTTCTTCAAGAATTCGATATAGAAATACGAGATAAAAAGGGTTCTGAAAATGTTGTAGTTGATCATCTCTCTCGAATTGTGCACGAAAATGATAACGACACCCAAATCGATGACTATTTTCCTGACGAACAACTCCTTTCGATCTCTAACACCCCTTGGTACGCTGACATTGTGAATTATCTTGTCACACAACAGACACCCGCTGAATGGTCGAAACAAGATAAACAAAAATTTCTCTCGAAAGTTCGAAACTTCTATTGGGACGACCCATATCTTTTCAAATACTGTCCAGACCAAATCATTCGAAGGTGTGTGCCCGATCATGAACACCAAAGTATTCTCTCCTTCTCACATGACCATGCTTATGGCGGTCATTTTGGAGCAAGAAAAACTGCTGCAAAAGTTTTGCAAAGCGGTTTTTATTGGCCCACACTCTTCCGTGACGCTTTCGAATTTTGCTCTAAATGTGAGCGATGTCAAAGAACGGGTCGAATCTCTAAGCGAAACATGATGCCTCTCAACCCCATTTTAGTGATTGAGTTATTCGATGTTTGGGGCATCGATTTCATGGGACCATTCCCTAATTCATTTGGGAATCTTTACATCTTACTTGCGGTAGATTATGTCTCAAAATGGGTTGAAGCCATTCCGACCAGAACCAACGACAACAAGGTTGTTCTTAAATTCCTCAAAGAAAACATCTTTTCACGCTTTGGCACACCTCGAGCTATCATTAGCGATAATGGCACTCACTTCTGTAATTGTGCTTTTGAGTCCTTGCTCAAGAAATACTCAATCACACACAAGCTGTCGACCCCCTACCACCCACAAACTAGTGGGCAAGTAGAAGTCTCCAATAGACAAATCAAACAAATTCTTGAGAAAACCGTGAATTCCAATAGAAAAGATTGGTCCGTAAAACTGATTGATGCACTTTGGGCTTTTCGCACTACTTATAAAACCAATCTAGGGATGTCACCATATCGATTAGTCTTTGGAAAGGCCTGTCACTTACCTCTTGAATTAGAGCATCGCGCTCTTTGGGCCATAAAATTTTTGAACTTTGACTTAGAAAAAGCCGGCTCACATAGGAAGTTACAAATTTCGGAATTAGAGGAATTAAGAAATGAGGCGTATGAAAATGCGAAAATCTACAAAGAAAGAACCAAAGCCCAACACGATAAAAACATACTTCGTAAGGAATTCAACGTCGGTCAAAAAGTTCTTTTATACGACTCTAGACTTCACTTGTTTCCAGGAAAACTCAGATCTCGATGGACTGGACCTTATGTCGTGAAAACAGTATACCCTCATGGAGAGGTTGAAATTGAAAATCCTAGGGATGGAAAAGTCTTCAAAGTAAACGGACAACGACTGAAACCATTTTTGGAATTCGAGCAATATGACGAAGATGACTCAATCGATCTGCATGATCATCCACCATGAAATCAGGTGGTACACGTTCTTTTTCTTTTATTTTTTCTTTTTCATTTTTTTATTTTTGTTTTTTCTGCCTTAGACAGTTGGGACACTGTCTCAATCAAGTGTGGGGGGGAGTCTGCATTTCATCCATTTTCATTTTTCTTTGTTTTTTTTTTTAGTTTTCAGCCATTTAATTAGGACCATCATACATTTTATATCGTAGTAACATACCATAAAATTTTTTTTTTGAAATACGACTCATTTTCAATTGATACAGCAAAATAAGTTTACAATTTTTAGCCAGTTGATAGTATTTTTTCTCTCTCAAATTAGATCGAATAGGAAATATAATGAAAAGTTTAATTTTGAGGGATAATAGTGTAACCGGTACATAGGGAGATTCTTAAGTGATGGCCATGAAATCTATTCTATATTGTAGACTTTGTTTAAATAAGTGGAGGACTTAAAATACTTATATTGGATTTTCAAATCTTTAAAACTAAGTTGTGTTAAGTTGAATTCGCGTAACTCTCTTTTGTGCTTATATTTTCGATAATAATAATAATAGTATTCCAAGGGTATCCAACATTGCTTGTATATCGAGCGTTGGTGTGCAAACCCGCCAAGCTCTATCCGACACGTTGTTGACAAAGTCAAAGTTGGAATATCTTGGTCTCATTTTATGAGGTTGGACACCTAAGGATTACCGACACGTTGTTGACAAAGTCAAAGTCGGCCTGCACAATCCGCCAAGCTCTTTACCTACTCTCCGTTAGTCCGCGAGGCAGTGCATGGGTGGTAAACCTTGGTCTTTTTAGTTAGGTGTATGTACTTAATCATAAATCTTAAAATTTTATAGAATAAAGAATAAGCGATGATACCCAAACACTTCTTGACCTTATTGATTTGACTAGCCATACATGAGAAAATTAGAATACCACTTTGCAAACTGTGCCAAGCAAACTAAGAATCTATTTCATGGCTGCACTATGTTATCAACCGAACTAACTGGCCAAACTGGAATTTAACATTTGAAAACTTGATTTATATTGAAAATTTGTGACAAGTCGAGGTATCTAAAATAAAATCAACTGGTTAGAAATTATTAACTTAAATTGTTGTACCACCTTCCTGAAATAAGTCGTGTTGTCAATTTTCGTTTTTATTTTTTTCATATGTCCATTGCATTCATGTAGTTTCATTAGAATCATAGCATACTACATTTGGATTTTGTGGGTAGTATCCGCTGAAAACCCTCACGAGACACCACTCGTCCTACTAGGGACACCTAGAGGTTTAACGACTTGTTGCATGCGCTCAATGCAATCGTGTTTCCTACGAAAGTGTGACCTATCTAGTTAGTTTTTCATTTCTTGTTTTACTCGAGGACGAGTAAAAGATAAGTGTGGGGGTATTTGATTGACATAGAAATGTGTTTATTTTATGCTCTTATATCTTATCTTTTGTATATAAATAAATAATACTTGGGTATTGTTTTGTTACTTTTACAGATATTCCAACCCAGCCCGCATGCAACCAGAAATGTAGAGAAATAGAGTTCAATTTGCTGTGTATTTGCATTTTGAAGAATTGTAGATGAAGATATCACATCTAGTTGTTGTTGGACAAGAAAAGGATTGATAACAAGGCTTTGCACATCACAAATCAATGAAGAAGTGTCAAGGAAACAAGAGGAAAAGAGAAAAGGCCCAAATTTGCTTTAATTATCAAAGGCCCATTTATGTTTCTCATTGTAAACTAATTAGTGATGTAATGACCAGGCCCATTTATCATTAGGGTTAGGGTTAGGGTTTGGCTATCTACCCTATATATACCCTTGTAATGGCATTGTAGCCACCATCCTATCATATATCTCATTCTATTCTCTTCTTCATTAATAAAAACTCATTTTTCTTTGTATGCAATTCTCTATATCTTAGCAACTAGTGTTGTCTACACGATTAAATTCGGTAGAACACTATTTGTATTTTGCATTTCTTTTCATTAGTGATTGACCGTCTGATTAGATTCAGCGGTAATCCTAATTGTTATTTTCTGTTCGTTTAATTCTGTTCTACAATTTTATTTCCATTGTTCTATTTTATCTTCAATCGTTGAATTTATTACAGATCTGATTAGATTCGAATCTGCAGTAAATTTAATTGCATCTTTTAATTGTAGTTTCACTTTTTATTTTGTTTTGCAAAATCAACCTCCAGCTTCGTCTAACACGCCCAAGAAAAATAAATAAATAATAATTTTTAATTAAACCTCCCTGTGTTCGACCTGTATGCTACACACCTGTATGCATGCAGAATTTATTACAAATGTCGCGCTTTTCTAATTCATAGACTAGCGTCGATCAGTAGTTCTGCGTGCAAGTGTTGGAGGTCTAATCCGTACCAGATTTTGGGTACCTACATCATCCTAACATAAATTCATATGAGTTAGTCACATCAATAACTCATAAAGAATGCAAAGATAAGAGATATGGGTAAAAAATAATCATGTTAAAGGAATGAGTATTATTCAGAATGAGATTGGTATCGCATATCCTTTGTCAGTCCATTCTGCTTTGTCATATCTCTGACGACTTGAAATTTTAGTTGAAGGAGGAAGTCTTTTCAAATCCTTGTGTGGCGGCAATGCAAGAACGATCACACCTTGATCGTGGTATTGGGATAATAAAGGATGTCGAGCGGCCTTTGTGGGTGAATGATGAGGTTATGATTCCTTTGAATCGCTTTCTTGCCCCCACGTCAATGGCAAGGAATATGGGTCAGGTAGTTAGATCAGAACCGCTAATGGTGGCATCTCATCTTGTTGATGCTAAGACGGTGATCGACAAGAGAACAATGGATCCATGCTTATAGAAGCTTTCCCTTTACCATATCAGGAAGTGGGATACAGAGGCTAGGAGTGTAGACATGCCTCGTCTATTTGCAGTTATGTCTTTGACTCGACATCAGAGAATGAGAGACGATATATAGACAATCAATCAATATCCAGGCTTAAGTGTTTCAAACTTTTAACTCGTAGATCTTCGGGCAAGACTGATGCAGTCGATCATGACCGAATAATCTCAGTAAATTGGGGTGATGGCTCTTGGAAGAATCCAAGTCGTTTCCATCTTGCTGTTGATTTTCTCGGACCATCTGTCGAATCTTGGATGATAAGTCTTTACGATTATTGTTGGCCAAAACATATGTCGAGCCGAAGGCGAGCCGTCAAGTGGGTCCGGGCGCAGCGCCGGTGGGGGTCCAGGGCCCCATAGTCCCGGCGGCGATCGACCTAGCCAGTTAGGTCGAAAATGTGCGCACCACACGACTTTTTTGATTTTGGAAGATGGGGCCTTTTCTGAAATGATCAGAAAAATGCATTTTTTCTGAAATTGACCCTATCTCGGGTCGTTGTGCAAGGCTTTATAAATGGCTTGTAATCTGGGCCGGTATACGTGGAAAATTTGGTTCAAAGCAGGTCAGTCTGGAGATCTTCAGAGGAGTCGGTCGACCTGGAGAGCTTCAGACGAGTCGGTCGATCCGAAGTCGGTTGACCTGGAGAGCTTCAGAGGAATCGGTTGATCTAGAGAGCTTAAACATCACTATGTCGATGGTTGTTCGAACTAATCTCACCCAGACCCAAGATCTGCTTCAAACCAAGCCGCATACAGGAGCTTTTCAGTATGCAATTATTACAGGCTGGTCTTCTGGTCGGGTCGAATAAAGAACTGGGAAAAAAATCATTTCCTTTATGCAGATGGCGCTGCTTCTGCTTTCCAAAGCATGTGTAGAAGTATTGAAAACCATAGCTGCTGAAGATGACTGAAACTATGATTTCGTCTTGGAGTTGGTGATCCAAAAGTTGAACAAAACCCTTATGATGTTGAAAATTCATCTCTCAATGAAAGCACCAAACTGTTGATGCTAAAAAGTGGAAATCAACGGCCACAAGTCGGATTTGAGCGTGATATATGAAGAAATATCAAAAAAGTGAGAAAAAACAAGAAAACAACATTTTTATAGTGGTTCGGCGTTAACGAGCCTACGTCCACTTCATAATCTCTTAATAATATCATAAAGTCGAAGATACAATGAATGAGATCATCAGGGTCTCTATTACATAGTCGTTTTTGAGGAATATAGCAAGTATTTCATGATGAAAGTGGTTGGCATCCATGATTGAGTTATGCTTGGTCCAAAGAGTTATGCTCTAATCTGAGTCGAAATACCTCTCTTTGTTGCATAGCTTAGTGTATTTATAGGCAGTAGGCCTCAATAATTGGAGGCGCCATGTGTCGGTTGATCCATGTGAATAGAAGATAATGGAGCTGAGTCTTGATTACGTGGAGAAGTTCCCTCTAATATGTGGCAGCATAAATGTAGCTAGATCCGAGTTTATAGGCTTTAGAATAGGTAGTTGGACCAAGTAAGTAGGCTATGAAATAAATCTCATGACCAAGTCATTACTGTAGTGTAGATGATCTCAAGACCACCTAGCCTAGGTCTTTAGGGCTGAAGTGCTTCTATCCAAGAGCCCTCGAGCCAAGGAGCCTCGGGCCTATAATGTATTGGCTTGTGCAAGCTCATGCTCGAGTCCTAAGCGATCCTATGATGGGTCCATGGGTTGACAGCCTTGCCAAAAGGCGGGTCAACATGTGTGTACATGTCCCAATACTAATGCGAAGATCAGGCGGTCTATTGATTCAGTTGACCTCCGTAATGCAAGTCATGAATCCAACATGTACACAATAAATCCTATTATAACATGTAAGTTCTACATGAGTGTACAAACTTCTATTCAAATGCAACATCCATATGATGATACATTCAATTTCATCCATAAAAAGAAAAGAAAATGCACACACAACCATATGCAATATGAAAGTGATTGAGCCAATCTAGTGCCCAATGTTTGTGTATATGCATCCACGAGCAACCACTAGCAAACGCTTGCATTCACTTGCATCCACCAAACATAAAATGTCTCAAACACATGTTTATATCCATAGGATTCCTACCTAAAGGTCGAAGATTCTATCAATAGGACATACTTAAATGATAGAAACAAGCATAAATAAAAGTTATGGAAAGGGAGTTAATAACATACCCTCGAAAAAAGGATATAAAGCATGAATCTTGTCTTCGGCCTCCTAAGTTGCATCCTCTAGGTTATCTCCCCACTGAACCTTCACTAACTTGACTTCTCAATTGCGTAGCTTCTTAACTTCTGATCCAAGAATACGGGAAGGAACTCTTCTGACTGTCGCCTCCCGTTCCACCTCTACTTCTTCCAGTACACTCGACTTAACTACCGCGGTATCATGCAAACACTTCCGCAAGCGAGAAACGTGGAAAACATCATGAACGCCGGATAGTCTCTCTGACAGCTTTACTCTATAGGCCATTGGGCCAATCCTTTCTGTTATGGCAAATGGCCCTACGAATCTTGGTGCCAATTTCCCTACAGATCTGAAGCGGACCACATTCCTCAAAGGTGACATTTTAATGAAAACCATATCTCCTACTTCAAATTCAATGTCAGTATTTCTCTTGTCTGCGTAGGATTTCTGCCTATCTTGAGTGGTCTTCATTCATCGTTTAATAAGATCAATCTTCTCAGACGTTTCTCTAACCATATCTGGTCCAAGCAATAGTGTTTCTGTAGATTCCTACCAAAATGTTGGTGATCTACAGGGTCGTCTGTACAATGCTTCGAAGGGTGCCATGCCAATGTTAGCTTGATAACTGTTGTTGTAGGCGAACTCTACTAAAGGAAGATGCTCTGCCCAAGTCTCTCCGAAGTCTAGGATACACAGCCTCAAAAGATTCTCAAGTATTCTATTTACCCTCTCCGCCTGTCCATCGGTCTAAGGATTATAAGCGGTGCTCAAACATAACTGTGTACCTAATGCTTCTTGCAAGCTCCTCCAAAATTCGCTAGTGAAGATGGGGTCACAATCCTTACGATGCTGGTAGGTACTCCATGAAGACGGACATTCTCACGAACATAAATTGCTGTCAGCCATGCTGCCGTCCTCTTACTCTTAACTGGAATGAAATGAGCGCTCTTAATAAGTCTATCCACTACCACCCAAATACTGGTGTTGCCGTTCTTTGATCTAGGCAAACCATCTATGAAATCCATAGAGATGCTCTCCCACTTCCACTATGGAACCTCCAAAGGATGAAGTAAACCACCGGGATCCTTTTGCTCAGCTTTGACTTGCTGACAAACTTAACATTGAGAAACAAACTCTGCTACATCTTTCTTCATCCCAACCCAAAAGAAAACTCTCTTCATGTCCCTATACATCTTATCACCATCTGGATGAATAGTCATCTTAGAATGATGGGCTTCCTCTAAGACTTCCTTTAACAGACTTCCAGTTTGAGGAACATAAAGCCTTCCATCTTGTCGCAACCACCCTTTATCTTCAACCGAATATCTATCGAGGTGACTAGAAGTCTCCCCTTTACTGAGCCTATCCAAGATGTCTGAAATTTGTAGATCATCTCACTGCGAAGTTCTTATCTGATCAATAAGAGTAGGTCATATCTCCAGCGATGCAAACAAACCAGGCAATAACTCGGTGGAGGGTCTAAAATCAAAAGTCGATTTGAACTCCAAGCTTTTCCTTTCCAAAAACAGAGGACTTAAGGCCATCCTCTGCCTACTCAGTGCGTCTGCCACCATGTTACCCTTGCCAGGAGTATAAGCAATCTCGAAATCATAAGAAGCCAGGAACTCCATCTACCTTTGTTGCCGTAAATTAAGATCCTTTTACAAGAACAAATGCCTGAGAGATTTATGATCGGTGTACAACTCGAACCTTTCTCCAAGAAAATAATGATGCCACATCTTAAGTGCGAATACTATGGCAGCTAGCTCTGAATCATGGGTATGGTAGTTCTTCTCATGGACTCTTAGCTGTCTACCCCCATAACACACTACCTTCCCTTCTTGCATCAGAACCGTACCAAGCCCTGCACCACATGCATCAATGTAAATTGTAAACACTTTATTCCCATCAGGAAAGGTTAAGACTAGGGCTGTTGTCAGAGCCCTCTTCAGTTGTTGGAAACCAACAACACAATCTATATCCCATGAAAACGCCAAATTCTTCTTCATCATCCTGGTAAGTGGGGCTGATGTCTTTGCAAAGTCCTTAATGAACTTCCTATAATAGCCTGCTGACCCCCAAAAAGCTTCTCACCTCCTATGCATTCTTTGGAATTTTCCAGTCATGAAATGAAACCACCTTTGCGGGTCTACTGCTAACCCTTCTTTAGAAACCACATGCCTTAGGAATCTCACCTCTTTTCTCCAAATATGGCATTTGAAGAACTTAGCCTTAAGCTGATGTGCATGGAGAGTTTTCAAAACTTCTCTCAAATGTTGGGCATGCTCTTCCTCACTCTTCAAGAAGATCAAGATATCATCAACAAAGACCATGACGAATTTATTTGGAAACTCCCGAAACACCCAAATCATCAGATCAACAAAATAGGTGGGTGCATTCGTCAACCCAAAAAGCATAACTAGCCATTCAAAGAAACCATCTAGAGTCCTAAAAGCGGTCTTATCTATACTGTCCTCGGCCACCCTTAACTGATGAAACCCCATGGCCAAGTCTAACTGAGAAAATACTGAGGCGCCAACAAGTTGGTCAAACAAGTCACCTATCCTCGGAAGTGGGTGCCTGTTCTTCTTAGCGATTTTGTTCAACTCTCTATAGTCTATAGACAAATGAAGCGAACCATCCACTTTAGTCGCGAATACTACTAGAGTACCCCATTCAGATATGCTTCGCTTGATAAATTATTTCTCAAGTAGCTCTCCTACTTGCTTGCTAAGCTCTCTCCTTTCCCTTGGAGCCATACGGCACACTGGTAATGCAACTGGCTTTGCAATGTCCACCAGTTATATACAAAAATCGATTTCGCGCCCTGGAGGTAAGCCCCGTACCTCATCAAAAACATCAGAGTAGTCTCGGACTACTAGAACAGATTGCAGGTCATCGATAAATGCATCAACATACTCTAGGAAACTAAGCATAACAGACCCTTGTGGGCCACAAGAGATCTCGAGGGTCCTCCCATGGCAAGTCAAAAGTCTAACGACCCTCCTCTCACAATATAGAATGACACCATACATGGTTAGCCAATCCAACCCCAGAATCAAACCGTAGCCCATATAACCGAGCACATACGCATCACACTCAAACTCGATGCCTAAGATAGATATTCTCAAACCCCGACAAATCATAAACAAATGAGCCAAAAACCAATGGGGTTTGAGACAACAACGGGATCCACTACCATACTAGTATCTAAGTGCAGAGATTCAACCACAGAACTAGATATAAATGAATGTGAAGCACCAAAATAATAAGAGTTCTAATAGGATGACTGGAAAGAGAAATCAAACCTTCAACGGAAACTTTCCTACCTCTATCTGGAGCACTTTTCCCGAGAGCATGCATTTGCCCTCCAGAAGCTCCTGCCCTTTGACCTTGTCCCTATTTCTTTGGGAACTCCATAGCATAGTGTTCGATCTCTCCACAACTAAAGCAGGCATTCTTCCTTTTGGAATCCTTTACCAAATAACTCTCGCATTCGCAATTGTGGCATTTCCTCTTATCCTTAGCCTTGTCGTTCTTTCTGCCCTTCTTATGTTATTGTTTTTGCCCTTTCTTGGGCCATACCTTCTTGTTTTGTATTTCCTCGACTTAGCCCTTTCTTTTCACCTTTTTACCATCCAAGCTAACAAGTCTCTCGAAAGCTGCCTCCATCGCACGGAAATCCTTACAAAGCTCAAGAAAATTAGCCGTAGGTGAAACTACTGCGGCTACCGATGGAGGTTGGGCACTTCATTCCCCTTCGACATGTGCCATAGTTTTAACATGCCTATGGAACCATGCCGCAATGGGGACACCTTTCGGGAAGAATCGGTTCCCCAGACAAAAAGGAAAAAGGAATCAAGCAGAGAATCGAGAAATATTTTATATGGCTTTTGGGAATATGTTTTTCAAAATAGACTTTTCTTTTGAAAATGCTTCCTTTTAAAACCTTTTTGAAAGTAGTTTTCAAAAACATTTATCTAATCTGGTAACCTTCAGCTCTGATACCAAGTGTGACACCATACGTCCGTTAATGTAACTCACATAGGAAATGCATTAAGTTTCGTGAAGAGTTATAGTTAAACATAAACATTACAAGACAAATATAAACTGACAGCGGAATTAAAAACTTTATTAATTATAAAGCATCATAGTTCAAAAACATCACATGCCTGGAATACACAAAAACCATTACATCATAAAAACTACTGTCTTGTACTTTAAAACATCAGAGTACATAAAAGAAGCAAAATTTCCCAAATAAAATATAGCCATAGTAGCAAGGATAGGAGCTTGAGCCATACATCTATGCGACTTCAGCAAAATGAAAGCAGAATCACGGTCAAGCCTGAGTATTCCCACCTTGAGAACCTGTGGGGGGAGGGGAACGCAAGAAAAAAGATGAAACAAAAAGGGTCAAACATAAAGTCTGGCGAGTCTAGTTACTTTTAGCAAGTATATAAGTAAAAGTATCATGACAGACATATAAAGTGGATAAGAGAGAGATAACAACATATAAGGCAGGTATGACAAGGTAAACATGATGGAGAGTATATGCTTCACTAAAGATTCTATGATTCTCTGCACTGGTACTAGTATCACCAGAATGAGATGATCCCAACAACTATAAGATGGTAGACTTAGGCATACGTCTCGATGTATCCTAACCACTACTCTAATCGGTCGGCTCCCTATTCTGTAGACACCCTATGTCAGCGTCACAGTAGGAGGTATCACTTTCCTAAAGTAGCAACCTTTCGTTGATGTGAATAACCATATATACGGGTTTCACGGTCATCTTATTCCCTTCTACCTGGACTATGCATGCACATTCCCCGGTCAGTTTGCACTGCCCACACCGTCCTCAACATTTGGATCTCTTACAATCAGTCCAAATAAAATATAGCCATAATAGGAAGGATAGGAGCTTGAGCCATACATCTAAGCAGCTCCAGCAAAATGAAAGCAGAATCATGGTCAAGCCTGAGTATTCCCACCCTAAGAACCTGGGGGAAGGGATAAAAGAAGAGGAAACAAAAAGGGTCAGACATAAAGTCTGGCGAGTCCAGTAACTTTTAGAAAGTAAATAAGTAAAAGTATCATGACAGGCATATAAAGTGGATAAGAGAGAGATAACAACATATAAGGTAGGTATGACAAGGTAAACATGATAGAGCGTGTACGCTTCACTAAATATTCTATGATTCTCTGCACTAATACTAGTATCACCGGAATGGGATGATCCCAACAACTATAAGATAGTAGACTTAGGCATACGTCCCGATGTATCCTAACCACTACCCAAATCGATCGGCTCCCTACTCCATAGATACCCAGTGCCGGCCCCACAATAGGAGGTATCACTTTCCTAAAGTGGCAACCCTTCGTTGAAATGCATAACCATATCTGCTGGTGTCACGGTCTTGTTATCCCCCTCTACCCGGCCCATGCATGCACATGTCCCCGGTCGGTTTGTGCTGCCTACACAGCCCTCCACGTTTGGATCTCTTACAATCTGTCCAGTAAGCATGTCCCTACTCTGACCTAGGACGGAGTGCTCATTTGATACCGTTATATGGGTTACTGACTAAAACGGGTCCCCTAAACAAGATGATACAAGCTCTCCCCCTTGTCGTGTATCCTTACTAGGATTTCCTCAGGTTATGTATACCTGTTGGTGCCTTTAATTACATAACCCCCTCATTGCTACAGGTTATACTTACCTTACGGTGTCTTTAATTATATAACCCTAATATTTCCACGGGTTATGCTTACTTAAAAAGGTGTCTTTAATTACATAACCCCAACTGGTTAAGTTTGGTGGGCTTATATATAAGTATCACCCACCACCCTGGATTTACCTAACCCACCACTATCTAAAAAATTTATTTAACCCCTACTCAAGTTCATGTTCGTACAATCCCTATGGATTCCACTAGGTTAAGTATTCAAGTTTATTACCATATATTCATTTATGGTTACAATATGTTAGACCTCCCACATTAAGCCTACAATTTGCGGATGTTGGACATGCCTGGCGGGTCCAGGCATGCTAATTCCACAAATCGGGCCTAACCTCATGTCTTAGCACATCTCGTATTTTTGCATTTAGGCCTCCTACATTAGATTCACCACTTGTGGTCGCTGGATATGCCGGTCGGTTGCGGGTAGGCTCCCATCACAAGTGCGATCTAACCTCGTGCCTAAGCGCGGTTTACAATTTCAAGTTAATATAATTCTAGGCATTTCCATTATTAGCCAATTTTACCTATGTCTTTATAGGTGTTCATGCCCTTTTTTCCCCATTATGAATTATATGCCCAATTTCATGTTCATAAAAATTATTCAAGTTATGCCAAATTAATATTCATATATTTCATTTAGGTCATGCCTAAACTTCCAATTACCAATTTATGCCAATTTCTGTATTTTACCCCCTTGTTCCCCGTTTAACGTATTCAATCGTTTTAGCGACATGCCTAGGCTCGAAAGTAGCCATACTATAAAAAAATAAAAGGGAAAGGACGAAGGGAAGATTACAGAAATGATTATTCTAACAAAATTGACAAAAGCATATAATGGCATAATATTAATATGGACATATAGGGACAGATCTGGTAAACTTGTAATAGTAAAACCGATTATAACATAGTAGGGATGTCATAATAAGCATGAATAGATCTAAACAAGGATTTAGATGTCCAACTAATGGCAGATCCAAATTAACCACAAACATGATAGGCACAAAATGATCTAAATAATGAATTAGATCTATAGTCAAAAGTAGATCTGATATGACAAAGTTTAAGATCCAAGTCATAGTAAATTCAGAATATCATGGATTCACAAGTTACAATAGATCTGGTATGATTCATTCAGAGGCATAGATCCAAATTACAGTCATATCATGCTTTACTTTTAACTATTTAAATCCAAAGATAACTGAAACTCACAGTGTTCGGATCTAGAAGAATAGAAGGAGGGAAACGAAGATTGAATCACATATTTACACTTGAATCTCTAAACTTGATTTGCAGAAGAAGAAAAGGATTTGATTCAGTCCAGGCACCGAGAGCATTTAGGCCTCCATTTATTTCAGTGTAAGAAAACAAAATAAATTAGCCTATATTTATAGCTGTCAGTCCTAGAATTCGTCCTGCCACCTCAGCCCTAGGGGGGTCGACCCACCCCTTAGGGGGTCAACCCATGGATAGACACCCCCTTGAGGGGTCGACCTCGGGGTCAACACCCCCTCTATGGGGTCGACTCCCCTAGGGCGGGAAATTTGCCGGCTCCGGAATTTTGACTTTTGTACGATTTCTGATTATCTGAATTTAATTATATATATATATATAATACTCTTGCGCGTATACAAACTTCAAACCTTCATAACTTCTAAATATAGTGTCCGTTTTACGCAAACCAAATGTCTATCTTGACCAAAATCTCAAGACGGGCACAAAGGCATAGTCCATTTTCCTTAATGCTGAACATTAAATTAATTATTCTTTAATTTGTCCTCTTTTAATGTTGTTAAAATACAGGGTGTTACATTTAAAGTGTGATTAGCTGAAAGTATAGCTTCACCCAAGAAATTATCTGGTAGACCAGAACTTATAAGCAAAGCATTCATGATTTCTTTAAGGGTATGGTTTTTCCGTTCTATTATACCATTTGATTGAGGGTAATATGGTGCCATAGTTTGATGGACTATACCATTTTGTGCACATAATTTCTTGAATGGGAATTCATACTCACCTTCTCTATCACTTCTTAAGGGTTTTCTTTCTTATTTTGTTGATTTTCAACTTGTGCCTTGTATTGCTCAAACATTTATACCGCCTCATCTTTACTTCTTAGTAAGTACACATAATTGAACGCAGTACAATCATCTGTGAAGATAATAAAATATCTTTTCTCGTTGCAAGACTGACATATTTTCAAATTGCATATATTTGTATATGTTAAGTCTAAGGGCTCGGTATTCCTTTCAGTATGGTGAAAGGAAGTTTTGTTCATTTTTGCCTTAGCACATATTTTATACTTTAACATGAATTTACTGAAAACTTAGGTATAAAAGTTAGGTTAATCATTTTTTGTATTGTATCAAAATTAATATGTCCTAATTCGGCATGCCATGTATTAGAGGATTCAGATATATAAAAAGGAAAAATTAATTTTATTATCACACTCCTTTGGTACATCTAACATTACCTTCATTTTAAATAAGTTATTTCTCTTATAACTATTTCCTACATAAATTCCATTTTTTGATAAAGCAAAGTTATTGGAGACAAAAATCAAATTGAATCCATTTGCGATAAGAAGTGAGCCAAAAACCAAATTCTTTTGTATGCACAGGACATGTTAGGATATCATTGTGATGACCCACTATACACCACCGATGCTCATAACTAAAAATTTGCATTGTGCAACCACCGATCGATATAAAGCAATCGTAAAGAGAAAGAAATATTAGGAAAGAAGAGAAAAGAAGAAGAAAATATGAAAATAGAAGAGAAAAGAAATGAGAGAATAGAATATAAACACAATCACAGAGCTTGTTGTATATCTCACAGCGCATCAGATAACATATAATAATAACAATCTCAAATATAAAATAGACGAGATAGTACTAACTATATAAACCTAATAAACAGAGCATTTTGGCTCATATGGTTATAAAGAACAATATTAGAGCTTATACAAGAGGTAAATAAGCTTAACTAATACACTATCTCAAAGAAGAATAAAAATCATTGTCTAGGCTCCAAAGTGTTATACAGTGGAATAAACAATAATAACACAAGTATAATATGAAAGATGCCACCTCCTTCTAATCCACCTACGAAGATCCAAGTAATACTCATACCTATCACCTGGTCTCTCATTCACATCTCAATGAGCACCTAAGGTAGTAAGAGGGAAATAAAACTTTGGGTCAGACAAAAGTCTGGTGTGAGCGATAAACAAATCTCAAAGTACTGTAAAAGTCATAATAATATATAAGACATAGAGGATATGCAGAATCATACTTGTCCTTCCCTTGCATCCACAGAGTCAGCACATATAATTATAATATATACTACTCTATGAGAATAATTATATGTGTATCCCACATTAGAATACTAGGGATGTCCACATATCCAAATCGATGATATCCACATCACATTACACCACTAAGGTGATAAATAATTAAGAAAACAAAGCATACATCATCCATCCTCACACTCACTCTCTTTAGTGCATTGGATACACGATAATGCCTCTATTCCTTGGTAATCGAATACATGCCATTCAGTTGGCCTCGAGTTAAGTTGTACCATCGTACAACCAAAAGTAAGGACCCAAACCTGGTCCAGGTGAATGCCATGAGTTTTTCGAACCTAGAAACAATCTCCTGAACCTAGAGATAAGGACCCGAACTTGGTCTAATGCACATCATACCCACTACCCCTTCTTCCCGAGTACCCGTTGAACCTGTGTATCAATAATCCCTATGCACACATAATCCGTATAACAGTTAATTCTAGAACTACTAAAATGAATCCGCTTTAGTAGTTCCCTCTTGATCCATCATCCTTACTCAACATCCCGGAATATCGCTATCCTTTATCGAAGTCGTTGCTTCGCTTCCTATCATGAAATCACCATCGTTGGATAATGAAACACAAATCAAAGAGCCATTGTATCAAAATCACCATAAAATGGACCATCATGTCCCCCTTCTCAAAATCACATCATCGTGCATGTCAAATTGGTTAAAGTGTCCAACAACAATAGTTATCAATATTGATCACTTCATAGTAACCTATAACGGCTCGGATCACCTATTCAACCAAAATTTGTTAGATATGCATCCAAAGAAAACGTCCGACATTCATTGCAAAATCCAGATCATTGCCAGGTCCATCCTTCATCTTCAGATCGACTACCAAGCTTCATCGTAGCTCCATCATCAAATCTATCGTTGAACTCCAATGCTGCTCCATCGTCAAATCCGTCACCGAGCTCCAATGCTACTCCATCATCTAATTCATCATCGAGCTCTAATGCTACTCCGTCATCAAATCCGTCCAAATTCTCCGTTGCTTCTTTAGGAATTTATCTCATCTGCTCGAGTCTATCATCTTTGTGAATTCAATCAATATTCACTGACGTGTGCATTTTATCGATAAGCACCCCCAAACTCTAACAAACGAGATTCCCTAATATTTGATAGCTCATGGATGACATTTTAAGCTAAACTAAGCACACAATTCGGTCATGCAATAGTAGTCATCCAAATTCCTAAACTATCATGCGAGCCTCCATAACAGTAATAATAAATCAAATAGAACCTATGTATAACAATCAAAGTGAAATAAGTATTTGAATAACCTATATCTAACAGTATGATCAAAATAGCGCATAATAGCGCGTAAATGTGTAAATAACATGTAATAGTGCGCAAAAAGGTAAAAATGTGATAATCAAATTAATACTACTTAAATCACTTCCTAACATTTTTATTTATTATTTACTAGGTCCGGTTATCTTAAATATTATGCTTTATAATTAGAAAATGGTCTAAAACGTCAAATCCATACTATAGAACAAATAAAGTCCAGTGAGAGATAATATCACTCACCATAACCAGATCGGTATAAAGCGTAAGGCTTGTCAGT
Source organism: Allium sativum (assembly GCA_030737875.1). Taxonomy (NCBI): domain Eukaryota; kingdom Viridiplantae; phylum Streptophyta; class Magnoliopsida; order Asparagales; family Amaryllidaceae; genus Allium; species Allium sativum. The sequence goes on along the minus strand of CM060918.1, from coordinate 250,782,911 downwards.
ATGAGTTCATAAAAAGAAATGACGTCTGAATCTAACACCGTGTAAGAAAGTTTCACAAGTTATAAGTTTCACGATTATTTAATTCAATTTAATTAGTCTAATGATAATTAACTAACTAATTACCTACTCAATCGCCTTCTTTCCCAACTTCAGTCTACAAGATGTGACATTCACTACTCCAAACCCACTAATTATACATTCTCTATCCTCCAAAGCTTCCTCTATATTACACAAAATCGACAGTCATTGCCTCCATTGGATTGCACTAAGCAATCCCATCACCCTGGATCTAAAATGGACCAACCCGCAACCCCCTATGAAGTCACAAACCTGGAAGGCCAAGCCTCCTCAATGCACATACATGTTTTCCCCCAAGCCACTGCACACCTCCAAACTACAGCCACAAATGCCTCTTGACTCCCCGAATCCAACACAATCAATGTTAGGATCTAGGTCGCCCTTAATATTAAGCCATAGACAAACCTAGTCTTCCAGTTAGGCATGATCATAATAAGGTTAATCCCAAATTTTGTTCAAACACAATAAAATGAACAAGGATGCATAGCTCTCAATCAATGATTTTTAGTGGCTTAAATCTCCAGATTTTAATTTGTGATTGTGAAGAAAATGTAGCGGCCATGGGTTCGATGAAATAGTGATTCACTGCTTAGGAGGAAAGCGAATAGTTCCGGCTCAATAGACTTAAGGGTTTAGACAATTTATTTTAATTTTTTATTCTCAAAAGGGCCTAAAAACTCATAAACTCCAATTGACACGTGCTGCCTGTCGTCGTCTATGTAAAAATTTCTATTGATAACAATGAGACTAGTCTCGAGGCCTAATTCGATTGTATGCAGAAGTTAGCCTTTTAAAAGTCAAATTTACAATGTTAGTTTCTTACAGAAATCGACACATGTTTAAATTATGCATGGTCAAACAATACGTCTAATCGCTACGAAATTTGATGGCATGGAACAATTACTACTACTATGATTCCAAAAATATTTGTTTCATCGTAATTCAACATTGTGCTTCCAAAATAACAATTTATGCATATTTTGAGATCGTTATGACCGTCAATTGGTCTAAACTCAAAATGTATCGATCCTTATACTTATTCTTCACGTAATGAAGAATCTGCGATCAATGTCCAAGTCTTGATTCAACCATTTGTTAGAAATCCCATTTTCGAACCATCAGTCGTATTGTTAACAATCACGATTTAAATTAAATATTTAAATATCTAATCATTAAAATATAGGTTATTACATTATTCCCTCTAAAATACAGGTTATTACATTCTTCCCTTTTAAAGGATTTCATCTCGAAATCCTCAAGGAAAAAAAATAAAACACAACACTCTCGAACAAGGAATGGTACAAAAGAAAACGTCACATATCGCTCTCAACCTGTAAAGTTAAAGCCCCGCAAAATCCCTACTATAGCTCGTAGCGCCTTTCAACCGCTGTGCTATTTCTATTTAGTGCTGATGAACAATAGTTTCACTTTTAACCCTGCTATTTTTCATTACTCCCCATAAATAAATGCTTTATAGCACCCACTTTAGCAATATTAAAATAGGAAGCATGATTTAACTAGTTCTCTTTTAAAAGAAATCAATAAAGTTAGTGTAAAAAGATAATTCTAACACATAAATGTCTAATATATGGTATAAATCTATTATAGTTATCAATTCTAATGTGCGTAGCCATGGTATTCTTTGATTTTACTATATAAGGTTAATAGATACCAGTTTCTTCTACACAAATGATGTGAAAATGATAGTAAACTAATTTTAAATTACTTATTTTTATATCCAATGTATCTTTTTGCACCCCCGATATGTCCCTTCTGTTTCCTCGCTTTATCCCCACTGTAGAACCATTAAGTGCTTTAACTGCACAATTCTCAACAATAACCACTGAAGCGACTATAACAAAAGAAATATACTCGGAATTTGGGATGGAGCCAATATTCCCATTCCTTTATACAACTACTATCATACTTAGGATTGGTGCGACCAAGCCAAACACCTAAGTCGTACACTTATGATCCAAACAACTAAACATTGGAAATAAAAGTGACAACTTACTATTTGGAAGAAAATTCATCTTAGCTTCGTATGTTGATTTTTTTCTTCCAAATATGGAGAAATTCTTAGAAAATTTTGGCAGCACCTCCCTTCTACGGCTTGACCTGCAAAAACCACAAATCACCATGCAAAACTCATCCCAATAAAAGAAAAGAAAAATCCAAAAGTGGCAACTCATAGATGAGGCAAAAATCAACAAAATGCACCAAATGGTAAAACCCAAAACTCTGCATCTACTATAAACCTCTTTTTAACCAAGCTTATCATTTAGATACAAATAAAAGTGAAGAAGCATCCAAACAAGTCAAATCTTGATTCTTTGTACCTAGGCATGTAATCAACAAAGCGGATTAGACGCAATAGTAGAAATAGCAACAAGGGAATAATCATGTTAAATAAATTAAATTTACTTAACATAAGAATGTTAAGTCATGTATGGATTTTATTTCAAATAAATAAACAATACAATAATGCAATTATCCCACATGCCTTACAATCATGGGAATATAAATAAACATACAAACATCATCAATCAAACACGCACAAGCAAAACAATAACTATTATAGAAAATAACATCCATACCTATCCTAGCATGTAGGATGCTAACCTAGCTAATAAGATACATCAAATATTAAAATCAATCCATATATGACTTGACATCTTGGTTGCAATTCCAAAAAATAAGGAATAGTAATATAGCATTTCTCATTAAAGAATCAAGTATAACTTGAGCGCAACCATACTATTCCCAAGTTGTATGGCAACCTATCGGTGGAAACCATCGAAAATTATTTTTGCATCCATTTGAAAATCCCAAATGGTTATAGAGAACTATTCGATCCATCTCATTTAGCTATTGCAAGCTAATATCACATTCATTATAAAATAAATGCATAATCAACCCTTTTTAACGATGCTAGGAATAAACAACACTCATTCCATATAGAACCAACCATTATGATTTGTTCACACTACCTCTCATCGAGTTATGGAGTTGTATCCAGTAATAAACACAACCAATGTTCACTAACAAAATATCACTTCTGAACTGGTACATCTCAAATTCGACACACACGAGCAACTACATTTCCTTTGCATGACTATAAAAATCTTATACAAATGGAAGGCCAAGAATTCCAACCCTTACCACCAACAAAGGTTGAGATACCTCTTAGGAAAGAGAAATTTCGGTGACACGACATCACCAATGACTCTGAATCCCTTGCTAACTAATATTTCCTCCAACTCACCAAATACGAACTCTATTGCCACCGACTCTGAGTCAAGAGTCGAATGCTCCTTCTTGCACGGTTTTGGTTATCGACTAAAATGCGACAAACCTCCATATGGAAACAAACCATACCTAAACCCATGCACAATCAAGCGAGTACTATCAGCCTCTCGTTCCTACTCGAAATGAGAAATCAACACACTCATGGGTCAGTCTAACTTCCAAACCATCAAAATTCTCGTAGGACTCATATCGAAATCCTACTCAAGACCACCTGACCCAAGCGCTACACTTCTCTTATCGAAAACTACCCACAATCAGTAAAATCCCCTCAGGATTCCTAACTGAAAGAACATCTATAACCAAATCGGTATAGAAGTCTGCTCAAGCATGGTGGCAATTTGGTCACCTCATCGAATGTGTCAAGATACTCTCAAGATCCATGCTCAAGTGATTATTTGTTACTAAAGAACTATCTCAGCCCCTTATTGTCCAATCATAAGCGATTGGCCGACTAAACATCTAAGTCTCAGCCCATAATTGCTAAATTTTGGATGAATCACTACTGAAGAGCATGTCCTATCCCACTATCATCACCAACAAGCTCTCACTACAATTGGTATTTTGTTTCCTCCCAGTAAATGAACTAATGGACCTAAATATTAAGTTTTGTTAAGTTCAACAATCAACAACAAATAGTTTAGCAAGCATGCAATTATGACTCGATGAAATTTAAGTTTTTAATGTACCAAATATGCTGCCAAGTATAGACTAACTATGTCATAACACTACCCCACATCGAGGCCTGGCATTAATCGCTATGGATGCTACAGTCACCCATAGTATTAAGTTCTGGCAACCAAACACAAGATGTTACATACATATATAATCTAACTTAGCCCTCAACATAGTAAGTCACAATTAAGAGAGTCAAATTAATTCATGAGTCCTAACTCGTTCCATCTATCGAATCGCAAAACCAAATAGAACAATAAAATCTCGACACCAAACTAAAAGACGTGTGGAAACACCATTAATGGAAACATATATCTGTGGTGATGCTTCTTCCTCTCTCTTTCACCAAGATAGCACTCGACGAAACAAAGACGATGATCAATATATGCCTCCATGATCTGTCCTAACATGGCAGCAAAAACTTCGGCACTGGGCGCAAGCTCGTTCATCGCGAGCTTACTCAATCGACTCCTCCAAACCATCATTCCCTTGAAATGAAATAATCACCCTCCAATAGATTACTCAGCCTAGCCACTAACTACCGACTTCGGAGTGACAAAGGAGAGTATTTTCCTTACTTTGATATCACATATAACACAGACATATCGCCTAAATCGGCAAACTCTACATCGACTCCTATGAAGTCGATATAAACCCTTTTCAAAGTGAATAGGTCTCGAGTGAATCGATTTCGAAAACCCGTAATGATAACGACTCTCAAACAGTTGATTCCAAGTCATCAAAGAAAATCCTTACGGGAAACCAAAAAAAAACATGCATCGCAATAGTTGATTCCATTCCAAGGAACGGTATGCCACATGGACATATAAGTATCCATACAACGCGACATAATCAACTCACTACACTTCAGTGCCATAACTAACCGGTATCTTGGAGCATCCTAAATAATGATTTGTACCATTGCAAAACATAAAGTGTAAATCGAGGATGGGTATTCTTGATTATACCCAATTCTCAACTCCAAGGATGGAGTAATTAGAAGTATTTCTCGTTCACTGAGTTATCTAAGATTAACAGCGATCAGTCACTATTAATTGATAAAACTATTCCAATCGCACTCATGTGCAAAAAAGCCTATATTATATATACTAATAACATATAGATTTAAAAACAAAAATCTATACAAATAGGTACTCTCTCATATATATTAACTCTTAAATTCAGTATTTCTTAGGTTAAACAACGCAACCTAAGTTCTGATACCGAATTTGACGGCCCGTTATACACCGTCGGTGCTCATAACTAGAAATTTTCACTGTACTATCATAAGATCAATGTTAAGCGATTGTCAAGAGAAAGAAATAGTAGGAAAGAAGAGAAAAGGAGAAGAAAAGAAGATAATAGAAGAGAAGAGAAAAGAGAGACCAAAATATAAACACAGTCATAGAGCCTGTCAAATATCTCACAGCGCATCACATAATATAAAATAATAACAATCTCAGATATAAAATAGGTGAGATAGTAATAACTATATAAACAGATAATCAAATTATCCAACCTCGTACAGTTATACAAAACAATGATAGAGTTTATACAAGAGGCAAATACACTAAACTGATACACTGTCTCAAACAAGAATACATAACACTGTCAAGGCTCCACAGTGCTATACAACATAATAAACAATAATAATACAAGTTTAATAGGAAAAATGTTACATCCTGCTAATCCACTTGCGAAGATCCAAGTAATACTCATACCTGTCACCTGGTCTGCTCATCTGCATCGTCGATGAGCACCAAAGGTAATAAGAGAGAAATAAAACCTTCGGTCGGAAAAAAGTTTGGTATGAGCGATAAACAAATCTCAAAGTACAGTAAAATTCGTAATAGTATACATAGCACGGAGGGTATGGAGAATCATACCTATACCTCCTCTAGATCCACAGAGTCAGCACATAAGTACTAATATATATATATATATATATAATACTCGACGAGAATAAGTATGGGTTTATTCTACATCAGAATACTAGGGATGTCCAAATATCCAAATTGATGATATCCACATCACATGACACCACTAAAATGATAAATTATTAAGAAAACAAAGCATATATCATCTAGCATCCATCTTCACATTCACTCACTCAATGCGCTGGATATACAATAATGCTTCCATTCCTTGGTACTTAAATACATGCCACTCAACCAGCCAGGAACTAAGTTGTTCCATCGTACAACCCAATGTAAGGACCCGAACCTAGTCCAGGTGAATGCTATTAGTTTCCTAAACTGGAAACAATCTTCCAAACTTAGAGATAAGGACCTGAACCTAGTCCAATGGACATCATACCCACTACCCGTTCTTCCCAAATACCCATCGAACCTGTTTATCCACGATCTCATTGCACATGCAATCCGTAGCATATTCAATAGTAGAACTACTACCACGACTCCTCTTTAGTAGTTCCCTCTCGATCCGTCTTCCTTACTCTGCATCCCGAAATATCACTATGCTTTGTCAAATTTGTTGCTTTGCTTCCCATCTTGGAATAACCATTGTTGGATAATGAACCATTGATCGAAGAGCCATCGTGTCGAAATCACCATCGAACGACCACCATGTACAGCTCCTCAAAATCACACCATCGTCCATGTCAAATTAGCTAAATTGGCCAAAAACAATAGTAATCGATAACGACAGCCTGAAACACCTATTTAGCCAAAATAATTAAATACGCATCCAAAAAGAACGTATGACATTCGTTGCAAAATCCATATCATCGCCAAGTCCATCCTTCACATTCAGATCGGCCATCAAGCTCCAACTTAACTTCGTCTTCAAATCCATTGTCGAGCTCTGTAACACCCCGTATTTTCTGTGAACATATAAGTAACAAATCAGAGAATAATTAATTTTTAAAAATAAGAATCAAGGGAAACGGGTTGCGCCATTGCGTTCGTCTTGAAATTCTGCTTGAAAACGAGCCCTAGTTTTCGAAAAACGGAGTTCGTATGACCAAGTTATGACCCTCCGAAGTTTCAGGAATTCAAATAAAATAAAACTGCTCGAAAATAAAGCCAAAAATTCGGAATTCAAACCCAGAGAAGGCTGGTGGGAAAATTCCCGCCCATATACCTAGGTCGACTGGGGAGTCGACCACCCCAACCAGGTCGACTGGGGTGTCGACCTCCCCATGACCAGGTCGACTGGGGAGTCGACCTGGGCGTCGACCTGCTCCCGAAACCCAGTTTTTGAACCTGGTTCATTCTAATGAATCCGGTCTCGTTTTCTGTCTAGATTCGTCCGCCTAATCCTATATAAACAATCCCCTAGCCTCATTTTCTCTATGCAATTTCATTCTGTCTATACTCTGCCTCTATTCTAATTAAAAATAAAAATGGCGTCGCTACTCTGCTGGAATCAAAACTTGGACTGATGCATCTTCTTCCAACCTGAATAGAATTGAAAGCTAAATCAAATCTCAAATCAAAGTTTAGAGCTACAACAATAATTAAAGAAGAGTAATTCATCCTTTCTGCATCAACACTAGTTTATTTCCTTTCTTAAACCACAAAAGGCAAGTATAGTTATTTCCCGATATAAACGTTAGTTATGATTGTGACATGAATTGTAAATCTGAATCTGAGGTTATGTCTATTCTGTTCTGTTTAGATCTATCTTATTCTGTATCTCTTCTTCTTTCTATTCTATAGCCAGGCTACCACGAGCCTAAGCCAAATCTCATAAGAGATTAACGCACGAACGCTAAAATGTTTGGGACAAATAATGAATGATGCATAATTGGACAGGACTGATTCGAGGACATGACATAAAATCTGAGGCATATAATTGGACATGTGGCATCTTTAACATATGACTTGAGATTGAGGCATAAAATATATTGGACATATGACTTGGGATTCGAGGCGTAGATTTAACCGTAAACATGAAACTTATTTAGATACATAGTACATGTTGTAATCTAGATCTGTAGTTAATTTGAGAAATAAACATACGTTAGATCTAGATCTGTTCATACTAGGTACGATGATCTGTGATTTGGGAGAAGGGGAATTATAGGACAACTTGATACTTGGGGACACAATGCATGTTTTAAATCAAGGTCTGATGTTAGAGTTTAAAGATAATTTACAACATGTTATGCATGAATGATAATGCATGTTGAGGACATACTACATTTTATAGTTTAAAAATCTAGATTTTTGGACATATTCTTTTATGTAAAAATTCATGACTTGAAAAAGGAATATGTGACTTAGACGTAAAGACCTATACAAAAACAGGATAACTATTAATGTGAATGCGCCTAAATAAGGGTTTTTGGATATCTGGCATCATAGGCCATAATTTCGCATAATTCATATTGTTTATCGTGATTTATGGAGAATATTCTGTACTGTGTAATGTTTAACTAAAAATTAGGAGCATATGTGGTATTATGAATTATGACCATGATTTGGCAAGTGAGTTTAGGCTAAATTTATGATTAGGCAAGATACGATATATATAATCTGCTAAATCTGTTATTTGCTAAATCTGTTATATTGCCTAATCTGCTAGTTCTGTTATATTGCCTAAACTGCTAATTAGATTGAATTGCCTAATCTGCTAATTATGTTAAATTGCCTTATCTGCTAAATCTGCTAAATAGCCTAATCTGCAAGATCTGTTATCTGTTTAATCTGTTGAATGACGTAATCTGTTGGAACTGAAATGCTGAAATTTGAAGTATGTGAATCTGTAGGCTCGATTTAAAATTGAGCAAAACTTGTTAATAGAACCTCGAATAATCTGTTGTAACTTGTACAGAAGTTTATTCTGTTAAATAAACAGAATTAGTTTGATATCTGAAAAATCTGTATTGGAATGAAGTGGCTATGACACGAGGTTAGACTCTGTTTGTGGAAGAAGCCTGCCCGGAGCCAACTGGCTTAACCAGCAGCCACAAACTGTCAATCTAATGTGAGAGGTCGTAGGCATAACTAAAATATGATTCGACAAGAGGTTAGGTCTGGCTTGTGGCAGAAGTCTGCCCGGAACCGCCCGACATATCGAGCGGCCACAAGCTACCGACCTAATGTGAGAGGTCTGTGCATTAATATTTAATTAATGCAAATCTGGGATAAATATGATGTCTAAAACGTGTTGGGTGGATAGGGTTAAACCAATTGGACTAATGAATTTAGCAAAACCATTTCATGAATCTATAGGCCCAATTACAAAGTTAGACAAATCTGTAAATCTGTTAAATCCGTATATCTGATCCGTTAGTCTGAAAACTTGTCTGATCTGTGAACTAGTTGATCTGAACTCTGTATGTCTGAACTTGTAAACAAGTTAATCTGAAATATGTTAGTCTGGGGACACAAGGTTAGGAGGGAAATTACTTGTGCCATCTGTTGTTTGGGACCCATATTAGTCAGTAACCCTTTCTGGTATCAAAACTTTGACCAAACAGTAGGTAGAGTCCGGGCACGCTTACTGAACTAATTATAAGCGGTTCATTCTGGTAATGGTGAGGGGTGTTGATGATGCATTCCAACCGGGTCATGTGCGTGCATGGATCCCGGTCTGCCTTTGAGGATGTAAGACGCCGTGACATCTGTAAATAGGTCTGTGCCAATTGGTTGTCACTTTAGGGAGTGATACACCCTACTGTGGGGCCGACACAGGGTATTTATGTATTAGGGAGCCGATCACTTGGGGTAGGGTTTTAGGGTACACTTATTTCTGTCTGTTTCTGTTGGTACCGTCTGTTTCTATTGGGTGGCAACACCTGTCTGTTTCTGCGTGGTACCGTCTGTTCGGGTGGTAAAGGCCCATTTACTAGTGTACACCTAATTCTACATTTTGTTTCCGTAGGGATTAATCTGTTTCTGTACCTTCTGTTCGGGTGGTAAAGGCCCATTATTAGCATTCTGTTTCTGTCTGTTTCTGTTCGGGTGGTAAAGGCCCATTATTAGCATTCTGTTTCTATCTGTTTCTGTTCGGGTGGTAAAGGCCCATTATTAGCATTTTGTTTCTGTCTGTTTCTATTGGGGTGGTAAAGGCCCATTACTAGCATTCTCTTCTGTGGAAATTATTTTGTTCCCGTTTCTGTTTCAGTTTAGACATTGGGGTGACACCTAATCCTGTTATACTAGTATTAGTGCAGAGAAATGAAAAGTCATATTATTCTGTTTCTTCTGTTTAACCTAAGTACGTCTGCTGCTCCTGTTATCGTTATCTCTCATCCAGTTTTATTTGCATGCCATGATTATTATTATCTGTTCATATGCTGAAAGTCACTGGACTTGCCAGACTTTATGTCTGACCTTGCTTGTTTTCGCCCCTTTTCTTCCGTCCCCCCCCCCCCCCCGTTTTTCCAAGGAGGGAATACTTTAGCTTAATCCGGATTTCTTCCGCTTGAAGTACTTGAAGTGCGTAAAGTATGTCTTAACTTCTTATGGCATCTTCTGTGGGGATTATGATTTTAAAGTTTTGTACTCTGATGAATTTCTGAACAAGACTAATATTTATGTACTTGAGTTTTTGGTAAAGATGTAACCATACTGATTTCTGTTTTCCACTGTAATAAAGTTATAATTTCTCAAGTATTGTTTATCTGTCTTGAAATTTTCTATTCTGTTTACTAAAATGCTCCACCAAAGTTAAGGCATTCCCCTTGTAGTGTCCTTAATGGAAGTGGGGTGTTACACTTGGTATCAGAGCTGAAGGTTACCAGATTTGATAAAAAGTTTTGAAAACTATTTTCAAAAAGTTTTTAAAAAGGAAGTATTTTCAAAAGTAAAGCTTATTTTTAAGAAACATAATCCCCAAAAGCCATATATCTATCTTTTGATCCTCTGTTTGAATCTTTGTTTCCTTCTTTCTCCGGGGCTCCCGGCTTTCTGGGAGGTAACCTCATCGCGGCATTGTTCTGTAGGCTTGATAAGACTACGACACCGGTCAAAGGGAAAATAAGGGCCCGACTTCCATCTGTAGCCGTAGTAGTCTCATCTACAGCTAATTTTCTTTCGAGCTTTGTAGGATTTTCCGTGCGATGGAGGCCGCTTTCGAGGGACTTGTCAACGTGTTACACACGGATAGTAAAGATGAGAATGAGGGAGTTTGGCTAAGGAGCACAACCCAAGGATGAGAAACTCATGGATATGGACTTGGTTCACAAAGGAGGCAAAAAGGAAACACAAAAGAGGGAAGAAAAGTCTGAAGATAAAGGAGGAGAAAAGTGCTTTACTTATGGAAGCTTGACTCATCTTAACAAGGACTTCCGAAAAGAGGAAGGACACTCACCTCAACTGTGGTGAGATGGGACACTTCACTAGGGACTGTCCGAAGAAACGGGGGCAAGGACAGAGGACATGACCTACTTCGGGAAAGCAAGCGAATGCTCTCATGGTTGGTGAATAGGATAGAAGTAGGAAAATTTCCGTAGAGAGTTTAGTTTCCTTATCTGATTATTGAGTTAGAACTCTTTCTGATTATGGCATTCTGGTTCTGTAGTCGAGTCTCTGCACTTTAATACTAGTCTTGTTTCTGATCTGGTTATAGTCTCAAACCCCATAGGGGTTACGAGTCATCTGTTGGTGATAGGTTGGGGTTTGAGGGTATCTGTGTTAGGCGTCAAGTCGATAGTAATGCATACATTCTGGGTTTTTGAGGAATATGGTGGGATTTTCCCATGCTTAGTTTTCTAAGAATCATTCAATAATCTGATCTGTACTAGTAGTCTGTAAGCATCTGGATATTTCTGAAAAGGTTAAGATTTCCAGTTTTGACATTTTCTAAAGAGGGTAATCCTCTGGGTGTCAGTCTGATGTTGATTTCGGTCTTCGGGGTTGATACTTAGAGGAATTAGTCTCTCAACCAAGGTCAAATTAAAACCAAGTTTTTGTTTATCTACACTCGCTCCCTCACTCGACTGTATCCTATCGATCGAATCTTCAAACTCTAGGTAGAAACCAATGGGTGTAAACATGTGTTTGAGACATGTTATGTTTGATGGTTGCAAGTGGATGCAAGTGGTTGCTCGTGGATGCATATACACACACTAGGCACTAGATCGGCTCGAAAACACTCTCATACTGCATATGGATGTGTGAGCATTTTCATTTTTTGTGGATGCAAAATGATTGACTCATCACATGGCTGTTGCATATGAATGAATGGTTGTCACTCATATAAGAATGATATGTATCAAATAGGAAAATTGCATACATGGTGGACTCATGACACTGACATAGTTCGCATTAAGGAGGTCAACTGAATCAGTGGACCGCCTGATCTTTGCATTAGATAAGGAACATATACACACACTTTTACATATGTTCAAACAACATTAGAAGTTTTCTAAGGAAATGGATGCTTGTGGATGATGGTTGAGTAGATGGATGACTGGATGGTAGGACACATTCTTCTTAACTTGGAGATTTCGGGGATGAAATCCTTTAAGGAGGGGAGAATGTAACACCCCATATTTTCTGTGAATGTATAAGTAACAAATCAGAGAATAATTAATTTTTAAAAATAAGAATCAAGGGAAACGGGTTGCGCCATTGCGTTCGTCTTGAAATTTTACTTGAAAATGAGTCCGAGTTTTCGAAAAACGGAGTTCGTATGACCAAGTTATGACCCTCTAAAGTTTCATGAATTTAAATAAAATAAAACAGCTCAAAAATAAAGCCAAAAATTCGAAATTCGAACCTAGAGAAGGCTGGCGGGAAAATTCCCGCCCATATACCCAGGTCGACTGGGGAGTCGACCCCTCCCCCACCCAACAAGGTCAACTGGGGAGTCGACTGGTGTGTCGACCTCCCCATGACCAAGTCGACTGGGGGGTCGACCTGCTCCCGAAACCCAGTTTTTGTACCTGGTTCATTCTAATGAATCCGGTCTCGTTTTCAGTCTATATTCGTACACCTAATCCTATATAAACAACCCCCTAGCCTCATTTTCTCTACACAATTTCATTCTGTCTATACTCTGCCTCTGTTCTAATTAAAAATAAAAATGGCGTCGCTACTCTGCTGGAATCAAAACTTAGACTGATGCATCTTCTTCCAACCTGAATAGAATTAAAAGCTAAATCAAATCTCAAATCAAAGTTTAGAGCTGCAACAACAATTAATGAAGAGTAATTCAGCCTTTCTGCATCAACAATAGTTTATTTCCTTTCTTAAACCACGAAAGGCAAGTACAGTTATTTTCCGATATAAACGTTAATTATGATTGTGACATGAATTGTAAATCTGAATCTGAGGTTATGTCTGTTCTGTTTAGATCTATCTTATTCTGTATCTCTTTCTTCTTTCTGTTTTATAGCCAGGCTACCACGAGCCTGAGCCAAATCTAATAAGAGATTAACGCATGAATGCTAAAATGTTTGGGACAAATAATGAATGATGCATAATTGGACAGAACTGATTCGAGGACATGACATAAAATCTGAGGCATATAATTGGACATGTGGCATCTTTAACATATGACTTGAGATTGAGGCATAAAATATATTGGACATATGACTTGGGATTCGGGGCGTAGATTTAACCGTAAACATGAAACTAATTTAGATATATAGTACATGTTGTAATCTAGATCTGTAGTTAATTTGAGAAATAAACATATGTTAGATCTAGATCTGTTCATACTAGGTACGATGATCTGTGATTTGGGAGAAGGGGAATTATAGGACAACTTGAAACTTGGGGACATAATGCATGTTTTAAATAAAGGTCTGATGTTAGAGTTTAAAGATAATTTACAACATGTTATGCATGAATGATAATGCTTGTTGAGGATATACTACATGTTATAGTTTAAAAATCTAGATTTTTGGACATATTCTCTTATGTAAAAATTCATGACTTGAAAAAGGAATATGTGACTTAGGCGTAAAGACCTATACAAAAACAGGATAACTATTAATGTGAATGCGCCTAAATAAGGGTTTTTGGATATCTGGCATCATAGGCTATAATTTGGCATAATTCATATTGTTTATCGTGATTTATGGAGAATATTCTGTACTGTGTGATGTTTAACTAAAAATTAGGAGCATATGTGGTATTATGAATTATGACCATGATTTGGCAAGTGAGTTTAGGCTAAATTTATGATTAGGCAAGATATGATATATATAATCTGCTAAATCTGTTATATGCTAAATCTGCTAGTTCTGTTATATTTCCTAAACTGCTAATTAGATTGAATTCCCTAATCTGCTAATTATGTTAAATTGCCTTATTTGCTAAATCTGCTAAATAGCCTAATCTGCAAGATCTGTTATCTGTTTAATCTGTTGAATGACGTAATCTGTTGGAACTGAAATGCTAAAATTTGAAGTATGTGAATCTGTAGGCTCGATTTAAAATTGAGAAAAACTTGTTAATAGAACCTCGAATAATCTGCTGTAACTTCTACAGAAGTTTAATCTATTAAATAAACAGAATTAGTCTAATATCTGAAAAATCTGTATTGGAATGAAGTGGCTATGACACAAAGTTAGACTTTGTTTGCGGTAGAAGCCTGCCCGGAACCAACTGGCTTAACCAGCGGCCGCAAACTGTCAGTCTAATGTGAGAGGTCGTAGGCATAACTAAAATATGCTTAGACACGAGGTTAGGTCTGGCTTGTGGCAGAAGTCTACCCGGAACCGCCCAACATATCCAGCGGCCACAAGCTACCGACCTAATGTGAGAGGTCTGTGCATTAATATTTAATTAATGCAAATCAGGGATAAATATGATGTCTAAAACGTGTTGGGTGGATAGGGTTAAACTAATTGGACTAATGAATTTAACAAACCCGTTTCATGAATCTATAGGCCCAGTTACAAAGTTAGACAAATCTGTAAATCTGTTAAATCCGTATATCTGACCCGTTAGTCTGAAAACGTGTCTGATCTGTGAACTAGTTGGTCTGAACTCTGTATGTCTGAACTTGTAAACAAGTTAATCTGAAATCTGTTAGTCTGGGGACACAAGGTTAGGAGGGAAATTACTTGTGTCATCTGTTGTTTGGGACCCGTATTAGTTAGTAACCCTTTCTGGTATCAAAACTTTGACCCAACAGTAGGTAGGGTCCGGGCACGCTTACTGAACTAATTATAAGCGGTTCATTCTGGTAATGGCAAGGGGTGTTGATGGTGCGTTCCAACCGGGTCATGTGCGTGCATGGATCCCGGTCTGCCTCTGAGGATGTAAGACGCCATGACATCTGTAAATAGGTCTGTGCCAATTGGTTGTCACTTTAGGGAGTGATACACCCTACTGTGGGGCCGACACAGGGTATTTATGTATTAGGGAGCCGATCGCTTGGGGTAGGGTTTTAGGGTACACTTAGTTCTGTCTGTTTCTGTTGGTACCGTCTGTTTCTGTTGGGTGGCAACATCTGTCTGTTTCTGCATGGTACCGTCTGTTCGGGTGGTAAAGGCCTATTTACTAGTGTACACCTAATTCTACATTTTGTTTCCGTAGGGATTAATCTGTTTCTGTTTCTGTACCTTCTGTTCGGGTGGTAAAGGCCCATTATTAGCATTCTGTTTCTGTCTGTTTCCGTTCGGGTGGTAAAGGCCCATTATTAGCATTCTGTTTCTGTTTGTTTCTGTTCGGGTGGTAAAGGCCCATTATTAGCATTCTGTTTCTGTCTGTTTCTGTTGGGGTGGTAAAGGCCCATTACTAGCATTCTCTTCTGTGGAAATTATTCTGTTCCCGTTTCTGTTTCAGTTTAGACATTGGGGTGACACCTAATCCTATTATACTAGCATTAGTGTAGAGAAATGAAAAGTAATATTATTCTGTTTCTTCTGTTTAACCTAAGTACGTCTGCTGGTCCTGTTACCGTTATCTCTCATCCAGTTTTATTTGCATGCCATGATTATTATTATCTGTTCATATGCTGAAAGTCACTGGACTTGCCAGACTTTATGTCTGACCTTGCTTGTTTTCGCCCCTTTTCTTCCGTTTCCCCCTAGGTTTTCCAAGGAGGGAATACTTTAGCTTGATTCGGATTTCTTCTGCTTGAAGTACTTGAAGTGCGTAAACTATGGCTTAACTTCTTATGGCATCATCTGTGGGGATTATGATTTTAAGGTTTTGTACTCTGATGACTTTCTGAACAAGACTAATATTTATGTACTTGAGTTTTTGGTAAAGATGTAACCATACTGATTTCTGTTTTCCGCTGTAATAAAGTTATAATTTCTCAAGTATTGTTTATCTATCTTGAAATTTTCTGTTTTGTTTACTAAAATGCTCCACCAAAGTTAAGGCATTCCCCTTGTGAGTGTCCTTAACAGAGGTGGGGTGTTACAAGCTCCAATACTTCTCCGCCATCAAATCTATTGCTGAGCTCCAATGCTGCTCCGTCATCAAATTCTCGTCGAGCTCCAATCCTACTCCGTCACCAAATCCGTCCAACGACTTTGAAGCTCCTTGGGGAATTCATCTCATCCATTTGAGTCTATCTTCCCTTTACCGTCAATTAGTATACACCAACGTCTGCATTTTATTGATAAGCACCCCTAACTCTAACAAATGAGATATCCTGATATTACATCGCCTAAGAATGGTATTTTAAGCTAAACCAAGTAAATAATTTAACCATGTAACCCATAGTCTTATAAATTTCTCAACTAGCATAAAAGCATCCATAACAGTAATAATAAATCAAATAGTAACTATAAATTCAAATAAGTGTGCGAATAACCTTTATCTAACAATTTGACCAAACTGGCGTCTAAAGTGGTAAATAGCGTGTAATAGTGCGCAAACAGATAAAAATGTGACAATCAAGTTAAAACAACTTAAATCACAATATAATATTTTTTATTTATTATTTACAAGGTCCGTTTATCCTAAATATTACATTTTATAATTAGAAAACAGTCTAAAACGTAAACTCTATACTATATGAACAAATAAAGTCTAGTGAAACATAATATCACTCACCTTAGCCAATCATTCCAAACCAGCTCTAAAGAGTAGAACTCATAAGTACTAGTCTAGAGGAAGAAATGGCGTCCAAATCTGACATCTTATGAAAAAGTTACACATGTTATAAGTTTCATAATTATTTAATTCAATAAATTAGTCTAATGATAATTAACTAACTAATTACCTACTTAATCACCTTCATCCTCCCTAATTTCAATCCATAGGTGTAATGACCTGTAATTTTGACAGCTGAATAATTAATTAATTTAATTATTCAAATATCGATTTGGCGATATCGATTACCTAAATTAAATAATATTGAATATTTAATAGACTAATATATTTAATCCCGAATTAGTCAGAATTTGTAGAATTCACAATATTCTTTGAATTGGATAGTATAAGAACTTGGGTAACGTTTAGATTTGAAATATAATAATGTATATATTGAATCGACGACGTTAGAACGTATAGTTTATAATATAATCATAAACGAGCACGTAACGACGCGGCAGTTCGTAATTTGGCGACCCAAACTTCAACTGAATATACAGAACCCATTTTAAATCGGATTTCTGTGAAACAAGAAATGTATGAATCTAGTGAACTATAGGTTCCTAATGAAAGAGAAAAATCGAGATTTCGTCTTTTACTTTGTAAGTTATGACCAAATCAAATTTCCAGAATGGTCGCTGTAAAATCGTTTATAAACCATAACGATATATGTAATTATAATTAAATATTGGTATCAAATTTGGACAAATCCTTTTAGACGTAATGATAATTTAATTTTTAGAATTTTACTGTAATTTTTAATTATTTAAGTACACGACTTTTATTTGGAGTATTTTGCAACCTTAATCAGCATTTTTGAGGTTTCACAATATGAGCTAAACTACCGATATTATTATATTTTTGAGATCGTGGGACATTGCTCATCTCACCGGTGTTGTTATTTCTGTTTGTAGCAGCTTGTATATGGACAGAATTATATATAATAGGGTACATTAAATTTTACAACTTAAACAAAATACCCTAACTAATTTGTGATCAAACATAACTTGCTTCTTCTACAACGTGGAACAAGCTAATCCGCACAAACTCAAAATTTGATCCTATTAAAACAATTCTAAAATCCTCTCTAAAAACCTAACAATTCACTTTCTCCAATCAAAGAACCGCCGCCACACATTTTCCTTAGAAACAACTTTCCGTAGCTATACGAAAATATAATAAAGTGATCAACATCAAATCGAAACCACGATGAAGCTAGGGGTGCGGAAGTATTAGGCTAAAGCGGTTTTTCCCTATACAGGATTTCATGGGTCAATACGTGCAAGATGGGTACTGTGCATGGTGATAATGGTGAGGGGTTTGGGGGTTGATGAACTTCTAACTGGAGAGAGTTGTTTGAAGAAAACATGGAGTTTGTTGCAGTCAGGAGGGGAGAGCGTTGGGGTTCAGTGAAGGAGATATGGGTGAGGACTGAGAATGGCGCTCGGAATACATTACTGAAAAGGGGACTTCGAACTAGAAACGGGCGGTGTACGGGAAAAGTCCGCTTGGAGGGGTGTTGCTTTTCTCGAGTGTACAGAAGTGCGGTTACTGTTTGTAACAGGGATGCAGGGAAAACTGTTTTGACTGAAAACCCTGCGGTGATCCGGGAAGAGTGAAGAAATTATTGAACAACCATGATTTGGGGGGTGTATTCACAAGATGCAGAAAGGTTGGAGGAGCTGGCTTAGGAAACGGTGCGAAACGAAGCTGCGTGGGATGTTGGTGATTTGAGAATGAGCTCGAGGCGATGGAAATTCCGGTGTTGTCGGTTGCTGGAATCGTGGGGAGTGGATGGGGACTGTGAATTCGAAAGGGTGAAAACTGTTTGGCTTGGTCATTGACTGTAACGCACGAAATTAGAATTCAACAAACGATATACCGATAGGATCTTATCAAGGAACCAAATATTATGCAACTGACTAGAAATGAACTGGAGATCATTACAATTTATAACGAGATAAATTGCCTGATCTGAGTCAACGACCGTAAATCGTTATTTAACGATTACGGACAATGTGAGTAAAACTCTCTAACTCTGCTAAGTTTATATTTTTATAAACTATACCTTATTTTTGATAAATAATGATTGATTGTTGTGTACTGATTGTTTGGACTGTTAAATAGATTTGATTGAAAACGTAGATATAGATATATAAAAATTGACAATCAAATATGGATTCTGTTTATCAGTATATTTCATGTTGAAATGAAATCGATGCTATTTATATTGTGTAATATCTGTAGATACAGGAAAACAGGTTGGAGGAATCCGTCTGGATTCCTCAACATTTATTTTTATTGTTTTACATATATTGTGATATATGCTGTGATATATAATATGTTAATGATTGTATGTGTTTGGATGATATTAATCCTGGTTATTTGGTATTTTAAAGACCCTAAGAAATATTGGGATGTATAAAAGGGGATTTTCAAAAGTGTATTTTGAAAATAAATTATTTATATAAAATCAATGGATTTTATATATAAAAGAAAAGGGATTTTTTAAAAAAAGAGAATAGTTATAAAATCCAAAGGGTTTTGAAAAGGGAATATTTGTAAACATTTGCAAATAGAATTGGAAAGGAAATATTTGTAAACATTTACAAATAGAATTGAAAAAGAATATTTATTTGCAAAATAAATAGAAATATAAAGGAAATATTTATTTATAAATATATAGATTATAAAAGGAAATACGTGAAAAAAAATAAACAGAATTAAATAAAAAGAGAATTTTATACCAGGAAGGTTTAGACCCATGCTTCGCACACAGGTATAACAAAGTATGAATTCAAAGTAAATATTTAAGAGAAATCTGTTTTAACAGATAAAGTAAGAAGATTAATTTATAAATGAGGTTTTATAAATTAAGTAAAATATTTATCATTAGATAAATAGAATATATAAGTCGGGACTTATATCGAGAATTAAGAATTGATTTCAACATTGATATTTGAAATTGAATATGGACGAAGAGTAAATCAGTTAGAGTTAACCAGTTAGAGTTAATTAGGTAGAGTTGACGAAAAGTAAATCAGTTAGAGTTAACCAGTTAGAGTTAATTAGGTAGAGTTAACCAGTTAGAGTTAAACAGTTAGAGTTAACCAGTTAGAGTTAACCAGTTAGAGTTAATCAGTTAGAGTTTGCCAGTTATAGTTAATCAGTTAGAGTTATTCAAATGGAGTTAATCGAGTTAGAGTTAGTCGAGTATTAGTAAATCGAATATTAGTTATTCGAGAGGAGTAAATCGAATTTAGTTATTCGAAATGAGTTATTCGAATTTAGTTATTCGAAATGAGTTAATCGAATTTAGTTATTCGAAATGAGTTAATCAGATTTAGTTATTCGAAAGGGTTATCGAATATTTGTTATTCGAAAGAAGATTGTCGAATATTTGTTATTTGAAAGGGTTATCGAATGTTAGTTTATTCGAATATTGTGAAAAGGAGTTATCGAATATTAGTTATTTGAAAGGGTTATCAAATATTAGTCATTCGAAGGAAGGAGTTATCAAATGTTAGTTTATTCGAATATAGTGAAAAGGAGTTATCGAATATTAGTTATTCGAAAGGGTTATCGAATGTTAGTTATTCGAAAGGAGTTATCGAATGTTAGTTTCTTCAAATAGAGTTAAAAGGTGTTAATCGAATATAGTATATTCGAAAGGAGTTAAGTGATAAGAGTAAATTAGCTAGAGTTAATTGAATAGAGTTAATCCAGTAGGGTTAATCAAATAGAGTTCATCCAACAGAGTTAATCAAATAGAGTTAATAGAATTGAGTTAATCAAATAGAGCTAACTGATAAGAGTAAATCGATTATTGTTAATCGAATAGTGTTAATTGAATTGAGTGATTCGAATATAGGTTATTCGAAGAAGAGAGATTATCGAATATAGTTTATTCGAAGGAAAGAGTTATCGGATAAAGATTTATTCGAAAGAGAGTTACGTAAGGAAGTTTGTTAAAGATTTAAAAGATAAACTTTGACTATTTCGAAGTTAAAATGCTGTTCAGTTAAGCTCTGAGAGGTAATTATACCCCAACTTTATTGACTTCCTTCTTAACTAAGGAATGGTAAGGTTTGATAGTGAATGATGGTTAGGTGAATTTGGTTAATGAGTGAAATGGTTTGAGTTGGCATGGCGATGTTTGATTTAAACATCAGTTTAAATCCAGTGAAGGAGTTCCAGAAATGTTTTCCAAATAAGAATCAGAAATGTTTTCTGATAATAGAAAATAAGAATTTATAATATATGGAAACAGGAGATAAGTAAATTAATGAACTAAAGAGATAAATGTGAAATGATGATTGATCGATAGAATTTCCATCTGGAAATAATATCGTTGTTTGCACACGTGTTTTTCTTTGATAGTTAAATCACTGACTATCAAAGTTTTGACCTTTTTTCCGTCGTCAATACGGAGAGACCGGTTGGATTCTTATCCAAAGAACCACTCCGTTTGGGCGTTAGCATTTCGAATCAATTAGACCGAAGATAATTGAAGACGGAGTAAAGTGCAAGGGCTGTTGTATAAGTCCTAGGTAGAGATTGCCTAGAACGGATGTACGTAATAGTGCCTTCGGTTTGTCCAGTCCCCAGACAACTTGAATGGACGAATGTTTGACAGAGTATATCTAGTGGATCACATGAGTTGATCGTTTCAAACATATTTACGTTGGTGGCGGAGGAATTCCTTTCTCTTAGCTTATACCCGTGGTATTTTTGGGGAAATCAGTTTGTGGTTTGACGGGTATGACGATGTTACATTCAAAGTAAATGAATGAGTAATCTGTTGAAAGGTACATTATGACCTCCAGCCTCATCAATTGGGAAATGACAGAAATCGGGCAGGTAGAATGGCTAAGTGGTTCGCAACCAATTAGGGTATATTGTCACCATCTAGAGAATATTCATATTTGTTACTTCTTTTAATTCTGTATCTTCCGGAAATGGTTATGTTGGTTTACCAACTGTAAGGTGACAATATATTCGATACACTCAAGCGAAATGATTGGCGGTCATGTGTGGATGAGTTGCAAGATGTTCTTTTTGAACTCCAGTGTATCGCTTCTAGAGTACACTGATCGGAAGGTGGATCCATACCTTTTCATAGTTGGAATCCATTACCCAATAAGAGCCCACGGTTTTGATTGTATATTATATATGTAGAATGTGAGATGGAAGTGTTTCTGCTAGATTGTTAAGTACTTGTGTTTATACATTATTGTAATATCAGAAGAGACTTGATATAAAGAATAATTTGGTTTATCGTAAGGTAAAAACCGTCCGTGTTTATGTGTGGATCGGTCTTACGATTATCCTTTCTTTTAAAGAGATTTTAAAGTTAAACAAATGTTTGAGTTTACTCACACCGGTCACATGACTGACCCAGAGTTTATTTTGTTTTGTTTTCCCTAAACTCTTGGGTGCCCAATTTTGTACGGGCAGTTAAGTAGTCGGGATTTACAGATACTTGAAGAGCAGGAGCAAGAGGCTTCAGAATTATATAGCTATGGTTTTTCCGCTGTGTTGTAAGTGTTGTACTTTGGAAATGATATGTATATTCTAGTACAGATTTATATTTTAAAGTTATGTTATGAAATATATTTATTCGTTCCGCTATGAGATTTGGGTTTACACTGATGTTGTATGTGTTATTCTTCTTCTTCTTCTTCTATTCTATGTTTCTATCTAATTTGTCCTCACCCTTTAATTTCTTTCATTAACCACCAGTTATTTTCAATCCTTGGATGTTCAATATGTGTTGTATATCGGATAACCAAGATCGACTTTTTTGGGACGTTACAGTTGGTATCAGAACTTAAGGTTAAGTAATTACCTTGGCTCTGTGGCGTGACTCAGTAGGGATGGGGTTAGCAATACCCTAGATTGCGTTTGAGTGTATATATACGAGTGAACGTATTTGTTATTCAATATAAAATGGTTTTACATTGTGGAGATTTATTGGTTGAGTTGTTTATGAATTCGGGTCGATCAGTTTGATCCACTGTATCGATAGGAGTTTCTAAACACTTGAATACGATGAACCGACATAGTATGTTTTGAAAAGAGGGCAATGAAATAATTTTACCTAAATATATTTTGATATAGAGAAAATATATATATATATATTTGAATTATAATATTTTGTATATATTGGTTGTGATTATAATCGAGTAAGATTATAAATGAAATGGTTATATATAACTAATTCGAAATCATATAAGTGAAATATATGAAAGCAGATGAATTGAGTCTGAATTTAAATCAGAATTTAGAATTTAAAATTCCTGAAATATGGAAAAAGTGTTTGTAAACGGAATTGAATATATGAGAATTTTAAAATCCTGGGAGATTTTAAATTCGTTACAAGCATTGTGAATGGTATTTTGAAACGTATTTCAAAATGGAAGTGTTTAAAAGAAATGATTTTAAAGTGATATAGTATTGAACTCACTTCGATCGCTGGGAAATAACTCTGATGATGATGGCCACATCATCAGTGCCCATTTCCGAGTTGTAAGTGACAGATTACTACCAAAGACATTGTTTTTGAATTGATTTGAGTAAAGCAAGTGGTTTGAATCCTGAAAAGGAAAGTTTGATTTTCGATATGGTTAAGCTGTTTTAAATTCCCAGGGAAAGATTGTTGAATTAAAACCAAATTGAATTGAAATTTGGAAAAGCAATTGGAATTAAATTGAAATCAGTTATGCGAAAATTGAATTGAATTAGAAGATAATGATATCAAGTAAGTTGAATTGTTGAGTAAGAATTTTGAATTGAGATTGGAATTGGAGTTTGAATGGAATTCGACTGGGATAAAGCGAATGGTTGTATTTGAGGATAAATTGATCATAGTTTGATTTGATTGGGAAGACATTGGTATATGTTGAATTAGCAGCAGATGTAAAGAATATAATGATATGCCCGACAAAAAGGTACAAGTTTATATTATATATTGGGTATGAGATTTTGATGAGCCGAATTGGCAAGCCATTTGGCTGTTTGAATTTTCTTTTGGGTTGGAGAAGGCTAGAGAGGCGAGTTGTGGTTTGACGTATTGGCCGGTACAAAGGAGATGCTGGCAAAATTTTCCGAAAATTTAAGGCGTTAGTGAATTTTCAGGATTTTTGAAAATTTTAGATAATCGAAATGAATTAATAGTTTAATTAAAATTAAATGGTTCAGTTGAAACTGAAGTTATGAAGTAAAACCGATAGATTTTTAAATCTAGTAGTAGAATTGGTAGCATTTTTTCTTGCTTAGCAATTTCGAGGACGAAATTATTCTAAGGGGGGAAGAATGTAATGATCCGTGATTTTGACGGCTGAATAATTAATTAATTTAATTATTTAAATATCGATTTGGCGATATAGATGACCTGAATTAAATAATACTGAATATTTAATAGAATAATATATTTAATCCCGAATTAGTTAGAATTTGTAGAATTCAAAATATTGTGTGAATTGGATAGTATAAGAACTTGGGTAACATTTAGATTTGAAATATAATAACGTATATATTGAATCGACGACGTTAGAATGTATAGTTTGTAATATAATTATAAATGAGTGCATAACGATGCGGCAGTTCATAATTTGGCGACCCAAACTTCAACTGAATATACATAACCCGTTTTAAGTCGGATTTCTGTAAAACAAGAAATGTATGGATCTACTGAACTATATTTTTCTAGCGAAAGAGAAAAATCGAGATTTCGTCTTTTAATTTGTAATTTATGTCCAAATCAAATTTCTAGAATGGTCGCTGTAAAATCGTTTATAAACCATAACGATATATGTAATTATAATTGAATATTGGTATCAAATCTGGACAAATCCTTTTGGACGTAGTGATAATTTAATTTTTAGAATTTTACTGTAATTTTTAATTAATTAAATACGCGACTTTTATTTGGAGTATTTTGCACCCTTAATCAGCAGTTTTGGGGTTTCACAATACGAGCTAAACTACCGATATTATTATATTTTTGAGATCGTGGGACATTGCTCGTCTCACCGGTGTTGTTATTTCTGTTCGTAGCAACTCGTATATGGACAAAATTATATATAATAGGGTACGTCAAATTTTACAACTTAAACAAAATACTCTAATTAATTTGTGATCAAACATAAGCCGCGTCCTTAAATTTCCTCAGCCACATGCTTCTTCTACAACATGAAACAAGCTAATCCACACAAACTAAAAATTTGATCCTATAAATACAATTATAAAATCCTCTCTAAAAACCTAACAATTCACTTTCTCCAATCACAGAACCGCCACCACACATTTTCCTCAGAAACAACTTTCCGCAGCTATATGAAAATAAAATAAAGTGATCAACATCAAATCGAAACTACGATGAAGCTAGGAGTGCGGAAGTATTAGGATGAAGTGGTTTTTCCCTATACGGTATTTCATGGGTCAATACATGCAAGATGGGCACTGTGCGTAGTGATAATGGTGAGGGGTTTGGGGTTTGATGAACTTCTAACTGGAGAGAGTTATTCGAAGAAAACGTGGAGCTTGTTGCAGTCAAGAGGGGAGGGCGTTGGGGTTCAGTCAAGGAGATATGGGCGAGGACTGAGAATGGCGCTCGGAATACATTACTGAAATGGGGACTTCGAACTGGAAACGGGTGGTGTACGGGCGAAGTCTGCTTTGGAGGGGTGTTTCTTTTCTCGAGTGTATAGAAGTGTGGTTACTGTTTGTAACAGAGATGCAGGGAAAACTGTTTTGACTGAAAACCCTGTGGTGATCCGGGAAGAGGGAAGAAATTGTTGATCAGCCGTGAGTTGGGGTGGGTGTATTCACGAGATGCAGAATGGTTGGAGGAGCTGGTTCAGGAAACGGTGCAGAATGAAGCTGCATGGGATGTTGGTGATTTGAGGATGAGCTCGAGGTGATGGAAATGCCGGTGTTGTCGGTTGCTGGAATCGTGTGGAGTGGAAGGGGACCGTGAATTCGAAAGGGTGAAAACTGTTTGGCATGGTCGTTGACTGTAACGCACGAAATTAGAATTCAACAAATGATATATCGACAGGATCGTATCAAGGAACCAAATATTCTGCAACTGACTAGAAATGAACTGGAGATCATTACAATTTATAGCGAGATAAATTGCCAGATCCGAGTCAACGACCGTAAATCGTTATTTAATGATTACAGACAATGTAAGTAAAACTCACTAACTCTGCTCAGTTTATATTTTTATAAACTATACTTTATTTTTGATAAATAATGATTGATTGTTGTGTATTGATTGTTAGGACTGTTAAATAGATTTGATTGAAAACGTAGATACAGATATATAAAAATCGACAATCAAATATGGATTCTGTTTATCAGTATATTTCATGTTGAAATGAAATCGATGCTATTTATATTGTGTAACATCTATAAATGCAGGAAAACAGGTTGGAGGAATCCGACTGGATTCCTCAACATTTATTTTTATTGTTTTACATATATTGTGATATATGCTGTGATACATAATCTGTTAATGATTGTATGTGTTTGGATCATAAAAATCCTGGTTATATGGTATTTTAAAGACCCTAAAAAATACTACGATGTAGAAAAGGGGATTTTCAAAAGTGTATTTTGAAAATAAATTATTTATATAAAATCAAAGGATTTTATATATAAAAGAAAAGGGATTTTTAAAAAAAAAGAGAATAGTTATAAAATCCCAAGGGTTTTGAAAAGGGAATATTTGTAAGCATTTGCAAATAGAATTGGAAAGGAAATATTTGTAAACATTTACAAATAGAATTGAAAAAGAATATTTATTTGCTAAATAAATAGAAATATAAAGGAAATATTTATTTATAAATAAATAGATTATAAAAGGAAATACTTGAAAAATAAATAAATAGAATTAAATAAAAAGAGAATTTTACACTAGGAAGGTTTTGCCCCGTGCTTCGCACACGGGTATAATAGAATATGAATTCAAAGTAAATATTTAAGAGAAATCTGTTTTAACAGATAAAGTAAGATGATTAATTTATAAATGAGGTTTTATAAATTAAGTAAAATATTTATCATTAGATAAATAGAATATATAAGTCAGGACTTATATAGAGAAGTAAGAATAGATTTCAACATTGATATTTGAATCTGAATATGGACGAAGTGTAAATTAGTTAGAGCTAACCAGTTAGAGTTAATTAGTTAGAGTTAACCAGTTAGAGTTAATCAGTTAGAGTTAACCAGTTAGAGTTAATCAGTTAGAGTTAACCTGTTAGAGTTAATCAGTTAGAGTTATTCAAATGGAGTTAATCGAGTTAGAGTTAGTCGGGTATTAGTAAATTGAATATTAGTTATTCGAGAGGAGTTAATCGAATTTAGTTATTCGAAATGAGTTAATCGAATTTAGTTATTCAAAATGAGTTAATCGAATTTAGTTATTCGAAATGATTTAATCGAATTTAGTTATTCGAAATGAGTTAGCGAATTTAGTTATTCGAAAGGGATATCAAATATTTGTTATTCGAAAGAAGGTTATCGAATATTTGTTATTCGAAAGGGTTATCGAATGTTAGTTTATTCGAATATAGTGAAAAGGAGTTATCGAATATTAGTTAGTCGAAAGGGTTATCGAATGTTAGTTCTTCGACGGAAGGAGTTATCGAATGTTAGTTTATTCGAATATAGTGAAAAGGAGTTATCGAATACTAGTTATTCGAAAGGGTTATTGATTGTTAATTATTCGAAAGAAGTTATCGAATGTTAGTTTATTCGAATAGAGTTAAAAGGAGTTAATTGAATATAGTTTATTCGAAAGGAGTTAATTGATAAGAGTAAATTAGTTAGAGCTAATTGAATAGAGTTAATCCAATAGGGTTAATCAAGTAGAGTTAATCAATAGACTTAATAAAATAGAGTTAATAGAATTGGGTTAATCAAATAGAGCTAACTGATAAGAGTAAATCTATTAGAGTTAATCGAATAGTGTTAATTGAAAAGAGTTATTCGAATAAATTCGAAGAAGAGAGATTATCAAATATAGTTTATTTGAAGGAAAGAGTTATCAGATAGAGATTTATTTGAAAGAGAGTTACGTAAGGAAGTTTGTTAAAGATTTAAAAGATAAACTTTGACTATTTCGAAGTTAAAACATTGTTCGGTTAAGTTCTGACAGGTAATTATACCCCAACTTGATTTACTTCCTTCTTAACTAAGGAATGGTAAGGTTTGATAGTGAATGATGGTTAGGTGAATTTGGTTAATGAGTGAAATGGTTTGAGTTGGCATGGCGATGTTTGATTTAAACATCATTTTAAATCCAGTGAAGGAGTTTCATAAATGTTTTCCAAATAAGAATCAGAAATGTTTTCTGATAATAGAAAATAAGAATTTAGAATATATGGAAACAGGAGATAAGTAAATTAATGAACTAAAGAGATAAATGTGAAGTGATGACTGATCGATAGAATTTCCATCTGGAAATAATATCATTGTTTGCACACGTGTTTTTTTTATAGTTAAATCATAGACTATCAAAGTTTTAACCATTTTTTCATCGTCAATACGGAGAGACCGGTTGGATTCTTATCCAAAGAACCACTCCGTATGGGCGTTAGCGTTTCGAATCAAATAGATCGAAGATAGTTGAAGACGGAGTAAAGTGCAAGGGCTATTGTATAAGTCCTAGGTATAGATTGCCTAGGATGGATGTACGGAATTGTGCCTTCGGTTTGTCCAGTCCTAGGACAACTTGAATGGACAAATGTTTGATAGAGCATATCTGGTAGATCATGTGAGTTCATCGTTTCAAACGTATTTATGTTAGTGGCGGAGGAATTTGTTTCTCTTAGCTTAAACCCGTGGTAATTTTGGGGAAATCAATTTGTGGTTTGACGGGTATGACGATGTGATGTTCAAAGTAAATGAATGAGTAATCTGTTGAAAGATACATTATGTCCTCTAGCCTCATCAACTGGGAAATGACAGAAATCGGGCAGGCATCATGGCTAAGTGGTTCACAACCAATTAGGGTATATTGTCACCATCTGGAGAATATTCATATTTGTTACTTCTTTCAATTCTGTATCTTCCGTAAATGGTTATGTTGTTTACCAACTGTAAGGTGAGAATATATTCGATACACTCAAGCAAAATGAGTGGTCGGTCATGTGTGGTTGAGTTGCAAGATGTTCTTGTTGAACTCCAGTGTATCGCTTTTAGAGTACACTGATCGGAAGGTGGATCCATACCTTATCATAGTTGGAAATCCATTACCCAATAAGAGCCCACGGTTTTGATTGTATATTATACATGTAGAACGTGAGATGGAAGCGTTTCTACTAGATTGCTAAGTACTTGTATTTAGACATTATTGTAATATCTAAAGAGACTTGATATAAAGAATAATTTGGTTTATCGTAAGGCAAAAACCGTCTGTGTTTATGTGTGGATCGGTATTACAATTATCCTTTCTTTTGAAGGGATTTTAAAAGTTAAACAAATGTTTGAGTTTACTCACACCAGTCACATGACTGACCCAAAGTTTATTTTGTTTTATTTTCCCTAAACTCTTGGGTGCCCAATTTTGTACGGGCAGTCAAGTAGTCGGGATTTACAGATACTTAAAGAGCTGGAGCAGGAGGCTTCAGAATTATATAGCTATGGTTATTCCGCTGTGTTGTAAGTGTTGTACTTTGGAAATGATTTGTATGTTCAAGTACAGATTTATATTTCAAAGTTATGTTATGAAATATATTTATTCGTTCTGCTGTGAGATTCGTGTTTACTCTGAGGTTGTATGTTCTTCTTTTGTTTCCTATTCTGAAGTTTCTATCTTATCTATCCTCACCCTCTAATTTCTTTCATTAGCTACCGGTATTTTCGATCCTTGGATGTTCGATATGTGTTGTATATCGGATAACCAAAATCGACTTTTTCCGGATCATTACAATAGGCCGTGACATTCACTACTCCAAGCCCACTAGTTCCATGTTCTCTCTCTTCCCAAGCAACCTCCGTATTATACGAAATCTGCAACCGTCACTTCTTGATGCCCTGAATCCAATGCAATATACATTAGGATTTAACATGCCCCAAATCTCAAGCTATAGGCAACTCTAGCTTTCAAGTCAGGCCCAACCATGACATGGATGATCTAGAATTATGTTCGCACGTGACAAAATAAATATGGATGCATAGCTCTCGATCATATTAGCTCAATGGATATATTTCTTGATTTTTAATGCCTTAAATTCCATATTTTTGTTTTTAATTTAAAAGAAAAAGTGGCGGCGATGGGGTTAATGAAATAGTGATTCACAGCTTAAGAGGAAAGTGAATAGTGTTGGCCCAATAGCACTGAAGGTTTTAGACCATTTATTTTAATATTTTATTCCCAAACAGGCGCAAAAACTCATGAACTCCAATCGACATGTGCTGCCTATTGTCATCTATGTAAAAATGCCTTTTGGAAACAATGAGATTGTAACAACCCAAAATTTTGACAATAACTAGTTATTTAATTAGAATCTCAAAAATAGGAATTTTTGCAAATCATGGAAGTTGACCACTAAACTTTAACCGCTGCGTTTGTCTCGGAATTATGGTCAACTTTCATGTTTAGAGTTTTGCGAACGTGGTCCGTATGAAAAAGTTACGAATGAAATACGAAAAACGAACGGAAATAAATAAAGAGAATAAATTATCTATATAATACCTTTTATAACCATCCCTCATTGGGCAAACTGGTCGTAGGGCGATCAACACCCACCTAGGAGCGGTCGACCGCTTCGGGCCAGTAGTACCCAATGACGGCCAGGTTTTGAGGGCAATTTAGTTATATTTTATAATAAAAATGGACGGATGTTAATTAAAACAAATATAAAGGTCCTAGGCCAATTCCACTGCTATAAATAAAGGGGTAAGGCCTCATTCTTTTCCATTCAAATCTATAACAGCAGTGGAGCTCTACAATTTTTCTCCTTCTCCAAACCTAATTTCTTAATCTAAAATATATTCTTAAATAATAAATCAAATCCAAATCATATAGGATTGAAAGGATTATTAGATTCAATAGAAAAGAAAGAAAATTGGCGTTCAACAATAGATTATCCCCTCTCTTTCTATTTTCTTATATTTCTATAAACCTGAAATTATCCCCTTTTCAGATAAATTGCAAATTTATAAAAATTTGGAAATTGTAGGCCTAAAAGGGTTCAAACTTTGGATTTGGAGGATGAAAGGTGAGTGGGAAATTTATATATACATTTAAAATAACATATTTATCTCCTTTGTAATAGATTCAATTTTTATGCCTATGCTTATCAGATCTGATACATAAATTGTTGTAATTGGATTGACACCCATCAGATTAGTGTTGAAATTTTGTGAATTGTACATTGTGTCTATGCATATAATGAATTGTAGGATTTTTTTAAGCTTGTTTACACATATTCCTATAGTTACGTTATGAAATATATTACAATTATATTGTAGAATGTATTGTTGACATTGCATGACACTATAGACGTAACGACCCGAAAAATCTGAACCAGTTTGAAAATTTTAAATTGGCTATTTTGGTGAATTTAAAACATTTAAAATAAATATTTTAAATGATAATGATGAAAAGTTAGTTTGAATCGACGTTTGAAAATAAATATAATTATTTCTAATTATAAACAAGGCCTGAAATGGCGCGGTAGTTTCAAAATTTGAATTTAAACTTTGACTGACGGTACCGAGTGCAAAACAAAATGGATTTTAGTGAAACCAAAAATATTTAAATCTGTTAGTGAATATCTTTCTAATGAATCTGAAAAATCAAAGTTTCATTGCGGGAAGCAAAAGTTATGGCCAAATGAATTTTCTGAAAGGTCGCTGTAGAGTTTATATAGCCCGTGAAAATGGCCATTTTTCAAACGACCTCAGAATTCGACGAAACCACTTTTGTTGGATCCGGGATGTCAAATTATTGCTAGGTTTCAAATTTCATAATTTTTGAAGCTAGTATGTGAGCGTGGCAAAGGAAAATGTGTTTTGGTCAATTAAAGTTAAATTGGATCGACCAGAAATGGGTCATTTTTTAAACGGTCTCAGAATTCGACGAAACTAGTTTTTTTGGGACCGTATCATCAAAACATAACTGGATTTATTTTTCTGGAATTTTTAGAATCAGTATGTGGCCCCGGCAAATTGAAATGTACGTTCAACTCGAATATTGAATGTTTTATATTTTAATTTGAAGGAAAACTGACAGAAATAGTCGAATGGGCCTACGAAACATACCCATTGTGTTCGGAATGGGGGTATTTAGCTAGGGACGACAATCGTTGGGTTTGAATTGGTGTTCGTGTGTGACAGGATGATATTTTCGGATTTTAAGATTTATAAATAAAAAAAACCCTCATTGGCTAGATCTCTTTCTCTCTCCCCGACCCCTTCTGTTTCTCGACGACGGTAAACCGCTCCACCTTTCCTGTTCATTTTCTGATCAATCCACGCAAAATTAGCCCCTCCTCCAGTTGAAGATTTTGAAGAGCTCGAGAAGATCTTCAAATCCATATATAGTTTAGATTTTTTCATTGAGTAATTAGGGAGATCCACCGCCGTGAACATCCGACGTTCAAGCCACCGCCGAGGGCTATCCAGGCCGTCGAGTTCATCAGGAGGGGACCCCCCAGGCGCGCCTCTCCTTGCTCTTCTTCGTGGTGAAGGCCGATCGTCTTATCGATTCACGGATTGCACGAAAACTTCAAACCTAGTTTTGAAGATTTCAGAAAGGTAACGGCTATTTTAAAATAAACTATTCTATAGCACTTTAAAGCGCTACGGTTTTTGATTCCACTATAAAAATAATATCTTTTTCGTTTGTTGACGAAATTCAGTGAAACAAGATACAGTGGACTCGTGTGGACGTCTTCTACATTCTAGAAAAGGCCACATATTTTTCTGAGCCTTCTGCTATTTTTGTTGGAGTAGAACCCAATGTGAGATTTCTAAATTATAAACGATATGGAAAACGACGATGTATAAATTATATAGTCAATGTATGAGTTATATAAGCATTGTACAGCTCTTGTATAAGCGTTGTATAAGTTGTACGTTCGATATACAAGTTATATACGCGTTGTAAAAATTATATATGTGTTGAAATAGAAGTGAAATGCTTATAATACACACACACACACACACATATATATATATATATATATATATATATATATATATATACGCCCCTCGTCCACAAACCATGGACGATATTTATTGATTGTGTTTGGTGTGAAAATTGGTTGATTACGAATGATTGATTAGAATTGTTTGTGGTTGAAATTGATTGATTGTGGTTGAAAAATACCCTTTTGTGGTTGAGAATTATTTGGTTGAAACCACATAGGATTAGTTTGTGGAAAAGAAAATAAAAAATATACATGCCGCCTACGTGCGAACTAGATGCATGAAATCCCCATTGTCAAAAGCTGCGAGGCTTTAAGGTAGAGCGAGGAGCCGTACTAGGGACGGCCCCGGTTTTAACTACCCTGTCGTTATGCTGCCGAAATTTTGAATAATATTCATGTGTTAGAATTATTTTCATGTGTTGAAACTATATTCGTGTGTTGAATAGAAATTCATTTGTTGAATAGAAATTCATGTGTTGAATGGTATTCGTGTTTTGAAATAAATTGTTTTATAATAAAAATCATATTTTTATCACCTATATGAACTATATAAAATAGTCGTGTTTTGAAACAAATTGTTTTATAATAAAAATCATATTTTTATCATCTATATGAACTATATAAAACAGTCGTGTTTTAAAATAAATCGTTTTACAATAAAAATCACATTTTTACTATATACATGAATTGTTAAAAATAGTGAAGTGTCGAAATAAATGTCTGTTGGATAAAAATATCATTTTTATCAAATGTATGAAAAGCATATAGATTTGAAATCGAAGAATCGATTATATATATATATATATATATAATTAAAATATATCGAATAACGAAGCTGCAGTTCGTGTTTTGAAACCGTGATTTCAAACGATTAGTGCGGGAGATCCGACCATCGGATTTTCCCGAAACCGAAACCTTCGGGTTCGCTTTGGAAATATCTTTCCAACGACACCAACTTTGTAAATATCCAACAGTTGGATTTTCTGGAATGTTTAATTCAAATCTAAAGAAAAACAGCGCCAGAATCTATTATATATATATATATTATTAAATTAAATCGAATAACGACGCTGCAGTTCGTATTTTGAAATCAAAACTTCAAACGATTGTACCGGGAGATCCGACCGTCGGATTTTCCCAAAATTGGAACCGTTGGATTCGTTTTGAAAAGATCTTTCTAATGATATAAATTTTGTGAAGATCCAACTGTTAGATTTTCAGATATGTGTAAAACAAATCTGAAGAAAAATAGCGCCACGGCCGCGTTATGGCCTGAAGCGTCGTTTGAATAAATTGGCTATTTTTAAATAAATAAAAATAGTGATAAATCATTATAAAATATTATAAGCGATATGGAATGTGAAATTTAGAAATTAACTGAAGCTTAGATAAGTCGAGTGGTATCCTGGGTTTTGATCTGATGTTGGTTTCGACCTTCGGGGTTAATATTTGGGAATTCGTTCTTTTACTGATTTACGGTTAGTGACGAATGAATTGGAATTTAGCGTGTGTCATGTGTATGTAGCACTTGTTAATTACATACGCGAGTTGCTCAGAAAGACCGGGTTTATCCCATTCTGAATAACTGAATCGACAATAAAAAAATCAATGATGAAGACAGTGATTGAAGACCGGAGACCTTCACCTCGGTTGGATGATAACTGATGTCCTGATTGGGAGGCATCCCGAAATATGGATAATGAGTGGTGATCATCCAGACGTACGTGGAGATCGATGGGTATGCGAGGTATATAGTGCCTCCGGTTTCTTTCAGACCTAGAACGGATTTGTAAATGGACCGTGTGTCTGACATTGGAATTCATTCTATGTAATTTATAACCATCAGTTACATGGCGTGAATTGCCTGTGTGGCATGCTAAGATGCAGTGATCAAGGCTTCTGTTGAAAAGCAAAGTCTTGTGGTTGATGATCAAAGCACCGCCTGTGTGGCGTAGCTTTGTGTACAACGTGAATTCGCGAGCCTCACACCTCGGTATGAGCCAGAAACGGGAGAGGACATCAGGGAGGGCATGCATTTCCTTCTAGCTAGAGGTGGTGTCAATGCTTAAACTGGCTTACATTTATATTATTTTCACGTATGTGGTTGTTGCTGTTGCGAGGCGCCTCAGTTATATCGGTCGATCCGAGACCGATGGAGTCATTCGTTGGCCCATTTACGTCCCAAAGAGTGGGAAAACGCAGTGTTCAGGCATTTTAATCCACAACGGTGGACCGACCCTGACGATCCAAGGGTCACTCGAGCTCTGATCCTGAGGCTCGGGCTATAGAGTCTCAAAGTCGGTAAGGACTATCTTTTGCCTTGGTTCATGACGGAAATCCAATTTCCAAATATGTCACCGTGTGGTTTTGATTATATATATATATATATATATATATATATATATATATATATATATATATATATGGCGACATGATATATGGTACCCATGCCGTCTATGATTGATAGTTATGATTGAAATTGTTTTCGAAACCTATAAACACTAGTAATAATATCATATGCTTTTGTTTTATTCGTATCAAGCATATTTTGGCCATTATAAGGGAAAACTCCATCCTCCGGTTTGCGTTGCATTGTGTGATGGGAACTGAGTCTTATAATGGCTTCATTTTTATAAAAAGCATTGCGATGTTTAAAGATTTATTTGTTTTAAAGCATTGGCAATCCAATGGAGTAAACCCGTTCCGCGAAAGTGGCGTGGTCCTGTGATTTGCCATATTTTAAATGTGTTGAGTAGATTTCTCATACCAGTCCCATGACTGACTCGTAGTTTGTTTCACTTGCAAACTCGGGTGCCCTTTTTTCTACATGGGCAGCCTTGTATTCAGGTTTTAGCAGGCTCTTTCTAGATAGCTGGAGCTGAAGATGGACTCTATCATTTATCTATTTTATGTTGTTCATCTCCTATTGTACATATTATGTTTGTTTTACGCTGTAGACATTTATGTATAGCTGAACTGTATTTGTACTAAGTATGATCCTGTATACTGTGTAACTCTGATGATTACGTTTATCCAGTGTATTATTTGTACATTATCTGGTGTATTTATTTAATTCTGTTCTATTATTTCTGTTTATGTGTTATATTCCAAAGATTACCCTTGCCACCGTGGATACGAGGTTTGGGGTCGTCACAGTAGATCTGGAAATCAATCCCATTAAACACCAATTAGATGTAGTTACATTCCAAATCTCTAGGTTAGTGTTGAATAAAAATTTGTGTGAATTTGGGTAAAAAGATATTATTGGTAAATTATGTGATTGTAATGTTAAAGGAAATATGTTTTTGTTGGGTATTGGCTTAATTATTGTAAATATGCCGTTTTTTCCTCCTTTTGAATAAAAATGCATTATTTGGAAATCACAAGAGGTATGATAAAAAGATAAAAAAGGAAAAGTGGTGCAAATGTACGTATAAATATAAGTATAAATATTTGTGCGTTATTTGCATCAATTATTCCAAACTATATATTTACATATATTTCTTGTGATTTGGAAATATGTCAATTCCACAAATTAGGCATAATTTACAATGATTACGGCTAAAGATCTTTTTGTAAGATTTGGAACCGTTTGACGATATTGAATGTAAAAAGGAATGTGTTATTGTCAATTAAACCAAATCACTTAAGAATAATAATAAAAATAAAAAGAATAACTACGTTGACCGCACGAAAATATAAAATATAATTATATAAATATTATCCATCCAAATCAACGTAAAATGGTAAAATATACCTATAGTATTGAATGTTTGAATAGTATTCATTTATGGAATCATAAATGTAAATTTTATTCCATATTAAATGATATATTTGTGGTGACCGTTTGTAGCAATTAATATAATTAATCGCTATAATAGGACCGCAAATCAATAAATAACAATTATTACCAATGTTGATTGGGGAAAATGAATATAATAGGATATGATTACAATTCCTAATTTAATTAGGATAAATGTTGTAAACCCTATATTAGGGAATTTAAAATAAAACCGCATTTAGACATAAGGTTAAGCTCAACATATGATATAAGCCTGTCCGGAATCGATCGGAAAATCCAACAACCATAGGTAGTTAGCTTAATGATAGGGGTTAATGCATAAATATAAACGTACTAAGGCACGAGGTTAAGTTTAACTTTTGGTAGAAGTCTGCCCATAACCAACCAGCAAATCCAGCATCCACAAGTTGTCAACTTAATGCGAGAGGCCTGGTATGTATGTATGTATGTATGCATATATATAATAGTCAACCAATAAATAATAAGAATAGTAATTTTCAGTTGGGGTACAACAAATAGACAACTTGGGATTGATAAATAGTTGCCTTACGAATTATGACCGTTATGGTCATAAAGGGCAATTAACAAATAAATAGAAGCAAATGGGTGTCAAAATGGGGATTAATGGATACTGATTGTCGTTTAAATACTAAGTCCATATTAGGGAAGAAATCATATAAATGCCTTAGGGAAAAAAGGAATACAACTTTCCTTAATTAGGTTAATAAATATAGAGCTTAAAATATAAAATATAGTTGGACTTAGTAGGTTAATAATGTAAATTATTGTTAACCATATAAACCCATGAAGAAATGAATTGTATACATATAGTATTTCCGTGTATAGGGACTAAATGGAAATAACTTAATAACGTAGCCTAATTTATCCTAATAGGGAAAGGTGCTCAGGGCAAATGGGGTACTAACTCAATAACCTCCCCGTATGTTCCGCTTCCTTGGGTCTTAAGCAGCTACAGTTGAGGAGTCCACCTGGGAATAGGTCTTCTAGTTTAGGGGGTCTTAAATGGCTGGTGTGTGGGGGCATACCCAAACCTGGAAACTAAGAACGCCAGATACAGCTACCTATCCTACGGGAAGTAATAAGCGACTCTAATAAGGTCAGGTAGAAGGTATAACAAACGATAAAATACCATCTCTCACCTTATGCGGGGCAAGCGTATATGCGTGAATGGCAGAAGCCTCAACTATTAGGACCCATAGCTAGTGCCCTCTAGTTCGTGTGAAAAATTAAGTAGATTATCGAGAAAGAATAAGTGACCAACTGGTCCGCCTGGGGTCAGAAGTGATCAGGAAGAATCCACCCTATCTACCATTGATAATGAGGTAATAAATGATGAAGGATAAGCGAATGAAAGTATATGGATATAAAATGAGATGACCCCAAACCCCGTACTGACGGTAGCAAGGGTAATCTTTGGAATATAACACATCAACAGATAACAGTAGAGCAGAATTAAATAAATACACCAGATAAAGAACAAATAATACACTGGATAAATGTAATCATCAGAGTTACACAGTATACAGGATCATACTTAGTACAAATACAGTTCAGCTATACATAAATGTCTACAGCAAAAAACAAACATAATATGTACAATAGGAGCTGAACAGCATAAAATAGATAAATGATAGAATCCATCTTCGGCTCCAGCTGTCCAGAAAGAGCCTGCTAAAACCTAAATACAAGGCTGCCCGTGTAGAAAGAGGGGTACCCAAGTTTGCAAGTGAAACAAACTACGAGTCAGTCATGGGACTGGTATGATAAATCTACTTAACACATTTTATAATATGGCTAATCACAGGACCACGCCACTTTCGCGGAACGGGTTTACTCCATTGGATTTCCAGTGCTTTACAACAAGTAAATCTTTTAAACATCGCAATGCATTTTATAAAAATGGAGCCATTATAAGACTCAGTTCCCATCACACAATGCAACGCAAACTGGAGGATAGAGTTTTACCTTATAATGGCCAAAATATGCTTGATACGAATAAAACAAAAGAATTTGATATTATTACTAGTATTTATAGGTTTCAAAACAATTTCAATCATAGCTATCAATCATAGACGGCATGGGTACCATATATCATGTCGCCATATATAGGTATACAATCAAAACTGCACAATCACGTATTCGGAAATTGGATTTCCATCATGAACCAAGGCAAAAGATAGTCCTTACCGACTCCGAGACTCTCTAGCCCGAGCCTCAAGACCCAGACACAGGTGGGCCCTTGGATCATCAAGGCCGGTCCACCGATGTGGATTAAAATGCCTGAACATTGTGTTTCCCCACCCTTTGGGGCATAAATGAGCCAACGAATGACTCCATCAGTCCCGGATCGACCGATATATCCGAGGCGCCTCGCAACAGCAACAACCACATAGGTGAAAATAATATAAATGTCAGCCAGTTCAAGCACCAACACCACCTCTAACTAGAAGGAAACGCATGCCCTCCCTGAGGTCCTCTCCCGTTTCTGGTTCATACCAGGGTGTGAGGCTCGTGAATTCACGTTAAACACAAAGCTACGCCACACAGGCGGTGCTTTGATCATCACCACAAGACTTTGCTTTTCAATAGAAGCCTTGATCACTGCATCTTAGCATGCCACACAGGCAATTCACACCATGCAACTGATGGCTATCAATCACACAGAATAAATTCCAATGTCAGGCACACAGTCCATTTACAAGTCCGTCCTGGGTCTAAACTAAACCGGAGGCACTATATACCTCGCATACCCATCAATCTCCACGTATGTCTGGATGACCACCACTCGTTATCCATATTTCAGGATGTCTCCCAATCAGGACATCAATTATCACCCAACCGAGGTGAAGATTTCCGGTCCTCAATCACCGTCTTCATCTTCGATTTCTCATCGTCGATTCAGTTATCCAGAATGGGATAAATACGGTCTTTCTGAGCAACTCGCGTATATAATAAACAAGTGCTACACAAAAACAACATATGCCTTATTCCAATTCATTAGTCACTAACCGTAAATCAGTAAGAGAACGATTCCCCGAATATTAACCCCGAAGGCCGAAACCAACATCAGATCAAAATCCAGGAAACCATTCCACTTAGCCAACCTCCAGTTAGTTTCTAAATTTTACATTCCATATCGTTTATAATATTTTATAATGATTTATCGCTAGTTTTATTTATTTAAAAATAGCCAATTTATTCAAACGACGCTTCAGGCCATAACACAGCCGTGGCGCTGTTTTTCTTCAGATTTGATTTACACATATCTGAAAATCTAATTGTTGTATCTTCACAAAATTTATATCATTAGAAATATCTTTTCAAAACGAATCAAATGGTTCCAGTTTTTGGAAAATCCGACGGTCGGATCTCCCGGTACAATCGTTTGAAGTTTCGATTTCAAAATACGAACTGCAGCATCGATATTCGATTTAATTTAATTATATATATAATCGATTCTGGCGATGTTTTTCTTACTATTTTAATTAAAAATTCCAGACAATCCAACTGTTGGATCTTTACAAAGTTGGTGTCGTTGGAAAGATATTTCCAAAGCGTACCCGACGGTTTCGGTTTCGGGAAAATCCGATGGTCGGATCTCCCGCACTAATCGTTTGAAATCACGATTTCCAAACACGGACTGCAGCTTCGTTATTCGATATATTTTAATTATATTTATATATATATATATAAACATAATCGATTCTTCGATTTCAAAACTATATGCTTTTCATACATTTGATAAAAATGATATTTTTATCCAACAGATATTTATTTCGACACTTCACTATTTTTAACAATTCATGTATATAGTAAAAATGTGATTTTTATAATAAAACGATTTATTTTAAAATACGAATACCATTCAACACATGAATTTCTATTCAACACATGAATGTTTTCTATAGTTTGTATATATATAGTAAAAACGTGATTTTTATTGTAAAATGATTTATTTCAAAACATGACTATTTATATAGTTCATATAGATGATAAAAATATGATTTTTATTATAAAACAATTTATTTTAAAACACAAATAACATTCAACACATGAATTTCTATTCAACGA
The DNA here is from genome assembly GCA_030737875.1 of Allium sativum. Classification (NCBI taxonomy): domain Eukaryota; kingdom Viridiplantae; phylum Streptophyta; class Magnoliopsida; order Asparagales; family Amaryllidaceae; genus Allium; species Allium sativum. Next base: position 250,741,818 of record CM060918.1, on the reverse strand, counting down.
ATGAATTTCTATTCAACACATGAAGGTTTTCTATTCAACACACGAATATAGTTTCAACACATGAAAATAATTCTAACACATGAATATTATTCAAAATTTCGGCAGCACATCGGCAGGGTAGTTAAAACCGAGGTCGTCCCTAGTACGGCTCCTCGCTCTACCTTAAAGCCTCGCAGCTTTTGACAATGGGGATTACATGCATCTAGTTCGTAGGCAGGCGGCATGCATATTTTTTTCTTTCTTTTCCACAAACTAATCCTATGTGGTTTCAACCAAATAATTCTCAACCACAAACGGGTATTTTTCAACCACAATCAATCAATTTCAACCAAAAACAATTCTAATCAACCATTCGTAGTCAACCAATTTTCACACAAATCACAACCAATAAATATCGTCCATGGTTTGTGGACGAGGGGCGTTTATATATATACACACACACACATATATATTTATTATAAGCATTTCACTTCTATTTCAACACAAATATAATTTTTACAACACGTATTTAACTTATATATCGTGCGTACAACTTATACAACGCTTATACAAGAGGTGTACAATGCTTATATAACTCATACATCGACTATATAATTTATACATCGTCGCTTTCCATATCGTTTATAGTTTAGAAATCTCACATTGGGTTCCACTCCACCAAAAATAGAAGAAGGCTCAGAAAAATATGTGGTCTCTTCTAGAATGTAGAAGACTTCCACACGAGTCCACTGTCTCTTGTTTCATTGAATTTCGTCAAAAACGAAAAAGATATGATTTTTACAGTGAAATCAAAAACCGTAGCGCTTTAAAGTGCTATAGAATAGTTTTTTTAAAATAGGCCATTGCCTCCTTTTAAATCTTCAAAACTAGGTTTGCAAATAACCTTCAATCTGTCACACGAGGGAGCGATCGGGTTTCACCACGGTGTAGGGCTTCGAGAGATCTTCCTGGCGGTCCCCACCATGCTGAACTCGAACGCACGGTGGTGGAGGATTTTGACGCGAGGCAGCTCCACTTTGCAGGCGGGTTCTCGAAGTACACGAAGCGAGGAGGGGCGAAGGTGGTATGGATTTGAAGCTTGGAGATCCCTCTTCAAAAACCTTAACTGGGGCGCTGGATATTAGTGCGTGGATCGAGAGGAAAAGAGAAGGGAAGGTTTTGAGGAATTCCGCCGTTCGTTCCAGGCGTCGAGGAGAGAGAAGATTTGAGGTGGACGAATGAGATTTTTTTTTTATTTATATATTTTTAAATTTCGAAAATACCCTCTTTCACCCACGAACCCCAATTCAAGCCCAACGACCGTCATCCCTAACATTTCACCCCCATTCCGAACACAATGGGACATGCTTCTTAGGCCCATTCGACTGTTTATTCAGTTTTCCATCAAATTAAAATATAAAACATTTAATATTTAATTTGAACGTACATTTCAATTTGCCGGGGCCACATATTGATTCTAAAAATTCCCAAAAAAATAAATCTAGCTATGTTTGGACGATATGGTCCCAACAAACTAGTTTCGTCGAATTCTGAGACCGTTTGAAAAATGGCCCTTTTCTAGTCGATCCAATTTAATAGAAATCAAGCAAACACATTTTCCTTCGCCACGCTCACATAATAGCTTCTAAAATTATGAAATTTGAAACCCTGTAATAATTTAACATCCCGGATCCAACAAAAGTGGTTTCGTCGAATTCCGAGGTCGTTTGCAAAATGGCCATTTTCATGGGCTATATAAATTCTATAGCGACCTTTCTGAAAATTCATTTGGCCATAACTTTTGCTTCCCGCTATGAAACTTCGATTTTTCAGATTCATTAGAAAGATATTCACTAACAGATTTAAATATTTTTGGTTTCACTCAAATCCGTTTTGTTTTGCACTCAGTAAAGTCAGACAAAGTTTAAAATGAAAATTTGAAACTGCCACTCCATTTCAGGCTTTGTTTATAATTAGAAATAATTATATTCATTTTCAAAGTCGATTCAAACTTACTTTCATCATTATTATTTAAAATATTTATTTTAAATATTTAAAATCCACTAAAATAGCCAATTTAAAATTTTAAATTGGTTCAGATTTTCTGGGTCGTTACAATCTTCCCCACTTAAAACTTTTCGTCCCCGAAAAGGAACAAAGTGGAAAGTGGTTTGATTAATCAACTCTACGTTCAATATGGCTTCCATTCTCCAACTTTTCAGTTTTTCAGAATTTTCAAATTCTTCAAAAATTTGGCTAACATCCGGAATTTTCGAAAAATTTCTCCATAACCTCCTTTGTACGGGGAGGGGTTTGGAAATTTATTAGGCCGTATTAGGTACCCAATAAATCCTATAAAGCATACACATATTTATAGTGATATATTCTGGTGTTTACAGGGGAGCGTGTATAGATAATAACTCCTGAGAATAAATTCTCGTCACCCTGTCAAAGCCTGAGGGAGTGTGTATTTTTAATTGCTCCAGAGAATAAATTCTCGTCACCTCATCCCGTGTGGGAAATAAATAATCCATGTGCCGTATCTAATAACTAGAGAGACGTGATTATTGTCAACTCCAGACCCGTGTGGTTTTTTTTATTAATCTGGCATCTTATCGTTACAATTTTATATGATCCATATCAGTCATCAATTCAACCTGTAAAATATAGTCATCGCCATATAAGCCTCTCGCTCGTATGGTAAATCTTCAACCTCCTCACACAAGTTCCAAATGCTTATGTGGTATATGATGAAGTATGCCTATCTTCAAGAAGTATGCCATGTAGTGTAGTTCAAAATTAATTGTTACTATCCTATGGCGACGTTTATTATTACACACAGAATAACCAGCACTCTGCATCCAATGACACTTACAGGAGTTGATATAATAATAAAATTGCGCATCCAACTCATTAAGGTTTACATATTTGTCAGGCATGCAAATATTTTCATTACTCAATAGCTAATCCATTTACCTGTTGAAACATATATAATGCACATGTATATATTTCTATCTATTTTTAACTCAGTTCAAGTTAATCGAATAAATTCTACCATTCATTCTCATATTGATTAATTTAATTACCTTCTAATAATTTAATCAATCAAATCCACTATCACACAACAAAAACATCAATCAATTTGTTTTTAACTTTTCAAAAAAAAATACTAATTGATTCATATACCCTTTTACTTTTCAAATATACTTCCTTTATATATTCAAAAATCATATTTCTAAAACCAGACTACATATATGATCACAAATACGTTATTTATAAACATATAACTCTCAACTCGTTCTAGGGCACTTCTGACCCCATCTCTAACGAGTTATTCTGATTCTACTATACTCATACTAGGATATTACTGATCCCATCTGTATTGGGATACCCGTCCCAGAACACTATTGGTTCTATCTCTGACGAGTTCGTTAATGTGTTATATACCAGAGCTAAGTTTAACTAAAGCTCTGATACCAAGCTGAGACGACCCCAAACCCCGTACTGACGGTGGCAAGGGTAATCTTTGGAATATAACACATCAACAGATAACAGCAGAGCAGAATTAAATAAATACACAAGAAAAAGAACAAATAATACACTGGATAAATGTAATCTTCAGAGTTACACAGTATACAGGATCATACTTGGTACAAATACAGTTCAGCTATACATAAATGTATACAGCGGAAAACAAACATAATATGTACAATAGGAGCTGAACAGCATAAAATAGATAAATGATAGAATCCATCTTCAGCTCCAGCTATCCAGAAAGAGCCTGCTAAAATCTGAATACAAGGCTGCCCTGCAGAAAGAGGGGCACCCGAGTTTGCAAGTGAAACAAACTACGAGTCAGTCATGGGACTGGTATGAGAAATCTACTTAACACATTTTATAATATGGCTAATCACAGGACCACGCCACTTTCGAGGAATGGGTTTACTCCATTGGATTGCCAGTGCTTTACAACAAGTAAATCTTTTAAACATCGCAATGCTTTTTATAAAAATGGAGCCATTATAAGATTCAGTTCCCATCACACAATGCAATGCAAACCGGAGGATAGAGTTTTACCTTATAATGGCCAAAATATGCTTGATACGAATAAAACAAAAGAATTTGATATTATTACTAGTGTTTATAGGTTTTAAAATAATTTCAATCATAACTATCAATCATAAATGGCATGGGTACCATATATCATGTCGCCATATATAGGTATACAATCAATACCGCACAATCACGTATTCGGAAATTGGATTTCTATCATGAACCAGGGCAAAAGATAGTCCTTACCGACTTCGAGACTCTCTAGCCCGAGCCTCAGGACCCAGACACAGGTGGGCGCTTGGATCGTCAGGGTCGGTCCACCGATGTGGATTAAAATGCTTGAACACTGCGTTTCCCCACCCTTTTGGGGGCATAAATGAGCCAATGAATGACTCCATCGGTCCCGGATCGACCGATATATCCGAGGCGCCTCGCAACAGCAACAGCCACATAGGTGAAAATAATATAAATGCCAACCAGTTCAAGCACCGACACCACCTCTAACTAGAAGGAAACGCATTCCCTCCCTGAGGTCCTCTCCCATTTCTGGTTCATACCGGGGTGTGAGGCCCGCGAATTCACGTTAAACACAAAGCTACGCCACACAGGCGGTGCTTTGATCATCACCATAAGACTTTGCTTTTCAACAGAAGCCCTGATCACTGCATCTTAGCATGCCACACAGGCAATTCACACCATGCAACTGATGGCTATCAATCACACAGAATAAATTCCAATGTCAGACACACAGTCCTTTTACAAGTTCGTCCTGGGTCTGAACGAAACCAGAGGCACTATATACCTTGCATACCCATCGATCTCCACGTACGTCTAGACGACAACCACTCATTATCCATATTTCAGGATGCCTCCCAATCAGGACATCAGTTATCATCCAAACGAGGTGAAGATTTCTGGTCTTCAATCACCGTCTTCATCTTCAATTTCTCATCGTTGATTCAGTTATTTAAAATGGGATAAACCCGGTCTTTCTGAGCAACTCGCGTATATAACAAACAAGTGCTACACAAACACAACATACGCCTTATTCCAATTCATCAGTCACTAACCGTAAATCAGTAAGAGAACGATTCCCCGAATATTAACCCCGAAGGCCGAAACCAACATCAGATCAAAATCCAGGAAACCATTCCACTTAGCCAACCTCCAGTTAGTTTCTGAATTTTACATTCCATGTCGTTTATAATATTTTATAATGATTTATCGCTAGTTTTGTTTATTTAAAAATAGCCAATTTTTCAAACGACACTTCAGGCCATAACTTGGCCGTGGTGTTGTTTTTCTTCAGATTTGATTTACACATGTCTGAAAATCTAACCGTTGGATCTTCACAAAATTTATATCATTAGAATGATCTTTTCAAAACGAAACCAATGGTTCCAGTTTTGGGAAAATCCGACGGTCGGATCTCCCGGTACAATCGTTTGAAGTTTCGATTTCAAAGTACGAACTGCAGCGTCGTTATTCGATTTAACTTAATTATATATAATATATATATAATCGATTCTGGCGCTGTTTTTCTTCAGATTTGAATTAAATATTCCAGACAATCCAACCATTGGATCTTTACAAAGTTGGTGTCGTTGGAAAGATATTTCCAAAGCGAACCCGGCGGTTTCGGTTTCGGGAAAATCCGATGGTCGGATCTCCCGCACTAATCGTTTGAAATCACGGTTTCAAAAAACGAACTGCAGCTTCGTTATTCGATATATTTTAATTATATATATATATATAAACATAATCGATTCTTCGATTTCAAAACTATATGCTTTTCATACATTTGATAAAAATGATATTTTTATCCAACATACATTTATTTCGACACTTCACTATTTTTAACAATTCATGTATATAGTAAAAATGTGATTTTTATTATGAAACAATTTATTTTAAAACAAGAATACCATTCAACACATGAATTTCTATTCAACGAATGAATTTCTATTCAACACATGAATGTTTTCTATAGTTTGTATATATATAGTAAAAACGTGATTTTTATTGTAAAATGGTTTATTTCAAAACACGACTATTTTATATAGTTCATATAGATGATAAAAATATGATTTTTATTATAAAACAATTTATTTTAAAACACAAATACCATTCAACACATGAATTTCTATTCAACGAATGAATTTCTATTCAACACATGAAGGTTTTCTATTCAACACACGAATATAGTTTCAACACATGAAAATAATTCTAACACATGAATATTATTCAAAATTTCAGCAGCATAACGACTGGGTAGTTAAAACCGGGGCCGTCCCTAGTACGGCTCCTCGCTCTACCTTAAAGCCTCGCAGCTTTTGACAATGGGGATTTCATGCATCTAGTTCGCACGCAGGCAGCATGTATAATTTTTTTCTTTCTTTTCCACAAACTAATCCTATGTGGTTTCAATCAAATAATTCTCAACCACAAACTGGTATTTTTCAACCACAATCAATCAATTTCAACCACAAACAATTCTAATCAACCATTCGTAATCAACCAATTTTCACACAAATCACAACCAATAAATATCGTCCATGGTTTGGGGACGAGGGGCGTGTGTATATATATATATATATATATATATATATTATAAGCATTTCACTACTATTTCAACACATGTATAATTTTTACAACGTGTATATAACTTATATATCGAGCGTACAACTTATACAACGCTTATACAAGAGGCGTACAATGCTTATATAACTCATACATCGACTATATAATTTATACATCGTCGTTTTCCATATCGTTTATAGTTTAGAAATCTCACATTGGGTTCCACTCCACCAAATATAGCAGAAGGCTCAAAAAAATATGCGGTCTCTTCTAGAATGTAGAAGACGTCCACACAAGTCCACTGTCTCTTGTTTCGCTGAATTTAGTGAACAAACGAAAAAAATATGATTTTTACAGTGAAATCAAAAACCGTAGCGCTTTAAAGTTCTATAGAATAGTTTATTTAAAATAGGCCGTTACCTCCTTTTAAATCTTCAAAACTAGGTTTGCAAATAACCTTCAATCCGTCACACGCGGGAGCGATCGGGTTTCACCACGGTGTAGAGCTCCGAGAGAGCTTCCTGGCGGTCCCCACCTTGCTGAACTCGAGAGCACGGTGGTGGAGGATTTTGACGCGAGGCAGCTCCACTTTGCAGGCGCGGTTCTCGAAGTACACGAAGCGAGGAGGGGCGAAGGTGGTATGGATTTGAAGCTTGGAGGACCCTCTTCAAAAACCTTAACTGGGGCGCTCGATATTAGTACGTGGATCGAGAGGAAAAGATGAGGGATGGTTTTGAGGAATTCCGCCATTCGTTCCAGGCGTCGGGGAGAGAGAAGGTTTAAGGTGGAAGAACGAGATTTATTTATTTATTTATTTATTTATTTATTTATTTATTTATTATTAAATCTCGAAAATACGCTCTTTCACCCACAAGCCCCAATTCAAGCCCAACGACTGTCGTCCCTAGCGTTTCACCCCCATTCCGAACACAATGGGATATGTTTCTTAGGCCCATTCGACTATTTCAGTCAGTTTTCCTTCAAATTAAAATATAAAACATTCAATATTTAATTTGAATGTTCATTTCAATTTGCCGAGGCCATATATTGATTCTAAAAATTCCCTAGAAAATAAATCTAGGTATGTTTTGATGATACAGTCCCAACAAAACTAGTTTCGTCGAATTCTGTGACCGTTTGAAAAATGGCCCTTTTCTGGTCGATCCAATTTAATAGAAATCGACCAAACACATTTTCCTTTGCTACGCGCACATGCTAGCTTCAAAAATTATGAAATTTGAAACCTAGCAATAATTTAACATCCCGGATCCAACAAAACTGGTTTCATCGAATTCCGAGGTCATTTGCAAAATGGCCATTTTCACGGGCTATATAAATTCTACAACGACCTTTCTGAAAATTAATTTGGCCATAACTTTTGCTTCCCGCTATGAAACTTCGATTTTTCAGATTCTTTAGAAAGATATTCACTAACAGATTTAAATATTTTTGGTTTCACTCAAATCCGTTTTGTTTTGCACCCGGTACAGTCAGACAAAGTTTGAAATGAAAATTTGAAACTGCCACGCCATTTCAGGCCTTGTTTATAATTAGAAATAATTATATTCATTTTCAATGTTGATTCAAACTTACTTATCATCGTTATTATTTAAAATATTTATTTAAAATATTTAAAATCCACTAAAATAGCCAATTTAAAAATTTTAAATTGGTTCAGATTTTCCGGGTCGTTACATAAAAACTCTGTAATTAGGGGTCTAGTCTCAATATAGTAACCAACCAAGCTCTGGTATGAAGGCTTCACAAAAATAGGCGAAATGTCCTACCTCGATATTATACTTTTGAAATACTGCTTTGGGAAGGGTAGTAAAGTCATGTGTAAACATTTACAAGGTTCGGCTAGAATTGCTAACCTTGATAGGCATACATCTTGGGTTGAACCAAATGGGATACATTCATGTATTATGATCTGTGTTGTACATTTGTTAGTCACTAGATCATATTGGCATGTTTATGCTTAGGTGATAGGGGATTCTCGCTTCGCGTTGGGGGCGAACGGGAGACTCCTACCTTTACACCTCCCAAGTGAATGGGTTGGTTAAGAAATCGAGAGGCTGGCCGTAAAACTGGTGAGTCTGGGGTAACCATTTGTAGATATAACCTTTATGTGGTGGGTCGTGTGAGCCCGTTACATTTGTATCATAGCTTAGGTTAAACGATCAAAGGAATTAGTTAAATTAGGACTAGTGAGAAAATGTAATTCGATTTTCTTTTATATTTTTCTTCATCTTTATTATTCAACTTTAATTTATTTCAATGATGAATTAGTTGTAGGCCTAAATATATAAAATGGGCTTTAAATGACTAAGAGTTGAAATATGTTGAGTTCGGGTTTTTAGTCAGTTCTGTCTTACCCCACAGTACATTGGCGATCTTGTTGTGAATAGCATGAGGACGACATATGGTGGATTCCGTTGATTTGAGATTGGATACTGGACAAAATTCTAGCTACAACCGATATAGTCGCGATTTCTGGTTTTGGGTTTCGTTGGTAATTATGGTTAAGACCATTACTCGTTCCAAAATCGGAAAAGTTCATGTTATTATGTCGTATCCATTTCAACAATATAATTATGAGGTATATCCATTTGTTACTTCATTGGGTTTCCGAAATTTACCTTTATTAAATTATTCAATTGATTCTTGGCTATTTATTAAAGGAAATTTTATTTTTAAAACTATTTGGAATTAAAATGGTATGTAATAATGGTTTCAAAAATTGGTTTTGTAAAAGATGAGGTTTTTAGAATTTTAATCTATTCGTGTTTCAAAACTAAGGGGCTATTGTGTAATTTTAAAAAATATAATATAATTGGTAGGAGAGATTGAGTTAGAAATGACAAGGAATGTGCCACTAAACTTGAAAATAATAAATATTTATTCCTTGTGATTGCTAGTATCCCTCTTCCTATATATATATATATTGGATATTTTATAGAAATTATCATAACTGATCTTTAAATATTTTAAAGCACCAACATCATTGAACACGAAAAGTTTTTCCAGTTTGTAATATAAACTGGAATATAAGTAATAATAACAAAATGGATTTATAAATATGAAACCGTTAGTTTAAAATGAATTCCATTTCTGGAAAAAAATTAAAATTTTCTTCGGAAAGGCTAAGGAGAATCCATCATCTTGATTTTTGTGGTATTTGATTTTGAATAGCTTAGTTTATGTTAGCTAGTAAGGGGAAAATCCATTTTAATTTATATTACGGATTTCTAGTTGAATTATTTTAAGAATTCATTCATTCATTGTGTAGTAGTAGCATCGTTGTTGAGACTATGAATTCTTTGAGTTGGTTCGGAATTTATCTACGGTCTTTAATACTGTTGTGATGAGGATAATTGTTTTTCGTGTCGCATTAAATCTTAAAAGATGACGAGGGACGATAAATATTTTAATTTTACCTAATAAGGTCAAGGTCCAACCTCTATCCAAAGTCCATTTGGTAATTGACCATTTAGGCTATACTAGGATGATCAATTAGCTTATAAGTTTTGGTATAACTTGGACCCAGGACTCAATCATAAAAGTTGCATCCAAATTAGCCCTCTTAACTTCTTTCGTCCTCCTTTCCTCATCTAGCCGAACCATATATCCATCTTTTCTTTCTTTTTTCCGCCTCGTCTCCTCTTTTTCCGCGCTTGTTTGCGCATTAGTTCTTGCCTCGCTAGTACTCCAAGATCTAATTTCTTCTCTCTGACCATTTCTTAGCCCATAATACCTAATAGCGATATCTGATCTTACTCACACCATTTAAGTCTTCTCCTTAGGGGGAGAACAATTGGTTGGGTCGGAATGAGCTAAAAGGTCTCACTGCTTTGGGGCTAAGAAAATTTATCATGGTAGTTAGACTTGCACCGACCAGTTGCTTCGAGATCTTAGAATAGTTTGTTGTTTGTTCTGCATCTGTCTTTGTTATACCTTGATAGAATCAGTTCTTTTATAGTTGATCATCGTTTCGCAGATGAAGATTTAGCTATCTTTGTATGCGGACTTATATGTTTTGTTGACAGACTTTGGAGATTTTGTAATGTCCCGTTTTTCTATCGAATTTGTTCGATGATTAAATGAGTTAATGGGATTTAAGCAAGGTTAATAGCAACAAACTTAAGTGACTTTACTTATGTTTGTATATAAACATATATATATATATAATATAGAAAATAATATTGTATATACTAATTGTATGAATATTTTGGAATTATATTTTCGAACTTGATTCTATATTGCTTAAGAATTCGTACAATCTTTTATATAATCGTACATTTATACATGGAGTACATATGTAAACACAACTTGTATAGATAGGATATTTTGGTTTATATATGAGAATATGATTCTTCATTAACTTTAGAAATTAAGATGATCTTTTATTTAGAAACCTGTGTATTCCATTAAGTGTATCATCATATGTAAAAACATCACAGTAACATGTAAATTATATGATAGTGACCACGTGTTTGTTGAAATACCACAACAACATAACAAAGTGCATTGCTCATAAATAACCAAAGGAAAGTAAATTTATTAATATGATACAACGTTTCAATAGTATAGCTAGGATATATAAGGCCATCCCCTAGGAATACAAATTTTAATGTGATAAGAATAGAAATTATTTTAAACACCAATATGCAAGTGCATGTATTGTAGTCATAACCTAATCTAATAAAGACCATAAGGCTACAACCAATATATTTGACAACACAAGAAATTAAATACATGAAAATCTGGTTACGTCATCCCCTAATCCAACTAAGCTACAACTAGTGTATGGCTGCGTTAAATAAGGGACGGAAGAAAGCTTCTAGAAGCAAGAAAGTGACAAGGAAGATGTAAATATCTAGTTTAAATTATTCATACATTGCTTAAGAATTAAGTCGAATAGGGTGAGGCTGAAAAACAGGAAAGCTAAATGTATTTTTACATCAATAAGGTAAAGGACCTAACCATTTAAAGAAATGAATTGATTAGTACTGAATGGTTTCTATAAATACCACCATAACCTATACACTCCACACTCAAACAAATTGAACCAAAGAACGAGCAAAGCAGGAAACCAGATTTTAAAAGAGCGGAAAAGTAAAGCTAATCGGTTAGTAAACCCCTTGCTTCTTTTTTATTAAAAGCTATCTCTGAATTGTAATGTAATTCATGCTAGTGATATATTCATTCAGTTGTTTAAATCATTGTTCAAACTTGGAAAAAAATAGATCTAACATTGGAATCTAGAAATATCAAAAACAGCAGATGTGAGTAAACCTCACTCTATTTTCCTTGTTTTGTTTAAACTATTGTTGATTTTAAATAGTGATGCAAGTTTGAACTCCCTTGTTATGCATAGATGACATTGTGTATATACTAAATTGCGATGGGTTATAATATATATGAATCAATTATTTGTTGTCTGCCAGAGATAAAATCCTATAAAATCCTACTATCATTCCTGTGTAAATTTAACAGGAGCTGGAGTTTATCTCTTGTCACTTTCAAATCTATAAACTGAACTCTAGATTGTACAGAATTTAAGGCCAACTTGTATGTTGTTAGTTTAAGGTTATAGTTTATTTTAGAATTGGTTTCAAACTCAAATACCAACCAATATCACTAGGAATTATTAAATAACAGTAAAGAGATATAAAATCTCAAAATTTCAAATATCATTATACGATGATTCAGTCACATGGCTGTGTTTATTACCAAAAATCGGGAATTTTGATGTCAAGATCTGGATTTTTAATATTGGGGTTAAGGAGAAAAGAGGTGATCATCAGAAATTGGGTTTTTGCAAATTTCCGGCAAGGTCGATGGTTAGGCATCTCGGGGTTGGTCCTGGAGAAGCTGCAGGGAAGGTGAATCATGGGAAAAATATAACTCAAATTTCTAATCAAATGGTTTGTGAGTTTCGGATCGAATTGTTGGTTGATGACTGTTTTTATTGAGCCACTGCTCACGGTGAACTGCTCTAACGGGGTGGGTATTCAAGGTGCGGGACCTAGCGGTTTCGGAAGAGGATGACATCAGCTACATGATGGTGGAGTTGGAGGGCCAACGGGTGTGAGGGAAGGCGATGAAGGAGGTTTTCTTGGATCGAAGTTAGGAGTGGAGCACGAGTTGAACTTTCGGTTTTTGCTTAAGGTGGTGGCTAGGGTTTCTGATGGTGGCGTCACTCTCAAGGGGTGGAGCAGCGTATGATGGGATGGTCGGAAGGTTGATTTGGCCAGTGGATCACGGGTGCACGTCCACCAACTGTATGTGCGTACAAGTGGAGCTTCTCCTAAACAAAGAAGAGGAGGGAGCAGTGCCACAGTTTAGGCTCGATCGGTTTTGGCTGATGTAGCCAGACTAAGGTGGTTTAAACCAAAATGAAAACAAATTGAAGAAAAAAGCGGGTTCGATGGTACTAGTAGAAGGAGTACTGACAGAATTGGAGCAAGTATAGGGAGAAAGGAAAGGGCGCAGCAATGTAAGAAGAGGAATGAGCCTACTAGGTTAGACTAGGAACAATTGGGCTGGGCCTAAATCATTAAATAGGAAAAGAAAATATGACAAAAACAATATGAGATAAGAGATTCGGTCGCAGTTTTGGTTTCATAAATCTTTAACCAAATAGAAAGAAAATAAAAAGAAGAGATAAGGGAAAGTAAGGAAAGAAAAGGAATTTCAAATATTTTAAATAAAATAAATATAATAAACATATATATATATAGAAAGGGAATAATAGTCGAAAACTTGACTATGAACTGATACGGAAAGAAACAATTCTGTTCATTTGAATTTCCATTATTCAATTTATATAATAATTAAATAATATAGTAACTTATAACTATACGAGTGAGATAATGCAAATGCGTTGAATTATAGCTAAAATTACAACTATTAAGAAGCAATAGGGACAAGTGAAATTAAAAAGGGAACAAAAAGAAAGAACTGTTAATATGGAAAATGAAATCTGAAGGAGCAGATGATCAAGCACGGATCGTTGTAAACGAAGTTGAACTTTATCAGAATTTAACCAAGTTATTTAAATAGAATAAAGGAATAAACAAAAAATTAAAAAGGGAAAGAGAAGTGGGAAGAAAACTGAAAAAAGCAAAGAAGGAAAAGTAGTAATGTATAACCGCAACAGAAAAGCAGAAGGGAGATTGAAGAAAGAAAAGGAGTAGGAAAGGTAGAAGCAGTGGCCAGAATAAATAAGATAAAATGAAATTGGGCTAGGTAATTAAAGGAGGGAAGAAGAAATTAAAAGAAGAGGTGATCAAGGGGGTATTAGAGGAGAATGAAATGAATGTCTGAATCGTATCGACTTAATTCAATAATTATTTAATTAGAAATGAATTACAAACTCAAATTAACGAACTAATATTACTGACTTAGTTACCGTGTACGGAGCACGTGCCCTTCTAGTTATAAAATTAAATAATGTGTGTATAGTTATTTATTTACATTGTTGTATTCATTTCCGTGTGCGAAGCACGAGCCGTCTAGTTAGAAATTTAAATGATCAGTTCCTTAAATATCATATGACTTTAAAAGACATTATGCTGATCGTTTCGAAGAGCCCGGAATTGATTCTCCACTTCGATTCGATTTTATATGTCGCGTGTCAGAGATTATTGAAAATAATTGAAGATGGAGATATGCAAGAGCTATTTTTACAGAATAGTGTCTTCGGTTTGTCCAGTCCCGGGACAACTAGTATGGACGGATCTCTGACAGAGTATTTCCAAAGAGGCCATGTACGTGATTTCCTCAAACGTATTCTGTGGTGGCGAGAAGACACCTTCTCTTAACTTAACAAATAACCGGAGTAATTTTGTGGGAATCAATTAGTGATTTCCGTTGGATTTGACGATGTGGCATTCAAAGTGAATGGTGGACAAGTGTTCTAGAAGATAACGTAACCTCTAGCCTCACAACCAGGAAATGACGAAAAATCGGGCAAGGCAGCATGGCTAGTTAGTTCATACCCAAGCACGGTGTATTATCACCATCTAGAGTAATTCCTTTTGTCTTCTCATCTCTTTTTCACTACTACAGCATTCGGTAGCGATTGCTGATCGCAACCGTGGAGGTGGTAATATATTCGTTACACTTAAGCTAAATGAGTGGACAGTCATGTGAGGCCGGGTTGCAAGACGTTCTTGTAGAACCCCAGTGTATCCTCTCTAGAGTACACCGATCGGCAAGTACTCCCCTACCCTATCTGTTGGAATCCAATATCCAATAAGAACCCGCGGTTTCTAACTTTATATTATATATACGTGGAGCGTGAGATGCAAGCGTTCCACTAGATGATTATTTATTTGATACAAACTATTATAATATCAGAAGATCTTGATATCAAATATGTTTTGGGTTATAGTAAGGTAAAAACCGTCCATGTTTATGTATGGGCTAGTCTTATTATTATCTTTTCTTTCAAAAACGTTTTTGAAAAGTTAAACCAAATGCTGTATATCTTATAGGGGAAAAACCCGTTTCGTTTTTACGGCGTGGTCTTATGAGATATATTGTACTAATCAAGCTGTGTTTTAAGAACTGTTTAGTCATACCAGTCCCCTGACTGACCCAGAGTTTATTTTCTGTGTTTTTCCTAAACTCTTGGGTACTCATAACACTTTTTATGAGTAGACAAGTGATTCAGGTTACTACTGGAATCTGTTGGAATATTTTGGACTGGAATTCATGGAGTCAGCTTAGAAGTTCTATCTATTCCTAAGTACCAAGTTTGTATGTTTTGTTGGGACAGTAACCATGTAAGATGCATTATATGATGTAATAGACTCTGATATGTAATATATTATGTGATATTATGTTTTGTTAAAATTCCACTGTGAGATTCTGATGTTCTTCTTATTCCTCTATTCTATTAGTTCTATCTTTTCTATCTCATCCTCTAACTTCTTTCTCTTAACAGTCAGAGTTCGATACTTGGTTTTTGACAAGTTATGCAGAATTTGGTGTTATTGTCGAAAATTCTTGCATCGAATTTTTCCGGCCGTTACAGTTGATATCAAAGCTATTGGTTGAATAATAACCTTTGCTTTGTGGCGTAACTCAGTAGAGATAGGGTTAGTAACACCCTAGACTGAGGTTGGGTAAGTATTGAGGGAGCGTATTTGAAAATTTAAACTATAAAATAAATTATATACTTAAGTATTGATTAACTTAAGTTATCGATTTAAGTTACTTTTGAGTTATCTCCTGATCAAAGATTGGATAATAAAAATCCATGTTATAACTGGATGAAGTTAAATGAATTAGGGTTAGACTCGGGATAAGGAAATTGGAGTTAAATTGAATTGAAAGTATTAAGAGGAATTAATATAAGAAATAAAGTTTCAGAGTATTAATGGGGTTAGAAATGAACTTGTCACGACACAGTAGTTCGTAATCTGAAATTTTAAACTTAAACTGGATTTATAAGAATTGGGATTTTTTGGAATGAAAATCATATTCTGAGTTCTAATTAATTAAATAAGAAATCTATTTGGGAGATGTGATAGATAATTATAGATTTGTGTAAATATTTAACATTAGTTAAAACCGAAATCCATTCGTCACACTTTAATTTCGAGGATGAAATTCTTTTAAGAGGGTTGGATTGTAATGTCCCGTTTTTCTACCGAGTTTGTTCGATGATTAAATGAGTTAATGGGATTTAAGCAAGGTTAAAAGCAACAAACTTAAGTGACTTTACTTATGTTTGTATATAAACATATATAATATAGAAAATAATATTGTATATATTAATTGAATGAATATTTTGGAATTATATTTTAGAACTTGATTCTATATTGCTTAAGGAAATTCATTCAATCTTTTATATAACCGTACATTTATACATAGACTACATATGTAAATACAACTTGTGTAGATAGGATATTTTGGTTTATATATGAGAATATGATTCTTTATTAACTTTAGAAATTAAGATGATCTTTTATTTAGAAACCTGTGTATTCCATTAAGTGTATCATCATATGTAAAAACATCATAGTAACATGTGAATATCCATGAATGGTAAATGTAAATTATATGATAGTGAACACCACGTGTTTGTTGAAATACCATAACAACAAAACAAAGTGCATTGCTCATAAATAACCAAAGGAAAGTAAATTTCTTAATATGATATAACATTTCAATAGTATAGCTAGGATACATAAGGCCATCCCCTACGAATACAAATTTTAATGTGATAAGAATAGAAATTATTTTAAAAACCAATATGCAAATGGATGTATTGTAGTCATAACCTAATCTAATAAAGACCATAAGGCTACAGCTAATATATTTGACAACACAAGAAATTAAATACATGAAAATCTGGTTATGTCATCCCCTAATCTAAATAAGCTACAACTAGTGTATGGCTGTATTAAATAAGGGATGGAAGAGAGCTTCTAGAAGCAAGAAAGTGACAAGGAAGATGTAAATATCTAATATAAATTATTCATACATTGCTTAAGAATCAATTCGAATAGGGTGAGGCTGAAAAATAGGAAAGCTAAATGTATTTTTTACATCAATAGGGTAAAGGACCTAACCATTTAAAGAAATGAATTGATTAATACTGAATGGTTTCTATAAATACCACCATAACCTATACACTCCACACTCAAACAAATTGAACCAGAGAACGAGCAAAGCAGGAAACCAGATTTTAAAAGAGCAGAAAAAGAAAGCAAATCGGTGAGTAAACCCCTTGCTTCTTTTTATTAAAAGCTATCTCTGATTTGTAATGTAATTCATGCCACTGATATATTCATTCAGTTATTTGAATCATTTTTCAAACTTGAAAAAAAAAATAGATCTAACATTGGAATCTAGAAATATCAAAAACAGTAGATGTGAGTAAACCTCACTCTGTTTTCCTTATTTTGTTTAAACTACTGTTGATTTTAAATAGTGATGCAAGTTTGAACTCCCTTGTTATGCATAGATGACATTGTGTATATACTTAATTGCAACGGGTTATAATATATATGAATCAATTATTTGCTGTCTGCCAGAGATAAAATCCTGCTATCATTCCTGTGTAAATTTAACAGGAGCTGGAGTTTATCTCTTGTCACTTTCAAATCTATAAATTGAACTCTAGATTGTATAGAGTTTAAGGCCAACTTGTATGTTGTTAGTTTAAGGTTATAGTTTATTTTAGAATTGGTTTCAAACTCAAATACCAACCATTATCAACAGGAATTATTAAATAACAGTAAAGAGATATAAAATCTTGAAATTTCAAATATCATTATACGATGATTCAGGCACATGTCTGTGTTTGTTACTAAAAATTGTGAATTTTGATGTCAAGATCTGGATTTTTAATATTGGGGTTAAGGAGAAAAAAGCTTTTCATCAGAAATTGGGTTTTTGTAAATTTCCGGCAAGGTCGACAGTTAGGCATCTCGGGGTTGGTCCTGGAGGAGCTACGGGGAAGGGGAATCATGGGAAAAATACAACTCGAATTTTTAATCAAATGGTTTGCAAGTTTAGGATCGAATTGTTGGTTGATGACTGTTTTTCTTGAGCCACTGTTCACGGTGAACTACTCTGACGGGGTGGGTATTCAAGGTGTCGGACCTGGGGGTCTCGGAAGTGGAAGATGTCAGCTACATGGTGGTGGAGTTGGAGGGCCAACGGATGTGAGGGAAGGCGATGCAAGAGGTTTTCTTGGATCGAAGTTAGGATTGGAACACGAGTTGAACTGTCGGTTTTTGCTTAAGGGGGTGGCCAGGGTTACTGATAGTGGCGTCAGTCTCAAGGGGTGGAGCAACGTCTGAATAGATGGTCGGAAGGATAATTTGGCCAGTGGATCGCCGGTGCACGTGCACCATGTGTATGTGCATACAAGTGGAGCTTCACCTAAACAAAGAAGAGGAGGGAGCAGTGCCACAATTTAGGCTCGATCGGTTTTGGCTGATATAGCCAGACTAAGGTGGTTCAAACCAAAATGAAAAAAAAATAAAGAAAAAAGAGGGTTCGATGGTACTGGTAAAAGGAGTACTAAGAGAATTGGAGCAAGTACAGGGAGAAAGGAAGGGGCGCAGTAATGTAAGAAGAGGAATGGGCCTACTGGGTTAGATTAGGAACAATTGGGCTGGGCCTAAATCATTAAATAGGAAAAGAAAAAGAAAATAAGACAGAAACAATATGAGATAAGAGATTGGGCCGTAGTTTTGGTTTCATAAATCTTTAACCAAATAGAAAGAAAATAAAAAGAAGAGATAAGGGAAAGTAAGGAAAGAAAAGGATTTTTAAATATTTTAAATAAAATAAATATAATAAACATATGTATAGAAAGGGAATAATAGTCGAGAACTTGACTATGAACTGATACAGAAAGAAACAATTCTGATCATTCAAATTTCTATTATTTAATTTATATAATAATTAAATAATATAGTAACTTATGACTATACGAATGAGATAATACAAATATGTTGAATTATAGCTGAAATTACAACTATTAAGAAGTAATAGGGAAAACTGAAATTAAAAAGGGAGTAAAAAGAAAGAACTGTTAATATGGAAAATGAAATCTGAAGGAATAAATGATCAGGCATGGATCGTTGTAAATGAAGTTAAATATCGTCAGAATTTAACCAAGTTATTTTAAATAGAATAAAGGAATAAACAAAAAATTAAAAAGGGAAAGAGAAGTGGGAAGAAAACTGAACAAAGCAAAGAAGGAAAAGCAGTAACATATAACCGCAACAGAAAAGCAGTAGAGAGACAATTGATTGAAGAAAGAAAAGGAGTAGGAAGAGTAGAAGTAGTGGCCAGAATAAATAAGATAAAATGAAATTGGGCTAGGTAATTAAAGGAGGGAAGAAGAAATTAAAAGAAGAGGTGATCAAGTGGGTATTAAAGAGAATGAAACGAATGTCTGAATCGTATCGACTTAAGTTGACAATCTTTTAATTAGAGATGAATTACAAACTCAAATTAACGAACTAATATCATTGACTTAGTTACCGTGTGCGGAGCACATGCCCTTCTAGTTATAAAATTAAATAATGTGTGTATAGTTATTTATTTACATTGTTGTATTCATTTCTTTGTGCGAAGCATGGGCCATCTAGTTAGAAATTTAAATGATCAGTTCCTTAAATATCATATGACTTTAAAAGACATTAACTGATCGTTTCGAAGAGCCCGGAATTTATACTCCGTTCGATTCGATTTTATACGTTGCGTGTTAGAGATTATTGAAAATAATTGAAAACGGAGATATTCAAGAGCTATTTTTACAGAATAGTGTCTTTGGTTTGTCCAATAGTATGGACGGATGTCTGACAGGGTATTTCCAAAGAGGCCATGTACGTTGATTTCCTCAAACGTATTCTACGGTGGTGAGAAGACACCTTCTCTTAACTTAACAAACAGCCCGAGTATTTTTGTGGGAATCAATTAGTGATTTCCAATGGATTTGACGATGTGGCATTCAAAGTGAATGGTGGACAAGTGTTCTAGAAGATAACGTAACCTCTAGCCTCACAACCAGGAAATGACAAAAAATCGGGCAAGGCAACATGGATAGTTGGGTCATACCCAAGCAGGGTGTATTATCACCATCTAGAGTAATTCCTTTTGTTTTCTCATCTCTTTTCACTGCTGCAGCATTCGGTAGCGGTTGCTGATCCCAACCGTGGAGGTGGTAATATATTCGTTACACTCAAGCTAAATGAGTGGACGGTCATGTGAGGCCGGGTTGCAATACGTTCTTGTTGAACCCCAGTGTATCCCCTCTAGAGTACACAGATCGGCAGGTGCTCCCCTACCTTGTCTATTGGAATCCAATCTCCAATAAGAACCCGCGGTTTCTGACTTTATATTACATATACGCGGAGCTTGAGATGCAAGCGTTCCGCTATATGGTTATTTATTTGATACAAACTATTGTAATATCAAACGATCTTGATATCAAATATGTTTTGGTTTATAGTAAGGTAAAAACCATCCATGTTTATGTATGGGCTGGTCTTATTATTATCTTTTCTTTCAAAAACGTTTCTGAAAAGTTAAAACAATTGTTGTATATCTCATAAGGGAAAAACCCGTTCCGTTTTTACGGCGTGGTCTTATGAGATATACTGTACTAATCAAGCTGTGTTTTAAAACCGTTTACTCATACCAGTCCTCTGACTGACCGGGAGTTTACTTTCTATGTTTTTCCTAAACTCTTGAGTACTCATAACACTTATTATGAGTAGATAAGTGATTTAGGTTACTACTGGAATCTGTTGGAATATTTTGGACTGGAATTCATGGATTCAACTTAGAAGTTCTATCTATTCCTAAGTATCAAGTTTGTATGTTGTGTTGGGCCAATAACCATGTAAGATGCATTATATGATGTAATAGACTCTGATATGTAATATATTATGTGATATTATGTTTTGTTAAAATTCCGCTGTGAGATTCTGATGTTCTTCTTATTCCTCTATTCTATTAGTTCTATCTTTTCTATCTCATCCTCTAACTTCTTTCTCTTAACAGTCAGAGTTCGATACTTGGTTTTTGACAAGTAATGCATAATTTGGTGTTATTATCGAAAATTCTAGTGTCGAATTTTTCCGGCCGTTACAGATTTTGAAGCAAATCTCCTTTTCTTAATGTCAGTATTTGAGTTCGGATATCTACATCAAATCTGCCCATGATGATGTGTGATGCATTTAGCACGTCGTTTTATAAATGGGAAGTTATGACTAGATTTATCTTATGGTGTGGAAATTAATCTTTAGCTTGATCAATGGTGTAACCATCATCTAGTGCCGCATCGTATTTGATTCAGCTTGTTATTCTTGTGTGTTGTCTCATGGAGTTACTTTCTATAATTTCGCCTATCAATTTTGTCTCTTTTCTCATGGAGTTACTTCGAGATCTTAGAATAGGTTGTTGTTTGTTCCGCATTAGGTGGATTTCCATGATAAGCAGTTTTTTGGTAGGTTTCTTTTCTTATCACAAATTCTCACTTAGAAGAGAGGTGATGTGTAAACCTCCAACAACACCTACAGTGTTTGTAACATGAGATTGAGCATTTTAGCTACCATGATACGGTTAATTAAAGATCGTAAAAAGTGGTTTGGGCGCCAGCCACGAAGCAAGACATCTCATTGTTTATAACCATTGTTTTGGGATTTTTGGTGTTGTTTTGTCATTGTCTTTGATGTTATCCCTTTCCAGCATCGGGTTCTTGGCTTTGTGGTGATTCATGCTTATAACTACTAGTGTTGTTCAAAATCACACGACTTAGGTTAATGAGATTTATGGGTTTGGAAATGTTTGTCATTCATGCATGCCTGCTTGAATGAAATCTCATTTCCGTATCTAAACTGACAGTTGTTCTAGGGCTGGAAAGAATAGAATTCTGTGTTGGATACATTTTTGCAAAAGGACCGGTTCTACGTCACGGGTATATAAATAAATAAATCACCGTTCCTTGTTAAAGCTAAAATTTATTTTTGTTTTTTGTGTGTGATTCCAGTTTTCACATTTTTGGTATGACTGACTTCCTTTTTCGCCAGCATGCGACTTGAAAATATTGTTTAAAAACATTGTTTGAAAAAAAAAACTTTTTACCCTTTTTGATTTTTGACTGATTTACTTTCTTTTATTTCGGGTTGTGCGAAAACACAAAATTTAGATATGGCAGTGTATGCATATTTAAATGTCTATTCAACATTAAAATGGACGATCTGAATAGCAAAATGTGTATGTTAACGAAATTTGGTTTTTTCATACGAATCTCATATGGAAATTAAAGCGGTATTGAAAAAGGATTTTCAAAATAAATACAAAAAGTTTTAAGCGAAAATTTATTTTTATGGAAAATTTTGATTTTTGGTCATATGAATAGCGTACGGAAGATGTTTGGACGTTTTGGGTGCGCGTTTTAGTGGTGCAGCAGGACCAACGTTATGATAAAAAGGAAAAGGCTATTTTAGCCTTGGAACCGTTGTTTCCATATCTTGTCAACGATGCGTGCGAACTATTAATTAACTTGTTTTATGTTCTAGAGCTTGTTTTAAGCCTTCTTTATAGTTTGCAGATGGAAAATTTTGGAGTATTTTGGGTAACTTAGGTGAAAATTCCACGGTAGGGCGGGAAATGGAATACTCATAAGCGGAAGATATGTTAAAATATTTCCTTTAATTTCGTTATTCCTGGTTTGGGAGAAGTTAAACAGAGAATGATTAGATTGCGTGACGTTTTGGATGGTGGGGTTTGGATGCAAAATAGTTTGCTTCACACTTTTATTCGTAGTTGTGTGAAGGTAATAAATGGAAAGGAGTTTCCAAATTTTCGTTCATACAGAATTGCAAGTATATTTATGATGTTCTGCATCATGTTTTCAAAAGTGTTTTAAAAATCTCAACGCATACATATAGAGAGCCCGATTTAGAATCGTCTTGCATGCATGTTTTATGCTTGAAATGCATTATATACACCATGCACATATACACATGGTTGCAAAGTGGATGTACACAAATTGGTTGTGTAGTATAGGATAACTAGGTGTTAGAATTTCGGGATGAAATTCCTTTTAAGGGGGAGAATGTAACAACCAGAAATTTTGACAATAATTAGTTATTTAATTAGAATCAAAAAAATAGTAATTTCTGCAAACTATGGAATTTGACTACAAAACTTTAACTGCTGCATTCGTCTCAGAGTTCTGTTTAACTTTCAAGTTTGGAGTTTTGCAAACGGAGTCCATATGAAAAAGTTACGAACAAAATACAAAAAATGAACGGAAATAAATAAAGAAAATAAATTATATATATAATACATTTTATAACCAGCCCTCATTGAGAAAACTGGCAATAGGGCGGTCGACACCCTCCTAGGAGGGTCGACTGCTTTGGGCCTGTAGTGCCCAATGACGGATAGGTATTGAGGGGCAATTTGGTTATATTTTATAATACGAATGGACAGATGTTAATTAAAAAAAATCTATCGGTCCTAGGACAATTTCACTCTTGTGAATAAAGGGGAAATGCCTCATTCTTTTCCATTTAAATCTACAATAGCAGGGGAGCTCTACCATTTTCCTCCTTCTCCAAACCTAATTTCTTAATCTAAAATATATTCGTATATAACAAATCAAATCCAAATCATATAGAATTGAGAGGATTATTAGATTCAGTCGAAAAGAATGCAAATTGACATTCAAAAATAGATTCTCCCTTCTCTTTCTATTTTCTTATATTTCTACAGATCTGAAATTGTCCCCTTTTCAGATAAATTGTAGATTTATAAGAATTTGGAAATTGTAGGCCTAAAAGGGTTCAAACTTTGGATTTGGAGGCTACAAGGTGAGTGGGAAATTTATATATACATTTATAATAATGTATTTATATCTCTTGTATTAGATTCAATTTTTATGCCTATGCCTACCTGATCTGATAAATAAATTGTTGTAATTAGACTGACACCCATCAAATCTGGTCGTATAAAGTGTTGAAATTTGTGAATACTACATTGTGGCTATGAATAAAATGAATTGTAGGATGTTTATGCTTATTTACACATATTTCTACAGTTATGTTTTGAAATTTATTGCAATTATATTGTAGAATGTATTGTTGACATGGCATGACACTGTAGATCTGGAATCAGTCTCATTAAACACCAATTAGATGTTGTTACATTACAGATCTCTAGAACAGTGTTGAGTAGAAATTTATGTAAATTTGGGTAAAAATATATGATTGGTAAATTATGTGATTGTAATGTTAAAGGAAATATGCCAACTATATTCAATATTTTGGGTTTTGGCTTAATCATTGTGAATATGCCCCTTTTCCCATTTTTGAATAAAAAGGCATTATTTTGAAATCAAAAGAGGTATGATAAAAAGATCAAAAAGGGAAAAGTGGTGCAAATGTACATACAAATATAAGTATACATATTTGTGTGTATTTGCATCAAGTATTCCAAATTATATATTTACATATATTTCTTGTAAATTTGGAAATATGTCAATTCCACAAATTAGGCATAATTTACAATGACTACGGCTAAAGATCTTTTTGTAATATTTGGAACCTTTTGAAAATATTGAATGTAAAAAGGAATGTTTGGTTGTCAATTAAACTAAATCATTTATGAATAAGAATAAAAATAAAAATAATAACAACGTTGACTGCATGAAAACATAAAATATAAATATATACAAATTATCCATCCAAATCAATGTAAAACGGTAAAATATACATATAGTATTGAATGTTTGAATAGTATTCATTTATGGAATCTTATATGTAAATTTTTTTCCATAATAAATGATTATATCTGTGGTGACCATTTGTGGCAATCAATATAATTAATTGCAATAAATAATACCACAAATCGGTAAATAACAATTATGACCAATGTTGACTAGGGAAATGAATATAATAGGATATGGGTACAATTCCTAATTTAATTAGGATAAATGTTGTAAACCCCAAATTAGGGAATTTGAATTATAACCGCATTTAGGCATAAGGTTAAAATCAACTTATGGTATAAGCCTCCCCGGAACCGACCGGCAGATCCAGCAACCACAGGTAGTCAACTTAATGAGAGGGGTTAATGCATAAATATAAACGTACTAAAGCGCGAGATTAAGTTTAACTTATGGTAGAAGTCTGGCAGGAACCGACCGACAAATCCAGCATCCACAAGTTGTCAACTTAATGTGAGAGGCCTGGTATGTAAATAAATATATATATGTGTATGTATAAAACAGTCAACAAATAATAAAAAAATAATAAGAATAGTAATTGTCTTTTGGGGTACAACAGATAGACAACTTGAGACTGATAAATAGTTGCCTTGGGAAACTATGACTGTTACGGTCATAAAGAGCAATAAACAAATAAATAGAAGAAAATGGGTGTCAAAAAGGGGATTAATGGATATAGATTGTCATTTAAATACTAAGTCCAAATTTGTAACACCCCATATTTTCTGTAAACACTAAAGTTACTAATTAAAGAATAATTAATTTCAAATGTAAGAATTAAAGGAAACGGGTTATGCCATTGCATTCGTCTCGGAATTCTGCTTAAGATGGAGTCCGAGTTTGCGTAAATCGGACTCCGTATGAAGGAGTTATAGCCTTCAGAAGTCTCAAAATTAAATTAAAAATTCAAACAGCTCGGTTCAGAATTCAAAATTCAAAAATCAGAAGCAGAAGCGGGTTGGGCGAGAAATTTCCCGCCAAGGCCAGGTCGACCAGGGGGTCGACCTCTCCCCAAATAGGTCAACCAGGGGGTCGACCTGGGGGCCGACCTACCCCCCTGGGAAGATCTGAAAGATGACGATTTCTGACTCCCTGCTGAGTCACTAGGCCTCATGTGGCTATTCTATCTTGTCTGGACGGTATTGATTGCATCTCGGGTTGATCTAACGGCTCTTATTTAATTAAACCTCTATAAAAGCAACCTAACTCTCAACCCTAAATCACAAATATTCATACCAAGAGTCGTCATGCCATTAATGGACGACCTAGAGTAGCCGTCATCCTCCTTCCACTTGAAAGCAAGATAGAAGCTTCATATCAAATTAAATCATGTCTAATTTAGAACAACGATTAGTCTACATCAAGGACGAGCAATTCAGTTTCAGAATATAGATCCTAGAAATCAAGTTTTTCCTTTTGTTGTAAGTGTAGTTATCTTTCAGATGTGAATAGATTAAAGACATGGTTTGTAATGAATTGTAAAATAGAATAGTATCAAGTTGTATGTGATGCTGATTCATGTCTATTCATGTCTATTCTATCATATATGCGTATGAACTATTGTGGTCTATCGAACCTATCATGTTATGTGGAAATTGGTGAATAAACCTATGATGTTGTATAGGAATTTGGGAATGAAATTATCATATGTAAGTTGGTGATATTATGATACATACAAGTTTTAGGTTAAGTCATGTCGTTTATGCCTAATTGTTTACATCCATTATGCATACATGTTTAGATCTACGACCTTGATGATATTATGATACATACAAGTTTTAAGCTAAGTCATGTCGTTTATGCCTAATTGTTTAGATCCATTATGCATACATGTTTAGATCTAGGACCTTATATGTTTAGATCTACAACTTCATATGTAAGATCCATACGCCTTTAGGTTAGATCCATATGCCTTTATGTTAGATCTATGTTAACTTGATTCAACCCCTATGCAAGTTCACCACTACATGCCAAGTTTAATTTGTATAGTTTTATGTAAATTCACATACTGTGGTTCATGTTGCATAGATCTAATTTGCAAGTTCATGAATAAAAGTATATTGTTCTATGCCAAATTCATGTGACACATGTGTAGTTAGATCCATACTCTTGTATGATTTTGGAATATTGCAAAGTTCCTCTTTTCCCCTTTTTGTTTTATAAGTAGGCTAAAATATCGAGCCTAACATCCTATGTAATTTTGCGAACGTACAATGGGGGTAACGTTGGGGAAAACTTGAAATTACATGTAATTGGCATGTTTGGCATAATCATGATAAATGGCACGAAAATGGTATAATTTTTATACCTAAAAATTATGGACTTGATTTAGAGGGAAAGTGGGCCATGATAATAAATAATTGGCAAATTTACATATAAACATAAAAGGATAAATATGTAAATTTAGAAAAAGATGAATATGCCTAACCCGAGGTTAGATTGAGTTACGGTATAAGACTGCCCGAAACTGCCCGACAAATCCAGCAACCGTAAAAATACCTATCTAATGTGAGTGGTTAGTGCATGGAGCCCAAAAGAACCTGACGTTAGACTGAGTCGTGGTGTAAAACTGCCCGGAACAGACTGGCACATCCAATGACCACAACAATACCTGTCTAATGTGAGTGGTTGTTACTTTAATGAAATGAATTGAAGCTAAGTCAGGAATAGTAGGGTTAAACCAATTATGGAAACACTTAACCAATTCAACATGTTAACTAAACTGATGGGTGGGGTTAGATAAGCTTGGACACTTAACCAATTTAACATGTTGGCTAGAAAACCCTAGTAACGGGGACTCATTTCAGCAGTAACCCACATATATGTATCATGGTACCCTGAACTAGGCAGGGCGGGGCACGATTACTGGGCTGCTTATAAGCGGTCAAAACAACGACGAGTGGTGCGTCAGTGTAGGTTCTGACAGAATACGGGCGTGCATGTACTCCGGAGTGGAAAAAGAAGGCACTGGGCATCAGTAGTCATACACTGTGCATCTTGAATCGGGTCGGGTTGCCACCATAGGATTTGATACAAACTATGGTGGGACCGGCACAGGTTTCTACAATCAAGCGGGGGCCGAATGACACACGGGACAAATGTATGCGAGTAGGAGCCGATCGATAAAAAGGGATCATTTCACCATGTATATGGGGTGCTAGTTTGGACTAGTATAGATAGGTGTAGAGAAGTAGAATGGGTGCGATAGTATATTCGGTTTAAACTTCCTTGTCTTGGTTTATGTTAGTTAGTTATTCTGGTATGGTCCTATTTTCAGTTTATTCTTATCATGACCCTTTTCCTTATTCACAAACTGAAATATCACTAGACTTACTCAGGCTTATGTATGACCCATTTTCATTCTCTCTCTTTTCTTCCGTTCCCCCCCCCCCTCAGGTAGTCAGGGAGGGAATAGCTCAGCTTAATTTGGACCGTTCATCTTTCCAAGCTTGAAGGCTCTGTGATGTATAACTTGGAATATCTTACCTTGGTCTATGGCTTTGGATACACTACTACTTGGGGATTTATGCAGTTTTATTTTGTTTTATGCTTCTTTATGTAATAATCAAGACAAAGATAATGATGTAATGATTTGGAAGTTGGTTTTAAACAATTTGCTGAAATGTTTTGTTATGAACAACCTTTGAAATAAAGCTAGTTTCTTTTCCGCTGCTTATATATATATATGTATATATATATATATATCTGTCTTGTAAATTATCTGTGACTTTTACCTATAATGCTCCACCGAAGTTAAGGCATTCCCTTTGCGAGTGACCTTAACAGAGGTGGGGTGTTTCACTTGGTATCAAAGCAAAGGTTTACCAGATCAGATAAAATTTTTGAAAAACTGTTTTTCAAAAAAAAGTTTAAAGAAGAAATTTTCAAGAAAAGGTGTTTTATTTTAAAAAAGGCTTAATCCCCCAAAGCCATATGCACTATCTTTCTACCATTTTTTTTGAATCTTTCCTTTTTCATTTCAGCATGTCTGGGGATCTTAACCTTCTAGAGGGCGTGCCGGTACCTGGTTGGTTCAGAAGGTACCTAAAGGCTAAGGCTAATGCCGCAGGCCCAGCAGACGTTCCTCATTCCCTAGCTGCTGTGGTTCGTCCTCCTCCTCCTCGTGCAAATTCTTTCTCAAAAATATGTAGGGACTTTCGAGCCATGGGTGGAATGAACTTCAATGGAAATGAATCCTTCATGGAAGCAAGAATCTGGCTTAAAGAAACTGAGGATTTGTTCGATATCTTCGAAGTGGTTAATAGGCAGAAGATACAGTTGGCAGTATGGTTACTCAAAGACGAAGCTTCCTATTGGTGTGAAGTCACTAACGCTGAAATACCAATTGAAAATTGGATGGATTTTAGAATGAGGTTTGAAATTAAATTCCTCTCACAAGATGAACGAAGCCTACAGATAGAGAAGTTCTTAGCTCCCAAACTGGGAAGTATGCCGGTCAAGGAATACGTCAACCAATTCAATCAGCTGGCTAGGTTCGTATTGGAGTTAGTGAACACTCCACATAAGAAGCTCTCCGCTTTGTTAAAGGGTTGAATGAGCCACTGCACATCGTAGCTATGTCCCATATACCTATGGGTGTGACTTATGAGAGACTGGTGGACCTGGCACTGTTACAAGAAGAAGATAAGGTTGGCAAGAAGGAGACATAGGTGGAAGCATCTCAGGATAAGAAAGGGGAAGGATCACAGAGCAAGAAGACAGATTCCAAGAAGGGTGGGAAGAGCAACAAACCCCGTGACAAGAGGAAGTGTAATTTTTGTGGCATTCCTGGACATCTGGTTAAGGACTGCAGAAAGAAGAAAAGGAAGATGGGTGGCTGCTTCCATTGCGGCGAGGCAGGACACATGGCTAGGGACAGCCCAAGAAAGCAAGGACAGAGAGCTCGATCTACTTCTGGAGGGCAGGTTCACGCTCTCATGGCACCTCCGCAAGAACAAGGTAGAAAAGTTTATGTTGAGAGTTTAGTTTATCTTTTTGATCATCCTATTCATACACTCTTTGATTCTAGCGCATCGCACTTTTTTTTATCAACTGCTTTAGTTGAATCTCTGCACCTAGACACCATTTTAGTACAGGATCCCTTGGTTGTTTCAAATCTAATTGGGGGCTCAACTTATTTTTCAATGATTTGTTTTGATTTGGAAATTTCAATATTAAGTGTGGGGTTTAGATGCAATGCCTATGTTTGGGGTTCACGGGCTATGGGTTGATTCTAAGCACGGATTGGCTACCCAGTAATGGTGCCATCCACAATTGTGAAAGGAGAGTGGTTAGACTCATGACTCGCCTCGATAACACTCTTGAAATTTCTTGTAATCCCATGAACTCTGTTATGCTTAGCTATCTAGAATCTCTCGATACGTCTATTGAGAATTTGCAGTCTGTTAGAGTAGTCCGTGAATACCCGGATGTCTTTGAAGAGGTTAAAGGGTTACCTCCGAAACGGGATATAGACTTCCACATATACCTCGTTGATAATGCAAAACCCGTTGCTTTACCCGTTAGACACATGTCTCCAAGGGAGAGGAAAGAACTCAGCAAGCAAGTTAAAGAGTTTCTTGAGAAGAGGTACATAAGGCGGAGTATTTCTGAATGGGGTGCTCCAGTAGTATTCACAACTAAAGCGGATGGTTCGCTTCACCTATGCATTGACTATAGGGAGCTAAACAAGCTGACCAAGAAGAATAGGCACCCACTTCCAAGAATAGATGACTTGTTCGATCAGCTTGTAGGTGCATCGGTTTTCTCCCAACTAGATTTAGCTACCAGGTTTCATCAGCTAAGAGTGGCTGAAGACAATATTGATAAGACAACGTTCAGAACTTCAGATGGTTTCTTCGAGTGGATTGTCATGCCTTTTGTCTTGGCAGACGCACCCGCTTATTTCGTTGATTTAATGAGCAGGGTGTTCAGGGAGTTCCTCAATAAGTTTGTGGTGGTCTTGGTAGTTGACATCTGGATTTTCTCAAAGAGTGAGGAAGAACATGCTCAGCATTTAAAAGAAGTCATGGATAATCTTCGAGCACATCAGTTGAAAGCAAAATTCTCCAAATGCCACTTCTGGAGGGAGGAAGTAAGATTTCTTGGACATGTGGTATCCAAGGAAGGGTTAGCCATGGACCCCGCAAAAGTAGTTGCAGTGCAAGATTGGAAGGTTCCACGGAATGCGACCGAGGTCCGGAACTTCCTCGGGCTAGCTGGCTTTTACCGAAAGTTCATCAAAGACTTTGCGAAAATCTCAGCTCCGCTTACGAAGTTGACAAAGAAAAACCTAACTTTTGATTGGGATTTGGATTGCGATATTACTTTCCAACGATTAAAGAGAGCTCTAACAATAGCCCAAGTTCTGACATTGCTGGATGGGAGCAAGATGTTTACCATGCACACAGACGCATGTGGTACGGGACTAGGTGCTGTCTTGATGCAAGAAGGGAAGGTAGTATCTTATGGTGGCAGACAGTTAAAAGTACATGAGAAAAACTACCCAACCCACGATGTAGAGTTGGTTGCCATCGTCTTTGCGCTTAAGTCTTGGCGCCATTATCTCCTAGGTGAGAAATTTGAATTGTATACTGACCATAAATCATTGAAGTACCTTTTCTCGCAGAAAGATCTTAACTTGAGGCAATAAAGGTGGATGGAATTCTTGGCATCCTACGATTTCGAGATTTCCTATACCCCTGGCAAGGGCAATGTAGTAGCAGACACCTTGAGTAGAAAGAAGCTGACCTTAAGCCCTCTCTTTGTTGAAAGGCAGAGCTTATATTACATAGCCAATTTTGACATTAGACCCTCCATCGATCATGTGGCTGGTTTGTTAGCATCACTAGAAGTGCATCCTACTCTTTTGGACTTAATAGGAACCGCGCACGTGAAGACCATCAGCTAGTTGGTGTGATGGACAAGCTAATTAGGGGTGATACTTCTAGTCACCTCAATAGATACTCCATCGATGATAAGGAATGGTTGAGGCGGGATGGAAGGCTATGCATCCAACAAGCAAGGGATTTGGTGAAGAAGGTTATCGAAGAGGCGCACCATTCCAAGTTGAACATACACCTCGGTGGAGACAAGATGTATAAATATGTAAAAAGGGTTTTCCTTTGGGATGGCATGAAGAGGGATGTAGCTGAATTCGTATCGAAGTGCTTAGTATGCCAGCAAGTCAAGGCGGAGCAAAAGAAGCTTGGTGGTTTGCTTCATCCTCTAGAGGCCCCACAGTGGAAATGCGATAGCATTTCAATGGACTTTATTGATGGGGATGCCTAGGTCAAGAAGGGGCAATACCAGTATTTGGGTAATATTGGACAGGCTCACAAAGAGCGTTCCCTTTATACCCGTTAAAAGTAGGAGGACTACCTCATCTTTAGCATCCATTTATCTTAAAGAGATAATCCGACTCCATGGGATACCCTCCAGTATTGTAAGTGACCGCGATCCTATTTTTACGAGCGAGTTTTGGAGGAGCTTGCAAGAGGCTGTAGGCACCCAGCTATGCTTAAGCACTTCCTATCACCCCCAAACTGATGGTTGGATAGGAAGGGTGAACAGGGTATTAGAAGACCTCTTGAGATTATGCATTCTTGACTTCGTAGGAACATGGGAGGATCATCTTCCTTTGGTGGAGTTTCCCTACAACAATAGCTACCAAGCCACTATAGGCATGGCACTCTTCGAAGCTTTATATGGAAGACCGTGCCGATCACCAACTTGTTTGTGGGAGTCTACAGACAAGCTCATACTTGGACCAGATATGATTAGAGAAACTTCAGAGAAAGTGGACTTGATACAAAGAAGAATGAAGACTGCCTAAGATAGACAGAAGTCATACGCAGATAAAAGAAGGACCGACCTTGAGTTTGAGGTTGGGGATTGGGTTTTCCTTAAAGTATCTCCTTTGAGGAACGTCGTTCGATTCGGATCCGCAGGGAAGTTGGCACCAAGATTTATAGGCCATTTCCTATCATTGAGAAGATTGGGAAGATGGCTTACAGAGTAGAGTTTCCCTAAAGATTGGCTGGAGTTCATAATGTTTTTCATGTTTCTCACCTACGAAAGTGCCTACATGAGTCTATGGAAGTGGTAGAACCAAGCATATTAGAGGACGTAGAAGTAGAACAAGAGGCGACTGTGAGAAGAGTTCAAACTTGTATCTTGGGTACAGAAGTCAAAAAGCTACACAACCGCGAAGTCAAACTTGTTAAAGTTCAATGGAGTGACGCTGAGGAAGACGCGACTTGGGAGACTGAGGCCAAGATACGCCCAGCCTACCCTTTTCTTTTTTAGGGTACATCTTTGAACTCTTCTTCCTTAAATTTGTCCATGCTCATATCTATCTTTTTAGTATTTTTTTTCCTCGGTGTTATCCTTGATCCTTAGGTAGAAACCAATGGATGTAAACATGTATTTGAAACATGTTATGATTGATGGTTGCAAGTGGTTGCTAGTGGTTACTTGTGGATGCATACACACCCACATTAGGTATTAGATCAGCTCCGTCTCTGTCATATTGCATATGCATATATGTACTTGTATATGATTGAAACTTTATGTGTTATCATGTGGATGTTGCATTTGTATGAATGATTATGCACTCATGTAGAAAGTATGATTATGGGTGATTGCATGCATAATGGACTCATGGCAATGACATGAATTGCATTAAGGATGTCAACCGTATCAATAGACCACCTGATTTTGCATTAGATAAGGACATGTACACACACTATGCATATGATCATGAATCATTAGAAGTCTTTTAAGGACAATGGACGCCTGTGTTTGATGTTTGAGTAGATGGACGATTGGATGGTATGATATACGTTCTTCTTGACTTGAAGATTTCGGGAACGAAATCCTTTAAGGAGGGGAGAATGTAACACCCTATTTTTTCTATAAACACTAAGGTTAGGAATTAAAGAATAATTAATTTCAAATATAAGAACTAAGGGAAACAGGTTACACCATTTCGTTCATCTCAGAATTCTGCTTGAGATAGAGTCTGAGTTTGCGTAAATCGGACTCCGTATGAAGGAGTTATGGCCTTCAGAAGTCTCAGAATTAAATTAAAAATTCAAACAGCTCGGTTCAGAATTCAAAATTCAAAATTCAGAAGCAGAAGCGGGCTGGGCAGGAAATTTCCCGCCCTAGGCCAGGTCGACCAGGAGGTCAACCAGGGGTCGACCAGGGGGTCGACCTCTCCCGAAACAGGTCGACTAGGGGGTCGACTTAACCCCCCCGACAGATCTGAAAGATGACGATTTCTGACTCCCTGCTGAGTCACTAGGGCTTATGTGGCTATTCTATCTTGTCTAGACGGTATTGATTGCATCTAGGGTTGATCTAACGGCTCTTATTTAATTCAACCTCTATAAAAGCAACCTAACTCTCAACCCTAAATCACAAATATTCATACCAAGAGTCGTCATGCCGTTAATGGCCGACCTAGAGTAGCCGTCATCCTCCTTCCACCTGAAAGCAAGATAAAAGTTTCATATCAAATTAAATCGAGTCTAATTTAGAACAACGATTAGTCTACATCAAGGGAGAGCAATTCAGTTTCAGAATACATATCCCAGAAATCAAGTTTTTCCTTTTGTTGTAAGTGTAGTTATCTTTCAGATGTGAATAGATTAAAGACATGGTTTGTAATGAATTGTAAAATAGAATTGTGTCAAGTTGTATGTGATGCTGATTCATGTCTATTCTATCATATATGCCTAT
Source organism: Allium sativum (assembly GCA_030737875.1). Lineage (NCBI taxonomy): Eukaryota > Viridiplantae > Streptophyta > Magnoliopsida > Asparagales > Amaryllidaceae > Allium > Allium sativum. The sequence continues at coordinate 250,707,188 of CM060918.1, read as the reverse complement.
GAACTATTGTGGTCTATCAAACCTGTCATGTTATGTGGTAATTGTTGAATAAACCTATGATGTTGTATAGGAATTTGGGAATGAAATTATCATATGTAAGTTGGTGATATTATGATACATACAAGTTTTAGGTTAATTCATGTCGTTTATGCCTAATTGTTTAGATCCATTATGCATACATGTTTAGATCTACGACCTTGATGATATTATGATACATACAAGTTTTAGGCTAAGTCATGTCTTTTATGCCTAATTGTTTAAATCCATTATGCATACATGTTTAGATCAACAACCTTATATGTTTAGATCTACAACTTCATTTGTTAGATCCATATGCCTTTATGTTAGATCCATGTTAACTTGATTCAACCCCTATGCAAGTTCACCACTACATGCCAAGTTTAATTTGTATAGTTTTATGTAAATTCACATGCTTGTGGTTCATGCTGCGTAGATCTAATTTGCAAGTTCATAATTAAAAGTATATTGTTCTATGCCAAACTCATGTGACACGTGTGTAGTTAGATCCATACTCTTGTATGATGTTGGAATATTGCAAAGTTCCTCTTTTCCCCTTTTTGTTTAATAAGTAGGCTAAAATATCGAGTCTAACATCCTATGTAATTTTGCGAACGTACAACGGGAGTAACGTTAGGGAAAACTTGAAATTACATGTAATTGGCAAGTTTGGCATAATCAAGATAAATGGCATGAAAATGGTATAATTTTTATACCTAAAAATTATGGACTTGATTTAGAGGGTTAGTGGGCCATGACAATAAATTGTTGGCAAATTTACATATAAACATAAAAGGATAAATATGTAAATTTAGAAAAAGACGAATATGCCTAACCCGAGATTAGATTGAGTTATGGTATAAGACTGCCCGGAACCGCCCAGCAAATCCAACAACTGTAACAATACCTATCTAATGTGAGTGGTTAGTGCATGGAGCCCAAAAGAACCTGAGGTTAGACTGAGTTGTGGTGCAAAACTGCCCGGAACCGATCACCACATCCAATGACCACAACAATACCTGACTAATGTGAGTGGTGGGTGCTTTAATGAAATGAATTAAAGCTAAGTCATGAATAGTAAGGTTAAGTCAATTAAGGAAACACTTAACCAATTCAACATGTTAATTAAAATGATGGGTGGGGTTAGGTAAACTTGGACACTTAACCAATTTAACATGTTGGCTAGAAAACCCTAGTAACGGGGACCCATTTGAGCAGCAACCCAGATAGATGTATCATGGTACCCTAAACTAGGCAAGGTGGGGCACGATTACTGGGCTGATTATAAGCGGTCAAAACGACGGCGGGTAGTGTGTCAGTGTAGGTTCCGACGGAATACAGGCGTGCACGTTCTCTGGAGTGGAAAAAGAAGGTACTGGGCATCAGTAGTCATACACTATGCATCTTGAATCGTGTTGGTTTGTCACTATAGGATTTGATACACCCCATGGTGGGACCAGCATAGGTATCTACAATCAAGCGGGAGTCGAATGACACACGGGACAAATGTATGCGAGTAGGAGCTGATCGATAAAAAGGTATCATTTCACCATGTATATGGGGTGCCAGTTGGGACTAGTATAAATAGGTGCAGAGAAGTAGAATGGGTATGATAGTATATTCGGTTTAAACTTCCTTGTCTTGGTTTATGTTAGTTAGTTATTATGGTATGGTCCTATTTTCAGTTTATTCCTATCATGACCCGTTTCCTTATTCACACACTAAAAAATCACTAGACTTACTCAGACTAATGTCTGACCCATTTTCTTTCGCTCTCTTTTCTTCCGCCCCCCCGGTAGCCAGGGAGGGAATAGCTCAGCTTAATTTGGACCGTTCATCTTTCCAAGCTTGAAGGCTCTGTGATGTATATCTTGGAATCTCTTACCTTTGGCTATGGCTTTGGATACACTACTACTTGGGGATTTATGCAGTTTTATTTTGTTTTATGCTTCTTTATGTAATAATCAAGACAAAGATTATGATGTAATGATTTGGAAGTTGGTTTGAAAAAGTTTGTTGAAATGTTTCATTATGAACAACCTTTGAAATAAAGCTAGTTTTTTTCCGCTGCTTATATATATCTGTCTTGTAAATTATCTGTGTCTTTTACCTATAATGCTCCACCGAAGTTAAGGCATTCCCTTTGCGAGTGACCTTAACGGAGGTGGGGTGTTTCAAAATTAGGTAAGAAATCAAATATGTAACACCCCATAATTTTATAATACTAAGATTCACAAATCAAGGCAGAATTAAATTTTAAAATCAAAATCAAGGGAAATGGGTTACACCATTGCGTTCGTCTCGGAATTCTGCTTGGAAACGAGTCCGAGTTTACAAGAATCGGAGTCCGTATGAGGGAGATATGACCCTACGAAGTTTCAGGAATTTTCAGAATCGAAAACAGCTCGAAATTCGAATTCAAACCCAGAAGCAGGTTGGGCGGGAAATTTCCCGCCCAAGCCCAGGTCGACTGGGGAGTCGACTGGGTAGTCGACCCCCCCCCACCAGGTCGACTGCACAGTCGACCTGGGGGTCGACCTGGTGCCAGAACCCGGTTTTGGACCTGGGTTCATTCTGATGCATTTAGCCCGATTTTCTGACCAGATTCATAACCCTAATCCTATATAAACAGCCCCTAGTCTCCTTCTCTATTCACAATTCTTCTCTAACCTTATGCTGCAAAGTTTCTTGGTAGACATGGCTTCTTCTCCTCCTCTAAATTAAATAATAAATAAAATAATATGTAAAGTAAATCAAGACGAGGAAATGCTGCTCAAGACTTTCAAGAGGAGATTCAAAACAAGCTAGGATTCAAGTGAAGATTCAAACAACTTCAACGACTGTTTTTCTACGAATCTAATATAATCTCTGTAAGTCGGTTACTTTTTAGATTTGAACGTTTTCTCTATTTGTGACATGAAATTAAAGGAATAAAAGAATATGCCAAATCTTTCTGTTCGAATCAGTGCTTATATCCTTGGACCTAATTAAGAACTGTTATGATTCGATGACCAATAAGACTATGACTATGAAACTATGGACCTTAAAACCATATGCCTCTTTGACTATGAACATTGCCTATGACTGTGACTCATGACTATGAGAATTATTTTCCTTTGACTATGAACATCGCCTATGACTGTGATTCATTAACTGTGAGGATTTATTGCCTATGACTATGGATATAAGGTTATTATTTATGCCCTTGACACTGTAGTTACAAAACCATGCTGTACCCCAAACTGGCATTATATTGGATTTAGGCTTGACTCTAGTTATCCTTGGATCTTGATCGTGGGAATTTACCTATTAAGTTAGGTCTAGCCATGTTCTTGAACCTATACTATTCAACCCTTTTTATGTCATAACCATTTCAGATCTATAGGCCTTCGATGTTTTGGATCAATTTATTTCAGTGTAATTCGTTAGGTCTGTAATTAGTAAATTATAATTTTATGCCAGTTATTATGTCTATCTTTTCATAGCATCTTTCATTCATTCCCTTTTCATCTACGAATCTAGATTTATCTATAATCTGGATTGAATCACGATTATACGAATGATGCGAATACGATTTGGGAAAAATATGAAATTTACTAAAACGTAGTTATAAACTTGGAAATTGGCATAAATTGGGAACACGTATTATGGCATGTTTATAAAAAGGCAAATTGGATAAATTTGACATGAATTATAGGATGTGTAATTTGAATCTAGTATTGACTTGTAAATCTAGCATTTACATGAACTGTGAACTAGAATAATAAGTCTAGTTTGACATGAACTGTAATTAGAATGTTAAATCAGAATTGGATTAGCTAATTTGGCATAATAAGTATATTGGCATAAATTTGAAATTGGCCATAATTGTGAGTAATTGTCATGTTTAGCAAAATCATGGTTAGTGACACTTAATTTGGTATAGTTTACATACAAAAAAGCATAAATATGATATAGAGGGGAAAAAGGACCATAATAATAAATGTTGACAATTTACATTAAAAGAGTAATTATGAAATAAGTAAATTAGGAATAATTTACTTATAGAATTTGTCCTAAATGAGAAAATGAAAATTTAGACAAATTAAAGGTTTATTAACGACATCTCTTTTAATAACACACCAGAAAGTTCTAGGGTGACAGAGAGGATAGTGTCTAGGCTTAGGTTTGGAAAATACAAGTTTCTGCTCTCCCTGGCTATCCCTAACTGATCCGACGGACGGGATGGTTACTTTCAAAACCTGATTTGAAAATTAATCAAAACCCTTTGAACTTAGAAAACATATGTGTAACACCCCACCTCCGCCAGGGTAACTCTTGCAAGTACACTGGCTTTGGAGGGGCGTTAAACGAGGTAAACATGCATGCAGATATCACAAGACAGAACATATAAGTAAAACAGAGTAAATAAAGCAGCGGATAAAACTAACATTTCAAAACCATAGTCAAGTTACATCAAAGTACTTGGTCATTATTTTCCACAAAACATAGTCTAGAATCATAAACTGAAAACTGGAAATAACATAAAGTAACTATCCCCAAGGTAGAATAAAGCCATAGAGAGCTCAAGTCCAAACCGTACATGAGCTATCCAGAAAAGCAGCTAAAGATCCAAGCTAGGTACCAGTGTTCCCACCCTGTAAACCTGGGGGGGGGGGGAACGGAATAAAAGAGGCGAAAGAAAACGGGTCAGTCAAAAAGACTGGTAAGTCCTATCTACTATTAGTATAAAAACTAATAAAGTTAACTGAACATGTAAAACAGGGATGAGATGTAGGGTGATAACTGGCATGGTGAAAAGTTAACAAGATAGATCAAGTGTGGCATCGCATATACAAGGTTAAGTTGCACCAGGTGTGTACTAGTATTCCAATCCATGTCAATTATAAACAAGAAATGATCCTTTAGCCCAATGTTGGCACAAACCCATCAGATGACCTAAATCAAGGTCCAACTAATCGGTCTAGTCGATCGGCTCCCTATAAGCCTAACTCGTCGTGTATCGGTGTCATACGGCTTAATCATGGATTGTAGTTAACTGTGCAAGGTCCACCCTAGGGTGTATCCGGCCCTACGGTGTAAACCTCAGACACAATTCAAGTATGCACAGTCTAAACCTACCGGTGCCCATGTTCAACTACGGACTTAATGTGCACGACCATGGTCCGCCTGAACAACCGGTGCACCCTTCAGCCGTCTCTTTTGGCCTCTTACAATCAGTCCAGTAATCGTGCCCCACCCTTGCCTAGTCCAGGGTACCCATGATACTTCCAAGTAGGTTACTGCTGAAAAGGACCACGTAACTAGGGTTTTAAACGGGTTAAGTGTGGTTAACCCTATCCTAACCATGTATTGAGTCGGTCAAGTGTGTCCAAGCAGTTCATGACTTAACCCTATCAATACATCGTGTTCAACTGGTTAAGTATATTCAAGTAGTCCATGACTTAACCCTACCAATCCATCGTGTTTAATTGGTTAAGTATTCAAGTAGTCCATGACTTAACCCTACCATGTGGCATTAATTAACTTAATGCACCCCAACCTCTCACATTAAACTTTGTTGTGGTTACTAGTTAAGCCGGGCGGGTCCGGGTAGCTTTACACCACAACCTAGTCTAACCTCGGGTTTGAAGTGCGATATGACCAACTACTCACATTGAGTCCTATTGTTTGTAGCCACTAGTTAAGCCGGTCGGTTCCGGGTAGATTTATGCTACAAACTCAACCCAACCTCGAGTTGGCCACTTTCATGTTTTCTACATGTCATGTCCACGTTCATGTTTTCAAGCATAAACACATGTCAAACTTTCATGTCATATTTTCAAGTCATGCTTTCGTGTTATTTAAGTTTGCCCAACTACCCATAACGTATTCCCATCGCACGTAAATTCGCATCAAAGCAAATAGATCAAGAGGGACATAACAATATGACAAGGTGGGCATAAGGGGGCAAAGTCTATCACAAATTAAACATGGTGATATTTGAGGCAAAGGTGTTCAACATACTAGCATATGGCCTCAACATGTATGATGGCATAAAAGGTGACTTGGCCTCATACATATCAAATAGCATAAGGGTGATTTGGCCACAAGCATGCATAATAGCATAAGGGTGCTTTGGCCACAAGTTAAACATGGTGGCATATGAGGCAAATGTGTTCATAAACTTGCATATTACATTATAAGCCTCAAAACATGCATGATATCAAACTTTAGCAAATAGGTGAAACATGATCATAAATGACATAGGATGATAGCTAGTGATTCGCATATAACATCATATGCAAGATAACATAAGGTTTATGAGAGATCATAAACTTGCATATTACATTATAAGCCTCAAAACATGCATAACATTCAAACTTAGCGAATAGGTGATACATGGTCCTAGATGACATAGAAAGATGACTAGAAGTTCGCATATAACATTATATGCAAATTATCATAAAGGTTATGAGAGTTCTCATGTTGCATAATGCAACATTTCAACATAAAGCTTATAGCTTTTAGCCCACAAGGTCAAGGTGATAGCTTTACAAACATGCATAGAATAAATCTATGCATAACATGATAGAATCAAAGCACATATCATACTTAGGCCCAAACTCAAACTTGCAACATGTCACATTTAACTTCATAGTTAGAAGCTAAGAGTAGTATAGGGCTTACAATGCTATGAAGACTAGAATTAATATAAAATAAGATTGAGACGAAGCCACACTAGCAAATCCGCAACCAAAGACGATAAACCCCACTTCAAGACTTGAGAACAAGAAGGAATAACCCTAAAGACAAAGAAAGATGGCTCTTTTATGACATAGATTGATTTGAGACACTCATGCTCTAATGAAGAAGGTGGAGGCCATGATTAGTGAACATTTGGGTAGCATTTAGTTGTAGGAATGATTAATGAGGGTTTAGGCTAGGTCTAGGGGCCTTTTTATAGAGATTAGGGGTAGTTTAGACCATAGGATTAACCCTAAATCGAATCTGAGCCATCAATTCCCGTCAGAAACTTCCAGAACCAGACCCAACATGTCAAAATGGTGCACCAGAAAAATTGGTCCGACAGGGGGGATCGACCCCTGGGTCGACATGGGTGTCGACCCATTGGGGGGGGGTCGACACTGGTGTCGACCCCTGTGTCGACCCTGCCTGGGGCGGGAAAATTGTAATGACCCGCAAACTACGCATCGGGGGATCGTAGAATATTTATTTCTTTCCCGTATGAAGTCATATGGTCGTGTAACTTTGGGAAACATCCATTAGAGTTATTTCCCATGTTCATGATTTTTGTTGATTTTTAAATGACCATTTTGCCCCCTGGTTGGTACTGTTTTGACCATAACTTTTGATTGGAAAGGAATTTTGACCTGAAACCACTCCCATTGGATTCGTTTGATGGTTTACCTTTCCGTAGAGTGGACATAAAAGCCAAACGGACTTACCATTTGGGAGATATGGCTGAAATAAGGTTTGGAGGGTGAAAAACTGCTTAACCGGGCCAAATCGGGTGATTAGTGAGTAGGCCCATAACCCATTTCGGGATTAGGGTTATGGGGAGGCTGAAATGAGATAGAGGATCATTCCATTTCAGTTTTCTAGCTTCCACTTATCACCAAGGAACCCTAAAAATGGCCTCCAACCTCTAAATCACCTCCAAATCACCTTTTGGTCAAGGATTTGGCTTAGCAACCCCTAATCAAGGAAGATCTACACCAAATCAACATTGGAGCTGTTGTTTAGCGTAGAGATTCACATCAAATCAGAGATTTATTTCGGATCTTAGTTTATTTTGTGGCTAAGGTGAGTGATTTGCATAGTTTTGCACTAATTAAGGCTAATTAGGGGTGATTAGTGTTAATTAGCGTATTTAAACATGATATAATTCGGAAAAAATGTTCATAAATTCTTAAATGATGTTTTACACCTCTGATATGAATTTGGGTTAATTTGGTTAAGTTTTGCTAATCCTATCATTAGTTTCACCTAAACATGCTTAAGGGGAAATGTGGGATTTTGGGAATGTTTGATCCATTTTAACCTATCATATTGATGTTTTGGTGTTTATGGTCGATTTTATATGTTGCTATGACTGTTTGGAATGTTTAGAAAAGTTAGATTGGTAAAAAACGTCGTTGTATGGCGTAAATAGCTCGCTGGAAAAAGTTGCAGGAATTTGGACCGGATCGGATCGCATCCCCACACCACGACCCCTAGAATCGGATCGCAAGCCCACACTCGGACCGTGGGGTATGACCACGATCCCACACTCGGACCGTGGGGTAGAACCACGATCCCCACACTTGAAGCGTGAGGAAGGACCACGATCCCCACACTTGAAGCGTGAGGAATGACCACGATCCGCACACCTGGAGCGTGAGGAATGACCACGATCCGCACACCTGGAGCGTGAGGAATGACCACGATCCGCACACCTGGAGCATGAGGAATGACCATGATCCGCACACCGCGACCGTGAGGGAAGATGACGAACCGTGCACATCTGAACTGAAGTATGGACATGAATGGAAGCATGGAGCTAGGGACCGAATGATGACCGATCCGAAGAAGAATAAAAACCCGAGATGCAAAGGTAGTCCAATATGGGAAGTTAGAGCTCAGGATCCATTTGGGAACCGATGAGTTCACTTCATGGTTGGACTTTGCTGCGGGACGTGTGCTAAGGGGTTGTCGACGTTCATAACTTGATTCACCACTAAAAATGAAGGATGGCTACTTATCAGTGCAGTAGGGTCATTATGACCTGAGGGGCAAGGTGATGGTAGCAAGACAATGTTATCAGTGCAGTAGGGTCATTATGACCTGAGAGGCAAGGTGATGCGTAGTAAGACTATGAGCCAGTGCAGTGGGGTCATTGCGACTCCATGGGGCAGAGTGGACATAGTAAGGATTAGTAAGGCTATGAGCCAGTGCAGTGGGGTTCTTGTGACTCCATGGGGCAAAGTGGACATAGCGAAGGATTTGTGGCTACGTTATCAGTGCAGTGAAGCCATTTATGACTTCATGGGGCAGAGTGATCGTAGCAAGGTATGTTGGGTGATCGAAGTGGCGAATATCGTATGCATTACGCACTGAGTGAGAGATGTGCGGATGGATGCTATGTTTGATTGTTTGCCATCCCTATGACATGCACACCTCCCCCACCTCCGTATCTTTACACTGTTTGATATGGTACCTTAGAGTGTTGTACAGTATGTAGTGCTAACTCTTTGGTTGCAGGTCCAGGTTCAGGTATGTTTTAGTCTACCTGTTATTGTTCACTTTAGATGCTTATCGCTCATACCAGGCTTTATGTCTGACCCAGAGTTTTATGTCTCCTCTTATTACTCTGAGTGCTCACACGAGTAGACTAGAGACAGGTTAGCTGGTGATGCGCGAGTAGCTGATTCGGAGGCGGGCAGGAGGCTTCCACGTATGATATATATATATATATATATACACATTCTCCCTGTGTCGTTGGTGGTTGCTACTTGGGCATTAGTAGTGTAACTCCTTTATCTTACTTTTGCTTTGACACAGTTTGAAAGTTGTAATAAGCTGTATTTTGGATTTCCGCTGCTACGATGTTTAGTTCTGATTTTCATCTTCTGCACTGTCTCTCCTGTTTTATGTCAAGTATGTTATTATTATATTTTGTTCTATGCACTGTTAGACATTCTACAGGTTCTTTGTATGTTCATTTCCTTCTTCCCTTTCCTTCTCACGACCCGTTCCGTGCTAACTGGACATGTGTACAGCGCACCTTTGGAGTAAATGTCGGTTGGTGCGGGGCGGGCCATCACACTTGGTATCAGAGCTCTAGGTTGCGTAGTTAACCTATGGAAAGACACTAGGGAGAGATAGTACGTATATGAGAGCGCGTATTTGTAATTATTTTGGTTTTCAAAAGCTATGTATATATATATATACTATTAGTAGTATAAGAATGAAGTCGCACTGCACTAGCACCACTATGGGGTCGTTAATCGTTTCCCTTTTCAGATTGACGATGAGACGAGACACGAGAGGTGCTGGTAGAGGGACCAACCAGGGGAATGCCGCTGACATGAGGGCGATGTTTACTAACCTCATGAGAGATATGCTTAGAGAAGTGCAAGGGGCAGTTCCCAATCCCGGAGTTGGTGTTGGCCCAGTAGTGCAGGCGCTTAGGGTCGATTTCGCCAAGTTGTGCAAGGATTACACTAACCTTGGTGGAAAGCCGTTCCGCGGGACGGAGTCGGCCACAGATGTTCAAGATTGGATGGATAGCTGTGGTCGTATCTTTGATGACTTGGGTCTTGAGGATGCGATGAAGAGAAGGCTAGCGTCTCGTCAGCTGCAAGGGCGAGCGATGAATTGGTGGAATGCCATTAGAACAGCTACTCCAGAGGATCAGTTTACTTGGGATCAGTTCAAGGCTCGCTTTAGCGAGAAGTTCATTCCAGCTGCCCATAAGTCAGTGTTGTTCAAGAGGTTCTTGGAACTCAAGCAGAACGGAAGGGCAGTTTTTGATTATATTGCTGAGTTCGACACTTTGTCGAAGTATGGACTGTCTCTCATTGATACTCCTGAGAAGAAGAATGAGAAGTTCATTACTGGTTTGGATGGATACTTGGGGGAAAGGCTTATCAACCACATCGATGAGACTTTTGAATCGATTGTGGGGAAAGCTTTGAGATCAGAAAGTCTTTACCCTAAGTCAAAGACTGAGGCTGCATCTGCAGAAGGGCCAAAGCCGCAAGCAGGCGGTGGAGGCAAGAATAACTCTCAGAATAAGAGGAAGTAGGACCAATCTAAAGGTGGCTAGAAAAAGAGCAAGAAGGATGTTGAGTGCTTCAGCTGTGGAAAGAAGGGCCATTATGCTAAAGAATGTCAGGCCAAGCCAGCGGAAAGGAAGTGCTACAACTATGGTCAAATGGGACATCAGAAGGATAAGTGTCTGCAACCTCTTAAGGAGAAGCAGATTGTGAAAGCATATGCTATTGATGCTGTTCCTTCTTCGTCGAATGCCCCAACTGCGGCGGAGAAAGGAAAGAATGTTGTTATTCAAGGTATGCTTTCTATTTATGATATACCAGTTCGAGTTTTGTTTGATACTGGGGCTTCCCGTTCCTTCATATCTAGTGACCTGGTAGATAGGTTGGGACTGGAACCCGAGATAGTCGATAGACCATTGGTTGTGACGAACCCGATTGGTGGTTCGACTAGCATGAGTATGATTTGCAGGAATTTGGTCTTATCGAGTCATGGATGTATGTTTGTATGTGATTGCTTTGTTTTGGGCTTTACTGGGTATGGCATTATATTGGGAGTCGATGGGCTCCAAAGATACGGGGTGGTGGTAGACTGTGAAGGCTTTTTGGTGACAGTGAGGGCGGATGATGGGCGGAGGGTAGTGTTTGGTAGTCTACCTAGTGATGGGGTTATGGCTAGTTTTGTAAATTCCCTCGACATCCCGCAGGATGAGTTGTCAGATGTGCCCGTGGTTGGCCAGTATCCGGACGTCTTCGAGGAGGTGACCGGGCTTCCACCACACCGAGAGATTGAGTTTCGTATTGATTTAGTGAAAGATGCCACACCTATAGTAATGCCACTTCGTCGTATGGCACCAAGGGAGCAGCGAGAGCTCGGGGTGCAAGTCAGCAATCTTTTGAAAAAGGGATTTATTAGAAGGAGTGTCTCTGAGTGGGGAGCACCAATTGTGTTTGCCACTAAGGCAGATGGTTCCCTTCGTTTGTGTGTGGACTATCGCGAGTTGAATAAAGTGACGAGGAAGAATAAGTATCCTCTACCGCGGATAGATGATTTGTTTGATCAACTGGAAGGAGCAAGAGTGTTCTCCCAGTTGGACCTCGCGACAGGATTTCATCAGCTACGAGTAGCAGATGAGAGTGTTCCGAAAACGGCATTTAGGACGTCGTCTGGATTTTATGAGTGGTTGGTCATGCCATTTGGGTTGACCAATGCACCAGCCTACTTTGTGGATCTCATGAATCGAGTATTCAGAAATCAGTTGAATAAGTTTGTTCTTGTGTTTGTGGATGATATCCTTGTTTACTCAAGGACAGAGGAGGAACACAAGGGATACTTGAGGATAGTGATGGAGGTGTTGAGGAAACATCAATTGAAAGCGAAATTCTCAAAATGTCATTTTTGGAGAAGGGAAGTGAGATTCTTGGGTCATGTTGTTTCAGAGAGTGGTATTGCCGTGGACCCTGCGAAGGTGGCTACGGTACAGGATTGGCCTACGCCCAAGGATGCGACAGACGTAAGAAGTTTCTTGGGATTAGCTGGATATTATCATAAGTTTATCCAGGACTTCTCCAAGATAGCAACACCGTTGACTCAGTTGACTAAGAAGAATCAGTCCTTCGTCTGGGACGAAGTGTGTGAGGATGCCTTCAGGAGTCTGAAGGAGAAGTTGACGCGTGCGCTAGTGTTAGTCATTCCTAAAGGGAATGAAGAGATGACGGTATACACGGATGCTTGTGGTACCGGACTGGGTGCTGTATTGATGCAAGGAGGTAGAGTTGTAGCTTATGCTAGTCGACAGCTAAAGCCGCATGAGAAGAAGTATCCTACCCATGATTTGGAACTAGCAGCGATTGTGTTTGCGCTGAAGATGTGGAGACATTATCTCTTGGGAGAAAGATTTGAGTTGTTTACCGATCATAAATCGTTAAAATATCTCTTCTCTCAGAAGGATCTCAATCTCCGTCAGCAGAGATGGTTAGAGTTCTTGGCTTCGTATGATTTTGATATCGCATACACACCTAGGAAGGGTAATGCCATAGCCGATGCCTTGAGTAGGAGACATGCCAGCTTAGGGGCAATGTTTCTTGAGTGGAAGCAACTGGAGTATATCGCGGGGTTTGATTTCAGACCAAAGTACGAATTGGATCCAGTTATGCTAGCTAGTTTTACGATCAGACCCACTTTGATAGAGCGGATTGGTTCCAACCAAAGGAACGATCCTAACCTAGTGGAAATCATCTCCAAGTTAGAGATGGGTATCGACGAGGAGATGAATGTGTATGGGCTTGATCGAGATGGATGGCTTCAGAGGAATGGAAGACTAGTTGTGCCCAACGTGAATGGTTTGAGGGATGAAGTGCTTAGAGAGTGTCATCACTCAAAACTGACTATACATCCCGGTGGTAATAAGATGTATCAAGACATGAAGAAGACTTACTACTAGGAAGGGATGAAAAGAGACGTCGGGAAGTTTATATCCAAATGCATGAATTGCCAGCTAGTTAAAGCCGAGCAAAAGAAGCCTAGTGGGTTGTTACAACCATTAGAAATTCCCGAATGGAAATGGGAGCAAGCCTCGATGGATTTCATCGATGGCCTACCAAGGACTAGATCGGGATATGATAGCATTTGGGTAATTGTGGATCGATTGACTAAAAGTGCAAGATTTATACCAGTCAAATCGACCAGAACGGCAGCCAAGTTGGCAGAATTGTATATGAAGTGGGTAGTGAGATTTCATGGAGTACCCAAAAGCATTGTGAGTGACCGAGACCCGTTGTTCACTAGTGGGTTTTGGAAGAGCTTACAAGAGGCTCTAGGGTCAGGATTACATCTCAGTACCGCATATCATCCTCAGACCGACGGTCAGACGGAGAGGGTGAATCGTATATTGGAAGATCTTTTGAGAGCGTGTATATTGGATTTTGGTGGATCATGGGATGACCATTTGCATCTAGTAGAGTTTGCATATAATAATAGCTACCAATCCAGTATCGGTATGGCTCCATATGAAGCTTTGTACGGAAGACCGTGCAACTCACCATCATGTTGGATAGAGACTGGCGAGAAGTTTGTGCTTAGACCAGATGTGGTGAGGGAAACTTCGGATAAGATTAAGATCATTCAACAACGAATGAAAGCTGCCCAAGATAGGCAGAAGAGTTATGCTGATAAGAGGAGAAGAGACTTGAAATTCTCCATTGGTGACTTGGTGTTTGTCAAGATCTCTCCGTTGAAGAGCGTGATTCGATTTGGCAGGAGAGGCAAGTTGGCACCAAGATTTGTTGGCCCGTTCCTTGTTCTTGAATTAGTCGGGAATTTGGCATATAGAGTTGGCTTACCAGAGAAAATGGCGCGAGTTCACAATGTATTTCATGTTTCCCAACTAAGGAAGTTCGTTCACGACTCAGATATGACTATTTCACCTGATCAGTTAGAGGACTTCGAAGTAGAACCCGAGGCGGTTGGGAACCGCAAGCCGATTCGTATTGTGGGGCATGATACGAAGCAACTTCGAAGGAAGGCGGTGAAGCTAGTCAAGGTTCAGTGGGGCGAGGACGAGAATGATTGTACTTGGGAGACAGAGGAGAGCATAAGGAAGGCATATCCAGAACTCTTTGTCTGGTAAGATTTACCTTGCGATTTAGTTATTCCGCATGCTAGGATAGACTTATTTTACTTGCTTTTCATGTTTGATGGTTGTTTTATGGTTGATAGGCATGCGGGAACCTTTGTGTATGTTTTGATTAGGGAATTTCAGGGGCGAAATTTCTTAAGGGGGGAAAAGTGTAATGACCCGCATACTACGCATCAGGGGATCGTAGAATATTTATTTCTTTCCCGTATGAAGTCATATAGTCATGTAACTTTGGGAAACATCCATTAGAGTTATTTCCCATGTTCATGATTTTTGTTGATTTTTAAAATGACCATTTTGCCCCTGGTTGCTACTGTTTTGGCCATAACTTTTGATTGAAAAGGAATTTTGACCTGAAACCACTTCTATTGGATTCGTTTGATGGTTTACCTTTCCGTAGAGTGGTCATAATAGCCAAAAGGACTTACCGTTTGGGAGATATGGCTAAAATAAGGTTTGGAGGGTGAAAAACTGCTTAACCGGGCCAAATCGGGTGATTAGTGAGTAGGCCCATAACCCATTTCGGGATTAGGGTTATGGGAAGGCTGAAATGAGATAGAGGATCATTCCATTTCAGTTTTCTAGCTTCCACTTATCACCAAGGAACCCTAAAAATGGCCTCCAACCTCTAAATCACCTCCAAATCACCTTTTGGTCAAGGATTTGGCTTAGCAACCGCTAATCAAGGAAGATCTACACCAAATCAACATTGGAGCTGTTGTTTAGCATAGAGATTCACATCAAATCAGAGATTTATTTCAGATCTTAGTTTATTTTGTGGCTAAGGTGAGTGATTTGCATAGTTTTGCACTAATTATGGCTAATTAGGGGTGATTAGTGTTAATTAGCGAATTTAAACATGATAAAATTCGGGGAAAATGTTCATAAATTCTTAAATGATGTTTTACACCTCTGATATGAATTTGGGTTAATTTGGTTAAGTTTTGCTAATCCTATCATTAGTTTCACCTAAACATGCTTAAGGGGAAATGTGGGATTTTGGGTATGTTTGATCCATTTTAACCTATCATATTGATGTTTTGGTGTTTATGGTCGATTCTATATGTTGCTATGACTGTTTGGAATGTTTAGAAAAGTTAGATTAGTAAAAAACGTCGTTGTATGGCGTAAATAGCTCGCTGGAAAAAGTTGCAGGAATTTGGACCGGATCGGATCGCATCCCCACACCAGGACCCCTAGGATCGGATCGCAACCCCACACTCGGACCGTGGGGTATGACCACGATCCCACACTCGGACCATGGGGTAGAACCACGATCCCCACACTCAGACTGTTGGGAAGGACCACGATCTCCACACTTGAAGCGTGAGGAAGGACCACGATCCGCACACCTGGAGCATGAGGAAGGACCACGATCCGCACACCTGGAGCGTGAGGAATGACCACGATCCGCACACCTGGAGCGTGAGGAAGGACCATGATCCGCACACCTGGAGCGTGAGGAATGACCACGATCCGCACACCTGGAGCGTGAGGAATGACCATGATCCGCACACCGCGACCGTGAGGGAAGATGCCGAACCGTGCACATCTGAACTGAAGTATGGACATGAATGGAAGCATGGAGCTAGGGACCGAATGATGACCGATCCGAAGAAGAATAAAAACCCGAGATGCAAAGGTAGTCCAATATGGGAAGTTAGAGCTCAGGATCCAGTTGGGAACCGATGAGTTCACTTCATGGTTGGACTTTGCTGCGGGACGTGTGCTAAGGGGTTGTCAACGTTCATAACTTCGATTCACCACTAAAAATGAAGGATGGCTACTTATCATCAGTGCAGTAGGGTCATTATGACCTGAGGGGCAAGGTGATGGTAGCAAGACTACGTTATCAGTGCAGTAGGGTCATTATGACCTGAGGGGCAAGGTGATGCGTAGTAAGACTATGAGCCAGTGCAGTGGGGTCATTGCGACTCCATGGGGCAGAGTGGACATAGTAAGGATTAATAAGGCTATGAGCCAGTGCAGTGGGGTTCTTGTGACTCCATGGGGCAAAGTGGACATAGCGAAGGATTTGTGGCTACGTTATCAGTGCAGTGAAGCCATTTACGACTTCATGGGGCAGAGTAATCGTAGCAAGGTATGTTGGGTGATCGAAGTGGCGAATATCGTATGCTTTACGCACTGAGTGAGAGATGTGAGGATGGATGCTATGTTTGATTGTTTTCCATCCCTATGACATGCACACCTCCCCCACCTCCATATCTTTACACTGTTTGATATGGTACCTTAGAATGTTGTACAGTATGTAGTGCTAACTCTTTGGTTGCAGGTCCAGGTTCAGGTATGTTTTAGTCTACCTGTTATTGTTCACTTTAGATGCTTATCGCTCATACCAGGCTTTATGTCTGACCCAGAGTTTTATGTCTCCTCTTATTACTCTGGGTGCTCACACGAGTAGACTAGAGACAGGTTAGCTGGTGATGCGCAAGTAGCTGATTCGGAGGCGGGCAGGAGGCTTCCACGTATGATATATATATATATATATATATATATATATATATATACACACACACACACACATTCTCCCTGTGTCGTTGGTGGTCGCTACTTGGGCATTAGTAGTGTACCTCCTTTATCTTACTTTTGCTTTGAGACAGTTTGAAAGTTGTAATAAGCTGTATTTTGGATTTCCGCTGCTATGATGTTTAGTTCTAATTTTCAGCTTATGCACTGTCTCTCCTGTTTTATGTCAAGTATGTTATTATTATATTTTGTTCTATGCGCTGTTAGACATTCTACAGGTTCTTTGTATGTACATTTCCTTCTCACGACCCGTTCCGTGCTAACTGGACATGTGTACAACGCTTTTTTGGAGTAAATGTCGGTTGGTGCGGGGCGGGCCGTCACAAAAATTCCCGCCCATTCTGCCTTGGTTGCAATTCGAATCTGAATTCGAATTTGAACTGTTTTCGGGCTTGGAATTTTCTGAAAACTTCATTGGGCCATAACTTGGTCATACGGACTCCGTTTTTCGAAAACTCGGACTCTATTTCGCGTATTTTTCCGAGATGAACGCAATGGCACAGCCTGTTTCCCTTGATTCAGAATTTACAATTTAATTCTGCCTTGATTTACATTATAACATGTTATTCAAAAATACGGGTTGTTACATTCTCCCCTCCTTAAAGGATTTCGTCCCCGAAATCTCCAAGTTAGGAAGAACGTATCCTACCATCCATCATCCATCTACTCAAA
The DNA here is from genome assembly GCA_030737875.1 of Allium sativum. Classification (NCBI taxonomy): domain Eukaryota; kingdom Viridiplantae; phylum Streptophyta; class Magnoliopsida; order Asparagales; family Amaryllidaceae; genus Allium; species Allium sativum. Next base: position 250,689,556 of record CM060918.1, on the reverse strand, counting down.
ACATCATCCACAAGTAACCATTGTCCTTAAAAAGATTCTAAATGCTGTATGAACATATGCAAAAGGTGTGTGTATATGTACTTATCTAATGCAAAAATCAGGCGGTTACTGATTCAGTAAACCTCCTTAATGCAAAGTATGTTAGTGAAATGAGTCCATATGTATGCAAATTGCTAACATAATTTATAATCTCTACATGAGTGCACATAACATTCATTCATATGCAACATCCACGTGATAGCACAACAAGTTTCATCCATGAATAAGCATAACCACTCATGCATATGCAACATGAAAGTGTGTGAGCCGATCTTAGTGCCTAATGTGTATCATGCATCCACGAGTATCCACTTGCAAACACTTGCAACCACTTGCAACCATCAAGAACAACATGTTTCAAATACATGTTTCATCCAAAGGGTTTCTACCTAAGGTTCTCATGACACGATTACGAGATAACAAGATAATCAAGATAAACAAGGTAAACATGGATAGCAAAAGAAAGATATGCTAATTAGGAAAAGAGATCGAGAAGATAGTATACAAGTAAGCTCCACGGAAAAACAGGGATCAAGGATATACTCCTAAAAAGATATATGATGCGCGTATCTAGTCTTCAACTTCTAAGCCGCATTTCCTTGAACTTAATTCCATTGTGCTTTGACCGTTTTTAACCTTCCAATTCCGTAGCTTCTTAATTCCTACTTCTGAAATGTGAGTTGGAACTCATTTCATTGTCGCTCCTCATTTCACTTTCACTTATTTTTTTTTCTAGCATACTCGGTTCTTAACTTAACTGTATACTCATGACTTCATGCAAGCTTTCCCAAAATTCACTGTAAGGTATTCCACGTAGAAGAACTTTCCTTTGAAAATAAATACCACTCCATGTGGCCAAATGCACTTACTAACATGATTTCTATGAACCATCCGTGAACACTAATCGAGTAGATCATTAATTTCCAATAGATGGGTCAAAAGATTCTAGGTAACTAATCCTGATGGAACTCTAAAGGTTACACAAGACTTCGAGGGTATTACCAAGGCAAGTCAAGAGTCTAACTACCCTTCTTTCAAAACCGAGGATGGTACCCCTACTGGATAACCACTTCATCCCTAGAACCAACCCAAAGCCCAAAAACATAATCCCTACTTCCAAACTCAACACTTAGCATAGACATCCTTTTGCGAGAAGAGATACTTGAGCGACTTGTGATCCGTATATAACTCGAATCTCTTGCCCAAAAGATAATGGTGCCATGATTTAAGCGCAAAGACAATCGCCGCCGACTCCAAATCATGCGTGGGGTAGTTCTTCCCATAAACTTTGAGTTGCCTAACCCCATAACATATTACTCTTTCTTCTTACATCAGGACCGCGCCTAATCCCATGTCACTTGCATTGGTGTTCATGGCAAACATCTTCCCTCCATCGGATAAAGCTAAAACTGGCGCTGTGGTAAGAGTCCTCTTAAGCCTTTGAAAAGCAGGCTCACACTCCAATTCCCATTCAAAGGCTAAGTCCTTTTTCGTCAACTTAGTAAGAGGAGCAGAAATCTTAGCGAAGTCCTTGATGAACTTCCTATAAAACCCTGCAAGACCAAGAAAGCTTCTTACTTCGGTTGCGTTCCTAGGAGCTTTCCAGTCTTGAACTACAACCACTTTCGCGGGATCCACAGTTATACTTTGCTTAGGAACTATGTGCCCAAGTAACCGAGCTTTCTTTCTCCAAAAATGACATTTTGAGAACTTGGCTTTCAACTGGTGAGCTCTAAGCATATCCCTAACTTCCTTGAGATGTGCAGCATGCTCTTCCTTGTCTTTTGAGAAGATCAGAATATCATCCACAAAAACGACCTCAAACTTGTTAAGGAACTCCCGAAACACCCTACTCATCAAGTCCACGAAGTATGCGGGCGCATTAGTCAAACCGAATGGCATAACAAGCCCTCCAAAGAATCCATCTGGAGTCCTAAACGCAGTCTTATCAATACTATCCTCAGCCACTCTAAGCTGATGGAATCCGGTGGCTAGATCGAGTTGAGACAAAACAGAAGCACCTACAAGCTGGTCAAAGAGATCATCAATCCTCGGTAATGGGTGCCTATTCTTCTTTGTCAGCTTGTTCAACTCTCGATAATCAACACATAGACGAAGCGAACCATCCGCCTTAGTAGCGAATACCACCGGAGCACCCCATTCAGAAATGCTTCGCCTAATAAAATTCTTCTCAAGCAAATCCTTGATTTGCTTACTGAGCTCCCTTCTTTCTCGTGGGGCCATGTGCCTAATGGGCAATGATACTAGCTTGGCATTATCAACTAGATAAATGCGGAAATCTATCTATCGTTTAGGGGGTAACCCCTTAACTTCTTCAAAGCCATCAGGATAGTCTTGGACCACCCTTACAGATTGCGGATCATCGATGGACGAGTCAAGAGATTCAAGATAACATGACGGGACCTCTAGGGTTACAAGAAATTTCTAGGGTATTACCGAGGCGAGTTATGAGCCTCACCACCCTATGCTCACAATCGAGGATGGCTCCATAACTGGACAACCAATCCATGCCCAAGATCAACCCGTATCCTGAGAACATAAGCATTACACGTGAATTCTACGGTCAAGATGGAAATTTTCAAATCCACACAAATCATAGATAGATGGGCGGAACCCCCAATTGGATTTGAAACACTAACGGGATCCTCAACTAGACTAGTACTTAGGTGCAAACTTTCAACAAGATCAGAAGAAATAAAACTATGCGATGTGCCAGAATCAAATAAGGTGCGAACAGGATAATCAGAAATATAAACAAGGCTTTCTACAGAAATACTACCTCGGTCCTGAACTGGAGTAGTGTTGAGGGCATGCACTTGCCCTCCAGAAGGTCCTGCACGCTGAGTCTGTCCTTGCCCTTGTCCTTGCTTCTTGGGGCAATCCTTGCTAAGGTGTCCAGGCTCTCCACAGTGAAAGCATTCGCCCAACTTCCTCTTCTTCTTTCTGCAATCTTTAGCTACGTGTCCAACGATCCCACAGAACTAGCACTTCCTTGTCTCCCTGGTCTTGTTGTCATTGCGGTTGTTGTTGTCCTTGCCTCCTTTCTCGGAATCTACCTTCTTGCCTTGAGACTCATTCAACCTGACTTCCTTCTTACCACTCTTATCTTCCTCTTGAAGTAGGGCCATATTCACCAAACTCTCGAAGGTCGCCCCCAGGGGTATATGAGACATGGCCAAACCGCGCAATGGCTCATTCAATCCTATAGCAAAGTGTAGGGCCTTCTTCCGAGCTGTGTTAACCCATTCTAGACCGAACTGAGCAAGTTGATTAAACTTATCCACGTATTCTCTAATGGTCATGTCCCCTTGCTTTAGTGATAGGAACCTCTCCATCTGAAGGTTCTCTTTTGTCGATGATAGAAACCTCAGTCCAAACCTTCTCCTAAAGTCATCCCAAGTCTGAATTGGCCTAGTAGTGGTGGTGACTACCCACCAATAAGTAGCTTCCCCTTTCAATAGCCATACCGCCAACAGAACTTTCCTACGATCTTCCACATCAAAGATAGCAAGGAGGTCTTCAGTTTCCTTTAACCAGTTTCTTGCCTCCACAGAAGTCTCCATTCCGAAAAAGTTCTTGCAACCCATCGCCTTAAAGTCCTTGCAAACCTTTGCGAAATCTTCTTGCGGATGTTGAGGAGGAGGAGGAACCTCAGCTACGGGAGGAGGAGAAATGTTAGCGACGGGAAAGGAGGAGGAATGTTCGCGGGGCCGGCTTCATTCGCCCTTGCCTCCATGTACCTTCTAAACCAAATTGGTACAGGTACGCCCTCCAGAATGGCTAAATTATCGGCCATACTGAAACGAAGAAAAAGATAGATTGAGAACGAGGAAACAAAGGATAGTGCTAATGGCTTTTGGGGAATAGCCTTTTAAAATGAACTAGACTTTTCTTGGAAAATACTTAATTGGTTTTGAAAATAGTTTTCCAAAAGGTAAGTTTTAAAAACCTTTTGTCCAATCTCGTAAACCTTATGCTCTGATACCAAATGTAACACCCCACCTCCGCCAGGGTAACTCTTGCAAGTACACTGGCTTGGGAGGGGCGTTAAACGAGGTAAACATGCATGCAGATATCACAAGACAAAACATATAAGTAAAACAGAGTAAATAAAGCAGCGGATAAAACTAACATTTCAAAACCATAGTCAAGTTACATCAAAGTACTTGGTCATTATTTTCCACAAAACATAGTCTAGAATCATAAACTGAAAACTGGAAATAACATAAAGTAACTATCCCCAAGGTAGAATAAAGCCATAGAGAGCTCAAGTCCAAACCGTACATGAGCTATCCAGAAAAGCAGCTAAAGATCCAAGCTAGGTACCAGTGTTCCCACCCTGTAAACCTGGGGGGGGGGGAACGGAATAAAAGAGGCGAAAGAAAACGGGTCAGTCAAAAAGACTGGTAAGTCCTATCTACTATTAGTATAAAAACTAATAAAGTTAACTGAACATGTAAAACAGGGATGAGATGTAGGGTGATAACTGGCATGGTGAAAAGTTAACAAGATAGATCAAGTGTGGCATCGCATATACAAGGTTAAGTTGCACCAGGTGTGTACTAGTATTCCAATCCATGTCAATTATAAACAAGAAATGATCCTTTAGCCCAATGTTGGCACAAACCCATCAGATGACCTAAATCAAGGTCCAACTAATCGGTCTAGTCGATCGGCTACCTATAAGCCTAACTCGTCGTGTATCGGTGTCATACGGCTTAATCATGGATTGTAGTTAACTGTGCAAGGTCCACCCTAGGGTGTATCCGGCCCTACGGTGTAAACCTCAGACACAATTCAAGTATGCACAGTCTAAACCTACCGGTGCCCATGTTCAACTACGGACTTAATGTGCACGACCATGGTCCGCCTGAACAACCGGTGCACCCTTCAGCCGTCTCTTTTGGCCTCTTACAATCAGTCCAGTAATCGTGCCCCACCCTTGCCTAGTCCAGGGTACCCATGATACTTCCAAGTAGGTTACTGCTGAAAAGGACCATGTAACCAGGGTTTTAAACGGGTTAAGTGTGGTTAACCCTATCCTAACCATGTATTGAGTCGGTCAAGTGTGTCCAAGCAGTTCATGACTTAACCCTATCAATATATCGTGTTCAACTGGTTAAGTATATTCAAGTAGTCCATGACTTAACCCTACCAATCCATCGTGTTTAATTGGTTAAGTATTCAAGTAGTCCATGACTTAACCCTACCATGTGGCATTAATTAACTTAATGCACCCCAACCTCTCACATTAAACTTTGTTGTGGTTACTAGTTAAGCCGGGCGGGTCCGGGTAGCTTTACACCACAACCTAGTCTAACCTCGGGTTTGAAGTGCGATATGACCAACTACTCACATTGAGTCCTATTGTTTGTAGCCACTAGTTAAGCCGGTCGGTTCCGGGTAGATTTATGCTACAAACTCAACCCAACCTCGAGTTGGCCACTTTCATGTTTTCTACATGTCATGTCCACGTTCATGTTTTCAAGCATAAACACATGTCAAACTTTCATGTCATATTTTCAAGTCATGCTTTCGTGTTATTTAAGTTTGCCCAACTACCCATAACGTATTCCCATCGCACGTAAATTCGCATCAAAGCAAATAGATCAAGAGGGACATAACAATATGACAAGGTGGGCATAAGGGGGCAAAGTCTATCACAAATTAAACATGGTGATATTTGAGGCAAAGGTGTTCAACATACTAGCATATGGCCTCAACATGTATGATGGCATAAAAGGTGACTTGGCCTCATACATATCAAATAGCATAAGGGTGATTTGGCCACAAGCATGCATAATAGCATAAGGGTGCTTTGGCCACAAGTTAAACATGGTGGCATATGTGGCAAATGTGTTCATAAACTTGCATATTACATTATAAGCCTCAAAACATGCATGATATCAAACTTTAGCAAATAGGTGAAACATGATCATAAATGACATAGGATGATAGCTAGTGATTCGCATATAACATCATATGCAAGATAACATAAGGTTTATGAGAGATCATAAACTTGCATATTACATTATAAGCCTCAAAACATGCATAACATTCAAACTTAGCGAATAGGTGATACATGGTCCTAGATGACATAGAAAGATGACTAGAAGTTCGCATATAACATTATATGCAAATTATCATAAAGGTTATGAGAGTTCTCATGTTGCATAATGCAACATTTCAACATAAAGCTTATAGCTTTTAGCCCACAAGGTCAAGGTTATAGCTTTACAAACATGCATAGAATAAATCTATGCATAACATGATAGAATCAAAGCACATATCATACTTAGGCCCAAACTCAAACTTGCAACATGTCACATTTAACTTCATAGTTAGAAGCTAAGAGTAGTATAGGGCTTACAATGCTATGAAGACTAGAATTAATATAAATAAGATTGAGACGAAGCCACACAAACAAATCCGCAACCAAAGACGATAAACTCCACTTCAAGACTTGAGAATAAGAAGGAATAACCCCAAAGACAAAGAAAGATGGCTCTTTTATGACATAGATTGATTTGAGACACTCATGCTCTCATGAAGAAGGTGGAGGCCATGATTAGTGAACATTTGGGCTTTCATTTAGTTGTAGGAATGATTAATGAGGGTTTAAGCTAGGTCTAGGGGTCTTTTTATAAAGATTAGGGGTAGTTTAGACCATAGGATTAACCCTAAATCGAATCTGAGCCATCAATTCCCGTCTGAAACTTCCAGAACCAGACCCAACATGTCAAAATGGTGCACCAGAAAAATTGGTCCGACAGGGGGGGTCGACCCCTGGGTCGACATGGGTGTCGACCCCTGGGTCGACATGGGTGTCGACCCATTGGGGGGGGTCGACACTGGTGTCGACCCCTGTGTTGACCCTGCCAAGGGCGGGAAAATTCCCGCCCATTCTGCCTCGGTTGCAATTCGAATCTGAATTCGAATTTGAACTGTTTTCGGGCTTGGAATTTTCTGAAAACTTCATTGGGCCATAACTTGGTCATACGGACTCCGTTTTTCGAAAACTCGGACTCTATTTTGCGTATTTTTCCGAGACGAACGCAATGGCGCAGCCCGTTTCACTTGATTCAGATTTTACAATTTAATTCTGCCTTGATTTACATTATAACATGTTATTCAAAAATACGGGTTGTTACAATATGCCTAACCCGAGGTTAGACTGAGTTGCGATGTAAACCTGCCCGGAACCAACCGGCACATCCGGTGATCGCAACAATATCTGTCTAATGTGAGTGGTCGCGGCTTTAATTTATTTAGTTAAAGCTAGAACAAGAATGGTAGGGTTAAGTTAACTAAGTGTAACACCCCGCATTTTTAAGTATAAATAAAAAATGAAATAAAATATATGAAAATATGCTTATGATAGGTAAATAATGGTGATGCATAAGAAGAATTAATTAATACATGAAAGAGAAGAAAAATTAGTTCGATAACGGTGTGTGTAACGGAAAAGATAGTAAAATGAGGATAATTAATTTAAGAATAAGGAATTAGGTAAAATGGACATCACCATTGCGTTCCTCTCGAAATTATACATGAAATAGAGTCTGATTTTTTGAAAATCGGAGTCCGGATGAAGAAGTTATGGCCTGTAGAAAATTCAGAAGGTTTCGATCAGCACAGAACTGGGCAGGTCGACCTGGGGTTCGACCTAGGGGCCAGGTAGACCAGGGGGTCGACCTGGGAGTCGACCTCCCCCATGGGGGTCGACTATAGTGTCGACCTCCCCCCATTACAGGTCGACCTGGTCGGCCTGTTTCGGTCCAGAACACGTTTTTGAAGCCCAGGGACAATTTTTGATGGTCCGGATTGGTTTTCGGGTTAATCTGATGGCTGAAATGAATTGCTACACCTATAAAAACAACCTAAGACCTAGCCTTTTCTACACACAATTCTATTCTGCTTCTTCTCTGCCTCTGTTCTAAATATAAATAAAAATAAAAATGGCGTCGCTACTCTGCTGGAATCAAAACTAGAAGCTAATCAACATCAACCTAAGTAACTCAATTCAAATTAGAGATTAAAGCTTCTACAACGATTCTACAACAATTAAAGTTCTTTCTTTAATCCAACCAAGGCAAGTACAGTTAATTTCCAATAAAAACGTTAATTCTGATTGTGACGTGAATTGTAAATCTGAATCTGAGGTTATATCTGTTCTGTTTTGTTTATATCTATCCTATTTTGTATCTCTTTCCTCTTTCTGTTCTATAGCCAGGCTACCACGAGCCTGAGCCAATCTCATAAGAGATTAACCTATGCTAAATTGTTTGGGACAGTAAAATGAATGATGCATAAATTGGGCATGACCAATAGGTGACTGATTTGAGGAAAGAACATGGACTGTAGTTAGAACATAAATTTGAGACATATGACTCGACATGTTGTATTTATAACATAAATGGGTATTGAACATATGATTTGTGATAAAAAGAATATGGCTTAGGTATAAAGATTTACATGAGAGTAGGGTATCTATTAATGTAAATAAACACCTAAGTAAGGGATCTTTGGGATATATGACATGCATAATAATAGATGGCTGTATTTGGTATATAATCATATTGTGAACCATGACAATTATTTAGGCATGCAAACTTAGGCCAAATTTATAGTTAGGCAAGATGGGTCAATGAAACCTTAAGGAATAATAAAATCTGCTATTTAGTTCTGCTATTTTTGCCTAATCTGCTAGTCTGTTACATTGCCTAATCTGCTAGTTCTGCTCTACTGCCTAGTATGCTGGATTTGTTCATCTGCCAAATCTGTCATTTGTTAAGTCTGTTGAAAATGCCAAATCTGCTAAACTAAATCTGTTGAGATGCCTAATCTGTTATCTGCTAAATCTGCTAGTTTGCTTAATCTGCTGAATCCGTTAAGACACCTAATCTGGGAAAATATGTTATCTATTATATCTGTTAAGCTGAGATATTCAGTCTGTTATTGACATAATCTGAATTAGCTATGAATAATTGACATGTATATTAGGCGTGGGTATAAATGGTAAATCATTAATTAATTGGCCGCAAAGAAAAACATGGCTAACTCGAGGTTAGAATGAGTTTGCGGCGTAATTCTGCCCGGAACCGCCCGGCATATTCCAGTGGTCGCAAACAATAGGTTCTAATGTGAGAAGTTAGTCATAACGTGCTTGAAACCCGAGGTTAGACTCAGTTTGCGACAGAAACCTGCCGGAAACCAACCGGCCTAACCAGTAGCCACAAACTGTCAGTCTAATGTGAGAGGTTTGGGCATTAATATTTAATTAATGAAAATCTGAGATAATTATGATGTCTAAAACGTGTGGGGTAAGGTTAAACCAATTGGACCAATGAATCTGATAAACCCGTTTCGTGAATCCGTAGGCCCAATACAAAGTTAGTAATCTGTAACCAGTTAATCTGTAAGTCTGTTAATCTATAACCAGTTAATTTGTAAGCCTGTTAATCCGAACATCTGATCCGTTAGTCTGAAAACCTGTTAACTTGATTGTCTGATCTGTGAACTAGTTAATCTAAACTTTGTATGTCTGAAACTTGTTGACAAGTTAAGCTGAAATCTGTTAGTCTAGGGACACAAGGTTAAGAGGGGAATTACTTGTGTCATTTGTTGTTTGGGACCCATATTAGTCAGTAACCCTTTCTGGTATCAAAACTTTGACCCAACAGTAAGTAGGGTCCGGGCACGCTTACTGAACTAATTATAAGCGGTTCATTCTGATAATGGCGAGGGGTGTTGATGGTGCGTTCTAACCGGGTCATGTGCGTGCATGGATCCCGGTCTGCCTCTGAGGATGTAAGACCCCGTGACATCTATAAATAGGTTTGTGCCAATTGGTTGTCACTTTAGGGAGTGATACACCCTACTGTGGGGCCGACACAGGATATTTATGTATTAGGGAGCCGATCGCTTGGGGCAGGGTTTTAGGGTACACTTAGTTCTGTCTGTTTCTGTTGGTACCGTCTGTTTCTGTTGGGTGGTAACACTTGTCTGTTTCTACGTGGTACCGTCTGTTCGGGTGGTAAAGGCCCATTACTAGTGTACACCTAATTCTACATTCTGTTTCGGTAGGGATTAATCTGTTTCTGCTTCTGTCTGTTTCTGATCGGTAGTAAATTCCCATTATTAGTATTCTGTTTCTGTTAAATTATTCGGTACCCGTTTCTGTTTCAGTTTAGACATTAGGGTGATACCTAATTCTGTTATACTAGTATTAGTGCAGAGAAGTGTAAAATAATAGCTTATATCACTCTATTCTTCTATTATATATGTTACACCTGTTACAGTTATCTCTCATCCAGTTTTATTTTCATGTCATGTTATTATTATCTGTTCATAACTGAAAATCACTGGACTTGCCAGACTTTTTGTCTGACCCTTGTTGTTTCGCCTCCTTTCTTCCTCCGCCCTAGGTTATCCAAGGAGGGAATACTTTAGCTTGATCCGGATTTCTTCTGCTTAAAGTATGGCTTGGCTCCGTATAGCTTCCATTCTATGGGGATTATGATTTTAAACTATGCATTCTGAAGGCTTTTGTACAAGACTGATATTTTGTACTTGAATTCTGATAATGTGATTTGAAAGGATGTAACCAAGTTTATTTCGGTTTCTGTTGAAATAAAGTTATAAATTTTTCAAGTACTATTCTATCTGTCTTGTAAGTTTCTGTTCTGTTTACTAAAATGCTCCACCAAAGTTAAGGCATTCCCTTTGTGAGTGACCTTAACGGAGGTGGGGTGTTACACTTGGTATCAGAGCTGAAGGTTACCAGATTAGATAAAAAGTTTTTGAAAACTATTTTCAAAAAGGTTTTGAAAGGAAGTATTTTCAAAAATAAAGCTTATTTTGAAAAACATGATCCATAAGAGCCATATATCTTTCCTTCAGTCTTTTTTTTGTATTGAATCTTTCCTTTTTCGTTTCAGTACGTCTGAAGCATCTGAGATACCAGCGGGTGTTCATGTACCCGGTTGGTTCTGTCAATATCTTGAAGCTAGGACTGCCGCCGCAGGTCCAGCAAATGATCCCCCTCCTCCTCCGCCCCCTTCTCGTGCAATTGCTTTCTCAAAGATCTGTAGAGATTTTAGGACCATGGGTGGAAAGGATTTCAAGGGAACTGAATCATTCGTCGAAGCGAGGAACTGGCTCAAAGAAACTGAGGATCTATTCGTTATCTCCGAGGTGGACGATAGGCAGAAGGTACAGTTGGCGGTATGGCTGCTCAAAGACGATGCTTCCTACTGGTGGGAAGTCACTAACGCCGAGAGGCCGATTGAGACATGGATGGATTTCAGAACAAGGTTTGGGACAAAATTTCTCTTGCAAGCTGAACGGAGTTTACAACTGGAAAAGTTCTTATCTCTTAAGCAAGGAAGTATGACGGTCAAGGAATACATCAACCAGTTCAACCAACTAGCTAGGTTCGGATTGGATTTAGTCAACACTCAGCATAAAAAGGCTCTCCGCTTTGTTAAAGGATTAAACGAGCCACTACACAGCCTAGCCATGACCCACGTACCCATGGGAGCGACTTACGAGAAATTGGTGGACATGGCACTACTGCACGAGTAAGACTAGGGCCCGAAAGAGACAAAGAAGGAAGAACCACAGAATAAGAAAGCATGGCCCAAAAAGGAAACACAGAAGAAGGATGAGTAGTCTGAAGATAAGAAGGGGAAAAGTGCTTTACTTGTGGGGGGGTTTGACTCATCTGAACAAGGATTGCAGAAAATGGAAAGGCACTTGCTTCAACTGTGGAGAGATGGGACACTTCACTAGGGACTGCCCGAAGAGACGAGGGCAAGGAGGGCAGGCGAACACTCTTGAGGCTAGTGGCTAGGATAGAAATAGGAAAATTTCTATAGTAGGTTTAATTTCTTTATCTGATTATGGAGTTAAGACTTTTTCTGATTCTGGTATTTTGATTTTGTAATCAATACTCTGCACTTTAATACTAGTATTATTTCTGAATTCCGCTGTAGACTCAGACCCATAAGGGTTATGGCTCATCTGTTTGAGATTGGGGTTTGAGGGATATCTGTGTTAGGCGTCAAGTATGACGCATACATTCTGAGTTTTCGTGGGGTATGATTTTATCATGCTTAATTTCCTAAGAGCCATTAGGGAACCTGATCTGTACCAGTAGTCTGTAAATATCTGAATACTTCTGATAAGATTTCCAGTTTTGACATTGTCTAAAGAGGGTAATCCTCTGGGTGTTAATTTGATGTTGGTTTCGGTCTTCGGGGCCGATACTTAGGACCCATGCCTAATAGGAACCAAGTTTTTGTTCTATCTGTACTCGCTTCCATCATTCGACTGTATCCTATCGATCGAACCTTCGAACTTTAGGTAGAAACTAATGGGTGTAAACATGTGTTTGAGACATGTTATGTTTGATGGTTGCAAGTGGATGCAAGTGGTTGCTAGTGGTTGCCCGTGGATGCATATAAACACACTAGGCACTAGATCGGCTCGAAAACACTCTCACACTGCATATGGATATGTGAGCATTTTTAATTTTTGTGGATACAAAATGATTGACTCAGCACATGGATGTTGCATATGACTGAATGGTTGTGCACTCATATAGAAATGATATGTATCGAGTAGGAAAATTGCATACATGTTGGACTCATGGCACTGGCATAATTCGCATCAAGGAGGTCAACTGAATCAGTGGACCGCCTGATCTTTGCATTAGACAAGGAACATATACACATGCTTCTTGCATATGTTCATACAGCATTAGAAATCTCTTAAGGACAATGAATGCCTATGATTGGCGATTGAGTAGATGGATGGTTGGATGGTAGGACACATTCTTCTTAACTTGAAGATTTCGGGGACGAAATCCTTTAAGGAGGGGAGAATGTAACACCCCGCATTTTTAAGTATAAATAAAAAATGAAATAAAATATAAGAAAATATGCTTATGATAGGTAAATAATGGTGATGCATAAGAAGAATTAATTAATACATGAAAGAGAAGAAAAATTAGTTCGATAAAGGTGTGTGTAACGGAAAAGATAGTAAAATGAGGATAATTAATTTAAGAATCAAGAATTAGGTAAAATGGACATCACCATTGCGTTCCTCTCGAAATTTTACATGAAAAAGAGTCCGAGTTTTCGAAAATCGGAGTCCGGATGAAGAAGTTATGGCTTGTAGAAGATTCAGAAGGTTTCGGTCAGCACAGAACTGGGCAGGTCGACCTGGGGGCCAGGTCGGCCAGGGGGTCGACCTGGGAGTCGACCTCCCCCATGTGGGTCGACTATAGTGTCAACCTCCCCCCCCCCTACAGGTCGACCTGGTCGGCCTGTTTCGGTCCAGAACACGTTTTTGAAGCCCAGAGACGATTTTTGATGGTCCGGATTGGTTTTAGGGTTAATCTGATGGCTGAAATGAATTGCTACACCTATAAAAACAACCTAAGACCTAGCCTTCTCTACACACAATTCTATTTTGCTTCTTCTCTGCCTCTATTCTAAATAAAAATAAAAATGGCGTCGCTACTCTGCTGGAATCAAAACTAGAAGCTAATCAACATCAACCTAAGCAACTCAATTCAAATTAGAGATTAAAGCTTCTACAACGATTCTACAACAATTAAAGTTCTTTATTTAATCCAACCAAGGCAAGTACAGTTATTTTCCGATATAAACGTTAATTCTGATTGTGACATGAATTGTAAATCTGAATCTGAGGTTATATCTGTTCTGTTCTGTTTAGATCTATCCTATTTTGTATCTCTTTCCTCTTTCTGTTCTATAGCCAGGCTACCACGAGCCTGAGCCAATCTCATAAGAGATTAACCTATGCTAAATTGTTTGGGACAGTAAAATGAATGATGCATAAATTGGGCATGACCAATAGGTGACTGATTTGAGGAAAGAACATGGACTGTAGTTAGAACATAAATTTGAGACATATGACTCGACATGTTGTATTTATAACATAAATGGGTATTGAACATATGATTTGTGATAAAAAGAATATGGCTTAGGTATAAAGATTTACATGAGAGTAGGGTATCTATTAATGTAAATAAACACCTAAGTAAGGGATCTTTGGGATATATGACATGCATAATAATAGATGGCTGTATTTGGTATATAATCATATTGTGAACCATGACAATTATTTAGGCATGCAAACTTAGGCCAAATTTATAGTTAGGCAAGATGGGTCAATGAAACCTTAAGGAATAATAAAATCTGCTATTTAGTTCTGCTATTTTTGCCTAATCTGCTAGTCTGTTACATTGCCTAATCTGCTAGTTCTGCTCTACTGCCTAGTCTGCTAGATTTGTTCATCTGCCAAATCTGTCATTTGTTAAGTCTGTTGAAAATGCCAAATCTGCTAAACTAAATCTGTTGAGATGCCTAATCTGTTATCTGCTAAATCTGCTAGTTAATTTGCTTAATCTGCTGAATCCGTTAAGACGCCTAATCTACGAAAATCTGTTATCTACTATATCTGTTAAGCTGAGATATTCAGTCTGTTATTGACATAATCTGAATTAGCTATGAATAATTTACATGTATATTAGGCGTGGGTATAAATGGTAAATCATTAATTAATTGGCCGCAAAGATAAACATGGCTAACTCGAGGTTTGAATGAGTTTGCGGCGTAATTCTGCCCGGAACCGCCCGACATATTCCAGTGGTCGCAAACAATAGGTTCTAATGTGAGAAGTTAGTCATAACGTGCTTGAAACCCGAGGTTAGACTCAGTTTGCGACAGAAACCTGCCCGGAACCAACCGGCCTAACCAGTAGCCGCAAACTGTCAGTCTAATGTGAGAGGTTTGGGCATTAATATTTAATTAATGAAAATCTGAGATAATTATGATGTCTAAAACGTGTTGGGTAAGGTTAAACCAATTGGACCAATGAATCTGATAAACCCGTTTCGTGAATCCATAGGCCCAATACAAAGTTAGATAATCTGTAACCAGTTAATCTGTAAGTCTGTTAATCTGTAACCAGTTAATCTGTAAGCCTGTTAATCCGAACATCTGATCCGTCAGTCTGAAAACCTGTTAACTTGATTGTCTGATCTGTGAACTAGTTAATCTAAACTTTGTATGTCTGAAACTTGTAGACAAGTTAAGCTGAAATATGTTAGTCTGGGGACACAAGGTTAGGAGGGGAATTACTTGTGTCATCTGTTGTTTGGGATCCATATTAGTCAGTATCCTTTTCTGGTATCAAAACTTTGGTCCAACAGTAAGTAGGGTCCGGGCACGCTTACTGAACTAATTATAAGCGGTTCATTCTGATAATGGCGAGGGGTGTTGATGGTGCGTTCCAACCGGGTCATGTGCGTGCATGGATCCCGGTCTGCCTCTGAGGATGTAAGACGCCGTGACATCTGTAAATAGGTCTGTGCCAATTGGTTGTCACTTTAGGGAGTGATACACCCTACTGTGGGGCCGACACAGGATATTTATGTATTAGGGAGCCGATCGCTTGGGGCAGGGTTTTAGGGTACACTTAGTTCTATCTGTTTCTGTTGGTACCGTCTGTTTCTGTTGGGTGGTAACACCTATCTGTTTCTGCGTGGTACCTTCTGTTCGGGTGGTAAAGGCCCATTACTAGTGTACACCTAATTCTACATTCTGTTTCCGTAGGGATTAATCTGTTTCTGCTTCTGTCTGTTTCTGATCGGGTAGTAAAGGGCCATTATTAGTATTCTGTTTCTGTTAAATTATTCTGTACCCGTTTCTATTTTAGTTTAGACATTAGGGTGATACCTAATTCTGTTATACTAGTATTAGTGCAGAGAAGTGTAAAACAATAGCTTATATCACTCTGTTCTTCTGTTATATCTGTTACACCTATTACAGTTATCTCTCATCCAGTTTTATTTTCATGTCATGTTATTATTATCTGTTCATAACTGAAAATCACTGGACTTGCCAGACTTTTTGTCTGACCCTTGTTGTTTCGCCTCCTTTCTTCCTTCCCCCCAGGTTATCCAAGGAGGGAATACTTTAGCTTGATCCAGATTTCTTCTGCTTGAAGTGCTTAAAGTATTGCTTGGCTCTGTATAGCTTCCGTTCTATGGGGATTATGATTTTAAACTATGCATTCTGAAGGCTTTTGTACAAGACTGATATTTTGTACTTGAATTCTGATAATGTGATTTGAAAGGATGTAACCAAGTTTATTTTGGTTTCTATTGAAATAAAGTTATAAATTTTTCAAGTACTATTCTATCTGTCTTGTTAGTTTCTGTTCTGTTTACTAAAATGCTCCACCAAAGTTAAGGCATTCCCTTTGTGAGTGACCTTAACGGAGGTGGGGTGTTACACTAAGACACTTAACCAATTCAACATGATAACCAAACCGATGGGTGGGGTTAGGTTCATACAGACACTTAACACAGTTAAGCTAGAATGGGAGGGTTTAGTCCATAGGAACACTTAACCAAACTTAATATCGTAACAAGACAATATTTATAGGGGTTAAGTAACTAAGAAAACACTTATCCAAATTAACATGTTAACTAGATTAGAAGGTGGGATTAAGTAAAGTTAATACACTTAGCCAAATTAACGTGTTAACTAGACTAGAGGTTGGGGTTAAGTAAAATTTAATACACTTAGCCAATTTAATATGTTAGCTGGACTAGACCGTAGGGTTAAGTAAACTTGAACACTTAACCATCAGATTGTGATAAATGAATAGGGTTAAGTCTAAAACATGAAGGGATAATACTTAACCATTAATAAAATGTTAGTTAAAACAGATGGGTAAGGTTAAGTTAAAAAGGAATACTTAACCAATATAGGATGAATGAATAGGGTTAAGTAATAAGAAATACTTTACCAATATAACTTGGTTTGTGGTAGGGTTAAGTCAACATGAATTACTGATAACACTTAAATAGTCTAACAGGATAAATGAAGAGGGTTAAGTTAGCTTGAATTGACTAATGACACTTAACCAATCCAAATTGACGAGAAAGAGAACTAAGTAGTAAAACCTTAGTTAAAAGGAGCTAAGTAGTAAACCATAGTAAAGAAAACAACGATTCTGGAAACTAAGTGGTAAACCTTAGTTAGCAAAACTAAGTAGTAATTCTTAGTGTAACACGGGAAGGAGCGAACGTTCGTTTGATTAAAAAGAAGGCTCCAACGAATTGGGTTACGAAGCCCGAGGCTTTGAGGGGACGTGAGGGTACTCTTGGTATCCCTTTGTGAGGTGGCAGATGATCCTCCGGGGCTCACAGAGGTTAAGGTCTGCGGTAGAAGAACCAAGGGTATGCCTTGGTTGCAATACAAGGCAACCTAAAGACTAGGATGGACCAGCGTGATTCAGCGAGACCAGTAGCCCTATGATAGCAACTCGTCGTCTACCTACTATCTTTAGTCAATTGTTGTACGTATGCGGAAAGGAAGAGAACTCCCAACAGACCATATACTAGCTATCTAGTTATGGGTGAGGCTGGCCAATAGGAAAGTAGGGCATAGGGTGGCAAAAGTACAGTTCTCGCGCTTGATTTGCATGGATTGCCTTTCATTAGTTGAGGGAGGGGTCACGTGGGACCATAACCACTGGTAGAAACACAGACCTTAGCATCTGCACCGGTAGATATCTGAAAAGCTCCTGACCGAGTTCCGTGTTTCTAGAGTAGCCCTGCCACGGGACTCGGGTCGCACATTTCTGGACATGTGCATCTAGACAGCGATAAACGATTCGCGACACATACGTGGGGAAAGTCTAGGAACATATACCACTCTAGGTAGTGTGTCCTAGACTAGGGGCATCGTTCGACAGGTAGCGTAATCCCTAGTGGACCTAGGTGGCATGAACCCTGAATCTGTAAAGCATTAGCGCGTAAACCCTAGTTGAATCTAGGAAGCACTCAATAGAAAACCCTAGATTAGATCTAGGTAATAGATAATAAATGTATGCCTGAAGGCAACCGAAATTACCGGGATTGGGATCACGTTACTAGTTGGGACACTAGTTAGGTGGTGCAGAGATATAGAAACCAGTATAACAAGGAAATAGCGAAGCGGCGAAAGTATTAGAGCATATCCAGTTTATCTTATCTTAGCATATCTTGTGTTAATCTTGTCTAATCTTGCTGACCCTATCATCATGGTGTTATCTTGTATTCAGTTAATTCATGTCATTTTGTTTTTCCATGTTCACATGCTAGAAGTAACTGAACTTACTCAGGCTTTATGTCTGACTCTGTTTTTCTTTCGTCTTCTTTTCTTCCGTCCCCCCCCCCCCCAGGTAGTAAAGGGAGGGAATAGTATAGATCAGGTTAAGTTGGACTGTCACTCTTTCCCAGCTTGAAGATTTGTCGAAGTTTTGCTTGGATTCTTCTTTTAGATGCTATGGCTGGCTCTTGCTACATTGGGGAATATAAATGTTGTTTTATGCTTCTTTATTTTGTAGGATAGATGATACTCTGATATTGTGAAGAAATCGTTGTACAAACTATTTTACCAATAAAGCAAAGTTTTATTTTCCGCTGTTTTAATTTTTGTTTGTCTTGTAATTCATCTGCATCTTTTACCTTAAAAAGCTCCACAGAACTTAGTGCATTCCCTTTGTGAGTGACACTAACGGATGTGGGGTGTTACACGTGGTATCAGAGCTGAAGGTTACTAGATCAGAAAAAGGATTTGAAAATTTATTTTCAAAACGGTTTTAAAAGAAGCATTTTCAAGAGAAAAATTTGTTTAAAAGGCATATTCCCCCAAGCTATACGCACTATCTTCTCTTCCTATGTTTGAATTCTTGTCTCCTTCTTTCTTGGGTCTTTGGGGCTCCTGGCTTTCTGGGAGGTAACCTCATCGATGGGCGAAGTAGTGCCTGACTTCCATCCATAGCCGTAGTTGTTTGACATACGGCCAGTTTTCTTTCAAGCTTATAGGGTTTCATGTACGATGGAAGCAACTTTCGAGAGATTCGTCAACATGACTACACACGGAAGAGGATGAGGAATTCATGGATGTAGATTTAGCTCAAAAAGGAGGAAGGAATTATAAAACCTAAAGACAAGAGGAAGTATCTTTACTATGGTGTAATAGGGCATGTAATTAAGGGCAAAGGACAAGATTTTCAGAAGGGCAAGTACCCACTTTCGCCACCAAGCGTACCTAGGAGAAAGGTAGTAAAGTTCTGTTGGAAGAGTCTAGTTTTCCTGTTCGTACTCTTTCCTTTGGTTTTAGCGCTTCGCATTTGTTCATATCCACTTCCATAGTTGAGTCTCTGCACCATAGTACTTGTATAGTAGAAAGATCCCACTAGAGTCTCAAATCCAATTGGTGGTCCGACCAGTTTATTTTTGGTTAGTAGGGATTTGAGAATAGCTATCGAGTTTGCTTATATCATCTCACGTAGATCGTCTAAATTCGGAGGAGATATTCCTTGGGTGCTTGTCTGATATTGGTTTAGGCCTTTGGGGCTTGTACTTGAGGAATGTCGAGTTTGACTAGGATGGTTTGCGTGAGAGATGAATAGTTGTGGCAGGCACTCTAAAAAGCACGTAGTGACCTTTCGACTCTTATAGTTATGGCATCGTGGATAAGAGGGAGACATCTAATCATCTTAGTACATACACTTGGTACCGTGATTAACATCTGTTTATTTTGGAAATGGAGGTCAGAAACTTCACAATCGTGAAGTTAAATTAGTTAAGATACAATGGAGTAAAGCTCAAGAAGGCTAGATACTAGCATCATACCCTTTTCCTTAAGGGTGCATCCTTGATTTCTTTTTTTTAGGAGCTTTACGCATAATTGTTTCTCTCTTTCCAAAGTATATCCTTTAGGTCGTATCTTCGATCCTTAGGTAGAAACTCTTTTGGATGTAAACATGTATTTGAAACATGTTATGGTTGATGGTTGCGAGTGGTTGCTAATGGTTGCTCGTGAATGCGTATACATACGTATTAGGCACTAGATCAGTTCGGACGCTTTCATATTGCATTTTCAGATATGTATTTGTTTGTAAGTTGAACTTGATATGTTATCATATGGATGTTGCATATGGATGAATGGCTATGCACACATGTAGTATTTACATAATTAGGGATGCTTGCATACATGATTGAATGCATGGCACTGACATGATTCACATTAAGGAGGTTGACTGAATCAGTAGACCGCCTGATTTTGCACTAGATAAAGACATATACACACACTATGCATATAAACATGAAAACATTAGAAATCCTTTTAAGGACAATGAATGCCTGTGATTGAATGGTTGATTAGATGGATGATGGGATGGTAGGACACATTCTTCCTAACTTAAAGATTTCGGGGACGAAATCCTTTTAAGAGGGGGAGAATGTAACACCCCGTAATTTTATAACACTAAGATTCACAAATCAAGGCAGAATTAAATTTTAAAATCAAAATCAAGGGAAACGGGTTATGCCATTGCGTTCGTCTCGGAATTCTGCTTGGAAACGAGACCGAGTTTACGAGAATGGAGTCCGTATGAGGGAGATATGACCCTCCGAAGTTTCAGGAATTTTCAGAATCGAAAACAGCTCGAAATTCGAATTCAAACCCAGAAGCGGGTTGGGCGGGAAATTTCCCGCCCAAGCCCAGGTTGACTGGGGAGTCGACTGGGGAGTCGACTGGGTAGTCGACCCCCCTCCCCCACCGACCAGATCGACTGCGCAGTCGACCTGGGGGTTGACTGTGCAGTCGACCCCGCCAGAACCCGGTTTTGAACCTGAGTTCATTCTGATGCATTTAGCCCGATTTTCTGACCAGATTCATAACCCTAATCCTATATAAACAGCCGCTAGACTCCTTCTCTATTCGCAATTCTTCTCTAACCTTATGCTGCAAAGATTATGGGTAGACATGGCTTCTTCTCCTCCTCTAAATTAAATAATAAATAAAATAATATGTAAAGTAAATCAAGACGAGGAAATGCTGCTCAAGACTTTCAAGAGGAGATTCAAAACAAGCTAGGATTCAAGTGAAGATTCAAACGACTTCAATGACTGTTTTTCTACGAATCTAATATAATCTCTGTAAGTCGGTTACTTTTTAGATTTGAACGTTTTCTCTATTCGTGACATGAAATTAAAGGAATAAAAGAATATGCCAAATCTTTCTGTTCGAATCAGTGCTTATATTCTTGGACCTAATTAAGAACTGTTATGATTCGATGACCAATAAAACTATGACTATGAAACTATGGACCTTAAAACCATATGCCTCTTTGACTATGAACATTGCCTATGAACATTGCCTATGACTGTGACTCATGACTGTGAGAATTATTTTCCTTTGACTATGAACATCACCTATGACTGTGATTCATTAACTGTGAGGATTTATTGCCTATGACTGTGGATATAAGGTTATTATTTATGCCCATGACACTGTAGTTACAAAACCATGTTGTACCCCAAACTGGCATTATATTGGATCTAGGCTTGACTCTAGTTATCCTTGGATCTTGATCGTGGGAATTTACCTATTAAGTTAGGTCTACCCATGTTCTTGAACCTATACTATTCAACCCTTTTTATGTCATAACCATTTCAGATCTATAGGCCTTCGATGTTTTGGATCAATTTATTTCAGTGTAATTCGTTAGGTCTATAATTAGTAAATTATAATTTTATGCCAGTTATTATGTCTATCTTTTCATAGCTTCTTTGGTTCATTCCCTTTTTATCTACGAATCTAGATTTATCTATAATCTAGATTGAATCACGATTATACGAACGATGGGAATAAGATTTGGGCAAAATATGAAATTTACTAAAACGTAGTTATAAACTTGGAAATTGGCATAAATTGGGAACATGTATTATGGCATGTTTATAAAAAGGCAAATTGGATAAATTTGACATGAATTACAGGATGTGTAATTTGAATCTAGTATTGACTTGTAAATCTAGCATTTACATGAACTATGAACTAGAATAATAAGCCTTGTCTGACATGAACTGTAATTAGAATGTTAAATCAGAATTGGATTAGCTAATTTGGCATAATAAGTATATTGGCATAAATTTGAAATTGGCCATAATTGTGAGTAATTTTCATGTTTAGCAAAATCATGGTTAGTGACACTTAATTTGGTATAGTTTACATGCCAAAAAGCATAAATATGATATAGAGGGGGAAATGGGGCATAATAATAAATGTTGACAATTTACATTAAAAGAGTAATTATGAAATAAGTAAATTAGGAATAATTTACTTATAGAATTTGTCCTAAATGAGAAAATGTAAATTTAGACAAATTAAAGGTTTATTAACGACATCTCTTTTAATAACACACCAGAAAGTTCTAGGGTGACAGAGAGGATAGTGTCTAGGCTTGGGTTTGGAAAAAACATGTTTCCTGCTCTCCCTGGCTATCCCTAACTGATCCGACGGACGGGATGGTTACTTTCAAAACCTGATTTGAAAATTAATCAAAACCCTTTGAACTTAGAAAACATATGCCTAACCCGAGGTTAGACTGAGTTGCGATGTAAACCTGCCCGGAACCAACCGGCACATCCAGTGATCGCAACAATATCTGTCTAATGTGAGTGGTCGCGGCTTTAATTTATTTAGTTAAAGATAGAACAAGAATGGTAGGGTTAAGTTAACTAAGACACTTAACCAATTCAACATGATAACCAAACCGATGGGTGGGGTTAGGTTCATACAGACACTTAACACAGTTAAGCTAGAATGGGAGGGTTAAGACCATAGGAACACTTAACCAAACTTAACATCGTAACAAGACAAGATTTGTAGGGGTTAAGTAACTAAGAAAACACTTATCCAAATTAACATGTTAACTAGACTAGAAGGTGGGGTTAAGTAAAGTTAATACACTTAGCCAAATTAACATGTTAACTAGACTAGAGGTTGGGGTTAAGTAAAATTTAATACACCTAGCCAATTTGATATGTTAGCTGGACTAGACCGTAGGGTTAAGTAAACTTGAACACTTAACCATCAGATTGTGATAAATGAATAGGGTTAAGTCTAAAAATGAAGGGATAATACTTAACGATTAATAAAATGTTAGTTAAAACAGATGGGTAAGGTTAATTTAAAAAGGAATACTTAACCAATACAGGATGAATGAATAGGGTTAAGTAATAAGAAATACTTAACCAATATAACTTGGTTTGTGGTAGGGTTAAGTCAACATGAATTACTGATAACACTTAACCAGTCTAACAGGATAAATGAAGAGGGTTAAGTTAGCTTGAATTGACTAATGACACTTAACCAATCCAAATTGACGAGAAAGAGAACTAAGTAGTAAACCTTAGTTAAAAGGAGCGAAGTAGTAAACCATAGTAAAGAAAACAACGATTCTGGAAACTAAGTGGTAAACCTTAGTTAGCAAAACTAAGTAGTAATTCTTAGTGTAACACGGGAAGGAGCGAACGTCCGTCTGATTAAAAAGAAGGCTCCAACGAATTGGGTTACGAAGCCCGAGGCTTCGAGGGGATGTGAGGGTACTCTTGGTATCCCTCTGTGAGGTGGTAGATTATCCTCCTGGGCCAACAGAGGTTAAGGTCTGCGGTAGAAGAACCAAGGGTATGCCTTGGTTGCAATACAAGGCAACCCAAAGACTTGGATGGACCAGCGTGATTCGGCGAGACCAGTAGCCCTGTGATAGCAACTCGTCATCTACCTACCATCTTTAGTCAATCGTTGTACGTATGCGGAAAGGCAGAGAACTCCCAACAGACCATATACTTGCTATCTAGTTATGGGTGAGGCTGGCCAATAGGAAAGTAGGGCATAGGGTGGCAAAAGTACAGTTCTCGTGCTTGATTTGCTTGGATTGCCTTTCATTAGTTGAGGGAGGGGTCACGTGGGACCATAACCACTGGTAGAAACACATACCTTAGCATCTGCACCGGCAGATATTTGAAAAGCACCCGACCGAGTTCCGTGTTTCTAGAGTAGCCCTGCCACGGGACTCGGGTCGCACATTTCAGGACATGTGCATCTAGACAGCGATAAACGATTCGCGACACATACGTGGGGAAAGTGTAGGAACATATACCACTCTAGGTAGCGTGTCCTAGACTTGGGGCATCGTTCGATAGGTAGCGTAATCCCTAGTGGACCTAGGTGGCATAAACCTTGAATCTGTAAAGCATTAGACAAGTCGCGTAAACCCTGGTTGAATCTAGGAAGCACTCAATAGAAAACCCTAGATTAGATCTAGGTAATAGATAATAAATGTATGCCTGAAGGCAACCGAAATTACCGGGATTGGGATCACGTTACTAGTTGGGACACTAGTTAGATGGTGCAGAGATATAGAAACCAGTATAACAAGGAAATAGCGAAGCGGCGAAAGTATTAGAGCATATCCAGTTTATCTTATCTTAGCATATCTTGTGTTAATCTTGTCTAATCTTGCTGACCCTATCATCATGGTGTTATCTTGTATTCAGTTAATTCATGTCGTTTTGTTTTTCCATGTTCACATGCTAGAAGTAACTGAACTTACTCAGGCTTTATGTCTAACTCTGTTTTTCTTTCGTCTTCTTTTCTCCCGTCCCCCCCCCCCCCAGGTAGTAACGGGAGGGAATAGTATAGCTCGGGTTAAGTTGGATTGTCACTCTTTCCCAGCTTGAAGATTTGTCGAAGTTTTGCTTGGATTCTTCTTTCAGATGCTATGGCTGGCTCTTGCTACATTGGGGAATATAAATGTTGTTTTATGCTTCTTTATTTTGTAGGACAGATGATACTCTGATATTGTAAAGAAATCGTTGTACAAACTATTTTATCAATAAAGCAAAGTTTTATTTTCCGCTGTTTTAATTTTTGTCTGTCTTGTAATTCATATGCATCTTTTACCTTAAAATGCTCCATAGAACTTAGTGCATTCCCTTTGTGAGTGGCACTAACGGATGTGGGGTGTTACAAAATAAGTACCCTAGGGAAAAAGGGGATACAACCTTCCTTAATTATGTTAATAAATGTAGAGCTTAAAATATAAAATATAGTTGGACTTAGTAGGTTAATAATGTAAATTATTATTAACCATATAAACTCATGACGAAATGAATTATATACATATAGTATTTCCGTGTAGAGGGACTAAACGGGAATAACTTAATAACGTAGCCTACTTTATCCCAATAGGAAAAAGTTCTCAAGGAAAATGGGGGTATGAACTCAATAAACGTGTATAGTCCGCTTCCTTGGGTCTTAAAAAGTTAGGGTTGAGGAGTCCACCTGAGAATAGGTCTTTCAGTTTAGGGATCTTAAATAGAAGGTATGTGTGGGCCTACCCAAACCTGGAAACTAAAAACGTAAGATATGGCTTCATATCCCATGGGAAGTAATAAGCGACTAAGGAGGTTTTTTAATAAGGTCAGCTAGAAGGTACATTGAATGATAAAATACCATCTCTCCCCTTATGCGGGGAAAGGGTATATGCGTGAATGGCGGAAGCCTTAAATAGTAGGTCCCGTAGCTAGGGTCTTAAGCAATCAGGAAGAATCCACCCTATCTATAATTGATAGTGAGGCAATAAATGATGAAGGATAAGAGAAAGAAAGTATATGGATATAGCAACTCCGTAATTAGGTGTCTAATCTCGATATATTAACCAGCCAAGCTCTGGTATAAAGGCTTCACAAAAATAGGCGTAAACGTCATATCGTGGTATTATACTTTGGAAATACTACTTTGGGAAGGGTAGTAAAGTCGTGCGTAAACATTTACAATGTTAGGCTAGAATTGCTAACCTTGATAGGCATACATCTTAGATTGAACCAAAAGAGATACATTCATGTATTATAATATGTGTTATACATTTCCCAGTCACCAGAATCTTGTTGTTTTGAACCCCTCCTCATTACAACCTCCTAGGTTTCCTAGAGAAGGTCGGGTTCTCACAGATGTTTAAGTTTGGCTTGGAGTTCTTGTTCTCTCTCATGCTCGGTACTGGTAAAGTGACTTACTTTGAAAAGGCTAGTTACTTAAGTTAATACTAGTTAATTTATTTTGTTTCCACTGTGAGTTTTATTTTATCGTACTCTAATTATTCTCATGCTCATTTATTGCAGGTACTAGATATACATGCACCATGCTTGGATGTGTTCAAGTTTAGATTTTTGTCGAAATTTAGGCAAAGAAAAGTGTGGGGTGTTACGGAGACTAATCTCGAGGCCTAATTCGATTGTATGCGAAAGATAACCTTTTAAACTTGAATTTATCATGTGAGTTCTAACAGAAATTGACACATGTTTAATTTACGCATGGTCGAATGGTACGTCCACTCATTACGAAACTTGATGGCATGCAATAAATTACTACTACGATTTTAAAAGTATAAGTTTCATCATAATCCGACATCATGCCTCCAAAATGACAATTTACGCATATTCCAAGATCGTTATGACTGCCAACAGGTCTGAAATTGAAATATGTCGATCCTTATGCTTATTCCTCATGCAACGAAGAATCAAGACTCAATGGAAATGGTCCCAAGTCCTGATTCAAATATTTGTGAGAAATCCCATTTTGGAACCGTCGATCGTACAATTAACGATCATTATTTAAATAAATTATTTAAATGTATAATCAGTAAAATATGGGTGGTTTCAATAATTTAGCATAAAATATTTTATAGGTGTCATTTTCAAAATAATTTTTCCTTTTCCTTCGACCTTAGATGTGGAGGAGTTTCCCTATAAACAATTGTTATTCCTGTGCCACAACTTTGTAATTGGAAAACATCCACTTGTTGGTGTAGATATATTTTGTGTCATCGGTATCCATAAACAATTATTTGGTATTTCCAATCAAGTTGCATTCATAAATTATTGTAGACAAGTTCATTTTTGAAATGTCATCAGAGATATTCCCGCATTTGGCGATATTTTCTTATTCTTTCTCTTTTTCTTAGGATCTTGACATTTGTTTGCCTTATGCTCTTTCTTTATATAGTTGCGACATTATCCTTTGAATATCTTTGGTTTCTTTGTACTTGGATTGTATTCCTATTTAGGCTTGTTGTTCTTTTCATCCTCAACCATATTTTCCTTTGCCACTATTGCATTAATCAATTTCTTTTCTAATTTCCTATGTTTCTCTTTGATCCTGAGTCGAATAACAAGGTCGTCCATTGTCATTTCCTTGTGCTTATACTTTAGAAAATTCTTGGAATCTTTCCATGACGGAGGTAGTTTTTCAATGGCAGCAGTGACTTGAAATGATTTTCTTGATAAAATCATTCATCATGGATTTCATGAATTGTCATTAGCAACCCCTGCATTTAACTGATAACAGTTATGGGATCCATAATTTTGAAATCGAGGAACTTTTTAATAATCAACTTTTTCATTTCGACATCCTCCATTTTATACTTTTTATCCAGAGAGGCTTATAATTGCTTGGAGGTCTTCACTATCAAGTACAGATTGTTATCTAGTACATTTACTATGTTGTAACTGCATATGAAGTCTGAATTATTCCAAATACTGAGTGCTACGACTTTCAATGCATAAGGCTCTAGTTCGTTTACTTATCGAATACCTCAATGAGATACCTTGCAAGGTTTAGTGTAGTCAAGTAGTACAACATTTCCTATTATCGGCGCTTGAAATCAACTCCAATGAATTTCATTGTCCTTTCACAATGCGATAAAGTGACAATAGTTATTAGAACTATTGCTCTATTCTCATTGGTGACCATAGTTAGCTTTATAGCCAAGGTGTTACTATGCTAAGCCATTGTCTGTAATAAATGACTCTAATCAGAGGTAGACTAAATAATTACAAATTCTATTCCAAGATTGTTAGGAATGTGTAACACCATTTGTTATAGAATTGTTTGCAAATATTTTGCAAGTACTAAATTCTCTGCACTTAGATTGCAGATTTATTTCAAAACTACTCAACTTTTGCAAATATTTTGCAAAATGTTAAACAGATAATGTATTAAATATAATATTGATTTGATTGTTTGAGTCTAGTATAATCACTATTTCTTGAAACAGAATTGCTCCCTTAATGGCATGGAAGGTTGTATGAGCAACTGTTTCCCAAGATAAAATGGAACTGATCACTGCAATGTTGCAATGGAGAATTCAGAGCAATGGCGGACTCAAGAGAGTGGTTTTTATAGGAACAAAGTGTCATTGGTAGAGGAAGAAACGACAAAGAAATGAATTGCATTTCTGGACTTGTTTCTCTGCCTATTTATAGATGCGGGAAGGTACCTATTCGTCAATAGGTATCTACTTGAATGGCTGCGACTGTTGGAAAGATTACAACCCTTTTGCTAAGAGTTGTGGCCATTTTATTACCATTTTGGACCATTCATTTTGAACACACTAAACTAATTTTTTTCGATCTGAAAAGCCAAACCAACTGCAAAATGCCTCTAATACGCCTTAAACGCACATTTACACATGCCATGCGTGCGGGTGTAGGTGTGGGTTAGGCTTCAGGCTCGGCGCGTACGGAGCGGTGCATTGCACCACCCACTAAGATGGATTTTCTTTTTTATGTCTCTTTGTCTCATGGTAATCACAATAGTGTTTACATCTTAGTATATAAACACATTATGTTTAGTAAAAGACAAGATGCTGCACTATTTATATTTCAAGGCATTTAATGCCTCATGCTTACCAATGAATTGCTCATTCATTTCTAGTCGTCCTCCACATGAATGGGTAATTTCTTAATTTGTTCCTAAAATTTTGAAACATTTATCATGTTAAGTATCACTTTGGCCTCAAGCTTTTCCTCTTACTTACGAGTAGACAGACTAAGATTATCTTTGAAATGAAAGCATTTTTGTGTAAGTTTTTAAAAGATAACACATGATAAGAGTTTTATATGTTCCTGGGTTCTCTGTTTGTGCTCGTTTTTGGCATGAACACCAGCTTAGTCTCATGAGTTCTTAGAGAATTTGGTCTTTTAGTTCTCCTTGAAGTTGCACCTTCACATGTACTGTTAACACCAAAATTTGCACTGGCCGAATATAAAGAAGCAGAAGCTCCAATACCAGAAAGTATAACAGAAAAAGCCTTGGATACACCTATGTTGACACCAAAAGAAGGAGATAAAATCTTGTTCCTCCTACAACTTTTGATTAGTGAGAGATTCAGACCTAAAACCACTTCCATTGGATTCAGATGATGGTTTCCCATTCCATAGAGCAATCACATTAAATAAAAAAAGTACCATTTGCGAATAATGGCTAAAACAAGTTTAACAAAGGCTGCTGAGGAAAGGCTGCTGATGAAAGGCTGCTGACGAAAGGCTGATGGCGAAACGTTCTTGACGAAAGGATGACGATGAAAGGATGTTGACGGAAGGCTGATGACGAAAGGCTGTTGATTAAAGGCTATTGACGAAAGGCCATTGACGAAAGCCTGATGACGAAAGGGATAAAGCCAAAAAAACAAAAACGACAGCAGAAGGTTGTAGGAAGCAGGAGAAAGCTAGAAAAAGACAAAAACGACAGCAGAAGACTGTAGGAAGCAGGGGAAAGCCAGAAAAGGACAAAAACACACAAAACCAAAAATGAGAGCAAAATGGTGACACCAAAAAAGTGACCAAAAAAAAGCGGGAAAAAGAAGCAGCAAAAAGGAACCCAAAAACTCTATAAGTGAGACCCCAGGGGTCACATTTTGGGTGACTTTTTTCCTCATTCCGCAATTTTCCTCTCTTATTCTAGAGAGAAAGCTCAAATTTGTAAATCAATTTCGGAGTTTCTTATGTTACCTCCTCTATGAATAAAATCAACAAAGTCCTTGAAGTGGATGTAGGTTCAAGTTGAACTGAACCACTATAAATTGTGTGTTCTTACTTTTTCCGCATGCTATGGTACTTCTCAGTATATTTTTGTGTGTATCTTGCTATGCGGTTGGATCATCAGAATATTCCTACTCAAGCCGTTAGGTTCTTAGCAACCTGACGCTTTCTCCACGGTCCATTTACATAGACCTATCTTTGGTGTTGATGAAAAATATCGTTAACATTTTGTCACTAGAAGGAGGACCTGAGCCTCTGTTCCCTTTTTCTACCTCAAACCTTTTGGATAGTATTGCCATATTTCTAACTGTGTTGTTCCATCCCGGTTTGGACTAAGTTTTGAAGAAGCAATGATTATAGAAGGAGTATCAACAAGGAGCTTCTGAATACCAAGGTACTCTAAAAATCAATTAAAGAATGATTCAATTGGGGAAAAGTTATAAAGAGGGATCGAACACGTCGCCCATTTCAGAAAACAATGTCAAACTAGAAACTAGAGGATCTTCAACTTTAATAAAAGATGAGCTGGAAATATTACACTTGGCTAAGCAAATTGATAACACTTGGATATTTATTGAAACAGAACCCTATGAAGCGGAATCAAGGATCATATCACCTCAAGAACTTTATAATCAAATCAAGTCTTCATCAAATCTACGTAACAACCCAATCTCATGGAGAAACAACCAAGCATCAAAGGAGGCAGTTAGTTTAGAAGAAAACGAAAGCCTAAAATGGATAGAAGATATAAATTCGCAAGGAATCCCCTTCTGCAAAGAGATAATGATAGCGAAGGTCCCGTTTGAAATACAAGAAAACAAACTTGCGTATGATGGGACTACAGACCCTGAGGAATACCTATCCCTTTTTGAGAATTACATGGATACATATAACGCTTCTGAAGCCCTTTGATGCAAGGTCTTTGTGACTACTCTTCATGGAAGAGCTCTTAAATGGAGCAAACATTATCATGGCCCTCTCATCATATCTTGGAAGCAATTGTCCACCGCATTTAGCACACAATTGCATATGCAAAAACGATTCGGCAAATAGCATTTACGATTTAGCTAAAATCAAACAATGATCAAAGGAGTCACTTAACTACTATCTAAATATGTTTCACAATAAGTCACTCAAGGTGTAGGGGTGACGGATAGAAAGAAGCAAAGAGATGTACGGTCAGGGTTGCTTGCACCATCCTCCTTTCGGAAGAAGCTTATCTTAAACGAATGTGAAAGCTTGAATGATTTATATTCCTAAGCTAATAAATTCATTATTATGGAAAAATATTTAATGCAAGGAAAAGCTTGACACAAGAACAAAAGGAAGAAGGGCTTGGTTCCAATCCCCTTGCAGAAGGTTCTACAAAATTGAACAAAAGGAAAGACTATTGCTCTTATCACAAGACAGAAGGCACAAAACCAGAGATTGTTGGAGTCTGATAAAGAAACATCAAGCCAAAAAGAAAAGAAAGCTCATTTAAGAAATTCAAAGTAAAATCAGTGGGAAATCTAGTCGGAGCAACACAACATGGGAATGGGAACTTAACAATAAGCCTCTTATCCCAAAAGATTACTTTTACTATTCGTTTAGCTTTATCATTTTACTTATAATCAGACAAATATTAATGTAATTTCAAGTGCTATTACAGGTAAAAACCAAACTGTGTTTAGGCTCATGCACATAATGAAATGTCAAATGGAAGCACTTAAAGAAACGCGATACCTGAATGAATACACAACAAAGTTATCAATCAAAGACAAGCTTCGGTGGAAGTTGTTCATACAAATATTCAGCGCCGGAATGATTAAACACTCATCATAGATTAGATCAGTAAGATTCTTCTAAATCTTATCTCCCCGATTTTAGAATTTCATGACTTTGTCAAACATGTCATATTAACATACTTAAATGCTTCTATGAAAGGTGTGGAACCTATCCTTGATAAATTATATTAACAAAGCTTCCGGAAGGAGAAGCTACATCAACAAAGCTTCCGAGGGGTGAAGCTACATCAACAAACCTTCCGAAGGGAGAAGCTACATCAACAAAGCTTCCGAAGGAATAAGCTACGTCTATAAAGCTTCCAGATGGAGAATCTACATCAACAAAGATTCCGAGAGGAGAAGCCGCATCAACAAAGCTTCCGAAGGGAGAAGCTACATCAACAAAGCTTTCGGATGGAGAAGCTACATCAACAAAGCTTCCGAAGGGAGAAGCTATATCAACAAAGCTTCTGGATGGAGATGCTACATCAACAAAGCTTACGAGGGGAGAAGCTACATCAACAAAGCTTCTGAAGGGAGAAGTTACATCAACAAAGCTTCGGAATGGAAAAGCTACATCAACAAAGCTTCCGAAGGAATAAGCTGCATCAACAAAGCTTCCGGATGGAGAAGCTACATCAACAAAGCTTCCAAAGAGAGAAGAAACAACAAACACAACCTCCCAGAAGAGGAGTGACAAACAAAGCTACTAGAGAGAGAAGCGGCAACAAACACAACCTCCCAGAAGTAGAGCGACAAAAAAACTTCTAGAGTGGAAAGCAACAAAAAACACAACCTCTCTGAAAAGGAGCGACAAACAAAGCTTCCAAGAAGAGAAGCCACAAATTTACATCTCCACCTAGTGGAATCGCTTCCAAAATGGAGCTAACAAACAAAGTTACATCTCCACCTAGTGGAGTCGCCTCCTACGTGGGGCTAACGAACAAAGTTATATCTCCACCTAGTGGAGTCGCCTCCTAAGTGGGGCTAACAAACAAAGTTACATCTCCACCTAGTGGAGTCGCCTCGTAAGTAGGGCTAAACAAACAAAGTTACATCTCCACCTTGTGAAGTCGCCTTCTAAGAGAGGCTAACACCCTCTACAAATTATAATATCCCAAAGTGGGACTAGTAATTCCCACATCTTCCCATATAAAGGGACCAATGTCTCTCTTAGAGAGCATTCATTCATTTGCATATCTTATGGATTAGGAATAAGACTAGACGTTAGATACCCAAAGGCTAGAACATTGAGAGAAATATCCGTTGAACGACTAATCATCTCAGGATAGGGTTAATTTATCATGAATGTAGTCCTTTACATATACACATACGAAGATTACTTCTTGGGATATTTAAGACTCTTTCTTCCAAATGTTCTCTGAGAAAACCTCTGAGAAACACACACATATTATATGGTTGCTTGATCACTTTCAATAATATTTAGATTGGTTGACAGTGTACACATGTATGGTCTTTGGATGGTTTGTGATGCTTTCGTTGGATGATCCTTAATTAACCTTATGTGTTTCTTCTATGCCTTTATTATGGCATTTTATTTAGCTATTACATTATTTAATAACTCTCAGTTAAAGATATGGTTCTTTGACATGAACTTCTAATTTATGGTTTGCCCAAGTATGAATCTTGGGGTTTTCATATGATTTTTGATTTATGCTTTACCCAAGCATGAATCTTGGGGTTTCCATATGATTTTTGATTTATGTTTTATTCAAGCATGAAACTTAGGGTTTCTATATGATTTCTGATTTATGCTTTACCCAAGTATGAATCTTGGGGTTTCCGTATGATTTCTAATTCCGATTTACCCAAGTATGAATCTTGGGGTTTTTACTAATTTCGGTTTGCAGGGTTCTAACATTGTATCATAAGTACTCGGCTTGGCATTTCTTGTCTCTTACTTGGAATCTCTAAGCAAAGGTTATAGTTTCCTGGTGCCTAATGAAAGGAAGTTTCTAACCTTATGTTATTCTTATCCCAAATCATGTTGCTATTGGTTTGGATTAAAAACAATGCTTCATATATTATAAGTGAAATATCACTCACTATGCAAGTCATAGTACTTTTAATAACAAATTATATTCGTCAATGATGAACATTTGATTGAAAATATCAAAATGTAAATTTTAGATTTGTTATATCACATTTTCAAGAATGATTTCTTGATAATTGAATGTTTTAGTAACAGTAATAATCTCATCCCGTATTGATAGAAGAATGTTGTGCTTTAAATCACATCATCCTACATGAATACATATTTGAATTTGCACACTATGTCAAAAAAATCATAACTTTGGCTTCATGTCAGGCCCAAGTTGATTGAGGAAATTTCATGTTTCCCCTTGCATCATTACTCTTGGTTATACAAAACTAATACCAAATATTTTTATTTCTTCTTGTGTGACAGACAAGTTGTGTAGGAGCCATAGGATTTTGTCCTAAAGAATAAAAGCTTCTTTATACTACAGGGGGGTTAACTGTTAACACCAAATTTCGCAGTGGCCGAATATAAAGAAGCAGAAGCTCCAATACCAGAAAATATAAAAGGAAAAGCCTTGGATACACCTATGTCGACACCGAAAGAAGGAGATAAAATCTTGTTCCTCCTATAACTTTTAATTGGTGAGAGATTCAGACCTGAAACCACTTCCATTAGATTCAGATGATGGTTTCACATTCCGTAGAGTGGTCACATTAACTAAACGAGCGTATTGTTTGGGAATAATGGCTAAAACAAATTTAACAAAGGCTGGTGACGAAAGGCTGGTGATGAAAGGCAGTTGGCAAAAGATTGACGACGAAAGGCTGATGATGAAAGGCTTATGACGAAAGGTTGTTGACGAATGGCTGATGACGAAAGGTTGTAGACGAAAGGCTTTTGATGAAAGGATGGTGACGAAAGGTTGTTGACAAAAGGCTGATGACGAAAGGGGTAGAGCTAGAAAAAGACAAAAACGATAGCAGAAGGTTGTAGGAAGCAGAAGAAAGGCAGAAAAAGACAAAAATGATGGCAGAAGGCTGTAGGAAGCAGGAGAAAGCCAGAAAAAGACAAAAATACAAAAAGCCAAAAACAAAAGCAAAAAGGTAACACAAAAAAAGTGGCCAAAAAAGAGCGAAAAAAAGAAGCAGCAAAAAGGAACCCAAAACGTCTATAAATAAGACCCTAGGGGTCCCATTTTGGGGAACTTTTTTCCTCATTCCATAATTTTCCTCTCTTATTCTAGAGAGAAAACCCAAATTTGTAAATCAGTTTGGGAGTTTCTTATGTTAGCTCCTCCATGGATAAAATCATCAAAGTCCTTAAAGTGAATGTATGTTCAAGTTGAACCGAACCATTATAAGTTGTGTGTTCTTACTTTTTCCGCATGATATGGTACTTTTCAGTATATTTTTGTGTGTGTTTTGTTATGCGGTTGGATCATCATAATATTTTTGCTCAAGCCGTTAGGTTCTTAGCAACCTGACGCTTTCTCCACGGTCCATTTCCATAGACCTATCTTCGGTGTTGACGAAAAATATCGTTAACACTTACATAGGTGAATCTACAAATAATACCCCACAATACTCCACTTGGTTCATTATATTTCCATAGTATAGACATCATTAAAAGCTAAGCTAATTGTATTCTCTAGTGCGTTGTGCACTAGTTTATCTTAGGAATGGTTTGCAATAGTTTCTTCTAGCGCTACTAAGTTCTATCCTCAACTCGGTTGTTCCTTTGAACCTAGATCTTGGGATCTCCAGTCAGCTAAGTTGGGTTTCCATTAAGGAAAGCTTTCAATCTACAAGGTGTTAAACCCATTCTCCTTGATTGGGTTTGAACTCTCTCTCTCCAAGCAAGCCTTTTGTTAGTGGATCTGCTATGTTATCCTTTGACTTTACATAGTCTACAGTGATAACTCTATTAATGAGAAGTTGTCATATGGTTTTATGTCTGCGATGAATATGCCTAGATTTATTGTTGCATGCTCTACTATTAACTCTTCCAATTGCAGATTGACTATCACAATGTATACGTATTGGAGGCAAGAGTTTGTCCTAATTTGGTATATCGTAGAGAAAATTCTGAAACCAATCGACTTCTTCTGTGACTTTATCTAAAGCAATAAATTTTGATTCCATTGTTAATCTTGCTATGCAAGCCTGTTTGGACGATTTCAGTGAAATCACTTCTTTCCTAATTTAAACACATATACACTTATGAATATTGTGTAATTTGAAATAGTTGTCCAATTTGCATCACTATATCCTTCTACAATCAAAGGTTATTTTGTATATTATGAAATATAGTTTTGTGTAAACTTTAAATATCCTAGAACTATGACTATTTCTTTCCATTGATTTTTATTAGGATTGCTCGTATATCTACTCAACTTGATTACAACGTATGCAATATCTGGCCCAGCGTAGTTCATGATATACATGATACTTCCTAGTATGCGAGAGGATTCATGCTGATAGATTCCATCACCAGTGTCATTAACCAATTTGGTACACATCTACTGGTGATTTTGCAATAGCTATATTATGTTGCTTGTACCTTTCAAGTACTTCAGCATTCTAATGTGATTGAGATAATGAATGTCTTTGCGATATCCTTAAAATTTTAACACCTAGGATTACATCAGCCACTTCTAGAACTTTCATATCAAATCTAAAGGATAACATATCTTTTTTTGGATTATATTATAGCCTTATTATTTACTAAGATCGATAAATTATTAACATAAAGGCAAACAATGACGTATCCAATAATTACACGTTTCATATAAATATATATATCTGATTCGTTTATTCTAAATCCACTTGATAACATATTTTCATCAAACTTTTCGTGCCATTGTTTTGGCGCTTAGTTAATTTATGTTCGGTGCGACGGTGAATGAATATTCGTTATGCGCTAGATCGATGATAGCCAATATATACGTACAATTTGAAGCACAATAATCACAGTAGTAGTAAATAATTAAAGTAGCAATAGTAAATATAAATGATACTAGATATTTCTATACTGGTTCAGAACTTTGTTATACTTCCAGTCCCAAACTCCTTCAGGTATATCGACTAACAACGAACGCTCACTTGACCTAAAAGAATAGGTATTACAACACCTAGGTAGCAAAATACGATCTAAGCAGCATAACAGAATTTCGCCTCAGCAATCGAAGAGGACTTTGACATGCCTGAGCAGCAAAATAGGAATTTTAATGATACAAAAGATAATCGACTCTTTGTGTTCTTAATAACATGGATATGTCACAATATAGTACAATTTTTACAGCCTTAAATAATAATAATAATAATAATAATAATAATAATAATAATAATACAGATTGAGTGCACATAGGTTAGGAAGTGAAATTTGATAAGATCTGAATATTTGTGGAGTGAAGTGGCAATGGTCTAATATTTGCCTTGAAACAAATATGGAATTTGGAGCGTTTAGAAACAATGTTTGAATGATATAGAGAAGAAAGTTATGTTAGTTGATTTTGGGATGATATGAGCTTATATAGGAGTGATAAGAGGCCAATAAATAGTTGTAATCCTTCAGCAATTCCCTTTTGAAAAGAAGCATCCATCAAATGTAAGTAGTTGGTTGAAAGGAAGCTTGTATTTCATTTGAATAGTTGTTTTGAAACATTACATATATTGGTGCCATACATTTGAACAAAGCTTCCTTTAAGGCAAATGATTAATGCGTATTCCACCCTGCTTGCGCAACAGGGTTCGAATCCTGCTACATAAGCATATTTTTACCTGATTACTTCTTCAGTTTTGACAATGCTCAAATGCTTTGAAACATAACAGTCCCCTTTTAACCCAGCACTTGAGGAGTGAGGTCAGCCTACTGGTCCATAGTTGTGTGGATGATGAATAGATGCCAAAAACCATTGTGTTAAAAATGAAGAATTGAATTATCAGTTCCAGTGTGTGGCTTTGTGGGTAGGGCTCTTGGATCACTCATGAGCGACCATGGATCAAGTCTTTCCATAGCAATGGTTTTTTGCTTTTTTTCTTTTCTTTTTTGTAGATCTTCTCTTTCTACTAAAAAATGTGTGATAACTCTTAGCCATGCAAATGCATGAGTTGCCTGCTAGCTAGTACATGGTTTGAGTTCCATCTGACCTAGAATGCTATTTCAGTGCTCTCATTTTTTTTGCTTTCGATTCACCCATTTTTCTCAGTTTGAAATTTGAAATAACTCAACAAACTTATTAATAGCATTGTAATATAGTTGTTATCATCAAAACACTAAAATCGTGTTTTAAACATTCTCTCCCATTATGATGATGACAACTATACAACTTTCTAAATAAATAATATTATATTACCATCTAAATTATATACTCCCCCATCAGTATGCTCAATTTTCTCCCCCTTTATCAATAACAAAAAGGATGAAAATAATAATTAGTTTTGGGTTGTATATTAATTTAGATTGTTCCACGATGATAGTTTTTATTTATTTATTATGTTGTGATATTCTAAAAATGAAAAATACCGGCCCCAAAATAAACAAAAGGATAATTTGGATATACCAAATTTGATGCAGTTCTATTATCCATAACTGCTCATTTTCCATTGTATGTAAGGAACACTTGCCGTATAATTCATATAATTTTTTTCTTTCTTGGGTACCTACAAAAAATAATTAATATGTTTTGGCATCCACTTCCTCCGTTAGATTCAAGGGGTCAGACAGAAGGTAACCATATCTAAGAGGATTTATTGAAATCTTTGAAAAAAAAAATTCATAATTAACAACTAAATCAAAATAATTATTGATATATTTCTCTCTAATTTTCAAATTAATAGGAACCCAAATACTTATATGGTTTCCATTCGTATTTAGGCATTGTTCTTATGCTTTTTTTTAAGAAAAAATCTTCACTTTCTACTAAAAAATGAGTGATGACTCTCAGCAACGGAAATGCATTTCCTGCTGGCTTGCGTATGGTTTAAGTTACACCTGACTTTGAATGTTATATTGTTGCTCTCATTTTTTTGCTTTCTGTTCACTCATTTTTCTCATTTGGAAACCTGGAATAACTCAACAAACATATTAATAGCATTGTCATATAATTGTTATCATCAAAACACCAGAATTGTGTTCTCAACATTCTTCCCTTTTTTAATGATGACAACTGTATGACTTTCTAAATAAATAGTATTATATTACTCTCCTTTAATATTTGTTTCATCTAAATTATATACTCCCCTATTTGTTTGCTTAATTTTCTCCCCTTAAACATTAACAAAAAGGATAAAAATAATAATTATTTTTGGTTGTAAATTAATTAAGATTGCTTCACGACGACAATTTTTTATTTTATTTTTATGTTGTTATATTCTAAAAATGAAATCTATCATCCCTAAAATAAATAAATGAACAAATTAGATATACCGAATTTGATGTAATTCTGTTATCCATAAATGCCCATTTTCCATCGTATATAAGGAACACTTGTCGTATCAAATTCATATGATCTTTTTATCTTTCTCGGGTACTTGCAAAAACTAAATAGTATGTTTTGGTACTCACTTCCTCCGTTAGGGTCCAAGGGGCAAGGGGTAAGATGGAAGGTAACCATACATTGGAGGATTTAATGAAATCTTTGAAATCAAATTTAGTACTAGCACTAATATTCTTGTTATACATGAAAGCGTATTTATTACTATTTTTACAATGATTTTTAGTATATCCTAAACCACTTTTATCATGTAAAGGTCTAGAATTGGATAATATCGTGTTTAAATCAATTTGACCCTTGTTAAATTTTACAAAATCTTTTTCACATTTTTCAAATTTAGTTTTAAAGTTGCAACTATTATTTTCAAAAGAAATTTTGCTATTTTTAAAATATCAATTTCCGTATTTAATTCAAAATTCTCTTTCCTTAACATACTATTCTCATTTTCGAGACGATCAATTCGAGATTCCAAATTATCCAAAGATGATTGTAATAAACTATTTTGGTTTTTCAAATCACATATTTCTTTTGAAAAAATTTCTTTTTCAAATATAGTACATTGTTCATCTATAAAATCTTTAAGATTCAAAAAATTATTTTTTAAAATAGCATTTTGATTTTCAAAATCTATTTTTTCTTTTCTCAGTTTCTCATTTTCAAGTTCGATATATTTCTTCCTCTCTAAAATAATGAAATTAAACTTTAAAATTTTACCACCTTGATCACCATTATTTTCCATTGAAAATTGAAAATTGAAAATTAAAAAGTATCATTTTATAGTCATCATTTGTTTTCAACCATATCTTTTTCTGGCCATTCTTTTGTGATGTTGTGACAATTAATAGAATTCCTTGCTCTGATACTAATTGCCTTGTTCGGTAAAATGGCGAATCAATAATCGCTATGCACTAGATCCATGATGGGTAATATTATATATATATATATATATATGTGTGTGTGTGTGTGTGTGTGTGTGTGTGTATACCAGTACGGACGCACGTCCGATAGACGTATGCATAGATTTATTTAACCATAAATGGATGGAAAGAGTATGGTATCGTGTACAGTTAGGTAAGCCGACATGTAATTTCCGGTCCTATGTAGAAGGTTGATGAACAGGCTCAACAATTCAGAATATTTTGTAAGTATTTTAAGTTGTTGAGGAAAAAAAATGTAAACAGATTTTTTTAAAAAAAGCCAACAAATACAATAGCGGCTGAATATTTGAACGAATGAGCACTGAGAAAGCTAGTTCAAAGTGAAAGATGTAGTACATAAACATGCATGTAAATGAGTATAACGTATAGACAGGATAGTTAAAATGCACATCAGCACATGCCAAGTGGTTTAAAGTTGAGCCAGTGTAAATAGGATGCAATAGAATAAAAGTCAGTAAGCATATCAAAACTAAACTAAAGTGAAACGCTTAATTTTGGATTTTATAGATACACACGGTAAACATATTTACTGCTAGCAGGCGTTGTGATATTTAAAGTTGCATGGACTATCATATTTAGTATAATTTTTAGAGTTGAATTTCAGTTTTACGTGAATGTGCAAAGTAGGTTCATATATCCAATTGGAACATTGTTGGCTGCCATGTTATGGACATTTGTGGAGTAAATAGGATAGCGCATTTACGTAGAGTTCAACCGTTAACAGGGTCCAAGCAGATATTTAATAACGATGTAATATATATTATGCTGAAATCATAACAAAATATAAAAATGAGGTGATACCACATGGACGTTTCAATGCTGAAAAATAGATGTTAAATGTATGACAAAATATGCAAAGTATGTATTACAAAAAAAAAAAAAAAAGTTGCTGATTTTCCCTGTTTTTTACACTACAAATCTCGTTAGGAACTACTTATCTGTGTTCTTCTCCTTGAAGCTCCACCTTCCAGCCAAAGCATTCTAACAGTTTTATCGTATAGGCAGGTGGTTGGTCAAAGCATGCTAATAGTTTTATTATAACAGGTTGTCTTGCCAAAGATTGTTGTTGCACCCAATGCTTCAAAACTTGATACTTCCTGCCAGCAGTCTCCCCATGTCCAGTGCACATCTAATTTTGTGCATTTCTATGCACACCTATGTTCTTGCGGCTGCTCCATGTCTATCACCTGCCTAAGTGCGACTTGTCCAATTCTTCTGATTCCTCTGGTTGCCTATTTAGCTCATGAATCCCATCTGTTCGTTATATCTGGGTGGCCGAGTATGATTGCCCTAGTTGTCAGTCAAATCATGTTTCTCCTGTTAAAACATCAGTTATCGTGTGTCTGCACATTTCTCAGTATCACCTCAACTTTTTCGAAATAAAGTGTATCTCAACTCAGACATTTTTACTTAAGCAAAAATTCACATTTTTAATCGGCTAGTAGTTATGAAGTTGAACACAGAGTTGATATTTATATAACCAATAATACCAAAAATAGTGAAATCTGTATTAAAATAAATAACATGTAAAGAAAAATCAAATTCCAACTTTAAATGAATGTAAACAAAACATACCAAATGAATGGTTCACCTGTGATCTGCAATGTTAAGATCCAAGAATCCCTTTTCCAGGTCGAATTTATTCTCCATCTCTGTTGCTTTCGCCTCTATTGTGGTTTTAGTATTTTCTCCAGCAATTTGCTCATAATTTTTGACATGAATATTCAAGATGGTTAGACTACGTAGAAGAGCGCATGATGTGCAATGATAATGGTGAGAATATGCTAATGTTAACCTACACGACATGCTATAATAATGCGTGAGAACGTGCCACCATTGATCCATTAAAAATGACAAAATCTGCCAGCAAAAAAATATGTAGAATTTCAGTGAAATGAGTATTTTAGGAACTGTAAAAAAGGCTTCACTTAGAGCAGAGATCAAGCAAATATACAACAGTCACAAATTTAACATGAAGTTAAGTGATATTCATGCACAACTTGTATACCATGCAAATTTCAAAGATGTGTTTTCATCTTAGCAACTAAGGCCTTAATCTTAGTCAAATTAGTTTAAAAATTGTACGTATCATAATAGAAAACCACACACAATTGTAAAGCTATTGGTATTAATAGACTTAACATGGCTAGTCACTAACTTGCTTGTACTATCAAATCCATGTAGACCTGAAGACATATGCTAAATTGGCATATCAAAATGCAGTTTATCATGAATTAGTACCAACATCAGACTTAATCATAGTAATTCACATGCTAAAACGCTAGAACAAAAAATTTGGATTTCCTTAAAAAACAAAAACTACCATCAGTATGAGTTATTAAGGAATTTGAGGTTTGACAGTATATATTATATAGCGGAGACACTCAGAACAACCTTATCTGAGTTCAGGAGTAGGCATGCTACTTATTGTACCATCATAAATCAACTATTATTATATCAACCAACATGATTTAGAGAGCTTTTTTATTGGGTATATTCATCTTCGCCAGTGTATAATCTTAAAACTCTTGACAAACATAATGATGAATGAAATTTCAAGTCTATTGTTAACACATCCAAACACAATGAATTGCTTAACACAATCAACTATAAGTATCAAATTGAAACCATTAAGTTATAATAGCTTCAGTCTGTTGTTAACACTGCCTAGTCACACATCCATTCTTTGTATTACAATGATATTTCATCAAGTAGATAGAGTGCAAAACCAAAGTAGCTATAACGCAACATAAACAAAAAAATGTGAAAAAGATTATAAAATCTTATAGGATTAATGACGATCCCAATTCAATTGGATGGCCATGTATCCATGGAGAAATCAATAGCCACAGCTTCCTTGGCCTCACTTTCATTCTCGCAGCCTGTCAATTGAAATAATTAAAGCATTTCATATTTAGTTGCATAAAGCCATGTAATTGCCTTACCGAAAGGAGAGAATGACTTTGGACAAATTCTCTTCTGCCATGAATCAATTAAATATCTCCCAACTAAAATTCCAAAGTTCAAATTTACTAAAAAAGAAAGAAAGTATAGTTGAAAATACACAAAGAAATTAAACCTCTTAGTCTTCTTCCAATACTTCAATTAGCTTAAGGAGACCCTCTACCTTCCAGCTGGTCGTTGGCGGTCTTTGCGTGAACTTCAGAAGATTTAATTGACCCTTTAAATATTTTTTGTCGAATCCAGTAGTAAACTCTATCGCTGAATGAGCCATCCGTGCAACTTTACCAACGTCCGGATGCTTCTCCACCATTTTTTCTTCGTCAAAGCTTTTCTTGATTGGCTCGATTTGCACAAATGGTACGTGAGTTATTTCCAACAAAGAGCGAGATAGAGATTAGAAAATGAAGAGGGGAAAAGAGAAGAAAGGAAATTGTGGGAAGTTATGGAAACGTGGACCGAGGGGAAATGGGGAAGAAAAAGAACAGAAGGGAAATCGTGTTGTTTGCGAACAAATCAAACAATTGTAAACAACTGTAAAATTCGTTCGTCTTTCCTAAACAACAAGGATCGTTGTAGAGGGTGTCGAACTCTGGGACCAAATTATTTTATTAATAAATCCAATCAAGTTATCCCTAACTTTTGATTGGTTGAAAACAAAGAAAATAGCAGAAATTAAATAAAAGAGAGTTTTAACAATAAGTGAAAGCAATTAGGGGATAATGACATAGATCAGATTCATAATCATCAATAGCCAAAAGATTAACAGATCTAATACATGTTTCTGTCACAAACATGAATCAACGATAATAGGTTTTTAGAAACAAATATGTAAATAACGACAAGCATACCCTATGCAGGAGCTCAGCTCTACAACCATAGACTATCAGGACAGATTCACTAATTCATTTCTAAAACCCTAAAATTAGATCTAAATCTGATAACTGTTAGACCGAACACGAATATACCCTGTGAAGGAGCATAGCTCTTAAATGACACAGGATATTAAGGTTCAGATCTAACCCTTGGTTCAGATCTAGATCTATATACATGAATTCCTCATCCTTTAGCTATGTGATTCATATCGAATCATATCTATTAGGGTCATCACCCCCTAATCAAAGGGGATTAGCTAGACATAGCTAAAGAAAATGAGAAAAAGAAAATAAATAACATAAACATAAATAAAATAAAATAACAACAGAGAAGAGAAGGAGAAGAGTTTTATTCCAAGCAGAGGATTACAGAATAAAACTAAGTGTGTTTTACAAATAATGAGATAAAGTGTATTTATAGCTGATATTACAAAGGCTACTTGGCAAATTCCACAATGTGGGACTAAAGAATTAGCCCAAATAACACATAAGCTAGTGTGAACGGGGTTGTAGAGTAAGAGGCCTTGTAAGTGAGCCAGTGTGAACGCGTGCAGTGCATGAATGAGAAGCCTTGCAAAGGAGCTAATGTGAACGCTACATGAGTGAAATGGTCTGCAATTGAGCCAATGTGAACACAATATGAGTCTTTAGTGAGCCAAATCTACCCAACTAAACTCTATTTGCAACCGTTCTTCAAGCTTTAAACTCTTCAAGCTTAAGTAATTTTAACTTCACTCTTTTTCAGCAAATTCTTCAT
This sequence comes from Allium sativum, assembly GCA_030737875.1. NCBI lineage: Eukaryota > Viridiplantae > Streptophyta > Magnoliopsida > Asparagales > Amaryllidaceae > Allium > Allium sativum. The sequence goes on along the minus strand of CM060918.1, from coordinate 250,644,942 downwards.
GCTTTATTCATCAAATGCTCTAAACCATGATTCTTGTTAACAATCTGAAAACACAGCTATAAATACACAATATCAATTATTTAAAAGATAAAATAAGATAAATATGCGGATAAAATATACACATTTACGTGTATATCACGTGCGGACCTTAGGCAAACATAGAACGACGTGGGTAGTGGTGGTGACATATAGAAGTAGTAAGACTAAATTACCCTTACAACCATTTGTACAACAATGTTCTGATAAGGATATTTTCGAAAATGCCAAAAAGCCTTCACTTTGACCTGTGGACCACAGGTTTTGCATTATAATATAAGATATATATATATATGTATATGTATATATATATATATGTATGTATATATATATCGAAGCGCAGTAATCACAACAGCTGTGAAAATTAAAATAGCAGTAGAAAATACAAATGACACCAGAGAGTTTTATACTGGTTTGGAACTCTATCCTACTTCAAGTCTCAGGCTCCTTCTGGAATATCGACTAATAGCAAACCCTCACTTAACTAGGAGGAATAGGTATTACAAGACCTGGCCAGTAGAACAAGATTTCACCAAAGCAGCCGAAGAGGACTTTGATGTGCCTGAGCAACGAAACATTACTTCTACCAATATAAAAGATAACTGACTCTTTGTGTTCTTAATAACACCAATATGTCACAATGTAATACAATTTTTATAGCCTTCAATAATGATGATGCATATTTAGTGTGCAAAAGCTAGGAAGTGAAATTTGAACGGATTTGAATATTTGTGGAGTAAAGCGGCGTGTGTCTAATATTTTATTTGAAATAATTACAAAATTTAGAGTGGATGGAAGCAATGCTAGAATGATTTAGAGAATAGTGTTATGTTTAATACACCAAAACAGGCGATTCCCAACGAGTATAAGTGTTAAAAATAATTTCTGTAACACCTTTTAATCTGACTAATGGCCAGTGGTGTAGTGTTTATTTGGTTTTGGGATAATATGAGCTTATACGGGAGTTAAAAGAGGTTAACAAATACTTTTAATCCTTCAACAATTCCCTTTTGAAAAGAAGCATCCATCATAGATAAGAAACTAGTTGAAAGGACGCTTGTATTTCATTTGAATAGTTGTTTTGAAACGTTACATATATTGGTGCCATACTTGGAACGAAGTGTCCTTTGGGGCAGTTGGTTAGTGCACATTCCTCCCTGCTAATGCACCAGGGTTTGAATCCTGCTACCTATGCATTTTTTATTTTTTTTTATTTACGGCTTATATATTATTTACTATATCTTCCACATTTAGTTTATTACACATGCTACCATATTACTCAATCCTACTCGTCTTTAAGGCCATAAAGTGGTTTTACCAGTCTGCATACCTTATTATCACTCCTGGGATTGGGAATCCTTTGAGTTCCTGCATGTATTTTTTTTCTAGTTCACCATTTAGGAATGCAGTTTTACATCCTTTAGGTAGATCTATTCATTTCTATATATAGTTTTGCAAAAATCAATTTGATTTCACCATTGACGACTTTCTTCTAGTAAGTAGCATCGGGAGATGACATTGCTTGTTGGCATGTTAGATGTTCATTCTTTATCATAGACGCATATAAATCGGGTCCAAAGGTTTCAGAGGTCCATTGTCGTTTTTTCCTTCTTAGTTCCTCTAGTTCTGGCTCAGCATTAATTTCATCTGCTCCTTGATCCTTACTATCCTCACTAATTTCTGGTTCACTTGACCTCTTTTGGACATTAGTCTCACGAATGTCATCAATTTCAGATTTGTACACAAAAAATCGATGTGCATAGAACTCCTTGAATGGAAATTTACGCTTGTATTTCATTTGAATAGTTGTTTTGAAACGTTACATATATTGGTGCCATACTTGGAACGAAGTGTCCTTTGGGGCAGTTGGTTAGTGCACATTCCTCCCTGCTTGTGCACCAGGTTTTGAATCCTGCTACCCATGCATTTTTTATTTATTTTTATTTACGGCTTGTATATTATTTACTATATCTTCCACATTTAGTTTATTACACATGCTGCCATATTACTCGATCCTACTCGTCTTTAAGTTTAAGGCCATAAATTGGTTTTACCAGTCTGCATACCTTATTGTCACTCCTGGGATTAGGAATCCTTTGAGTTGCTGTAAATTTTTTTTTCTAGTTCACCATTTAGGAACGCAGTTTTACATCCTTTAGGTAGATCTATTCATTTCTATATATGGTTTTGCAAAAATCAATTTGATTTCACCATTGTCGACTTTCTTCTAGTAAGTAGCATCGGGAGATGACATTGCTTGTTGGCATGTTAGATGTTCATTCTTTATCATAGACGCATAGAAATCGGGTCCAAAGGTTTTAGAGGTCCATTGTCATTTTTCCTTCTTAGTTCCTCTAGTTCTGGCTCAGCATTAATCTCATCTGCTCCTTGGTCCTCATTACCCTCACTAATTTCTGGTTCTCTTGACCTCTTTTGGACATTAGTCTCACGAATGTCATCAATTCTAGATTTGTACACAAAAAATCGTGTGCATAGAACTCCTTGAATGGAAATTCATACTCACTTCCCCTATCACATCTTAAGGCTTTGATTTTCTTGTTTAGTTGGTTTTCAACTTATGCCTTGTATCTTTAAGCATTTCAATTGCCTCATCTTTAATTTTCAGTAAGTACAAATAATTGTACTTCGTACAATCATCTATGAAGATAATGAAATATCTTTTCCCTCTGCGAGACTGACACATTTTCAAGTCACATACATCTATATGTATTAAGTTTAAGGACTTGGTATTCCTTTCAATATGATGAAAGGAAGTACTAGTCAATTTTCCTTTTCACATGTTTATCATTTATAACTTGAATTTATTGAAAAATTAGTTATAAAATTTAAGTTAATCGTTTTTTGTAATATATCAAATTTATATGGTCTAATTTGGCATGTCATGTATTAAATGATTCAACGTTATAAACTAAAGAATCAATTTTATTATCACAATCCTTCGGCACAACAATCTTTACATTCATTTTAAACAATTCATCGCTCACATAACATTTTCAAACATAAACTCCGGTCTTTGATAAAACAAAGTTATCAGAGACAAAAACAAACTTGAAGCCATTTTTGCTAAGAAGTGAGCCGTAAACCAAATTCTATTGGACGTTTGGGACGTGTAGGACATTATTTAGTGTGTGCTATTTTCTAGAGGTCATTTTCAAAACAATTTTTCATTTTCTTTCAACCTTTGATGTGGAGGAGTTTCCCATAAATAATTGTTCTTCTTGTGTCACAACTTTGTAGTTGAAAAATATTTACTTGTTGGCGCAGATATGTCATATGGTACTAGTATCCCTAAATCATTATTTGTTATTGCCAATTAAGTTGCATTCATGGATTAATGCAGATAAACTTATTTATGACATGTCATCTGAGAGTTTCTCGGATTCGGTGAATTTTTTTTGTTCTTTCATTTTCTTAGGACCTCGACATTTGCTTGCCTTGTGTCCTTTTTTCCAGCAGTTGTTACACTATCCTACGAATTTCTTCGGTTTCTTTCTATTTTGGTTGTATTTCTATTTACGCTTGTTGTTCTTCTTAGTCTCAACTATATCTTCCTTTGTTAATACTACACTAGTTGATTTCTTTTGTGATTCTTTGTTGTGCTCTTCAATCGTGAGTCGAATAACAAGATTCTCCATTATCATTTCCTTGCACTTGAACTTCAGATTCTTTTTGAAATCTTTCCATTATGGAGGTAGCTTTTCAATGGCAGTAGCCACTTGAAATGATTCACTTAATGGCATCCCTTCATCATGGATTCATGAATTATCACCTACAATACCTGGATTTGACACATAACAGTTTTGAAATCGAGGAACTTTTCGACATTGAACCTTTTCATTAGACCATCATCCATTTTACACTTTTTTATCTAAAGAAGCCCAGAGTTGCTTTGAGTTGTTCACTATGCAATGCACATTATACAGAATGTTATCCAGTCCATCTAATATGTAATTTTTGCATATGAAGTGTGAATTATTTCATATATTTAGTGCTTCGACTTTTATTGCATCAGGCTCTAGTTCGTCAACTTCTGAAGCATCCTCAACGAGATAATTCGAAAGGTTTAATGTAGTCAAGTAGAACAACATTTTATGTTGCTAGAATTGGAAATTTACGCTAGTGAATTATTCTGGCCTCTCACCATGCAATAAAGAGGGAATATTTGTTGGAACCATTGTTTTATTCTTCGTGGTGGCCATTGTTAGCTTTATTGCCGAGGTGCTACTATCTTGAGCCATTGTCTATAATCTAGTGGCTTTAATAAGTGGGAAAGTAAATATCTAAATTTTTTATTTCAAGATTATTAGGGTTGTGTAACACAATTTGTTACAAAATTGTTTGTAAATATTTTGCAAAGCTGTATCTGCTTTACTATTGTTCAAAAACCCTTTTTTATATTTTGCAAATACTAAACTTTCAGCACTTAGATTGCAGAATCATTACAAAACCACTGTAATGCTTCTGTAAATATTTTGCAAAATGTTAAAACATATTGTGTATTAAATATAATACCGATCGGATTGTCCGAGTCTAGTATAATCATTGTTTATTTGAAATAAAATTGCTTCCTCAATGACGCGAAAGGTCGGATCGGCAACTGTTTCTCAAGGTAAAATTGATCCAATTTTTACAATACTACGTTGGCGATTGCATAGCAATGACGAACTCAAGAGAGTGATCTCTAAAGGAACAGAGTTTTGTTGGTGGAGGAAGAAGCTACAAAGAAATGAATTGTATTTTTCAGTTTGTACTTCTTCCTATTTGTAGATGCCGGAATGTACCTATTCGTCAACATCTATCTGCTTGAACAGTTGCGACTTTTCGAAAGCTTGCGATCCTCTTTACTAGGAGGTGTTATCATTTTATTACCGTTTTTTACATTTGATTTTTAAAGGGCAAAACAAAAATTTGATCGGTCTAAACAGCCAAGCTAACTGTAAATATTCCTCAAACACCCATTCGCCCATGCCACGGGCTCGGGTTCGGATGCATGTATATGGAGCGTCGTGCTGCATTGCCCACTAAGATGACTTTGCTTTCATGTGTTATTTGCCTAATGGTAACTATAATAGTGTCCACATCTTAGTACTAAACTCATGATGTTTATTAGAAGTTAAGATGTTGGACTATTTATATTCCGAGCCATTTAATGCCTTATGCTTTCCAACGAATTACTTATTCATTTCTAACAAAAAACACATAAGATTTCTCAAGTTATATGGTCTTTTACAGAGAGAAATGGATGGAAGTTTCCTTAAATTAGTGTTAACGACATTTTTTGTCAACACTAGAATATAGAAATGTGGATGTGGATCCAGGTGTAATCTAGCACCTAAAAGTGTGATTTAAACTTGTCATTCCTTAGATATTAATGTTGGATCTAGATTAACCCTAGAGGGGGTGAATAGGGTTTATCACAGTTTTTAACTGAATTAAAAATCTAGCGAGATATATAATAATAAACAGATCATAGAATAAAGCAGAAACAAAAATGCAGAAAATAAATCACACACAGATATACCCAGCTTCAGCAAAACCCTGCCTACTGCTGCATTTCTAAGGTTTCTACTAGGTGATAGAACATATCCCGCATACAAGACCATGTACATTCGCAAACCCTGCTCCTATTCTAACCCTGCGCTCAAAACCCTAGACTGACCGATATCCCCTCGATCAGATTTCCCCTGAATACGACTCCATAACCAATAACCCAGATTTTACAAACTCTGTCAACTGCCAATCAACACCCTGACTGAACCCCCTAGTATTTTTCAGACACTAGAACTGTTTCGGTTTGATTTACAAAACCAAACAACAAAAATAAAGACAAAAGAAACCCTTGTGAAACTGAATAAAGGAGTTTAAATATAAGGGGTCATCCCCTTTTTTAAAAAGCAAATCAAAATCCCCTTTTAATTTCTTGGTCAGTCCGCATTCAATTGCGTTGCACCCCTTCTCTAAAGTCCCGTTCTCTTCTATTTCTCTGGAGAAACAAATATGGCGGAGGCTGACAATTTGCTAGGGTTTCTTCCCCAAATCGAATAGCTTGCTTCTTGGAAATTGAATCTCTATGCCTTCAAATTGTTGTGGCTTTCTGATGCTTTCTTGCTCACTGATTTTGGGCTTTCAGGCGATCGAAACCGTTGAGAAAAATATGTGAGTTATCTGGAAATTCTTTATTTGAATTGCTTTCGAGTTGATTTGTGGTTTCGATGGATCATTTGCCAGTGATGATATTGGTGCGTTATGTAGGATTTGAAAATCCTTAAATCGACACTCTGATTTCATATATAACTCGATGCTGATTTTGTGTAATTTTCGTCTTTTAATTCCCATGATGATTTTTGCGTGATTAGTTTCCTTGATTTAAAACCGTAAAAGAAAAACTGAGTAATTTCTGGAAATACAATTTGTCCCTTTTCAATTCTAAATAATCTTTGAATCAAATCTAGGAAGAATTGATTTTTTGCCAAAAAAATAAACTCTGTAATTTCTGAATTGCTTGTGGCCTCTTTAATTTGATTTATAAAAGATTTTCCGAAATGAAATCTTGCCCTTTTTAATTCTTGAATATCTTGAATTCACACTGTCATTTCTAGAAACATATTTGATTTCTTGATCTCCAATTTCCTTGTATGCATTGTCATGCTTTCTGCTCGCAATTCTTACCAAATAATCTTCATGCATTTTTCTTTGACATTAAAGCTGTTTGCACACATCCATGCTTGATTTACACATGCCTGAAATAGTTGCACTTGAGTATGACATATACACATCCACTGGTGCACCAGAACAGATTATGTTGACTTTGTTTCATGCACCACCATATACACTTGCTTTGATCTGAAACATGTTGCACTACTTGTTGTACTGAGTTGATCATGAGCTCCACTACATACACCCATTCACCATGTATATGAGATCATCATGCATTTGTGTTGAGTCTAAACTAAGTTGTCTTGGCCTTTCTCGACTTATATTGCTGCACCTCTTGTGTAGCTGCACTTTAACCCTTGTGTACATATTCATGATGCTTCATCCATATCTGTCTTGGCTATTCTTGCTTGATCATGCTGATTTACCACTTATATGCTGAATTGCAACACCATCTAATCACACACACACCATGTTGTTTCAAGTCCAATTACAATTGCTGCTTCTCATTAACTTGTATACACCATTTGCTCTACCATGTCTATATGCTTGTCCCATTTATTTTGCCTTGACCATGTTTAAACACACTTGTTCTGAAAATTTGTGTTGCCATTTTCGTGAAGCATCTATATGCTGCTTTGTGTATTTGACCTTGAACCTGTCTTGAACTGTTTTGAACATTTGTAATTCCTATCATGTTGCCTTTGTGGTTGTTGCATTAGTAAATGTGCTGAAAATTGTATAGCTGCGTCTCCATCTTGTTTCATCATTTCCACTTGTTCATACTGCCATGTATATGCTGCCATGAATGAGTTTCTTTATGCTGCACTTGTGTTATCTTGAATTTGTCCTTATTTCATGTTGAGCTGAACCATGCTTGTTCACTTGTTCTTGCTTTTGATGTTGCATTCACCACACCATACATGCTTGTATCATCCATGAACATTGCAGTTGCATTTTTTGCTGATTTGTGCACTTGCTGGTTTTGTTACTCCATATTCATTTGCATTTTTCACCTTGTTCTGTCAAGTTTGTGACACTGGCTCGACCACTTTGAAAATGCTTTTGTTGACTTTTCATTGAGTTGTTTTCATATGTGCACTGAGTCGAGATGGTCCACGTGGCTACTCCTCAGTTGCTCATTGATTGTCGAGGCAGTGCACACGTGTATAATTATACACGTGTGTGTATGCAGCCCTCAGTTAAGTTGTCCCTGCATCGATGTACGTATGTTGTCTGCCTTGTGGTATTTACAGTGTATTACTATGAATATCACAAGTTGTGTAGACACAGTCGGATAAATCAGATCGAGTCAGAAAAATGATGAGAAACACACCAAAATCTGAGGCACAAAACTTGAAAATAAAATTTATATTCGCATATATTCAGTTTAAATTCTATTGTAGTGTACTGTGTGTGTTTCTGTTTCATGTGACAGGTATGAAGACTGGACTGACAGGAAATCTGTGAAGACAGAAGATTGAAGACAGAAGACAGTGTCAGTGTATCGGTGTATCTATTTGACTGTAAATTTAGAATGAAAGTGAAAATGTATGTATATATGAAAGAGTAACTGTATGAGTGTTGTAGTGATTATGTAGTAAAGGAGCTGTGTATATGAAAAAGATTGTACTGTTTATATGTAATAAACAAGTTTGATTGAAATAAAATATTATTTTATTGTTGTCAAACAAACTTATCTATTTTATTCAGTTTATTTACATGTACAATATTCAGTGAATGTTTAAACAGTGGAGTCACAAATAGTTGTACTGTTTGAACATTTGAAATATAATATTCAATTTAAATACAATACTGTATGAATATATGAATGTTTGTACAGTCGTATTCTATTTAAATATAAATATTATATTCCTGGTTGTGATATATATATAGAACAATACAGTAACAAACACATTTAAAATAATATTTATATGTTTGTTATCATCAAACAAAAATCATATAACCGTGTATACAACTACGTTATATACAACAATTAAGATCCAAATTTCGAAGACTAGTTACTCTCTCCCCCCCATACCGAGAGGTGAGTATCACGCTTACAGGACTTAAGGGTCAACAATTATCCTTGGATAGGGCGTTGTAAGCTTGACATTAATTGAAGCTAGATAGCTCATCAGGGGAATTCAGTAATTAACTCCAAGTTTAAGGTTTAGATTCAAGAAATTGGGGGAAAGACAAGAATAATCGGTAGTAATTGCTATGTATTTTTCTTCGTTTCTCAATTGATTGAGTACATAGATGATTACATAAGAAATACCCAAATCGATTAAGAAATTACGGTTTTGTCTCTTAGAAATGAATACAAAATTTTGGAATAAGGAGAAGCCCCCCAAAATGTGACCCTTGGGGTCTTATTTGTAGATAATTTAAGCCCCCTTTGGTAGCAGTCCAGTAGGAAGCACGGTTTTTAGAGCTTCTGGTTTCGGTAGCAGTTACTTTATATTGGTATCGACCCACTTTTTGTGCTTTGAGTATCGATTTCTACTCTGTATTGCTTGTAACTCCTATGTACCTTTATGCAGTGGTATCAAAACCAAGCATGTTGGTGTTGATAACGCTTCTTTGCTTCCATTCCATGTATCCGGTATCAAATTCCAAGATTGTGTATTTGATGTCGAGTTGATTGCTTTCACTCCTTTTGCTTGGTCTCGTCTTCATTTCTTAAGATATTGTTTTCTAGTATCGACTTTATGTCTTTATTTTTGCTTTTCTTTGATATTGGATCATTTTCTTCAGTTTTTAGTATTCGGGACCGATAACAAGATGGACTACTTGTTGCATGTTAGTATTTATACCTTGCCTTTATGGTTATCTTCTTTGTATCGGTACCAAGCTCTTTTACACTCCTTTGTTTGTATCGATAGCGTATCTGCCAAACTCTTGATTTGGTGTCGTTCTTTTATACCTCTACCCTTATTGTTCCGGTATCGGCCCTTCACTGTTATGGTTCTTACTCTTTACTTTCAGCGTTAGCTCAATTCTCTCCGAGGCTATAATGTCCCGGATTTTTATCGAGTTAATAATTAATTTATTTAATTATTTTAATATATTGATTGATAATTTAAATGGTTTGAATTAAATATTTTGAATATTTAATTAATATAAATAGTTGAATAATAGTATTTAATTCCCAAATAGATGGAAGTAGCTGAATTAGAAATATTGTGTAAATTGGATAATTTAATAGATTTGATTCAGTTTAGAATTGAAATAATATAACGAGTTTATTATTTTAAACAATATTCAAATGTATAAATTATAATATAATTATAAACGAGCTCGTAACATCGCGGTAGTTCATAATTTAACATTTTAAACTTAAATTGAATATACATGATTCATTTTAAGTCGGATTTCTTTGAAACAAGAAACGTTCGAATTTATTAAACTATATTTTTCTAATGGAAGTGAAAATTAGAAATTTCAGATTATAGATTATAAGTTATGTCAAAATCAAATTTCCAGAAAATCGCTATGAAATCGGTTATAAGCCATAACGACTATTTAATTATAATAAGATATTTGTTTTGAATTTGGAAAAGATTTTTAAGATGTATCATTAATTTAATTTATATGATTTTACTATAATTTTTAATTTGGAAAATAAACAACTTTTCTATTTAACTTAATTTACACCTTGTATATGCGCTTTTGGGATTTCACATAATAAGGTAACTTGTCTGTTTTTTGTCATTCTATGATCGTGGTGCATTGCTCGTCAAAATGACATTTTTATTTCTTTGCGCTCGTACATGAATATAATTGTACAAAGTGGGGTATCTAAGCTTTTAAACTCAAAACAATTCATAGTTTGGGATTTGTTAATTCTTTTATTTTAGGTTATTGATTTAATGCATTATCATATATCAATAAAAAGAAAATCATTTACTTGAATCTTACCATCCCAAAATGTTGATGTTTATAACTTTTTAAAATATAACCATATGTTGTTTAAATCCAAAAATACATAACAGGGTATGCTCATTCTTTTGAAATCTTTACGTACATCTATCCATAATTTTAATGTAAGCATATTGCCTAATCTGCCACCCGATGATGTACCATACTTAAGCCTTAAGCTAACCAAGGAAAATTCACACATCACGCATGCATAATAGCAAGGAAAAATAGCTACCCTAAAGCTGCACATGGATATGGAGAGGACATTGATCCTATCCTTCTTTTCTCCTCCTATAAATAAGCTCGTAACCTTCCTGTAATTTTTTTGGGAGATCTGATGGCCATGGTAAATGGGTTCAAAGAAAAATTCTAAACTAATTAAATCATCCACTATAAATCGCAAAACAAATAGAGTCATATCCGTAGTATGATCTTAGTCAACTTCAGGTATGAACAACAGGGTGTGACACTATTTGGGGTATTCAAAAACTTCACAATCGACTTAGGGCTAGGCTCACTTTGAGTTCGAGGCATCTAAAGGAATTTTGGAGTTTGTGTTTGTAGTCAGTAGGTATTTTTGCACTTTCTTAACAATGTTGGGGTTTTTCCACGACCAAATGTATCAAGGCTTTTTCTGTAATGCGTGGGCTTGGAGCTAGAGTTCGACATGTGCAAGGGAGTTCGAGCTGCTTGTGGTGCAGATGTCTGTATGGTGCTCGCGGTGGGAAGGATGATGGTGTGGTCGGGTCGATGTATGGTGAAGAAATTCGTAAGGAAAAGGAGCCCGCATTGTGGGTTTAAGGTGCGGTAATGGAAAAAATAAACGGAGCGGTTATCTGAAGTTTAACATTGGAAAGAAGATATAGAGGGTGGCGGGTCTGGGTGTATACGAAAGCAGGTGGGCTTGTTGGGCTTAGGCCACAAATATTTTAAATAAAAAAAAGGAAAAAAGAGAGAGAAGGGGGAACCGAATGGAATGGAGATGCGGGTTGATGAGTAGCTGATAGTTTTAAACCGATGGGAAGTAGAGTGCGAAACGGGACGGTAGAGAAGTTGGGTTGGTCTGAAGTTTATTGGGCTGGGATAAGGCCCAAAAAAAATTAAAAACAAAATTTAGTTTAACTTTAATTTGCATATTAACTTGTAAAATAAATATTTCACATATATAGCGTCAGAATTACGAATGGTTTTATCTGTTGGGATCGTAGGAACGCAGGCTACACAATGAAACTAGTTTGGAGTGATTTGGAGATCATCACAATTTTATGCAAATTAAAACGTCTTAACAGATCTATGAAACATTAGTCATTTTCAATGGTTAACGACCAAGGTGAGTAAGCACACTAGCTCTATCCACTTTTATAATTTTATAAACATACTTTAAGGTTGACAAATATTGATTGAATGATGTGTAATGGTAGATTGGATGAATAGCTAACATTTGGTGGAAATAATTTATATAGTTATATATAAAAGTTGTTAATTGAATATTGATTCTATTTATTTCAATATCTCATATTGACCTAAAATTAGTGTTATTTATGTTGATTAATATCTGTGGATGCAGGGAAACAGGTTGGAGGGATCTAACTGTATTTCTCTACAACTATATTATTGTTTTTCATATATTGTATTATATTATGTGACAAATATTCGGTGATTGATTATTGTGTGTTTTGGGATGTTTGAATAACATTGACCTAAATAATTGGTATTTAAATATAATTCAATGAATTATTTTGGTGTTCGAAATAAGACCGTTCGTGTTAAGATCCATAAAGGTTTATAATTTATTAGGTATTTAAATAAATTTAGGAAGGGGAAACTGGGAAATCGTTTCAAACAAAAATGATGAATTATTTTGGTGTTCGAAATGTAAGTAGCATTGAAATAAGTCCATAAAGTTTTATAATTATAATTCAATAGTGTCAAATGTTATTAAATAAATTATTTTTAGAAATTATATATTATAAAATTTAGAAATTGACAAGATGGTTAGTATCTGGTTTGAAACCAATGATTTATAATCGAATACGAAGTCAGGATTAAGTTATAAACTTGATATATAATTAACAAGAAGTTTACGTGTAGACGGAGTTTATAAATCGAAATATGAATATGAATTAATAAAATAACTCGGTGGATGAAATTTTAACTTGCAATTAGTATTGACTATTTAAGTCAAGATTTATTTAATAAAACGAGTTCAGAATTCTGTAAAGGAATAATATTCACATTTCAAGGTGAATAACGATTTAAAGGCAAAGGCTTGCAATTTGGAATGGCTATAAAGGAAATTGGTGTGTTTTGGAAGTGATAAATTCGAAAATGAATTTAGAAATTGAATTGACTTGAAACGTTAAATTGTTCCAAAGTATGGAACATTAATCTAATAGGAATTAATTGAAGGAGAGTCAGATGTTGAATTTAGGAAAGTAATATTTACTTTCCATTTTCAAATGAAAATTATTTATTTATTTAATTAAATATTATAAATTTATTCAAAGTAACAAATCGAGGTTATAGTCTAAAGTTAAATATTTTGGAAACAGGGATTATAATGCCATCTTTATAATCAATATTTTCTATAAAAGAAGTGGATTCGTAAACCTAATTCAAAAGTTGCATAAGAAATGATTTTGAAAAGAAATTAAGAAATGGGAATAAGGAATTTAGAAACTGACTGGAGACTGGTTAAGCTGAACGGCTTGCAGAGTGTTGATATGATGTTGGTTTTGGCCTTCGAGGTTAATGCTTAGGGAATTGTTCCCTTACTAATTTTCGGTTAGCGACCGATGAATGTGAAAGGATAGTGATGCGTGGATAAGAAACGAAAATGTTTCTCAAGACAACGTATTTTTTCTAAACATAGAAAATTAGACTTTGAGAATATATGGAAATCTTTTCCAACGTTAATAAGAAATATTTTCTGGAGTATAGACAAATAAATATTTTAAATAGATGGAAACATTTTACAAGAATCGTGATAGACTAAAGGAGTTGAACGAATATCTGGGTAGAGATATTGAAAGGAAATTGGGAAATGAATAAATTATTGATAAATATATTTAAGGGGTCTCAGTGCTGATTGATGGTTCATCGATATAATTTCCATTTGGAAATAAAATCATTGTGTGTATGGATGTTTTCCTTTGATATTAAATAACCGACTATCAAAGTTTTTAACCTATTTTCTGCTATCACTACGAAGAGACCGGGATCAAATTTATTATCTGAAAACCACTCAGTATGGGCATTAGCATTGCGAACCAAATATGATGAAGATAATTGAAGACGGAGTTTACGCAAGGGTTGTTCTGGAGATCTTAGGTAGAAATTGCCTAAGATGGATTTGCAGAATATTGCCTTTGGTTTGTCCAGTCCTAGGACAACTTTTATTGATGAATGTCTGACAAAATATACCTAATAGATCGCGTAAGTTGTTCTCTTCAAACATATTTACGTTTGGTGGTAGAGGAATTCGTTTCTCTTAGCTTTATACCCGTGGTATTTTTGGGGAAATCAATTTGTGATTTGGAAGGTGTGACGATGTCGCATTCAATTAAATGGAGGTGTGAGTTATGAAAAGATACGTTATGACCTCAAGCCCCATCAATGGAGAAATGACAAAAATCGGGTAGTCAACATAACTAAGTAGGTCACTCCCAATTAAGGTATATTGTCACCATCTATAGAATATTCATTTTTGTTCTTCTTTTGCTTATGTATCTTTCGGGAACGGTTATGTTGGTGTAACAATCGTATAGTGACAATATATTTGGAACATTCAAACGAAATGAATGGTCGGTCATGTGTGGTTGAGTTGCAAGATGTTCTTGTTGAACTCCAATGTATCCCCTCTAATGTACACTGATCGGAAGGTGGTCCCATATCTTTTCATAGTTGGAAATCCATTCCCCAATAAGAGCCCGCAGTTTTGATTGTATAATATGTATGTAGAGTGTGAGATGCAAGCATTCTGCTAGATTGCTATTTACTTGTATTAGACAATATTATAATATCAAAATAATATTGTTTAAAAGAATGTTTTCGGTTACCGTAAGATAAAAAATCATCCATTTTTATGTGTGGATCAGTCTTATGATTATCTTTTCTTTGAAAAGGACTTTTAAAAGTAAAACCAATTGGTTGTAGTTTACTCACACCAGTCCCATAACTGACCTAGAGTTTGTTTTGTTTTACCTTAAACTCTTGGGTGCCCAAATTTTTATGGACAGTCAAGTAGTCAGGATTTTTTAGATATACTTGGAAGAGCTAGAAGCAGGAGGCTTCAACATTTGATATATATATATATATAGGTTATTTCTGCTGTGATGTTATAGGTTGTACGTAGATAATGGTATGTATATACATTTACAGTTTTGTATTGCAAAAGTTGTTATATAATATATTTTATTAGTTCTTCTATGAGATCCATGTTTACTCTTATTCCGTTCTGTTGTGTTCTTCTTCTTCTTCTTCTTACATTATAACTTTCTTTCTTTCTATTTCTCACCACTAACTTTTTTCTATTAATGATCAAGTATTTTCGATTCGTGAATAGTCGACATCGTGTTTGTGTCGATTTTCAGGGTCGAAAATCCTTAGGTCGTTATAGTGGTATCAGAGATGAAGTATAAGTGATTACCTTGGCTCTGTGGCGTAACTCAATAGATATGGGGTTAGTAATACCCTAGTTTGAGTTGAGTGTATATATATGAGAGAGAGTATTTGTAAATTATATAAAAGTGGCTTTATATTGTAGAGATTTGTTGGTTAAACGACTTATGAATTCTAGTCAATGGTGGCGCACCACAATGTCGATAGGGCTTCTAAACACTTGAATACGTTGAACCGACACAGTATGTTTTGAAAAGTGGTAAATAAAATAATTTTACCCAAAAATTAATTTGATTTAAAATAAGTATATATATCTTGGAATTATTATAATATATATACTGGATGTGTTGGTCGTCATTATAATAGAATAAGATTTTAATTCAGATGGTTATAAATAACCAATCCGAATTCATATATAGAATCAGATGAAATAAATCTGGAATTAAATCAAAATGTGGAATTAAAATCCCAGTTACTTGGAAAGATGTTTGGGATGAATTTTGGATTAAGTATATGGAATTTTTAAGATCTTGGGTGAATTTGGAAATGTTTTCCAATCATTGTGAAGAAAAATTTGAAACAATTTCAAAATGGAAGTGTTTGAAAAAAAGTTTTGAAAATGATATAGTACTGAACTCACTTCGATCGTAGGGAAATAACTCTGATGATGCTGGCCACATCATTAGTGTTCATTTTCGCTTTTCTTAGTGATAGATTACAACCAAAGATAGCGTTTTAAAATTATTTTGGGGAAACAAGCTATTTTAATTTCTGAAAGGAATATTAAATTTTAAAAAAGCTAAGCTATTTAAAATTTTGAGGACAGATTATTTGAATTAGAATTGAATGATTTTTTTTGAAATAAAAATCAGATTTAAAATCTTTAATTAAAGGAAACTAGTTAGAGGAAATAATTTGGGAACGGAACATAACTTATTAATACAATTGATTTGGATTAAAGATAATCTGGAATGGAATTGGATTGTTAAGTAAGAATTTGGAACTGAGATAATAAGAGTTTGAAATGGAATTTGGTTTGGGTGTTAGAGAATAACTGGATTTAAGAATTAATTGATAGGAGAACAATATTCCAAATAGATGCATATATGCTAAAGCAATAGCAAGTGGAAGAGGTAGAGTTGAATGCTCGACAAAAAGGTACTAGTTTACATTTATATTGGATATGAGATTTATGAGCCTAATTGGCAAGCCGCTTAGTTGTTTTATTTTCTTTTGGATTGGAGAAGGCCTAGAGAGGCGAGTTCTAGGGTTTCTGGGAAGGAGAAAATAAGGCGTATTGTATATTTATTTGTATTTTTATTTTATTTATCTATTTAATTCAATTTAATTCAAATATTACTAGTTTAGCACCCCGAACTCCAAACGAATCCCAACGACTGTAGCCCCTAGCTAATTACCCCCACTCCGGACACAATGGGATATGTCCCGTAAGCTAATTCGATTGTTTCGATCAGTTTTTATCAATATTAAAATATAAATCAATATATATTGAATTCTAACGTACATTTTAAATTACCGGGGCCACATACCGACTCTAAAAATTACAGAAAAATTATTTCTAGTTATGTTTTGACGATGCGGTCCTCACAAAACTAATTTCGTCGAATTTAGAGACCGTTTGAAAAATGGTCATTTTCTGGTCGATCCAATTTGACTGAAACTGACAAAACGCGTTTTCTTTTGCCACGCTCACATATTAATTTAAAAAATTATGAAAATAGAAACCTAGCAATAATTTGACATTCCGAATCCAACAAAAATGGTATCATTGAAAACGGAGGTCATTTGTAAAATGGCTATTTTTAAGGGTTATGTATTTTATTAAAATATATATAAAATTTTTACAGCGACTATTCTAAATTTTAAACTGAACATAACTTACAATTTGTAAAACAAAATTTCTGTTTTTCAGATTCGTTAGAAAGATATAACTAAACAGATTTAAATATTTTTGGTTTACTAGAATCCGATTTATTTTGAATCCTGTACATTCAAAATTTGAAATCGACTTTTCGAACTGCTGCGCCATTTTAACTCCTTTTATAATTGAAAAAATTCATTCTAACTTCGATTTAAATAAATTTTTAGTCGTTATTATTTAAAATAAATTATTTTAAACATTCAAAATCGCTTAATATTGCCAAAATAAAAATTTTAGATTGGTTCAGAAATTGCAGGTTATTACAATCTCCCCCACTTAAAATCTTTTCGTCCTCGAAAAGGAACGAGCTGAAAGTTGTTCAATTAATCAACTCAACTTTCCATTCTAATCCAATTTTCAATTCAGTTCAATATTAAATTTTATTTGGCTAACTTTATCATTCTTTCTCATATTGGTTAAATTAATTATCATTCCGATAATTTAATTAGTTAAACTAATTATCAGACATCACAACCAACAATCAATTAGGTGATTAACTTTTTAAACCTATATAACTTTTATATACAATAAAAAATCATATTTTTAGAGCAAACCACAGCAATAAACCCTATCTACTTTTGGTTCTCACACCAGTCATTGGAAATAAATAGACATCCCACTTTCGAAACTCAGGCATAAATTCTGATGATGTTTCGAACCACCATCAGAACATCTCCAGGTGACTAAAGTGTGATTTTATATCTATCCGGTATATTTGAGACTTCGTACATACGCTAGCTAGGCGTATATGCAAATCTTTATATACTCGATTGTCCAAATTAAAATATAATAATATTTCAAATACGTATCTTAAGATAAAATTTTCAAAACTAATTTTGTTATCATTTTTATTTTAAAAATAACACTCTTCAGGCTCATTCTAGGATACTGCTGATCCTATCTCTAACGAGTCAATCTTATAGGATGCTACTGATCCTATCTCTGATGAATTCTTTTGTTCGGTTCTAATGTGTCTTGTTCTCGAGCTCTGTAAACCAAAGCCCTGATACCACATGTGAAGACCCAAACTTCCCCGTAAAGGAAAGCCCAGATTGTTTTGAGAAAATGACAAATCAGAACACAAACAGAAGAACATTTTATTGCTTATTACAACAATTACATCAGAGTACAAGAATATTACAGAGTATGAATGATTATTCAATAGAAAATAATACCAGAGATTTAAATTACATTTAAATAGCAGTGGAAAAATAATACAAAATACAAATGAAAGAAATACACGACTACAGAGCTTTCCGAATATCGCTTCAGCTGCAGATCAGGATCCTGTGAACATAATATCTGTAAACCCAAAAATACTAGCTTCCCGTGTGGAAATTATGGGCACCCAGAGTTTTCGCTGAAACAATAAACTCCAGGTCAGTCATGCGACTGGTATGAGAACTCAAAACAGTTATTAATTAGATTTTAAAGTTAGGTAAATCAAGGGACCACGCCGTATTATACGGAATGGGTTTAACCCAAGAATACCAAAAAATAAACATCGCAATGCTTTTTGGAAAAAATGAAGCTATTATAAGACTCAGGTGCCATTACACAATGCAGCGTAAGCCGGGGGATAGAGTTTTACCTTATAATAGCCAAATATGCTTGGTACGCGAAATTTCCCTTTTAATATTACTAGTGCATAATGTAGAAATCAATTTCGAAAGTAAACGTATTAATCATAGATGACATGGGTATCATATATCATGTCGCCATACTAGTTCTACAATCAAAACCGCAAAGCTCGTATTGGAAAGTTGGATTTCCATCATGCTGGCTCATGATTTGAAAGATCTATCGCGTAGTGCAATACTCCACGGCTGACATCCCAGCTAGAGAAAACACCATAATGCACATCCACACTTTTGGGAAATCAAGTATCAGCGTGGCTTACATCCTAGCTAGAGAAAACATCGCTTACTCTATCCCTATATATGAGAATCAAGGGAAATGGCCCTATCCCAAATCTCAAGATGTGGAGCGACCACACCCAGTACAACTCGGCCGACCAAATCCATATATAAATAAACTATATTGGTCAAACCTACTAATCAAACAAATCGTTCACCATCATACCAGGGTGTGAGGCTCGCGAGGTAACGCTACACAAAGCTATGGTAATTAAAGCTATGCTTTGATCATCATCCACAAGGCCCTGCTTTTTAACAAAAGCCTTGATCCATACATCTTAGCATGTCACATTGTCATTCCATACCATACCATTGATTTCTGCCAATATATATTACCTCTGAGCACATATGTCTCAGAGAAGGGTGTTAAGCAAGAGAATAAATTCTCTGCCACCAACAGTTATATATATTTAGCAGAGATCAACGAATACAGCATAAAGGAATACAACGTCAGACATACCATCCATTTACAAGTCCGTTCTGGGTCTGAATGAAACCGGAGGCACCTCGGAAGAGAGGCCCTCGCATATCCGAACAATCAACAAGTACGTCCGGATGGCTACCACTGTAGCCCCTTCAAGGTAGCTACTCCAATCATGGGCATCAGTAGCAACTCATCCATTCGATGTGAAGATCATCTGTCTTGCACCGTCTTCAATCTCTTCAGCTGTTAGTCATCGTATCAATTATTCAGAATGGGTTAAACCTGGCCTTTCCAAATAACTGGCGTACTTTATAAACAAGTGCTATAAAAACACATCTTACGCCTCATTCCAATTCATAATATTCTTTTAATAAAATATTCACATTCTTAGGGAAAGGTTCCCATTAATTTTATTAAAGATAAATCCTTTTAAATTAATTCTTTTAATCTCAAAAATCATTACTTAATGATTATTCGAATTTAAGAAATTAGTCTTATCTTTAACGAGGTTAAAGAACTAATGTCTTTTAAAAACATTGTTCACGATAAATCCAAATCTTCTTCCATTAACTATGGAATCTTCATGGAAATCATAACAGTGTATAATCGATATGAATTCCCATATCGAACTAATAATATAAATGGAATAGCGGCAATGCCTTTTAAATTCCATATATAGTATCGGTCTTCATTCACAGGAGCTCATCTCGATTATTACCAAATCGAATTCCATTCAATTCCAATTTAATATATTAAATTGGAAAAATTATTTTGGAAAATTCCCATTAAATCTTAATAAAAGATTTATAATTTCCAAATTATTTCTTCCCTGTTAATCGGGTTAAAGAATAAGTGTTATTTAAAACGCCGTTCACGGTAAACCCAAAAATCCAATTCTTTATCCAATTCCAATTAAATATTAATTGGTAAAATTTCCTAAATCTTAAATAAAAGATTTATTCTAAGCTGGGTTTAAGAACAGTGTTAATAAAGACACCATTCACGACAAACCCAAATCCAATTTAACATTAAATATAAGGTTCTGAATAGAAATTATATTGGTTTATATTCAATATCAAATTCTGAAACCAACAAATATTGTATTGGGAATGAGACGACCCCGAACCCCGTACTGATGGTGGCAAGTGCAATCCTTGGAATATAACACATAAACAGATAATAGCAGAACAGAAATTAATAAATACACCAGATAATGCACAATAGAATATACTGGATAAACGTAATCATCAGAGTTACACAGTATACAGGATCATACTTAGTACAAATACAGTTCAGCTATACAGAAATGTCTACAGCTGAAAACAAATATAATATGTACAATAGGAGCTGAACAGCATAAAAAGAGATAAATAATTGAATCTATTTTCAGCTCCAGCTATCCAGAAAGAGCCAGCTAAAACCTGAATACAAGGCTGCCCGTGTAGAAAAAGGGGCACCCGAGTTTGAAAGTGAAACAAACTACGAGTCAGTCATGGGACTGGTATGAGAAATCTACTCAACACATTTAAAATATGGCTAATCACAGGACCACGCCACTTTCATGGAACCGGTTTTCTCCATTGGATTGCTAGTGCTTTAAAATAAATAATTCTTTTAAACATCACAATGCTTTTTATAAAAATGAAGCCATTATAAGACTCAGTTCCCATTACACAATGCAACGCAAACCGGAGGATAGAGTTTTACCTTATAATGGCCAAAATATGTTTGACACGAATAAAACAAAAGCATTTGATATTATTACTAGTGTTTATATGTTTCAAAAGCAATTTCAAATCGTAACTATCAATCATAGACGGCATTAATGCCCCATACCACTATGTCGCCATATATAGGTATACAATCAAAACCGCAAAGTCACGTACTTGGAAGTTGGATTTCCGTCATGAATCAAGGCAAAAGATAGTCCTTACAGAATTCGAGATTCTCTAGCCCGCCCCTCAGGCGAGTACTCAGTCAAGCCTTTGGATCGTCAGGGCCGGTCCACCGATGTGGATTAAAATTCCTGAACACTGCGTTTCCCTGCCCTATGGGGCGTGAGTAAGCCAACGAATGACTACTCCATCGGTCCCGGATCGACCGATATATCCGAGGCGTCTCGCTATCCATCATCCACATAAGTAAAATGTCAGGCCGTGTAAAAACACTGACACAACTCCTAGCTTGAAGGAAACGCATGCCCTCCCTGAGGTCGTTCTCCCGTTTCTGGTTCATACCGGGGTGTGAAGCTCGCGAATTCACGTTATACACAAAGCTACGCCACACAGGCAATGCTTTGATCATCAATCACAAGACTTTGCTTTTCAACAGAAGCCCTGATCACTACACCTTAGCATGTCACACAGGCAATTCACACCATGCAACTGATGGCTATCAATCACATAGAATAAATTCCAATGTCAGACACACAATCCATTTACAAGTCCATTCTGGGTCAGAACGAAACCGGAGGCACTATATACCTCGCAAACCCATTGATCTCCACGTACGTCTGGATGATCACCACTCATTATCCATATTTCGGGATGCCTCCCAATCAGGACATCAGTTACCATCCAAACGAGGTGAAGATCTCCGGTCTTCGACCACCGTCTTCATCTTCGATTTCTTATCGTCGATTCAGTTATTCAGAATGGGATAAACGCAGTCTTTCTAAGCAACTCGCGTATATAATAAACAAGTGCAACACAAACACACATACGCATCATTTCAATTCATTAGTCGCTAACCGTAAATCAATAAGAGAACGATTTCCCAAACATTAACCCCGAAGGCCGAAACCAACATCAGATCAACACCCAGGAAACCATTCGACTTAGCCAACCTTCAGTTAGTTTCTAAATTTCACATCCATATCATTTATAATATTTTATAACGATTATCGCTATTTTTATTTATTTTAAAATAGCCAATTTATTCAAAACGATGCTTCGGGCCATAACGCGGCTGTGGCGCTGTTTTTCTTCGGATTTGATTTACACATATCTAAAAATCTAACCGTTGGATCTTCACTAAATTTACATCATTAGAAAGATCTTTTCAAAATGAATCCAACAGTTCCAGTTTCGGGAAAATCCGATGGTCGGATCTCCCAGTATAATCGTTTGAAGTTTCGATTTCAAAATACGAACTACAGCGTCGCTATTCGATATATTTCAATTCTATTTATATATATATATAAATATATATATATCGATTCTTCGATTTCAAAACTATATTCTTTTCATACATTTGATAAAAATGATATTTTTATCCAACATTCATTCACTTCGACACTTCACTATTTTTAACAATTCATGTATATAGTAAAAAAGTTATTTTTATTGCAAAACGATTTATTTCAAAACCTGACTATTTTATATAGTTAATATAGGTGATAAAAATAGGATTTTTATTATAAAACAATTTATTTCAATACAAGATTATTTTATATAGTTCATATTGATGATAAAAATAGGATTTTTATTATAAAACAATTTATTTCAAAATACGAATACCATTCAACACATGAATTTCAATTCAACGAATGAATTTCGATTCAACAAATGAAGGTTTTCTATTAAACCCACGAATATAGTTTCAACACAGGAAAATAATTCTAACACATGAATATTATTCAAAATTTCGGCAGCATAACGGCAGGGTAGTTAAAACCGGGACCGTCCCTAGTACGGCTCCTCGCTCTACCTTAAAGCCTCGCAGCTTTTGACAATGGGGAATCTTGCATCTAGTTCACATGCAGGCGGCATGTATATTTTTTTCATTTCCACAAACTAATCCTATGTGGTTTCAACCAAATATTTCTATCCCACAAACGGGTATTTTTCAACCACAATCAATCAATTTCAACCACAAACAATTATAATCAACCATTCGTAATAAACCAATTTTCACACCAATCACAACCAATAAACATCGTCCATGGTTTGTGGACGAGGGGCGTATATATATTTATATATAAGCATTTCACTTCTATTTCAACACATATATAATTTTTACAAGGCATATATAACTTATATATCGAACGTACAACTTATACAACGCTTATACAAGAGGTGTACAACGTTTATATAACTCATACATCGACTATATAATTTATACATCGTCATTTTCCATATCGTTTATAATTTAGAAATCTCACATTGGGTTCCACTCCACCAAAAATAGCAGAAGGCTCAGAAAAATACGTGGTCTCTTCTAGAATGTAGAAGATGTCCACACGATTACGATGTTTCCTTTTTCATCGAATTTCATCGAAAAACGAAAAAGATATGATTTTTAAAGTGGAATCAAAAACCGTAGCGCATAAAACTGCTATAATATAGTTTATATTAAAAACAGCCGTACCTTTCCAAACCTGTTCAAAACTAGGTTTTGATTTTAATCCCAATCCGCTGCACTTGGTTAAAATCGGTCCTCACCACTCCGTAGAGCTTCGAAGTAGCTTCCCACGCAGGGTGTTTTGACCCAGATCGACTGCTCCAGTCGATGGTGGTGGCGCTCGAAAGTTCCAGCCTTCCTGGGCTTGGATCTCGCTGGATTCGCGATGAGGAGGGGTAAAAGTGGTATGGATGTGACGAGGAGGAGGGCTTCAAAAAGCTTAACTAGAGGGGGGGGGGGTCTAACTCAGCCTGTATTCGCCAGAAAAAGGGAGGGAAGGTTGGAGTGCTTGCCGTCGTTCGTGCGGGGGGGGGGGGGGGGGGGAGGGTGGGGGGGTTTCCAGATAAAAGACGGGGAGAGAGAAAATAGGCCAATCAATCATATATTTTTTATTTATATATTTTTAAATTCTCAAAAATACCCCTTATCACACACGAACTCCAATCCAAACCCAACGACTGTCGTCCTTAGCTAAATATCCCCATTCCGAACACGATGGGATATGTTTTGAAGGCCCATTCGACTGTTTCAGTCAGTTTTTCCTCAATTTAAAATATAAAACATTAAATATTTAATTTGAACGTACATTTCAATTTTCCGGGGCTACATACTAACTCGAAAAATTCCAGAAAAACAAATCTGGCTATGTTTTGATGATACGGTCCCAACGAAACTAGTTTCGTCGAGTTCTAAGACCGTTTGTAAAATGGCTCATTTCTGGTCGATCCAATTTAACTATAATTGACCAAAACACGTTTTCCTTTGCCACGCTCACATACTAGCTTCAAAAATTATGAAATTTGAAACCTTGGAATAACTTCACATCCTGGATCCAACAAAAGTTGTTTCGTCGAATTCCGAGGTCGTTTGCAAAATGGCCATTTTCACGGGCTATATAATTTCTATAGCGACCTTTCTGAAAATTCATTTGGCCATAACTTTTGCTTTCCGCTCTGAAACTTCGATTTTTCAGATTCGTTAGGAAGGTATTCACTAACAGATTTAAATATTTGTGGTTTCACTCAAATCCTTTTTGTTTTGCACTCGGTACAGTCAGTCGAAGTTTGAATTCAAATTTTGAAACTACCGCGCCATTTCAGACCTTGTTTATAATTCAAAGTAACTATAATTATTTTCAAATGTCGATTCAAACTCACTTTTCATTGCTATTATTTAAAATATTTATTTTAAATATTTAAAGTCCACTATGTTAGCCAATTTAAAATTTTTAAATTGGTTCAACTTTTCCGGGTCGTTACAGGGAATAACGATATAAATATATCTTCCAAATTCCCTATAGCAACATCTGTATAATCACGGAATCCAATATCGAAATATGTCGCAGATAATTTTCATTCAAATCCATTCCAATATATTTAAATATATATTGAAAATTTTTAGTTTTTTTAAAACCATTTTCAAATTTAATTTCTTTATTTCTAAAAATAATTAAATTATTATTTTATTTAATAATTAGTTCATTAAACAGTTCATTTTGATAAAAATATATTTTTATCCTTATAAAATTGGAATTTTTCATCAAAAATCTTATCAAACCATTTATTATGATTTTAGATAATTTATCCATTTTTTTAATAATTTTATTATCGCTCGTACAGTCGGTTTCCAATAACGGCCAGCGAACCGCATCCATAACGACCTTTTCTTAAATTGATTTGGACATATCTCCAAATCTAACAGTTAGATTTCAAATCCCTTATATTCATTGGAAGGCTCTTTTCGATACGAACCCAGCGGTTCTGGTTTTAGGAGAATTTAAAGGTCGGATCTCCCGTTACCTCAAATTGAAGTTAATGGTCGAAATTCGCGAACGGTTACTACGCTGCGCGTTCTATTCAGGCCATTAAATATATATAATATATATTATATATATTTCATCGATTTCCATTTAAAACGTATTTATAAAATATTTATAATTTCATTTCCAAAATAATTCAAACTTCATTTTTCAATTTCAAATAAAAATTGAGTATTCTATATCTTCATCATATTAAAATGATAATATTATATTTTAAAATCACTTCTTTTCGATAATCATTTTAAAATGAATAAAATCGATCGATAAACCCATTCGGGTTAAAATGGCGTTTGCTACTAAATTCCACTTCATATTTTTATATTTTTATGTCCATCTAAAGATGGACATCGAAATCATGATTTTATTCTACATTGAATATTATTGTAAAATATTCGTTATTTTAAAATATTCTTTATTTAAAATATTTTTTATATTAAAATGATATTTTACATCGAAATGTTCTTTTATATATAAATGTATTCTCTTACATATAAATGTATTCTTTTACATATAAAGATTCTTTATATATACAAATGTATTCTTTAACATAGAAATGATTCTTATATTTTGTTGACAATACTATTTCAACAAAATGAATAAAAGTATTAACTTCATTTTTTTAACTATTCTATTTTAACAAAATGAATTTAAGTGATAACTTCATTTTATTCACAATAATCTAACTCAACAAAATTGACATTTTTGTATTAACACAAATCTATTAAACAAAAATGTTATTTTTATTTTTAACTATTTCATTTCAACAAAAAATGATAATTTGGTTTCAATTATTCTATTTCAACAAAGATGTTAAGTTTAATTCTAAAATGTTACTTTATTCTAAAATGTACTATTTCATTTTAAATTGTTATTTGATTTTAAAATGTACCTTTTCATTATAATGTTATTTTACAATTTCAAAATGACATTTCTAATGTACAAAAATATAATTCAACAAATAATTATTTTATGTTTTTATTCATACAATAAAAAAGTGAATTTTTATTGTTTAAACATTTTATTTAAAATATTCTTTATTTTTTTAAATTTTTTTTATATTCTGAATCGAAATGCGACTCAATCAATTACCATATAATTTGAGTTATATAGATTTCATACGTCGCGTGTATGCAACAATAAGTATTCAACAAATAGTCCATTCACATCCAGAGTGATACTTACAACTGTGTGAGCATTAAAATAAATAAATAACGCTCATCACAGGTTGTCAATCCATCGATTGACATACAAGGGATATGTGAACAAATAATCATCCCCTGACGCGTATGGGGTTTTCAAACAACAACATTTTATTTAAACAAGTAATTGGTTAATAAATTTAACCAATTTTCACTTTTCAAACTTCAAATTATAAATAAATATTTATAATCTAATTTCAACTACCAAATTTATGATAACATTATTTTTGATCATTTCAACATCACAAACATCATACAATACAATCAATTTAAATCATCCATGGTTTGTGGATGACGGGAGTGATTTAATCAAGCACAGTGTACAGTTTATAGTGATTAAACTGATAAAAATCTAAACTGGCAATACTGTATATTTTCAGTTGTGCAAATAAATAAATAAATGTGTAGAAATATAAGTGAGGAGTTCTCACCTTGACTTTGCTCCCGTAGCAGTGTTCTTCACCGTGATCACAACGTAATTTGTTTCACGTGGTATCCATGTTAAAAATCTTATTTTTATATATTTATAAATTGCAATTTTAAACAACGATATTTATAAATAAAAATCATGTTTTTCTATACAATGAAAAATAATGTTTTTTTCCTATTTTCAAAGCAGTGTTCTTTTTATATTTTCAAACAAAATATATTTTTATTTTATAAACAATGATATGTTTAATTTAAAACCATGATATGTTTAATTATAAAAACAATGTCACCTTTCTTTTTTAAACAATGTCACTCTTATTTTAAAAACAATGTTACTTTTGTTTTAAAAACAATGTTTTCTTTTATTTCAAATTTTTTTTATTTTATATTTCAAAACAATGTATATTTTATATTTCTTAAAATTGTTTATTTTTCCATTCAAGTAATGTTTGTTTTTAATTTTCAAACAATGATCTTTTTGTTTGTAAAACAACGACCTTTTTAAACAATGTGAATTTTGTTTTCAAAACACCTTGCTAATTTTATGATTAAAAACAATAGTAATTTCATGATTAGAACAATGTAAATTTAATATGCAAGAACAATGTTTATTTTATATGCAAAAACAATGTTAGGTTTCATATGCAAAAACAATGTTATGCTTTACTTTTCTAAACAATGATCTTTTATTTTCAGAACCATGCAATTCTATTCGCAAAACAATGTGATTCTATTCACAAAACGATGTATGTTTTATTCCCAAAATGATGTATGTTTTATCTAAAACAATGCTATGTTTTCTTTTCTCAAAACGATGCTCGTTTTATTTTCGAAGACGATGTTCTTTTCTATTATCAAAACAATGTTTGTTTTTATTTCAAAAAGAATGCTCTCTTTTTATTTTTAAAAGAATGTTATTTTTATTATATGAAACATTTGCTATCTTATTTTATGAAACATTGTATATTATATTTTGTAAAACATTATATTTTGTTTTGTAAAACATCATTCTTCTTTAACATATTTAAAATGTATTTTTTTTAAGTCAAAGTTCAAAAAAAAGTTCTTTTTGATTCGAAACAGTGTAAATTTTATTTATAAATCAACGTAAATTTTCATGACAAAACAATGCTCTTTACTTTTAAAGCAAATCTATTTTAAACCAATAATACTTTATATTTTAGATCAATGTTATTTATGTTTTAAATCAATGTATATTTATAATTTAAAACAATGTTAATTTTGTTTTGAAAACAATGTAAATTTTATTATTTAAAACAAAGTACCAAAATTGCTAATTAACAATATAATTAAATAATTAGGTTAACCATTTCCTTAACCTCAATTTACATACACTGTTAGTTTTCTGTTCCCATGGCCCTACACCCTTCTTCTTTCAATCGTTCAAGCTCTTGGACCGTAATGTTAAACCGAACCCATCTTCTCAGAACTAGGTCAAGATGTCGTGCCTCACTCCATTGATCGGAGTTCGATCATGTGCTGCCACAACGAAGGTCCATGCGAGAGCCACCCTCCCCCTCAACCGAACGACAGCCACTTAAGCATAGAAATCACACCATTTACTAACAGATAAATGATCTCAGTCGTTCATGAAGAAGATCTCATGCCTCTCCTTGATATTTCTTTTTATATGATTTCGAAAATCTTAGTGGATTGGGAGATTTTGTTAAGGGAAATTTAGATAATATCGGCTATTGAATCCTTTAGTTGGTGGCTGAATTCTAGGGTTTCTTTGAAGGGGAAAATACGACGTATTGTATATTTATACGTATTTTTATTTTATTTATCTATTTAATTCAATTTAATTCAAATACTACTAGTTTAGCACCCTGAACTCCAAATGAATCCCAATGACTGTCGCCCCTAGCTGATTACCCCCATTACAGACATAATGGGATATGTCCAATAAGATAATTCAACTATTTCGATTAGTTTTTATCAAAATTAAAATATAAATCAATATATATTGAATTCAAGCGTACATTTTAAATTACTGGGGCCACATGTCTACTCTAAAAATTACAAAAAAAATTATTTCTAGTTATGTTTTGACGATGCGGTCCTAACAAAACTAATTTCGTTGAATTTAGAGACCGTTTGAAAAATGGCCATTTTCTGGTCGATCTAATTTGACTGAAACTGACAAGACACGTTTTCTTTTGCCATGCTCACATATTAACTTCAAAAATTATGAAAATTGAAACCTAGCAATAATTTGACCTTCCGAGTCCAACAAAAGTGGTTTCTTCGAAAACGGAGGTCGTTTGTAAAATGGCTATTTTTAGGGGTCATGTATTATATATATATATATATATAAAAAAATTTTACAGTGACTATTCTGAATTTTAAACTAGACATAACTTACAATTTATAAAACAAAATTTCAATTTTTTAGATTCGTTAGAAAGATATAATTAAATAGATTTAAATATTTTTGGTTTTACTGAAATCCAATTTATTTTGAATCCTGTACATTCAATTGAAAGTTGAAAATGACTTTTCGAACTGCTGCTCCATTTTAACTCGTTTTATAATTAAAAAAATTCATTTTAACTTCGATTTAAATAAATTTTTAGTCGTTATTATTTAAAATAAGTTATTCTAAAAATTCAAAATCGCTTAAAATTGCCAAAATAAAATTTTTAAATTTGTTCAGAAATTGCAGGTTGTTACAATATCATTTTGACACTTCACCTTGTAATAATTCTTAATTTCAACTCTAACTCTCCTGCACTACCTGGAAATAATTGACTCGTCAAATCCTTGAGGGAGATTTACCAAGTGGGGAAATTTCTCAATGACTGAGGTTTTGGTTTAGTCATGGCTTTAATCCCGGTCAGGATTCCTCAAGGCACACTCGTAAGCCTTACAACTTGCTTTGGCGTCATCTAACTCAATCTCTAAGTTGGTAATTCATTGAACCAATTTCTCACCTCTTCATCAGAGTCGATGGAGGAAGTTTCCCTTACCT
Organism: Allium sativum; assembly: GCA_030737875.1. Classification (NCBI taxonomy): domain Eukaryota; kingdom Viridiplantae; phylum Streptophyta; class Magnoliopsida; order Asparagales; family Amaryllidaceae; genus Allium; species Allium sativum. The sequence goes on along the minus strand of CM060918.1, from coordinate 250,614,565 downwards.
GTCTCTTTAACGCAAATATAGTTTTGTCTTTTACCTTCAATCGACCTTCTAAAACAGTTACTTGCTCATTCAAATTCTTAGTGGTCAACATTTGAATATAAAATACTTTTTCTCGAGTTGTAGTGTGTGTGACTTTGGGAGCAACCCTCTGATCTGCTACTCTTAATGATTCATCCCTGGATTGGGAAGATGAAATTTCGGATTGATTCCCCTGTTTACAAAACAAGGCATAGTTATTCACAAGTCCTTTTTTTGAAGGATGGCATTGATGAAATTATACTTTTCATTACTAGAAAAAGTTGCTACATAAACTCTTAGATTTATCCAAACAAGCTTTTAATCATTTTCGTAATGCACAACCACTTAAAATTATAAAGTTAGACCATGTTTGTCAAAACATCCGCTGTTCATGTTACATATCAATTCAGCATGTCGAGTTTTAAGTTTCTTTAAATTTATTTCCCAATCATCACCCAGAAAGTAAAAAGGAAGTTTAGGGTACTTCATATAAATGCGTCGAAGGCCCCCTATAAAAGGGTCTCCTCATTAGTCTAAAAAATGAGTGTAAAGTATCATTTGAAAATACATCTTCGAGGAGAATGAGATTTTGTTGTAACATGGAATAAAATCAGAAATCACTAATGTGAGAAGTTATCATCAGAAGCATACATTCACAATTATATGGTTCTATAAATATTCCTCTTGTTTGTACAATATTGACTTTTTGAATAATTCATAGATGAATCTGTACTTGTTATACTCAAGCTTTTCTGGGGTAAGTCCCCGAGGATTGAATAAACTCTTGGTAGGTTCCTGGAAAACCCAGGGTGGAGGTCAACTGTGACGGCCAAGAATTTTGCTCGATCTGAATCAGTCGTTAAACCGATCTAGACCGTTCGAAACCCCTGACCGTTTTGAGAACAGGACAAATCAGAACGCAGACGGAAGAACATTTCATTGTTATTACAACAATTCCATCAGATACAAGAATGTACAGAGTATAAATGAATAAATTACATTCGATAAATATCAGAGATTACAATAAATAACATAGCAGCGGAGAATAATACAAAGCACAACTGAAGGTGATATACGGATACAGAGCTTTCCGGATATCATTCCAGCTGTAAACCAGGATCCTGTGAATATAAATCTGCAAAACCAAAACTACTAGCTGCCCGTGCGGAAAATGAGGGCACCCAGAGTTTAGGTTAAAACAATAAACTCCAGGTCAGTCATGTGACTGGTGTGAGAACTAAAACAGTTATTTAAATCTTTACTTTAAAAGAGAGTAATTCAAGGGACCACACCGTATAACACGGAACGGGTTTCCTCCCAAGAATACCAGTGCATAGAATAAACAGCACAATGCTTTTTCGAAAAATGAAGCCATTATAAGACCCAGGTCCCATCACACAATGCAACGCAAGCCGGAGGATATGGTTTTTCCTTATAACAGCCAAACATGCTTGGTACGTTTAAAACAAATCATTTGATACTATAATAAGTGTATAGTGTCAAAACAATTTCAATCATAAATATAAATAATAGACGGCATAAGTGCCCCATACCACTATGTCACCATACTAGGCTCTACAAATAAAGCCGAAATACACGTATTGGAAATTGGATTTCCGTCATGAGTCGAGGCAAGGGGCAAGCTCCTCTCCGCTTCGAGACACTCTAGCAAATGCTCAGGACTACACACTCTGGGTAACCCCTGGATTCGGCTGGGCCGGTCCTCTCTTACGTTTGAGGATTAATTATTCCTGAACACACGTTTCCCGGTCCTTACAGACCTATAATCGAGGCGCCTCATTCCAACAACCACAAAGGTGAAAAGTATATAAATGTCAGGGTTGGTAAGTCACTAACACCACCAAAGCTAGAAAGAAACGTCGTGTTCTCCCAACGGTCCGTATCCCGTTTTTAACTCATACTGAGGTGTGAGGCTCGCGAATCCACGCTATACACAAAGCTATGCCATGTAGGCCGTGCTTTGATCATCAACCACAAGACTTTGCTTTTCAACAGAAGCCTTGATCCATGCAACTCAGCGTGCCACACAGGCAATTCATGCGATTGATATCTATCGATATATAACCTCTAAGCACGTACGTCTCAGAGAAGGGCGTTAAGCAAGAGAATAAATTCTCCGCCGCTAAACAGATATATATTTAACAGAAATCAATCAACACAGAATAAAATCCAATGTCAGACACACAATCCATTTACAAGTTCGTTCTGGGTCTGAACGAAACCGGAGGCACTTTCCTCGCATCTCCATCGATCTCCAAGTACGTCTGGACGACCACCAACTATTTCCATCCTCTTGGGTGTACAGTCCTATCAGGATCATCAGTAATTATCCAAATGATGTGAAGACTTCCGGTCTTCAACCACCGTCTTCATCTTCGACTTATCGTCGAATCGGTTGTTCAAAATGGGTATAAACCCGGCCTTTCCGAACAACCCGCGTATATTAAAACAAATGTTACACAAACACAACATACGCCTCATTCCAATTCAGCAGCCACTAACCGCAAATTAGCAAGAGAACAATTTCCCAAATATTAACCCCGAAGGCCGAAACCAACATCAGATCAATACCCAGGAAACCATTCTTCTTAACTAACATACAGCTAGTTTCTAAATTTCAATTCTTAGGGAAAGGTTCCCATTAATTTTATCAAAGATAAATTCTTTAAATTTATTCTTTAATCTTCCTTTAGATGTCATTTCAAACCAAATTATGGTTTTCCAAACTAGTCGAGATTAGCGAACCACACCGAAGTAATTATTTATTTTATTTTCCAATCCCAACCTATTCATCCCATGAAGCAAAACTGGTAATACTCCATATCTAATACCACAGTGTTATCGGTAAAATTAATTACCATTTCACGTTCAAATCTAATTAAAGATTTAACTGTCGCTTTGGAGCAAAACCGGTAATACTCCATATCTAATACCACAGTGTTATCGGTAAAATTAATTACCATTTCACGTTCAAATCTAATTAAAGATTTAACTATCGCTTTGGAGCAAAACTGTTAATACTCCATTCTCGCTCACTTTCCAAATTTGATAATTTAAATTATCAATTCACATTTCAATCTAATTGCGGATTCATTAAAACCCCTTTTACTGGGTTAAAGAACTAATGTCATTTAAAACACAGTTCACGATAAACCCAAATCACATTCTATTTATTATCGGGTTAAAGAACAAGTGTTGTTTAATACACTGTTCACGATAAACCCACAAATCAATTCTATTACAACCCATTTCAAATCTAATTTATTTATTTAAACATAAATGGGTTTTAATTTTTGTTCAAAACTAGTTCATTTCGATAAAAAACTATTTTTATCTTTTCAAATATGGAGTTTTTCATTCCAATTTTTCCCAAATCATTTCTTATGATTTTACACAAATTATTACTATTTTTAATAATTTTATCAAGGCCCGTACAGTCGATTTCCATCAACGGCCATCGAACTGCACTTACAGCGACTTTTTTCAAATTTGATTTGGACGTATCTCCAAATCCCACCATTATATTTCAAATTTATAATATTCGTTAGAAAGCTCTTTTCGGTACGAACCCAACGGTTCCGGTTTTAGGAGAATCCGACGGTCGGATCTCCCGTAATGTTCGTTCGAAGTTAATGGTCGAAATTCGCGAACTGCCGCGGCGCGGCGCGTTCTATTTAGGCCATTATATTATATATATAATATATATTTCGTCGATTTCTATTTAAAACGAATTTTATGAATAGTTTTAAATTCGTTTCAAAAACAATTTCAACTTCCATTTCAATTCAAATCAAAATTGAATTCATTCTATATACATTCGTTTTAAAATTCATTTGAATTCAATTCAAATTTCAGTTCAATTCGAATTCATTTCAAATTGATTTTACTTCTATTTCAATTCGTTTTCAGTTCAATTTGAATTCAATTCGTTTTTCATTCAAATCAAATTCAATTCGTTTTATATTCAAATCAAATTCAATTCGTTTTATATTCAAATCAAATTCAATTCGTTTTATATTCAAATTCAATTCGTTTTATATTCAAATCAAATTCAATTCGTTTTATATTCAAATCAAATTCAATTCGTTTTATATTCAAATCAAATTCAATTCGTTTTATATTCAAATCAAATTCAATTCGTTTTATATTCAAATCAAATTCAATTCGTTTTATATTCAAATCAAATTCAATTCGTTTTACATTCAAATCAAATTCAATTCGTTTTATATTCAAATCAAATTCAATTCGTTTTATATTCAAATCAAATTCAATTCATTTTGAATTCACTTCAATTCGTTTTCAATTCCAATTCAGTTCAAATTCGTTTTCTATTCAATTCTATTATAAAAACGAATATAATCGATATAACTATCGTTCGCGTCAAAAATAGCGCATCTCTAATCAGGACGGCTTTATATATTTCAATAATTCCGTTATTCTATTCAATACGTGAATCTATATTTTTATCAACACATGACTAATCTCAACGAATGAGTACTGTCCACGTGTGGCTATTTTTGTTATTTAATATATTTTATAAAAATTATGGTATCTATCGTTTGATTTAAAATTAGACTCCAACCGTAAACTAGTAAGAGAACGATTCCCTGAATATTAACCCCGAAGGCCAAAACCAACATCAGATCAATACCCAGGAGACCACTCATCTTATCTATTTTCCAATTAATTTCTAATTTTATATATGATAAAGATGTAAATTTTATTGTTAAAATATTTCGTTCAACACATGACTAATCTCAACGGATGAGTACGGTCAACACATGAACCTTTATTTTATAATATAAAGATGTAAATTTTATTGTTAAAATATTTCGTTCAACACATGACTAATCTCAACGGATGAGTACGGTCAACACACGAACCTTTATTTTATAATATTCTTTATTTTCTAAATTGGAATGAGGCCCAATCAATCACCATATAGCGTTAACTATAAGAATTCCATACAACACATGTATATAATAGCAACGATAAATAATCAACCATCATCCAAAGTGCACTACACTGTATAAGCATCAAATATAGATATCTAACGCTTATAACAGCCTGTCAATCAATCGATCGACAAACAACTAATTATTGGGATTAGTGTATGTCGTATTTTATCCCAATACCCGTGTGGGGTTTCAAACAATCAAACGCATATTTTATTCGTGCTGTTGGGCGATGTGTAAAATTTATCGACCCAATCAATATCAGTCAAATCAGTGTATACAAATAAATCGGCTGATTTGTTTATAAATATTTATTTATTCACTTTCACGTTAAAATTTATATTTTTAGCGATAAAATATTTTTAACTATATAAATATTTTATTTCCTTTCAACACATTAATTAATATTATCAATTTCACATCAACATCACAAACAAATTTCACAACACATCAAACAAACAAACAAGCCATCCATGGTCTATGGATGACGGGTGTCGGGTGCTACTAAACACCGTCTGCATCCTAGTATATATTATAATATAACTAGCAAAAGAAAATTTAAAAGGTGAGAAGTTCTCACCGATAGCTATTCCAACTTCACGCCACTTCAAATGTAGAAGTCTTCGTCATTCTCGCCTTTTGTCACTTTCGTTGCCCGTAACCACTACATATATAAAAATCGAATTTTTACTTTGCTATTCAATATATAAAAATCGAACTTTTACTTCGCTATTCAATATATAAAAATCGAATTTTTACTTCTCTATTAAATAGATAAAAATTCTATTTTTACATCGTTACTATATAGATAAAAATTCTATTTTTACATCGTTACTATATAGATAAAAATTCTATTTTTACATCGTTACTATATAGATAAAAATTCTATTTTTACATCGTTACTATATAGATAAAAATTCTATTTTTACCACACTATTCTCTATATAAAGATTTCGCCTTTTCAAATTTAAAGATTTCGCCTTTTCAAATTCGCCTTTTCAAATTTAAAGATTTCGCATTTTCAAATTTAAAGATTTCGCCTTTTCAAATTTAAAGATTTCGCCTTTTTAAATTCTCTATTATATAGAAATTTTATTTTCAATACACTACTTATATAAAAATAGTATTTTTATATCTTTTACTATATAAAGGTCATATTTTTGATTCACTACATATATAAATATCGAATTTTTACTTCGCTATTCAATATATAAAAATCGCATCTTCATAGGATAAAAATTTCGCCTTTAACTCTAAAAAAAAATCGATCTTTACTATATTAAAAATCTTGTCTTTACATAAAAAAAATCGTATTTTTATATTAAATAAAAATCAAGCATTTCTTTAAAATCAAAATCAAATCTTTCTTTTTTATCTAAAATCTATCCTTTTTATTATTCATATAAAAATTATACCTTTATAATGCTATTTATTTAAAGATCTCATTTTTATGACAACCCTAGATAGATAAAAATCATAGCTTTAATATCATAAAAATCTAATCTTTAGATAACTAAAACAATTTCCTTTCTTAGAAACAAAAATCAAAGAAGGTCACCTTTCCCTCGTGTTCACTTCATTATGTTATTAAAGTGGACAGCGAAGATGAAAGCTCGGCTCACGGCTTCAATGGCGACCGTCATATGTGAATGCGGCTTCCGAAACAAACAAGGCAAGAGCGGCGAGAGCCTGGGGATGGAGCTGCAGCAAATCGCACATCGGAGGAGGGGGGGTTGCGTGCTAGGCTGAGGGGTGGTGTGGTGGCCTCCTGGTGACAGGCGGTGGCTATCTTTGGAGGGTGCGGTTCTCGAATAGGCGTGGGGGTTAGGGTTTTGGGTCGGATAAGAGGAGGAGGGCGGAGCGAGGAGGAGGGAAGGTGGCCGCAGGTGGTGGCAGAGCTCGTGGGGCCGAGCGGCGGTTGTCGACGTCTGGCGTCACGAGATTGGGGGGCACGATTCTTTTTTTTTCTCTTCTGTAAAAATGAAAAGGGGGGCTGAGGAGATAAATAAAGGGGCCAGGGTTTTTTTTATTTATTTTATTTAATTTAATTTTCAAAAAGCAACTTTTTTATTCGACCTCGAAACGAGACCCACCGCCTGTCGTCCATAGCTAATTACCCCCATTCCGAACACAATGGGATATGTACCGCAAGTTGATTCGACCGTTTCGATCAGTTTTCGTTAAAATCAACATATAACTCTATATATTGAATTTGAACGCGCATTTCAATTTACTGGGGTCACATACTAACTCTAAAAATTCCCGAAAAATATTTTCTAGCTTCGTATTGACAATACGGTCCTAACAAAACTAGTTTCATCGAATTCTGAGACCGTTGGAAAAATAGCCATTTTCCAGTCGATTAAAATCAACTGAAACTGGTCAAACACGTTTTCCTTTGCCACGCTCACATATTGATTCGAAAAATTATGAAATTTGAAACCTAGCAATAATTTTACATCACGGACCCAACAAAAGTGGTTTCGTCGAAATCTGAGGTCGTTTGCAAAATTTCCATTTTTAAGGGCCTGAATTCCATAGCGACTATTCAGAATTTTCAACTGGACATATCTTTTGATTCCCGTTATGAAATTTCAATTTTTAGGATTTGTTGGAAAGATATTCTCAATTAGATCCTAACGTTTTAGGTTTCACTAAAATCCGGATTGTTTTGCACCCGGTACATTCAATTGAAGTTTGAAATCGAATTATCGAACTACCGCGCCATTTTCAATTCTATTTATAATTATATATAATTATTTATATTCTAACGACGACGTATATAATATATACGTTGAATTCTATTCAAAATAAATTTCACGTCGATATTATTTAAAATATTCATTTTAAATATTCAAAATTCGCTAAAATTGCCGAAATAAAAATTTTAAACTGGCCCAGATTTTTGGGTTGTTAATCAACCCTACGATCATCGAAGCATCGACTATGAAGACATTGAAGTAAATAGCCACTAAACTCCCCCAAGAAAGAAAAATCTACTATTTTAAATTAGTTGTAGACCTTATACAAGAAATCTATCAGAATGCATGTATCTTCTATTATCATCCAAAATAACACTATAAGAAATTTGACCTTTACCTACAAATATTTTACCTACCAATAAATATGGGTAGGTAAAGAGAACCTTTATCTACCAATATTTAATGGTAAAATTTATTGGTAGGTAAATATTGTCAATGTTATAAAATTGTTGAAAGATGATTATCTACCAACAATTATAGGTAGGTAAGATGTATTATCTACACATAAACATAACGAGAAGTTTTTTTGCGATTAACCCCTACATTTTTCTCAAATCATTTTAAACTTTCATCAAAAATAATGCTCAGTTGTGTGATGATGCGTCAAAAATTTATATTCTAGCAAATTTATTGAATTAAAGATTTCGTTTACATAACCTAGCAGTCTTTTTTGTAAAATCATTTCTTTATCAATTATTCGTAACTATTTTGAAATATGAAATAATTAACAGTTAATGAAAATAATAATTAATTGTAAATAGTTAATATTAAATAATCATTGGTTAACAACTTATCATACATCATTATTTTTTCTAAATAAATGATAAAAAAAATTAACTTTAATTTTTTGTTAAATGTTTCATAATTTTACTCTAATATGTCATCATCTAAAATGACTAAAACATATTTTCTCTAGTTTATTGCAGAGACGGAATCCATACCATCCTTTCCAGCTATAATTTAACATCTTATTTTAAATCAAATCTAACAGCACAAATCTCAATCCATGTGATCTCTTTTGTGGCCACAATCCACGTAGTCTCTTTTGATTGGCCACCTGTAGAATAGTATATTAAAAGCAAAGATGGCATAAAATTGCATTAATAATGAAAAAATAAATGTGGGCATAAAGCGGATTTCAGTCGTTTTATTTTTTAATATTCAAAGAAATAGAATATTCCAATCGTTTCCTTTGTGTTCAAAGTATCTGCAAATGCTCTTTTTTGGCAAATTCTATTCATAAATCAAAAATTACCTAACATACACCACTATTTTTGCTAAAAACTATATTATTAAATTACCCTTTTGTTTTATTGCATTATTACTTTTTAAATTATAACCCATTAAATTAAAATGTTGCAATTAACGATATTCACTAAATCTATGTAAAAAATTCTGAAGAACTTAATGTGTGCTTAAATATGAAAACTAAAATTTGAGTTAGGGAAAATTTACAAGTAAGTGCTCAAATTTGAAATCATTTAATTTAGGAGTAGGCTATTTTGTTGAATTAAGAATTTTTTATAGCATAATAAATTGGTAACCATATATTCAAAAAATTAAAATTCATGTTATTAAACTTAAACTTTATTTTGTACTATAATTTTTTATTTTCTACAAATAAGTTTAAAGTTTTAAAGAAGGAAGATGATGTTGAATAATATAGGAAAATTCTATTCAAACAACGTAAATTTCTTTGCTCACACCATGGTATTTAAATATTTTAAATAAAACTTAAGACTAAATTGTCCTCATTAAAAAAAATAGAAATTGAAGACTGTATACAACTCTTTCTTGTTTGCAACATGTTACCAGTATAATTTCTCTCGTAAAGTTGCATATATCATTAATTTAATTTAAAAAATTTTAGTATTAAATTATTTTCATATCGTTACAAACAATATTTATATGTAGTCAATTTTAATAGCTTACAGTTTAATCAAATGTAAAATTAATTACTAAAATTAATATTATTATGAGTATTAAATTCTTGAATCCTTTGTTTAAATCAAATCATGTTTTAATTTAACAATAAAATTTAAGCAGTTCAACTTTTTAATATACTAAAAAAGGTGAATTCAAATTTTTATACAAAGATAACTATGTATTTTAACTTTCGTTTGAGTCTTATGAATTTGGAACTTGTAGAAGTAAATTTAGGAGTATTGAAAGTATGACTCTATTTGATTAAAACACGAGAAAGGAAGTTAGTAAAATAAGAAAAAATGCATATTTTATCCTAAATATGGATAATTTTGAAAAATGCATGTGTTTACTAAGTAGCAAGCGGTGTATGTGATTTATTAATTATTTTTGGTGTATGTATAGTAATTTATGTGGTGTCTAAATAGAATCTGCCTAAAATATATAAGGTTACTATTATAACGGTGACGGTGTAACAACAACAACAAAGCCATATATCCCAAACAAGTTGGGGTTGGCTAGATATGGAACCCAAAATTAAAATAAAATAAAATTAATAATGATGATAATATATATATATATATATATATATATATAAAGGGTTTAAAATAACCAAACAGATAAAAAGTCGTTTGATAAAGGGTTTTTAAAATAATAATAATAAGTAAAAAGGTTCAATAAAAGTGAAGTAAAATCTAAAATAGTAATAAAAAGTTAAAAGGTTCAGTAAACATGAAACAAAGTAAAAAAAACACCATAAGGTTCTGGTACATGGGTTCCCAACTTCCATGCACTCTTATCAACTACCAGCTCTTCAGATAAACTCCAGTTACTTAAATCACTCTTTATTATCTCCTTCCATGTCATTTTAGGTCGACCTCTACCTCTCTTTGGGCCTTTGGCATGGCTTATAACTCCAACGCGTACAGGTGCATCGTATGGTCTATGTTGGATATGTCCAAACCATCTCAAGCGGTGTTGGACTAACTTCTCTTCAATAGGTGCAACTCCAAGTATTTCCCGAATATCCTCATTTCCAATCCGATATCGTCTGGTATGCCCACAGCTCCAATGCAACATCCGCATCTCTGCTACGCTTATCTTCTGGATGTGTTGCATCTTAGTAGGCCAACATTGTAATAACCCGAACTTCCCTTGTATGGGAAGCCCGGATTTCTTTGAGAACAAGCCGCATCGGAAAACAGACAGAAGAACATTTCATTGCTTCTTACAACAATTTCATCAGAGTACAAGAATATACAGAGTATACATGAATAATATACAGGACAAAAATATCAGAGATTTACAATTTACAATGCAGCGGAAAATAATACAAAACACAACTGAAAATAATATACGGATACAGAGCTTTTCGAATATCATTCCAGCTGTAAACCAGGATCCTGTGAATATAAATCTGCAAAACCAAAACTACTAGCTACCCATTGGAAAATAGGTGCACCTGGAGTTTAGGTTAAAACAATAAACTCCAGGTCAGTCATGTGACTGGTGTGAGAACTAAAATAGTTATTTAAAACTTTACTTTAAATCACACATATCAAAGGACCACGCCATATAACACGGAACAGGTTTCCTCCCAAGAATACCAGTGCATATAATAAAACAGCGCAATGCTTTTTGAAAAAATGAAGCTATTATAAGACCCAGGTCCCATCAGACAATGCAACACAAGCCGGAGGATAGGGTTTTCCCTTATAATAGCCAAACATGCTTGGTACGTTAAAAACAAATCATTTGATACTATTATAAGTGCATAGTGTATATAACAACTTCAAATATAAATGTATCAATCCTAGACGGCATGGGTACCATATATCATGTCGCCAATACTAGGCTCTACAATCAAAACCGCAAATGTCACGTATTGGAAGTTGGATTTCCATATATGAACCAAGGCAAGGGATCGTCCTTACCGCTTCGAGACTCTCTAGCCTGAGCCTCAGGTCAGAGCTCGAGTTACCTTTGGATCGTCAGGGCCGGTCCACTCGATGTGGATTAAAATGCCTGAACACTGCATTTCCCCACACTATGGGGCGTATATGAGCAAAATGACTCCATCGGTCCCGGATCGACCGATATAACCGAGGCGCCTCGCTATCCATCATCCACATAAGTAAAATGTCTGGGCATGTAAAACCCAAAGCACCACTCCTAGCTAGAAGGAAATGCATGCCCTCCTTGATGTCCTCTCCCGTTTCTGGTTCACACCTATGTGTGAGGCTCGCGAATTAACGCTACACAAAGCTACGCTGTATTAAATCCGTGCTTTGATCATCAACCATAAGGCTCTGCTTTTCAACAGAAGCCTTGATCATTTTCATCTCAGCATGCCACACAGGAAATTCATGCCATGCGACTGATATCTGTCGATATATAACATCTGAGCTCGTACGTCTCAGAGAAGGGCGTTAAGAAAAAGAATAAATTCTCCGCTGCCAAACAAATATATATTTAATAGAAATTAATCAACATAGAATAAAATCCAATGTCAGACACACATCCATTTACAAGTCCGTTCTAGGTTTAAACGAAACCGGAGGAACCTTGTTCCTTGCATATCCATCGATCTACAAGTACGTCTGGACAATCACCAACTGATTCTCTCCTCTTGGGTGTACAGCCCAATCAAGATCATCAGTAATTATCCAAACGATGTGAAGACCTCCGGTCTTCAACCACCGTCTTCATCGTCGACTTCTCGTCGATTCAATTATTCAGAATGGGATAAACCCGGTCTTTCCGAATAGCTCGCGCATATAATAAACTAGTGTTATAAAAACACAACTTACGCCTTATTCCAATCCAGAGTATTCCTTTATTCAAATATTCTTTTGCTTTGGGAAAGGTTCCTATTAATTTTATCAAAGATAAATTCTTTAAATTTATTCTTTAATCTTCCTTTGAATATCAATTCAAACAGTATTATGGTTTATCCAAACTAGTCGGGATTAACGAACCTTACCAAAGTAATCATTTGTTTTAATTTCCCAATCCCAACCTATTCATCCCATGAAGTAAAACTGGTAATACTTTATATCTAACACCATGATGTTATCGGTAAATTCAATTACCATTTCACGTTCAAATCTAATTAAAGATTTAACTATCGCTTGGAGAAAAACTGGTGATACTCCATTCTCGATCATTTCAATCTAATTAAAGATTCATTGAAACTCCAATTGGTTTTAATCTTCCCAAAAATCAATATTAATGATTGTTTAACTTGGGAAATCATATCCTGTCTTTAACTGGGTTAAAGAACCAATGTCATTTAAAACATGGTTCATGATAAACCCAAAATCACATTCTATTCCATCAGCCTTTAACCGTAAATTAGCAAGTGAATAATTCCCTAAGTGTTAACCCCGAAGGCCGAAATTAACATCAGATCAATACCCAAGAAACTATCCAACTTAACTAATCTCTAGTTAGTTTTTGATTTTCTTAACTCCGTTGGGTCCAAGAACAGTATCATTAAAGATACCATTCACGACAACCTAAAATCACATTCCATTAACAATGGAATCTTCATGGAAAACAAATCGATATATATATATATATAACCGATATAAACTTCCATATCCGACTAACAATATAAATGGAATAACGACAAAGCCTTTTAAATTCCATATATATTAGCAGTCTTCATCCACATAAATTCACTTCGATTATTACCAAATCGAATTCCATTCCATTCCAATTTATTTTATTTAAATTGGAAAACTTTACTTTGGAAAATCTCCTTTAAATCTTAAAAAGATTTATAAATTCCAAATCACATTTCACTCTGAATCGGGTTAAAGAACGAATGTCGTTAAAACACAGTTCACATTCCGTAAATTATCGGGTTAAAGAACAAGTGCTATTTAGAACATCATTCACGATAAACCCCAAAAATCAATTCCAATTCAGTTCCAATTAAATATCATTTAATTGGTACATTTCATCAAATCTAAATAAAATTAATCCTTTTTCTCAACTGGGTTTAAGAACAGTGTTAATGAAGACACCATTCACGACAAACCCAAATCCCATTTGATATTAAATAAAAGGCTCTGAATAGAAAATATATCGGCTTATATTCAATATCAAATACTATAACCAACAGATATTGTATTGGAAATAACGATATAAATATATCTTCCAAATTTCCATATATAACAACATCAGTATAATCACGAAATCCAACATCGAAATATTCCGAAGACAATTTCAATTCAAATCCATACCAATTTATATATTTGAAATTCTGGTTATTTTTAAAGCCATTTCAAACCCAATTTATTTATTTTAAAAATAAATGGATTATAATTCTAGTTCAAAACTAGTTCATTTCGATAAATATCTATTTTTATGTTTTCAAATATGGATTTTTTCATCCCAATTCTTCCCAAATCATTTCTTATGATTTTACACTAATTATTGATATTTTTAATAACTTTATCAAGGCCCGTTCAGTCGATTTCCATAAACTTCCATCGAACTGCACTTACAACGACCTTTTCCAAATTTGATTTGGACATAATTCCAAATCCAACTGTTAGATTTCTAATTTCTGACATTTGTTAGAAAGCTCTTTTCGATACGAACCCAATGGTTCCAGTTTTAGGAGAATCTGACGGTCGGATCTCCCGTAATGTCCATTTGAAGTCAATGGTCGAAATTCGCGAACTACCGCAGCGCGGCGCGGTCTATTCAGGCCATTATATATAATATATATTATATATATTTCATCGATTTCCTTTTAAAACGTATTTTATAAATCGTTTTAAATTCGTTTTCAAAACAATTTTAACTTCCTATTCAATTTCTAATCAAAATTGAATATTCCATATCATCGATATATAAATGATAATATTTTCAAAACATTAGATTACGAAATCAATTCCTTTTCGATATTCATTATAAAAATGAATAAAATCGATATAAATATTGTTCACGTCAAAATGGCGTTAATCTAACCAACACGTCTATATATATATTTAAATATATTCGTGTCCATCCCAAATCGGACATCAAAATCAGATTTTGATTCTTTTCTGAATATTGTTTGAAAATATTCGTTATTTTAAAATAATCATTATTTTAAAATATTCTTTCTTTCTGAACTGGAATCAGACATAGTTAATTACCATATAATGTGATTTATATGGATTTCATACACACATGCACATAACAACAATCAAACACGGTCAACCATAATCCAAAGTGCATTCTACACTGCATAAGCATCAAATATAAATATTTAACGCTTATAACAGTCTGTCAACCAATCGATTTACATACAACTAATTATTGGGATTAGTGTATGTCCAATATCATCCCAATACCCGTGTGGAGTTTCAATCAACAAATAACGAATTTTATTTGTGCAGTTGGGCGATGTGTAAAATTTATCTTCCCGATCCATATCAGTCAAATGGGTGTACATAAACAAATCGTTTGATTTGTAAATGAATATTTATTTTATTCATATACAAGTTAAAAATTATATTTTTAACGATAAATTTTTTTTTCGGTTCATTTACACAATAAAAATGATATTTTTATTATTCTAACATATTTTAGAAATTTCTGGCGGCATAATGACGCGATACTAGAAACGGGATAAGGCCTAGCCTTATCCCCAGTCTAATAATGGTTGCGCCCTACACATACCAATCAAATCAATTTCACATTCACACCACAAACCAATATTCAACCAAACACATCAATCAACACAAACAACTAAACAAGTCGTCCATGGTTTGTGGACGACGGGGAACAGTTCATATATGCAATTACATAATAAATAACTATATAAGGAGAATTAAAGTGAGGAGTTCTCACCTTTGGGATCCACTCCTCCATTCTCTATTTATGAATCGCTCAGATTTGCTCAATATTCCAATGCGATCCTTTCCCGATATTCATAGTAAAAATTATATTTTTATTTTCTCTATAATATAAAAATCATATTTTTATTTCCACTTTATATATATAAATAGCTAATTCATATCGATGTTCATATAATAAAAATCATAATTTTCCTTCGCTATTCTCTATATAAAAATCACATTTTTATATATAAAGATCGTATTTTTATACCTCTACTACATGTGTAAAAATCACTCCTTTACACCGCTACTTCCATGATAAAAATTATATTTTTATCTTGCTAGTAATATAATAAAAATTATATTTTTACTTCTCTACTTATATAAAAATTATATTTTTATAACACTTTTCATATTATAAAAATAGTATTTTTACATGTTAAAAATCATATCTTTATATTTTCTTAAAAAAACAAATCTTTTCGATAATAAAAATCTAATATTTACCTTCATGAATCCCATATAAAAATCCCATTTTTAATCGAACAAAAATCATATTTTTAATTGTAAAAAAACATAATCTTTTTCGTTAAAAGTCAGGTCTTTTTACCACATAAAATTCAAATCTTTATAGCGTTAAAAATCGTATCTTTTCAATTTCAAAAATCTAATCTTTTTGTTGCTGTTCATACATATTTAAAACTGAAACAAAATCTATATTAAAAAGCTCACCTTTTCCTTTGAAAAAAAATCAGATTGCGGATGGAGGAGAGGCCTACGACTGACCGAGGCAGCAGAGAAGAGGCGTAGGGGGGCCTGAAGTGTGGCGGAAGGGGCTTCGGCAGTGTCAGGCGGCTAGGGTTTCGCAGTGGTCTCGATTTTAGGCTATTGGATTTGGGGGTTTTGATTTTGGCTAGAGGACAGAGGGGTGGTGGCAGCTGAGGGGAGCAGGCGGAGGTGGGGAGCGGCTGACGGAGGGAGGCTGGCCCATTGGGACTGGCGGTGGCTGTTTGGACCAGGGGTGCGGTTTGAACTAGAGAAGGAGGAGAGAGAAGTGCGCGAGAGGGGGGTTATCGAGGGTGGGGCGTTGGCGTTGGCGGGGGGAGGGTCACGGCGGTGTGCGATACTCATGGGTAGAGGGCAACAGGGGGAGCTCTACGTAAAACGATGGGTTTTTTAATTTCTTTTTTTTTTTGATTTCTGAAATGAGGAGAGAGCAACTGAGGGGTGGAGTTATATACATATATATATATATAATTTTATTTTCTAAAAAACAACCTTTTATTTCGACCTCCAAACGAGACCAACCGACTGTCGTCCCTAGCTAATTACCCCCATTCCGAACACAATGGGATTTGTATCGTAAACCAGTTCGGCTGTTTCAATCAGTTTCTGTCAAAATCAAATTATAAATCTATATATTGAATTTCAACGTGCGTTTCAATTTGCCGGGGCCACATACGGACTCTAAAAATTCTCGAAAAATATTTTCTAGCTTCGTATTAACGATATGGTTCTAACAAAATTAATTTCGTCAAATTTGAAGACCGTTTGAAAAATGGCTATTTTCTGGTCGATCCAAATTGACTAAAACTGTCAAAACACGTTTTACTTCACCACGCTCAAAATTGATTTCAAAAATTATGAATTTTGTATTCTAGCAATAACTTGACATCACGGATCCAACAAAAGTGGTTTCGTCGAAAACCGAGGTCGTTTGCAAAAATTTTATTTTTAAGGGCCAAAATTCCTTAGCGACTATTCTGAATTTTCAACTCGACATAACTTTTTATCCCCACTATGAAATTTCAATTTTTTGGATTCTTGGAAAGATATTTTCAAATAGATTCAAATATTTTTGGTTTCGCCAAAATCCGATTTATTTTGAATCATGTACATTCATTTGAAATTTGAAATCGAATTTTCAAACTACCGCGCCATTTTCAATTCCTTTTATATTTAAAAATAATTATTTATATTCTAACGTCGATTCAAATAAATATATACGTTCTATTTCTATTCAAAATAAATTTCTTGTCGTCATTAATTAAAATAATTCATATTAAATATTCAAAATTCACTAAAATTGCCAAAATAAAAATTTTAAACTAGTTCGGATTTCCGGGTTATTACAATCTCCCCAACTTAAAACTTTTCGTTCCCGAGAAGGAACAAAGCTGAAAATCAACTCAACTCTCATTATTTTCATTATGGCTTAGGTTCTTCAACTTTTCAGTTTCTAAGAACTTTTCAAATTTTCAAAGGCTAACACCCTAAATTTTGGAAAAAAATCGCCATAACCTCCCATGCACGGGAGCACCGGAAAAATCCCGAAATTGCCATATAGGCCACTCCAATCCAAAAAGAAAAAGAAACAGCCAAGCGGCTAGCCTATCGGCTCATAAAATCATCAAAAACCCAAAGAAATACAGTAAACATGTTCCTATTTGTCAGGCAAACAATTTTATTCCTCTGCTCTATCCTCCTTGCTATGACCTGTTCAATGTATACACATGTATATGCATGCAATTCCAAACAATTTTCAATACAGTTCAATATTTGGTTCAATTTTGCCTAAATTCACCTTTCTTTCACATAATGGTTTAAAGGAATAATATTACAACACAACCATCAATCAATTAGTTGATTAGCTTTTCAAATTCATAACTTTGATACTTAGCCCAAAATTCAGATTTTTGATGCCAAATCACAACAATAAGCCCTATCTAGTTTTGGTTCTCACACCAGTCAATTGGAATCATATAGAAATCCCACTTTCGTAACTCGAACATGAATGCTGATGATGACTAGTCAATCATCAGAATCATCTGCGGGTGACTAGAGTGTGATTCTATATCTATCCAGTATATTAAAACTTCGAATACCCGTGGATCAGACGTATATGCAAAATCTTTATATGTTGGACTGTCCAAATTCAATGCAAATAAATATTCAAATACGTTGAATATGGTTTAATTTTTCAAAATAAAATTCGTTTTCGTTTTAACAGTATACTTCTCCGACTCATTCTAGGACACTACTGATCCCATCTCTAACGAGTCATTCTTATTGGATATTACTAATCCAGTTCCTGATGAATTATTCCGTTTGGTTATAATGTGTCTTGTTCTCCGAGCTTTGTAAACCAAAGTTCTGATACCAAATGTAATAACCCGAACTTCCCGGGTAAGGGAAGGCCTGGTTGCTTTGAGAACAAGCCACATCGGAACACAGACAGAAGAACATTTCATTGCTTCTTACAACAATTTCATCAGAATAGAAGAATATACAGAGTATACATGAATAATATACAGGACAAAAGTATCAAAGATTTACAATTTACAATGCAGCAGAAAATAATACAAAACACAACTGAAAAGAATATACGGATACAGAGCTTTCCAAATATCATTCCAGCTGTAAACCAGGATCCTGTGAATATAAGTCTGCAAAACCAAAACTACTAGCTGCCCATGTGGAAAATAGGGGCGCCCAGAGCTTAGGTTAAAACCATAAACTCCAGGTCAGTCAAGTGACTGGTGTGAGAACTAAAACAGCTACTTAAAACTTTACTTTAAATCAGATATATCATGGGACCATGCCGTATAACATGGAACGGGTTTCCTCCCAAGAATACCAGTGCATATAAAAAAATAGCGCAATGCTTTTTGGAAAAATGAAGCTATTATAATTCACTACAAGAAAAACCGAGATTAGCGACAGATTTTTAGCAGCGGAAAATTCCGTCGCTAATTAGCGACGGATTTTCGTGGGCTTTGTAAGCCCTGTAGTTTTCGTTACTAATAGATACCGTCATAAAATATTTAATGCTAAATTTCATTGCTAATAGAGTCAGATTACCGTCGACATAATTTTGACGCTATTTTCCCTGTAGTTTGCCAAGAGATTTGAAACGAACTTTTATATTTATTATTTATAAAATGTTTTAATTTTGTGTTTTTACTTAGTAATTAATTAGTTAATTTAAATTTTAAATAATTAATGTTAATAATACATTAGTAATTAATAATAAATAATAACTATTAGAAGTAAATAAAATTCAATAGTTAATGCTGAATATTTTTTTTGAAAATTAATGCTGATTAATTATTAATTACTATATAATATAAATAATAGGTAATAGTAATTAATAAAATACATTATTGTTCAATGTTTATTAAATTTGTTTTGATAATCAATGATTATTTAATAGTCTTTAATAATATTGATTAAATTAATATCAAGAAATTATCAATACATATTTTCTTTTAAGAAATTGATTGGTACGTATTATTTGATAAATAATTAGTAATTAAGAAAAAAATGGTCAAAGTTTAAAAATAAGAAGTTAAATAAATATTTTCATGTTGAAATAATTTATAGTTTGCCTGAATTTTTTATCTTTAACTTGCAACACTAATTTTTTTATTAGCTTAAGTTCCAATTTGTATTATTGGTTAATAAATACTAGTTTGTAAAAAAAATTAATCATCCAAGACCTATATTTAATTGATATTCATATGTGGAAAAACCCGTGGATGATATTTAGAATTTATAAAGAATATTTGTTTGCTATATCCGATATTTAAGCTATAATCTTAATTTTAATTATGATATTATTGGTTGTCATCGTTATAGTTAATGAATAGGATTTTTTTTTGGAATCCTAAGCAATAAAGAATTTTTTTTGAATATTTAATCAAAGTGAAAATATTTTTAGAAATATTGAGATGTATATAATGTGAATATAAAGGATAGTTTGGGAAAATTTCGTTTGTACCATGTTTTTACTTCGTAATAATGTATAACTAATTTTAGCTAATATTTTTAAGTAGAGATATTGATGTCTATAACATATTAATATATTTTACTTACATAAAACTGCAAATGACAACAAATTTATTTATTCAATTACACGGAAAATTAAGTATAATTTTGATTATACTCAAAGGGATAATAAGTGGATCCAGGCATGACAATATCCATATGTGTATTTTTTTAAATATCAGATAATTTTTCATTTTTGAACAATGAATATTGATGAATTTTGAAATTTTTAAATACTTATACTTATTATAGAAAATTACAGAGTACAGCATACAAATGGCTTCAAATTCAAAATTTCGCTTTAGCGGCTGAACAAAATATTTTGGCTCCATACCAAAAATTTCATGAATAATTTATTGTCTCCCTCTCTCTCTCATGCAAACTTTTATCTCCACCAATCTCCAAACGACACTTCTTTCTCAATAAGAATAAAACAGCTTCTTCATCAATGGGGACTTAGAAAACGTTTCCCAGTCGCTTTCTCCTTCCTCTCCCCTTGTCTTCCTCATACGCCTCATCTCTCCCAACGTTGTGCCTCGTCACTTACCTTTTTCTAAGCTTCCTCTTTTGTTGTTGACTGTTTTCCCTCTCGTCATACGACTCCATTTTAATTTCTTAGATCTATTTTTAGATCGTATTTTTTGGTCGACTTCCAG
Source organism: Allium sativum (assembly GCA_030737875.1). Taxonomy (NCBI): domain Eukaryota; kingdom Viridiplantae; phylum Streptophyta; class Magnoliopsida; order Asparagales; family Amaryllidaceae; genus Allium; species Allium sativum. The sequence continues at coordinate 250,593,566 of CM060918.1, read as the reverse complement.
GTTTGTTTCATCATCTTTACCAAATCCTAGCTCCTCATGCCGTCTGTTTCGTGTTCTCTTCACCTCTTCTTCCTGTATCTACCTCATTCTTTCACGACGCTAATCGTGATGTCCATCTTGGGAGTACCCTCTATAGCAGTTGGCAAGAGTGGTTTCGCGACCCCTGCTACTTTACTACGCTTAACCAGATCTATGGTGGTTTCACTAAAAAGCAGGCTTTCGAGCTATGGATCTCCTAGGCAATGTGCCGGTGAGTGTTGCTTCTTCTTGTTAGCGTTAGCGTTTAGTTTGTTTGTGTGGTTGGTTCGGCTCTTACTCCTTGTTAGTTTTTATCGGGTCCTGTATCCCAAGGAGGTTCGACTTAGTTGGTGCAAGTGTTTAGTGTTGTGATCTGCAGGTGGTCTGTGTTGGGTGTTCACTGAAGGAGGTATTTTCTGATTTTATATAGTAGTTGATAATGGGATTTGTAAGTCGGGTTATGTTTCTTGCTAGGGAATTTTACATGTCTTTTAGCTGGGTTGTTGCAAGTCTAGAATGTAAGTTGTTCCTTCATGTTGGCTGTGCTTGGAGGTAAGTGTTTGTGATATAGGTGAATATTGCTGCTTGAAACTGTTGGTAAGAGAGAGTCTGGTGGAGAGGTGACTAATAATCTTTTCCTATCTACTTGCAGTTTGATAGGTAGAAGTGTTTGTGACCGCTAAGCAACTGATCTATGTAAGTGTTCCAGTCAAATTGAGCTTGAATTCAACATACATTGATATGTCTTCATGGTTGTTTAAGGTTTTAACATCGAATATTTATCTAAATTGTATGGTTACTGTGTTATTTGTGAAAAAACAGGATATGTATGGGGAACAGAGAAGCAATCTTGAAGCAGTAGGTGTTTTTGCTATAGCCGGTGCAGAAGCTTACTGTATATATTACAATATGAAAGAAGGAGATGTCGTTGCAATAACAAATAGGGCTAATATGAATTTCTGTATGTGTATGGGATAATGTTAGCACCAGTTGAATAGTTTTGTTGTCTATAATTCAGTTTGGTGTATGAACATGAGAAAGAAGGGACATTCATTTTGAATGTGAATATGGATGTTTTTTTTAAATGTTAATATAGATGTTGTTCTTGTTTTAATGTGATTATAGATGTTCCTTCTTGCAAATTTATCTTTTTTTATATGCTATTTCAGTGTTCATAGTTGAATGATTTTAATTTGATATATATATACACACACACACACACATATATATATATGTGTGTGTGTGTGTGTATAGGCAGATTAGAAGGGGAATAGCAGCGGATTACGAACAAAAAAAGTGAGGTTAAGTTTACTTCAATTTAATTTCCGTCGCTAATCCCTTGACAATTAGTAAGGGTTTACCAACACCTTTATAAATATTAATTTATTATAATTTAGTTATCCGTCGGTAAATAGTCGGTAGTTAATTAAAATTAAATTAATAAATAAAATTGTATTTTTATTATAAAAATAGTAAAATGACGGAAAACTATCGGAAAACTCATGCTATATTCCATCGCTAAAATTTGACACAAATACCGTCATGGTTTTTTACCGACTACCATGTTATACAGGAAATCCGTCGCTAAAGCCAATTTAGCGACGGATTAGAAGCAGATTCTGCCGTCGCTATTTGTAGTTTTTCTTGTAGTGTAAGACCCAGGTCCCATCACACAATGCAACACAAGCCGGAGGATAGGGTTTTCCCTTATAATAGCCAAACATGCTGGGTACGTCAAAAACAAATCATTTGATACTATTATAAGTGCACAGTGTATGAAACAACTTCAAATATAAATGTATCAATCCTAGACGGCATGGGTACCATATATCATGTCGTCAATACTAGGGTCTACAATCAAAACCGCAAATGTCACGTATTGGAAGTTGGATTTCCATCTATGAACCAAGGCAAGGGATCATCCTTACCGCTTCACGACTCTTTAGCCCGAGCCTTAGGTCAGAGCTCGAGTGACCTTTTGATCGTCAGGGCCGGTCCACTCGATGTGGATTAAAATGCCTGAACACTGCGTTTCCCCATCCTCTGGGGCATAAATGAGCCAAATGACTCCATCGGTCCCGGATCGACCGATATAAACGAGACGCCTCGCTATCCATCATCCACATAAGTAAAATGTCTGGGCGTGTAAAACCCAAAACACCACTCCTAGCTAGAAGGAAACGCATGCCCTCCCTGATGTCAACATTCTGCACCATATAACATTGCAGGCCTAATTTCTGTCCTATAGAACCTTTAAGCTTATGAGGAATCTTCCTATCACAGAGAATGCCAAATGCTAGCCACCATTTCACCCATCTTGCATGAATTCTAAAACTAACATCCGTATCAAACTCCCCATCAAACTGCAACATAGATCCTAAGTAATGAAACGATTCCTTCTTGGGTACTACTCTACCGACCAGGGTAACCTCTCCGTCGTCTAACCTGGCACTGCTAAACTCACACTTTATATACTCTGTTTTAGTTCTGCTAAGCCTGAAACCCTTTGATACCAAGGTCTCCCTCCATAACTCCAGTTGTCGATTAACCCCTATTCTACTTTCATCAATCAGCACAACATCATCGGCAAAGAGCATGCACCAAGGAATCTCCCTTTGTATATCTTTTGTGACTTCATCCATCACTAATGCAAAAATATAGGGGCTCAAAGCCGAACCTTGACGTAACCCTATGTTAATTGGAAAGTCTCTGGTCTCACCGTTGCATGCCCTGACACTAGTCACAACCCCCTCGGTACATACCCTTAAAAAGGGTAATATACGTTGATGGCATTCTCTTCCTTTCTAGTGCCCACGACATAACCCTCCTCGGCACTCTGTCATAATCTTTCTCCAAGTCAATAAAAACCACGTGGAGATCTTTCTTCTACTCCCTGTATCTCTCCATAAGTTGCCTAACCAAGAAAATCGCCTCAGTGGTTGACCTTCCAAGCATAAAACCAAACTGATTCCTAGAGACACTTGTCAATCTCCTCAAACGCTGCTCGCAAACTCTCTCCCAAATCTTCATTATATGACTCATAAGCTTAATTCCTTTATAGTTTGTGCAACCTTGAATATCTCCTTTATTCTTGAAGATTGGAACTAAAATGCTTCTCCTCTACTCATCTGGCATTTTGTTTGATTTGAAAATATTATTGAACAACTTAGTTAGCCATGTTATCCCTGCATATCCAAAGCATCACCACACCTCAATAGGAATGTCATCAAGCCCTACCGACTTGCCTGATTTCATCTGTTTCAATGCCCCCTTTACCTAAGCTTCTTGAAATCTCCGCACAAAATGTATATTAGTGTTGTCGGCAAAGTCTTCCAACTTGATCGAAGAGCTATCACTTTCTTCATTGAAAAGCTTATCAAAGTATTCTCTCCACCTATTCTTTACCTCATCGTCCTTCACCAAAAGTCTATCATTCTCGTCCTTAATGCATTTAACCTGATTGAAGTCCCTTGACCTCCTATCGCTTAGCCTAACTAATCTGTAAACATCTTTTTCACCCTCCTTTGTACTTAGCCTTTGATACAAATCTTCGTATGCTCATCTCCTTGCTTCACTCACTGCTCTCTTTGTAGTCTTCTTTGCCACTTTGTACCTGTGCATGTTATCTTCACGTTATGATGGTGCATGCATTTATAGCATTCTTTCTTCTCTTTGATAGCCTTTTGCACCTCGTCATTCCACCACCACGAATCCTTGGGTTCTCGCTTGCTTCCTCTTGTTATCCCAAATACCTCAGTAGTGACTCTCCGAATGCAATTTGCCATCGCATTCCACATGACATTTGCTTCTCCTTCCATATTCCAAGCCCCTTCTCCCATCACTCTATCTTTATACACCCGTGAAGCATCTCCTTTGAGTTTCCACCATTTCGTCCTGCTAATCTTCGCTCTCTTATCCTTCACCACCTGAAGACGAAACACGCATACTAAGAGCTGGTGTTGTGAGACAACACATTCTCCAGGTATGACCTTGTCTATTCTAGTTAGGACAAAGTCAATCTGGCTAGCCTGTTGATCACTACTGAAGGTGACCAGATGTGATTGCCTCTTTCTAAAGAAGGTATTAGCAATCATGAGATCAAAAGAGAGAGCGAAATTCAATATATCTTCTCCCTCTTGGTTCCTACTGCCAAAGCCAAAGCCACCATGCACTCGCTCAAAACCTCCACTAGATGAGCCAACATGGCCATTGAAGTCCCTTTCTATAAAAAGTTTCTCACTGCTATGCACATTTCTAACCATGACATCTAAGTGTTCCAAGAATTTCCTCTTGGCTTCTTCACTTAGACCTACATGTGGGGCATATGCGCTAATGACATTCAAAACCGCCTCGCCAATTACTAGCTTAACAAGGATGATCCTATCCCCTCGCCTTCTGACGTCGACCACATTGTTCTGAAGGTTGTTGTCAATCAATACGCCTACCCCGTTCTTGTTACGTACTTTTCCCGTGTGCCACAATTTGAAGCCAGTGTTCTCCACCTCCTTCGCCTTCTGACCCTCCCATTTAGTCTCTTGAACAAACAAGATGTTAACCCGTCTCCTATTCATAGAACCACTATCTCTCTTAATTTTCCTGTTAAGGACCCTACATTCCAAATACCTAACTGAACCCTACTATCATCGACTAGTTTCCTTGCTCCTCGCATCCACCGAGAAAAATGCGAGGACCCTTGCTCACTTATCACTACACCGGGGCGTCGGTGTAGCGCGCCACTAAGAGAATAGCGGCCCAGCCCTTGCATATTTAACACCATATCCGAGCCTCGATATAGCACGTCGCTAAGAGCATTATGCCCCAACGATATATCATAAGGTTCTATATCCATAAGAGAGGCTAAGTTTTTACGTTAGTTCGCCAAGCCTATCACAACCCTCCTCCTTTACCCTGGCTTGGGATAGACTGCATAGAAAACTACATAGGCGGAGTTTGTAAAGGTGACGGTGTATGTAAAGTAGATTTTGGTGTATCGTAGTTCATTTTATTTTTTTGGTGTATGAATAGAATTAGCCTTTTTTTACGTATCACAATCTGTCGATCTTATATATGATAAGTAAATATTTATTACCTAATAAGTACTACAGACTGTCAGTCTTATATATGATAAATAAATATTTATTGTTTAATGTTACTGGTTGCGATAACATATTCACACAAATTAAATATCCCGATAAAATATGCATTAAATCTTTGCTAATTATCCATGCTGATCTATATGCACTAATATATTAATCTATTACTTACAATAGAAACAATCCATGCTTACGTGGACGTTTTGAATCGCAGATCATAATCAACCTTGCTTATTAAGTATTCTTTCTTTTCTTTATGATTCCATTCCTTTAATTACAGTTAGAGTTAATATCAACCGTTCTCCCATCGCTCTTGTCTTTCTCTCCTCATGCAAAATTTCTTCACTGATCCACATTACTCTCCCTTTTTCCATTAATTGCTTTATCCAATTTCTTCACCCAAGCTTTTGATTTTATTTAATGTTTTTTATTCCTAATTTGTTTAGTGAATGCATCATGTATTCTACCAAGAAATAAAATACTGAAACACCTGAAAGCGAAATTGAAAGGGGATGTCATGGTGGTGGTGAACGATTTAACAACTAATATCATTTTGGATCAAATTGTCGATTCATCTTTAGGCTGTTAGTGATTTCGGAGTAGTTTTCATTTGTTTTGAAATTCTTCCTTGGTATCAATTTTAGCAGGAGATATGGCTTTTGGTATTGCAGAAAGGTCATTTCTCTCTTTTGTTCCAAATTTGCATTTTTTTTAGTTCGCAGTATCTGCAATCATACTACTTTAACTTTGTGATTTGATGATTATATACGTTGGAGATGCTGAGGATTCATCGATTTCACCATATAATTTAAGCAACATTTTGATGTCTATTATATGCAAGGCATAGAAAATATCATTTTGATGTCTCCTTTGACCTCCGCCATATTTATTGGCGTCATTCCAAAGCAACAATAGGCAAACATTTAGTTGAATACTAAAGTTGCTTTTTGTGGCATTAACTAATTTTTCTTCTTCTAGTTTTTGCTTTGAATAGAAAGGAAGTTGTTTTCTAAATCATACCAATAAAACTGAATATTCGAGATACAGGAAGATGACATATGATTAACAAGTATATATTTATTCTAATTGGCAATTAATATATTGAATACCCTGTATGTTGGACTATTAAGAATTAATTTATGCGCAAGTTGGTACTAATTCTATATGATACAAAATGGACAACAGTTCAAGGAAAAGAAAGGTGGTTAACGAGCAGCATGAGCCCTTGCGTGTTTTTTTAAGAGTTAGGCTGAAATTATATTGATGATCGCATGTAACTCAATGTTATTACTAGAAACTAACTTGTCTCGTGTTAGGCTTTCCCATTCCATTTCATTGTTCCGAAGGACAGTATATCTACCTAAGACATGCATTATTAGTAAGTAAAGTGAAGTGAATGCGCAAGTATTGAATTTGTTGCATGGTCATAAATATCATATTTATGATATATTATTCTTGATTAATTAAAGGTCTATATCATAATTAGTACATGGACTTTGAAATTGAGCCCTCAGATGTCGTTTCTGATATTTCTGAAACTGCTTTTAGAGAAGAAAGATTGCTTGCTGGCCCAAGTAGGAAAATTTACTAGCTCACATTGTAGAATGTATACGGTTGGATTTCTATGTAAGTGTAAATCTTTATATCAATTTATATATAACCAACATAGAGTTTATTTACTAACTATAAATGTTTAATATATCATGCGTAGGGGTGCTAGATTTGTAGAAATCTGACTGTTCGTTTTGAAGAAGTAAATGGGTCGGAAAAATGCTGAAAAATTATGATGATACATTGTAAATCATTAAAAATTGAAAAGAAAAGCTTGACCAGATGAGCGCAAGCATATGCAAAGCTTGGATTGATTATTAAAAATGTGCGGAGAAAATGTAAATTTACTAGTTTTGTGCATTTGTTGCAAAACTAATGAGGGCAGGTGTCAAGAGTTCGAGACCTACTCTAAACATGTATCCATTTCTTGCCTAATATTCATTATATTATTAATTCCAATGTATCCATTATTTAATGATTTTTTTAATCGCATGTCCCCGAAGGGACATTATTTAGTGATACTGCTCTCAACTATGTTACCTGGGTAGAAGAAGCCTTTCCAACATTTACAATCCACATGCTCAAATTCAACTTAGAGTAAGGCTTTTAACCATATACTATGACAGTGGTTATTTTCCAGTTGTACAATTAACCATATACTGTGACAAATAACAATTTGAGCATGGACTGAAATACTATTGTAGGTGGGTTGATATATGATAATGTTATAATAAATACAGAAGTTTTATTCATTTATTTTTTCTTTGCAGTAGTTGGAGAAATGAATCACCTTCAGTTTGCCCTGCTATGTATTTCTGCCTCATTTAACAACAATGAAAGCAAGAGCCAATATGGAGGAAGACTTCGAGGCAATGAACTATGTACTGATTAAGGATAGATCTTTGCATTGTACTATGTACTTGGTATGTTTGTTGTACTATGTATAGATTAATATGCTTGCGAAATATGTAATGTATTTTGTAATATTATATTTTTTTACTATTGTTGCTGAACTTTGAAGTGTAACATACCGTTGTAATTTCAAAACTTGTTAACTTTAGTCTTTTTGTTGTATCTATATTTTTTTTTTGGTTTAATGATCTTTCTGTTGTGATATAATGTTAAATTTTCTAATTTTTATATTGTGTATGAAAATTAAATGAATTTGGTGTTGTAAAAGAGTCAAAAAGTAAAATATATTTTTAGAAAAAATATGCAAATTTGCATTGACCATAAATCGTTGCTAAATCAAAAATAGCAAAGGTTTTTAAAAAAATAACGTTATATAATGTAAACCAAAGACATAATGCCATGTTACAAATTAGATAATTCCACATGGACTAATCAAATAATGCCACATGACATATCAGATAATTCCACATGGACTAATCAAATAATGCCATGTGGCCAAAAAAATGATGTTGCATGCACTACTAAAACGATGACACATGGACAAATTATTGTTTGACACATGAACCAACCATTAAATGCCAAGTGTCGACAATGGGTATACTTCTACAATAACATGTCAGCAACCATATAGGATGACACATCATCAGCCATGTAGTATGACACATCATCAAACACATAAGCCAATGGCGCATCATTTGAGTCATAATGTAGAAGGATCCATGTTGACTATTTTACCTACCAATATCAACAAGCGTAGGTACAACTCTTTCTCTACTAAGCTTTACCTACCAATTTAATATTGGTAGTTAAAATATACCACCCACCATTATGTTAGTTTTACCTACGCCGACAGTTGGTAGGTAAAGACCCCATTTTCTTGTAGTGAAAGACATCAACTCTTCAATTTCCTTTAGAATTCTTTCTCTTTAAACTCGTGTTGCCTTCAATCTTAGCCTGACGTTGTGTTCTTTATAAGACATCTGTTTTGAGGCACTTTTATCGAGATCATAATATTTTTGAGATAGAGCATTATAATCCTTCAAAACTTGTCTTGCTCTATACGTGACTAAACTATTTCCTTTTGTTTCTCATCTAACTTTGCCCTATAAAATGAGGTAGTATTTTTTCTTATTTACAAAATACAAGGAAACAGTTACCATTAATTCAAGAGGGGAAGAAAGCACTTCAAAAGCGAAAGCCGTACCAGAGAAATAGGGACTTCAGTCTGAGCAGGATGTTCTTTTCCTTTCTGTCCTTGATTGGAGGGACCACTATCCTTTGTAAAAGTTTCAACTGGATCCCCATTAGTAGGAGCATTCGAAGGATTAGGGTTTGCATCCTCGGAGCCATGAGTACCATCAACAGAAAGAAGAGGGATGACATCTCCTCCACCAAAGTCATCTTGATGGTCTTTGTCTTTGGAACCCAGATCATCGACATCATCATCATCCTCATCATCATCGTCGGCAGTAGTGTCGTCTCCTTCCTCTCCATCATATGGGTCAAAATCATTAGGAAGATCTTCAATATACAAAAACTGCTTCGCCTCCATCACGTCTCCTTTAGGAATTTGAATCCCTTGCTTGATTTGCTCAATTCTATTCACAACTATGCCCGCAAATAGGAGGATCAATCAAAGAGAACTAAATTTCAGGATATTTTTGGAAGTTATCGAATTATGCCAAGAAAAGAGCTTCTTCGTAAGAGTTCAACATCGCCTCTGGAAAGCAAAATTACAAGAGTGAAGAGATTCTATCTTTGGCTTCAAAGATTATTTTCTTGGCATTGGAGAATGCATCTTGGGCCCTGGAAAGATGGTTGACTTTCTCCTTTAACTTTTCAGCATGGCAGACTGCTATTTTGGCCTTTTCATCCTCCAGTTCTTGCTTTGACAACTCAAGAGCCAAAGCTTTGTCAGACAAATTTTTTTTGACAACTCAAGAGACAAAGCTTTGTCAGACAGAATTTTTTTAGGTTTTCTTTCTACTGCATGTTTTGACTCAGCCTTTTCAAGAGATGTTTTTAATTACTCACATTCTTTCTCATGCTCCTCCTTCGCCGCGTTCAAAACATTGACCTTGAATTCTAAATTGGAGTTCTCCTCTTTATGTTTTGCAATTTCGAAAGAAGACTCGGATGTAAATCCCGAAGGGAGAACCACCTTATAGTTATTTGAAAATAAGAAAGTAAAATCAGCATTTACATAAGAATAAAAGAAAAAAGAAACTAAGGAAAACAGGGTTATACCAGAAGTTGTTGTTCAACAAGAGATTGTCGCAAGCTCATCAAATCCGAGGAAGAAGAAGGTAGTGAAATATTAACCAAGTTTTCAGAAGAGAGAGCGAGTCTTATGATTTCCTCAAAAACTTGAGTCTGTAGAGAAGGCCTTGGAAGACTAGCATGTTCAGGGGATAGACGTAAATTAAGTTCATGTCCCATCGAATCCAAAGTCTTTGGAGAATCAGGCAGTAGAATATGGTTAACAAAATTGTTGCCCATGGCCGTTGTTTGAAAAGAGCCCACGTCATGAGTAATACTAGCATAAAGGGCAGTAGGATCAGGGGTATGCTGCTCAGTGGACTCATCAACAATCCTTGCAAGAAGAGGAAGGTGTAGAAATACCATCCTTTTTCCTTTTTGAAGCTGGTTCCTCAGCAGTTATGACAAGTTTTCTCTTAGCCGCAACCTTAAATCGGCATAGGGCAGCCAAAGTAGATATCCCATCAAAAGCTTCGGTAGCTAATCAAATTAATAATGTCAAAAGAGTGAAATAAGATTTTAAAAGTCACTTTAGAAGAGTATTCTTACTCGAGGTTCCCAGAAACAGAGGGGTAAGCTATGTGAATATGTTGGAGCCTAAATAGAGATGTTTTGCACTAGAGAAATGAAGTGGTGGTTGCCCCAAAATCTTTTATTCTGAAGGGAGAAAGCTGTGCTTCTAGAGATTGTCCAAAGTCAACAAAAGGGATCTTCTTCTCAATTTCTATGAAGCCTTATGAATTGCATCAATGATCTTATTCTCGTCCTCATTCAAGATTTTTTTAAGGGGGTAGAAGATGGAAATAAACAAAGATTAGGCAATACACGGAGATAACATAATTAAATCTAGAAAGATAGAAAGCTCACCAAGATTGGCAAAAGTGCCCGAAATACCGGTGGGGGACTTGATATAGAAAAATTGTTTTTTCAAGTCTTTACATTTATTAATACCACCGCTGATTAACTTCTTTGTAGGATTCACGCTAAAGATAGGCAAGTCCGCTCCTTTAGCTATAGACAACCATAACAGATGGTGAAGAATGGAAGCACTGAGGGAGGACTGCCCATACTAGCAACTAAAGATTTAAAAGATACATATATTTATCTGGAGTTAGCTGAATTGGGGATAGTTGTAAATGTTGCAAAATCCTGGAGATGAAGTCTGTGAATGGAAAGAAGCCACCATGATAGATATGAATAGCCGAGAATGCAAAGAACCCTTCTGGAAGATGCTGAATAGTGTCATTTTCAGAGGTAGGGATGACATTTATCCCAGTCATACCAAAGCCTTCAAGAATTACATTCACCTTATCTTGAGTCCAGATGAAAAAATATTGTTAAACCACCTCAGTCTTTTGTTGAGGAGTAGAGGAACTCGATGGGTTCGATTCGATAGCACTTTGCTTCTTAATCATGATTCTACTAGGTGATATTGTTCCATAAACGCACATTAGCACAATGATTTAGTAAAAGTTAGAAAAATAAAACAAACAATTTGCTTAAAGTATGTATGGATTTCTTACAAGTTTAAGACCATAATGAGAGCTTATTGACGTTAGTCATCTAATACTCTTATAGAAGATTGGAACATATCATGGGCCACTAAAATTTGATTCTCAACAAAAATCATGGAATTGTCATGCATTGTAAATATGCTAAAAATGGCTAAGTATTTGGTATCGTCCACATTAATGGAAACGATGCCGAAACACACAAAAAAACTCAAGTCTTCGGTATCAGTGCAGTCGAAACTAGAACAACCCGAGTTCTTACTGAAGGTGATATAAAAACCAAATGGCATACTATCAATACCTGAAACTTAGCCGATACCAAAAGATTTAAAGTTTTGTCCAATTGAAATCGAAATGAAGAACGTTTTAGTATCGGTAGAGGTTTGAACGACACCAAAATCCCAAACTTAGTCGAAACTAAAACATGGCTTTGGTGTCGACTAAACCATAATCACAAAGAAAAAGTGGATTTCAATGTCAATAAGGTCATAACCAAAAGAAACTGGTAATGGTTGAATTCGATTCCATAGGTATCAAAGAGAAACTCTACCCCCATAATAATAAATTAAAGTTCTTCGTCCCTAAATGGTTAATTTTGCACTTAAACCCTAGAAAATTTATAGCTTCAGATTTTTGAAATGATAGATGAGAAACCCTCACAGTTCACAATTAATACCGGACCTAAGCTAGCAACGATATATTTGATTTCATTTTAATTAGAAATCAAAGTTTGCTTAATCCCGATTGATTTCAAAATCGAGCTTAAGAAAGAATGATTCTCAGATTTTAGTTTAAAATCGATTCATAAAGTACACAACACCAGAAAGGCCAAATTGTCACGTTTATAACCGTGAGTAAGCAGTTTACACATGGTTATAACCGTTAAGCCAATGTGCATTGGTGATGTTCATAATGCATTTTATCACGGTTATATCCGTTACAAATACCAACGCATATTTTTTTTAAGGATAAAGGTAGTGGAAACTCAAAGTTAAGCTCCACGCCATTCCATATTATACCATAAATAATGTACATTATAATGTCACAAAATATGCATCCCTGGCCAACAACAGAAATAAAGTCTGACCCTATGTAGAGCTAATATAATACAAACTGAAGCCCAAAAACAAAAATAGCTCACGCTGGAGCATTACTACACAAAAGACAAGCATGAGTTCAAACTAAACATTACACAGCAGACTCTTCATCAAGTATGCCAGCCCCTTTTATGCACACGAGCTCCAATACTGTCCTCTAGCACGTCAGTAAAGCTCCAGCTATCGGTAACTGACCAACGCATATATTTATTGTTATCACGGTTATAAGTGTGATAATATTTACTTTCCTGACGGTTATAAGTGTGATAGTATCTACTTTCCTAACGGTTATAAGTGTTATATTGTTTGCTCTCCCAGTGGTTATAAAAGTGGTTAATTCTAGAGTTGTAATGCTTATAACCGTTATTATTCTGTGATCACTAATGGTTATAAGCGTGGTGTATATATTATTTTTAATGGCCACTCCCTTATTTACCACACTAATAACCGTGACAAACTGTATATAGTACACTACGTACATAAAACACCTATATTTCGTATCAAAAATGCATAAATATATATTCAGTGTTATTGTCGGATACATACGCAGTAATAACGTTAGAATAGCAAGTAGTATATTGAACATACCAAATTTAAACTAGCAAACATAATAAGTTTAAGATACCGACATAACATTTATACACCATCGTTAACATTAATAATAAGTTTTAAACCATAATGTCTTCTCATATCCCGTAACGTGGATAATACAAGGAAGCAACACATACATATGCAATTTACATACAAAACATACTATGGAGAATAAGATTTGGTTCCTTGATACAAACACCATATTGCCATGCCACAATAGCTAAACAAAGTCCCGAAGATAAAACGTAAGCTTGAAATCCTGTAATATCTGCAAAAATATTTAAATCGGAACATGTTACATGAACATTTTCATGGGACATAAATACCAGGTAGTTGTCTATTTATGATTTTGATCTCTGCATACATGAGAAGATAACATTATAAATTTAAAATTGACATTATTAGCAAGAAGCGCTTTCATGTAGTTCATTACAAAAGCAAAATCTATTAAAAAGCATTAGCAGAAAACATTATAAATTTACATAAACCTAATACCCCAATGTTAAAAAAAGAATTAGGCACTGCTTAGACACATAACTTTTAGTGAAAAACAGAATGGTTAAAACCATATTAATGAACGATACAGATAAGCATAGATGAGAAGAATATGATCAAAAATATCAGCGAAGCAACCACGTCCATTTCAGATAATGAACAATTGCAACAGACAACCAAGAAACATTGTGGTAAATATGTATAAAAGAAAAATGAAACTCATCACAAGCAACTCTTTCACCAGCATTTCCATTTTCCTTGCTAAGCTTATGCCCCTGCATAATTTATCAAACATAAATTTTAGAATTCGCTTCTTAAAATGAAGGCACTAAAATGATTGCATGCCACTGAAACCTGACCATTCAATGTCTTATGTGAATTATCATTTCTTTTATTCGTTTTTGTGTTTAAGTTTTGTAGTTTGGTTGTTTTTTTTAGTTGAATGTAGAGAACATATAGCCGTTGCAGAGACAATTCAATTTTCTTATTTTTTAACCATGTCAGAACGATAACATGATGATTAAACTAACATGAAAATTATAACAAAAATGGCATAACTAAAATTATATTTGATGAATTTTCAACTAACATATGAAGCAATCTCAACTATATGAAATAAAATTATACAGTAATTGAAATGGTGTTGGTGTATTTTAATATTTTAGCTAGAAAATGGAATTTTTTTGTAAATAAGTTATATTTAGTTTGTTTATTTAAATTGTCCAAGATGATAAAAAATTAATTCCTCAACATTGGAAAGGAAAACGTTAGTATATAAATCATGGAAGACTTTTAATATTAGTTATGGTTTCCTAATATAATTAGGTTCAGTTTCAAATAATAAAAATTGATTTATTGGTGATCAATAGACCACAACATAGAATAGTTTGGACCAGCATATTTAATATCATTAGATTACTTTAATATCAGCAAAATGCCATTAAATTACCTCTAAAGATGAGTAAAATGTGCAACTAGACAGTAAAGATGGATGATATATGATAGTTTCTTGCGATTGGTCTGAATACAACAACATATGATGAAGTTTAATGGAAGTTTTTGAAAACATAAATAGTAAAGCACTGACTAACATGCAAAAGTGAACAATAAGTAGTCGCTAATGTAATAACTTGGAAATCGGAGCCAATTTAAAAATTTTATTTTGGCAATTTTAGCGAATTTTAAATATTTAAAATGAATTATTTTAAATAATAACGATGAGAAATTTATTTTGAATAGAATTAGAACGTATATATTTATATACGTCGTCGTTAGAATATAAATATTTATTTATAATTGTAAAAGGAATTGAAAATGGCGCGGTTGTTTCAAAATTCGATTTCAAAATTCAAATGAATGTACAGGATTTAAAATAAACTGGATTTTAGTGAAACCAAAAATATTAGAATCTAATTGAGGATATCTTTCCAACAAATCCGAAAAATTGAAATTTCATAGCGGGAATAAAAAGATACGCCCAGTTGAAAATTCAGAATAGTCGCTATGCAATTCTGGCCCTTAAAAATGGAAATTTTGCAAACGACCTCGGTTTTCAACAAAACCACTTTTGTTGGATCTGCGATGTCATGTTATTGCTAGGTTTCAAAATTCAAAATTTTTCGAATCAATATGTGAGCGTGGCAAAGGAAAATGCGTTTGACTAGTTTCAGTTGATTTCAATTGACTGGAAAATGGCCATTTTTCAAACGGTCTCAAAATTCGATGAAACTAGTTTTGTTAGGACTGTATCGTCAATACGAAGTTAGAAAATAATTTTTCTGGAATTTTTAGAGTCAGTATGTGGCCCCGACAAATTAAAATGTACGTTCAAATCTAAAATTGAATGTTTTATATTTTAATTTGAAGAATAGCTGACTGAAACAGTCGAATGGGCTTACGAAACATATCCCATTGTGTTCGAAATGGGGGTATTTAGCTAGGGGCGACTGTCATTGGGATTCGTTTAGAGTTCATGGCGTTAAACAAGTAAATTCCCAAATTTAATAATATTAAATTATATTATATATAAGTCAACATTGGTCAAACGAAACCCTAAATCTCATTGCCCTTTTCTGAGCTGCCTCCTGCGAATTAACTGGCGGAATTCTTGGAAATTCGATTTCAAATTTCTCCTCCAACATTTCGAATTAGTTTGTCATCCCAAGGCAAAACCGGTGGCGCCTTCTTCGATCTCTCGAATGATACGGCTTTGAAAGGATCTGAGGTGGTGGTTTTCCTAAATCACTCGCTTGAAGTGGCACCGCTCTTTTCAATTTATGAAGCCCGAGACTCGATCAAGTTCAACTAAATGGGGCGCTGGAGGTCGAGCTAGCGGAGGCAGGGCGCGTGGCATGGTCAGATCGCCGTCAAATTGAGCGACGGTGGCAAAAATTGGAACCTTAGATCGGCATGGGTTTCGTATAACGCCTGGCATTATTTCAACGAGGAAGATAAAGGTTAATGATGGATTAGAATTTAGTTA
Organism: Allium sativum; assembly: GCA_030737875.1. NCBI lineage: Eukaryota > Viridiplantae > Streptophyta > Magnoliopsida > Asparagales > Amaryllidaceae > Allium > Allium sativum. The sequence goes on along the minus strand of CM060918.1, from coordinate 250,577,557 downwards.
AGTTAATTATTAATTTATTATATTAATTAATTGTAATGAGAGTACAAACCGCCATAACTTATTCAGTTCTTATCAGAATCGGACGAAACTGGGATCTTGGAATCATCTAGACGAGAGCTTCAAAACGGATCAGACTAGAACCAAAACAAAGCAGATTTGAATTTAAGGAAAATTCAAATCCAAACTATTTCAAACCAATCAAAATGAGAATTCTATCACTATAAATTTTCTGTACAGTTATTTATTTCGTAACAACATATATGAACTGCTCCCCGTCGTCCACAGACCATGGACGACTTGTTTGATTGTATTCTGTGTGAAAATTGATCATGATGTGAAATGAAAATATCGTACATATTGAAAGTGAAAATATCGTATATATTGAAAAGTGAAAATATCGTATATATTGAAAAATGAAAATATCATATATATTGAAAAGTGAAAATATCGTATATATTGAAAAGAGAAAATATCGTATATATTGAAAGTGAAAATATCGTATATATTGAAAAGTGAAAATATCGTGTATATTGAAAGTGAAAATATCGTATATATTGAAAAGTGAAAATATCATATATATTGAAAGTGAAAATATCGTATATATTGAAAAGCGAAAATATTATATATATGAAAGGTGGAAATAATATATATATATATATATATATATATATGAAATGAAAACGATGTATATATGAAATAAAAATGATATATATATATATATATGAAATGTGCAAACGATGTATATATGAAATGAGAACGATATATATATATATATATATGAAATGTGAAAATGATTTGATTGTTAAAAATATAATTTTTAACATATATATACACTGCATAAAATTGTCGTGTATATGGAATATTCAATTTTGATTAGAAATTGAATATGAAGTTGAAATCGTTTTGAAAACGAATTTAAAACGGTTCATAAAATATGTATTAAAAGGAAATCGATGAAATATATATAATATATATTATATATATAATGGCCTCAATTGAACGTGCCGCGCCGCGGTAGTTCGCGAATTTCGACCATTGACTTCGAATGGATATTACAGAAGATCCGACCGTCGGATTCTCCTAAAACCTGAACCGTTGGGTTCGTATCGAAAAGAGGTTTCTAATGAATATTAGAAATTAGAAATCTAACGGTTGGATTTGGAATGTCCAAATAAAATTTGGAAAAGGTCGTTGTAAGTGCAGCTCGATGGCCGTTGATGGAAGTCGACTGTACGGGCCTTGATAAAATTATTAAAAATAGAAATAATTTTTGTAAAATCATAAGAAATGATTTATGAAGAATTGGGATGAAAAACTCCATATTTGAAAAGATAAAAATAGATTTTTATTGAAATGGACTAGTTTTGAGCTAGAATAATTATTTATTTATTTTTAAAATAAATAAATTGGATTTGAAATGGTTTTGAAAATAACCAGAATTTCTAATATATGAATTGGAATGGATTTGAATTGAAATCATCTTCGGAATAGTTCGATGTTGGATTTCGTGATTATACAGATGTTGTTATGGAAATTTGAAAGATATATTTATATCGTTATTTCCAATACGATATTTGTTGGTTTCAGAATTTGATATTGAATATAAGCCAATATATTTTCTATTCAGAGTCTTGTGTTTAATATCAAATGGGATTTTGGGTTGTCGTGAACAGTATCTTTAATAATACAGTTCTTAAACCCAAATGGAGTTAAGAAAATTAAGAACTAACTAGGGATCAGTTAAGTTGGATGGTTTCTTGGATATTGATCTGATGATGGTTTCGGCCTTCGGGGTTAATATTTAGGGAACTGTTCTTTTACTAATTTACGGTTAGGGACTGATTTAAATGCGATGTGATTTTGGGGTTTATCATGAACCGTGTTTTAAATGACATCTGTTTTTTAACCCAGTTAAAGATTAAAACTAAGTGGAGTTTTAATGAATCTTTAATTAGATTAAAAAGATCGAGAATGGAGTATCACCAGTTTTGCTCCAGGCGATAGTTAAATCTTTAATTTGATTTGAACGTGAAATGGTAATTGAATTTACTGATAACACCGTGGTGTTAGATATGAAGCATTACCAATTTTACTTCATGGAATGAATAGGTTGGGATTGGGAAATTAAAACAAACGATTACTTCGGTAAGGTTCGTTAATCCCGGCTTGTTTGGATAAACCATAATTTGGTTTGAATTGATATTTAAAAGAAGATTAAAGAATAAATTTAAAAGAATTTGTCTTTGATAAAATTAATGGGAACCTATCCCTAAGAATGTGAAATTTAGCAACTAACTGAAGATTAGTTAAGATGAGTGGTTTCCTAGGTATTGATTTGATGTTGGTTTCGGCCTTTGGGGTTAATATTTGTGGAATTGTTCCCTTACTAATTTAGAGTTAGTGACCGATGAATTGGAATGAGGCATATGTTGTGTTTGTGTAACACCTGTTTATTATATACGCAAGTTATTCAGAAAGACCGGGTTTATCCCATTATGAATAACTGATTCGACGTGGTGTTAAGGATGAAGACGGTGATCGAAGACCGGAGGTCTTCACGTCGTTTAGGTGATTACTGATGATTTTGATTGGGCTGTACACCCAAGAGGAGGGAATCAGTTAGTGGTCGTCCAGACGTACTTGGAGATCGATGCATATGCGATGTACAAGATGCCTCCGGTTTCGTTAGACCCAGAACGGACTTGTAAATGGACTGTGTGTCTGACATTGGATTTTATTCTGTGTGATTGATTTCTATTAAATATATATCTGTTTGGCGGCGGAGAATTTATTCTCTTGCTTAACACCCTTCTCTGAGACGTACGAGCTTAGAGGTTATATATTGGTGAATATCAATCGCATGGAGTGAATTGCCTGTGTGGCATGACTAAGTGGCAAATGATCAAGGCTTTTGTTGAAAAGAAAATTCTTGTGGTTGATGATCAAAGCACGGCCTGTGTGGCACAACTTTGTGGAGCATTGATTTCCGAGCCTCACACCCCGGTTGTGAACCAGAAACGGGAGAGGACATCAGGGAGGGCATACGTTTCCTTCTAGTTAGAAGTGGCATCAGTGGTTTTACACGCCCTGACGAGTTTGACTTATGTGGTTGTTGCTGTTGCGAGGCGCCTCAGATATATCGGTGACTATGTGAAGCTGATGGAGTCATTCGTTGGCTCATTTACGCCCCAAATGGCAGAGAAACGCAGTGTTCAGGCATTTTAATCCACATCGGTGGACTGGCCCTGACGATCCAAAGGCTTGACTGAGTACTTGCCTGAGACATAGGCTAGATTGTCTCGAATTCGGTAGAGGACTATCTTTTGCCTCGGTTCACAGATGGAAATCCAACTTCCGATACGTGACTTTGCGGTTTTGATTGTATACTTATATATGGCGACATAATGGTATGGGGCGCTTATGCCATCTATGATTAATATTTATGATTGAAATTGTTTTATACACTATGCACTTATAATAGTATCAAATGATTTGTTTTTAGCGTATCAAGCATTCTTTGGCTATTATGAGGTAAAAACCATATCCTTCGGCTTGCGTTGCATTGTGTGATGGGACCTGGGTCTTATAATAGCTTCACTATTCTTTATTTTAGCATTGCGATGTTGTTTTATGCATAGGTATTCTTGGGAGGAAACCCGTTCCGTGTTACGCGGCGTGGTCCCTTGATTTACCTAGCTTTAAAATGAAAATTAATAACTGTTTTAGTTCTCACACCAGTCACATGACTGACCTAGAGTTTATTGTTTTAACCTAAACTCTGGGTGCCCTTATTTTGACACGGGCAGCTAGTAGTTTTGGTTTTGTAGATTTATATTCAGAGGATCCTGATTTACAGCTGGAACGATACTCGGAAAGCTCTGTATCTGTGTATTACTCCTAGTTGTGTTTTGTATTATTTTCCGCTGCGATGTATTTAAATTTAATTTAAATCTGTGATATTTTCTGTGTAATATTTAGTCATACTCTGTATATTCTTGTAATCTGATGAAATTGCTGTAATATACAATGAAATGTTCTTCAGTCTGCGTTCTTTTGTGTGTTGTTCTCAAAGTATCTGCTCTTTCCTTACCGGGGAAGTTACGGGTCCTTACAATGGTATCATAGCTTTGGTTATCTCAAATCTTCGGGGTGCAACATGTTAGAACATAATAAAAGACTCATCAGAGGTAAGATTAGTAATATCCTATGAAAGCATCCTCATTAGAGATAGAATCAGTAGCATTCTAGAATGAGTGACTCCTTAGAGATGGGGTTAGAAGTGCCCCAGAATGAATTGAGAGTTATATATTTATAAATAACGTATTTATGATTATATATATAATCTGGTTTTAAAAATAGGATTTTTGAGTCTATATAAAGTTATATATTTGAAAAGTTAATCAATAAATTGATTGTTGGTTGTTGTTTGTGTAACATCCCGGAATTTTGGTCGTTTTACAAAGAATATTTAATTCAGTTTTAAATACTTAATTGGAATTATAAATAGATTTTTATATTAAATAATCAATATACGTATTAGTATCAAGGGTATTGAATTATCGAAAAAAACAATAGATAATTGAATTTAGATTTAAAACTGAATCAAAACTATTCAGTCAATTAATATAAATTCTATGTTGAATTAGAACGATAATAATAGATTTTTATAGATGAATTACATTGATTGAAATTGATTTATATTTTAAATCGAATTTAATTTAAATCGTAATTTAAATTGTAATCTCTCGTTTTAGTTAAATTTAATTTCAGAAACTTCTCTGCTAAATCTAGAATAGCAAATATTGTTGAAAACGTTGGTCGTCACGGTTGAATAGCGGTTCGGGAACCTCAAGATCTTGTAAGTTAATTAATTGAATAAATATACATTGTTTTAAAACCAATAAAATAAAGAACAAGAAACATAAAAATAAATAGCTGACTATTCTTTACTACGCTAAGCCTACCGTAGCATACATCCTTTTTTCAGTTCAGTGTGGTCTCCCAACTGCACGATAAATGAAGACAACAAATAAATGGCGCCACCCTAAACCATCAAACATCGCAGACCTATTCTTCCTCAAGCTAGAAATTTGTCTCCCATTTCCAATATCAGACCGACCAACATCGCAAGCCTTCTTCCTCGAGCTGTCAAAATTTCTTCCTACCTTAACAGCAAACCAAAACTTCAATTTAATTACCATGTACTTTCTGTCTTCATTCACACCTATAAAATAAAGGCCTTGCCTTTGTTATTACTTCGATTCTTAATCCAAAGTCCTCAGAATCTCTCTGCCTTCATTCGTTCCTTTTCCCAAGCATGAAAAAAAAAGCCCAAAATCATTATCGCATAAATCAATTCGAGTAGGATCCGTTAGTTGTTCAAAGCTCAGGTGCGATTCATGTTATGGGTACTGAGCTATTCGAAATCGCGTTCAAAGAAAAAGGGGGGTTACGGAAGGGACTTCGTGGGGTGCGATTCCTGGAAGCTCGACTGGACATGGAGAGCGCTCGCGATTATGGGTTCGAAGTGGTTGGTCGTGGGTTTTCCTGAGTTGTGCTAAGGGTGAAGTCGAATTAGAAACTGGATTTTGTTCGGTGCTAGTGTGACGCGATGCTCGATAGTTACTGTCGCGACTTAGGGCTCCTTTGTTTTTGATTTTGGCATGGATAGAGGAGTCGAAGGGTGGAGTAGAATTAGCGATGAGATTATCACCCATTGCCGAAGTATGGTTCATTTCTGTGAAATTTTATGTCGATGGTTTTTCTGTAGTGGCACTGTTGGGGGCAGAGGTCGGCTTTGATGTGGCAGCAATGATGTTGCCTGTAACATGTTCAACGAAATGCCAAAGAGGTAGAAGGCAGTATTTTTTTGGGGTTGGGTGAGAATCGGCGTTTGTTTGGTTTGCTTCGGAGCATGGTACGAAATGAGTTCAGTTGAAACAAATAGATATGATTCACAGGCGCTACGAGATAGAATTTTAAATGGGATATTCAGCGTAAACAGAAATCAAGGTGAGTAAATCTCACTCACATTTAGAATTATTTTTATTTCATTAAAAATAATTGTTTGTTGCTTGTGTGAATGTTTTCTGGTTATTTTATATATATTAGTTATTTAGGCTATTATATATATATATATATATTGGGTTGATTGATTGGTTGGATTCCCGCAGTCTCATTAGCGGATGCCCGTAGTTTCATAGTGGATGATTACCCTATACGCCCCACGCTATGATTAGTGGATGACCTTCTATACCACGATATTCTGCCACGAAGCAGAATGGGTATTATTTATGTGCTAACATCTGTGGATGCAGGAAAACAGGTTGGAGGAATCCAACTGGATTCCTCAAAAATATATTATCTGTTTGTTTATTTGTTTGCATATATATTGTTATATATGATGTGTTAGAAAAATAAATAATTGGTTGCTTTGTTTGTTTAAATATCACTGGGCTTAAGTAATGATATTTAAAAATATCATGAAAAAGGATATTTGAGAATTAGAAAGGAAATTCTATTTTTCTAAAATAGAATTGAAATTTGAAATTTGAATATAGAAGATTCAAACAGAATTAAATTTGAAATTTGAATATAGAAAATTCAAATAGATCCAAATAGAATTGAAAATGAAATTAAATAATGGAATTCAAATATAGAATTTGAATAAAGAAAATTCAAAGAGGAATTCAAAAGGGATTTGAATAAAAGAATTTGAAATAGAATTTTGAATATAGAAATTCAAATGGAAACTTAATAAAGGAATTTGAATATAGAGAATTCAAACAGAATTGAATATATAATTTGAATCGAGAATTCAAAAAGAATTGAATATGGAATTTGAATATAGAAATTCATAAAGGAATGTGAATAAAGGAATGTGAATAGAGGAATAAAGGAATTTGAATAAATGAATTTGAAATATTGAATTTCAAAGAAGAATTGAATTGAATTTGAAATATTGAATTTCAAAGAAGAATTGAATTGAATTTGAATCGAGAATTCAAAGAAGAATTGAAATAGAAATTGAATAATAGAATTCAAATGGAATTTCAAGTATAGAAATTGAATAATAGAATTCAAATGGAATTTCAAGTATTGAATTTGAATATGAGATTGAAATAGAAATTCAAGTATTGAATTTGAATATGGAATTGAAATAGAAATTCAAGTATTGAATTTGAATATGGAATTGAAATAGAAATTCAAGTATTGAATTTGAATATAAAATAGAAAAGGAAATTCAACTATAGAATTTGCATATAGGAATTTAAATGGGAGTTGAATAAAGGAAATTTAAATATAGAATTTGAATAATAGAAAAGGAGATAGAATTTGAACATAGAATTCAAATAGAAAAGGAATTGGAATTTGAATATAGAATTCAAATAAAAGCGAGATTGGAATTTGAATCAAGAAATTCAAATAGAGTTAAAATGGAGTTGGGTTCATTTTAACGAAGTTTAAAAGTTTATATATATATATATAAATATAATTAAAACGAACTCGCCGCAGCGCTGCAGTTCATAAATTGGCGACTCGAACTTCAATTGAGTATACAGGACTCAATTGAAGTCGGAATTCTTTGAAACAAGAATCGTCAAGACCGGTTGAATAATAGTTTTCTAATGGAAGAGAAAAATCTGGAATTCGTCGAATAGATTTTGAGTTATGTCAAAATCAAAATTTTAAAAGTGCAGCGCCAGAAACCATTAAAACCATAATGGATTTTTTATAACAAATATAGGGATTTTTAAGCAAATAAAAATCCGAATTTCCATTTAAAAATCTGGTCTTGAGTTAGAAGATAAATGTGAACTCAAGCGAAGCAAGTAAAGTGATTTTTGAAACAATAATCATATTTTTGATTATTGAATGGAATTAACTAAATCAAAGAAGAATTAGTTAATCGAGTGGTGAATTGAAGTCGAACTTTGAAAATTGAATTTTTGAATTGTAAACATATATTTGAAATCAAATATAGAACTTAAATTGAAATTTGAATTCAATTAGTTGATAAGTAAGTTGAAATATATTTGAAACGTGTTATATTCATATATACAAGCGAAATGGGCAAAGAGTTAGTTAAAGAGTTACTTTAACGAATTGAGTCAAAACGAGTGTATGAAGTTGAAATGAATTGTACAGGTATAGATATATCGGAGACAGTTATGGGATAAAGTGATGAAGGTATATAATTAGTGTGCTCGACAATAAGGTACATGTTTAATTCATATATGAGATTTTATGCGCCGTATCGGCAAGCCGCTTGGCTTTTTCTTTTTCTTTTTGAGATGAGAAGTTACCGTGAAGCTATTTGAAATTTCCCGATGCAGGGGAGTTTATGGCGAATTTTTCCGGGAATTTAAGGAGTTAGAATATTTTTAAGATAATTTGATAGTTATAAATCAATGTATCGTTATATGTAGAATTCGATAAGGAAGCGGAATCAAAATAGAATTTTTGTAAACAAAAAGGGAAATCTATAAAGTGGAAATAGAAAGCGAACATATGTACATATTTTAAAAATGAATAATTGGGTTTTATATTGTGTTTATTCGAGGTTAGTGGTTTTGCCGTTTTGAAGTTGAGGATGTTTTCAGTTAAGTTCTGAGAGGTAATTTTACCCCAACTTGATTGATTTCATTTTTAATGGATAAATAGCAAGATCCAGTCTCGAAGAGAAGTGTGTGGAAAGAGTTAGTCGAAAAAATATTTTGGGTTGTTTGTAACGATGTTGTATACAACATTCGTTTTAACTCAAGTGATGGAATTTTGGAAATATAAAAGTAAATATTTCCTGAGTATAATTAAAATAGTCGGGATAGATAAGTGATTGAAATTGTTTTTCAATTGCAAATAGAGATATTTTCTAATATATAGAAAATAAAGGAAGTTTATATTTGGAAACGTTTTCCAATTGGCATAAGAGGCCAAGATGATTATTGAAAATATTTGTTGAACAAATATTGATAGGGAAATGGAAAAGTGATTTAATTAATGAATAATTAATTAAAGAGCCCAGTGATTTGCTTGATATGTTGGATGAACACTTGTTTTTATTCGATAGTCAAATCACAGACTATCGAAGTTTTGACCATCGTTGTCGATATAGAGAGGCCGGTTGGATTACTATCCGAGAACCACTCCATATTGACAGTAGCGTTGCGAATTTGATTATATGAAGATAATCGAAGACGGAGTAAAGTGCAAGGGCTTTTTCTATTTATAGAAATTGTGCCTTCGATTTTGTTCAATCCCAGAACGAACGTAAATGGACGAATGTCTGACAAAGTATTTCCATGATCAAATGGGTTGGTCTGTATAAATATATATGGTTGCAACGGATTTATTCCCTTAGCATAACATCCAGAATATTTGTGCAAACTCAACTAGTGATTAACGGATCTGACAATGTGGCATTCAAAGTGATTGTGCTATCAATGAATGGTAAGTATTCGTAGCCTCAGGCCTCAACAACCGGGAAAGGACAAAAATCGGGCAGGCAGCATGGCTATGTGGGTCGCACCCATTAGGATGTATAATCACCTATCTAGAGGTTCATTTAATTTCTTATTCTATTCGATGTTGTCCTAGTCGGGAGGCGGTTGCTGATCCCAACCGTTGGTGATATACATTCGATACACTCAAGCGAAATGAGTGGTCGGTCATGTGTGGGCCGGGTTACAAGATGTTCTTGTTGAACTGTAACGACCCAGAAAATCTGAACCAATTTAAAATTTTTAAATTGGCTAAAATAATGGATTTTAAATATTTAAAATAAATATTTTAAATAATGGCGATGAAAACTGAGTTCGAATCGACAATGGAAAACGAATATAATTAATTATAATTATATATAGAATTGAAAATGGCGCGGTAGTTCGATAATTCGATTTCAAACTTCAATTGAATATACCGGGTGCAAAACAATCCGGATTTTAGTGAAACCAAAAACATTTGGATCTAAATGATAATATCTTTCTAACGAATCCGACCAATCGAAATTTGATAGCGGGAATCAAAGATATGTCCAGTTGGAAATACTGAATAGTCGCTATGGAATTCAGGCCCTTAAAATTGAACATTTTGCAAACGACCTCGGATTTCGATGAAACCACTTTTGTTAGATCCGCAGTGTCAAGTTATTGCTAGGTTTCAAATTTCATAATTTTTCGAATCAATATGTGAGCGTGGCAAAGGAAAACGCGTTTGACCGGTTTCAGTTGATTTTAATCGACTGGAAATTGACCATTTTTCAAACGGTCTCAGAATTTGACGAAACCAGTTTTGTTAGGACCGTATCGTCAATACGAAGCTATAAAATATTTTTCGGGAATTTTTCTAGTTAGTATGTGGCCCCGGTAATTTGAAATGTACGTTTAAAATTTAATATAGTGATTTAAATGTAAATTCAAAAGGAAACTGATTGTAACAATCGAATCAGCTTGCGATACATATCCCATTGTGTTCGGAATGGGGGTAAAACGCTATGGGCGACAGGCGGTGGGCCTCGTTTCGAGGTCGTATGTAAAAGTCAACCTATTTGCAAAATTAAATAATAAAATAATAATAAAAAAAAATATCTAAATTCCCTCCTATACCCTGCCCCCCTCCCCCCCCCCCCCCCCCGTTTCTTTTCGATTTCAGACAGAAAGAGAAAAAAAAAACCTAGAGCTATCGAGCCGCCGCCCCCCTAACCTCGAACGCCGACGAAGACCACCACCACGAAGACCCCGCTCCTCCCTCCATCGCGAGCCCCTGGAAGCCAGCGCCTCCTGCCACATCGTTCGAACCCCCAGCCGCCGCCTGCTCCTCCTTCTGCCGCCGACGAAGACGAGCATCGCTCCCCCCACTTCGCAGCTACATCGGTAAACATTTTCTATTTTTTTTATTTATTTTCTTTTTTATTTTATTCTTTAAAAACTGATTTGTTTTTAAAAGAAATAAAAACTGATTATTAAAAAGATTTAAAAACCGATTTGTTTAAAAAGAAAAAAAAACTGTTTTTTTTAAAAGGAATTGAAAACTGATTTTTTTAAAATATTTAAAAACAGATTTTTCATAAAAGAATTAAAAACTGATTTCTTTAGAAAAGTAAAAACTGAATTTTATAAAAGAATTGAAAACTGATTTTATAAAAGAATTGAAAACTGATTTTGTTAAATATAAAAAAAAAAACTGATTTTGTTAAATATAATAAAAACTGATTTTGTTTTAAAAATAAAAAAACTGAAAATGTTTAAAAGTAGAAAATAAAAACTGATTTTATTTTAAGGTTTAAAATAGAAAAAAAGGGTTTAAACTTTAAATAGGAAAAAGGTTTAATCTTTAAAGAGAAAAAGGATTAGAACTTTAAGAAGTAAAAATCAGATTTTTAGATATTGAAAGTCGAAGAAAAAAAAATATTTTTATATATTGAATAGCGTGGAAAAAAATCATATTTTTATATATTGAATAGCATCGTAAAAATTCGATTTTTACATGTGTAGAGAATACGGGCGAAAGCGACAGAAAAGGCGAAGATTTCTATAAGGAAGTGTCGTGAAGTTGGATAGCTATTGGTGAGATTTCTGATTTAAAATTTATATATATATATGTGTGAAGTAAAAGTGAATTGCTATATATATAAATATATATATATATATGCCCCTCGTCCACAAACCATGGACGATATTTATTGATTGAAATTGTTGTGAAAATTGGTTGATAACGAATGGTTGTTTGGGATTGTTTGTGATTGATATTGGTTGATTGAGGTTGAAAAATACCCATTGTGGTTGAAAAATATTTGGTTGAAACCACATAGGATTAGTTTGTGGAAATGAAATAAATATATACATGCCGCCTGCGTGCGAACTAGATGCATGAACCCCATTGTCAAAAACCGCGAGGTTTTAAGGTAGAGCGAGGAGCCGTACTAGGGACGGTGCCGGTGTAACTACCCTGCCGTTATGCTGCCGAAATTTTGAATAATATTCTTGTGTTTGAATGATTTTCATATGCTTAAACTATATTTATTCATTCTATAGAAAACATTCATGTGTTGAATTGATATTCATTCGTTGTTTAGAAATTCATGTGTTGAATGGTATTCATATTTTGAAATAAATCGTTTAATAATAAAAATCACATTTTTATCTATATATAAAAACTATAGAAAACATTCATGTGTTGAATTGATATTAATTCGTTGTTTAGAAATTCATGTGTTGAATGGTATTCATATTTTGAAATAAATCGTTTAATAATAAAAATCACATTTTTATCTATATATAAAAACTATAGAAAACATTCATGTGTTGAATTGATATTCATTCGTTGTTTAGAAATTCATGTGTTGAATGGTATTCATATTTTGAAATGAATCGTTTAATAATAAAAATCACATTTTTATCTATATATAAAAACTATAGAAACATTCATGTGTTGAATTGATATTCATTCGTTGTTTAGAAATTCATGTGTTAAATGGTATTCATATTTTGAAATAAATTGTTTGATAATAAAAATCACCTTTTATCGACTATATGAACTATATATAAAATAGTGTTATGAAATAAATCGTTTTACAATAAAAATCACATTTTTATTGTATGCATAAATCGATGAAATGTGAAGTGTTAAAAATAGCCACTTGTTCAAAATAAACATATATGAGATGAAATATTCATTAATTAGCTAATGAAATGATTTGCACCTATTTATGTAACATTAGAATGAATGGAGTTTTTAAACCAAATAGAAATCAAATATGAAGTCGAATAGAAATTGATAAATGATAAGAACTGTATATATATATATATATATATATATATATATGTATGTACATGCAATATTCATTGGACAGGTTATAGCAAAGGGGCTAGAGAAGAGGAATAAAATTTTGTGCCCGACAAATAGGTACACATTTACTGATTTGTTTGGGTGATGATTTTGAGCCTGTTGGCTAGCCGCTTGGCTTTTTCTTTTTCTTTTTGAGATTAGAAGGACCGGGAACGCTATTTGCGATTTCCCGATGCTCCCGGTGCAGGGGAGGTTATGGCGAAATTTTTCCAAAATTTAAGGTGTTAGAAAAATATTTGAAGTGAAAACGATATTGAAATTGTTGAATGAACTATATTTATATAAATATATAAATATAAATAAATTTAAAACGAAACGAAGCCGTGCAGTTCGTATTTTGAAACCGTGATTTCAAACGACTAGTACGGGAAATCCGACCATTGGATTTTCCCGAAACCTCAACCGTCGGGTTCGCCTTGGAATAATCTTTCCAACGGCACCAACCTTGTAAAAATCCAACGGTTGGATTGTCTGGAATGTTTAATTCAAATTTGAAGAAAAACAGCGTCAGAATCGATTTTATTTATATATAAATATAAATAGAATTATATTTAATCAAATAACGACGCTGCAGTTCGTATTTTGAAATCGAAATTTCAAACGATTGTACCGGGAGATCCGACCGTCGGATTTTCCCGAAACTGGAACCGTTGGGTTCGTTTTGAAAAGACCTTTCTAATGATGTAAATTTTGTGAAGATCCAACGGTTAGATTTTCAGATATGTGTAAATCAAATCTGAAGAAAAACAGCGCCACGGCCGCCTTATGGCCCGAAGCGTCGTTTTGAATAAAATGGCTATTTTAAAATAAATAAAAATAGCGATAAATAGTTATAAAATATCATAAGCGATATGGAATAGAAATAAACTGAATTTGCTTGATTTGCGTGGCTTTTGATGGTTGAATGTGTTTGGTGTGAAAATTACATTAAAGAACACAATTGGTGTTGTCGAATAATTTAACCATTGAAATAAATCGATTTGAAATTCTAAATATACGTGAATTATTTGGAAAGGCCGAGTTAATTCTCATTTCGAATAATCGACCGACGATTGAAATTCGAAGATGAAGATGGTGGTCGAAGACCGGAGATCTTCACCTCGTTTGGATGGTAACCGAGGTCCTGATTGGGAGGCATCCCGAAATATGGATAATGAGTGGTGATCGTCCAGACGTACGTGTTGGTCGATGGGTTTGCGAGGTATTTAGTGCCTCCGGTTTCGTTCAGACCCAGAACGGACTTGTAAATGGACTGTGTGTCTGACATTGGAGTTTATTCTGTGTTGATTGATTTCTGTTAAATATACATCTGTTTGGCGGCGGAGAATTTATTCTTTTGCTTAACGCCCTTCTCTAAGACGCACGAGCTCAGAGGTTGTATATCGATGGACATCAATCGCATGGCATGAATTGCCTGTGTGGCATGCTAAGATACAGTGATCAGGGCTTCTGTTGAAAAGCAAAGTCTTGTGGTGATGATCAAAGCACCGCCTGTGTGGCGTAGCTTTGTGTATAACGTGAATTCGCGAGCCTCACACCCCGGTATGAACCTAAAACGGGAGAGGACATCAGGGAGGGCATGCGTTTCTTCCTAGCTAGGGTGGTGTCAGTGACCTACCAGCCCTGACATTTATATACTTTTCACCTATGTGGTTGTTGCTGTTGCGAGGCGCCTCGGTTTGATCGGACGATCCGGGTCCGATGGAGTCATTCGTTGGCTCGTTTACGCCCCAAAGGGCGGGGAAACGCATGGTTCAGGCATTTTAATCCACATCGATGGACCAGCCCTGACGATCCAAGGGTCCACCTGAGTCTGGGTCCTGAGGCTCGGGCTAGGCAGTCTCGAATTCGGTAAGGACTATCTTTTGCCTTGGTTCATGACGGAAATCCAATTTCCAAATACGACATCGTGCGGTTTTGATTGTATATATATATATATATATATATGGAGACATGATATATGGTACCCATGCCGTCTATGATTGATAGTTATGATTTGAAATTGTTTTCAAAACATATAGACACTAGCAATAATATTAAATGCCTTTGTTTTATTCGTATCAAGCATATTTTGGCCATTATAAGGTAAAACTCTATCCTCCGGTTTGCATTGCATTGTGTGATGGGAACTGAGTCTTATAATGGCTTCATTTTTATAAAAAGCATAGCGATGTTTAAAAGAAAGATTTGTTTTAAAGCACTGGCAATCCAATGGAGTAAACCCGTTCCACGAAAGTGGCGTGGTCCTGTGATTAGCCAATTATATATGTGTTGAGTGGATTTCTCATACCAGTCCCATGACTGACTCGTAGTTTGTTTCACTTTCAAACTCGGGTGCCCCTTTTTCTACACGGGCAGCCTTGTATTCAGGTTTAGCTGGTTCTTTTTCTGGATAGCTGGAGCTGAAGATGGATTCTATCATTTATTCTTTTTATGCTGTTCAGCTCCTATTGTACATATTTTGTTTATTTCCGCTGTAGACATTTATGTATAGCTGAACTGTATTTGTACTAAGTAAGATCCTGTATACTGTGTTACTCTGATGATTACTTTTATCCAGTATATTTTGTTGTTCATTATCTGGTGTATTTATTTAATTCTGTTCTACTATTATCTGTTTCTGTGTTATATTCCAAAAGATAACCTTGTTTCCGTGAGAACGGGAAATCGGGTCGTCTCATCGTGGTATCAGAGCTTTGGTTAAGCTTAGTTCTGGAATATAACATTCGAACGAACTCGTCAGAAATAGAACCAGTAGTGTTCTAGGACGGGTAACTCTATACAGATAGGATCAGCAATATCCTAGTATGAGTAAAGCAGAAATTACACCTTGATAGACACATTTACATTGAAGTATGTGTTTCTATGTTTTAAAATACCTTTTCTGTGACCTGACACTCGATCTGCTAATTGCAGAAGTACTAGAAAATGAGTGCCAGAAACAGAAGAAATAATCGTATGGCTCGACCAGCTAATGAGCCAGTTGTGCTCCCGCAGCCAGAATCCAATATAGAAGTTCTATACAAGAGATTTCGAAATCTTGGTGGATCGCCATTCTTAGGCAAGGAGCCCATTATGGAAACACAAGCTTGGATTCGTTCTGCAGAGAAAATATTTGAGGGTTTAAAGCTGAGAGATGATCAGAAAAGATTACTGGCGTCTTGGGCACTCAAAGAAGAAGCTTTGTTTTGGTGGGATTCAATCATTAAAGAAAATCCAGAAGGTGATATCACCTGGGACAGATTCAAAGTGATTTTCCTGGAAAGATTTACTCCTCCCGAAGCAACTGAGAGATTATGTGACGAATTTTCTTATCTAATACAAGGTGACATGACAATTCCCGAATATCATAAGAAATTCAATGAACTTTCTCACTTTGCTCCTCATCTAATTCAAAATCCGAAGAGTAAAAATATGAGATTTATTCACGGGCTGCAAAGGAAATACCAGAATAAAGTATTGGGGCATGTGAAGCTTCCTTTCTCGGAAATGATATACATGGCTTATCAGTACGAAGATCTAGACAAGAAAGGTATGCTACAGTACGAAGAGGAAGTCAGCTCTAGTAATAAAATTGAGTCTGAAACTGATCGTCCTGGGGCCAGTACAATGTCTGAAGTCGGTAAGGAGCCCGAAGTGAATCGGAAAAGGGCTAGATCTGAAAAGGAACCTGCCACGACTGCCATATGCAAGAACTGCAATCAGATGGGGCATTTGTCCAGAAAATGTAAATCTGTAAACAAACGAGGGAAGAGTGGATTAGAACCCCGTCAGAAGGTCCCTGAAGGCAGAGGATGCCATAAGTGCCATCAGGCTGGGCATATCGCGAAAAACTGCCCGCTATCTCAAAAATCCGAAGCATTACAAGTGAATGAAGTGGTAGAAGTACCTGCCTCCCCGTCTGCTCAAGAAAGGTCTGATGTTTTAGAAGGCACGCTCAATGTCAAAAACATTCTAGTTAAAGTATTGTTTGACACTGGCGCATCACGAAGCTTTATTGCAAAGAGTGCAGTCAAGAAGTTGGATTTGAATTTAAAGAAGCTCAAAGAGCCAATGACTGTCCGAAATCCAGTTGGAGGTTCCATCAATCTCAGTTGGGTTTGTGCAGTACCCGTCTCTTTTTCTTGCTATAAATTCCCGATTATCTTTGTCGTCATGAATTTTGACGAATTCGATCTTATTCTGGGATTGGATTGGTTAACCAAATATGAAGCAGAGGTTAGATGCGCCGAGAGAGTTGTTAGGGCTAAGATTAAATCAGGGGGTTATATAACCATTCCGTGTGAAGGCCCAACATCAAATAGAAACGATTTCTGGGCGGCTCTAAATGTTTCTCCAGTCCAAATAGAAAATATCCCTGAAATCACAGAGAATATTCCTGACCTCATCAAAGACATTCCTGTCGTCAAGAATTATGCGGATGTGTTCGAGGAAGTTGTTCGCTTACCTCCGCAGAGAGAAATAGATTTCAAGATTGCTTTGATTCCTAATGCAAGGCCGGTAGTTCACGCTATTCGAAGAATGTCCTTGAAAGAGAAGGAGGAATTAGACAATCAAACACGACAGCTAGTATGGAAGGGTCTGATCAGACCTAGTTTCTCTGATTGGGGTGCAGCAGTGGTGTTTGTCCCGAAATCTGATGGTACTCTACGGTTATGTGTGGATTATCGTGATTTGAACAAACAGACAATAAAGAACAAATATCCATTGCCGCGGATTGATGATTTGTTGGATCGATTAAATGGAGCACAAGTATTCTCACGAATGGACCTAGCTACAGGCTTCCATCAACTTCGAATTGCCGAAGAGTGTGTTCCAATGACAGCGTTCAGAGGCCCCGACTTATTCTACGAGTGGTTAGTAATGCCGTTCGGCTTATGTAACGCTCCAGCTTATTTCGTCGATCTGATGAACAGAGTATTCAGAGGAGTATTGAATAAATTTGTTTTGGTTTTCATTGACGATATTCTAATCTTCTCTAAATCAAAGGCCGAACATGAAAAGCATCTATAACAGGTTCTAGAAATCCTCAGAAGGAATGTATTGAAAGCAAAGTTTTCCAAATGTATATTCTGGCAAGACGAAGTGAAATTTCTGGGCCATGTCAAATCGAAAGATGGAATCGCTGTGGATCCAAGCAAAATCACAGCTATTCAGAATTGGAAACAGCCTAGTACTCCCACTGAAGTCCGCAGTTTTCTCGGATTGGCTAGCTATTACTGGAAGTTCGTTAAAGACTTTTCGAAGATATCTGGTCACATAACGAAGCTTACAAAGAAGCATTCTAAATTTTGACTCAAGAGAGTGAGGAGGCTTTCGAAGAGCTAAAGTTAAGATTAACGACTGCTCCAGTGTTAACCATCATTGATGGCAACCAAGATTTAAAAGTCTGGACTGATGCGTCTAGAGAGGGCCTTGGCGCAGTGTTAATGCAAAGAGGTCAAGTGATTGCTTATGCTAGCCGTCAACTGAAACCGCACGAGAAAAACTACGTAACTCATGATCTTGAGTTATTGGCTATCATATTCTCTTTGAAAATCTGGAGACACTATCTTCTGGGCGAGAGATTTGAACTGTTTACAGATCACCAGTCGTTAAAGTATCTGTTCACTCAGAAGGACCTGAATCTGAGACAGCAACGTTGGCTGGAGTTTCTTGCAGCATATGACTTTGAAATTATATATACTCCAGGAAAAGCCAATGTCGTGGCCGATGCGTTGAGCAGAAAGAATGTAATGATCGCCAGTTTTATTATCACGACTTCATTGCTAGATAAGATATCTGCTCTTCAGGAGGATGATCACTTCATTCAGAAGATCAGAGGGATAATTCAACAAGGCGAACCCTCGAGTTTTCAAGTAGACAATGATGGGATTTTAAGGCTCAAAGGTCGAATCTGTGTCCCTAACATTCCTGAACTTCGAAAGGAAGTACTGGATGAATGCCACAAGTCGAAACTCAGTATCCATCCGGGAGTAAGCAAAATGTATAATGACATCAAACGCACTTTCTGGTGGAAGTCGATGAAAAGGGACATTTCTTTATACGTTAGCCGATGCCCAACTTGCCAGCTAGTTAAAAGTGATCAACAGAAATTGGCTGGATTATTACAACCGCTAGAAGTTCCTGGCTGGAAGTGGGAACATATTTCTATGGATTTCATTGATGGTTTGCCCAGAACCAGAAAAGGAAATGACAGTATTTGGGTGATCGTAGATCGCTTCACGAAGACCGCCCATTTCATACCTGTCAGATCAAACAGAACTGCTCAGAGTCTGGCGCAGATATACTTCAGGGAAATAGTTAGACTACATGGAGTGCCGCTCAGCATAGTAAGTGATAGAGATACGATATTCACTAGTAAATTCTGGGAGGCATTTCAAGTCGAACTGGGAACGAAGTTAAACATGAGCACCGCTTATCACCCTCAGACAGACGGTCAGACTGAGAGGGTGAATCGCATTTTAGAAGATCTATTGCGGGCTTGTATTCTAGATTTCGGTGGATCATGGGAAGACCATCTACATTTGGCTGAATTCTCTTATAACAACAGCTACCAGGCGAGTCTGACAATGTCGCCATTCGAAGCATTGTATGGTAGACCGTGCCGATCTCCTGCTTGTTGGGTCGAGCCAGGAAATAGACTTGTGTTGGGTCCGGATATGATTCGAGAAGCTGCCGACAAAGTCGATTTTATTAAGAAGAGATTACTCGCCGCTCAAAGCCGACAAAAGAGCTACGCCGATAGAAGAAGAAGAGATATATCCTTTGAAGTTGGCGACTATGTATATTTGAAAGTATCGCCGATGAGAGGAGTTATCCGGTTCGGTAAAACTGGAAAGTTGGCACCCAAATTCATTGGTCTGTTTCCTATTCTGGAACGGATTGGAACTCTCGCTTATAGGGTCAAACTGCCTGACTGGTTGCCTGGAGTGCATGATGTATTTCATATATCTCAACTTCGAAAGCACGTTCATGATCCAGACTTGATCGTGGAAGAAGCAGCTCAGCAGGACATTGAAATTACTCCAGAATTAGTTGTGAGGCGAGAGCCGCTAAAGATTATCGGCAAAGAAACCAAAGAGCTGAGGAACAAGAAGGTTCACTTAGTCAAAGTACAATGGAGTGGAGATCCGAGAGATTGTACTTGGGAAACTGAGGAGAGCATTCAGAAAGCTTATCCTAGGTGCCGAGTAGATATCTCTGATTGACTCTGGTGCAAGGTACATTTACCATACTTTGCATTACCATTTAATTCTCTATTCTATTGCAATTTTCTTCCTATGGATGTGCACTATTTATTCTATACTCTGAATGATTTTGAAAAGTGTATAGAGATTAATTAGTATATTTTTGGAAGGTTAAAAACAAATTGGTTGTTGTGTTGTGTGATTGTAGATATATCAAACCACTTTCGACTTTATTCCTTTTCGGGGACGAAAAGTTTTAAGTGGGGGAGATTGTAACGACCCAGAAAATCTGAACCAATTTAAAATTTATAAATTGGCTAAAATAATGGATTTTAAATATTTAAAATAAATATTTTAAATAATGGCGATGAAAACTGAGTTCGAATCGACAATGGAAAACGAATATAATTAATTATAATTATATATAGAATTGAAAATGGCGCGGTAGTTCGATAATTCGATTTCAAACTTCAATTGAATATACCGGGTGCAAAACAATCCGGATTTTAGTGAAACCAAAAACATTTGGATCTAAATGATAATATCTTTCTAACGAATCCGACCAATCGAAATTTGATAGCGGGAATCAAAAGATATGTCCAGTTGGAAATACTGAATAGTCGCTATGGAATTCAGGCCCTTAAAATTGAACATTTTGCAAACGACCTCGGATTTCGATGAAACCACTTTTGTTAGATCCGTAGTGTCAAGTTATTGCTAGGTTTCAAATTTCATAATTTTTCGAATCAATATGTGAGCGTGGCAAAGGAAAACGCGTTTGACCGGTTTCAGTTGATTTTAATCGACTGGAAATTGACCATTTTTCAAACGGTCTCAGAATTTGACGAAACCAGTTTTGTTAGGACCGTATCGTCAATACGAAGCTAGAAAATATTTTTCGGGAATTTTTCTAGTTAGTATGTGGCCCCGGTAATTTGAAATGTACGTTTAAAATTCAATATAGTGATTTAAATGTAAATTCAAAAGGAAACTGATTGTAACAATCGAATCAGCTTGCGATACATATCCCATTGTGTTTGGAATGGGGGTAAAACGCTATGGGCGACAGGCGGTGGGCCTCGTTTCGAGGTCGTATGTAAAAGTCAACCTATTTGCAAAATTAAATAATAAAATAATAATAAAAAAAAAAAATCTAAATTCCCTCCTATACCCTGCCCCCCCCCCCCCCCGTTTCTATTCGATTTCAGACAGAAAGAGAAAAAAAAAAGAAAAAAGAAAACCCAGAGCTATCGAGCCGCCGCCCCCCCAACCTCGAACGCCGACGAAGACCACCACCACGAAGACCCCGCTCCTCCCTCCATCGCGAGCCCCTGGAAGCCAGCGCCTCCTGCCACATCGTTCGAACCCCCAGCCGCCGCCTGCTCCTCCTTCTACCGCCGACGAAGACGAGCATCGCTCCCCCCCCCCTTCGCAGCTACATCGGTAAACATTTTCTATTTTTTTTTCTTTTTTATTTTATTCTTTAAAAACTGATTTGTTTTTAAAAGAAATAAAAACTGATTATTAAAAAGATTTGAAAACCGATTTGTTTAAAAAGAAAAAAAACTGTTTTTTTTAAAAGGAATTGAAAACTGATTTTTTTAAAATATTTAAAAACAGATTTTTTATAAAAGAATTAAAAACTGATTTCTTTAGAAAAGTAAAAACTGAATTTTATAAAAGAATTGAAAACTGATTTTATAAAAGAATTGAAAACTGATTTTGTTAAATATAAAAAAAAACTGATTTTGTTAAATATAATAAAAACTGATTTTGTTTTAAAAATAAAAAAAACTGAAAATGTTTAAAAGTAGAAAATAAAAACTGATTTTATTTTAAGGTTTAAAATAGAAAAAAAAAGGGTTTAAACTTTAAATAGGAAAAAGGTTTAATCTTTAAAGAGAAAAAGGATTAGAACTTTAAGAAGTAAAAATCAGATTTTTAGATATTGAAAGTTGAAGAAAAAAAATATTTTTATATATTGAATAGCGTGGAAAAAAATCATATTTTTATATATTGAATAGCATCGTAAAAATTCGATTTTTACATGTGTAGAGAATACGGGCGAAAGCGACAGAAAAGGCGAAGATTTCTATAAGGAAGTGTCGTGAAGTTGGATAGCTATTGGTGAGATTTCTGATTTAAAATTTATATATATATGTGTGAAGTAAAAGTGAATTGCTATATATAAATATATATATATATATATACGCCCCTCGTCCACAAACCATGGACGATATTTATTGATTGAAATTGTTGTGAAAATTGGTTGATAACGAATGGTTGTTTGGGATTGTTTGTGATTGATATTGGTTGATTGAGGTTGAAAAATACCCATTGTGGTTGAAAAATATTTGGTTGAAACCACATAGGATTAGTTTGTGGAAATGAAATAAATATATACATGCCGCCTGCGTGCGAACTAGATGCATGAACCCCATTGTCAAAAACCGCGAGGTTTTAAGGTAGAGCGAGGAGCCGTACTAGGGACGGTGCCGGTGTAACTACCCTGCCGTTATGCTGCCGAAATTTTGAATAATATTCTTGTGTTTGAATGATTTTCATATGCTTAAACTATATTTATTCATTCTATAGAAAACATTCATGTGTTGAATTGATATTCATTCGTTGTTTAGAAATTCATGTGTTGAATGGTATTCATATTTTGAAATAAATCGTTTAATAATAAAAATCACATTTTTATCTATATATAAAAACTATAGAAAACATTCATGTGTTGAATTGATATTCATTCGTTGTTTAGAAATTCATGTGTTGAATGGTATTCATATTTTGAAATAAATCGTTTAATAATAAAAATCACATTTTTATCTATATATAAAAACTATAGAAAACATTCATGTGTTGAATTGATATTCATTCGTTGTTTAGAAATTCATGTGTTGAATGGTATTCATATTTTGAAATGAATCGTTTAATAATAAAAATCACATTTTTATCTATATATAAAAACTATAGAAAACATTCATGTGTTGAATTGATATTCATTCGTTGTTTAGAAATTCATGTGTTGAATGATATTCATATTTTGAAATAAATTGTTTGATAATAAAAATCACCTTTTATCGACTATATGAACTATATATAAAATAGTGTTATGAAATAAATCGTTTTACAATAAAAATCACATTTTTATTGTATGCATAAATCGTTGAAATGTGAAGTGTTAAAAATAGCCACTTGTTCAAAATAAACATATATGAGATGAAATATTCATTAATTAGCTAATGAAATGATTTGCACCTATTTATGTAACATTAGAATGAATGGAGTTTTTAAACCAAATAGAAATCAAATATGAAGTCGAATAGAAATTGATAAATGATAAGAACTGTATATATATATATATATGTACATGCAATATTCATTGGACAGGTTATAGCAAAGGGGCTAGAGAAGAGGAATAAAATTTTGTGCCCGACAAATAGGTACACATTTACTGATTTGTTTGGGTGATGATTTTGAGCCTGTTGGCTAGCCGCTTGGCTTTTTCTTTTTCTTTTTGAGATTAGAAGGACCGGGAATGCTATTTGCGATTTCCCGATGCTCCCGGTGCAGGGGAGGTTATGGCGATTTTTTTCCAAAATTTAAGGTGTTAGAAAAATATTTGAAGTGAAAACGATATTGAAATTGTTGAATGAACTATATTTATATAAATATATAAATATAAATAAATTTAAAACGAAACGAAGCCGTGCAGTTCGTATTTTGAAACCGTGATTTCAAACGACTAGTACGGGAAATCCGACCATTGGATTTTCCCGAAACCTCAACCGTCGGGTTCGCCTTGGAATAATCTTTCCAACGGCACCAACCTTGTAAAAATCCAACGGTTGGATTGTCTGGAATGTTTAATTCAAATTTGAAGAAAAACAGCGTCAGAATCGATTTTATTTATATATAAATATAAATAGAATTATATTTAATCGAATAACGACGCTGCAGTTCGTATTTTGAAATCGAAATTTCAAACGATTGTACCGGGAGATCCGACCGTCGGATTTTCCCGAAACTGGAACCGTTGGGTTCGTTTTGAAAAGACCTTTCTAATGATGTAAGTTTTGTGAAGATCCAACGGTTAGATTTTCAGATATGTGTAAATCAAATCTGAAGAAAAACAACGCCACGGCCGCCTTATGGCCCGAAGCGTCGTTTTGAATAAAATGGCTATTTTAAAATAAATAAAAATAGCGATAAATAGTTATAAAATATCATAAGCGATATGGAATAGAAATAAACTGAATTTGCTTGATTTGCGTGGCTTTTGATGGTTGAATGTGTTTGGTGTGAAAATTACATTAAAGAACACAATTGGTGTTGTCGAATAATTTAACCATTGAAATAAATCGATTTGAAATTCTAAATATACGTGAATTATTTGGAAAGGCCGAGTTAATTCTCATTTCGAATAATCGACCGATGATTGAAATTCGAAGATGAAGATGGTGGTCGAAGACCGGAGATCTTCACCTCGTTTGGATGGTAACCGAGGTCCTGATTGGGAGGCATCCCGAAATATGGATAATGAGTGGTGATCGTCCAGACGTACGTGTTGGTCGATGGGTTTGCGAGGTATTTACTGCCTCCGGTTTCGTTCAGACCCAGAACGGACTCGTAAATGGACTGTGTGTCTGACATTGGAGTTTATTCTGTGTTGATTGATTTCTGTTAAATATACATCTGTTTGGCGGCGGAGAATTTATTCTTTTGCTTAACGCCCTTCTCTAAGACGCACGAGCTCAGAGGTTGTATATCGATGGACATCAATCGCATGGCATGAATTGCCTGTGTGGCATGCTAAGATACAGTGATCAGGGCTTCTGTTGAAAAGCAAAGTCTTGTGGTGATGATCAAAGCACCGCCTGTGTGGCGTAGCTTTGTGTATAACGTGAATTCGCGAGCCTCACACCCCGGTATGAACCTAAAACGGGAGAGGACATCAGGGAGGGCATGCGTTTCTTCCTAGCTAGGGTGGTGTCAGTGACCTACCAGCCCTGACATTTATATACTTTTCACCTATGTGGTTGTTGCTGTTGCGAGGCGCCTCGGTTTGATCGGACGATCCGGGTCCGATGGAGTCATTCGTTGGCTCGTTTACGCCCCAAAGGGCGGGGAAACGCATGGTTCAGGCATTTTAATCCACATCGGTGGACCGGCCCTGACGATCCAAGGGTCCACCTGAGTCTGGGTCCTGAGGCTCGGGCTAGGCAGTCTCGAATTCGGTAAGGACTATCTTTTGCCTTGGTTCATGACGGAAATCCAATTTCCAAATACGACATCGTGCGGTTTTGATTGTATATATATATATGGCGACATGATATATGGTACCCATGCCGTCTATGATTGATAGTTATGATTTGAAATTGTTTTCAAAACATATAGACACTAGCAATAATATCAAATGCCTTTGTTTTATTCGTATCAAGCATATTTTGGCCATTATAAGGTAAAACTCTATCCTCCGGTTTGCGTTGCATTGTGTAATGGGAACTGAGTCTTATAATGGCTTCATTTTTATAAAAAGCATAGCGATGTTTAAAAGAAAGATTTGTTTTAAAGCACTGGCAATCCAATGGAGTAAACCCGTTCCACGAAAGTGGCGTGGTCCTGTGATTAGCCAATTATATATGTGTTGAGTGGATTTCTCATACCAGTCCCATGACTGACTCGTAGTTTGTTTCACTTTCAAACTCGGGTGCCCCTTTTTCTACACGGGCAGCCTTGTATTCAGGTTTAGCTGGTTCTTTTTCTGGATAGCTGGAGCTGAAGATGGATTCTATCATTTATTCTTTTTATGCTGTTCAGCTCCTATTGTACATATTTTGTTTATTTCCGCTGTAGACATTTATGTATAGCTGAACTGTATTTGTACTAAGTAAGATCCTGTATACTGTGTAACTCTGATGATTACTTTTAGCCAGTATATTTTGTTGTTCATTATCTGGTGTACTTATTTAATTCTGTTCTGCTATTATCTGTTTCTGTGTTATATTCCAAAAGATAACCTTGTTTCCGTGAGAACGGGAAATCGGGTCGTCTCATGAACCCAGTGTATTCCTCTCTAGAGATACACAGTCGGAAGGTGGTTCCATACCTTGTCATGTTGGAAATCCAATCTCCAATAAGCGCCATGCGGTTTTTGATTTTATACTATATATGTGGAGCGTGAGATGCAAGCGTTCTGCTATTTGGTTATTTATTTGATGTAGACATTAATATAATATCACTGGATTTTCGTATCAAAGTTTTTTGGGTTATAGTAAGGTAAAAACCGTCCATGTTTATGTGTGGGCTGGTCTTACTATTATCTTTTCTTTTGAAAGGATTTTAAAGGTTAAACCAATGATTTGAGTTTACTCACACCAGTCCCATGACTGACCCAGAGTTTATTTTGTTTCGTTTTCCCTAAACTCTTGGGTGCCCAAATTTGTACGGGCAGTTAAGTAGTCGGGATTTCACAGATTCAATTGGGGGAGCTGGAAGCAGGAGGCTTCACCAGTTAGCTGTAGATTATCGTATTTCCGCTGTGTACTATGTTGTATCTGGAAACAGGTGTTTATAACTGTGCCAGAAATGACTGTTGTGCTCTGATGATGGTATGTATATAAAGTTACTGATTTGTATTTCAAAAGTTATGTTATATAATATATTTTATTCGTTCCGCTGTGAGTTTGTGATCTTCGTTTTTCTTCTATTCTAATATTTCTTTCCTTCTATTTCTCATCCTCTAACTTCTTTCTAAAAATGATTCGTATTTCTGTGCAATTTGGGTTGGACGCGTGGTGTTTTTAGTCAACTCAGATAGTACGGATTTGCGGGCCTTTACAGTTTGATTTTTGGTTGATTAATTAGAATTTTGAAACATTTAGCCAAATTGAACCAAATAGTGAATTGTATTGAAAATTAGTCGCAATTGCATGCATATACATGTACTTACATTGAACAGGTCTGTAACAACCCGAAAATCTGGGCCAGTTTAAAATTTTTATTTTGGCAATTTTAATGAATTTTTCATATTTAAAATGAATTATTTTAAATAATATCAACGGGAAATTTATTTTGAATAGAATAGAACGTATATATTATATACGTTGTCGTTAGAATATAAATAATCATATATAATTATAAAAGGAATTGAAAATGGCGCGGTAGTTCGATAATTCGATTTCAAACTTCAATTGAATGTACCAGGTGCAAAATAAACCGGATTTTAGTGAAACCAAAAATATTAGAATCTAATAGAGAATATCTTTCCAACGAATCCAAAAAATTGAGATTTCATAGCGGGAATCAAAAGATATGTCCAGTTGAAAATTCTGAATAGTCGCTATGGAATTCAGGCCCTTAAAAATAGCCATTTTGCAAACGACCTCGGATTTTGATGAAACCACTTTTGTTGGATCCAGGATGTCAAGTTATTGTTAGATTCCAATTTTCATAATTTTTCGATTCAATATGTGAGCGTAGCAAAGGAAAACGCGTTTGACTAGTTTCAGTTGATTTTAGTCGACTGGAAAATGACCATTTTTCCAACGGTCTCAGAATTCGACGAAACTAGTTTTGTTAGGACCGTATCGTCAATACGAAGCTAGAAAATATTTATCTAGGATTTATAGAGTTAGTATGTGGCCCCAGTGAATTGAAATGCACGTTCAAATTCAATATATAGAGTTATATGTTGATTTCAATGAAAACTGATCGAAACGATCGAATCAGCCTACCATACATATCCCATTGTGTTCGGAATGGGGGTAATTAGCTATGGACAACAGGCGGTGGGCCTCGTTTAGAGGTCGTATGTAAAAGTCAACTTATTGAAATTAAAATAATAAAAAAATAATAATTAAAACCTCTCTCCCCTTAAATCCCTCTGGCCCCCCCGTTCACGTTTTCAATTCAAAATAAAAAAAAAGAAAAAAAAAGGGGGGAGAATCGCGATCTCCCCCAGGCGATCGATCGCTCCGACGCCGCCCAGCCACCAGTAGGCGGCCGCCTCCGATCAACCCTTCCTCCTCCTCTGCCATCGCCACTCGCTCCTCTCTCCTCTTCTACAACCCGCCGCGACCCTCCCCAAACCCATCAACTCCTCCAGCGCCGCCTGCCCCCTGACCCACATCCGACGCCCGCAACCGCCGCAGCTCCTCCCCCTGGCCACCTGAACGCCACTGCCCTAACCACTCTCCTCTGGTTTGACACAGAACCCCCCCCCCCCCCCCCCACTCCTCTGAAAACTGAAATCAAAGTAAGTTTTTACCTTATTTATATTCATTTGTTTTAATTTAAAGCAATTAGGGAACAGCGAATTAAATATTCGAATTTAAATAAGGAAAGTTTGATTTATTTATTTTTAAAATTAATGTGTTAATTTATTAGTTAATGATAAGTTAGAGGTGTTATAAAAATTATGATTTTGATTTATAAGAAAGATTATACTTTTATATAATAGAAATGTTAAAGATATAATTTTTCTATAGAAGAAATATTAAAAATGTTATTTCTATATTGTATAGATAATAAAGATATAATTTTTATATTATAGAAAGGCTAAAAATATCATCTTTATGTAGTAGAGGTAATAAAAATATAATTTGTATATAATATAGATGATAAAAATTCGATCTTTATTATGTAGGAAATATAAAAATATGATTTTTATATTAAATAGATAATAAAAATGTGATCTTTATATGGTAGGATATAAAAAGACGATATTTTTATGTAGTGAAAGACGACATTTTTAAAGTAGTAAAAGGAGAAATCTTTATATAGAAAATAGCAGTGTAAAAATAGAATTTTTATCTATATAGTAGCGTTAGAAAAATAGAATTTTTATCTATATAGTAGAGATGTAAAAATAGAATTTTTATCCATATGGGGTGATTATAAAAATATGATTTTTGAATTGAAATTGAACAAATGAAAATGTAATTTTTATATATGTAGTGACTACGGGCAGTGAAAGTGAAAAATGGCGAGAACATCGAAGATTTCTACAAAAGGAGAGTCGTGGTATTGGATTAGCTATTGGTGAGAACTTCTCACTCTTCAATTTCTTTTTCTAGTTATATATATATACTAGGATGCAGACGGTGCTTAGCAGTACCCGACACCCGTCATCCACAGACCATGGATGGCTTGTTTGTTTAATTGATGTGTTGTGAAATTTTTTTGTGAAGTTGATGTGAAATAGATAATGAAATATATTCAAGTGTTGAAATAAATTAATTATCGTTAAAAATATAATTTTCAATGTGAAAGTGAATAAATAAATATTTATAAACAAATTAGCCGATTTGTTTATATACACTGATTTGACTGATATTGATTGGGATGATAAATTTTACACATCGCCCAACTGCACAAATAAAAATCTGTGTTTGTTGATTTGAAACCCCACACGGGTGTTGGGATGAAATTTAGCGTACACTAATCCCGATTATTTAATTATATGTCGATCGATTGGTCGACAGGCTGCGTAAGCGTTAATTATTTATATTTGATGCTTGTGCAGTTGTGTGGTGCACCTTGGATGATGGTTGATTGTTTATCGTTGCTATTATATACATGTGTTGTATGGAATCCATATAATTAACATTATATGGTGATTGATTGGGCCTCATTCCAATCGGGAAAATAATGAATATTATAAAAGAAAATTCATGTGTTGAATATAAAAATAGTCATGTGTTGACGATGTTCATGTGTTGAAACTATTCATGTGTAGAGTAAAATATTTTAAATAATAAAATCTACATCTTTATCATATTTAAAATTAGAACTACTTTACGGTGGAGACTGATTGAAAATCAAACGTTAGATACCATAATTTTATACAATATTTTACATAACAAAAATAGTGATGTGTTGACAGTACTCATGTGTTGAGATTAGTCGTGTGTTGAAAAAAATATAGATTCATGTGTTGAATGGGATAAATATTCATTTGTTGAATTGAATAACGAATTTATTGAAATATATAAAGCCGTGTTGATTAGAGATGCGTTATTTTGACACGAACGATATTTATATCAATTTTATTCGTTTTATAATGAATATTGAAAAGTGATTTCAAAATTTAATATTTTGAAATGAAATTCAAATTAAATTAGATTAAAATTCAAATTGAAAATTTATTGAATCAATTTGAAATGAATTCGAATTGAATAGAAAGTGAATTTGAATTCAAGTTGAATATAAAGTGAATTTGAATTCGAATTAAATAGAAATGAATTCAAATTGAATTAAATTGAAATTGAATCAAAAACAAATTGAAATCGTTTTGAATAAAATTTAAAACGAACTGAAATTGAATTGAAATCAATTTGAAATGAATTCGAATTGAATTAAATAGAAGGTAAATTCAAATTGAATTGAATTGAAACAAATTAGAATTTGAATTGAATTGAAACGAATTTGAATTCGAATTAAACAAAATTGAAATGAATTCGAATTGAATAGAAATCAAATCGATTTGAAATTGAAGATGAAGTTGAAATTGTTTTTGAAACGAATTTAGAACTATTTATAAAATACGTTTCAAAAAGGAAATCGATGAAATATATATATATATATATATATATATATATATATATATATATATATATATATATATATATAATGGCCTGAATAGAATGCGCCGCGCCGCGGCAGTTCGTGAATTTCGACCATTGACTTCGAATTGACGTTGCGGGAGATCCGACCATCGGATTCTCCTAAAACCGGAACCGTTGGGTTTGTATCGAAAAGAGATTTCCAATGAATATTAGAAATTTGAAACCTAACAGATGGATTTGGAATTATGTCCAAATCAAATTTGAAAAAGGCCGCTGTAAGTGCAGTTCGATGGCCGTTGATGGAAATCGACTGTATGGGCCTTGATAAAATTATTAAAAATATATATAATTTGTGTAAAATCAGAAGAAATGATTTGGAAAAAATTGGGCTGAAAAATTCCATATTTGAAAAGATAAAAATAGATTTTTATCGAAATGAACTAGTTTTGAACTAGAATTAAAATCAATTTATTTTTGAAATAAATAAATTGAATTTGAAAGTGATTTTAAAAATAATCAATATTCCCAATACGTGGATTGGACTGGAGTTGAATCGAAATTATCTTCGGAGTATTTTGATGTTGGATTTCGTGACTATACAGATATTGTTATGGGAATTTGAAAGATATATTTAATATCGTTATTTCCAATACAATATTTGTTGGTTTCAGAATTTGATATTGAATATAAGCCGGTATATTTTCTATTCAGAGCCTTGTATTTAATATCAAATGTGATTTGGGTTTATCGTGAATCGTGTTTTAGATGACATTGGTTCTTTAACCCAGTTAAAGGCAGGATGTTGATTTTTGAAAAGATTAAAACTAAGTGGAGTTTTAATGAATCTTTAATTAGATTAAAATGTGAATTGATAATTTAAATTATCAAATCTGAAAAGTGATCGAGAGTGGAGTATCACCAGTTTTGCTCCAAAGCGATAGTTAAATCTTTAATTAGATTTGAACGTGAGATGGTAATTAATTTTACTGATAACACCGTGGTGTTAGATATGGAGTATTACCAGTTTTTCTCCATGGGATATATAGGTTGGGATTGGGAAATAAAACAAATAATTACTTCGGTGTGGTTCGCTAATCCCGACTAGTTTGAAATGATATTCAAAGGAAGATTAAAGAATAAATTTAGAAGAATTTATCTTTGATAAAATTAATGGGAACCTATTCCCTGAAAATGTGATTTTGTGAATAAAAGAATATTCTGAATTGGAATGAGGCGTCTGTTGTGTTTGAGTAACATTTGTTTGTCATATACGTGGGTTATTCAGAAAGGCCGGGTTTAAACCCATTCTGAATAACCGATTCGACGAGATGTCGAAGATGAAGATGGTGGTCGAAGACCGGAAATCTTCACATCGTTTGGGAGATTACTGATGATCTTGATTGGGCTGTACACCCAAGATGAGGGAAACAGTTGGTGATCGTCCGGACGTACTTGGAGATGGATGGATATGCGAGGAAAGTGCCTCCGGTTTCGTTCAGACCCAGAACGAACTTGTAAATGGATTGTGTGTCTGACATTGGATTTTATTCTTTGTTGATTGATCTCTATTAAATATACATCTGTTTGGCGGCGGAGAATTTATTCTCTTACTTAACGCCCTTCTCTGAGACGTACGAGCTCAGAGGTTGTATATCGATGGACATCAGTCGCATGGAGTGAATTGCCAGTGTGGCACGCGTAAGTGGCAATTGATCAAGGCTTCTGTTGAAAGGCAAAGTCTTGTGGTTGATGATCAAAGCACGGCCTGTGTGGCACAGCTTTGTGTATAGCGCGAATTCGCGAGCCTCACACCTCGGTATGAGTCAAAAACGGGATAGTGACTGCAGGGAGAGCACGACGTTTCTTTCTAGCTAGGGTGGTGTCAGTGACCTACTAGCCCTGACATTTATATACTTTTCACCTGTGTGGTTGTTGGATACGAGGCGCCTTGGATATAGGTCTGTAAGGACCGGGAAACGTGTGTTCAGGAATTGCCAATCCTCAAAAGTAAGAGAGGACCGGCCCTGAAGATCCAAGGATCATAGTGGGGTCCTGAGACATTTGCTAGAGTGTCTCGAACGCGGAGAGGAGCTTGCCCCTTGCCTCGACTCATGACGGAAATCCAATTTCCAATACGTGATATTGCGGTTTTAATTGTAGAACTAGTATGGAGACATAGTAGATGGTAGCTATGCCGCCTATGATTGATATTTATGATTTGAATTGTTTTGACACTATACACTTATAATAGTATCAAATAATGTGTTTTAAACGTATCAAGCATGCTTTGGCTGTTATAAGGTAAAAACCCTATCCTCCGGCTTGCGTTGCATTATGTGATGGGACCTAGGTCTTATAACAGCTTCATTTTTCTTTATTTAGCATTGCGCTGTTTGTTCTATGCACTGGTATTCTTGGTAGGAAACCCGTTCCGTGTTATACGGCGTGGTCCCTTGAATTACTCTCTTTTAAAGTAAAGTTTTAATAACTGTTTTAGTTCTCACACCAGTCACATGACTGACCTGGAGTTTATTGTTTTAACCTAAACTCTGGGTGCCCCTATTTTCTACACGGTCAGCTAGTAGTTTTGGTTTTGCAGATTTATATTCACAGGGACCTGATTTACAGCTGGAATGATGCTCGGAAAGCTTTGTATCCGTGTATCACTTTCAGTTGTGTTTTGTATATTTTTCCGCTGTAATGTAATTTATTGTAATCTCTGATATTTATTTTCTGTGTAATATTTATTCATTTATACTCTGTATATTCTTGTATCCGATGGGATTGTTGTAATATACAATGAAATGTTCTTCCGTCTGCGTTCCGATGTGTGTTGTTCTCATCTCAATCCGGGCTTTCCTTACCGGGGGAGTTCGGGTCATTATAAGGTCATAGCAAGGATGCTAGAGCAGAAGAATAAAATTGTTTGCCCGACAAATAGGTATATGTTTACTAATTTATTGGGTTTGGATGATTTTATGAGCCGATTGGCTGTTTCTTTTTCTTTTTGGATTGAATAAGGCCATGGGAGGCTATATGAAATATTCCGATGTCCCCGGTGCAGGGGAGGTTATGGAGAAATTTTTCGAAAATTTAGGGTGTTAGCCAAATTTTTGAAAAATTTGAAAAGTTCTTAGAAACTGAAAAGTTGAAGAACTTAAGTCGTAGTGGAAATAATGAAAGTTGAGTTGGTTGGTGAAACTTTCGGCTTCGTTCCTTTTCGGGGACGAAAAGTTTTAAGTGGGGGAAATTGTAATAACCCGGAAATCCGAGCCAATTTAAAATTTTTATTTTGGCAATTTTGCGAATTTTGAATATTTAAAATGAATTATTTTAAATAATAACGATGAGAAATTTATTTTGAGTAGAATTATAATGTATATATTTATATACGTCGTCGTTAGAATATAAATATTTATTTATAATTATAAAAGGAATTGAAAATGGCGTGGTAGTTTGAAAATTCGATTTTAAAATTCAAATGAATGTACAGGATTCAAAATAAACAGGATTTTAGTGAAACCAAAAATATTAGAATCTAATTGAGGA
Organism: Allium sativum; assembly: GCA_030737875.1. Taxonomy (NCBI): domain Eukaryota; kingdom Viridiplantae; phylum Streptophyta; class Magnoliopsida; order Asparagales; family Amaryllidaceae; genus Allium; species Allium sativum. The sequence continues at coordinate 250,543,398 of CM060918.1, read as the reverse complement.
TATCTTTCCAACGAATCTGAAAAATTGAAATTTCATAGCGGGAATAAAAAGATATGCCCAGCTGAAAATTCAGAATAGTCGCTATAGAATTCTTGCCCTTAAAAATGGAAATTTTGCAAATGACCTCGGTTTTTTACGAAACCGCTTTTGCTGGATTCGCGATGTCATGTTATTGCAAGGTCAAAATTCGTAATTTTTCGAATCAATATGTGAGCGCGGCAAAGGAAAACGCGTTTGACCAGTTCCAGTTGATTTCAATCGACTGGAAAATGGCCATTTTTCAAACGGTCACAGATTTCAAAGAAACTAGTTTTGTTAAGACCGTATCGTCAATACGAAGTTAGAAAATAATTTTTCTGGAATTTTTGGAGTCAGTATGTGGCTCCGACAAATTAAAATGTACGTTCAAATCTAAAATTGAATGTTTTATATTTCAATTTGAAGAATAGCTGACTGAAACAGTCGAATGGGCTTACGAAACATATCCCATTGTGTTTGGAATGGGGGTATTTAGCTAGGGGCGACAGTCATTGGGATTCGTTTAGAGTTCATGGCGTTAAACAAGTAAATTCCCAAATTTAATAATATTAAATTATATTATATATAAGTCAACATTGGTCAAACGAAACCCTAAATCTCATTGCCCTTTTCTGAGCCGCCTCCTGCGAATTAACGGGCGGAATTCTTGGAAATTCGATCCCAAATTTCTCCTCCACCATTTCGAATTAGTTTGTGATCCCAAAGCAAAACCGATGGCGCCTTCTTCGATCTCTCGAATGATATGGCTTTGATCGGATTTGAGGTAGTGGATTTTATCACTCACTCGAAGTGGCACCGCCCTTTTCAATTTCTGGAGCCTGAGACTCGATTGAGTTCAACTAAATGGGGCGCCGGAGGTCGAGCTTGCGGAGGCGGGGCGCGTGGCATGGTCAGATCGCCGTCAAGTTGAGCGACGGTGGCAAAAATTGGAACCCTAGATCTGCATGGGTTTCGTATAACGCCTGGAGTTATTTCAATGAGGAAGATAAAGGTTAAAAATGGATTAGAATTTAGTTAAGTTGATTATTAATTTAATTATATTAATTAATTGTAATGAGAGTACAAACCGCTATAACTTATTCGGTTCTTATCAGAATTGGATGAAACTGGGGTCGTTGAAATCCTTTAGACGAGAGCTACGCATTGGATCAGACTAGAACCAAAACGAAGCAGATTTGAATTTAAGGAAAATTCAAATCCAAATGATTTCAAACCAATTAAAGTGAGAATTCTCTCACTATAAATTTTCTGTACCGTTATTTATTTTGTAACTGCATATATGAACTGCTCCCCGTTGTCCACAGACCATGGACGACTTGTTTGATTGTATTCTATGTGAAAATTGATCGTGATGTGAAATGAAAATATCGTATATATTGAAAAGTGAAAATATCGTATATATTGAAAGTGAAAATATCGTATATATTGAAAGTGAAAATATCGTATATATTGAAAGTGAAAATATCGTATATATTGAAAATGAAAATATCGTATATATTGAAAGTGAAAATATCGTATATATTGAAAAGTGAAAATATCGTATATATTGAAAGTGAAAATATCATATATATTGAAAAGCGAAAATATTATATATATATGAAAGGTGGAAATAATATATATATATATATATATATATACACGAAATGAAAATAATGTATATATGAAATGAAAACAATATATATATATGTATATATATATATATGAAATGTGAAAACGATGTATATATGAAATGGAAACCATATATATATATATGAAATGTGAAAATGATTTGATTGTTAAAAATATAATTTTTAACATATGTATACACTGTGTAAAATTGTCGTGTATATGGAATATTCAATTTTGATTAGAAATTGAATATGAAGTTGAAATCGTTTTGAAAACGAATTTAAAACGGTTTATAAAATATGTTTTGAAAGGAAATCGACGAAATATTATATATATATATATATATATATAATGGCCTGAATAGAACGCGCCGCGCCGCGGCAGTTCGCGAATTTCGACCATTGACTTCGAATGGATATTACAGAAGATCCGACCGTCGGATTCTCCTAAAATCAGAGCCGTTGGGTTCGTATCAAAAAGAGCTTTCTAAGAAGATAAGAAATTAGAAATCTAATGGTTGGATTTGGAATTATGGCCAAATCAAATTTGGAAAAGGTCGTTGTAACTGCAGTTCGATGGCCGTTGATGGAAATCGACTATACGGGCCTTGATAAAATTATTAAAATAGTAATAATTTTTGTAAAATCATAAGAAATGATTTATGAAGAATTAGGATGAAAAAATCCATATTTGAAAAGATAAAAATAGATTTTTATCGAAATGGACTAGTTTTGAACTAGAATAATAATTTATTTATTTATAAAATAAATAAATTGGATTTGGAATGGTTTTGAAAATAACCAGAATTTCCAATATATGAATTGGAATGGATTTGAATCGAAATCATCTTCGGAATAGTTCGATGTTGGATTTCGTGATTATACAGATGTTGTTATGGAAATTTGAAAGATATATTTATATCGTTATTTCCAATACGATATTTGTTGGTTTCAGAATTTGATATTGAGTATAAGCCGATATATTTTCTATTCAGAGCCTTGTGTTTAATATCAAATGGGATTTTGGGTTGTTGTGAACAATATCTTTAAAAATACTGTTCTTAAACCCAAATGGAGTTAAGAAAATTAAGAACTAACTGGGGATCAGTTAAGTTGGATGGTTTCTTGGATATTGATCTGATGTTGGTTTCGGCCTTCGGGTTTAATATTTAGGGAACTGCCCTCTTACTAATTTACAGTTAGGGACTGATTGAAATGTGATGTGATTTTGGGGTTTATCATGAACCATGTTTTAAATGACATCGGTTCATTAACCTAGTTAAAGATTAAAACTAAGTGAAGTTTTGATGAATCTTTAATAAGATTGAAAAGATCGAGAATGGAGTATTACCAGTTTTGCTCCAGGCGATAGTTAAATCTTAATTAGATTTGAACGTGAAATGGTAATTGAATTTACCGATAACACTGTGGTGTTAGATATGAAGCATTACCAGTTTTACTTCATGGGATGAATAGGTTGGGATTGGGAAATTAAAACAAATGATTACTTCGGTAAGGTTCGTTAATCCCGGCTAGTTTGGATAAACCGTAATTTGGTTTGAATTGATATTTAAAAGAAGATTAAAGAATAAATTTAAAAGAATTTATCTTTGATAAAATTAATGGGAACTAATCCCTAAGAATGTGAAATTTAGCAACTAACTGAAGATTAGTTAAGATGAATGGTTTCCTGGGTATTGATCTGATGTTGGTTTCGGCCTTCGGGGTTAATATTTGGGGAATTGTTCCCTTACTAATTTACGGTTAGTGACTGATGAATTGGAATGAGGCGTATGTTGTGTTTGTGTAACACTTGTTTATTATATACGCGAGTTATTCAGAAAGACTGGGTTTATCCCATTCCGAATAGCTGATTCGACATGGTGTCAAGGATGAAGACGGTGATCGAAGACCGGAGGTCTTCACGTCGTTTGGGTGATTACTGATGATCTTGATTGGGTCGTACACCCCAGAGGAGGGAATCGGTTAGTGATCGTCCAGATGTACTTGGAGATCGATGGACATGCGAGGTACAAGGTGCCTCCGGTTTCGTTCAGACCAAGAACGGACTTGTAAATGGACCGTGTGTCTAACATTGGATTTTATACTATGTGATTGATTTCTATTAAATATTTATCTGTTTGGTGGTGGAGAATTTATTCTCTTGCTTAACGCCCTTCTCTGAGACGTACGAGCTTAGAGGTTATATATTGGTGGATATCAATCACATGGAGTGAATTGCCTGTGTGGCATGCCTAAGTGGCAAATGATCAAGGCTTTTGTTGAAAAGCAAAGTCTTGTGGTTGATGATCAAAGCACGACATGTGTGGCATAGCTTTGTGTAGCGTTGATTCGCGAGCCCCACACCCCGGTTGTGAATCGAAAACGGGAGAGGACATCAGGGAGGGCATGCGTTTCCTTCTAGTTAGAAGTGGCGTCAGTGGTTTTACACGCCCTGACGAGTTAGACTTTTGTGGTTGTTGCTGTTGCGAGGCGCCTCAGATATATCGATGACTATGTGAAGCTGATGGAGTCATTCGTTGGCTCATTTATGCCCCCAAAGAGCAGGGAAACGCAGTGTTCAGGCATTTTAATCCACATCGATGGACCGGCCCTGACGATCCAAAGGTTTGACTGAGTACTTGCCTGAGACATGGGCTAGATTGCTCGAATTTGGTAGAGGTCTAACTTTTGCCTCGGTTCACCGATGGAAATCCAACTTCCGATACGTGACTTTGCGGTTTTGATTGTATACTTATATATGGCGACATAGTGGTATGGGGCGCTTATGCCGTCTATGATTAATATTTATGATTGGAATTGTTTTATACACTATGCATTTATAATAGTATCAAATGATTTGTTTTTAGCGTATCAAGCATTCTTTGGCTATTATAAGGTAAAAACCCTATCCTCCGGCTTGCGTTGCATTGTGTGATGGGACTTGGGTCTTATAATAGCTTCATTATTCTTTATTTTAGCATTGCGCTGTTGTTTTATGCACAAGTATTCTTGGGAGGAAACCCGCTCCGTGTTATACGGCGTGGTCCCTTGATTTACCTAACTTTAAAATAAAGATTAACAACTGTTTTAGTTCTCACACCAGTCACATGACTGACCTAGAGTTTATTGTTTTAACCTAAACTCTGGGTGCCCTTATTTTGACATGGGTAGCTAGTAGTTTTGGTTTTACAGATTTATATTCACAGGATCCTGATTTACAGCTGGAACGATACTCGGAAAGCTCTGTATCCGTGTACTACTCCTAGTTGTGTTTTGTTTTATTTTCCGCTGTGAAGTATTTAAATGTAATTTAAATCTCTGATATTTTCTGTGTAATATTTAGTCATACTCTGTATATTCTTGTAATCTGATGAAATTGCTGTAATATACAATGAAATGTTCTTCTGTCTGCATTCTTTTGTGTGTTGTTCTCAAAGTATCCGCTTTTTCCTTACCGGAGAAGTAACGGGTCCTTACAGCTAAAATGAATGATAAGCGTAAAAGGTCCCATTTATTTTAGATGTGGCATGTACACCAATCCAGTGCATACAATAATGATAAATATTGTCCTTATACTGATGATCTTGAAGGACTGCAATAAACAATTAGGCCGTGAAATATGTAGTATTTCATGAAATAAGATGTTTCATAATCATTTCTATAGACATCCATATATGTCTAGGCTAAAATACTTACCAACAAACATTATCTGAGCCTAGATTGTTATTGCTCTAGGGAAGTAACTCAAGTATTGAACTTTCTTTTGCCATTGCGCTTCAAGCAAAGAAGAAAACTAAACCACTTTCAAAATAATTTCCAATAGTTGTAACTCTTAGTATAAGATAAGAGCCATCTAAATCTGCAGTAAAATCACATTATAATACATAAACATGTTGGTAATATGAGAATGCATATTTCAGCTTATGTAGTTTGATTAAATACCTACTAATTATACAAATGCTGGAAACCATACATATATTGTTACATGCAAACCTGGAATAAATGAAATACCGTAATCTAATCTTATGTCATATCTCTAAGACAAAGACAAAATCAAGCCTTTAATCATGAACCAAGTCATCTTCAAATAACTTGATGAAATCTGCAATGCAGCTTTCATCCTCTACAGCATGATAAAAGAGCAGGAGTAAAAAGTAATCGAGCTAATAAACCAAGTAGTGGCGTATAAGGTAAGATTGGTGATACAATTTAGATATAATTTGTTTAAAACAATATAATAGGTTTTTGAAAAGGGCATTGTTTTTGACACTCCAAATATTATTGAGGGGAGACCAATTTTTTATTTTAAAAAAAATTATTAAGGGGAGTACTAATGAAGAAAGTAGCTCCTTAATAAATAAATGTAATTCTACCTTATTACCCATTTAGGCTTAATTTCACTCTTATGCTCATTAATCTATTTTTTAATGGTTAATCAACACCATTAGTTGTGGAGAAATTAAACCCTAACCAAAAAAAAGAAGGAAATAGACAATATGATATTGACACAGGAGAGTGAGCATTATTATGGGGTTTATCACCAATCATCAGTAATTGGATCGTTTGTCCTCATATAAGGGCGGAAATCAGAGGGAAATCCAAAGACTGTGATTTTATGTCAAATTTTTGTGTCTAAGTAGATTTTGTTTATATATACACACACATAAAAGCATGAACACACACATAAATATTATTAAAACATATGTTTGTTATACGTACATACACAATGTTCATTTTTTCTATTATTATTTCAATATAATTAATTTCAAATTGCAATAAAAATACATACTAAAATTATATACACACCTTAAATTTATTTAGATAATTTTTACTATTGAGTTATAGTTTCCAACCATGACTCTCTCTCTCTCTTTATATATATATATATATATATATATATATATATATATATATATATCTGCATATGGTTGTCCTAGCACGAAAGTTAAAGACATTATAGAATAAAATGGGTGGAAATGTCGAAATCTTCCTTGTAGTGAGGAATACAAAACAAAAATTGAGTACATGCCTTTGTTGTACAATAAAGAAGAGGACATTTGGGCATGGAAACATGGTAAAGAATTTTCAACTCGATCAGCCCCGGAAGTAACTAGAAAGAAGCACCAGACTAAAGATTGGCACAAATTCGTTTGGGATACGGCAAATTGTCCTAAAATGGCAACTACCACTTTTAAATCTCTGCTAAATAAATTACCCACTAAATATAGGCAAATGGCATGGGGTATTATAGACAATAGTGTGTGTGTTCTATGCAACAATGAAACTGAATCTCACTAACACCTATTTTTCGATTGTGAATTCTCAAAGAAGTTCTAGAATAATTGCCTTGACAAACTTAACATTAGTAATGGTTTCTACGAATTGCAAAGCAATGTTGCCTGAATGTCCGGAGGTAGCTAGAAGATGGCAAAGCCAAACTGTATAAAATTGCCGTCACTACTTCAGCTTGGACGATTCAGAGAGACAGAAATGCGAGAACTTTCAAGCATGCAAATCAATCACCAAGCAAAGTCAGTTATCTGAGTTGGGTGGATATTCGAATAACAGCTAAGAGAATTAAGAATAGAAGTCTTACAGGTAGCCAGGAAGCATCAAAAGTGGACTTGCGAGTAGAGGATTGTAGGGATCCATGGGACGAAAACCGATTCGCGGGAAGCAATTTTCAGCCGCCATGACCTAATTTACAAGCTTTGCCTTTTCGTCTTTCTGAATGAACGAGAATATGGCAGAGAGAAAGCGTATTTTGTATTTTATTACTTATTTGGATTTTCAACATGGTATTATGGGCCACGTTTATGTTAAGCTTGTTTGTATTGGCCGTGCTTGGCTAATCACTTTGGGCTGAAAAGCCTTAATAAAAATTACCTATCTTCAAATATATGTATATGTATACGTGTGTATGTACACACACACACACACACACAGATATATATATATATATATCTTCCATAGAGTATTGAGTATAATCTATGGATGTGTATGATTTTAACAGCGAATTCATTTTCATTGTTTATGCCTAGGTACAACGATTTGCATCTATGCAGTTGCTGGGTGTAAATGAAAGTTTTCTTATTATACATCAGCTACTCAAATCGTTCTTACAAGAATTTCATCAATTCGGTGATAAAATTGGAGTTGTTGGCTATGGTTTAATCCCTAAACCACGTGTTAAATTGAGAGTCATGACAATTTTCTCTATACCCGATCCTAAAGATATTATAGCAATGTTTGTTCACTTGTTAGACTAATTCAACAAAAGACGAATTCCAACAATCTGAGATATATTATAAATTCACAAAGAGGATAGTGATGTTTTCTTCATTCTCGCCATTTTTTCTTCGATTTTGTCGTGGTGTAAGTTTGCAGTTGAAGCTATTTAGGGTTGTGTTATTTAGGGGACTGATTATTTTATGGTGAGTAATTTTTTGAAGTAAGAATAAAAGCGTAAGAAGTAAAAAAATTAGTCACCTACATTGACTCCCCTTAACAATTTATAAAAAGCAGAGTGTTCTTAAAATTTGCCTCCTCCCCCCCTCCCCTCCCCCCCCTCCCGCGATAGAAAATGGAGTGTCAATAACAATGCCCTTTGAATAATTACTTTGATGGTTTTTCTAAACCACAATCGAAAACGAGTGCAAACGCTTGTTTTAGAGGTATTTTGTTTCATCCACAGCATATCACTAGTGTAAACCCATGCTTCACATATGGGTTGTAGTTATATTTTGATCCTCAATCAAAAATCAATTTCCTTTTTTATTGAATATTGCAGTTATAATTTAATTAGACATTTCATTGACACTAATTTTCTTTTGAAAGTTTGCTTAAATTTAAATTGTTCCAAGACGTTTAAAATTTAAAAATGTTTGTCCCAAGTATTCCTATTAATTTAGGAAAGAAGAGACTGGTAAATAAAATTTATATGTAAAGTTTAGTACCACCTACTTTCCCCTTTAATTCTGCATCAGCTCCACCGAATCATTGTGTGCATTTGAAAACAATATAAGTGTATATAAGCAAAACGTTTTGTCTTATACACTCACAGACACACACAGATACACACATACACACACATCTGTTTTGGAGCACCCGTTTTGCATCCGAACCACGGTCATTTTATATTTAAATAATGAATGCGTGAAGGAGAATACACGCGCGCGCGCACACACACACACACATATATGTGTGTGTATGTATATATATGTATGTATGAGAAAGTCTATCTAAACACAATAATTTAACACAAATTAGATGACATAAAATCTTAGTCATTGGATTGTACCCTTATTTTCACCCAAATAATCCAATAATATGATTTAATCCCCTTATTCACGTCAAATGTATAGTTGCTTCCTATATGAATATTTCATCTTTTTATATCCACTAATTTGAATATGAGCTGATGAATTCAATGATAAGAGATTTGAGATGTAAAAATAGGGATCTTCCACTATTAACAGTGAAAGAGAACATAAAATATAATTAGTATTGAAAAGAGATGAACAAAGAAATTTGATACAAAAAATTGAATAAGAGAAGAGTAAACACAAATATATGATGAATTGAACATATGAAAACAATAATCTTACAACAACAGTAATATATGGTTCAAAGCAACAATTGCAACATAATAAGGAACATAAAAAATGCAGATGTAGCACGCAAGTACAAAACACCTACAAGAAAGAAGTATAGAGTTTACAATTTTTCAGAGTTGACACAAAAATACAGTTTATTTTGTTTTTTAATTGCAGACTATTACATAAAATTTTACAAATACATCAAATTGATCTATGACAAATAGAGCACAATAACTAAAATAAAACCGAGAGAAGAACCCAAATCGAGCTCTTCTGGAGAGGTTGCAACAAATAACTGATTACCCAGATTTCATATCCATAGTATTCACCACCCTTTTCCTGTCCGTAATGTCATATGCATACAACACAAACAGTTTGTAAAAATAGTTTATCACTTTGGAAATGGAAAGAAAACTACATATTTGTATCATTATATGTTACAATTAACGAATATATATATATATATATATATATATATTCAAGTATCACAATGTCACTTGAAGCGAAAAGGTCACAATTTATTTGTAATTGTTTTCCAACCATTTAACCTCCATTATCAGGAATGTGAATGTCATGTAGGGTAGTTTTCTATATTTCAATCTAGAACAACAACTTTGTTGTTGATAAATCATGATTAAAAGAGACAAAAATCCAAGCACTTCAAATTAAATCTAATAATATGATACATATGTATGATTTACAATATTTTGATGTGTAAATATCTTATCTTTTGCATATCAGTTGTGATTTTATATTTATTTTGGTTATAGTAGTTTCCTATAGCGAAACATTCATATTTGTACTTGAGTATTCAACTCGCGAGAGCTAAGTCTTGATTTTTGCGGAAAACTTTTCTGAAAAGAATTCTTTCAACAATGTTGTATTAAGTGCTTAAATTTCATTAGAAAATCAAGATATAAAAAATATATTCAAGGCAACTTTAAAAGGTTCCCATAAAAGAGAAAAGGTGATTATATTTACTATATATCCAAATATTCCTTTTAATAGTGACATTAATTTAAATTTCTTTGGAAACCATAGATGAAAAACATACATCTAGGAAACTTTGAAAGGTTCCCATAAAGAGAAGATGATTATCACTATATTCAAACGGGAAATGGATTTATAAGTGTAGAAATATTATTATTTTTGATTGAAAAATGAATGTTAGGACCATGTTAAGATTGGTAACATGTAGTTTCATAAAGGAGTAAAGTTAAAAAGGGAAATAAGTCCATACTGTCAACTATATTTTTAGGTGAACCTGTCTTTAGTAACTTGCATGGTCTCATAAACCATCAAATTGTAAAATTTAAAATTAAAAAAAACAATGAAAGGATTTTAGGTACAAATATTTCCTATAAAGATTTGAATGCATATTCAAAGTATAAACAGTACATTACACCAATCTACATAATTTTAGTTCAATAATATCCCTCCACAATAATAACATCGAAGGATTAATATTACCATCATATTAAGATATTTAACCTGAAATGACATATAAAAAGTTGGAGCATAAAAATTGGTGAATACACATAGCTCCAAATTCTAAATATTTAAAGCTAAGCCACCAACACATGGTAACTCAATTTTGAAGTAGCACTCTCATATAATTAATTAATCTAAACAATAACACATCCAAGCTACAAAAGACGATTACATTTCTCGCTTGAATGCCTATATAAACCATTGATATATTTGTTTGAAAATAAAAGATAGATTTAGTGAAATCCTTTTCCGAATATGATATTTAGCGTAAATAGTTTAGTGCAAATTGCAGAACATATATTTTACGTTGTAGTAAACGATGCCATCTTACTTTAAACATAGCATTTCTTAAAAATTTGCATGAATATATTTGAAATATATAAATGTCTACTTTTAATACACTAAAAAAGATTCAATCTGCATGTCTTAATATAGAAGGATGACTCTTCACAAAAAGATTTCTTAGTAGGTCCCTCACACTGTTATGGAAATAAATATTTAAAAAAAAAATTGCATGGGTAATGATCAAATATAACACATACACAAATTTGCCTTTTTCATAAATAATTGGCATAATTTGTCCCACCTTAAAAGGAAAATTGTTGTGATTTGTGATATTCAATCATAGGTAGAGAAAATGGTGATGTTAAATCAGATTAAATGGAAGGAAATTTTTCTAAGAGGGAGAAAGGGTAGATATTGCTTTCCCTAATTAATGGGATTTGGATAGATATTGTTTTCCCTAATTAATGGGATTTCGATAGATATTGCTTTCCCTTATTAGGTGGCATAATTGATAAAGATTTAACTTGAGCAAGTTTTAGGGAGTATTTATTTTTGAGATATTTTAGGGCCCAATTACATTTTAGGCCTAGTCTTTCTATTTGCCTATATAAGCATCTCATTAGCAAGAGAATTACTTGTACTTGAAGGAAAAAAAAAGTTGTTTTTTGGGATTGAGATAAATTCTCAATTATTTTTAGGTTTTCATTATAATAATTTGATGGATTAATAAAGGTCTATTTGGAGGAATTTTCTAGTTATTGTTATTTTCTTCTCTCTTCCAAAATCTAAATGTAGTGATCTTACGGAAACCCTAACAATTGGTATCGGAGCCTTCTACACAATTTTTTTGAAGAGGGTTTGAATATGGATAAAATAATTATTGAAAAGCTTAATGGAAGAAATTGGGTATTATGGAAGGCAAATATGGAAGATTTCCTTTATCTTAATGATCTTCATCAGTCAATGGAGAATAATGGGGAAAAACCTGGCAGTCTGCCCGAAGCAAAATGGGAGACTTTGGATAGGAAGGTTGCTGCATCTATTTGATGTTTTTTGGATAATACAGTATTTCATATTGTTTCTAATGAAACATCTGCATATACCATATGGAAGAAAATGGAAGGGGTTTCTGCGAAGAACTTTGCAACAAATAAGGCTCTTCTTATGAGAAGATTGGTGAATCTGAAGCTTAAGGAAGGTGGATCAATTGGAGAGCATTTTAATGACTTTCAGGAAATTTCGAATCAATTGGCTGCCGTAAATTCGAAGGTGGATGATAAAACACAAGCCTTAGTGACGATGAGTTCATTGCCCAAGAGTTGGGAAACCCTTGTGGTTGCGTTAAATAACTCAAATTCGTATGGCGTTGTTTCAATGGGGTCAGGGTTAGTAGCTTGTTTAATGAGGAGATGCGGAGGACGAGCCTTATGGAAGGAAAAGATTAGGAGGCAACGGAAATTGGAACCCCAATTGAAAAATCTTTCATTGCAATGAGGATTAATTAAAAAAGTATGGAAAGGCAATCAAATAAAACAAATGTGAGAAAGGAATACAATTGTCTTTACTGTGACAAACCCGGGATAAGGAGAAGATGAAGGAATTGGAAGAAGAGACTGATGAACAAAATAACAACAGTAATGAGGTGAATTTTGGTGAGGAGATTGAAGGAAATGGTTTATGTGTTAATGAAGGCATGATTCAGGAGCTTGTTTCCACGTATGCCATCAAAAGGAAGCATTTGTTGATTATGAAAAACATAGTAGTAAAGTGGAATCCGTCAACGACCGAGATTTGCATGTTAAAGGCATAGGTTCCGTTCGATTGAAGATGAATGATGGAAAGGTGCTGAAGCTAACGGGAACTAGGTACATCCCAGAAATTAAGAAGAATCTTGTTTCAATTGGACAGTTGGAACAAAAAGGTTGCAATTTCTCGACTAGAGGTGGAGTTACAAGGGTTTGGAGGGGTAACAGCTTCTACGCGTAAAACTGGGAAATGATAACATATATAAATTGCTTGGAAAAACGGTGGAGAATGTTATGAGTTCTCAAATTGGATTAGGAAAGGAGACATCATCTGAATCAAGGTGGAGCCATCAACGTAAAGCCACAAAGTGTACATAGAGGCCATTGTGGTATTACAAGCAATTTTGAATTTATTGTTGAGAGGTGCATTTCTTGTGCGAGATGCGTCATTTGTAAGTGATAGATTTGTTTTGAGATTGGTGTTTATTGGAGAGATTTCATATCAAGGTGGAGTGTTGTGATTTGTGATATTCAGTCATAGGTGTAGTTAAGGGTGATGTTAAATCAGATTAAATGGAAGGAAATTTTTCTAAGAGGGAGAAAGGGTAGATATTGCTTTCCCTAATTAATGGGAATTGGATAGATATTGTTTTCCCTAATTAATGGGATTTCGACAGATATTGCTTTCCCTTATTAGGTGTCATAATTGATAAAGATTTATCTTAAGCAAGTTTTAAGGAGTATTTATTTCTGAGATATTTTAGGGCCTAATTAGGTTTTAGACCTAATCTTTCTATTTGCCTATATAAGCATCTCATTAGGGAGAGAATTACTTGTACTTGAAGGAAAGAAAAAAAAGTTGTTTTTTTGGGATTGAGATAAATTATCAATTATTTTTAGGTTTTCATTGTAATAGTTTGATGGATTAATAAAGTTTTGTTTGGAGGAATTTTCTTATTATTGTTATCTTCTTCCCTCTTTCAAAATCTAATTATGTAGTGATCTTACAGAAACCCTAACAAAAATAACCATAGATAAATATTATATAAATAGGAAACTACGCACACAAAAATACAACACTGTGAATTGAAAAGCATACAATTTTGAATACAGAAATAGAATAAAACAATAAAATCGTTCAATTGTTTAAATGGTATGGAACCTGAACGGAAATTTGGAAATATATGTATGGATATTATTATTTACATTCTTAAAAAGGAATAATCACTTTGAGTATATAATATAATTCAAAAGAAAAAAATTTGAAATATTTTCAATGATGGAAATTATCTCAAACGAAACAAATACCAGCAATGGTAAAAATCACCTCACATGTTAAAATACCAGTATAAAGGTTGAAAGAGGCAGATAAAGATGACATGCTCATATATATGCATGTGTGTAAGTGTTTGTATATGCGTATGTATATATATATATATATAAATATTTTGGCTAAGGAGAGTTGGAATAAAACAAAGAAATTCGCTGTTGTTATTAGTGCTAATCATATGGAGCTCGGGTTTTAACTAAGGTAGTGAAATGTTGGGAGAATGTGGAATAAAAGTTGATGTTCATGTATCATTATATATGTAACAACCCGAAAATCTGGGCCAGTTTAAAATTTTTATTTTGGCAATTTTAGCGAATTTTGGATATTTAAAATGAATTATTTTAAATAATATCGACGAGAAATTTATTTTGAATATAATTCGAACGTATATATTTATACGCGTCGTCGCTAGAATATAAATATTTATATATAATTATAAATAGAATTGAAAATGGCGCGGTAGTTCGATAATTCGATTTCAAACTTCAATTGAATGCACCGGGTGCAAAACAATTCGGATTTTAGTGAAACCAAAAATATTAGGATCTATTTTAGAATATCTTTCCAACGAATCCGAAAAATCAAATTTTCATAGCAGAAATCAAAAGATATATCCAGTTAAAAATTCTGAATAGTCGCTATGGAATTCAGGCCCTTAAAAATGGGAATTTTGCAAACGACCTCGGATTTCGACGAAACCACTTTTGTTGGATCCGGGATGTCAAGTTATTGCTAGGTTTCAAATTTCATAAATTTTCGAATCAATATGTGAGCGTGGCAAAAGAAAACGCGTTTGACCAGTTTTAGTTGATTTTAGTTGACTGGAAAATGGCCATTTTTCCAACGGTCTCAGAATTCGATGAAATTAGTTTTTTTAGGACCGTATCGTCAATACGAAGCTAGAAAATATTTTTTTGGAATTTTTCGAGTTAGTGTGTGACCCCGGTAAATTGAAATGTGCGTTCAAATTCAATATATAGAGTTATATATTGATTTTGACAAAAACCGATCGAAACAGTCGAATCACCCTACGATACATATCCCATTGTGTTTGGAATGGGGGTAATTAGCTAGGGGTGACAGTCGTTGGGTTCGATTCTGAGTTAGAATTGAAAAAGCAACTTTTTGAATTTAAAAATAAATTTAAATATAAAATTCCTTATTACCCACCACTCTCTCTCCCTTCACAGTCAAACGCAGTCAAAGTAAAATAAATAAATAAAAATGTCGTGACTTAATCAACCCGTCGCCTCCATTCACTACCACGCGCTGCCCCTCCAGCCAGGCCGCCACCGCTTCCGGCACCTCCAGCCGACCTCCCCCATCGCCGACGCCTTCTCCGTGCCAACGCAGACTGCTCCGGCGTCCCCTTCAACAAACCCCCTCAAACGACCATCGACACACCCCTTGGACCCACGCCATACCACCTGACCACCTCCGACGCACCTCCCATGCCGCCTGTAGGCTCCGACGCAGACACCCCCAAGTTGAGCCACTGCTTCCGACTGCTCCGGCG
Source organism: Allium sativum (assembly GCA_030737875.1). Classification (NCBI taxonomy): domain Eukaryota; kingdom Viridiplantae; phylum Streptophyta; class Magnoliopsida; order Asparagales; family Amaryllidaceae; genus Allium; species Allium sativum. Next base: position 250,527,784 of record CM060918.1, on the reverse strand, counting down.
CCGACAAACTCCGGCGAGACACTCCCACCCCCTTCCTTCCTACTGTAAGTTTTATTCTGTTTTCTACTTTGTTTTATTTATTTATTTAGAAAAGATTAGATTTTTAAAATTGAAGAGGCGAAATCTTTATAATAGAAAAGGCGAAATCCTTATATTTGAAAAGGCGAAATCTTTATATGAAGAAAAATTAGATTTCCATTTTGAAGTAGCAATAAAAAAATATAATTTTTACATATGGATTAACGAAGTGAAAATAGAATTTTTATCTATGCTATAGAAATAAAAATTCGATTTTTATATATTGAATAGCGAAATAAAAATTCGATTTTTATATATTGAATAGCGAAGTAAAAATTCGATTTTTATATATTGAATAGCGAAGTAAAAATTTGATTTTTATATATTGAATAGTGAAGTAAAAAATTCAATTTTTATATATAGAATAACAAAGTAAAAAATTCGATTTTTATATATTGAATAGCAAAGTAAAAAGTCGATTTTTATAAATTGAATAGCGAAGTAAAAATTCGATTTTTATATATTGAATAGCGAAGTAAAAATGTGATTTTTACATATGTAGAGAATACGGGCAACAAAGGTGATAAAAAGGCGAGAACGATGAAGATTTCTATTAATGAAGTGTCGTGAAGTTGGATAGTTATCGGTGAGAACTTCTCACTCTTTAATTTCTTTTTCTAGTTATATATATACTAGGATGCAGACGGTGTTTAGTAGCACCCGACACAATCGTCCACAGACCATGGACTTGTTTATTTGGCTGTGTAGTTGGTTAGATTATTTGGGTTGAATTGAATTGTTTGGTGAAATGGAATTGATTTGATTGATGTGTGAATGGCGTGGGCCTTCACTAGACCGGGGATAAGGCTAGGCCTTGTCCCGTTTCTAGTATCGTGCCGTTATGCCGCCGAAATTTTCTAAAATAAGTTAGGAAAATAAAAACATCAATTTTATTTTGTAAATGAACTGAATAGAAATTCATGTGTTAAGTAAAATATTTTATCGTTAAAAATATAAATTTTAACGTGAACGTGAAAAAAAATTAAATATTCATTTACAAACCAGACGGTTTGTTTATGTACACCTATTTGAATGACATTGATTGGGACGATAAATTTTACACATCGCCCAACTGCACAAATAAAAGTCTGTGTTTGTTGATTTGAAACCCCACACGGGTATTGGGATAAAATACGGCATACACTAATCCCAATAATTGGTTGTATGTCGATCGATTGATTGACAGGCTGTTATAAGCGTTAGATATCTATATTTGATGCTTATACAGTGTAGTGCACTTTGGATGATCGTTGATTATTTATCGTTGCTATTATATACATTTGTTGTATGGAATCCATATAATTAACTTTATATGGTAATTGATTGGGCCTCATTCCAATTTAGAAAATAAATAATATTATAAAATAAAGGTTCATGTTTTGACAGTACTCATCCGTTGAGATTAGTCATGTGTTGAACGAAATATTTTAAAAATAGAAATATTTGAAATAGAAATATTTGAAAAAGAAATATTTGAAATAGAGTATTAGAAAATAGAAATACATGAAGCCGTGTTGATTAGATTGACGCCATTTTGACGTGAACGATATTTATATCGATTTTACTCATTTTGAAATGAATATAAAACGATTTCGAAATGAATTGAATATAAAAAGATTTCGAAATGAATTGAATACAAAACGATTTTGAAATGAATTGAATACAAAACGATTTCGAAATGAATTGAATACAAAACGATTTCGAAATGAATTGAATATAAAACAATTTCGAAATGAATTGAATATAAAACGATTTCGAAATGAATTGAATATAAAACGATTTCGAAATGAATTGAATATAAAACGATTTCGAAATGAATTGGATATAAAACGATTTCGAAATGAATTGAATATAAAACGATTTCGAAATGAATTGAATATGAAACGATTTCGAAATGAATTGAATATAAAGCGATTTCGAAATGAATTGAATATAAAACGATTTCGAAATGAATTGAATATAAAACGATTTCGAAATGAATTGAATATAAAACGATTTCGAATTGAATAGAAAACAAATTTGATTTCAATTGAATATATAACGAATTGAATTTAAATTGAATAGAAAACGAAATGAATTCGAATCGAATTAAAATCGATTTGAATTGAAATCAAATAGAAATGAAAGTAAAAAGGATTTATAATAGGAAATTCAATTTGATTTGAATCTGAAATAAAGGTTGAAATTGTTTTTGGAACGAATTCAAAACTATTTATAAAATTCGTTTTAAATAGTAATCGACGAAATATATATTATATATATATAATATAATGGCCTGAATAGAATGCGCCGCGTCCCGGCAATTCGTGAATTTCGACCATTTATTTCAAACGGACATTACGGGAGATCCGACCGTCGGATTCTCCTAAAACTGGAACCGTTGGGTTCGTATCGAAAAGAGATTTCTAACGAATATTAGAAATTTTAAATCTAACAGTTGGATTTGGAGATACGTCCAAATCAAATTTGAAAAAGGTCGTTGTAAGTGCAGTTCGATGGCCATTGGTGGAAATCGACTGTACGGGCCTTGATAAAATTATTAAAAATAGTAATAATTTGTGTAAAATCATAAGAAATGATTTGGGAAAAATTGGGATGAAAAACTCCATATTTGAAAAGATAAAAATAGATTTTTATCGAAATGAACTAGTTTTGAACTGAAATTAAAACCCATTTATTTTTAAAGAAATAAACTGGATTTGAAATGGGTTTAAATTGAATTAAAATTGATTTGTGGGTTTATCGTGAACAGTGTATTGAACAACACTTGTTCTTTAACCCGATAATAAATGGAATGTGATTTGGGTTTATCGTGAACTGTGTTTTAAATGACACTAGTTCTTTAACCCTGTAAAAGGAGTTTTAATGAATCTGCAATTAAATTGAAATGTGAATTGATAATTTAAATTATCAAATTTAGAAAGTGAGCGAGGATGGAGTATTACCACTTTTGCTCCAAAGCGATAGTTAAATCTTTAATTAGATTTGAACGTGAAATGGTAATTAATTTTACAGTAACACCACGGTGTTAGATATGGAGTATTACCAGTTTTGCTTCATGGGATGAATAGGTTGGGATTGGGAAATAAAATAAATAATTACTTCGGTTTGGTTCGCTAATCTCGACTAGTTTGGAAAACCATAATTTGGTTTGAAAAGACATCCAAAGGAAGATTAAAGGATAAATTTTAAAGAATTTATCTTGGATAAAATTAATGGGAACCTTTCCCTGAGAATATGAATTGGAATGAGGCGTATGTTGTGATTGTGTAACATTTGTTTTTAATATACGCGGGTTGTTCGGAAAGGCCGGGTTTATACCCATTCTGAATAACCGATTCGACGATATGTCGAAGATGAAGACGGTGGTTGAAGACCGGAAGTCTTCACATCGTTTGGGTGATTACTGATGATCTTGATTGGGCTGTACACCCAAGATGAGGGAATCAGTTGGTGGTCGTCCAGACGTATTTGGAGATCGATGGATATGCGAGGAAAGTGCCTCCGGTTTCGTTCAGACCCAAAACGAACTTGTAAATGGATTGTGGTTCTGACATTGGATTTTATTCTGTGTTGATTGATTTCTGTTAAATATATATTTGTTTGGCGGTGGAGAATTTATTCTCTTGCTTAACGCCCTTCTCTGAGACGTACGAGCTTAGAGGTTATATATCGATACATATCAATCGCACGACATGAATTTCCTGTGTGGCATGCTGAGTTGCATGGATCAAGGCTTCTATTGAAAAGCAAAGTCTTGTGGTTGATGATCAAAGCACGGCCTTTGTGGCGTAGCTTTGTGTATAACGTGAATTCGCGAGCCTCACACCTCGGTATGAGTCAAAAACGGGATACGGACTGCAGGGAGAGCACGACGTTTCTTTCTAGCTTTGGTGGTGTCAGTGACTTACCAGCCCCGACATTTATATACTTTTCACCTATGTGGTTGTTTGATGAGGCGCCTCGATTTTAGGTCTGTAAGGACCGGGAAACGTGCGTTCAGGAATTGCCAATCCTCTAACGTAAGTGAGGACCGGCCCTGAAGCATCCAGGATTGCCCAGAGTGTGTAGTCCTGAGGCATTTGCCAGAGTGTCTCGAACGCGGAGAGGAGCTTGCCCCTTGCCTCGACTCATGACGGAAATCCAATTTCCAATACGTGTATTTCGGCTTTATTTGTAGAGCCTAGTATGGCGACATAGTAGCATGGGATGCTATGCCGTCTATGATTTATATTTATGATTGAAATTTTTTTGACACTATACACTTATTATAGTATCAAATGTTTTGTTATAAATGTACCAAGCATTTTTGGCTGTTATAAGGTAAAACCCTATCCTCCAGCTTGCGTTGCATTGTGTGATGGGACCTGGGTCTTATAATAGCTTCATTTTTCGAAAAAGCATTGCGTTGTTTATTGATATGCACTGGTATTCTTGGGAGGAAACCCGTTCCGTGTTATACGGCGTGGTCCCTTGAATTACTCTCTTTTAAAGTAAAGTTTTAAATAACTGTTTTAGTTCTCACACCAGTCACATGACTGACCTAGAGTTTATTGTTTTAACCTAAACTCTGGGTGCCCCTATTTTCTGCACGGGCAGCTAGTAGTTTTGGTTTTGCAGATTTATATTCACAGGATCCTGGTTTACAGCTGGAATGATATCCGGAAAGCTCTATATCCGTATTTCACCTTCAGTTGTGCTTTGTATTATTTTTCCGATGTTATGTAATTTATTGTAATCTCTGATATTTGTCGAATGTAATTTATTCATTTATACTCTGTATATTCTTGTATTCTGATGGAATTGTTGTAATAGCAATGAAATGTTCTTCCGTCTGCGTTCTGTTTTGTCTTGTCCTCACAGAAATTCGTTCTTTCTCATCTCTTCGGAGACTGGGGAAGTTCGGGTCGCTTCAATATACTACTGTCTAATTAGATAATTTCAAACTTTGTGATAGATCAAAAGAGAGATCAACATTTGGACTATAAATTAATAAGGGAGTAGAAAAATAACATGCACATGTTCACTTTTGTAAATAACAAGCATATACAGTAAACAGAAAGAATACAGACAGAAGGATATTCAGTTTTTAACAAAATAGTACATATATTATAGGTAAATATTATTCAGAATTAGGCAATTGTTTAGTCGGCTCAATTTATTAAAAGGATACGTGTTTATTTACAATTAGCACAATTTCAAGTTGGTTTCCTTAAGCATAAACTACGAAATATGCCATATTCATTACAAAAAGGGTAACAAATCAAAAACTTTTATACCTTGGATACAACGTGGAAATAAGTTCTATAAGCTTTCTTTGTCCACTATGGTTTATATATCCAAAGGTTTACCTAATGCTATTGGAGAATGGAGTTTTGATGACAACAACATTATTTCAATTACTACTGATTATAAAATATATACTAACATTTCTATCTAGAATATATATATACACACATATATGCAGGATTTGTATACAGAAATTAATGCTCAAGACTGTACAGTTTTAGAGTTTCAAGAGATTCATGATTTATAGTAGATTTAAGATGCATGAGTAATCAAATTATCCAGATTTCAAGAGTTCAATAAACAAATATAGTAATAGAGTCTAATTTATAAGTAAGACTCTGAATAGCACTCCAGGTTCGAATTCAAATTCTGTTTTTCAAAATTTTGGTTTTCAAAATTCAAATTTTAATATAAAGTTTATATAAGTTTTTATATATATTTATATAGCTATACACTTTTATAGTTTTATATTTATATAGTTGTAAACCATATAATTTTAAAAATATATTTATTATGACAGCCCAATTTTTAACCGTTAAATGGATTTAAATATTTTTTTGGAATTTAATTAGCTTGAATTTAATATTTTTGAATATTTATTTATATAAAATAATAATTTAAATTTTTGAATGGCCGGAATTTGTTGGATTTGCAATATAATGTTAATTGGCAATTTAAAAGAAAACTTATGAGGCTTCTACCGAATTTGCGAAATCTTTTCAGGATTTTCAATCATGCAAAAGGTTCTAAACATAACATTGCAACTCAAACTTATGGCTTGAACAAATACTTTCGATCTCTCTATATCCACGAAACTTAGCATGAACAAATTCTAAAATAGTTTCTCCCAATGATACACTGCCTATTTCAGTACTTCTAGTTTGAATTCAGAACTTACATCTTGGTTCCTCTTTCATGTATAAACAAGAAGCCAAATTTTTTAAAGAGCCTTGAATTTTTTTTAAACAGATCTGATAAAATGTCTATATAACATCCTAACAAACGTCACAAAATCCCTGCATAATCTTCAAAGTGTTTGCGAGATCTTGGACAAGATTTGTTGTACACATTTCAACATTTGCGACTAGACTTATTTATTTGTTTCCTTACCGTGAATGCTAAAGGCTTGATAATTGTTTTATATTCTTACATTGTCTGCTTCACTTTACATATATCCAGTATGTATAAAACAAGCAAAGCTAAACTCTCCTGCTTGCTTCATAGTAAAACAAAATCCAAGGAAATCTATGGAAAAAAACTTATCAGATCTTTACCATATCTCTGCACATGTTCGTTGTCAAACATCTCAATGCAAGAACTTACTAAATTTGTAAAAATCAAAATCACATCTCATCGCTGGCAAAAGCAATGTGCTATCATCTCATTTCAAATGTTTCAGCTGCACATGGACATACTGACATCAGTTGATCACCACACATTTCTCGCCGGCTCTGAGTTAAAGTTCGTAGCACATGCTAACCCTGTAGCCATCATTTTCAAATCTAGGTGGAAATCTCACTGTCTTATCTAAAATCTAGCAAGGAAAGGAAAAACGTCTACCTTTGCTTCAGGAAAAAAATCCTTGCAACTCACAGCGACCATGTGAAAATATCTCGATGTATCTTGACAAACATGTGAAAATCTCTGCTTCGGTTCTTCTCAATTAAAACACAGCTTGAAAATGTCTATGTAAAATCTTCATCCATCTCCTACAAGTCCTTTTCAGAATCTTAAAACCCAATTCCACCAAAAATTGGAAATATACTATTTCAACTGTTTGTTGAAAATGACTGACATATTGAATTCATTCTTTTTGTTCTAAACTATTGTGTATACATAACAGAGTAACTATAAATATCATATAACGAAGCCAACTTTTCCTTTCAATTTAAAAATACAGTGTTTATGTGTTATTGCCGAAAATTCGAACATCGAATTTTTCGTGCCGTTATAGTTGGTATCAGAGCTATTGGTTTAGTGATAACCTTGGCTCTGTGGCGTAACTCGATAGAAATAGGGTTAGTAAAGCCCTAGATTTAGTTCGAGTGTGTGTGTATATATATATATATACATATATATATGTGTGTGTGTGTGTGTGTGTATGAGAGCATATGTTTGTAATTTGATATAAAATTAATTTAAGTTATTTTTTCCAATATATTTTTCCAAATAGGTAAATTCTGATTTTCTTATAATATTATAATATTATTAGTGCTGATTTGAATTATAATTCCATATAATTGGAATAATTTCAAATATCGATGGTATGAATGAAAATCTAAGCAATTAATTTAACTTATGAATCGTCCTGAGCATTAAAAATTGACATAAGTCAATAAGAAATTTGACTTAAGAAATACGTGTTAAACAATGAATCCAAATGAAATATTTGGAAAACAGTTTGATTTTGTGGTTGAAATTGATTGCGTGATTATAGGATAAACTTGAATGAAACCAATTTTGAATAAATTAGACTTGTTGGAAAATCCCAAGATAATGCAATTGAATGGTATTTAAAAGGATCGATTGTGTATGTGTTGCTAAAGATTGATCATAGTCATAATTCATGAGAATTGGATTATATATGTAAAATTATGTGAATGACTGACTTGAATGTTTAACTTGAAGATTATGAAGCAAATGAATTCCATATGAGTTGAGAACAGGTACAAGAGATACTAATTGAGTTCTGGAGCTGATTATATCCAGTCTGATTGGAGTTGCATAATAATTGAGCAAGCTTGAGTATAATTTATCGTTTATCGCGTAATAACGCTCGTAAAAAGGTACGCCTATGCAAAATATAAATTTTTTGTTTTGATTTGAATTTTCCTTTATTTTTGTTCCTGTAATATTGCAGAAGTCCCTCTGTATAGGTGAGACTTTGCCAAAAAAATTCTAAAATGTAAGGTGCTAGAATATTTTCAGTAATTTTAGAAATTTTTGGAATTGGTTTTCCGTTATAACTAATTGTTTGGTTAAAACTAGAATTTTATAAACATAACTTTTTAACCAATTGATTTTTGGAAAATTACTGAGTTTGTAACATTCTTCCTTTCTTAGTAATTTCGAGGACGAAATTTCTTTAAGGGAGAAGGAATGTTACAACCCAGTTTTTAACCATTTTATTTGATATATAAAAATGGATTTAAATATTGTTTTGGAATTTAATTAGCTTTAATTTAAAATTGAATATTTATTTATATAAAATAATAATTTAAATTTTAGAACGGCCGGAATTATTTGATTTGCAATATAATGTTAATTGGCAATTTTAAAGAAAAATTCTGAGGCTTCTACCGAATTTACGAGATCTTTGCAAGATTTTCAATCATGTGAAAGGATCTAAACATAATATTGCAACTCAAACATACAGCGTGAACAAATACTTTCGTTCTCTCCATAACAACGAAACTCTGCATGAACAAATTCTAAAATAGTTTCTCCCAGTGATACCCTGTCCATTTCAGTACTTCTAGTTTGAATTCAGAACTTACATTGTAACAACCCGAAAATCTGGGCCAGTTTAAAATTTTTATTTTGGCAATTTTAGCGAATTTTGAATATTTAAAATGAATTATTTTAAATAATATCGACGTGAAATTTATTTTGAATAGAATTCGAACGTATATATTATACGCGTCGTCGTTAGAATATAAATATTTATATATAATTATAAATAGAATTGAAAATGGCGCGGTAGTTCGATAATTCGATTTCAAACTTCAATTGAATGTACCGGGTGCAAAACAATCCGGATTTTAGTGAAACCAAAAATAATGGAATCGAATAGTGAATATCTTTCCAACGAATCCGAAAAATCAAAAGTTCGTAGCGGGAATCAAAAGTTATGTCCAGTTGAAAATTCTGAATAGTCGCTATGGAATTCAGGCCCTTAAAAATGGACATTTTGCAAATGACCTCGGATTTCGACGAAACCACTTTTGTTGGATCCGCAGTGTCAAGTTATCGCTAGGTTTCAAATTTCATAATTTTTCGAATCAATATGTGAGCGTGGCATAGGAAAACGTGTTTTGACCATTTCAGTTGATTTTAATCGACTGGAAATTGGCCATTTTTCCAACGGTCTCAGAATTCAACGAAACTGGTTTTGTTAGGACCGTATCGTCAATACGAAGCTAGAAAATATTTTTCTGGAATTTTTCTAGTTAGTATGTGACCCCGGTAATTTGAAATGTACGTTTAAAATTCAATATAGCGATTTAAATGTAAATTCCACGGAAACTTATCGAGACGATTGAATCAGCTTGCGAGACATATCCCATTGTGTTCGGAATGGGGGTAAAACACTATGGACGACAGGCGGTGGGCCTCGTTTCGAGGTCGTATGTAAAAGTCAACTTTATGAAATAATTAAATAATAAAATAAAATAATTAAAAATATCTCCTCTCCTCCCCTTAATTCATTCTGGCCCCCCCCTCTTTAAAATCAAATCGAAACAGAAATATAAAAAAAAAAAAAAAAAAAAGAAGAAGAAAAAGGGGATCGGGATCGATCCCCGTGCCACCGTCGCCCTCCCAACGCGTCGCGCCTTGCGCCGACGAGACCACCCCCCCCCAGCCACCCTCCGTCCTCCGATCGAACACCGCCCAACCCGTCGCCTGGCCCTCTTCTCCAACGCGAGGACCCCAAAATCGCGCCTCCTCCCTCTCCTCTGGAAACAACCGACGCCCCCTGATTGAAGAAACCAAAGCCCCCCCCCCCACCGCAACCACCTGCCGCCGACATCGACGCCCCCTGGAAGCCATCTCTGACGAAGACGACGCCCCACCCCTTTTTCTTCGAGTACAGTAAGTTTTTTTTCTTAATTTATTTTTATTTTAATCTAAAAACTAATTTCGATTTAAATAGATTATAAAACTGATTTATAAAATGTTTTAAAAAATTAATTTCTGATTTTGTTAAAGGTTTAAAACTGAAATTTTTATAAAATATAAAAACTGTTTTGAAAAGTAAATTAAAAACTGAATAAAATAAATAAAGTTTAAAACTGAAACTGTTTTAAAAATAAAGTAAAAAAAAAAAACTGATTTCAAAAGAATTTAAAAACTGATCTATAAAGAAAATAAAAACTGATTTTTAATAGGAAGTAAAACTGATTTTATTTTGAAAGGGAAAATGATTTTTTTTAAACTGAATTTAAAATGATTTCTAAACTAGGAAGAGATTAGAAATTTAAAAGGAAAAATCAGATTTCTATATATCGAAAGTTCGAAAGAAAAATATAGTTTTATGTTTTGAACTTCGAAAGAAAATTTGATTTTTATATATTGAACTTCGGAATAAAAATGTGATTTTTATATATTGAATAACAAAGTAAAAATTCGATTTTTGCGTATGTAGTGAAAGCAGCAACGAAGGTGACAAAAAGGCGAAACGACGAAGACTTCTGCAAATGAAGAGCCGTGGAGCTAAGATAGCTATATGTGAGAATTTCTCACCTTTCTATTTTATTTCTAGTTATATATATATACTAGGATGCAGACGGTGCTTAGTAGCACCCGACACAATCGTCCACAGACCATGGACTTGTTTGTTTGACTGTTTGGTGATTGATTGCGATATTGGTTTGAATGTGGTTTGTGGTGTGAAAAATCGAATCGATAAATTGGTTAGGATTAGACGTGCGCCGTTATAAGGCGAAGGAGTAAGGCTAGGTTAGACCCTTACTCCAAAGTTTGTGGTTTGCATAACGAATTGATTTGATTGATGTGTGAATGGCGTGGGCCTTCACTAGACCGGGGATAAGGCTAGGCCTTGTCCCGTTTCTAGTATCGTGCCGTTATGCCGCCGAAATTTTCTAAAATAAGTTAGAAAAAAAATAAAAATAGCATTTTATTTAACGAATGAACTGAATAGAAATTCATATGTTAAAATAAAATGTGTTATCGTTAAAAATATAATTTTTAACGTGAATGTGAATAAATAAATATTCATTTACAAACCAGACGGTTTGTTTATGTACACCTATTTGAATGACGTTGATTGGGTCGATAAATTTTACACATCGCCTAACTGCACAAATAAAATATGTGTTTGATTGTTTGAAACCCCACACGGGTGTTAGGATGAAATTTGAAGTTCACTCATCCTGATTGATTAAATATGTCGATCGATTGATTGACAAGCTGCTATAAGCGTTAAATGTCTATATTTGATGCTTATACAGTGTAGTGCACTTTGGTTGATGGTTGATTATTCATCGTTGTTGATATATACATGTGTTGTAGAAAATCCATATAATTAACATTATATGGTAATTGATTGGGCCTCATTCCAGTTTCAAAAAAAAAAGAAATATTTGAAATAGAAATATTTGAAATAGAAATATTTGAAATAGAATATTTGAAAATAGAAATATGTGAAGCCGTGAGGATTAGATTGACGCCATTTTGACGTGAACGATATTTATATCGATTTTATTCATTTTAAAATGAATATTGAAAAGTGATTTCGAAATCGAATATTTTGAAATAAATTGAATTGAAAACGATTTCGAAATGAATTGAATTGAAAACGATTTCGAAATGAATTGAATTGAAAACGATTTCGAAATGAATAGAATTGAAAACGATTTCGAAATGAATTGAATTGAAAACGATTTCGAAATGAATTGAATGGAAAACGATTTCGAAATGAATTGAATTGAAAACGATTTCGAAATGAATTGAATTGAAAACGATTTCGAAATGAATTGAATGGAAAACGATTTCGAAATGAATTGAATTGAAAACGATTTCGAAATGAATTGAATTGAAAACGATTTCGAAATGAATTGAATTGAAAACGATTTCGAAATGAATGGAATGGAAAACGATTTCGAAATGAATTGAATTGAAAACGATTTCGAAATGAATTGAATTGAAAACGATTTCGAAATGAATTGAATTGAAAACGAATTCGAATTGAATTGAAAGCAAAGTGAAATAAATTCAAATTGAATTGAAATTTGAATTGAATAGAAATGGATTTTAAAACGAATTTATAAAGAAGAATTCAATTTTGATTTGAATTGAAATGGAAGTTGAAAATGTTTTTGAAACGAATTCAAAACTATTTATATAATTCGTTTTAAATAGAAATCGACGATATATATATTATATATATATTATATATAATATAATGGCCTGAATAGAACGCGCCGCGCCGCGGCAGTTCGCGAATTTCGACCATTTATTTCAAACGGGCATTACGGGAGATCCGACCGTCGGATTCTCCTAAAACCGGAACCGTTGGGTTCGTATCGAAAAGAGCTTTCTAACGAATGTGAGAAATTTGAAATCTAACGGTTGGATTTGGAGACACGTCCAAATCAAATTGGAAAAAGGTCGCTGTAAGTGCAGTTCGATGGCCATTGTTGGAAATCGACTGTACGGGCCTTGATAAAATTATTAAAAATAGTAATAATTTGTGTAAAATCATAAGAAATGATTTGTGAAAGTTTGGGATGAAAAACTCCATATTTGAAAAGATAAAAATAGATTTTTATCGAAATGAACTAGTTTTGAACTAGAATTATAATTCTATTTATTTTTAAATAAATAAATTGAATTCGAAAAGGGTTTTAAAAGTAACCAAAATTCCAATGATTGCATTGGAGTGGATTTGAATCGAAATTGTCTTCGGAATATTTCGATGTTGGAATTCGTGATATTACAGGTGTTGTTATGGAAATTTGAAAGATATATATTTGTATCGTTATTTCCAATACGACATTTGTTAGTCGTAGAATTCGATATTGAATATAAGCCGATATATTTTCTATTCAGAGCCTTGTATTGAATATCGAATGTGATTTGGGTTTGTCGTGAATGGTGTCTTTACTAACACTGTTCTTGAACCCAGTTGAGAAAAGATTAAATCTTTTTATTTAGATTTAATGAAGTGTACCAATTAAATGATATTTAATTGGAATTGAATTGATATTGATTTTTGGGTTTATCGTGAACAGTGTTTTAAATAACACTTGTTCTTTAACCCGATAATTAATGAATGTGATTTGGGTTTGTCGTGAATGGTGTCTTCACTAACACTGTTCTTGAACCCAGTTGAGAAAAGATTAAATCTTTTGATTTAGATTTAATGAAGTGCACCAATTAAATAATATTTAATTGGAATTGAATGGATATTGATTTTTGGGTTTATCGTGAACAGTGTTTTAAATAACACTTGTTCTTTAACCCGATAATTAATGGGATGTGACTTTGGGTTTATCGTGAACCGTGTTTTAAATGACACTGATTCTTTAACCCAGTCACAGATTAAAACTAAGTGGAGTTTTAATGAATCTTTAATTAGATTGAAAAGATCGAGAATGGAGTATCACCAGTTTTGCTCCAGGCGATAGTTAAATCTTTAATTAGATTTGAACGTGAAATTTAGAAACTAACTGTCGGTTAGCCAAGCAGAAGGGTTTTCTGGATATTGATCTGATGTTGGTTTCGGCCTTCGGGGTTAATATTTGGGGAATTATTCTCTTGATTAATTTACGGTTAGTGACTAATGAATTGGAATGAGGCGTATGTTGTGTTTGTGTAACACTTTTATAAAATATACGCGAGTTATTCGGGAAGTCCGGGTTTATCCCATTCTGAATAATCGATACGACGATAAGTCGAAGTTGAAGACGGTGGTCGAAGACCGGAAGTCTTCACGTCGTTTGGGTAATTACTGATGATCTTGATTGGGCTGTACACCCAAGAAGATGGAAACCGTTAGTGATCGTCCAGACGTACTTGGAGATCGATGGATATGCGGGGTACTAGGTGCCTCCGGTTTCGTTCAGACCCAGAACGAACTTGTAAATGGACTGTGTGTCTGACATCGGATTTCATTCTGTGTGACTGATATCGGTTGCATAGGATGGTTTGCCTGTGTGGCATGCTAAGATGCAAGTGATCGAGGCTTCTGTTGAAAAGCAAAGTCTTGTGGTGATGATCAAAGCAAGGCCTTTGTGGCGTAGCTTTGTGTAACGTTTGATTCGCGAGTTTCACACCCGGTATGAACCAAAAACGGGAGACGGACCTCAGGGAGGACTTGCGTTTCTTTCTAGCTAGAAGTGGCGTCAGTGGTTTTACACGCCCTGACGAGTTTGACTTATGTTGTTGTTGCTGTTGCGAGGCGCCTCGGTTATATCGGTTTCGGCCGAATGCATTCTGGTCGGCTGACGGACCAGACTTACACCCCATAGGGTGGGGAGACGTATTGTTCAGGCATAATAATCCACTCCGTGTGGACCGGCCCTGACGATCCAAGGCTTGCCTGCGCGCTTGCCTGAGACACGGGCTAGAGCGTCTCGAATCGGTTGAGGACTATCTTTTGCCTCGGTTCATAGATGGAAATCCAATTTCCAAATACGTGACTTTGCGGTTTTATTTGTAAACCTATATATGGCGACATAGTGGCATGGGACGCTCATGCCGCCTATGATTGATACTTATGATTTGAAGTTGTTTTATACACTATGCACTTATTATAGTATCAAATGATTTGTTTTAAAACGTATCAAGCATTCTTTGGCTGTTATAAGGGAAAACCCTATCCCCCGGCTTGCGTTGCATTGTGTGATAGGACCTGGGTCTTATAACAGCTTCATTTTTCTTTATTTAGCATTGCGCTGTTGTTTTATGCACTGGTATTCTTGGGAGGAAACCCGTTCCGTGTTATACGGCGTGGTCCCTTGATTTACCCAATGATTGAAAATAAAGATTAAAAACTGTTTTAGTTCTCACACCAGTCACATGACTGACCTGGAGTTTATTGTTTTGACCTAAACTCTGGGTGCCCCTATTTTGACACGGGCAGCTAGTAGTTTTGGTTTTGCAGATTTATATTCACAGGATCCTGGTTTACAGCTGGAATGATATCCGGAAAGCTTTGTATCCGTATATCTCTTCTAGTTGTGTATTGTATTATTTTCCGCTGCTATGTATTTAAATGTAATTTAAATCTCTGATATTTCTGTGTAATATTCATTTGTTTATACTCTGTATATTCTTGTAATCTGATGCACTGTTGTAATATACAATGAAATGTTCTTCTGTATGCGTTCTGTTTTGTCGTGTTCTCAAACGATAGGGCGTTTCGAATGGTCTGGGTCGGTTTAGCGACTGGTTCGGACCGAGCGAGATTCCTTGCCGTCACATTTGGTATCAGAGCTTTGGTTTACAAAGCTAGAGAACAAGACACATTAGAAACATACGAAAGAATTCATCAGATATTGGGTTAGTAAAATCCAATGGGAATGACTCGTTAGAGATAGGATCAGTAGTATCTTAGAACGAGTGTGAAGAGTATATTTTTCAAATGAAAACAATTTATGTTTTGAAAATTTAAATCACTTCTACGTATTTGATTATTTATTTATTTGAATATGGACAATTCAGTATATAAAGAATTTGCATATACGCCTTGCAAACGTATATTCAAGGTTTTAATATACTGGATAGATATAGAATCACACTCTAGTCGCCCGAAGATGATTCTGATGATAGTTCGAACATCATCAGAATTGGTATTCGTGTTTCGAAGGTGTGATTTTCTATATATTTCCATTAGGCTGGTGTGAGAACCAAAACTTATATATAGCTAGAATACATTGTTGTGATTTGGCATCAAAAATCTGATTTTTGTATATATATCAAATTTATGGATTTGAAACTCTAATCCACTAACTGATTGATGTTTGTGTTGTTTGTTTATTTGTTTGCTAATTTTTAGCCACTTAGCCTAACAGAACCAAATATTGAATTGTATCGAAAATTGGTTGCGTTTGCTTGCATATACATATATATCATTGAACAGGTCATAGCAAGGAGGCTAGAGCAGAGAATAAAATTTGTTTGCCCGACAAATAGGTACATGTTTACTACATAATTTCCTGTTTTGTTTGGGTGATGATGATTTTGTGAGCCTATTGGCTAGCCGCTTGGCTTTTTCTTTTTCTTTTTGAGATCTGAAGGACCGGGGAAGCTATTTGAAATTCCCCGATGCTCCCGGTGCAGGGGAGGTTATGGCGAAATTTTTCAAAAATTTAGGGTGTTAGCCAAATTTTTGAAATTTTGAAAATTCTCAGAAACTGAAAAGTTGGAGAATGGAAGCCAGGTCGAGCGTAGTGTTGAATAATCAAACCACTTTCGACTTTGTTCCTTTTCGGGGACGAAAAGTTTTAAGTGGGGGAGATTGTAACAACCCGAAAATCTGGGCCAGTTTAAAATTTTTATTTTGGCAATTTTAGCGAATTTTGAATATTTAAAATGAATTATTTTAAATAATATCGACGTGAAATTTATTTTGAATAGAATTCGAACGTATATATTATACGCGTCGTCGTTAGAATATAAATATTTATATATAATTATAAATAGAATTGAAAATGGCGCGGTAGTTCGATAATTCGATTTCAAACTTCAATTGAATGTACCGGGTGCAAAACAATCCGGATTTTAGTGAAACCAAAAATAATGGAATCGAATAGTGAATATCTTTCCAACGAATCCGAAAAATCAAAAGTTCGTAGCGGGAATCAAAAGTTATGTCCAGTTGAAAATTCTGAATAGTCGCTATGGAATTCAGGCCCTTAAAAATGGACATTTTGCAAATGACCTCGGATTTCGACGAAACCACTTTTGTTGGATCCGCAGTGTCAAGTTATCGCTAGGTTTCAAATTTCATAATTTTTCGAATCAATATGTGAGCGTGGCATAGGAAAACGTGTTTTGACCATTTCAGTTGATTTTAATCGACTGGAAATTGGCCATTTTTCCAACGGTCTCAGAATTCAACGAAACTGGTTTTGTTAGGACCGTATCGTCAATACGAAGCTAGAAAATATTTTTCTGGAATTTTTCTAGTTAGTATGTGACCCCGGTAATTTGAAATGTACGTTTAAAATTCAATATAGCGATTTAAATGTAAATTCCACGGAAACTTATCGAGACGATTGAATCAGCTTGCGAGACATATCCCATTGTGTTCGGAATGGGGGTAAAACACTATGGACGACAGGCGGTGGGCCTCGTTTCGAGGTCGTATGTAAAAGTCAACTTTATGAAATAATTAAATAATAAAATAAAATAATTAAAAATATCTCCTCTCCTCCCCTTAATTCATTCTGGCCCCCCCCTCTTTAAAATCAAATCGAAACAGAAATATAAAAAAAAAAAAAAAAAAAAAGAAGAAGAAAAAGGGGATCGGGATCGATCCCCGTGCCACCGTCGCCCTCCCAACGCGTCGCGCCTTGCGCCGACGAGACCACCCCCCCCCAGCCACCCTCCGTCCTCCGATCGAACACCGCCCAACCCGTCGCCTGGCCCTCTTCTCCAACGCGAGGACCCCAAAATCGCGCCTCCTCCCTCTCCTCTGGAAACAACCGACGCCCCCTGATTGAAGAAACCAAAGCCCCCCCCCCCACCGCAACCACCTGCCGCCGACATCGACGCCCCCTGGAAGCCATCTCTGACGAAGACGACGCCCCACCCCTTTTTCTTCGAGTACAGTAAGTTTTTTTTCTTAATTTATTTTTATTTTAATCTAAAAACTAATTTCGATTTAAATAGATTATAAAACTGATTTATAAAATGTTTTAAAAAATTAATTTCTGATTTTGTTAAAGGTTTAAAACTGAAATTTTTATAAAATATAAAAACTGTTTTGAAAAGTAAATTAAAAACTGAATAAAATAAATAAAGTTTAAAACTGAAACTGTTTTAAAAATAAAGTAAAAAAAAAAAACTGATTTCAAAAGAATTTAAAAACTGATCTATAAAGAAAATAAAAACTGATTTTTAATAGGAAGTAAAACTGATTTTATTTTGAAAGGGAAAATGATTTTTTTTAAACTGAATTTAAAATGATTTCTAAACTAGGAAGAGATTAGAAATTTAAAAGGAAAAATCAGATTTCTATATATCGAAAGTTCGAAAGAAAAATATAGTTTTATGTTTTGAACTTCGAAAGAAAATTTGATTTTTATATATTGAACTTCGGAATAAAAATGTGATTTTTATATATTGAATAACAAAGTAAAAATTCGATTTTTGCGTATGTAGTGAAAGCAGCAACGAAGGTGACAAAAAGGCGAAACGACGAAGACTTCTGCAAATGAAGAGCCGTGGAGCTAAGATAGCTATATGTGAGAATTTCTCACCTTTCTATTTTATTTCTAGTTATATATATATACTAGGATGCAGACGGTGCTTAGTAGCACCCGACACAATCGTCCACAGACCATGGACTTGTTTGTTTGACTGTTTGGTGATTGATTGCGATATTGGTTTGAATGTGGTTTGTGGTGTGAAAAATCGAATCGATAAATTGGTTAGGATTAGACGTGCGCCGTTATAAGGCGAAGGAGTAAGGCTAGGTTAGACCCTTACTCCAAAGTTTGTGGTTTGCATAACGAATTGATTTGATTGATGTGTGAATGGCGTGGGCCTTCACTAGACCGGGGATAAGGCTAGGCCTTGTCCCGTTTCTAGTATCGTGCCGTTATGCCGCCGAAATTTTCTAAAATAAGTTAGAAAAAAAATAAAAATAGCATTTTATTTAACGAATGAACTGAATAGAAATTCATATGTTAAAATAAAATGTGTTATCGTTAAAAATATAATTTTTAACGTGAATGTGAATAAATAAATATTCATTTACAAACCAGACGGTTTGTTTATGTACACCTATTTGAATGACGTTGATTGGGTCGATAAATTTTACACATCGCCTAACTGCACAAATAAAATATGTGTTTGATTGTTTGAAACCCCACACGGGTGTTAGGATGAAATTTGAAGTTCACTCATCCTGATTGATTAAATATGTCGATCGATTGATTGACAAGCTGCTATAAGCGTTAAATGTCTATATTTGATGCTTATACAGTGTAGTGCACTTTGGTTGATGGTTGATTATTCATCGTTGTTGATATATACATGTGTTGTAGAAAATCCATATAATTAACATTATATGGTAATTGATTGGGCCTCATTCCAGTTTCAAAAAAAAAAGAAATATTTGAAATAGAAATATTTGAAATAGAAATATTTGAAATAGAATATTTGAAAATAGAAATATGTGAAGCCGTGAGGATTAGATTGACGCCATTTTGACGTGAACGATATTTATATCGATTTTATTCATTTTAAAATGAATATTGAAAAGTGATTTCGAAATCGAATATTTTGAAATAAATTGAATTGAAAACGATTTCGAAATGAATTGAATTGAAAACGATTTCGAAATGAATTGAATTGAAAACGATTTCGAAATGAATAGAATTGAAAACGATTTCGAAATGAATTGAATTGAAAACGATTTCGAAATGAATTGAATGGAAAACGATTTCGAAATGAATTGAATTGAAAACGATTTCGAAATGAATTGAATTGAAAACGATTTCGAAATGAATTGAATGGAAAACGATTTCGAAATGAATTGAATTGAAAACGATTTCGAAATGAATTGAATTGAAAACGATTTCGAAATGAATTGAATTGAAAACGATTTCGAAATGAATGGAATGGAAAACGATTTCGAAATGAATTGAATTGAAAACGATTTCGAAATGAATTGAATTGAAAACGATTTCGAAATGAATTGAATTGAAAACGAATTCGAATTGAATTGAAAGCAAAGTGAAATAAATTCAAATTGAATTGAAATTTGAATTGAATAGAAATGGATTTTAAAACGAATTTATAAAGAAGAATTCAATTTTGATTTGAATTGAAATGGAAGTTGAAAATGTTTTTGAAACGAATTCAAAACTATTTATATAATTCGTTTTAAATAGAAATCGACGATATATATATTATATATATATTATATATAATATAATGGCCTGAATAGAACGCGCCGCGCCGCGGCAGTTCGCGAATTTCGACCATTTATTTCAAACGGGCATTACGGGAGATCCGACCGTCGGATTCTCCTAAAACCGGAACCGTTGGGTTCGTATCGAAAAGAGCTTTCTAACGAATGTGAGAAATTTGAAATCTAACGGTTGGATTTGGAGACACGTCCAAATCAAATTGGAAAAAGGTCGCTGTAAGTGCAGTTCGATGGCCATTGTTGGAAATCGACTGTACGGGCCTTGATAAAATTATTAAAAATAGTAATAATTTGTGTAAAATCATAAGAAATGATTTGTGAAAGTTTGGGATGAAAAACTCCATATTTGAAAAGATAAAAATAGATTTTTATCGAAATGAACTAGTTTTGAACTAGAATTATAATTCTATTTATTTTTAAATAAATAAATTGAATTCGAAAAGGGTTTTAAAAGTAACCAAAATTCCAATGATTGCATTGGAGTGGATTTGAATCGAAATTGTCTTCGGAATATTTCGATGTTGGAATTCGTGATATTACAGGTGTTGTTATGGAAATTTGAAAGATATATATTTGTATCGTTATTTCCAATACGACATTTGTTAGTCGTAGAATTCGATATTGAATATAAGCCGATATATTTTCTATTCAGAGCCTTGTATTGAATATCGAATGTGATTTGGGTTTGTCGTGAATGGTGTCTTTACTAACACTGTTCTTGAACCCAGTTGAGAAAAGATTAAATCTTTTTATTTAGATTTAATGAAGTGTACCAATTAAATGATATTTAATTGGAATTGAATTGATATTGATTTTTGGGTTTATCGTGAACAGTGTTTTAAATAACACTTGTTCTTTAACCCGATAATTAATGAATGTGATTTGGGTTTGTCGTGAATGGTGTCTTCACTAACACTGTTCTTGAACCCAGTTGAGAAAAGATTAAATCTTTTGATTTAGATTTAATGAAGTGCACCAATTAAATAATATTTAATTGGAATTGAATGGATATTGATTTTTGGGTTTATCGTGAACAGTGTTTTAAATAACACTTGTTCTTTAACCCGATAATTAATGGGATGTGACTTTGGGTTTATCGTGAACCGTGTTTTAAATGACACTGATTCTTTAACCCAGTCACAGATTAAAACTAAGTGGAGTTTTAATGAATCTTTAATTAGATTGAAAAGATCGAGAATGGAGTATCACCAGTTTTGCTCCAGGCGATAGTTAAATCTTTAATTAGATTTGAACGTGAAATTTAGAAACTAACTGTCGGTTAGCCAAGCAGAAGGGTTTTCTGGATATTGATCTGATGTTGGTTTCGGCCTTCGGGGTTAATATTTGGGGAATTATTCTCTTGATTAATTTACGGTTAGTGACTAATGAATTGGAATGAGGCGTATGTTGTGTTTGTGTAACACTTTTATAAAATATACGCGAGTTATTCGGGAAGTCCGGGTTTATCCCATTCTGAATAATCGATACGACGATAAGTCGAAGTTGAAGACGGTGGTCGAAGACCGGAAGTCTTCACGTCGTTTGGGTAATTACTGATGATCTTGATTGGGCTGTACACCCAAGAAGATGGAAACCGTTAGTGATCGTCCAGACGTACTTGGAGATCGATGGATATGCGGGGTACTAGGTGCCTCCGGTTTCGTTCAGACCCAGAACGAACTTGTAAATGGACTGTGTGTCTGACATCGGATTTCATTCTGTGTGACTGATATCGGTTGCATAGGATGGTTTGCCTGTGTGGCATGCTAAGATGCAAGTGATCGAGGCTTCTGTTGAAAAGCAAAGTCTTGTGGTGATGATCAAAGCAAGGCCTTTGTGGCGTAGCTTTGTGTAACGTTTGATTCGCGAGTTTCACACCCGGTATGAACCAAAAACGGGAGACGGACCTCAGGGAGGACTTGCGTTTCTTTCTAGCTAGAAGTGGCGTCAGTGGTTTTACACGCCCTGACGAGTTTGACTTATGTTGTTGTTGCTGTTGCGAGGCGCCTCGGTTATATCGGTTTCGGCCGAATGCATTCTGGTCGGCTGACGGACCAGACTTACACCCCATAGGGTGGGGAGACGTATTGTTCAGGCATAATAATCCACTCCGTGTGGACCGGCCCTGACGATCCAAGGCTTGCCTGCGCGCTTGCCTGAGACACGGGCTAGAGCGTCTCGAATCGGTTGAGGACTATCTTTTGCCTCGGTTCATAGATGGAAATCCAATTTCCAAATACGTGACTTTGCGGTTTTATTTGTAAACCTATATATGGCGACATAGTGGCATGGGACGCTCATGCCGCCTATGATTGATACTTATGATTTGAAGTTGTTTTATACACTATGCACTTATTATAGTATCAAATGATTTGTTTTAAAACGTATCAAGCATTCTTTGGCTGTTATAAGGGAAAACCCTATCCCCCGGCTTGCGTTGCATTGTGTGATAGGACCTGGGTCTTATAACAGCTTCATTTTTCTTTATTTAGCATTGCGCTGTTGTTTTATGCACTGGTATTCTTGGGAGGAAACCCGTTCCGTGTTATACGGCGTGGTCCCTTGATTTACCCAATGATTGAAAATAAAGATTAAAAACTGTTTTAGTTCTCACACCAGTCACATGACTGACCTGGAGTTTATTGTTTTGACCTAAACTCTGGGTGCCCCTATTTTGACACGGGCAGCTAGTAGTTTTGGTTTTGCAGATTTATATTCACAGGATCCTGGTTTACAGCTGGAATGATATCCGGAAAGCTTTGTATCCGTATATCTCTTCTAGTTGTGTATTGTATTATTTTCCGCTGCTATGTATTTAAATGTAATTTAAATCTCTGATATTTCTGTGTAATATTCATTTGTTTATACTCTGTATATTCTTGTAATCTGATGCACTGTTGTAATATACAATGAAATGTTCTTCTGTATGCGTTCTGTTTTGTCGTGTTCTCAAACGATAGGGCGTTTCGAATGGTCTGGGTCGGTTTAGCGACTGGTTCGGACCGAGCGAGATTCCTTGCCGTCACATACATCTTGGTTCCTCTTTCATGTATAAACAAGAAGCCAATTTTTTTTTAAAGAGCCTTGATTTTTTTTAAACAGATCTGATAAAATGTCTATATAAACGTCACAAAATCCCTGCATAATCTTAAAAGTGTTTGCGAGATCTTGGAAAAGATTTGTTGTACACATTTCAACATTTGCAGCTAGACTTATTTATTTGTTATCCTACCCTGAATGCTAAAGGCTTGACAATTGTTTTATATTCTTACATTGTCTGCTTCACTTTAAATATATCCAGTATGTATAAAATAAGCAAAGCTAAACTTTCTTGCTTCCATCAAAGTAAAACAAAATCAAAGGAAATCCATGGAAAAAAACTTATCAGATCTTCACCATATCTCTACACATGTTCGTTGTCAAACATATCAACGCAAGAACTTTCCAAATTTGTAAAAATCAAATCTCATCGCTGGCAAAAGAAATGTGCTATCATCTCATTTCAAATGTTTCAGCTGCACATGGACATACTGATATCAGTTGATCTCCACACATTTCTCGCCGGCTCTGAGTCAAAATTCGCAGCACATGCTAACCTCTAACCATCATTCTCAAATCTGGGTGGAAATCTCACTGTCTTATCTTAAATTTGGCAAGGAAAGGAAAAAGACTGCCTTTGCTTCAAGAAGAAAATCTCTGCAACTCACAGCGACCATGTGAAAATATCTCGGTGTATCTTGACAAACATGTGAAAATCTCTTCTTCGGTTCTTCTCAATTAAAACATAGCCTGACATTGTCTATGTAAAATCTTCATCTGTCTCCTGTAAGTCCTTTTCAAAATCTTAAAACCAAATCGTGCCAAATATTGGAAATATAATGTTTCAACTGTTTTGTAGAAAATGACTGGCATATTAAATTCACTCTTTTTGTTCTAAACTACTGTGTATATATAACATAGTAACCATAAATATCATATAAAGAAGCCAACTTTTCCTTTCAATATCAAAATACAGTTTTTATGTATAATTTTCGAAAATTCGAGCATCGAAATTTCTGGGCCGTTACAATCATATAATTTATATTTATGTTTTCATATGATTTTATAATTTATAATACTCATTTATATCACTATGTTTTAATTCAAGAATTTCCAGAATTATCTATACAATTAAACACTTGAAAAATTGTTTTAAATACTTTATACATGGGTTATGTCGACATACATAATAGTATATGTCAACATACAACTATCATTTTTTTTGCAATTTTCAAAGGAATTGTCTTTTCATTATTTGTAATGTTCCAGAAGTGTTGCATCCTTTCAAATCTTATCAATAAGGGTTGAATTCGAATTTTTTAACCATTCTTCTTCTCCATCTTCACCCCTCCTCACTCCTTCATTAATATTTCTTATTTTATTGATTTCTACACTTCTACTTTATCGATTCTATGCTAACTACATAAAACTTCTTCTTTTCTCACTCTCTATCCATTACTCTCCGAAATGAAGTGCTATTGAGGAGTTATAGGGCAGTTGTAATCATTTGGGAAGTGCTTGGGAAAGGATGTGTTACTTGTAGCACTAAAATCAGGGAAATGGAGCGGTGTTAACCTTGTAGCCATGAAATCAAGGGTGTTTAGAGCGGTGTTAACCTTGTAGCCAAGAAATCAAGGGGATTGTACTTGGATATTAATATAGTAATAGAACTTTGTGTAACCCAGCATTGCGTGTGTAACACCCCGTGTATTCTATAACTGTGGAATTAACAAATTAAAGTATAATTAATTTGAAATCAAAGAACTAAGGGAAACGGGATACGCCATTGCGTACGTCTCGGAAAAATACGCGAAATAGAGTCCGAGTTTTCGAAAAATGGAGTCCGTATGAAGAAGATATAGCCTCTGGAAGTTTCTGAATTAAGTTTAAAATTTAAAAATCGGGCCCAATTGGCCAGGGCGGGAAAATTCCCGCGTAAGGCACCCAGGTCGACTGGGCTGTCGACCTGGTCTAACCAGGTCGACAGGGCTGTCGACAGGGCTGTCGACCTGGTCCAGAGCCAGGTCGAACCCAGCCCAACCTGGCTGGCCTATTCTCTGTTAGTCGATTTTCTATAGTCTGCTTTGTCATTAGGGCTAGGTGGCAGGCTCTAATTGGTCTCTCTTTCGAATGAATGGCTACGATCAATCCAAGCAACATCAATGGTCCTAATCAGTTCATAAACTCTATAAAATGACCCTAGACTCTACCTAGGTTTCTTACACAATTCTCTAGCCTCCATTGCTCTCTTTTTCTAATAAAAAAATAAAAATGGCGTCGCTGCTCTGCTGGAATTAAAACTAGAAGATAATCAACATCAGCCTAAGCAACTCAATTCAAACTAGAGATTAGAGTTTCTGCAAAGATTCTACAACAAGTTAAAGTTCTTTCTTTAATCCAATCAAGGCAAGTACAGTTATTTTCCGCTATAAACGTTAATTATAATTTTGATATGTTTTTAATTCTGAATCTGAGATTGTATATATATTCTCTTCTGTCAGATTTGTTTTTCTGTGACTGTTCTGTATCCCTTTTCTTCTTTTCTGTTTTTATAGCCAGGCTACCACGAGCCTGTGCCTAATCTCATAAGAGATGAACGTATGAACGCAAATTTTGGGATAAATAATGAATGATGCGAAATTTGACAAGACTAAATTGAATGTATGACTTTAGGTCTGAGGCATAAAATATATTGGACATATGCATAAATTTGACTATGAACATATAATTTATGCATGTTGTATGCATAGTTATGTTGTAATTTAGAACTGTAATTAATGAGCATATGTTGTAAACTAGATTTGGATCTATGCATATTCTATGATAGAAGAAAAGAGGAACCATTGTAAGATTACATATGATTTGAGATTTTGGACAAAATGCATATAAAAGTCAAGATATGATTTTTAGAAGATATGATTTAAAGATTTATATTGTTGGGTATAGTTTGCATAATGATTCATGACTCAAAAAGGAGAAGATATGGAAACTTAGGTGTAAAGATTTACATTAATTAGGATATCTATAGGGATTTTTGGATATATGGCATGCATTGAAATTAATGGTTATATTTGGTATAATTTATATGTGAATCTGCTGCAAAATGCTAGTTTAACAAAAATTGGAACATAGGTTATATGGCAAATTATGTCCATATTCTGCTCTTATGCAAACATGGAGTATATGTTGTGAATCATGACAATTATGTAAGCATATGAATTTAGGCCAATTTATGATTGGGCAAGGCATGTAAATAGAACTTTTAGAAATATTAAATTTGCTAAATTTGCTAATTTGTCAAGTTGCCTAAACTACTAGTTTTGTTATATTGCCTAGACTGCTAATTAGATTGAAATGCCTAATCTGTTAAATTTGTCGTTTGAAATGTCTAACCTGTTATATGCCAAAATCTGCTAAGTTGCTAAATCTGTTAAATCCGTTAAGTCATATAAAATCTGTTATCTGCTATGTTGATATAATCATCCTGTTATTGATATAATCTGAATTGGCATATATATTGGGCGTGCGCACAAACGGTAAATTATTAATTAATTGGCCGTAAAGATAAACATGGCTAACTCGAGGTTAGAATGAGTTTGCGGCGTAAATCTGCCCGGAACCGCCCGGCACATCCAGTGGCCGCAAACAATAGGTTCTAATGTGAGAAGTTAGTCATAACATGCGTAAGACACGAGGTTAGGTCTGGCTTGTGGCAGAAGTCTGCCCGGAACCGCCCGGCATATCCAGCGGCCACAAGCTACCGACCTAATGTGAGAGGTCTGTGCACTAATAATTAATTAATGCAAAATCTAAGATAAGAATGACATCTAAAACGTATTGGGGAAAATAGGGTTAAACCAAAGGGATTAATAGATGTAGTAAAACCCGTCCATGAATCTGTAGGCCCAATACAAAGTTAGACAAATCTGAAAAATCTATACATCTGACCTGTTAGTCTGAAAACTTGTTAACTTAATTTGTGAATTAGTAAATCTGAATTCTGTATGTCTGAACTTGTAAACAAGTTAATCTGAAATCTGTTAGTCTGGGGACACAAGGTTAGGAGGGGAATTACTTGTGTCATCTATTGTTTGGGACCCATATTAGTCAGTAACCCTTTCTGGTATCAAAACTTTGACCCAACAGTAGGTAGGGTCCGGGCACGCTTACTGAACTAATTATAAGTGGTTCATTCTGATAATGGCGAGGGGTGTTGATGGTGCGTTCCAACCGGGTCATGTGCGTGCATGGATCCCGGTCTGCCTCTGAGGATGTAAGACGCCGTGACATCTGTAAATAGGTCTGTGCCAATTGGTTGTCACTTTAGGGAGTGATACACCCTACTGTGGGGCCGACACAGGATATTTATGTATTAGGGAGCCGATCGCTTGGGGTAGGGTTTTAGGGTACGCTTAGTTCTGTCTGTTTCTGTTGGTACCGTCTGTTTCTGTTGGGTGGTAACACCTGTCTGTTTCTGTGTGGTACCGTCTGTTCGGGTGGTAAAGGCCCATTACTAGTGTACACCTAATTCCACATTCTGTCTCCATAGGGATAAATCTGTTTCTTCTTCTGTCTGTTTCTGATCGGGTAGTAAAGGCCCATTATTAGCATTCTGTTTCTGTTAAAGTATTCTGTACCCGTTCCTGCTTCAATTTAGACATTAGGGTGACACCTAATTCTGCTATACTAGTATTAGTGCAGAGAAGTGTAAAACAATAGTTTGTATCATTCTGTTTTTCTGTTATATCTGCTACACCTGTTATAGTTATCTCACATCCAGTTTTATGTTCATATCATATTATATTTATCTGTTCATATGCTGAAAGTCACTGGACTTGCCAGACTTTTTGTCTGACCCTTGTTGTTTCGCCTCCTTTCTTCCGTTTCCCCCCCCCCCCCCCCAGGTTATCCAAGGAGGGAAATACTTTAGCTTGATCCGGATTTCTCTTTGCTTGAAGTGCTTAAAGTATGGCTTGGCTCTGTATAGCTTCCGTTCCATGGGGATTATGATTTTAAACTATGCATTTTGAAGGCTTTTGTACAAGACTGATATTTTGTACTTGAATTCTGAAATTGAAAGGATGTAACCATATTAATTTCTGTTTCCGCTGTAATAAAGTTAAAATTTTTCAAGTACTGTTTTATCTGTCTTGTAAGTTTCTGTTCTGTTTACTAAAATGCTCCACCAAAGTTAAGGCATTCCCTTTGTGAGTGACCTTAACGGAGGTGGGGTGTTACAGCGTGGGACTGGACGTAAGAGTAATCCGAACCAATATAAAATCCAGTGTGTTCTTTTCTTTTCCTACGTTTTATTTTCATTTATTTCTGTGTTTGTATTTGATTATGTGTCTATGATCATCTCTGTGGTGTGTAATTCGTATAGTAGATCATATAAATTTTAGATTTTCATAAATTCCTTGTAAACACTATTCACCCCCCTCTAGTGTTTGCTTTGCCTTAAGATCTGCATTCCACATTCCCTAACAATTGGTATCAGAGTAAGGTTTTTCAAAAAGTTCATAATCTGATTTTTTAAAATATTAAATGGAAACCTACATAGATAATCATAATTCTTTGTAGAGGGTCAGTTCACTGTTACACAACCACTGTTTAATGGTAGTAATTATTCATGTTGGGCATGTAGAATGAAAATATATTAACAGTTAGTAGATTTAGGCACAGGGAATATCTCACAGACTGAATACGTAGAACCCACAACTAATTTTGCACAATGGAGTAATGCACAAAAGGCTGCTGCACAAAGCAATTCCAAAGCCATGAATATGTAATTCTGTTCATTAGATAGAAATGAATTTAACAGAGTGTCAGTTTGTAAATAGAATTATGTAATATGAAGAACTTGTAAAGTTATTCATGCAGGAACCAATTAAGTCAAACAGACTAAGATATCAATGCTAATTAATCAGTTTGAGTTATTCAATATGAATGAGAATGAATCTATCTTCGACATGTACTACAGATTCCAAGAGAAAGTGTATTCATTGATAGCAGTGGGAAAACTTATTCAAAAGAAGACAAATTCAAAAAAATATTGAGTTCATTGACTTCAAAATGGGATTAGAAAACATTGGCGATTGAAGAAGCCCACAATGTATGTGAAATGAGGATTCAGGTGTTAATCAGAAATCTGTTGTCTTTTGAAGTCCAATTGTGATGGCCGGGAATTTCGCTCGATCCGAATCAGTCGTTAAACCGATCTAGACCGTTCGAAACCCCTGATCATTTTAGAACAGGACAAAACAGAACGTAGACGAAAGAACATTTCATTGCTATTACAACAATCCCATCAGATACAAGAATATACAGAGTATAATTGAATGAATTTCATTCGATAAATATCAGAGATTACAATAAATTACATAGCAGCGGAAAAATAATACAAAGCACAACTGAAAGTAATACACGTATACAGAGCTTTCCGAGCATCGTTCCAGCTGTAAATCAGGATCCTGTGAATATAAATCTGCAAAACCAAAACTACTAGCTGCCCGTGTCGAAAATAAGGGCACCCAGAGTTTAGGTTAAAACAATAAACTCCAGGTCAGTCAAATGACTGGTGTGAGAACTAAAACAGTTATTTAAACTTTACTTTAAAAGAGAGTAATTCAAGGGACCACGCCGTATAACACGGAACGGGTTTCCTCCCAAGAATACCAGTGCATAGAATAAACAGCGCAATGCTTTTTCGAAAAATGAAGCTATTATAAGACCTAGGTCCCATCACACAATGCAACGCAAGCCGGAGGATAGGGTTTTCCCTTATAATAGCTAAACATGCTTGGTACGTTTTAAAAACAAATCATTTGATACTATAATAAGTGTATAGTGTCAAAACATTTCAATCATAAATATCAATCCTAGGCGGCATGGGTACCATCTATCATGTCGCCATACTAGTTCTACAATTAAAACCGAAATGCATGTATTGGAAATTGGATTTCCGTCATGAGTCGAGGCAAGGGGCAAGCTCCTCTCCGCTTTCGAGACACTCTAGCAAATGTCTCAGGACTACACACTCTGGGCAATCCTGGATGCTTCAGGGTCGGTCCTCACTTACGTTAGAGGATTGGCAATTCCTGAACACACGTTTCCCGGTCCTTACAGACCTATAATCGAGGCGCCTCATCCAACAACGACATAGGTGAAAAGTATATAAATGTCAGGGCTGGTAAGTCACTGCCACCACCAAAGCTAGAAAGAAACGTCGTGCTCTCCCTGCAGTCCGTATCCCATTTTTGACTCATACCGAGGTGTGAGGCTCGCGAATTCACGTTATACACAAAGCTTCCACGTAGGCCGTGCTTTGATCATCAACCACAAGACTCTGCTTTTCGACAAAAGCCTTGATCATTGCATCTTAGCGTGCCACACAGGCAATTCATGCCATGCGACTGATGTCCATCGATATACAACCTCTGAGCTCGTACGTCTCAGAGAAGGGGGTTAAGCAAAAGAATAAATTCTCCGCCGCCAAACAGATGTATATTTAATAGAAATCAATCAACACAGAATAAAATCCAATGTCAGACACACAATCCATTTACAAGTCCGTTCTGGGTCTGAACGAAACCGGAGGCACTTTCCTCGCATATCCATCCATCTCCAAGTACGTCTGGATGACCACCAACTATTTCCATCCTCTTGGGTGTACAGCCCAATGAGGATCGTCAGTAATTATCCAAACGATGTGAAGACTTCCGGCCTTCGACCACCGTCTTCATCTTCGACATATCGTCGAATCGGTTATTCAGAATGGGTATAAACCCGGACTTTCCGAACAACCCGCGTATATTAAAAACAAATGTTACACAAACACAACATACGCCTCATTCCAATTCATTAGTCACTAACTGCAAATTAGCAAGAGAACAATTTCCCAAATATTAACCCCGAAGGCCGAAACCAACATCAGATCAATATCCAGGAGACCACTATCTTAACTAATCTACAGCTAGTTTCTAAATTTCAATTCTTAGGGAAGGATTCCCATTAATTTTATCCAAGATAAATTCTTTAAAATTTATCCTTTAATATTCCTTTGGATGTCATTTCAAACCAAATTATGGTTTTCCAAACAAGTCGAGATTAGCGAACCACACCGAAGTAATTATTTATTTTATTTCCCAATCCCAACCTATTCATCCCATGAAGCAAAACTGGTAATACTCCATTTCTAACACCACGGTGTTATCGGTAAAATTAATTACCATTTCACGTTCAAATATAATTAAAGATTTAACTATCGCTTTGGAGCAAAACTGGTGATACTTCGTTCTCGCTTATTTGCCAAATTTGATAATTTAGATTGTCGATTCATGTTTCAATCTAATTTCAGATTCATTAAAACTCCTTTTACTGGGTTAAAGAACTAGTGTCATTTAAAAGACAGTTCACGATAAACCCAAATCATATCCTATTTATTATCGGGTTAAAGAACTAGTGTTATTTAAAACACTGTTCACGATAAACCCACAAATCAATTCTAATTCAGTTCCATTTTATTTATTTAAAAATAAATAGGTTTTAATTTTAGTTCGAAACTAGTTCATTTCGATAAAAATCTATTTTTATCTTTTCAAATATGGAGTGTTTCGTCCCAATTTTTCCTAAATCATTTCTTATGATTTTACACAAATTATTACTATTTTTAATAATTTTATCAAGGCCCGTACAGTCGATTTCCATCAACGGCCATCGAACTGCACTTACAGCGACCTTTTCCAAATTTGATTTGGACGTATCTCCAAATCCAACCGTTAGATTTCAAATTTCTAATATTCGTTAGAAGGTTCTTTTTGATACGAACCCAACGGTTCCGGTTTTAGGAGAATCCGACGGTCGGATCTCCCGTAATGTCCGTTTGAAATAAATGGTCGAAATTCACGAACTACCGCAGCGCGGCGCGTTCTATTCAGGCCATTATATTTTATATATAATATATATTTCGTCGATTTCTATTTAAAACGAATTTTATAAATCGTTTTAAATTCGTTTCAAAAACAATTTCAACTTCCATTTCAATTCAAATCAAAATTGAATTTTTCCTTATAAATTCGTTTTAAAATTCATTTGAATTCAATTCAAATTTCAATTCAATTTGAATTCATTTTAAATTGATTTTTACTTCTATTTCAATTCGTTTTCAATTCAATTTGAATTCAATTCGTTTTCTATTCAAATCAAATTCAATTCGTTTTCTATTCAAATCAAATTCAATTCGTTATATATTCATTTCAATTCAAATTCGTTATACATTCATTTAAATTCAAATTCGTTATATATTCATTTCAATTCAAATTCGTTATATATTCATTTCAATTCAAATTCGTTTTCTATTCGATTCAATTCAAATTGGTTTTCCATTCGATTCAATTCGAATTTCTTTATCTATTCAATTCAATTTGAATTTCTTTCCTATTCAATTTATAAAAATTAATATAATCGATATAAATACCGTTCGCGTCAAAATAGCGCATCTCTAATCAACACGGCTTTATATATTTCAATAATTCCGTTATTCTATTCAACAAATGAATATTTATTCTTGTCGACACATGACTAATTTCAAGGAATGAGTACTGTCCACGTGTGACTATTTTTGTTATTTAATATATTTTATGAAAATTAAGGTATCTATCATATGATATTAAATCAGACTCCAACCGTAAATTAGTAAGAGAACGATTCCCTGAATATCAACCCCGAAGGCCGAAACCAACATCAGATCAATATCCAGGAGACCACTCATCTCATCTATTTTCCAGTTGATTTCAAATTTCATATATGATAAAGATGTAAATTTTATTGTTAAAATATTTCGTTCAACACATGACTAATCTCAACGGATGGGTACAGTAAGCACATGAACCTTTATTTTATAATGTTAAAGATGTAAATTTTATTGTTAAAATATTTCGTTCAACACATGACTAACCTCAACGGATGAGTACAATCAACACATGAACCTTTATTTTATAATATTCTTTATCTTCTCAATTGGAATGAGGCCCAATCAATCACCATATAAAGTTAATTATATGGATTCCATACAACAAATGTATATAATAGCAACAATAAATAATCAACCATCATCCAAAGTGCACTACACTGTATAAGCATCAAATATAGATATTTAACGCTTATAACAGCCTGTCGATCTATCGATCGACATACAACTAATTATTGGGATTGGTGTATGCCGAATTTTATCCCAATAGCCGTGTGGGGTTTCAAACAATCAAACACAGATTTTATTTGTGCAGTTGGGCGATGTGTAAAATTTATCGACCCAATCAATATCAGTCAAATCAGTGTATATAAACAAATTGTCCGATTTGTTTATAAATATTTATTTATTCATTTTCAAGTTAAAAACTATATTTTTAACGACCAAAATATTCTATTCAAACTATGAATATTCTATTCGGTTCATTTATTCAATAAAATGATATTTTTATTTCTCTAACATATTTTAGAAAATTTCGGCGGCATAACAGCACGATACTAGAAACGGGACAAGGCCTAGCCTTATCCCCGGTCTAGTGAAGCCCCACGCCATTCACACATCAATCAAATCAATTTCATTTCACCAAACAATTAAACAAACAAGCCATCCATGGTCTGTGGATGACGGGTGTCGGGTGCTACTAAACACCGTCTGCATCCTAGTATATATATATAACTAGAAAAATTGAAAGGTGAGAAATTCTCACCGATAGCTATCCTAATTTCACGAC
Organism: Allium sativum; assembly: GCA_030737875.1. NCBI lineage: Eukaryota > Viridiplantae > Streptophyta > Magnoliopsida > Asparagales > Amaryllidaceae > Allium > Allium sativum. The sequence continues at coordinate 250,493,776 of CM060918.1, read as the reverse complement.
ACTTCATTGATAGAAATCTTCATTGTTCTCGCCTTTTGTCGCTTTCGTTGCCCGTATCCTCTACATATGTAAAAATCACATTTTTACTTCGCTATTCAATATATAAAAATCGAATTTTTACTTCGCTATTCAATATATAAAAATCGAATTTTTACTTCGCTATTCAATATATAAAAATCAAATTTTTACTTCGCTATTCAATATATAAAAATCAAATTTTTACTTCGTTATTCAATATATAAAAATCAAATTTTTACTTCGCTATTCAATATATAAAATCGAATTTTTACTTCGCTATTCAATATATAAAAATCGAATTTTTACTTCGCTATTCAATATATAAAAATCGAATTTTTACCATGCTATTCAATATATAAAAATCTCGCCTTTTCAAATATAAAGATTTCGCCTTTTCAAATATATCATTATAAAATCATAATTTTATTTTGCTACACATATAAAGATGATATTTCTAATATTCCTATCATGTAAAAATTATATTTTTAATTCTCTACATAAACAAAAATCCTAATTTTTTTCATCTTCTATATAGTAAAGATTATATTTTTCATACTTTAAAAATATAAAAATCTTATTTTTATTACTTTAAAAATATAAAAAATCAGATTTATATATATATAGATATATTTTTTTATCATCACTAAAAATCAGTTTTATATAAACAACAATAATAAAAAGAAAAGGACTTAGAGCTAGTGGCGAGGGGGGGGGGTTTCTTCGGTCGGCAGCAGGGTAGGGGGGTGCTGCGCGTTCGTCTGGGGATGGGGGGGTGTCGGCACGAGGCAGAGGAGGGGGGCTTCGACGCGTCGATCGAGGAAGGGGGGTTTCGGAGGTGGCGCCCTCCTTTGAGGCGGCGGCGGCGATCAATCGGGGGGGGGGGGGGGGGTTCCCCCCCGTCTTTTTCTTTCTATTTTTTTTTGATTTTGATTTTCTGAAAGAAGAAATGAAATAGGGGGGTTACGGGTGTAAAGGGGATATATATATATATATTATATTATTTTAAATTTCCATCAAAAAGTAATTTTTATTTTCGACCTCAAAACGAGGCCCACCGCCTGTCGTCCATAGCGTTTTACCCCTATTCCGAACACAATGGGATATGTATCGTAGGCTGGTTCGGTTGTTACAATCAGTTTTCGTCAAAATCAACATATATCTCTATATATTGATTTTGAACGCGCATTTCAATTTACCGGGGTCACATAGTAACTCGAAAAATTATAGAAAAATATTTTCTAGCTTCGTATTGACGATACGGTCCTAACAAAACTAGTTCCGTCGAATTCTGAGACAGTTGGAAAAATTGCCATTTTCCAGTCGATTAAAATCAACTAAAACTGGTCAAACGCGTTTTCCTTTGCCACGCTCACATAATGATTCGAAAAATTATGAAATTTGAAACCTAGCAATAATTTGACATCACGGACCCAACAAAAGTGGTTTCGTCGAAATCCGAGGTCGTTTGCAAAATGTCTATTTTTAAGGGCCTGAATTCCATAGCGACTATTCAGAATTTTCAACTGGGCATATCTTTTGATTCCCGCTATGAAATTTCGATTTTTCGGATTCGTTGGAAAGATATTCACAAATAGATTCTAATGTTTTTGGTTTCACTAAAATCCGGATTGTTTTGCACCCGGTACATTCAATTGAAGTTTGAAATCGAATTATCGAACTACCGCGCCATTTTCAATTCTATTTATAATTATATATAATTATTTATATTCTAACGACGACGTATATAATATATACGTTCGAATTATATTCAAAATAAATTTCTCGTCGATATTATTTAAAATAATTCATTTTAAATGTTCAAAATTCGCTAAAATTGCCAAAATAAAAATTTTAAACTGGCCCAGATTTTCTGGGTTATTACAATCTCCCCCACTTAAAACTTTTCGTCCCCGAAAAGGAACAAAGTCGAAAGTGTTTTGATCAATCAACTCTACGTTCGATCTGGCTTCCATTCTCCAACTTTTCAGTTTCTGAGAATTTTCAAATTCTTCAAAAATTTGGCTAACACCCTAAATTTTTGAAAAATTTCGCCATAACTTCCCCTGCACCGGGAGCCACGGGAAAATCCCGAAATTGCCATACAGGCCTTCTGATCTCAAAAAGAAAAAGAAAAGGCCAAGCGGCTAGCCAATAGGCTCATAAAATCATCATCACCCAAACAAAACAGTAAATTATAGTAAACATGTACCTATTTGTCGGGCAAACAAATTTTATTCTCTGCTCTAGCCTCCTTGCTATGACCTGTTCAATGTAAGCACATGTATATGCAAGCAAATGCAACCAATTTCAATACAATTCAATATTTGGTTCTATTAGGCATAATGGTTCAAAATTAGCAAACAAATAAACAACCAACACAAACATCAATCAATTAGTGGATTAACGTTACAAATTCATAATTTTGATACATATACAGAAAATCTTGTTATCGATGCCAATTCACAACAATAAATCTATCTATATAAGTTTTGGTTCTCATACCAGTCTAATGGAAATATATAGAAAATCACACCTTCAAAACACGAACACAAATTCTGATGATGATATATCAATCATCAGAATCATCTCCGGGTGTCTAGAATATGATTCTATATCTATCCAGTATATTAAAACTTCGAACATACGTTCATGACGCGTATATGCAAAATCTTTATATAGCGGATTGTCCAAATTCAAAATAAATAAATATTCAAATACGTTGAATTGATTTAAATTTTCAAAACAAAAATTGTTCTCATTTGAAAAGTATACTCTTCACAATCGTTCTAGGATACTACTGATCCTATCTCTAACGAGTCATTCTAATTGGATATTACTAATCCAATATCTGATGAATTATTTCGTATGGTTCTAATGTGTCTTGTTCTCGAGCTCTGTAAACCAAAGCTCTGATACCAAATGTGACGGCCGGGAATTTCGCTCGATCCGAATCAGTCGTTAAACCGATCTAGACCGTTCGAAACCCCTGATCGTTTTAGAACAGGACAAAACAGAATGTAGACGGAAGAACATTTCATTGCTATTACAACAATCCCATCAGATACAAGAATATACAGAGTATAATTGAATGAATTTCATTCGATAAATATCAGAGATTACAATAAATTACATAGCAGCGGAAAAATAATACAAAGCACAACTGAAAGTAATACATGGATACAGAGCTTTCCGAGCATCGTTCCAGCTGTAAATCAGGATCCTGTGAATATAAATCTACAAAACCAAAACTACTAGCTGCCCGTGTCGAAAATAAGGGCACCCAGAGTTTAGGTTAAAACAATAAACTCTAGGTCAGTCATGTGACTGGTGTGAGAACTAAAACAGTTATTTAAACTTTACTTTAAAAGAGAGAAATTCAAGGGACCACGCCGTATAACACGGAACAGGTTTCCTCCCAAGAATACCAGTGCATAGAATAAACAGCGCAATGCTTTTTCGAAAAATGAAGCTATTATAAGACCTAGGTCCCATCACACAATGCAACACAAGCCGGAGGATAGGGTTTTCCCTTATAATATCCAAACATGCTTGGTACGTTTTAAAAACAAATCATTTGATACTATATTAAGTATATAGTGTCAAAACATTTCAATCATAAATATCAATCCTAGGCGGCATGGGTACCATCTATCATATCGCCATACTAGTTCTACAATTAAAACCGAAACGCACGTATTGGAAATTGGATTTCCGTCATGAGTCGAGGCAAGGGGCAAGCTCCTCTCCGCTTTTGAGACACTCTAGCAAATGTCTCAGGACTACACACTCTGGGCAATCCTGGATACTTCAGGGTCGGTCCTCACTTACGTTAGAGGATTGGCAATTCCTGAACACACGTTTCCCGGTCCTTACAGACCTATAATTGAGGCGCCTCATCCAACAACCACATAGGTGAAAAGTATATAAATGTCAGGGCTGGTAAGTCACTGACACCACCAAAGCTAGAAAGAAACGTCGTGCTCTCCTTGCAGTCCGTATCCCGTTTTTGACTCATACCGAGGTGTGAGGCTCACGAATTCACGTTATACACAAAGCTGCCACGTAGGTCGTGCTTTGATCATCAACCACAATACTCTGCTTTTCAACAAAAGCCTAGATCATTGCATCTTAGCGTGCCACACAGGCAATTCATGCCATGCGACTGATGTCCATCGATATACAACCTCTGAGCTCGTACGTCTGAGAGAAGGGCGTTAAGCAAAAGAATAAATTCTCCGCCGCCAAACAGATGTATATTTAATAGAAATCAATCAACACAGAATAAAATCCAATGTCAGACACACAATCCATTTACAAGTCCGTTCTGGGTCTGAACGAAACCGGAGGCACTTTCCTCGCATATCCATCCATCTCCAAGTACGTCTGGACGACCACCAACTGTTTCCATCCTCTTGGGTGTACAGCCCAATCAGGATCGTCAGTAATTATCCAAACGATGTGAAGACTTCCGGCCTTCGACCACCGTCTTCATCTTCGACATATCGTCGAATCGGTTATTCAGAATGGGTATAAATCTGGACTTTCCGAACAACCCGCGTATATTAAAAACAAATATTACACAAACACAACATACGGCTCATTCCAATTCATTAGTCACTAACTGCAAATTAGCAAGAGAACAATTTCCCAAATATTAACCCCGAAGGCCGAAACCAACATCAGATCAATATCCAGGAGACCACTATCTTAACTAATCTACAGCTAGTTTCTAAATTTCAATTCTTAGGGAAGGATTCCCATTAATTTTATCCAAGATAAATTCTTTAAAATTTATCCTTTAATATTCCTTTGGATGTCATTTCAAACCAAATTATGGTTTTCCAAACAAGTCGAGATTAGCGAACCACACCGAAGTAATTATTTATTTTATTTCCCAATCCCAACCTATTCATCCCATGAAGCAAAACTGGTAATACTCCATTTCTAACACCACGGTGTTATCGGTAAAATTAATTACCATTTCACGTTCAAATATAATTAAAGATTTAACTATCGCTTTGGAGCAAAACTGGTGATACTTCGTTCTCGCTTATTTGCCAAATTTGATAATTTAGATTGTCAATTCATGTTTCAATCTAATTTCAGATTCATTAAAACTCCTTTTACTGGGTTAAAGAACTAGTGTCATTTAAAAGACAGTTCACGATAAACCCAAATCATATCCTATTTATTATCGGGTTAAAAAACTAGTGTTATTTAAAACACTGTTCACGATAAACCCACAAATCAATTCTAATTCAGTTCCATTTTATTTATTTAAAAATAAATAGGTTTTAATTTTAGTTCGAAACTAGTTCATTTCGATAAAAATCTATTTTTATCTTTTCAAATATGGAGTGTTTCGTCCCAATTTTTCCTAAATCATTTCTTATGATTTTACACAAATTATTACTATTTTTAATAATTTTATCAAGGCCCGTACAGTCGATTTCCATCAACGGCCATCGAACTGCACTTACAGCGACCTTTTCCAAATTTGATTTGGACGTATCTCCAAATCCAACCGTTAGATTTCAAATTTCTAATATTCGTTAGAAGGCTCTTTTCGATACGAACCCAACGGTTCCGGTTTTAGGAGAATCCGACGGTCGGATCTCCCGTAATGTCCGTTTGAAATAAATGGTCGAAATTCACGAACTACCGCGGCGCGGCGCGTTCTATTCAGGCCATTATATTTTATATATAATATATATTTCGTCGATTTCTATTTAAAACGAATTTTATAATTTGTTTTAAATTTGTTTCAAAAACAATTTCAACTTCCATTTCAATTCAAATCAAAATTGAATTTTTCCTTATAAATTCGTTTTAAAATTCATTTGAATTCAATTCAAATTTCAATTCAATTTGAATTCATTTCAAATTGATTTTTACTTCTATTTCAATTCGTTTTCAATTCAATTTGAATTCAATTCGTTTTCTATTCAAATCAAATTCAATTCGTTTTCTATTCAAATCAAATTCAATTCGTTATATATTCATTTCAATTCAAATTCGTTATATATTCATTTCAATTCAAATTCGTTATATATTCATTTCAATTCAAATTTGTTATATATTCATTTCAATTCAAATTCGTTTTCTATTCGATTCAATTCAAATTGGTTTTCCATTCGATTCAATTCGAATTTCTTTATCTATTCAATTCAATTTGAATTTCTTTCCTATTCAATTTATAAAAATTAATATAATCGATATAAATACCGTTCGCGTCAAAATAGCGCATCTCTAATCAACACGGCTTTATATATTTCAATAATTCCGTTATTCTATTCAACAAATGAATATTTATTCTTGTCGACACATGACTAATTTCAACGAATGAGTACTGTCCACGTGTGACTACTTTTGTTATTTAATATATTTTATGAAAATTAAGGTATCTATCGTATGATATTAAATCAGACTCCAACCGTAAATTAGTAAGAGAACGATTCCCTGAATATCAACCCCGAAGGCCGAAACCAACATCAGATCAATATCCAGGAGACCACTCATCTCATCTATTTTCCAGTTGATTTCAAATTTCATATATGATAAAGATGTAAATTTTATTGTTAAAATATTTCGTTCAACACATGACTAATCTCAACGGAAGGGTACAGTCAGCACATGAACCTTTATTTTATAATGTTAAAGATGGAAATTTTATTGTTAAAATATTTCGTTCAACACATGACTAACCTCAACGGATGAGTACAATCAACACATGAACCTTTATTTTATAATATTCTTTATCTTCTCAATTGGAATGAGGCCCAATCAATCACCATATAAAGTTAATTATATGGATTCCATACAACAAATGTATATAATAGCAACAATAAATAATCAACCATCATCCAAAGTGCACTACACTGTATAAGCATCAAATATAGATATTTAACGCTTATAACAGCCTGTCGATCTATCGATCGACATACAACTAATTATTGGGATTGGTGTATGCCGAATTTTATCCCAATATCCGTGTGGGGTTTCAAACAATCAAACACAGATTTTATTTGTGCAGTTGGGCGATGTGTAAAATTTATCGACCCAATCAATATTAGTCAAATCAGTGTATATAAACAAATCGGCCGATTTGTTTATAAATATTTATTTATTCACTTTCAAGTTAAAAATTATATTTTTAATGACCAAAATATTCTATTCAAACTATGAATATTCTATTCGGTTCATTTATTCAATAAAATGATATTTTTATTTCTCTAACATATTTTAGAAAATTTCGGCGGCATAACGGCACGATACTAGAAACGGGACAAGGCCTAGCCTTATCTCCGGTCTAGTGAAGGCCCACGCCATTCACACATCAATCAAATCAATTTCATTTCACCAAACAATTAAACAAACAAGCCATCCATGGTCTGTGGATGACGGGTGTCGGGTGCTACTAAACACCGTCTGCATCCTAGTATATATATATAACTAGAAAAAGAAATTGAAAGGTGAGAAATTCTCACCGATAGCTATCCCAATTTCACGACACTTCATTGATAGAAATCTTCATCGTTCTTGCCTTTTGTCGCTTTCGTTGCCCGTATCCTCTACATATGTAAAAATCGCATTTTTACTTCGCTATTCAATATATAAAAATCGAATTTTTACTTCGCTATTCAATATATAAAAATCGAATTTTTACATCGCTATTCAATATATAAAAATCAAATTTTTACTTCGCTATTCAATATATAAAAATCGAATTTTTACTTCGCTATTCAATATATAAAAATCAAATTTTTAATTCGTTATTCAATATATAAAAATCAAAATTTTACTTCGCTATTCAATATATAAAAATCGAATTTTTACTTCGCTATTCAATATATAAAAATCGAATTTTTACTTCGCTATTCAATATAGAAAAATCGAATTTTTACCATGCTATTCAATATATAAAAATCTCGCCTTTTCAAATATAAAGATTTCGCCTTTTCAAATATATCATTATAAAAATCACATTTTTATTTTGCTACATATATAAAGATGATATTTCTAATATTCCTATCATGTAAAAATTATATTTTTAATTCTCTACATAAACAAAAATCATAATTTTATCATCTTCTATATAGTAAAGATTATATTTTTAATACTTTAAAAATATAAAAATCATATTTTTATTACTTTAAAAATCTAAAAAATCAGATTTTTTTTTATCATCACTAAAAATCAGTTTTATATAAACAAAAATAATAAAAAGAAAAGGACTTACAGCTAGTGGCGAGGGGGGGTTTCTTCGGTCGGCAGCAGGGTAGGGGGGTGCTGCGCGTTCATCTGGGGATGGGGGTGTCGGCGCGAGGCAGAGCAGGGGGGCTTCGACGCGTCGATCGAGGAAGAGGGGTTTCGGAGGTGGCGCCCTCCTTTGAGGCGGCGGCGGCGATCAATGGGGGGGGGGGCAAGTTCCCCCCCGTCTTTCTCTTTCTATTTTTTTTATTTTGATTTTCTGAAAGAAGAAATGAAATAGAGGGGTTACGGGTATAAAGGGGAAATATATATATATATATATATATATATATATATTATATTATTTTAAATTTCCATCAAAAAGTAACTTTTATTTTCGACCTCAAAACGAGGCCCACCGCCTGTCGTCCATAGTGTTTTACCCCCATTCCGAACACAATGGGATATGTATCGTAGGCTGGTTCGGTTACAATCAGTTTTCGTCAAAATCAACATATATCTCTATATATTGATTTTGAATGCGCATTTCAATTTACCAGGGTCACATACTAACTCGAAAAATTACAGAATAATATTTTCTAGCTTCGTATTGACGATACAGTCCTAACAAAACTAGTTTCGTCGAATTCTGAGACCGTTGGAAAAATGGTCATTTTCTAGTCGATTAAAATCAACTGAAACTGGTCAAACGCGTTTTCCTTTGCCGCGCTCACATAATGATTCGAAAAATTATGAAATTTGAAACCTAGCAATAATTTGACATCACGGACCCAACAAAAGTGGTTTCGTCGAAATCCGAGGTCGTTTGCAAAATGTCTATTTTTAGGGGCCTGAATTCCATAGCGACTATTCAGAATTTTCAACTGGGCATATCTTTTGATTCCCACTATGAAATTTCGATTTTTCGGATTCGTTGGAAAGATATTCACAAATAGATTCTAATGTTTTTGGTTTCACTAAAATCCGGATTGTTTTGCACCCGGTACACTCAATTGAAGTTTGAAATCGAATTATCGAACTACCGCGCCATTTTCAATTCTATTTATAATTATATATAATTATTTATATTCTAACGACGACGTATATAATATATACGTTCGAATTATATTCAAAATAAATTTCTCGTCGATATTATTTAAAATAATTCATTTTAAATGTTCAAAATTCGCTAAAATTGCCAAAATAAAAATTTTAAACTGGCTCAGATTTTCCGGGTTATTACACCAATTACAGAAAAGAAAGGAAATTAAGCCAACTGAAAAGAAATCCATAGAATTTAAAGCAACAACAAATTATTTTGACTCAAGTAGTGAAGACGACGAAGAAACAGCCTTAATGACAAGACATTTCAGAAAATTTCTGAGATACACAAAGAGAAATAACTTTCAAAGAAATAACCAAGGAAGTTCAGGCAGATATGATGATTGATGTTATAACTGCAATAAACCAGGCCATATAAAGAGGATGTGTCCATATCCAAATAAATTGAATCAATAGACGGACAATAGCAATTCATCAAAGAAAAGAAAGAGGGCATACACAGTGACTTTAGATGATTTAGATTCATCATCAAGTGATGAAGAGCCAGAAACTAGAAATTCAAATATGCGTTTCACAGAAATTCATGATTCAGAAAATATCGAAGAAATGGATCTAAAAACCGGATACAGCTTAATTAATTTTTAAATTTTTTGGTTGATTGGATGCTTTGATTGTTTGCTTCGTTTTGAATTTGAAATTTAAACTTTAAAATTCAAACTTGAAATTTAAAATTCAAATTTGAAATTCAAAATAATAATAATAAAATTATAATTAGTAAAATAATAAAATAAATTTTGGTTGTTTGTTTGGTAATATTATTTCAGGAATTAGTTAAACCTGAAATATAAATCGATAATTTAAAACCAAAAGTCACAAAACTATATGTCCTTTGAAATTATGCATGTTAAAGGCCTGTAAAATGAAATTCAAAATTTGAATTTCAAAGGATTAAACTTTCGAACTTCCCTCCAACTCCTAAGGTCTAAAAGGTGTCAATGATTTCAGAAAAGTTGTGCCCATTCAATTCATATCTATTCAATTTTTATTTATATTCAATCTTATTCTCTCTACCTTTCATTAAAAATTCAAACTACTCTTCATATCTATTGCATTCAAAAACAAATCTCTAATGGCTTCCTGTAGCAATCCTCAAATAATGAGATTATCCAAAACCGTCAAAGGACATCAATAATGAGAGAAAAGCAATCAAAACCTATGTTGACTATGTAGCAAATGCAAAAGTCAATACGAGAGCTTTCGCCATCTTTGGAAATTTTCCGTCCAGTGATCTTACTTTTCTTTTCAATCACATTGAAGTATTGAGTTTGACTGACGCTTGGGGTAATGATGAAATGTGTTACCCAAAACTCGTAAAAATGTTCTATGCAAATCTTAATCGTGGCTTTTATGAAGGAGATGAAAATCAAATTTGGATTAGCATAAAAGGAACACAAATCGTTCTAGATTGTGAAATTTTGGGCAATATCCTAAATTGCAAAAGTACGGGCTCGAATTTTTCAGAATTCAGAATTGAAGAAACGGATTTGGAAACATATCACCACATATTTGAAAGTGATGCTCACATGGAATTCAAAAATCATTTTTTCACCCAAAAAACAAGAATCGTAAACCTCCTCCTATAGCATACAATCACTCCTCGTTCCTAAAACTTCAATAACCCAACTCTCAAAGTTCAAAATGCAATTTTTGCTATTATTGGTGGCTATGACATCAATTGAGCCAACATGATCTTAAAAGAATTCAAGCCCATAGAAACATCAACAAGAAAAAACACATTTTATTATGGAGTTTATCTTACTCGAATTTTCAAATATTTTGGAGTTGATCTCATAGGAGAAGAATTTTTACCAAGAAAGGTGTTTGAATCCACAAATATACACCTTATGCAAATTCCACTCACCTTCAAATCTTATGAGACATTCGAAGACAAACGAGATCGAATGCAATAAGCGCAAGTGCATATGGAAATCGAAGAAGAAGAAGAATCTTCTTTGGGAAGAATTGATTGTCCAATCAACAATAGAACCATTTCTAAAGAGATGATTATTCAAAATCAAGTGAAAATAGTAAAAAATCAAAAGAAGATCAAAAAGATTTTTACCAAAATGACTAAGTTCAAGGGCAAAATAGGAAGAAAAATTGGAATTTCATCTTCCTCCTCATCATTCGCTGAAATCTGCCCTATCAAGTTTAAGTTATCTTTAACATTTGCTTGTATTTGCTTTCAAATTTCGTATTTAGTGTCTTGTTATTAGTTGGATGTATTTGTGTCTTAAGAAGTAATGAATGGAGTTTTATTTATGTCAAACCATCTTTAAGTTACTATGAAAACATTAGAATTAAATATATTAATATAATATAATAACAAATGACTCAAAATTTCAAATTTCAAATTTTTTTTAGAGAGTCTCTCGACATACGTATATCTATATGTCAACATATAACTGCCAGTTTTTAAAAATTATTCAAATTTTAAATTTAAATAACTAACTCATGTCCTTTCAAATCTAACGAATTCCAGACCCTGTTTAAGCCCATTTCTTCCAAAAAAAAAATTCATTATATCATTCCTCCTTCCTCATTATTCAATTCTTATTAAAAATATGGTAAATCCAATTCATAACTTAAGTGAAAATCTTGAGGATACTTTGAATTTCTTCAAGAACATCCTATCCATAGTACTATAAAACCAACATCGTCTTGAATTAAGCCAAATAAAGATTGTAACGATACAGATTTTTCCTGGACCTAATTGATCGCAAAATCGACTAAGACCGTTCAAATCCCGCATACGTTAACTTTGGAATACAACACATCAAAACAAATAAGAGAAAACTTTTATAAACATTACAATAATGTTACATCAGAGTACAGAATATCAGAGTACATTGGATAAATAATACAACGGAAGATTAAATAACAACAAAATTAATACAATGCAGCGGAAGGCTATCAATGCTCTGGACGCAGCTTTAAGCTTCGATCCAGAATCTTGCTCAATATATCTGCAAAATAAGCTACTCGACTGCCCGTGTGGAAAAGAGGGCACCCGAGTTTGCAACTGAAACAAACTACAGGTCATTCATGGGATTGATATGAGAAATCTTACTTAACCTATTTAAATAATAAGGCTAATCATAGGACCATGCCGCTAACGCGGAACGGGTTTACTCCATTGGATCGCCAGTGCATAAATAAAATAAATCGTTAAACAACGCAATGCATTTTATAAAAATGAAACCATTAGATGACTCATGTCCCATCACACAATGCAATGCAACGCAAACTGGAGGATAGACTTTTACCTTATAATAGTTAAAAATACTTGATATGATAAAACAAATTTGATATTATAACCAGTGTATATGTTTTCAAAAACATTTCAATCATAATATCAATCATAGACGGCATAGCTACCACATACTATGTCGCCATACTAGTTATACAATCAAAACAGCATGGATCGTATTGGAATTTGGATTTCCATCATGAACCAAGGAAAAAGATAGTCTTTACCAAATTCGAGACACTCTAGCCCGTGCCTCAGGATACAGTCGCAACCGCACCTGGATCTTCAGGGCCGATCCACCAAAGTGCAATGGTCGGATTAATAATGCTTGAATAATACGTTTCCCCGCCCTATGGGGCGTAAATAGAGCACTAGAGACTCAAATAACCGAGGCGCATCATTCCGTCATCCACATAAGTAAAAATGTCAGGCCTTGTAAAAACCATGACACCACTCCTAGCTAGAAAGAAACGTATGTCCTCCCTGCAGTCCTTACTCCCATTTCTAGTTCACACCAAGGATTGAGGCTCGCGAAGTAACGCTACACAAAGCTATGCTATTTAAAGCTGTGCTTTGATCATCAACCACAAGGCTCTGCTTTTCAACAAAAGCCTTGATTATTTGCATCTTAGCATGCCATATTGTCAATCCATACCATACCATTGACTTCTACCAATATATAACACCTAAGCTCGTACGTCTCAGAGAAAGGTGTTAAGCAAGAGAATAAATTCTCCGCCACTGCAGATATATATTTAGCAGAGATCAACGAATATAGCATAAAGGAATACAACGTCAGACATACATCCATTTACAAGTCCGTTCTGGGTTTGAACGAAACAGGAGACACCTTATTCCAATACAGGAGAGAGGTTCTCGCATATCCATCGATCTCCAAATACGTATGGACAATCACCACTTATTACCTTGTCTTGGGTGCCTGCCCAAATCAAGACATCAGTAACCATCCAAACGATGTGAAGACCTCCGGTCTTCAACCACCGTCTTCATCTTCGACTCTTAATCGTCGTATTAATTATTCAGACTGGGTTGAACCCGATTTTTCTGAATAACTCGCGTATTTTATGATCAACATTAAAATACTATAAAAGCACATCCAACGCCTCATTCCAATTCAGAATATTCTTCAAATAAACATTCACATTATTCGGGAAGGATTCCCATTAATTTTATGAAAGATAAATTCTGTAATTTATTCTTTAATCCTTTTTTTAAGATTCATTAAAACACCTTTTTGGGTTTTAATATCAGTAATCATTACTTTATGATTCTTCAAATTTAAGAAATAAATCTTATCTCTTAACTGGGTTAAAGAACAAATGTCATTTAAAACACAGTCCACGATAAACCCAAAATTGTCTTCTATTAAATATGGAATTTTCACAGAAATTAATTCAATATATAATCGATATAAATTTCTATATCAGAATAATAATATTATAAATGGAATAACGGCAAAGCCTTTTAAATTACATATATAGTAACGGTCTTCTTTTACAAAATCTCATCTCGATTATTATTAAATCGAATTCCATTCAATTCCAATTTTATATATTAAATTGGAAATCTTTCCTTTGGAAAATTTCTATCTAAATCTTAATAAAAGATTTATAAATTCCAAATTAAACTTCCTTTGTTAATTGGGTTAAAGAACAAATATCGTTTAAAACACCGTTCACGATAAACCCAAGTCACACCTCACTTTATTTCAATTACCAAATATAATTGGCAACTCTAATAATCTTAAATAAAAGATTTATTCTTTTCATATGCGGTTTAAGAACAGTGTTATTTAAGACACTATTCACGACAAATCCAAATCCCATTTATTTAATTTAATTCCAATAAAAACCAATTAATTGGAAAGCATTATTAAATCTTATTTAAAAGATTTATTCTAATTAATAACTAGTACAATTTCATAAAAATATATTTTTATCTTTTCAAATATGGGATTTTTCATCCAAATCTTTCCAAACCATTTATTATGATTTTACATAATTTACTAATATTTTTAATAATTTTATTAAGGCCCGTACAGTCGATTTCCATAATGGGTCATCGAACTACACTTACAACGACCTTTTCTGAAATTGATTTAATGTAACATGTCATAAACTAAATATATATGGCATTTTAATGTAACATGACAAATTTCTAAAATGATAACTTTTATTCTATCATGACATTTTTATCTAAAATGACATTTCTAATTAACAATGTCATTTTTAATCTAGTGTATATTTACTAACAAATATGTTATTTTAATCTAATGTCCATTCTTTAAAAAAAAGGTTATTTTTTTGTCTAATATACATTTCTTAATCAAAAATGTTATTTTAACCTAATGTACACTTCTATACCAAATTGTATTATTTTAAAATAAATGACATTCTTATAATAACATAACATTTCTAAATAAATGACATGGCATTTCAAATAAAATGATGTTTTCTAATACATGACATTTCTAATTAAAAGATGTTTTCTCTAAAATGATAATATAATCTAACACAACTTTTCTTAACAAAAATGTTATTTTAATCTACTAAGCATTCCCAAGTAAATGGCATATTTTACGTAACATAACATTTCTAAACAATGACACTTTCAACCAAAAATGATAATATTATTCTAGCATAACATTATTATGAATAATGACATTTTCTAGTAAAGATGCTATTTTTATTCTAATGCGACATTTCCAACTAAAATGTAACTTTATTTCTAATGCGATATTTTATACTAAAAATGTTATTTCCTTTCTAATGTAACATTTCCAACTAAAATGTAACTTTATTTCTAATATACCGACATTTTAATTTCATGTTTTATTTGTATCAAAGAATGCAAATAAAAATACAACTTTTAAATCAATATTTTATTCACATAAAAAATGCAAACAAAAATGTAACTTTCATTTTAATGTTTTTATTTGCATCTAAATTGCAAACAAAAATGCAACTTTAATTAATGTTTTGTTTGCATCTAAAATTGCAAACAAAAATGCAACCTTTATTTCCACCTTTTATTTGCATCAAGGATTGCAAATAAAAATCCAACTTTTTTATTGCAATGTTTTATTTGCATCAAATAATGCAAATAAAATATAACTTTTTATTTCAATGTTTATTTGCATCAAAGAATGCAAATAAAGGAACAACTTTTTAATTCATTGTATATTTGCATCAAGGAATGCAAATAAAAGAATAACTTATTAATTCAACACAATTATAAATTTCAAAATGATATATTTCCAGTTGTATTGACAATTCTATTAAATGACAAAATAATATTTTATTTCAAATATACAGTACTATTTCAATTCAATAAAAATGATAAAATAATGTTTTACATTGAATTGAAAATTCTATTTCAATTCAACAAAATCATCCAAATAATGTTTTTAGGTTGAATTTACAATCTAATTCAATTCAACAACAATAATAAAAATAATCTTTTAAATATTGAATTGACAATTCTATTTCAATTCAACACTATAACAAAATGATTTTTGTTGAAATGGAAATTCTAATCCAAATCAATAATGAAACAATATTATTTATTTTTATTGAAATGGAAATTCTGATCCAAATCAATAATAAAGCAAAAATGATTAATTTCTTTATTTAACACATACAAATCTGTGTTTGTACATCACCAACAAACAAATAAATCATTCACAATATCATCACATAGAAGATCTCAGACATACACATACAATCATTCCATAGTAGTTAAATTAAATAAATAAATTATATAAAAAAAGAAATCTCATAGTCGGGTTATTCTGCTTTATTCATAACTGAAAATTTGTCCAAAATTCAAATAGCTCATAATTGCTTCTAGCTAGAACAGCAACGTAGATCTCGTCTCTATGATTGCAACGCTTCGAAAATCGAGTATTTCTGAATCAGTATGAACAAGTTACGGTTTAATTTGTGTAATTAACAAAATATTAAAATAAAATATAACTTTATACCCTCTTCCTCTTTTCAAAACCAAGGCCGACGCTGTTCTTAAATAGTTCGATTCTAGGTCAGAGGATTTCTCTCAACAGGAAGCGCTGCATGACAATCGGAGATCTCCACACTATAGAGGGGAAGGTGGTGCACCAAACGTCGGCGGTCTGGTGGAGTGCAACGGTGGGGATAGGCCTGGGCGGCACCGTTAATGGGTCGGTTTTGGTTGGCCAAAACTCGTCGGAGACTCCACTTCGGGGGGTATCACCCGTATGGATTGGAAGAGGGAGGAGTTCTCTACAATAAACCTAACTGGAGTGGGAGATTTTGTTGAGTGGATCGGTGGTAATTAGAGATGGAAGTGGTGATCGTTTCTGGCCATGGAAACATGAGATGGCGGCGGCTTTGAAAAGGTCCTTAGGGTTTTGAAATTGATTTTGAGAATATTAATAATATTTTAATGTAAATTTTACAGATAAATCCACAAGTCATAAACAATTCCAATTTCAGTCCAACAGGAGTTGAACTTACCCAATAGCCCCCGTTCCGGATCCAATGGACTTGGTCTAGTCAACCCAAACAACTGTCTGTGGCCTGAAATCTTTAATTTAATATTTAAATCCTTTATTAAATCAAGTCGACCGTATATTTAAATTCATCGGGACCACATACGAACTCAGAAAAAATCCAGAAAAAATATTTCTAGCTATGTTTTGATAATATGGTTCTAACAAGACTAATTTCGTTGAATTCCGAGACTGTTTGAAAAATGGCCATTTTCAAGTCGATTAAATTTGACATAAACTGACAAAAACACATTTTCATTTGCCATGCTCACATATTAATTCGAAAAATTACGAAAATTGAAACCTAGCAATAATTTGACATTCCGGTTCCAACAAAAGTGGTTTCGTCGAAAACGGAGGCCATTTTAAAAATGGCTATTTTTAATATTAAAATATATAAATTCTATAGCGGCTTTTCTAAATTTTAAACTAGGCATAACTTTTGATTTCCGCTATGGAGTTTCAATTTTTTGGATTCGTTGGAAAGATATTCTTAAATGGGTTTAAATATTTTTGTTACACTAAAATCCAATTTATTTTGCATCCTGTACAGTCAGTCAAAGTTCAAATACAAATTTTCAAACTACCATGCTATTTCTAACTCCTTTTATAATTAAAATAAAATTATTCGTTCTAACTTCGATTTAAATAAATTTTCCATTGTTATTATTTAAAATAAATTATTATAACTTTAAAATTCCATTAAAATTTCTAAAATAAAATTTTCAAATTGTTTCAGAATTTGCGGGTTGTTACAATCTCCTCCACTTAAAATCTTTTCGTCCTCGAAAAGGAACGAAGCTAAAAGTTGTTTAATTAATCAACTAAATTTTCATTCTTTTATTGTTTTCAATAATTTTATTAATTGAATTAATTATCACACAACACAATCAACAATCAATTAGTTGATTAGCCTTTCAAAAATATATATAACTTTTATATATTCAAAAATCGTATTTTCTAAGAATAGGTTATATATATAATCACAAATACGTTAATTATAAACTTGTTACCCTTAACTCATTCTAGGGCATTTCTAACCCCATCTCTAATGAGTTTTCTCATTCTAGGATACTTCTGATCCTATCTCTAATGAGTATTCTTATTGGATATTACTAATCCAATCTCTGATGAGTCTTTTGTTCTGTTCTAACGAGTCGTATCCTAAATATTTGAGCTAACCAAAGCTCTGATACCAAATGTAACGATACAGATTTTGCCCGGACCTAATGGATCGCAAAATCGACGAAGACCGTTCAAATCCCACATACGTTAACTTTGGGAATATAACACATCAGAACAAATAATAGAAGACTTTTATAACCACTACAATAATGTTACATCAGAGTATAGAATATCAGAGTACATTGGATAAATAATACAAGGGAAGATTAAATTACAACAAAATTAATACAATGCAGCGGAAGACTATCAATGCTCTGGACAAAGCTTTAAGCTTCGATCCAGAATCCTGCTCAATATATCTGCAAAATAAGTTACTCGACTGCCCGTGTGGAAAAGAGGGCACCCGAGTTTGCAAGTGAAACAAACTACAGGTCAGTCATGGGACTGGTATGTGAAATCTTACTTAACCTATTTAAATAATAAGGCTAATCACAGGACCACAACGCTAACGTGGAACGGATTTACTCCATTGGATTGCCAGTGCATAAATAAAGTAAATCGTTAAACAACACAATGCTTTTTTTAAAAATGAAACCATTATAAGACTCATGTCCCACCACACAATTCAACGCAAACCAGAGGATAGAGTTTTACGTTATAATGGTTAAAAATGCTTGATACGATAAAACGAATTTGATATTATTATTAGTGTACATGTTTTCAAAAACATTTCAACCATAATATCAATCATAGACGACGTAGCTACCATATACTATGTCGCCATACTAGTTATACAATCAAAACAGCATGTATCGTATTGGAAGTTGGATTTCCATCATGAACCAAGGCAAAAGATAGTCCTTGCCGAATTAGAGACACTCTAGCCCGTGTCTTAGGAAACAGTAGCAACCGCACCTGAATCTTCGGGGCTAGTCCACCAAAGTGCAATGGCTGGATTAATAATGCCTGAACAATATGATTCCCCACCCTATGGGGGCATAAATAGAGCCACTAGAGACTCAAATAATCGAGGTGCCTCATTCCATCATCCACATAAGTAAAAATGTCAGGCCTTGTAAAAACCATGACACCACTCCTAGCTAGAAAGAAACGTATGTCCTCCCTGCAGTCCTTACTCCCATTTCTGGTTCATACCGGCGAATGAGGCTCGCGAAGTAACGCTACACAAAGCTATGCTATTTAAAGCTGTTCTTTGATCATCAAGCACATGGCTCTGCTTTTCAACAAAAGCCTTGATCATTTGCAACTTAGCATGGCACATTGTCAATCCATACCATACCATTGATTTCTACCAATATATGACCTCTAAGCTCGTACGTCTTAGAGAAGGGTGTTAAGCAAGAGAATAAATTATCCACCACTGTAGATATATATTTAGCAGAGATCAACGAATACAGCATAAAGGAATACAACATCAGACATACATCCATTTACAAGTCTGTTCTGGGTCTGAACGAAACCAGAGACACCTTATTGCAATACAGGAGGGAGGTTCTCGCATATCCATCGATCTCCAAATATGTTTGGACGACCACCACTTATTACCTTGTCTTGGGTGGCCGCCCAAATCAAGACATCTGTAACCATCCAACCGATGTGAAGACCTCCGGTCTTCATCCTCCGTCTTCATCTTCGACTCTTGATCGTCGTATTAATTATTCAAAATGGGTTGAACCCGGTCTTTCTGAATAACTCGCGTATTTTATAATCAATAATAAAATACTGTAAAAGCACATCCAACGCCTCATTCCAATTCAGAATATTCTTTAAATAAACATTCACATTATTAGGGAAAGATTCCCATTAATTTTATCAAAGATAAATTCTTTAATTTATTCTTTACCGGTTTGGGTTTTAATATCAACAATCATGACTTTATGATTCTTCAAATATAAGAAATAAATCTTATCTTTTAACTGGGTTAAAGAACAAATGTCATTTAAAACACAGTCCACGATAAACCCAAAATCGTCTTCCATTAAATATGGAATTTTCGCAGAAATTAAATCAATATATAATCGATATAAATTTCCATATCAGACTAATAATATAAATGGAATAACGACAAAGCCTTTTAAATTCCATATATAGTAACGGTCTTCTTTTACAGAATCTCATCTCGATAATTATTAAATAGAATTCCATTCGATTCCAATTTAATATATTAAATTGGAAATCTTTCCTTTGGAAAAATTCTATTTAAATCTTAATAAAAGATTTATAAATTCCAAATTAAACTTCCACTGTTAATTGAGTTAAAGAACGAATGTCGTTTAAAACATCGTTCACGATAAACCCAAGTCACACCTCATTTTATTTCAGTTACCAAATATATTTGGAAACTCTAATAATCTTAAATAAAACATTTATTCTTTTCATATGGGGTTTAAGAACAGTGTTATTTAAGACACTATTCGCGACAAATCCAAATCCTATTTATTTAATTTAATTCCAATAAAAACCAATTAATTGGAAAGCTTTATTAAATCTTATATAGAAGGTTTATTCTAATTAATAACTAGTTCAGTTTCATAAAAATATATTTTTATCTTTTCAAATATTGGATTTTTCATCCAAAATCTTTCCAAACAATTTATTATGATTTTACATAATTTATTAATAGTTTTAATAATTTTATTAAGGCCCCTATAGTCGATTTCCATAAACGGTCATCGAACTGCACTTACAACGACCTTTTCTGAAATTGATTTGGACATAATTCCAAATCCAATAGTTAGATTTCAAAACTCTTATATTCATTAGAAATCTCTTTTCGATACGAACCCAACGGTTCCGGTTTTAGAAGAATCCGATGGGTGGATCTCCCGTAATGTGAATTTAAAGTTAATGGTCGCAGTTTTCGAACAGTCGCTGCGCGGCACGTTCTATTCAGGCCATTAAATAAATATAATATATATATATATATATATATATATATATATATATATATATATATATATATATATATCGTCGATTTCTGTTTCAATCATATTTTATAAATCGTTTATAAACTCATTTTAAAACGGTTCTAACTTCATTTTCAATTTTTAAGAAAAATTGAACATTCTATATTTTTATCATATTAAAATAATAATATTTCAAAATATTATATTTTGAAAACACTTCCTTTTATATTCATTTAAAATGAAATTGTAACAACCCGAAAATGCGGGCCAGTTTAAAATTTTTATTTTGGCAATTTTAGTGAATTTTGAACATTTAAAATAGAATATTTTAAATAATATCGATGGAAAATTTATTTTAAATGGAATTCGACGTATATATTATATACGTCGTTGTTAGAATATAAATAATCATATATAATTATAAATAGAATTGAAAATGGCGCGGTAGTTCGATAATTCGATTTCAAACTTCAATTGAATGTATCGGGTGCAAAACAATCCGGATTTTAGTGAAACCAAAAATAATAGGATCTAATTGAGAATATCTTTCCAACGAATCCGAAAAATTGAAATTTCATAGCGGGAATCAAAAGATACGTCCAGTTGAAAATTCTGAATAGTCGCTATGGAATTCAGGCCCTTAAAAATGGGAATTTTGCAAACGACCTCGAATTTCGACGAAACCACTTTTGTTGGGTCCGTGATGTAAAATTATTGCTAGATTCCAAATTTCATAATTTTTCGAATCAATATGTGAGCGTGGCAAAGGAAAACGCGTTTGACCAGTTTCAGTTGATTTTAATCGACTGGAAAATGGCCATTTTTCCAACAGTCTCAGAATTCGATGAAACTAGTTTTGTTAGGACCGTATCGTCAATACGAAGCTAGAAAATATTTTCGGGAATTTTTAGAGTTCGTATGTGACCCCGGTAAATTGAAATGCGCATTCAAATTCAATATATAGAGTTATATGTTGATTTCGACGGAAACTGATCAAAACGAACGAATCAGCTTGCGGTACATATCCCATTGTGTTCGGAATGGGGGTAATTAGCTATGGACGACAGGCAGTGGGTCTCGTTTCGAGGTCGAATAAAAAAGTTGCTTTTTGAAAATTAAATAAAAAAATAAACAAAAAACCCCCTTTCCCCTTTATCTATCTCGTCAGCCCCCCCCCCCGTTCATTTATAAATCGAAAGAAAAAAAAATCGACCCCCTCCTCGTCGACGGCGCCGCCACCGGGGGGGGGGGGGGGACCGTCGCCCTTCTTCCCTTCTTTCCCCCTTTGTCGCCGCCTCCCTCCTTCTTCTTCCCTCCTCACCTCATCCACTTCTTCCTCCTCTTCTATTGAGCACCGCGCCCCCCCTAAGGCCACCACTCCCAACCTCCATCGCCTCCGACAGTCCGCCACCAAGCTGCGAACCAGCCCCCCCCTCTGCCTCGAACCCTCCTGCGAACCAGACCCCCCATAGACAGCAAACCCCCAAGCCTCGAGACACCCGTCCCTTCGCTGCTTCCTTCGTTATTCTCTTTTCGATTCAATGTGAGTTTTATATTTTATTTTTATTTATTTACATTGAGTTTAATTTTCAGAATTTTTATAAATGTAAAAGTTCATATTTTTTTATATAAATACAAGGTTGAGATCTTTATAGTATGAATGGGTTGATAAAGATATGATTTTGAATAGCTAAAAGATTCGATTTTTGTTTGGTTAAAGATTAGATTTTGAAAATAGAAAAGATTAGATTTTGAAAATAGAAAAGATTAGATTTTGAAAATAGAAAAGATTAGATTTTTAAAATAGAAAAGATTAGATTTTGAAAATAGAAAAGATTAGATTTTGAAAATAGAAAAGATTAGATTTTTAAAATAGAAAAGATTAGATTTTGAAAATAGAAAAATTAGATTTTGAAAATAGAAAAGATTAGATTTTGAAAATAGAAAAGATTAGATTTTGAAAATAGAAAAGATTAGATTTTGAAAATAGAAAAGATTAGATTTTTAAAATAGAAAAGATTAGATTTTTAAATTAGAAAAGATTAGATTTTTGAAATGGAAAAGGCGAAATCTTTATATTTGAAAAGGCGAAATCTTTATATTTGAAAAGGCGAAATCTTTATATATAATAGCGTTGTAAAAATAAATTTTTTATATATTGAATAGCGAAGTAAAAATTCGATTTTTATATATTGAATATCGAAGTAAAAATTCGATTTTTATATATTGAATAGCGAAGTAAAAATTCGATTTTTATATATTGAATAGCGAAGTAAAAATTCGATTTTTATATACTGAATAGCGAAGTAAAAATTCGATTTTTATATGTAGAATAGCGAAGTAAAAATTCAATTTTTATATATGTAGTGAATACGGGCAATGAAAGTGACGCAGGGAGAGAACGACGAAGATTTCTACATAGGAAGTGTCGTGGAGTTGGGATAACTATTGGTGAGAACTTCTCACATTAAATTTCTTTTTCTAGTTATATATATATATATATATACTAGGATGCAGACGGTGCTTAGCAGCACCCGACACCAGTCATCCACAAACCATGGATGGCTTGTATGCTTGTTTGATGTGTTGTGAAATTTGTTTGTGAAGTTGATGTGAAATAGATAATGAAATATATTCATGTGTTGAAATAAATTAATTATGGTTAAAAATATTATTTTTAACGTGAAAGTGAATAAATAAATATTTATAAACAAATCTGCCGATTTGTTTATATACATCGATTTGACTGATATTGATTGGGATGATAAATTTTACACATCACCCAACTGCACAAATAAAAATCTGTGTTTGTTGATTTGAAATCCCACACGGGTGCTGGGATGATATTTGGGTACACTAATCCCAATTATTTAATTGTATGTCGATCGATTGGTCGGCAGACTGAGTAAGCGTCGATTATTTTTATTTGATGCTTATGCAGTTGTGTGGTGCACCTTGGATGATGGTTGATTGTTTATCATTGCTATTATATACATGTGTTGTATGGAATCCATATAATTAACGTTATATGGTGATTGATTGGGCCTCATTCCAATCGGGAAAATAATGAATATTACAAAAGAAAATTCATGTGTTGAAACTATTTATGTGTTGAGTAAAATATTTTAACAATAAAATCTACATCTTTATCATATTTAAAATTAGAACTACTTCACAGTGGATTCTAATTGAAAATCAAACGATAGATACCACAATTTTATAAAATATTTTACATAACAAAAATAGTGATGTGTTGACAGTACTCATGTGTTGAGATTGGTCGTGTGTTGAAAGAAATATAGATTCATGTGTTGAAT
Source organism: Allium sativum (assembly GCA_030737875.1). NCBI lineage: Eukaryota > Viridiplantae > Streptophyta > Magnoliopsida > Asparagales > Amaryllidaceae > Allium > Allium sativum. The sequence goes on along the minus strand of CM060918.1, from coordinate 250,469,278 downwards.
GGAATAAATATTCATTTGTTGAATAGAATAACGAATTTATTGAAATATATAAAGCCGTGTTGATTAGAGTTGCGCCATTTTGACGTGAACGATATTTATATCGATTATATTCGTTTTTATAATGAATATAGAAAATGTAGTGATTTCAAAATATAACATTTTGAAAATATTATCATTTATATAGTAATGATGGAAAATATTCAATTTTGATTTGAAATTGAATATAGAGTTGAAATGGTTTTGAAAACGAAGTTAAAACGATTTATAAAATACGTTTTAAAAGGAAATCGACGAAATATATATTGTATATATAATGGCCTGAATAGAACGCGCCGCGCCGCGGTAGTTCGTGAATTTCGACCATTGACTTCGAATTGACGTTGCGGGGGATCCGACCGTCGGATTTTCCTAAAACCGGAAACGTTGGGTTTGTATCGAAAAGAGCTTTCCAATGAATATTAGAAATTTGAAATCTGACGGTTGGATTTGGAATCATGTCCAAATCAAATTTGAAAAAGGTCGTTGTAAGTGCAGTTCGATGGCCGTTGATGGAAATCGACTGTATGGGCCTTGATAAAATCATTAAAAATATCTATAATTTGTGTAAAATCATAAGAAATGATTTGGGAAAAATTGGGCTGAAAAATTCCATATTTGAAAAGATAAAAATAGATTTTTATCGAAATGAACTAGTTTTGAACTAGAATTAAAATCAATTTATTTTTGAAATAAATAAATTGAATTTGAAAGTGATTTTAAAAATAATCAATATTCCCAATACGTGAATAAGGCTGGAGTTGAATCGAAATTATCTTCGGAATATTTCGATGTTGGATTTCGTGACTATACAGATATTGTTATGGGAATTTGAAAGATATATTTTATATCGTTATTTCCAGTACGATATTTGTTGGTTTCAGAATTTGATATTGAATATAAGCCGGTATATTTTCTATTCAAAGCCTTGTATTTAATATCAAATGTGATTTGGGTTTATCGTGAATCGTGTTTTATATGACATTGGTTCTTTAACCTAGTTAAAGGCAAGACGTTGATTTTTGAAAAGATTAAAACTAAGTGGAGTTTTAATGAATCTTTAATTAGATTAAAATGTGAATTGATAATTTAAATTATCAAATTTGAAAGGTGATCGAGAATGGAGTACCACCAGTTTTGCTCCAATGCGATAGTTAAATCTTTAATTAGATTTGAACGTGAAATGGTAATTAATTTTACCGATAACATCGTGGTGTTAGATATGGAGTATTACCAGTTCTGCTCCATGGGATGAATAGGTTGGGATTGAGAAATAAAATAAATAATTACTTCGGTGTGGTTCGCTAATCCCGACTAGTTTGAAATGATATCCAAAGGAAGATTAAAGAATAAATTTAGAAGAATTTATCTTTGATAAAATTAATAGGAACCTTTCCCCTAAGAATGTGATTTTGTGGATAAAAGAATATTCTGTATTGGAATGAGGCGTTTGTTGTGTTTGTGTAACATTTGTTTATCATATACGTGGGTTATTCAGAAAGGCCGGGTTTATACCCATTCCGAATAACCGATTCGACGAGATGTCGAAGATGAAGACGATGGTTGAAGACCGGAAGTCTTCACATCCTTTGGGTGATTACTGATGATCTCGATTGGGCTGTACACCCAAGATGAGGGAAACAGTTGGTGATCGTCCAGACGTACTTGGAGATCGATGGATATGCGAGGAAAGTGCCTCCGGTTTCGTTCAGACCCAGGGCGAACTTGTAAATGGATTGTGTGTCTGACATTGGATTTTATTCTGTGTTGATTGATCTCTATTAAATATACATCTGTTTGGCGGCGGAGAATTTATTCTCTTGCTTAACGCCCTTCTCTGAGACGTACGAGCTCAGAGGTTGTATATCTATGGACATCAGTCGCATGGAGTGAATTGCCAGTGTGGCACGTGTAAGTGGAAAATGATCAAGGCTTCTGTTGAAAAGCAAAGTCTTGTGGTTGATGATCAAAGCACGGCCTGTGTGGCGTAGCTTTGTGTATAACGTGAATTCGCGAGCCTCACACCTCGGTATGAGTCAAAAACGGGATAGTGACTGCAGGGAGAGCACGACATTTCTTTATAGCTAGGGTGGTGTCAGTGACCTACCAACCCTGACATTTATATACTTTTCACCTGTGTGGTTGTTGGATACGAGGCGCCTCGGATACAGGTCTGTAAGGACCGGGAAACGTATGTTCAGGAATAACTAATCCTCAAAAGTAAGAGAGGACCGACCCTGAAGATCCAAGGATCAGAGTGGGGTCCTGGGACATTTGCTAGAGTGTCTCGAACGCGGAGAGGAGCTTGCCCCTTGCCTCGACTCATGATGGAATCCAATTTCCAATACGTGTGTTTCGGTTTTATTTGTAGAGCCTAGTATGGCGACATAGTAGATGGTAGCTATGCCGCCTATGATTGATACTTATGATTGAAATTGTTTTGACACTATACACCTATAATAGTATCAAATAATGTGTTTTAAACGTATCAAGCATGCTTTGGCTGTTATAAGGGAAAACCCTATCCTTCGGCTTGCGTTGCATTGTGTGATGGGACCTGGGTCTTATAACAGCTTCATTTTTCTTTATTTAGCATTGCGCTGTTTGTTCTATGCACTGGTATTCTTGGGAGGAAACCCGTTCCGTGTTATACGGCGTGGTCCCTTGATTTACCTAACTTTAAAACCAATATTAATAACTGTTTTAGTTCTCACACCAGTCACATGACTGACCTAGAGTTTATTGTTTTAACCTAAACTCTGGGTGCCCCTATTTTCCACACGGGCAGCTAGTAGTTTTGGTTTTGCAGATTTATATCCACAGGGTCCTGATTAACAGCTGGAACGATGCTCGAAAAGCTCTGTATCCGTGTATCACTTTCAGTTGTGTTTTGTATATTTTTCCGCTGCTATGTAATTTATTGTAATCTCTGATATTTATCGAATGTAATTTATTCATTTATACTCTGTATATTCTCGTATCTGATGGAATTGTTGTAATAACAATGAAATGTTCTTCCGTCTGCGTCCTTTTGTGTGTTGTTCTCAAAGTATCCGCTCTTTCATTCACGGGGAAGTTACGGGTCCTTACAGAAATAAATCGATCGGTAAACCCGTTCGGATTAAAAATGGCGTTTGCTACTTAATTCGGCTTCACATTTTTCTTCTTCACTGAATATTTTTAAAATATTTATTATTTTAAAATATTCTTTAATTTAAAAGATTCTTTATATAAAAATGTTCTTCATTTTAAAATATTCTCTATATAAAAGATATTCTGAATCGGAATGCGACTCGATCAATTTCCATACAATTTCAGTTGTATGGATTTCATACATCGCATGTATATATATAACAATAATGATACATAATCACTAAACAATCCATTCACAAATAGAGTGAAATTGATAATTGTGTGAGTGTTAGAATAAATAAATAATGCTCAACACAAACTGTCAATCCATCGATTGATATACAGCTAAATATTGGGACTAGTGTTTGTCATCCTAACACCCGTGTGGGGTTTTCAAACAACAGCAGTTCATCTAAACAGATTATTGGTTAATAAATTTAACCAATTATAATTATATTTGAGTTATTTCCTATTTGACAAATTTTCACAATTAAATTATAAATAAATGTTTATGATTTAATTTCAACACGACATATATTTTAATGTAACATGTCATAACCTAATTATATATGGCATTTTAAAGTAACATGATGAATGTCTAAAATGACAACTTTTATTCTATTATGACATTTTTGTCTAAAATGACATTTCTAATTAACAATGTCATTTTTAATCTAGTGTATATTTACTAACAAATATGTTATTTTAATCTAATGTCCATTTTTTAACAAAAAGGTTATTTTTGTCTAATATACATTTCTTAATCAAAAATGTTATTTTAACCTAATGTACACTTCTATACCAAATTGTATTATTTTAAAATAAATGACATTCTAATAATAACATAACATTTCTAAATAAATGACATGGCATTTCAAATAAAATGATGTTTTCTAATACATAACATTTCTAATTAAATGATGTTTTCTCTAAAATGATAATTTTATCCAACATGTCATTCCTATCTAAAATGATAATTTAATATAACATAACTTTTCTTAACAAAAATGTTATTTTAATCTACTAAGCATTCTCAAGTAAATGGCATGTTTTATTTAACATAACATTTCTAAACAATGACACTTTCTATCAAAAATGATATTATTATTCTAGCATAACATTATTATGAATAATGACATTTTCTAATAAAGATGCTATTTTTATTCTAATGCAACATTTCCAACTAAAATGTAACTTTATTTCTAATGCAACATTTTATACTAAAAATGTTATTTCCTTTCTAATGTAATATTTCCAACTAAAATATAACTTTATTTCTAATATAATGACATTTTAATTTCATGATTTATTTGCATCAAAGAATGCAAATAAAAAAACAACTTTTAAATCAATATTTTATTCACATCAAAAATGCAAACAAAAATGTAACTTTCATTTTAATCTTTTTATTTGCATCTAAATTGCAAACAAAAACGTAACTTTAATTAATGTTTTGTTTGCATCTAAAATTGCAAACAAAAATTCAACCTTTATTTCCACCTTTTATTTGCATCAAGGAATGCAAATAAAAATTCAACTTTTTTATTGCAATGTTTTATTTGCATTAAAGATTGCAAATAAAATATAACTTTTTATTTCAATGTTTATTTGCATCAAAGAATGCAAATAAAGGAACAACTTTTTAATTCATTGTATATTTGCATCAAGGAATGCGAATAAAAGAATAACTTTTTAATTCAACACAATTATAATTTTCAAAATGATATATTTCCAATTGTATTGACAATTCTATTAAATGACAAAATAATATTTTATTTTGAATATACAATACTATTTCAATTCAATAAAAATGATAAAATAATGTTTTGTATTGAATTGAAAATTCTACTTCAATTCAACAAAATCATCCAAATAATGTTTTTAGGTTGAATTGAAAATCTAATTCAATCCAATAACAATAATCTAAATAATGTTTTAAATGTTGAATTGACAATTCTATTTCAATTCAACACTATAACAAAATGATTTTTGTTGAAATGGAAATTCTAATCGAAATCAATAATGAAACAATATGATTTATGTTTATTGAAATGGAAATTCTAATCCAAATCAATAATAAAGTAAAAATGATTAATTTTTTTATTTAACACATACAAATATTTGCTTATACATCACCAACAAATAGATAAATCATTCACAATATCATCACATAGAAGATCTCAGTCATACACATACAATCATTCCATAGCAGTTAAATTAAATAAATAAATAAATTATATAAAAAAAGAAATCTCACAGTCAGGTTGTTTTGCTTTGTTCAGAGCTGCAAATTTGTCCAAAATTCAAATAGCTCATAATTGCTTCTAGCTAGAACAGCAGCGTAGATCTTGTGACGACCCCATTTCCCGATAGGACGGTGGCAAGGGTAATCTTTGGAATATAACACATAAACAGATAATAGCAGAATAGAAATAAATAAATACACCAGATAATGTACAATAGAATATACTGGATAAACGTAATCATTAGAGTTACACAGTATATTGGATCATACTTAGTACAAAATACAGTTCAGCTATACATAAATGTCTACAGCGGAAAACAAAACATAATATGTACAATAGGAGCTGAACAACATAAAAAGAGATAAATGATAGAATCCATCTTCAGCTCTAGCTATCCAGAAAGAGCCTGCTAAAACCTAAATACAAGGCTGCCCGTGTAGAAAAAGGGGCACCCGAGTTTGCAAGTGAAACAAACTACGAGTCAGTCATGGGATTGGTATGAGAAATCTACCTAACACATCTTACAATATGGCTAATCACAGGACCACGCCACTTTCGCGGAACGGGTTTACTCCATTGAATTGCCAGTGCTTTAAAACAAATAAATCTTTTAAACATCGCAATGCTTTTTATAAATATGAAGCCATTATAAGACTCAGTTCCCATCACACAATGCAACACAAACCGAAGGATAGAATTTTACCTTATAATGGCCAAAATATGTTTGATACGAATAAAACAAAAGCATTTGATATTATCAGTAGTGTTTATATGTTTCAAAAACAATTTCAAATCATAAGTATCAATCATAGATGGCATGGGTACCATATATCATGTCGCCATATATATATATATATATATATATATATATATATATATATACAATCAAAACGGCATGGTATCATATTTGGAAATTGGATTTCCGTCATGAACCAAGGCAAAATATAGTCCTTACCGAATTCGAGATGCTCTAGCCTGTGTCTCAGGAAAGTACTCAATCAAGCCTTGGATCGTCAGGGTTGGTCCACCGACGTGGATTAAAATGCCTGAACACTGCGTTTCCCCACCCTATGGGGCATCACTAGTCATATCCGACCACACCATCGGGTCCAAAGAGACCGAAGCAAACCGAGGCCTCGCTTTCCATCATCCACATAAGTAAAATACCCGGGCGTGCAAAAACAAAAGCACCACTCCTAGCTAGAAGGAAACGCATGTCCTCCCTGATGTTCTTCTCCCATTTCTGGCTCACACAGGGGTGTGAGGCTCGCAAAACCACGCTATACACAAAGCTATGCCACACAGGCCGTGCTTTGATCATCAACCACAAGACTTTGTTTTTCAACAGAAGCCTTGATCATCTGCCACTTAGGCATGCCACACAGGCAATTCACTCCATGCGACTGATTTCTATTAATATATAACCTCTGAGCTCGTACGTCTCAAAGAAGGGCGTTAAGCAAGAGAATAAATTCTCCACCGCCAAACAGATATATATTTAATAGAGATCAATCAGCACAGAAAAAAATCCAATGTCAGACAAACAGTCCATTACAAGTTCGTCCTGGGTCTGAACAAAACCAGAGGCACTCAATACCTCGCATACCTGTACAATCAACAAGTACATCCGGACGGCTACTACTTCAGCCCCTTCAAGGTAGCTACTCCTATCATGAGCATCTGTAGCACCCCTCCATTCGACGTGAAGATCATCGGTCTTGCACCGTCTTCATATCTTCGACTTTCACTTGTCGAACAATTATTTGAAATGAGAATCATCTTGGCCTTTTCAAATAATTCACGTATATTTAGAATTTCAAATCAATTCATTTCAATTGTTAAATTATTCGATATCACTAATTTTTTTTCTTTAATGTAATTTTCACGCCAACCACATTCAACCATCAAATATCACATAAACCGAGCAAATTCAGTTTATTTCCATTCCTTATCGCGATTTATCGCTATTTTTATTTATTTAAAAACAGCCAATTCATTCAAATGACGCTTCAGGCCATAACGCGGCCGTGGCATTGTTTTTCTTCAAATTTGATTTACACATATCTGAAAATCTAACCATTAGATCTTCACAAATTTTATATCATTAGAAAGACCTTTTCAAAATGAATCCAACGGTTTCAGTTTTTGGAAAATCCGACGGTCGGATCTCCCACACTAATCGTTTGAAGTTACGATTTCAAAATACGAACTGTAGCGTCGTTATTTGATTTAATTTAATTATATTTATATATATATATAAGCAATTCTGGCGCTGTTTTTCTTCAGATTTGAATTAAACATTCTAGACAATCCAATCATTGGATCTTCACAAAGTGGGTGTCGTTGGAAAGATATTTCCAAAGCGAACCCAACGGTTTCGGTTTCGGGAAAATCCGATGGTCGGATCTCCCACACTAATCGTTTGAAATCACGGTTTCAAAATACAAACTACAGCTTCGTTATTCGATTTGTTTTAATTATATTTATATAAATATATATAAAAATAATTCTTTCTTCGATTTCAAAACCATCTTCACTTTATATATTTGATAAAAATGATACTTTTATCATCAAAAATATTTATTCAACACATGAATATTTTTAGCACTTCATTTTCACAATAAAAATGTAGGTTTTATTGTTCAATCTATATATTCAACACATGAATGTTTTCGACTTCAAACATACAATAAAATATGATTTTTATTGTTCTAGTCCTTTATTCAACACATGAATATTTCCTATAGTTTATATATATAATAAAAATGTGATTTTTATTGTAAAACTATTTATTTCAAAACACGATTATTTTATATAGTTCATACATAAGGTAAAAATGTTATATTTGGTGTTAAAACAATTTATTTAAAATACTAATATTTTATATAGTCTATATATATAATAAAAATGTGATTTTTATCTTTCAAAGAATTTATTCAACACATGAACTTCACTCAACACATGAATTTCTGTTCAACCCATGAATTTCTATTCAATACATGAATTTCTATTCAACACATGAATATAGTTTCAACACATGAAAATAATTCTAACACATGAATATTATTGAAAATTTCGGCAGCATAACGGCAGGGTAGTTAAACCGGGATCGTCCCTAGTACTGCTCCTCGCTCTACCTTAAAACCTCGCGGTTTTTGACAATGGGGATTTCATGCATCTAATTCGTACGCAGACGAGCATGTTTATTTTTCTTTTCCACAACTAATCCTATGTGGTTTCATCCAAAATAATTATCAACCACAAACAGGTATTTTTCAACCATAATCAATCATTCATGATTTTCTCCAAATTTCACATCAACCAATAATCCAAACAATATCACAACCAATAAATATCGTCCATGGTTTGTGGACGAGGGGAGTATATATATATATTTCCATTTCATTTCACTTCATTTCAACGCATATATAATTTTTACAATGCATATATAATTTTAACAATGCATATATAACTTATACATCGAACATACAACTTATACAACGCTTATACATGAGGTGTACAATGCTTATATAACTCATACATCGACTATATAATTTATACATCGGTGTTTTCCATATCGTTTATAATTTAGAAATCTCACATTGGGTTCCACTCCACCAAAAATAGCAGAAGGCTCAGAAAAATATCCGGTCTCTTCTAGAATGTAGAAGACGTCCACACGAGTCCACTGTCTCTTGTTTCACTGAATTTCGACCACATAGCAAAAAGATATGATTTTTATAAGTTTGCAACGCTTTTATTTGTCGAAATCAGTTAAAATAAATTTAGGTCGTATCTCTCAGCAGTTTGTTCAAAACTAGGGCCGCGATTTTCGTCGAATCCGTGAAGCTAGGGGCCGATCGGCCTGCGCCACGTTGAAGTGCCAGGAGGGGCGCACCTACGCCAGAAGTGGGGTCCACTTCGGTGGTCCCTATCAACGGGGCGGCGGTTTGAAGACGCCGACTTCGGGGGTGCAGATCTCGAGAAAGGAGGAACGAGGAAGGGCGTACGAGCTATGGATGTGAAGCTCTCGGAGAGACCTACAAAAATCTTAACTGGGTGGAGGTGTTTCGTTGCGTGGATTAGCCAGAAAAGAGGAGAGAAGGGAAGAGCAGCTTTCCGCGTTGCGTGAGGAAGAAAGGTCGGGGAGAGAAATTGTGTTGGCCAATAGGATTTTTTTATATTTATATATTTTTAAAATTCCAAAAATACCCCCTTCCCCCTACTAGCTCCAATCCAGACCCAACGACTGTCGCCCCTAGCTAAATACCCCATTCCGAACACAATGGGATATCTTTCGTAGGCCCATTCGACTGTTTCAGTCAGTTTTCCTTCAAATTAAAATATAAAACATTCAATATTTGATTTGAACGTACATTTCAATTTGTCGGGGCCACATACTGATTCTAAAAATTCCTGAAAAATAAATCCAGCTATGTTTTGACGACAAGGTCCCAACAAAACTAGTTTCGTCGAATTCTGAGACTGTTTGAAAAATGGCCATTTTTGGCCGATCCAATTTAACAGAAATTCACCAAACACATTTTCCTTTTCCACGCTCACATATTAACTTCAAAAATTATGAAATTTGAAACCTAGCAATAATTTGACATCCCGGATCCAACAAAAGTGGTTTCGTCGAATTCCAAGGTCGTTTGCAAAAATGTCTATTTTCAAGGGAGATATATTCTTTATAGCGACCTTTTTGAAAATTCGTTTGGCCATAACTTTTTATCCCCGTTATGAAACTTCGATTTTTCAGATTCGCTAGAAATATATTCACTAACATATTTAAATATTTTTGGTTTCACTAAAATCCGTTTTATTTTGCTCCCGGTATAGTCAATCAAAGTTTGAATTCAAATTTTGAAATTACCGCGCCATTTCAGGCCTTGCTTATAATTAAAAATAATTATATTTATTTTCAAACATCGATTCAAACATACTTTTCGTCTATTTTAAATATTTAAAATCCACTAAAATAACCAAATTAAAAATTTTAAACTGGCTCAGATTTTCTGGGTTGTTACAGATCTCGTCTCTACGATTGCAACGCTTCGAAAATTGAGTACTTCTGAATTAGTATGAACAAGTTATGGTTTAATTTGTGCAATTAAAAAAATATTAAAATAAAATAAAACTTTTTACCCTCTTCCTCATTTCAAAACCAAGGCCGACGCTATTCTTAAATAGTTCGATTCTAGGTCAGAAGATTTTGCTGGACTGGAAGCGCGACACGACAATCAGAGATCACCACGTTGTAGAGGGGGAGGTGGCGCACCGAACGTCGGCGGTCTGGTGGAGTGCGACGGCGGGGATAGGCCTTTGCGACGCCGTGAACAGGTCAGGTTTGGGTGGCAAAAACTCTTCGGAGATTCCACTTCAGGGGGTATCACCCGTATGGATGGGAAGAGGTAGGAGTTCTCTACAATAAACCTAACCGGAGTGGGAGATTTTGTTGAGTAGATCGGTGGTAATTAGAGATGGAATTGGCGATCGTTTCTGGCCATCGAAACATGAGACGGCGACGGCTTTGAAATGGTCCTTAGGGTTTTGAAATTGATTTTGTGAATAATAATAATATTTTAATGTAAATTTTACAAATAAACCCATAAGTCTTAAACAATTCCAATTTCAGTCCAACAGGAGTTGACCCCCCAATAACCCCATTCCGGATCCAATGGGCTAGGTCTCATCAGCCCAAACGACTGTCTATGGATTGAAATCTTTAATTTAATATTTAAATACTTTATTAAATTAATTCGATCGTATATTTAAATTCACCGGGCCACATACAAACTCAAAAAAAATCCAAAAAATATATTTCCAGCTATGTTTTGAGATACGGTCCTAACAAGACTAATTTCGTCGAATTCCGAGACTGTTTGAAAAATGGCCATTTTCAAGTCGATTAAATTTGACCAAAACTAACAAAAACACATTTTTGTTTGCCATGATCACATATTAATTCGAAAAATTACGAAAATTGAAACCTAGCAATAATTTGACATTCCAGTTCCAACAAAAGTGGTTTCGTCGAAAACAGAGGTCGTTTGAAAAATGGCCATTTTTAAAATTAAAATATATAAATTAACACGGATGGGTAGAAGTCCCAAGAAATGTTCAATTGTTTGTTATGATTTGATTGGTTTGTCTGATTTGAATATGTTTGAATTTGTGTGAATTTGTTTGAACATTGTCTGTACATATTGATTGGATTGGATTGGTTTGCTTGGATTTAAAAACTTGTATGAATTCATACACTTGTATATATATATATATATATATATATATATATATATATATATATATATTAATACTCATTATTAATTCTTATATTGTCATGAATTTAGGAGGAGTAATTTACATTAGTATATTTATAGAATATGTATATAGATATAGGATTTAGGGGGAGTATTTTTAGAATTTCTTTTTCATAATGACAAAGGGGGAGAAATTATAAAATAAGGAGAAGTTATACATAGTATATAGGATTCATATTGACTGGGGGAGTATTATAAATCAAGAAGAAGTTATACAAAGCATATTGGATTCATATTGACAGGGGGAGTATTAGAAGGATCAGAATAATTAGGTATGAACATGTATGAATATTTTATAAACGAAGGTTCTCTAATCGTAAATTAGTAAGAAAACAATACCCTAAGTATTAACTCCGAAGGCCAAAACCAACATCAGATCAATACCTAGGAAACCATTCAACTTAGCTAATCTCCAATTAGTTTCTAATTTTATTAACCCCATTTAGTTTAAGAATAGTATTACCATTCACGACAAACCCAAAATCCAATTCAATTCAATTCCAATTAAATATTAATTAATTGGTAAACTTCGTTAAATCTTAATAAAAAGATTTGTTCTTTTCACAACTGGGTTTAAGAACAGTGTTAGTGAAGACACCGTTCACGACAAACCCAAAACCCCATTTTATATTAAATACAAGGCTCTGAATAGAAAATATATCGGCTAATATTAAATATCAAATCCTGAAACCAACAAATATCGTATTGGAATAATGACATATACATATCTTCCAAATTCCTCCACAATGTCCTTATAATCACGGAATCTAATTTTGAAATATCCCAAAGATAATTTCGATTCAAATTTATTCCAATTCATATATTGGAAATTCTGGTTATTTAAAAACCATTTCTAATCCAATTTATTTATTAAAATAATAGATTTCAAATCTAGTTCATACCTAGTTCATTTCAATAAAATATATTTTTATTTTTTCAAATATCGAATTTTTCATTTCGATTCTTTCCAAATCATTTATTATGATTTTATACAAATTATTGATATTTTTAATACTTTTATCAAGGCCCGTACAGTTGATTTCCATAAACGGTCATCGAACTGCAATTACGTCGAGCTTTTTGAAATTTTATTTGGGCACAATTCCAAATCCAACCGTTAGATTTCAAATCTCTAATATTCGTCGGAAAGCTCTTTTTGATACGAACCTAACAGTTCTGATTTTAGGAGAAACCGACTGTCGGATCTCCCGTAATGTCCATTCGAAGTCAATGGTCAAAATTCACAAACTGCCGCAGCGCGGCGCATTCTATTCAGGCCATTAAATATATATAATATATATATATTATTAATATTTCTTCGATTTCCTTTTTAAAACGTATTTTATAAATCGTTTTAAATTCATTTTCAAAACGATTTTAACTTCATATTCTATTTCAAATCAAAATTGAATATTCCACATATCGATATATATAAATGATAATATTTTCAAATATTATATTTTGAAGTCATTTCCATTTCGATATTCATTCTAAAAATGAATAAAATCGATATAAATATCGTTCGCAGACGACACCGATCAAAAACAATCTATCCTTGTTTTAATCCAATACATTACTAATTTATCTAAAACAAAAACCCTAGCTGCTGTATACCATTTCCAGCGAACACAGATGACACCGAACCAAACCAAATGCGTATAGGATCGGAAAGCACGAGCTCATCGTATCAAAGCAACTTGTCTGAAGATTTTAGGATTTTTATTTCATTTCATTTTGATTTTCTTTTCTTTTTTTTAAAAATCACGGTTTTGGCTTGTGGAAAATAAATTGTCGGCTAAAAATGTTTCGATCGAGGAATGAAATGGATCTAGGGTTAGACCCTTTGACTTGGTTATATCTTATATAATTTAATGTTATTTTAATTCATAGATTACTTGTTTAAAGCACCTAACTCCAAACGAATCCCAACGACTGTCGCCCTTAGGTAAATACCCCCATTACGGACACAGTGGATATGTTTCGTAAACCAATTCAATCGTTTTGATCAGTTTTTATTTAAATTAAAATATAAATCAATATATTTTTAAATTTAAACGTACATTTCAATTTTCCGGGGGTACATATTGACTCCAAAAATTCCCAAAAAATAAATCTAGCTATGTTTTGATGATACGGTCCTAATAAAATTAATTTCGTCGAATTTGGAAACCATTTGAAAAATGGTCAATTTCTGGTCGATCCAATTCAAATTTGAATTAACAAACACATTCAAATTTACTGCGCTCTCATATTAATTCAAAAAAATATGAAATTTGAAACCTAGCAATAATTTGACATTCCGGATCCAACAAAAGTGGTTGCGTCGAAAACGGAGGTCGTTTGCAAAATGGCTATATATATATATATATTAAATTCCATAGCGACTATTTCAAATTTTAAATTGGGTATAACTTTCTATTCCCGCTATGAAATCTGGATTTTACAAATTCGTTAGAATGATATTTTTAAACAGATTCAAATATTGCTTGTTTCGCTAAAATCCGATTTATTTTTAATCCAATACATTCATTTGAAATTTGTAATCGAATTTTCAAACTGCCGTGTTATTTTCAATTCCTTTTATAATTAAAATAAATATTTATATTGTAACGTCGATTCAAAAAAAAAATATACATTCCAATTCTATTCAAAATAAATTTCTCGTCGTTATTATTTAAAATAATTCATTTCAAATATTCAAAATTCATTAAAATAGCCAAAATAAAAAATTTAAATTGGTTCAGATTTTCCGGGTCGTTACAATCTCTCCTACTTAAAATCTTTTCGTCCTCGAAAAGGAACGGATCTAAAAGTTGTTTTACAAACCAACTCAACTTTCATTTTGACATTCGTTCTTCAACTTTTCAGTTTCTAAGAATTTTAAATTTTTTCAAAAATTTGGCTAACATCCTAAATTTTTGAAAAAATTTCGCCATAATCTCCTTTGTACGGGGAGCATTGGGAAAATCCTCAAACTGCTACACAGGCACTTTCATCTCAAAAAGAAAAAGCCAATCGGCTTACAAAATCATCCAAACCCAATAAATTAGCAAACATGTACCTATTCGTTGGGCATACAATTTTATTCCTCTTCACTAGCCTCCTTGCTATGACCTGTTCACACATATTTATTTACATGTATGCATTTGCAATGAATTTCAGTTCAGTTCAAAATTTGACTCAATTTGGCTAATGGTTCAAAATTTTAATTAATCAAACCAATAATCAAACAACACAACCATCAATCAATTAGTTGGTTAACTTTTCAAGTATATATAACTTTTATATATTCAAAAATCATATTTTCTAAGATCGAATTATATATATAATCACAAATACATTAATTATAAACTTGCCACTCTCAACTCGTTCTAGGGCATTTCTAACCCCATCCCTAATGAGTTACTCATTCTAGAATGCTACTGATTCTATCTCTAATGAGGATTCTTCAATAGGATATTACTAATCCAATCTCTGATGAGTCTTTTATCTATTCCAATGAGTTGTACCCCAAAGATTTGAGTAAACCAAAGCTCTGATACCATATGTAACGATATGGATTTCGCTTGGACCTAATTGATCGCTAAATCGACCAAGACCATTCAAAACCAAGAAACGCTAACTCTGGGCATACAACATATCAGAACAAATAACAGAAGACTTTTCTAAACATCATAATAATGATACATCATAGTACAGACTATCAGAGTTCAAATAAATATACAGCGGAAGATAATTTTACAATAAATGTAATATAATGCAGCGGAAACAAGTAAACTACACAGCGGAAGACTATCAATGCTCTGGACATAGCTTTTAGCTTCAATCCATAATCCTGCTCAATAAATAAATATCTGCAAACAAACCACTCGACTGCCTATGTGGAAAATAGGGGCACCCGAGTTTGCAAGGGAAAAACAAACTACGGGCCTGTCATGGGACTGGTGTGAGAAACTCTAAATAGTTATAAATTTATATAAATGATAAGGCAAATCACAAGACCACGCCGCTAACGCGGAACAGGTTTACGCCCATGAATGTCAATGTATAAACAACAATCAATATAGATATATGGATCTACTATGCATCAATCAACATGCAATATCTTAATCCACCCATTTAGATTAATCACCATACTTAGATTTTCCAAATCCAATTCCATTTACAGAAATTATTCCTTTCGACTTTATTTCCCGATTTCTATTTCAAATCATTTGAAATACATATCTAGCTTTTATATCAAAGTAGATTTCACTTCGGGATCTCAAATAAAATCGTTTGGAAATATGAATTCCAAAAAATAACAATGCATACAAACAAGTATGCAACCAAATATTCAGAATCTTCCCTCAGACTAGGCAGTAAGCGCCCCTTCAACTCGATACATATACATATACATATATACATATATACATATATATATATATATGTATATATATATGCACCTCCCACGCATGGAGCAGGCTACATTGCTGACCACTTACCCTAAGGCAGTGGGTCTAGCCCATACTTTTAGTCGCTATCGGGTCACCCGAATCTTTAGCCACACACTAAACCATTTTATATCCCGAAGTAGGGAAAATCATTTCACAACTTAATAATCACAAGTACATTCAAACTATAGTACTTCACATCAGCAATTCACACATATGATCAGTCACTATTAATCACATAACCTTTGAGCTCGTACGTCTCAAAGAAGGGTGTTAAGCAAGAGAATAAATTCTCCGCCACCAAACAGATATATTATCAATAGCAACTAATCGAATATGTGATAAAATTCTATGTAAAACAATAATACATTTCCAAATCATTTCGAAATCGTCGGGTTTTAGCCCTCGAAATCCTTTCTATTTTATAAAACATTTTTATAAAACATTCCCTATCCAAAATCGGGAATAAATTTCTTTGATTTAATGAAAAATATCATTTCAAAATCATTCATTAAATTTGAAATGAACACCACATCACTAAACACCTTATCGTCGAATCGTGAAGTGTTTCACAAGGTGTTACCACACAGATATTTTTACACAACCCAATGTTAAATTTAAAGCATATTCTGCTCATAAACTGGTCGAGCACCGTCCAAACAATCAATCAATCCATAATAATCAATATCAACAATCAATTAGCCAAATCCATATCAACAACCAAGTGTATTTGGTTAATCACGTTTTGGTAATTTATTTACTACCATTTATTCATTCACAATCTAATTAAAGATTTATTCAAACTCCTATTGGTTTTAATCCCAAATATCATTTCTTATTGATTGTTCAACTTTATGGAAATTAATCCTGCTTTTACTCAGGTTAAAGAACTAATGTCATTTGAACATAGTTCACGACAAACTCCAAAATCCAATTCAATATTAAATACAAGGCTCTGAATAGAAAATATCGGCTTATATTCAATATCAAATTCTGAAACCAACAAATATCGTATTGGGAATAACGATATATATATCTTCCAAATTCCTCCACAATGTCCGTATAATCATGGAATCCAATATCGAAATATTCCAAAGATAATTACGATTCAAATCCATTCCAATTCACACATTGGAAATCCTGGTTATTTTTAAAACCATTTCGAATCCAATTTATTTATTTAAAAAGATTGGATTTCATAAATCTAGTTCATAACTTGTTCATTTCGATAAAAATATATTTTTATCTTTTCAAATTTGGAATTTTTCATCCCAATTTTTTCCAAATCATTTATTATGATTTTACGCAAATTATTAATATTTTTAATAATTTTATCAAGGCCCGTACAACCGATTTCCAATAATGGCCACCGAACTGCATCCATAACGACTTTTTCCAATTTTGATTTGGACATAATTCCAAATCCAACCATTAGATTTCAAATCTCTTGTATTCGTTGGAAAGCTCTTTCCGATATAAACCCATTGGTTCCGATTTTGGGAGAATCCGACGGCCGGATCTCCCGTAATGTCAATTCGAAGTCAGTGGTCGAAATTCGCGAACGATCGCTGCACGGCTCGTTCTATTCAAGCCATTTAATATATAATATATATTATATATATTTTGTTGATTTCCATTTAAAATGTATTTTATAAATAGTTTTAAATTCGTTTTCAAAATGATTTCAACTTCATATTCAATTTCAAATCAAAATTTAATATTCCATATATATTTTTATTTTCCATTCCATGTATATATATTTATTTTCCATTCCATATATATTCATTTTTTTTCATTCCATATATATATTTATTTTCCATTCCACATCACATATATATTTTCCATATCGTATACATATATATTTTTCATATCGCATATATATTTATATTTTCCATTTCACATCACATATTTATATTTTTATATCATATATATATATATATTATTACACATCGTATAAATATATTTTTCACATTGTATAAATATATTTTTCACATCATATATACATTTTATTTCACATTGTATTACATATTATTTCACATCATATATTTATATTATTTCACAACGTATATACATATTATTTCACATCGTATATATATAATTTATTATACAATGTTTCACATCACAATCACATTATAATCAAATAAATTATCCATGGTCTGTGGATGACAGGGAGTAGTTCATATATGCGGTTATAATATAAATAACTATAAAAAAAAGAATTATATTTAGAAAATTCTCACATTTGTTTTCCACTCCGCCCATTTTGTTTCTGAATTTTCTGAACTGTTCTGAATTTAAATTCACTTCAAATTCTAATTTGCTTCGTTTCCATTCTAGTCTGTTCTGAGATGCAGTGCTCGTCTTTACATTTCAAACGGAACCTGTTTCGCTGAATTCCGATAAAGTATGAAGAAGTTATTGATTTTTCAGGTTTCAATACATTTTAAACATTAACTTGAGTTAACTAATCGTTTAATTACACACTTAATTACCTTTAAATTCTAATTACCGCCTAATCTCCATTCCTTATTGTCTTCTCCAACGTACACAGCAGGTACCCGATCCTCTTAATGTCCATGACCGTAATCTTTCCATCCCAATATTTCTTCTCACACTCCATTATAAAATCCACAAAATTCACCATTATTTCACTTTTTCAATTCTCTCCATTTCCATACTAAAACCATGAAGTCTGAAAGCTCCATGTCATTTGCTATTTCCAGGAAGAACCAGTCCTATAGCACCCAAATGCGAAAATTATTTTCACCAGATCCATTGAAATTTTGCTAGCCGATGTTAATCGATCCCATCTTCAACAATCTATCCTTGTTTTAATCCAATACATCACTTATCGATCGAAAACAAAACCCTAGGTGTGGTATACCATTTCCAGCGAACATAGATGACACCGAACCCAACCAAATGCGTATAGGATCGGAGAGAACGATCTCATTGTATCAAAGCAACTTGTTTGAAGATTTTAGGATTTTTATTTCATTTGATGTTGATTTTCTTTTTTTCTTTTTTTTAAAATCACGGTTTTGGCTTGAGGAAAATAAATTATCGGCTAGAAATGTTTTGATCGAGGAATGAAATGGATCTAGGGTTAGACCCATTGACTTGGTTATATCTTATATAATTTAATATTATTTTAATTCGTAGATTACTTGTTTAAAGCACCTAACTCCAAACGAATCCCAACGACTGTCGCCCTTAGGTAAATACCCTCATTCCGAACACAGTGGGATATGTTTCGTAAACCAATTCAATGGTTTTGATCAGTTTTTATTAAAACTAAAACATAAAGCAATATATTTTTAAATTTAAACGTGCATTTCAATTTTCCGGGGCCACATACTGACTCCCAAAATTCCCAAAAAATAAATCTAGTTATGTTTTGACGATACGATCCTAACAAAATTAATTTCGTCAAATTTGGAGAACATTTGAAAAATGGTCAATTTCTGGTCGATCCAATTCAAATTTAAATTACCAAATACATTTAAATTGACTGCATCATATATTAATTCCAAAAATTATCAAATTTGAAACCTAACAATAATTTGACATTCCGGATCCAACAAAAGTGGTTTTGTCGAAAAGGGAGGTCATTTGCAAAATGGCTATATATATTATATATATATTTTTTAAATTCCATAGCGACTATTTCAAATTTTAAAATAGATATAAATTTCTATTCCCGCTATGAAATCTGGATTTTTTTAGATTCGTTGGAAAGATATTTTCAAACAGATTCAAATATTTCTTGTTTCGATAAAATCCGATTTATTTTGAATCCTGTACATTCATTTGAAATTTAAAATTGAATTTTCAAACTGTCGTGTTATTTTCAATTCCTTTTATAATTAAAATAAATATTTATATTCTAACATTGATTCAAATAAATACATATACGTTCTAATTCCATTCAAAATAAATTTCTCGTCCTTATTATTTAAAATAATTCATTTTAAATATTCAGAATTCTTTAAAATTGCTAAAATAAAATTTATAAATTGGTTCTGAGTTTCCGGGTTTTTACAATCTCCCCTACTTAAAATCTTTTCGTCCTCGAAAAGGAACGGATCTAAAAGTTGTTCAACAAACCAACTCAACTATCATTCTGACGTTCGTTCTTCAACTTTTCAGTTTTTAAAAAATTTGGCTAACACCCTACATTTTTGAAAAATTTCGCCATAACCTCCTTTGTACGGGGACCATCGAGAAAATCCCCAAACCGCTACACAGGCCCTCTCGTCTCAAAAAGAAAAAGAAAAAGTGAAGCGGCTAGCCAATCGGCTTATAAAATCTTCCAAACCCAATAAATTAGTAAACATGTACCTATTTGTTGGGCATACAGTTTGTAATAACCCGGAAATTCGAGCCAATTTAAAATTTTTATTTTGGCAATTATGATGAATTTTGAATGTTTAAAATGATATATTTTAAATAATGACGACGAGAAGTTTATTTTGAATAGAATTCGAATGTATATATTTATTTGAATCGTCGTTAGAATATAAATATTTTATTTTAATTATAAAAGGAATTGAAAATGGCGCGGTAGTTTGAAAATTCGATTTCAAAGTTCAAATGAATGTGCAGGATTCAAAATAAACCGGATTTTGGCGCAACCAAAAATATTAGAATCTATTTGAAAATATCTTTACAAGAATCCGAAAAATTGAAATTTCATAGTGGGAATCAAAAGATATGTCCAGTTGAAAATTCAAAATAGTCGCTATGGAATTCGGGTCCTTAAAAATGGAAATTTTGCAAACGACCTCTGTTTTCGATGAAACCACTTTTGTTGGATCCGAGATGTCTAGTTATTGCTAGTTTCCAAAATTCATAATTTTCTGAATTAATGTGTGAGCGTGGCAAAAGAAAACGTGTTTTGACAGTTTCAGTCAATTTCGATCGACCTGAAAATGGCCATTTTTCAAACGATCTCGGAATTTGACGAAATTAGTTTTGTTAGGACCATATCGTCTATACGAAGCTAGAAAATATTTTTCGAGAATTTTTAGAGTCTGTATGTGGCCCCGGTAAATTGAAACGTGCGTTCAAATTCAATATATAGATTTATATTTTGATTTTGACGGAAACTGATCGAAACGATCGAATCAGCTTACGATACATATCCCATTGTGTTCAGAATGGGGGTAAGCTATGGACGATAGGCGGTGGGTCTCATTTGGAGATCGAAATTATAAGCTACTTTGGGAATATAAAAATAATAATAATACATAATTATATATATGTATTCAAAGCCCAAGTCAACCCTCATTATCTCTCCTCCCCCCCCCCCATGGTCGTTTATTTCTAAACGAAGAGAATAAATAAATAAAAAAAGATCACGGCCTCCTTCAGCCGACCATCGTGCCACCAGGGTTCACGTCGCCGCCTCCCTTTTACCACGCCGACCCCCTCCGGCCCTCCTCCCCTCTCCCTCCTCTCCTCCGCCACTGATTCAAACCCTGAGAACCCCAACCCGAAACCCTAACTCACAACAGCCGTCGCCACTGCCTAGGGTCCCACCACCGCCTGCCGAGATCTCCAGCCGCCTCCCCGACCACCTGTGCCGCCGTCTCCACCCCCTCAGAGAAAATGCAGTGAGTTTATCTAATTTTTTTTCCTTTTTATTATATAAAGAGCCAGTTTTTAAGTAGAGAAAGAAGGAAAAAGAAAGTTAGGATTTTTCGAACTAGAAAGATCGGATTTTTTGAACTAGAAAGATAGGATTTTTAAAACTAGAAAGATCGGATTTTTATTTATGAAAAGATCGAGATTTTTTTTAATATATATAGAACGATATGTGAACCAATATATGATT
Organism: Allium sativum; assembly: GCA_030737875.1. NCBI lineage: Eukaryota > Viridiplantae > Streptophyta > Magnoliopsida > Asparagales > Amaryllidaceae > Allium > Allium sativum. Next base: position 250,447,272 of record CM060918.1, on the reverse strand, counting down.
TTTTATGTTATATAAATAGTAAAAGTATGATCTTTATTAGAAGAAGAGCAATATAAAAATATAATTTTTATTATGAAATTAGCGTGGTAAAAATATGATCTTTATTATATGAACACCGATTTAAAAATAGAATTTTTGTCTACATAGTAGCGGTATAAAAATGTGATTTTTATCCGTATAGAGTGAATATAAAAATGTGATTTTTATATACATAGCAACAATATAAAGATGCGATTTTTATATATGTAGTGGATACGGGCGACGAAAGTGAAAGAAGGCGAGGACGACGAAGATTTCCTACATACGAAGAGTCGCGGTGTTTGGTTTAGCTCTAGGTGAGAACTCCTCACCTTTAATTTATTTCTAGTTTGAAATATATACTAGGATGCAAACGGTGCTTAGCAACACCCGACACCCGTCGTCCACAGACCATGGATGACTTGTATGCTTGTGCGATTGTTTGTGTTGTTAAATCAAATATATATTCATGGGTTGAAGTAAAATATATATTCATGTGTTGAAATAAAATATATATTCATGTGTTGAAGTAAAATATATATTCATGGGTTGAAGTAAAATATATATTCATGTGTTGAAGTAAAATATATATTCATGTGTTGAAGTAAAATGCATATTCATGTGTTGAAATAAAATATATATTCATGTGTTGAAATAAAATATATATTCATGTGTTGAAATAAAATATATATTCATGGGTTGAAATAAAATATATATTCATGTGTTGAAAAAAAAATTCATGTGTTGAAGTAAAATATATTCATGTGTTGAAATAAAATATATATTCATGTGTTGAAGTAAAATATATATTCATGTGTTGAAGTAAAATAAATATTCATTTACAGATCGAACGATTTGTTTATGTACACCGATTTGACTGATATTGATTGGGACAATAAATTTTACACATCGCCCAACTGCACAAATAAAAATATGTGTTTGTTGATGTGAAACCCCATACGGGTATTAGGATGATATTTGACGTACACTAATCCCAATTGTTTAGTTGTATGTCAATCGATGGGTTGACAGACTGTGTAAGCATTAATTATTTATATTTAATGCTTATGCAGTTGTGTGGTGCACTCTGGATGATGGTTGATGATTTATTGTTGCTATTATATACATGTGTTGTAGAAAATCCATATAATTAACCTTATATGGTAATTTATTAGGCCTCATTCCAATTTGGAAAATAAGGAATATTATAAAAATAAATTCATGTGTTGAATAGAAAATATATTTATGTGTTGAATAGAAAACAAATTCATGTGTTGGATAGAAAATAAATTCATGTGTTGAATAGAAATAAATTCATGCGTTGAATAGAAATAAATTCATGTGTTGAGTAGAAATAAATTCATGTGTTGAATAGAAATAAATTCATGTATTGAATAGAATAAAAATTCATGTGTTGAATAGAATAAAAATTCATGTGTTGTGTGACGATCCCAAAACCCCGTGGCACGATGTTAAGGATAATCATTGGAATATAACACATTAATCATCATTAGCAGATCACAGATAATAGCATAAACAGAAAATAGAATAATTTACACACATATGACAGCGGAATCATATAGATAACATCACATCAGAGAAGCACAGTACAGGATACAACTTAGTGCATAATGATACATAATCAGTCACCATCGCCTGAGGCGGAATCATACATAAAGAGTACACAAAAGGAATATCAGTCTACATCGCCAGTGGCGGAATCATAATATAGATACAATAATGGCGGAGAAAATCCAAGTCAGCACGGTGTAGTCAAGCCTCGCCATGAGCCAAAAGGTGCGTCAGAAACCTGTAACTAGGCTGCCCGTGTGAAAATAAGGGCACCCGAGTTTGCAAGGTGAAACAAACTACGAGTCAGTCATGGGACTGGTATGAGAAATCCATTCAACTTATTAACAACAATAATAAGGCAAATCAAAGGACCACGCCACTTTCGCGGAACGGGTTTTACTCCAATGAGTGCTCGTGCATGAAATAAAGTAAATGATTAAATCAACGCAATGCTTTTTATAAAATGAAGCCATTATAAGACTCAGGTCCCATCACACAATGCAACGCAAGCCGGAGGATAGAGTTTTCCCTTATAATGGCCAAAGATGCTTCATACGAATAAAACAAAGTGTTTGATATTATTACTAGTGCATATATGTTTCAAAAGAAAATTTAATCATAAATATCAATCATAGGCGGCATAGCTACCATCTACTATGTCACCATACTAGTAATACAATCACATCCACAAATTTCGTATTGGAAATTGGATTCCTTCATGAGTCGAGGCAAGGGGCAAGCTCCTCTCCGATTCGAGACACTCTAGCAAATGTCCCAGGACCCCACTATGATCCTTGGATCTTCAGGGCCGGTCCTCTCTTACTTCTGAGGATTAGTTATTCCTGAACACACGTTTCCCGGTCCTTACAGACCTATATCGAGGCGCCTCGCATTCCAACAACCACACAGGTGAAAAAGATATATAATGTCAGGGCTGGTAGGTCACTGACACCACCTTAGCTAGAAAGAAACGTCGTGCTCTCCCTGCAGTCACTCTCCCGTTTTTGACTCATACCGAGGTGTGAGGCTCACGAATTCACGTTATACACCAAGCTACGTCACACAGACCATGCTTGGATCATCAACCACAAGACTTTGCTTTGCAACAGAAGCCTTGATCATATGCCACTTAGGCGTGCCACACAGGCAATCCACTCCATGCGACTGATTTCTGTCAATACATAACCTCTAAGCTCGTACGTCTCAGAGAAGGGCGTTAAGCAAGAGAATAAATTCTCCGCCGCTAAACAGATATATATTTAACAGAGATCAATCAACACAGAACAAAATCCAATGTCAGACACACAGTCCATTTACAAGTCCGTTCTGGGTCTGAACGAAACCGGAGGCACCAATTCCTCGCATATCCGTACAATCAACACTATGTTTGGACGGCTACTACTTCAATTCCTTCATGGTAGCTACTCCAATCACGAGCATCAGTAGCGCCCATCCATCCAACGTGGAGATCGTCGGTCTTCAGTCGTCTTCGACTCTTCGACTTCTCAACGTCGATCGATTATTTGAAATGAGATAAACTCGGCCTTTTCAAATAACCCACGTATATTTAGATTTTCAAACCAATTAATCACAGGGTTGAACTATTCAACATTCACATTTCAGTTATTTAGTTATAATTTTCACGTCAAATACATTCAACCATCACATATCAAGCAAACACAACAAAATTGGTTTATTTTCACTCTATATCGTCTATAGCACTTAATAACGATATATCGCCAATTTTATTTAATTTAAAACGACCATATTTAATTAAACGACGTTTCAGGTCGTGTCGACGCACTGGCGCTGCTTTCCACTGATTTTGTTTAACACATATAGGAAAATCTAACCGTTGGATCTTCACAAATTTTACATCATTAGGAAGGTCTTTTCAAAACGAACCCAACGGTTCCAGTTTTGGGAAAATCCGACGGTCGGATCTTCCACACTAACCATTTGAAGTTATGATTTCAATTTACGAACTGCAGCGTCGTTATTCGATTTAATTTAATTATATTTATATATATATATAAATATAATCGTTTCTGGCGCTGTTTTTCACTAATTTTGAATTAAACATTCCAGACAATCCAACCGTCGGATCTTCACAAAGTTGGTGCCGTTGGAAAGATATTTCCAAGGCGATTCCAACGGTTGAGGTTTCGGGAAAATCCAATGGTCGGATCTTCCGCACTAGTCGTTTGAAATCACGGTTTCAAAATATGAACTGCACGGCCTCGATTCGTTTTAATTCTATTTATATTTATATATTTATATAAATATAGTCCATTCAATAATTTCTATATCGTTTTCACTTCAAATATTTTTCTAACACCTTAAAATTTTGGAAAATTTCGCCATAACCTCCCCTGCACCGGGAGCATCGGGAAATTGCAAATAGCGTTCCCGGTCCTTCTAATCTCAAAAAGAAAAAGAAAAAGCCAAGCGGCTAGCCAACAGGCTCATAAAATCATCACCCAAACAAAACAGTAAATGTGTACCTATTTGTCGGGCACAAAATTTTATTCCTCTTCTCTAGCCCCTTTTTGCTTTAACCTGTTCAATAGATATGCATGCACATATATACAATTTCTGACATTTATCATTTTCTATTCAACTTCATATTTGATTTGCTTTGGTCTAAAAATACCATTCATCCTAATATCGCATGCATAGGCTAAAATCATATCATTAGCTAGTTAATGTATATTTCAACTCATGCACGTTTATTTGAACAAGTGGATATTCTTAACACTTCACATTTCAAAGATGATAATTTTGGCGAACTAAAATAGATTTCAACACATGACTATTTTATTTAGTTCCTATGCATGTTAAAAATAATATTTCTATCACAAATATTTGTTTCAACGTCTGCATATCTTTAGCATATCACACATATGATAAAAATGATATTTTTATCATTTAAAATATTTATTCAACCAATGTATGGTTTCAACACTTCATAGTTTCAATAAAAATGTAATTTTTATCGTTCAATCTTTTTATTCAACACATGAACCTTTCCACTACACACATTTCTCAACAAATGAGTATTTCCACACATGGACAATTTATTTATGTTGTTCATATTAGAAAGATGAAATTTTGATTGTTGAAACTATTCATATAAGGCGAATATTTTTCATACTTCATATATATATAAAAATGTGATTTTTATTGTTTATACACTTCATTCATTCACAAATGAATTTTATTTTCACACAACACTTTTCAACACATGAACATTTCCACACATGGATATAGTTTCAATATATGGCTTTAATTTCTATGCATGCAAATAATTTCAACATATGAAAATAATTCTAACACACAAAGATTATTCAAAATTTCGGTAGCATAACGGCAGGGTAGTTACACCGGCACCGTCCCTAGTACGGCTCCTCGCTCTACCTTAAAACCTCGCGGTTTTTGACAATGGGGATCATGCATCTAATTCGCACGCAGGCGGCATGTTTATATTTATTTCATTTCCACAAACTAATCCTATGTGGTTTCAACCAAATATTTTCCAATCACAAACGGGTATTTTTCAACCACAATCAATTCAATATCAACCACAAACAATCCCAAACAACAATTCGCCGTCAACCAATTTTCACAACAATTTCAACCAATAAATATCGTCCATGGTTTGTGGACGAGGGGGCGTGTATATATATATATATATATATATATATATATATAAATATTTATATATAGCAATTCACTTTTATTTCCACACACACATATATATATATATATATATATATATATATATATATATATATATATATAAAGAAATTGAAGAGTGAGAAATTCTCACCGATAACTATCCAATAACACGACTCTTCCTTTAGAGAAATCTTCGCCTATTTCGTCTTCTTGTCGCTTTCGTTGCCCGTATTCTCTACATAGGTAAAAATCGAATTTTTACTATGTTATTCAATATATAAAGATTGCATTCTAAAAACAAAGATTATATTTTTAATATTCCTATGATGTAAAAATTATATTTTTATTGCTTTAAAAATATAAGAATTATATCTTGCTCCTTCTACCTAATAAAAATCCCGTCTTTTCTCTTTTTAAAAATATGATCTTTATTTTTGCAAGTTCAAATCTTTTTCTTTTAAAAGATTAAACCTTTTTCTGTTTCAAAATTTAAACCTTTTTTTCTATTTTAAACCTTAAAATAAAATCAGTTTTTATTTCTTTTAAAAATTAGTTTTTAAAATTCTTTTCAAACCAGTTTATAAATCTTTAAAAATTCAGTTTTAAAATTCTTTTTAAATCAGTTTATAAATCTTTAAAAATTCAGTTTTTAAAATTCTTTTCAAATCAGTTTATAAATCTTTAAAAATTCAGTTTTAAAATTCTTTTTAAATCAGTTTATAAATCTTTAAATCAGTTTATAAATTCTTTAAATCAGTTTTTAAAACTTTAAAAAAACAGTTTTAGCAGAACAAAAAAAAAATGAAATTACCTAATCACTCACCGCAACCTGCGAAAAGGGAGGGAAGAAGAAGAAGGCGTCGGCGGCTTCGAGGTGGTGTTCGCTGGGTTGCTCGATGGTGTCGGCGGCAGGGTGTTCGAGGGGGGCGCGGTTGCTCAGGGAGGTGCGGTTGCTCAGGGAGGTGCGGCGATGTCTCGAGGTAAGGGCGGCGGCGATGTCTTCGGGATGAGGGCGGCGGTAGTTTTAGGTTTTTATATTTTTTTCTTTCTGATTAATGAATCGGGGGAGGGGGGGGCAATGAAGAAGAAAAGGGGGGGGGGAGAAATTAAAATAATATATATTTTTTTCTTTTATTATTTAATTATTTAATTTTTCAAAAGGGTTGACTTTTACATACGACCTCGAAACGAGGCCTACCACCTGTCGTCCATAGCGTTTTACCCCCATTCCGAACACAATGGGATATGTATCGTAAGCTGGTTTGATCGTTACAATCAGTTTCCGTTGAAATTACATTTAAATCCTTATATTGATTTTTAAACGTACATTTCAAATTACCGGGGTCACATACTAACTAGAAAAATTCCAGAAAAATATTTTCTAGTTTCGTATTGACGATACAGTCCTAACAAAACTAGTTTCGTCGAATTCTGAGACCGTTTGAAAAATGGCCAATTTCCAGTCGATTAAATTCAACAAAAACTGGTCAAACACGTTTTCTTTTGCCACGCTCACATATTGATTCGAAAAATTATGAAATTTGAAACCTAGCAATAGTTTGACATCCCGGACCCAACAAAAGTGGTTTCGTCGAATTCCGAGGCCATATGCAAAATATCAATTTTTCAGGCCTATATATTATATATACTGACTCTTCTGAAAATTCATTCGGCCATAACTTTTGATTCCTGTTATGAAACTTCGATTTTTCAGATCCGTTAGAAAGGTATTGACTAACAGACTTAAATATTTTTGTTCTCACTAAAATCCGTTATATTTTCCACCCTGCACAGTCGGTCAAAGTTCGAATTCAAATTTTCAAACTGACTTACTATTCTTAACTCACTATTTTATTGAAATATTCTATTTCAATGGTTCAAATTGCTTTGAAATAATCAATTTAAAAATTTTAAATTGGCTCGTATTTTCCGGGTTATTACATGCTGAATAGAATAAAAATTCATGTGTTGAATAATATAAATTCATGTGTTGAATAGAATAAATATTCATGTGTTGAATAGAATAAATACTCATGTTTTGAATAGAATAAACATTCATGTGTTGAATAAAAGCTGTGTTGATTATATTGACGCCATTTTGACGTGAACGATATTTATATTGATTTTATTCATTTTTATAATGAATATAAGAAAGAAAGTGATTTCAAAGTATAACGTTTTGAAAATATTATCATTTGTATATCGATTATGTGGAATATTCAATTTTGATTTGAAATTGAATATGAAGTTGAAATCGTTTCGAAAACGAATTTAAAACGATTTATAAAATACGTTTTAAAAGGAAATCGACGAAATACATATAATATATATATTATATATATTAAATGGCCTAAATAGAACGCGCCGCGCTGCGGCATTTCTCGAATTTCGACCATTGGCTTCAAATGGATATTACGGGAGATCCGACCGTCGGATTCTCCTAAAACCGGAACCTTGGGTTCGCATCGAAAAGAGCTTTCTAAGGAATATTAGAAATTAGAAATCTAATGGTTGGATTTGGAATTATGTCCAAATCAAATTTGGAAAAGGTCGCCGTAAGTGCAGTTCGATGGCCATTGATGGAATTCGACTATACGGGCCTTGATAAAATTATTAAAAATAGTAATAATTTGTGTAAAATCATAAGAAATGATTTGTGAAGAATTGAGATGAAAAATTCCAAATTTGAAAAGATAAAAATAGATTTTTATCGAAATGAACTAGTTTTGAACTAGAATAATAATTTATTTATTTTTAAATAAATAAATTGGATTTGAAAGGGTTTTAAAAGTAACCAGAAGTTTCAATAATTGAATTGGAATGGAATGTGATTTTGGGTTTATAGTGAACCGTGTTTTAAATGATATTGGTTCTTTAACCCAAATAAAGGCAGGTTATGATTTCCGAAGTTAAATAATCATTGATAGTGATTATTAGGAAGATTAAAACCAAGTGGATTTTTAATGAATCTTTAATTAGATTGAAATGATCGAGAATGGAGCATCATCAGTTTTGCTCTAGGCGATAGTTAAATCTTTAATTAGATTTGAACGTGAAATGGTAATTGAATTTATCGATAACACCGTGGTGTTAGGTATGAAGTATTACCAGTTTTACTTCGTGGGATGAATAGGTTGGGATTAGGGAGATAAAATAAATGATTACTTCGGTGTGGTTTGCTAATCTCGACTAGTTTGAATTGATATTCAAAAGAAGATTAAAGAATAAATTTAAAGAATTTATATCTGATAAAATTAATGGGAACCTTTTCCAAAGTATAAGAATATTTGAATAAAAGAATATTCTGAATAGGAATGAGGCGTATGTTGTGTTTGTGTAACACTTGTTTATTATATACGCGAGTTATTCAGAAAGACCGGGTTTATCCCATTTTGAATAACTGATTCGACGTGGTGTCGAGGATGAAGGCGGTGGTCGAAGAGCAGAGGTCTTCACATTGTTTGGGTGATTACTGATGATCTTGATTGGGCTGTACACCCAAGAGGAGGGAATCAGTTGGTGATCGTCCAGACGTACATGGAGATCGATGGATATGCGAGGTACAAGGTGCCTCCGGTTTCGTTCATACCCAGAATGAACTTTTAAATGGACTGTGTGTCTGACATTGGATTTTATTCTGTGTGATTGATTTCTATTAAATGTATAACTGTTTGGCGGCGGAGAATTTACTCTCTTGCTTAACGCCCTTCTCTGAGATGTACGAGCTTAGAGGTTATATATTGAAGGATATCAATCGCATGGAGTGAATTGCTTGTGTGGCATGCCTAAGTGGCAATTGATCAAGGCTTCTGTTGAAAAGCAAAGTATTGTGGTTGATGATCAAAGCACGGCCTGTGTGGCATAGCTTTGTGTATAACATTGATTTGCGAGCCTCACACCCCGGTTGTGAACCAGAAACGGGAGAGGACATCAGGGAGGGCATGCATTTCCTTCTAGCTAGGGTGGTGTCAGTGACCTACCAGCCCTGACATTTATATTATTTTCACATGTGTGGTTGTTGCTGTTGCAAGGCGCCTCGGATATATCGGTGACTATGTGGAGTCGATGGAGTCATTGGACTCATTGACGCCCCAAAGGGTGGGGAAACGCAGTGTTCAGGCATTTTAATCGACATCGGTGGACAGACCCTGACGATCCAAGGGCCCACTTGAGTCTGGGTCCTGAGACATGGGCTAGAGCGTCTCGAATCGGTAGAGGACTATCTTTTGCCTCGGTTCATAGATGGAAATCCAACTTCCAATACGTGACTTTGCGGTTTTGATTTTAGGGCCTAGTATTGGCGACATGATATAAGGTACCCATGCCGTCTATGATTGATACTTATGATTGAAATTGTTTTTGACACTATACACTTATAGTAATAACAAAACATGAAATTTAGCGTATCAAGCATTCTTTGGCTATTATAACCCTATATTCCGGCTTGTGTTGCATTGTGTGATGGGACCTGGGTCTTATAACAGCTTCATTGTTCTTTATTTTAGCATTGCGCTATTGTTTTATGCACTGCTATTCTTGGGAGGAAACTCGTTTCGTGTTATACGGCGTGGTCCCTTGATTTGCCTAACTTTAAAATAAAGATTAATAACTGTTTTAGTTCTCACACCAGTCACATGACTGACCTGGAGTTTATTGTTTTAACCTAAACTCTAGGTGCCCTTATTTTGACACGGGTAGCTAATAGTTTTGGTTTTGCAGATTTATATTCACAGGATCTTGATTTACAGCTGGAACGATATCCAGAAAGCTCTCTATCCGTGTATTACTTCTAGTTTTGTATTGTATTATTTTCCGCTGCTATGTAATGTATTGTAATCTCTGATATTTTATAATGTATATTATTCGTTAATACTCTGTATATTCTTGTATTCTGATGAATTGTTGTAATAAGAAATGAAATGTTCTTCTGTTTGCGTCCTGATTCGTCTTGTCCTCAAAGTAATCAGGGGTTTCGAATGGTCTTTGTCGGTTTAGCGATCGAGTAGGATCGAGTGAAATTCCAGATCGTCACACAATTTTATTCCTCTTCTCTAGCCTCCTTGCTATGACCTGTTCACACATATTTATGTACATGTATGCATTTGCAATCAATTTCAGTTCAGTTCAAAATTTGACTCAATTTGGCTAATGGTCCAAAATTTTAATTAATCAAACCAATAATCAAACAACACAACCAACAATCAATTAGTTGGTTAACTTTTCAAATATATATAACTTTTATATATTCAAAAATAATATTTTCTAAGATCGGATTATATATATAATCACAAATACATTAATTATAAACTTGCCACTCTCAACTCATTATAGGGCATTTCTAACCCCATCTCTAACGAGTTACTCATTCTAGAATGCTACTGATTCTATCTCGAATGAGGATTCTTTCATAGGATATTACTAATCCAATCTCTGATGAGTCATTTATTCTGTTCTAACGAGTTGTACCCCAAAGATTTGAGTTAACCAAAGCTTTGATACCATATGTAATGATATGGATTTCGCTCGGACCTAATCGATCACTAAATCGACCAAGACCGCACAAAACCTGGATATGCTAACTCTGGGTGTACAACACATCAGAACAAATAACAGAAGACTTTTCTAAACATCATAATAATGATACATCAGAGTACATAATATCATAGTTCAAATAAATATACAACGAAAGATAAATTTACAATAAATGTAATACAATGCAGTGCAAACAAGTAAACTACACAGCGGAAGACTATCAAAGCTCTGGACATAGCTTTAAGCTTCAATCCAGAATTGTGATAACCCCAAACTTCCGTAGACCGAAAGTAAGGATAATCATTTTGGAATACAACATATTTACAACAAAAACAGATCTCAGATAATTATCATAACACATAAACCATTGCAGCGGAAAAAAATGTCATCAGCATCACAGCAGAACATCAGAGTATGCAGTTTTACAGGATCCACTTAGCATAATAGAAGTCTTAACAAAAGAGAAACAAGTCTCAAATGAAAGGAAACAAGTTTTCAAATCCATTACATACATCAAAAGCAAAGGATGGGAAAATGTCTCAAAGTAGAATAAAAGAAGGATAAAAAGGTCTTCTTCTTCTTCCTTCCAAAGCAAGCTCCAACCAGAAAGTATCACCTAGAAACCTGTCAATTGGCTGCCCGTGTGGAAAGAGGGCACCCGAGTTTGCAAAAGTGAAACAAACTACGAGTCAGTCATGGGACTGGTGTGAGAATTCTTAACTAAATTAACTATCAAGATGGCGAATCTCAGGACCACGCCGCTAACACGGAATGGGTTTACTCCATTGGATTGCCAGTGCAATATTTTTATAAAGTTTATATAAAACTGCGAAATGACTTTTGAAAAATGAAATCGTCATAAGACTCAGATCCTATCACACTATGAAACGCACACAGGAGGATAGAGTTTTCCCTTATGATGATCAAACATGCTTAATACGTGAAAAGTAATATTTTAATATTATCATTAGTGTTTAAGCAGTATTAAAATACTTCAATATAAATATAGCAATCCTAGACGGCATAGTACCCCATCCTACTATGTCGACGTATATAAGTTTAAAATCAAAACCGAAGTGTTGTCGTATTGGGAATTGTTTTTCTATCATGAAATCGAGGCTAGGGATCGTCCTCTTCCGATTCGAGACACTCTAGCAAATGCCTCAGGATCCCCCGTAGTGAACCCTTGGATGCGGTAGGGCCGGTCCCTACCTAACAGTAGTGGATTAGTTATGCCTGAACACATGTTTCCCGGTCCCTTTGGACCTATAATATGACCACTTCCGGCCTATAAAAACCTAAGGTACCTCAATCCAAAATCCACATAAGTAAAATGTCGGGCCGTGTCAAAACCCAAGCACCACTCCTAGCTAGAAAGAAACGTGTGCACTCCCTACGGTCCATATCCCGTTTTTGACTCATACCGGGGTGTGAGGCTCGCGAAGTCACGATATACACAAAGCTATGCCTAACCAGGCTATGCTTTGATCATTAGTCACAAGGCCTGCTTTCAACAAAGCCTTGATCATTGCATCTTGGCGTGCCACATTGACAATTCAACGCCATGTGATCAATAACTATCACTACGTATCAGGGTGTTAAGTAGAGAATAAATTCTCTACCACCAAACAGACATATATTAATAGAAATCGATTTAATTACATGAAGTGAATTTCAACGTCAGAAACGCATCCATTTACAAGTCCGTTCTGGGTCTGAACGAAACTGGAGATACCAAAGAGGTTCTCGCTTATCCGCACGATCAACACACACGTCCGGACAATTACTGCTTCAACCCAATCCTGGGAGCAAGTCAGTCCAAGGTATCAGAAGTCATCGTCCATTCGATGTGAAGATTGCCGGCATTCAACCATCGTCTTCTTACATCTTTGATTCAATCGTCGTTCAATTATTTGAAATGAGTTAAACTCGGCCTTTTCAAATAATTGTCGCATAATTATAGTTTAAAACATTTCATATATATTTATAACTATTTATCGCTATTTTTATTTATTAAAAATAGCTCGAAATAAATAAACGACGTTTCGGGTCAATGGGCGGCGTTGGCGCTGCTTTTACCAAAATTTGATTTACACATATCTTAAAATCTAACCGTCGGATTTTGATGAAATTTATATCGTTGGAAAGCTCTTCCCAAAGCGGTCCTAACGGTTCCAGCTTTGGGAAAATCCAACGGTCGGATCTTTCTATATATTCGTTTGAAGTTACGATTGTCGATACACGAACTGCCTCGCTCGTTTCGTTTAATTTTATATTTTATATTTATATATAAACCATTGGGCGATTCCCTTTTGTTAAAATCCATACCTTTATTCTATGAAAATAATATGTTCGTCCGCCAATTCTAATGCGAAAAAAATGATGGTTTCAACAATGCATAATTTTATATCAAATAAAATGACATTTTTGTTCGCCAACTCTAATGCGACCAAAATGATGTTTCAACGATGTATATTTTTATATCAAATAAAAATGACATTTTTGTTCGCCAATTCTAATGCGACCAAAAATGATAATCCAACGATGTATATTTTTATCTCAAATAAAAATGACATTTTTGTTCGCCAATTCTAATGCGACCAAAAATGATAATTCAACGATGTATATTTTTATATCAAATAAAAATGACATTTTTGTTCGCCAATTCTAATGCGACCAAAAATGATAATTCAACGATGTATATTTTTATTTCAAATAAAAATGACATTTTTGTTCGCCAATTCTAATGCGACCAAAAATAATAATTCAACGATGTATATTTTTATATCAAATAAAAATGACATTTTTGTTCGCCAATTCTAATGTGACCAAAAATGATAATTCAACGATGTATATTTTTATATCAAATAAAAATGATATTTTTGTTCGCCAATTCTAATGCGACCAAAAATGATAATTCAACGATGTATATTTTTATATCAAATACAAATGACATTTTTTTGCCAATTCTAATGCGACAAAAATGATGGTTTCAACAATGCATAATTTTATATCAAATAAAATGACATTTTTATTCGCCAACTCTAATGCGACCAGAAATGATGGTTTCAACAATGCATAATTTTATATCAAATAAAATGACATTTTTATTCGCCAACTCTAATGCGACCAAAAATGATGTTTCAACGATGTATATTTTTATATCAAATAAAAATGACATTTTTGTTCGCGAATTCTAATGCGACCAAAAATGATGTTTTAAAATGTATAATTTCTTTAATTATAAAAATGTTCTTTTATCCTATGTTATTTAAAGACATAAAAATGCACTTTTTATTCTATTTCATTTTTATGACATAAAAGTGAACTTTTATCCTATTTCATTTTTATAACATAAAGGTGAACTTTTTATTTCATTTTTATAACATAAAGGTGAACTTTTTATGTTTTTATAAAATGTATATATTTTATTTCCTTTTCTTTTAAATTGAAAAATGTAAATTCTTTTATCTTCTCCTAGAAAAAGGTAAATCTTATATTTTACATAAAAAAAGTAAATTTTCTATCTCTCTTCATTACAATAGAAAAATGGAAATTTCCTATTATACTTTATTACAATATAAAAATGTGAATTTTCTATTACTCTTTATAACAATGGAAAAATGTAAATTTCCTATTTATTGTTTTTATTTACATATGTAAATTCTCTTTTTCTCTTTTACATTTAAAAATGTAAATATTTACTTTTCCTTTCTTTTACATTGAAAAATGTAAATATTTTCTTTTCTTTTACATTGAAAAATGTAAATATTTTCTTTACATAGAAAAATATAAATGTTCTATTATTTTCCCTAAGTTCCAATAAAAAAAATCTTTTTTTTTCCAACACCAAAGTATGTTCATTTCAACTACACTGACATAATGATGAAATTTTGATACATTTCAACTAAATTAACATAACTATGAAATTTTTGGTGTCATCACAACAACGACAACATAACGATGAATTTTGGTGTCATTACAACAAAATTAACATAACGATGAATTTTGTGCATTACAACAATGACAACATATGATCGGTTGTAAAATTTCCATGAATCAAAATAAAAGATCCCACCTTTATTTTGTGAAATCAAATAAAATATATGAACTTTATTTATTTTATAGGATAAAAGATCAAATCTTTATTTATTATATCTCAAAATAAAAGATCAAATCTTCTTTGACTTTATTATATAAATCAAATAAAATGTTCAACTTTGTTTTGATTCATTTCAAGAACAAAAGATCAAACTTTTATTATATTTTGTTTCAAAAACAAAAGATCAAAACTTTATTTTATTTTGTTTTCAAAAAAAAAAGATCAAAACTTTATTTTATTTTGTTTTCAAAAAAACAAAAGATCAATACTTTATTTTATTTTGTTTTCAAAAAAAACAAAAGATCAATACTTTATTTTAATTTGTTTTCAAAAAAACAAAAGATCAATACTTTATTTTATTTTGTTTTCAAAAAAAACAAAAGATCATTACTTTATTTTATTTTGTTTTCAAAAAAACAAAAGATCAAAACTTTATTTTATTTTGTTTTCAAAAAAACAAAAGATCAATACTTTATTTTATTTTGTTTTCAAAAAAAAACAAAAGACAAATACTTTATTTTATTTTGTTTTCAAAAAAACAAAAGATCAATACTTTATTTTATTTTGTTTTCAAAAAAACAAAAGATCGATACTTTATTTATTTTGTTTTCAAAAAAACAAAAGATCAATTTTAAGAAAAAGAAATAAAAATAAAAATAAGGATAAAAATAAAGGTGAGAACTTTTTTATGATTGCATCTGAATTTTACAGATCCAAACTGTCATACTATAACATGATAACACAACGAATATAATTCAACTATACAACAATCACCACATAACAGATCAGAAATAACATACAACGATTCAACTGATCGAACATAATTAAATTATTTAATTTTTCAAATTCAGAAATCTCACAGTCATTGAAGATTTTTGGCCAAAATTCAAACTGTTCAGAATCAACTCCAGTTAGTTTAGATGCGTAGATCTCAGTCACACGATCACAACGTCGCTGAAATCATCGAATTTCTAATTGAAATGAGCTAGATATGATTAATCGAAGTTTTAAAACAATTTAAATTAATTAATTAATAAATTAATTTATAAATTACCTTTCTTCTTCCCTCAGTAATTACAGTCCGTAACTTCCTCCTATTGTTCAATTCTAGGGTTCAGGATTGCGGCCACTACAGGAGTCGAGGAGCCGATCGGAGGGTGTCACGCTGGGGAGCTCGGAGAGGCGCACAAGAGGGGGTGTTCGGGCGAGCTCGGTCGAGCTCTGGGGGGTGCGACACGGTGGAAAGCGGCGGACTTTGGGGGTCTGGGGCGAGCGCTACAGGCAACTATAGGGATGATGACCATACGGATGTGTGGAGGAGAAGGTCCTCTACAATAAACTCCAAAGGAGCAGTAGGTTTTGGTGTGAGGATTGAGGGAAATTAAGAGGAGAAGGAAGGAGCAAATTTGGCCATGGAATTATGGTGGCGGCGGCTCAGAAGATGGTGAATAGTAATTAGGGTTTCTTTTCTCCTATTATTTATAATATTATAATGTATTTTTACAAAAAAACCATATCTTCCAAACCGGTTCAAATTCAGTCCAGTAGAAAGTGACCCTAGCCAATAGCCCATATTCTGGACCCAATGGGACAGGTCCATCAGCCCAAACGGCTGTCTGTGGCTTGTATTATTTAATTTAATATTTAATTCCTTTATTAATTTAATTCGTCTGCAAAAATCAATTCACCGAGGCCACAAACGGACTCAGAAAAATCCAGAAAAAATATATTTGTCTATGTTATGATGATACGGTCCTAACAAAATTAATTTCGTCGTATTCTGACACTGTTGAAAAATGGCTATTTTTCAGTCGATTAAATTTGACTATAATCGACCAAACCACATTTTCCTTCGCCACGCTCAAATATTAATTCTAAAAATTCTAAAAATTGAAACCTAGCAATAATATGACATTCCGGTTCCAACGAAAGTGGTTTCGTCGAAAACAGAGATCGTCTGAAAATTGACTATTTTCACTGGCTTTAATATTATTTAAAAATGGAATTTTTAATTTCTGCCACAATTTTCCACCAAATAATTTAAAATAAAAATTTTAAATTGGTTCGGATTTTCTGGGTCGTTACAATCTCCCCCACTTAAGAATTTTCGTCCTCGAAAAGGAAACAAAGAAAAGTAGGAACTAAGACGGAAAATGTAAATTGGTATAAACGTACCTTAGTACAAGAGTTACTCGGAGATATCCACTCTGCACTTAGGGTAAGCCTTTTTGATGCTATCCTCTATCTCCCAAGTACAGTCTCTAGGATCCCCACTCCATTGAACCTTGACTAGGTTGATCTTCTTGTTCCTCAAGATTTTGGTTTCTTTGCCAATGATCTTAATCGGGTCCTTTCTCACTGTCAGATTTGGAGCAATATCTAGGACCTGTTGGTTTAATTCGTCCTCAATCAGATCTGGATCGTGCACATGCTTGCGGAGTTGAGACACATGAAATACATCATGCACCACTGGCAACCAGTCGGGCAGCTGCACTCTATAAGCGAGAGTACCAATCCTTTCGAGAATAGGGAATGGACCAATGAATCTCGGTGCCAACTTTCCCGTCTTCCCAAAACGAATCACGCCTCTCAAAGGAGAAACCTTCAAGTATACTCGATCACCCACAGATAATTCTAGATTCCTTCTTCGCTGGTCTGCATAGCTCTTTTGTCGGCTCTGAGCAGTCAACAAGCACTTCTTAATCAAGTCAACCTTATCCGATGCTTCACGAACCATGTCGGGGCCCAAGACTAGTCGATTGCCTGACTCTACCCAACATGCCGGAGATCTGCACGGCCTGCCATAAAGTAATTCAAATGGTGACATCCCCATGCTTGCTTGGTAGCTATTATTATAGGAGAATTCCACAAAGTGCAAGTGGTCCTCCCATGAACCGCCATAATCAAGAATGCAAACACGCAATAAGTCTTCCAAAACACGATTCACCCTCTCAGTCTGGCCATCTATCTGAAGGTGATAGGCAGAGCTCAGATTTAACTTTGTCCCGAGCTCTTCTTGAAAAGCTTCCAAGAATTTACTGGTAAATAATGGATCCCGATCACTGACAATGTTTTTGGGAACCCCATGCAGTCTGACTATCTCTTTAAGATAGAGCTGTGCTAAACTTCGAGCTGTTCTATTGGACCGAACAGGGATGAAATGGGCAGATTTTGTTAAGCGGTCGACAATCACCCATATGCTATCGTTGCCTTTTCGGCTTCGGCGCAAGCCATCTATAAAGTCCATAGAAATTTCCTCCCACTTCCAACCAGGAACTCCTAGCGATTGCAACAAACCAGCCAGTTTCTGTTGATCACTTTTGACTTGCTGACAAGTGGGACATCTAGCAACATAAATAGAAATATCCCTCTTCATCGATTTCCACCAAAAGGTGCGCTTAAGATCATGGTACATTTTGTTTACACCTGGATGGACGCTGATATTTGATTTGTGGCACTCATCCATCACTTCTCTTTTTAGCTCAGCAATGTCTGACACACAAATTCACCCTTGTAATCTAAGGGTCCTATTATCGTCAATCTGGAAACTTGAGGCTTCGCCCTTACGAACTCACTCACAAAGCTTCTGAATAAATTCATCATTCTTTTGAAGAGCAGAGACTTTATCAATAAGAGTAGGAGTGATAATGAGATTGGCAATAATGAGATTGTTGCATTCTGCATTCTTTCTACTGAGTGCATCGACTACAACGTTGGCTTTTCCTGGAGTATATAGGATATCCAGGTCATATGTTGCAAGAAATTCGACCCAGCGTTGCTGCCTCATATTCAATTCTTTTTGGGTAAAAAGGTGCTTCAAGGATTTGTGATCCGTGTAAATTTCAAACTTCTCACCCAAAAGATAATGCCTCCATATTTTAAGAGCAAACACAATGGCCATTAGTTCAAGGTCATGCATAACATAATTCTTCTCATGCGGTTTCAGTTGGCGGCTAGCATATGCGACTACCCTGCCTCTTTGCATCAACACCGCACCAATACCTTAAATAAATAAGGGATAACATGTTAAAATGGGATTTGTCATTAAAGGAAAAATGTTATCTCCAACATGTTAATTTATTAAAGAAACAACCTTGCTTAGAGGCTTCGGTCCAGACCTTCAAATCCTGATTGCCATCTATGATGGTCAACACAGGAGCATTGGTCAACCTCTTCTTTAACTCTTGGAAAGCTGCCTCGCATTCCGGTGTCCACTTGAATTTCATATGCTTCTTGGTCAGGTTTGTCAATGGACAAGCTACCTTCGAAAAATCTTTGACAAATTTCCGATAATAGCCGGCCAGTCCCAAGAAACTTCTGACCTTTGTGGGGGTTCTAGGCTGCTTCCATTCTTGGATGGCTGAGATCTTTCCTGGATCTACTGAGATGCCTTCCTTTGATACAACATGGCCGAGGAATTTCACCTCCTCTTGCCAGAGTATGCATTTAGAAAATTTTGCTTTCAGCACATTTCTTCGCAAAATCTCTAAGACTTCTCTCAGATGTTGTTCGTGCTCAGCAGCGGATTTAGAAAAGATGAGGATATCATTGATGAACACGAGCACAAATTTATTTAAAACATCTCTGAAGACTCTATTCATCAGATCAACAAAATATGCTGGAGCATTACATAGACCGAAATGCATTACTAGCCATTCATAAAAGATGTCAGGGCCTCTGAAAGCAGTTGAAGGCACACACTCCTCTGCAATGCGAAGTTGATGGAAGCATATAGCTAGGTCCATCCTAGAGAATACTCGTGCCCCATGCAGTCGGTCAAGCAAATCATCAATACGAGGCATTGGATATTTGATCTTTAGAGTTTGTTTGTTGATATCACGGTAGTCTACACATAGCCTGAGAGTACCATCTGATTTTGGGACGAACACCACTGCTGCTCCCCATTCTGAGAAGCTGGGCCTGATCAGACTCTTCCACAAAAGCTGCTTGGTTTGATTTTTCAGCTCCTCTCTTTCCTTTGGCGACATTCTCCGAATGGGATGTACAACAAGCCTTGCATTCGGAGCTAAATCAATTCGGAAGCTGATTTCTCTATGCGGAAGTAGGCCCTCAACTTCTTTGAATATATCAGCGTAATCTTTGACGACAGGGATATCCTCAATAGAAGTAGGGGTAACTTCTAGAGAAGACCAGAATGTTTTTCTGTCGGTGGCTGAGCCATGGCAGGGGATACATACATTACCGAGTTTAGTTTTTACTTTGACAATTCTTTCGGTGCATACTAACTCAGCTTCATATTTTGCTAACCAATCTATACCAAGTATGATGTCATATCCAGAAAACTTCATTATGATCAAATTAAAAGGAAACTGATAGCGAGAATAGGAGATAATCATTTTACAATACTGATCTAGAATTAGGGAACCTCCTATCGGACTATTAGCTCTAATCAAATTTTTGAGTTTTCTTGGTTTCAGTTTCAACTTTTTTACTTGCATCTTTAGAAATAAATCTTCTTGTAGCACCATTATCAAATAAGACAGTAATAGGGATGTTCTTAATATTAAGCGTACCTCCTAAGACATCGGGTTTGTTAGGCCCCTCAGTCGAAGCTGGTGTATCTGCTCCCTCATAAACATGTGCCACCTGAGCATTCCTTAGCAGCGGACAGTTCGCCTTAATGTGCCTCTTTTGATGGCAATTGTAGCATTCCCTTTTATCTTGCGAACTCTGGCCACGATTCTGAGGATTTTGACCATGGTTCTGGGAACTCTGACCACGGTTCTGACTAGGGCCTGAATCATTTCTCTTGACCTTTTTAGGAGCTCTACACTCGTAATCGAAATGTCCAATCTTGCCACAGTTATAGCAGGTCACCTTGCTCCTATCCCTCTTCTTCCCTTGGGGTTTAGCTGTAAAAGAATTGCTCGTCTCCTGTTTCTTGTTGGCCTGTTCCTTCTGATTGTTGCTTTGACTTTTCTCTCTATCTTGCAGTCCAGACTCATCATTCTCCTCATAGCGGCATGCCATCTCTACTACTTCATTGAAAGGATGCTTAATATGGGCAGTGACTCGGTTCAAATATTTCTTGGACAGCCCCTTGATAAATTTCTTATTCTCCTCTACTGGATCCTGAATCAAACTAGGAGCATATCGTGAAAGCTCATCAAACTTCCTCACATACTCAGAAACGGTCATATTCCCTTGCTGTAGGTTAACGAACTGCTCGCGTAGGCTCTCTCTAGCTTGTGGGGGTATATACTTCTCATTGAAAAGCTCCTTAAATCTGGCCCAAGACATATTGGCCATGTCATTGCAGATTTTGATCGTATCCCACCAATGCCCTGCTTCCTCTTTTAGTTGGCAAACTGTCAGATAGCGCTTTCGCTGATCTTCCAATTCCAAGCCTTCTAGGATCTTTTCGCAATCTTTAAGCCATGCTTCTGCCTGAATCGCAGACTCCCACCCTGTAAAAGGTACACCTCCAAGGTTCTTGAATTTCTTTGACATTCTCTCCAAATTGAAAAGCTGGGGAGGTGGAGGCAGTTCGACTACGACCTCTGAATTATGCTGTTCCTGAGTGATGGGTGTCTCGTCTCTAGCTTGCCCTCCAGCTCCTACCCGGGCTCCTCCTCTAGCCCCGCCTCGAGCTCCACCTCGGGCTCCACCTCGGGCTGTTCTTGCTCTAGTATTCACTTAAATTAGTCTATACCATCAAGGAAAGAGTCAGACCAACACAAATGAGAATTTTCAAGGAAAGATAAGATAAGGACGAGATGAAAAGATAATGATGTAATGACTGGTAAATATGTGCTATTCTGCTGTGCTCACTCTAGGACATTACTGGTCCTATCTCTAATGAGCTACTCGTCTTAGAATAATGTGGATTCTATCTAGACGAATTGTTCTAAATATGTTATATTCCGTAGCTAAGGTTAACCTTAGGCTCTGATACCAACTATGATGACCCCAAACTTCCGTAGACCGAAAGTAAGGATACTTATTTTGGAGTACAACATATTTACAACAAAAACAGATCTCAGATAATTATCATAACACATAAACCATTGTAGCGGAAATAAATGTCATCAGCATCACAGTAGAACATCAGAGTATGCAGTTTTACAGGATCAACTTAGCATAATAGAATTCTTAACAAAAGAGAAACAAGTCTCAAATGAAAGGTTTTCAAATCCCATTACATACATCAAAAGCAAAGGATGGAAAAATGTCTCAAAGCAGAATAAAAGATGGAGAAAAAGGTCTTCTTCTTCTTCCTTCCAAAGCAAGCTCCATTGTAACAACCCAGAAATTCTGAGCCAGTTTAAAATTTTTATTTTGGCAATTTTAATGAATTTTGATTATTTAAAATGAATTATTTTAAATAATAACGACAAGAAATTTATTTTGATTTTAATTCGAACGTATATATTTATATACATCGTCGTTAGAATATAAATAATTATATATAATTATAAAAGGAATTGAAAATGGCGCGGTAGTTCGATAATTCGATTTCAAACTTCAAATGAATGTACAAGATTCTAAATAAACCGGATTTTGGCAAAACCAAAAATATTAGAATCTAGTTGAGAATATCTTTCCAACGAATTTGAAAAATCGAAATTTCATAGCGGGAATCAAAAGTTATGCCCAGTTGAAAATTCAGAATAGTCGCTATGTAAATTATACATGTCCCAAAAAGTCATATTTTGCATACGGATGAATTTGGACTCGAAACCACTTCCATTGAGATCAAAATGCCGTTTAGAACTCCGAAAAGTATAAGCTTCGATATATTCCGATATCCGGAATAGTGGCAATTGGCTCGAGCTTTTCGGTTAGCAATACATAGCCCTTAAAAAGTGAAATTTTGCATATGAGCTCAGAATTCGACGAGATAAATTTTTATGGATTCATAATGACAAATTATTTTTGAGTTCCAAAGGGCGTGTCGAACGGAGTCAGTATGTGGCCGTGCAAGCTAAAACAGTTCAGGGTAAAACGAGCAGTTATTTTACAAAGGAACATTATTGATACGACCTCAGAATTCGATTTTGTTTTTTTTTCTGGATTCGTATCGTTTAATAATGGTTAAATCCAAAAGGCTATGATTTTTGGAGTTAGTGTGTGAGCGTGCGAGAAGAAAAGGTGCGCCAAAATCGCATTTTTGAGCAATATCTGAGCATATTCGTGATTTTTTTTGAACAGTCAAACGAACTCGGAATTCAACGAAACTTGTTTCGTTGGACTTGTCTTCACGTCTACTATGTCGTATCCGAAATCCGCGGCGATTGGAGATCGTTAGCGTTCAGGCGATACGCGGGAAACGAGCATATAAACACTTTTACTTCCTTTTCTTTCTCATTTTCTCTCTTCCTCTCTTTTCTTCTTTTTCCTCTTTAATGGGGAGCTCCACCCCCTTTGCCGCTGCCCACTCCTCCACAGGCCACCACCGGCCTCCACCGCCGGCCGCCCGCACCCCCTCCTCCTCCTCTTCCTCCTCCTCCTTCTCTCTCCTCTTTTCATGAACAATAAACCCCCAAATCACCAACCACCACTACTGCAGCCACCACGGGCCCCACCACCGCCCTTAGCACCCTCCCCCACGTCCATCAGGCCCGCCACCGCCCGTTGGCCACCCAACTCCGGCCGTGGGCCCCGCTACACTCAAAAACTCATTTTCACCAAAATTCCCGTTTTGCACAAAACACCCCGGATTGTTTTGGCCTATATCTCCCAAACGGTGCGTTTCTGGCCAAAGTCCCTCTAGACCAAAGTGGTAGAGCGCGAAATTCTCTTCGATTTGGCTATATGGAAGTCATGTTTTGGAGTTCGGAGCTGTTCGGAAAACACGTTCAAAGTCTGCTGTCTGAAAGCGGTAAAATTCGTGTACTTTCGCGAATTCTGGCGAATTTGGGCATTTTCGGCAAAAGGACCCTTAGGCAAAAGTTGTTCAGAATGGCGTGCTAGTGCTAGAAAAAAAGATGGGTTGAAGATTGAATCTTGTATGCGAAGCCTGGAGCTCAATCAAAAATTCAGCAATTTAGAAAAGGCATTAGAGAAAAATCAAGGTGAGAACTTCTCACTCAAATTTAATTTTCTAGTTAGAAATATATACTAGGATGTAGACGGTGCTTAATAGAAGCACCCGACACCTTTTTTTGAAACCATGAATGTTTGGTTGATTTGTGAATTGAGTGATTTGGTTGAAATTGGTTTGGAAAATGAACGAATTGAGATAATTTGATTTGGGTATGGCGTGGGCCATTATTAGACTGGGGATAAGGCTAGGCCTTGTCCCATTTCTAATATCGTGCCGTTATGCCGCCGAAATTTTCTAAAATAAAAAGTGTTAGTTAAAAATAGTAAAGTGTTGAAATAAATATTTTTAAAGTTAAAAATATAATTTTTAACGTGTTAAGGAACGGCATAAAACTCTTCTGAAAAGAAATAAATATTCATTTACAAATCAGACGATTTGTTTATATACACTGATTTGACTGATATTGATTGGGATGATAAATTTTACACATCACCCAACTGCACAAATAATATTCAGTGTTTGTTGATTTGAAACCCCACACGGGTGTTGGGATGATATTTGGCGTACACTAATCCCAATTATTTAATTGTATGTCGATCGATTGGTCGACAGACTGTGTAAGCATTAATTATTTAAGTTTTGATGCTTATGCAGTTGTGTGGTGCACTTTGGATGATAGTTGATGATTTATCGTTGCTATTTATATACATGTGTTGTATGGAATCCATATAATTAACATTATATAGTGATTGATTGAGCCTCATTCCAATCGGGAAATTAATGAATATTATAAAAGAAGATTCATGTGTTGAATAGAATAAATAGTAATGTGTTGACGATGTTCATATGTTGAAACTATTCATGTGTTGAGTAAAATATTTTAACAATAAAGTTTACATCTTTATCATATTTAAAATTAGAATCTACTTCACGGTGGAGTCTGATTAAAAATCAAACGATAGATACCATAGTTTTATAAAATATTTTACATAACAAAAATAGTCGTGTGTTGACAGTACTCATGTGTTGAGATTAGTCATGTGTTGAAAGAAATATAGATTCATGTGTTGAATAGAATAAATATTCATTTGTTGAATAGGATAACGAATTTATTGAAATATATAAAGCCGTGTTGATTAGAGTTGCGCCATTTTGACGTGAACGATATTTATATTGATTACATTCGTTTTTATAATGAATATAGAAAAGGTAGTGATTTCAAAATATAACATTTTGAAAATATTATCATTTATATAGTAATGATATGAAATATCCAATTTTGATTTGAAATTGAATATAGAGTTGGAATGGTTTTGAAAACGAATTTAAAACGATTTATAAAATACGTTTTAAAAAGGAAATCGACTAAATATATAATATATATATATATATTATATATATAATGGCCTGAATAGAACGCGCCGCGCCGTGGCAGTTCGTGAATTTCGACCATTGACCTCGAATTGACATTGCGGGAGATCCAACCGTCGGATTCTCCTAAAATTGGAATCGTTGGGTTCGTATCGAAAAGAGCTTTCCAATGAATATTAGAAATTTGAAATCTAACGGTTGGATTTGGAATTATGTCCAAATCAAATTTGGAAAAGGTCGCTGTAAGTGCAGTTCGATGGCCATTGGTGGAAATCGACTGTACGGGCCTTGATAAAATTATTAAAAATAATCAATATTCCCAATACGTGAATTGGACTAGAGTTGAATCGAAATTATCTTCGGAATATTTCGATGTTGGATTTCGTGACTATACAGATATTGTTACGGGAATTTGAAAGATATATTTTATATCGTTATTTCCAATACGATATTTGTTGGTTTCAGGATTTGATATTGAATATAAGCCGGTATACTTTCTATTCAGACCCTAGTATTTAATATCAAATGTGATTTGGGTTTGTCGTGAATGGTGTCTTCATTAACACTATTCTTAAGCCCAATAGAGAAAAAGATTAAATCTTTCTATTTAGATTTAATGAAGTGTATCAATTAAATAATATTTAATTGGAATTGAATTTGAATTGGTTTTTGGGTCTATCGTGAGCGGTGTTTTGAACAACACCTATTCTTTAACCCGATCAGTGTGATTTTGGGTTTATCGTGAATCGTGTTTTAGGTGACATTGGTTCTTTAACCCAGTTAAAGATAGGATATTGATTTTTGAAAAGATTAAAACTAAGTGGAGTTTTAATGAGTCTTTAATTAGGTTGAAATGTGAATTGATAATTTAATTTATCAAATCTGAAAGGTGATCGAGAATGGAGTACCACCAGTTTTGCTCCAAAGCGATAGTTAAATCTTTAATTAGATTTGAATGTGAAATGGTAATTAATTTTACCGATAGCACCGTAGTGTTAGATATGGAGTATAGCCAGTTTTCTCCATGGGATAAATAGGTTGGGATTGGGAAATAAAATAAATAATTACTTCGGTGTGGTTCGCTAATCCCGACTAGTTTGAAATGATATCCAAAGGAAGATTAAAGAATAAATTTAGATTTTGTGAATAAAAGAATATTCTGAATTGGAATGAGGCGTTTGTTGTGTTTGTGTAACATATGTTTATCATATACGTGGGTTATTCAGAAAGGCCGGGTTTATACCCATTCTGAATAACCGATTCGACGAGATGTCGAAGATGAAGACGGTGGTTGAAGACCGGAAGTCTCCACATCGTTTGGGTGCTTACTGATGATCTCGATTGGGTTGTACACCCAAGATGAGGGAAACAGTTGGTGATCGTCCAGACGTACTTGGAGATGGATGGATATGCGAGGAAAGTGCCTCCGGTTTCGTTCAGACCCAAAACGAACTTGTAAATGGACTGTGTGTCTGACATTGGATTTTATTCTGTGTTGATTGATCTCTATTAAATATACATCTGTTTGGCTGCGGAGAATTTATTCTCTTGCTTAACGCCCTTCTCTGAGACGTACGAGCTCAGAGGTTGTATATCGATGGACATCAGTCGCATGGGGTGAATTGCCAGTGTGGCACGCGTAAGTGGCAATTGATCAAGACTTCTGTTGAAAAGCAAAGTATTGTGGTTGATGATCAAAGCACGGCCTGTGTGGCGCAGCTTTGATGTATAACGTGAATTCGCGAGCCTCACACCTCGGTATGAGTCAAAAACGGGATAGTGACTGCAGGGAGAGCACGACGTTTCTTTCTAGCTAGGGTGGTGTCAGTGACCTACCAGCCCTGACATTTATATACTTTTCACCTGTGTGGTTGTTGGATACGAGGCGCCTCGGGTATAGGTCTGTAAGGACGGGGAAACGTGTGTTTAGGAATAATTAATCCTAAAAAGTAAGAGAGGACCGGCCCTGAAGATCCAAGGATCATAGTGGGGTCCTGGGACATTTGCTAGAGTGTCTCGAATCAGAGAGGAGCTTGCCCCTTGCCTCGACTCATGACGAAAATCCAATTTTCAATACGTGATATTGTGGTTTTAATTGTAGAACTAGTATGGCGACATGATAGATGGTACCCATGCCGCCTATGATTGATATTTATGATTGAATTGTTTTGACACTATACACTTATTATAGTATCAAGTGATTTGTTTTAAACGTACCAAGCATGTTTGGCTATTATAAGGGAAAACCCTATCCTCCGGCTTGCGTTGCATTGTGTGATGGGACCTAGGTCTTATAATAGCTTCATTTTTCCAAAAAGCCATGCGCTGTTTTGTTATATGCACTAGTATTCTTGGGAGGAAACCCGTTCCGTGTTATATGGCGTGGTCCCTTGAATTACTCTCTTTTAAACTAAAGTTTTAAATAACTGTTTTAGTTCTCACACCAGTCACATGACTGACCTGGAGTTTATTGTTTTAACCTAAACTCTGGGTGCCTTTATTTTCGACACGGGCAGCTAGTAGTTTTGGTTTTGCAGATTTATATTCACAGGATCCTGATTTACAGCTGGAACGATGCTCGGAAAGCTCTGCATCAGTGTATTACTTTCAGTTGTGCTTTATATTGTTTTTCTGCTGCTATGTAATTTATTGTAATCTCTGATATTTATCGAATGTAATTTATTCATTTATACTCTGTATATTCTTGTATCTGATGGAATAGTTGTAATATACAATGAAATATTCTTCCATCTGCATTCTATTTTGTCCTGTTCTCAAAGTATCCGCTCTTTCCTTCATGGGGAAGTTACGGGTCCTTACACCCAGAAAGTATCACCTAGAAACATGTCAATTGGCTGCCGGTGTGGAAAGAGGGCACCCGAGTTTGCAAAAGTGAAATAAACTACGAGTCAGTCATGGGACTGGTGTGAGAATTCTTAACTAAATTAACTATCAAGATGGCGTATCTCAGGACCACCCCGCTAACGCGGAACGGGTTTACTCCATTGGATTGCCAGTGCAATATTTTTATAAAGTTTATATAAAACAGCGAAATGACTTTTGAAAAATGAAATCGTCATAAGACTTAGATCCTATCACACAATGCAACGCACACAGGAGGATAGAGTTTTCCCTTATGATGATCAAACATGCTTAATAAGTGAAAAGTAATATTTTAATATTATCATTAGTGTTTAAGCAGTACTAAAATACTTCAATATAAATATAGCAATCCTAGACGGCACAGTACCCCATCCTACTATGTCGACGTATATAAGTTTACAATCAAAACTTAAGTGTTGTCGTATTGGGAATTGGTTTTCTGTCATGAAATCGAGGCTAGGGATCGTCCTCTTCCGATTCGAGACACTCTAGCAAATGCCTCAGGATCCCCCGTAGTGAACCCTTGGATGCGGTAGGGACGGTCCATACCTAACGGTAGTGGATTAGTTATGCCTGAACACACGTTTCCCGGTCCCTTTGGACCTATAATATGACCACTTCCGGCCTATAAAAACCCGAGGTACCTCAATCCAAAATCCACATAAGTAAAATGTCGGGCCGTGTCAAAACCCAAGCACCACTCCTAGCTAGAAAGAAACGCGTGCACTCCCTACGGTCCATATCCCGTTTTTGACTCATACCAGGGTGTGAGGCTCGCGAAGTCACGATATACACAAAGCTATGCCTAACTAGGCTATGCTTTGATCATTAGTCACAAGGCCTGCTTTTCAACAAAGCCTTGATCATTGCATCTTGGCTTGCCACATTGACAATTCAATGCCATGCGATCGATAACTATCACTACGTATCAGGGTGTTAAGTAGAGAATAAATTCTCTACCACCAAACTGACATATATTAATAGAAATCGATTTAATTACATGAAGTGAATTTCAACGTTAGACACGCATCCATTTACAAGTCCGTTCTGGGTCTGAACGAAACCGGAGATACCAAAGAGGTTCTCTCTTATCCGCACGATCAACACACACATCCGGACAATTAATTCTTCAACCCAATCCTTTGAGCAAGTCAGTCCAAGGTATCAGAAGTCATCGTCCACTCGATGTGAATATTGTCGGTCTTCAACCATCGTCTTCTTACATCTTTGATTCAATCATCGTTCAATTATTTGAAATGAGTTAAACTCGGCCTTTTCAAATAATTGTCGCATAATTATAGTTTAAAACATTTCATATATATTTATAACTATTTATTGCTATTTTTATTTATTAAAAATAGCTCGAAATAAATAAACGACGTTTCGGGTCAATGGGCGGCGCTGACGCTGCTTTTACCAAAATTTGATTTACACATATCTTAAAATCTAATTGTCGGATTTTGATGAAATTTATATCGTTGGAAAGCTCTTCCCAAAGCGGTCCTAACGGTTCCAGCTTTGGGAAAATCCAACGGTCGGATCTTTCTATATATTCGTTTGAAGTTACGATTGTCGATACGCAAGCTGCTGCGCTCATTTCATTTAATTTTATATTTTATATTTATATATAAACCATTGGGCGATTCCCTTTTGTTAAAATCCATACCTTTATTCTATGAAAGTAATATTTTCGTCCGCCGATTCTAATGCGACAAAAATGATGGTTTCAACAATGCATAATTTTATATCAAATAAAATGACATTTTTGTTCGCCAACTCTAATGCGACCAAAAATGATGTTTCAACGATGTATATTTTTATATCAAATAAAAATGCATTTTTGTTCGCCAATTCTAATGCGACCAAAAAAGATAATTTAACGATGTATATTTTTATATCAAATAAAAATGACCTTTTTGGTCGCCAATTCTAATGCGACCAAAAATGATAATTCAACGATGTATATTTTTATATCAAATAAAAACGACATTTTTGTTCTCCAATTCTAATGCGACCAAAAATGACAATTCAACGATGTATATTTTTATATCAAATAAAAACGACATTTTTGTTCGCCAATTCTAATGCGACCAAAAATGATAATTCAAAAAATGATAATTCAAAAAATGATAATTCAACGATGTATATTTTTATATCAAATAAAAATGACATTTTTGTTCGCCAATTCTAATGCGACCAAAAATGATAATTCAACGATGTATATTTTTGTATCAAATAAAAATGACATTTTTGTTCGCTAATTCTAATGCGACCAAAAATGATAATTCAACGATGTATATTTTTATATCAAATAAAAATGACATTTTTGTTCGCCAATTCTAATGCGACCAAAAATGATAATTCAACGATGTATATTTTTATATCAAATAAAAATGACATTTTTGTTCGCCAATTCTAATGCGACAAAAATGATGGTTTCAACAATGCATAATTTTATATCAAATAAAATGACATTTTTGTTCGCCAACTCTAATACGACCAAAAATGATGGTTTCAACAATGCATAATTTTATATCAAATAAAATGACATTTTTGTTCGCCAACTCTAATGCGACCAAAAATGATGTTTCAACGATGTATATTTTTATATCAAATAAAAATGACATTTTTGTTCGCCAATTCTAATGCGACCAAAAATGATGTTTTAAAATGTATAATTTCTTTAATTATAAAAATGTTCTTTTATCCTATGTGATTTAAAGACATAAAAATGCACTTTTCATTCTATTTCATTTTTATGACATAAAAGTGAAATTTTAATCCTATTTCATTTTTATAACATAAAGGTGAACTTTTTATCCTATTTCATTTTTATAACATAAAGGTGAACTTTTTATGTTTTTATAAAAAGTATATATTTTATTTCCTTTTCTTTTAAAATGAAAAATGTAAATTCTTTTATCTTCTCCTAGAAAAAGGTAAATCTTATATTTTACATAAAAAAAGTAAATTTTCTATCTCTCTTCATTACAATAGAAAAATGGAAATTTCCTATTATACTTTATTACAATAGAAAAATGTGAATTTTCTATTACTCTTTATAACAATGGAAAAATGTAAATATCCTATTTGAAACACCCCACCTCCATTAAGGTCACTCACAAAAGGGAATGCCTTAGCTTTGGTGGAGGTTTATAAGTAAAAGCCACAGATGAACTCAAGACAGATATAAATCACATATTTTAAACAGCGGAAACCAAACAAACTTTTATTTCATCAATACATGTATCAAACAAAGATTCCCATAATTGTCTCAAAATACTTTCAACATTACAACCTCATAACTGCCTTGATTATTAAAGAAGCATGAAAACATAAATAAAGTGACAAAAATCCCCATAGTGATATCCAAAGCCATTATCCGAGCAAAAAAGATCCAAATCATACATCTACGTTCTTGGTGCTTGTAAAGAACTTGACTGAGTTGAGTTGTTTCCTCCCTATGGACCTTGGGCGGGGGGGGGGGGGAGGGGGGTGGGGGGGGGGACGAAAGAAAAGAAGACGAAAAGAAAATAGGGTCATACATAAAGCCTGAGTAAATCTAGCAACTCTTCAATATGTGAATAAGAAAAGGGTAAGATGGATGTAAACTAAAAATAGGAAAGTGTCACAGGCTAAGGAAGTGTCGAATGTACTATCACACCCATACTATATCTCTGCACCTACTCGAGTTTATTCTAAATGGCACCCCATGGTGAGGGTGAAGTGATCCCCATTATTATTAAAGATCGGCTCCTACTCGCGTTAACATGTGTCATACGGCCCACAAGAATTGTAGATACCTATGCTGGTCCCACCATGGGGTGTATCAAGACCCATGGTGGCGGCCCCGACACAAAATTAGAAGACATAGGTTATACTACTGGTGTCCCCAGTGCCCTGGTTGTCTGCTCCGGAGTGTGTGCACGCCCGCACCCCATTAGACCTGCACTGTGCACCCACCGCCGTCGTTTGACCGCTTATAATCAGCCCAGTAATCGTGCCCCACCCTGCCTAGTTTCAGGGTACCGTTGATACCTAACTTTGGGTTACTGCTGAAACGGGTCCCTCGTTACCAGGATTTTCTAGTCAAACATGTTAAGTGGTTAAGTGTCTGTGTTTACCTAACCCCACCCATCAATTCTTGTTAACATGTTGAATTTGGTTAAATGTTATAGTTGACTTAACCCTAACATCTGTCCTTAGCCTCTTAGGAGCACCAGACCACTCACATTAGACAGGTATTGCTACGGTTACTGGATATGCCGGTCGGTTCCGGGCAGGTTTACACCGTAGCTCAGTCTAACCTCGGGTCCTTATTGGGCTCAATGCTTAACCACCCACATTGGATAGGTATTGTTGTGACTACTGGACAGCCGGGCGGGTCCGGGCAGGTTTACATCACAACTCAATCCAACCTCGGGTTAAGCATATCATGTTTTCTAAATTTACATATTTTATTACTCTTCAACTATATGTAAATGTCATATCTTTTATTTTTTGGTATTTCAATTCATACCGCTTATGTGTCATAATCATTGGCATGTGCCAAGCATGCCAACATATGTTTTCATATTTTACACCCAACGTTATTACCCCCGTTTGTTCGCAATCGTTATATCATGTGTTGGGCTTGTCACAATTCAGCCCAACTTTATAAACGTGAGGAAAAGGGGAAATCAAGAACATGTAATACATAAAGGTGTGTGGCGCATGAACTTGCAATTTGGCGATTCAACTAACATATAACATGGGTCATGTGAACTTACATTCAAAGCAAAGTATGACTAACTAGGTGACATATGAAATGGCATAGTTTAGGCAAATACAAACTTGTGTTTAAACGTGTTAACTTGGCATAATATCGACCACAAAACTAGCATGCTATATATTCATCAAAAAAATGTACAATTTTTACATCTAATCATATAGCCTATTTCAACATGAACTTGCATAGTTTATGAAACTGTAACACCCCACACCCGCTACGGTCACTCACTAAGGGAATGCCTAAGCTTCGGTGGAGTATTTAAGTGAATATAGAACTAAAAAATTACAACAAGACAGATATAAGTAATACTCGATATTTAAAACATCATTTCATTGCAGCAGAAGGCAAACATGTCTGGTTACATATCAAAAGCAACAAGAGTCAAGTACAAAATATCCATCTCGTTAAAACATAAGTACATAATCCCACTACATACTAATAGCCATAATAGAAAAGATAACCGAGCTTTTCTTCAAGAGTCCAAGCTCCAAAAGATAGATAAAGCAATCCAATCAAAGCCCACTAGTGCTAGGCCCACACTGATAACCTGAGGGTTGGGGGAAAAGATAAAAACAACGGGGTCAGACATAAGTCTGAGTGAGCCCTATAACTTTAACAATACAATCATTGAAGTAATTAGGGTATGATATAAACCTGGTACGGTACGACTGGGGATAAATGACTACACAAGGCAGCCAACTAGACTTAGGATAAACTAAGATAACGG
Source organism: Allium sativum (assembly GCA_030737875.1). Classification (NCBI taxonomy): domain Eukaryota; kingdom Viridiplantae; phylum Streptophyta; class Magnoliopsida; order Asparagales; family Amaryllidaceae; genus Allium; species Allium sativum. The sequence goes on along the minus strand of CM060918.1, from coordinate 250,413,611 downwards.
TAAAGACGCGCCTATCCTCCCAAGGATAAATACTACTCTGCACCACACCAGATCTACCCACCAAAGGGTAATTCCTACACTGCACCACACCAGATCTACCCACCCAAGGGTAATTCCTACTTAAAGGTTGATCCCACTAAGTGTACTTAGTAATTTTTAATAATAGTTTCGTGTACCCCTAGCTGACTACATAGGTGTCGTCTGCCCCTATCTCCACTAGGTGTACCCACAACTCAGTAATTTTAATAGTAGTCTCTTGTACCCCTAGCTGACTACATAGGTGTCGTCTGCCCCTATCTCCACTAGGTGTACCTGCTACTCCCCAAGCGATCGACTCCCTACCGTAGATACCCGTGCTGGCCCCACAGTGGGGTGTATCACTCCCCAAAGTGGCAACCCGATACTATCAATGGTGCACAGCTTATATCTACACGATGCAACAACGTCTTACCTACCATCTCGGGTCCACACATGCATATGAAACCCGTTGGACTCGCGTTGCCACCGCTACCCCGTTTTGGCCTCTTATAGTCAAGCCCAGTACGCATGTCCCGTCCTCGACATGGGTCGAGCCCAATAAGATACATATGGGTTACTGGTTGAAATGGGCCCCCACAAGCTACTACTTAAGCTTGTCATTTTATCTAGTGCATCCCACTTAACCCCTTTTTCATAATCATGCCCACTTACATGTTAAGGTTTGGTTAAGTCATCTAATCATATTTCAATTGCCACTTAAGGCCCCCACTAGATTTCTACATGCCACCCAAGGCACCCACTTGATTTCCACATGCCACCCAAGGCACCCACTTAACCCTTTAATCATGTTTAGTAACATGTTCCACTTTGGTTAAGTATTCTAGTCGTATTCTCTATTGCCACCCAAGGCAACCACTAGATTTTCTCATGCCACCCAAGGCAACCACTAGATTTTCTCATGCCACCCAAGGCACTTACTTAATCTCCACATGCCACCCAAGGCACCCACTTAACCCTTCATGCCCCACTACATGCTTATCTGGTTAAGTGTTTCTTAATTGATTAAGAACGTAACCGTTGTAAAGACCTCTCACATTAGACTATCTTTTATGGCAGCTGGATTTGCCGGTTGGGTCCGGGCAGCCTTACGCCATAACCGAGTCTAACCTCGTGTCTATACACTTGTCACGTATTTAGCTTGTGCCTAAGACCTCTCACATAGGGCCAATCATTTGTAGCCGCTGGATATGCTGGTCGGTTCCGGGCAGTCTTATGCTACAAAAGGGTCCAACCTCGTGTCTTAGTCGATTAATTACACCTAATTAATCACCCCCATAATTTGTATTAATTATCCCTAATTAATTACAAATTTAATGATGTACATAATTGACTTAATTATGTCCATCCACTTTATGGTACGCATAATCATACCAACTTCACACCGTTTCATTAACATGTATATTAACCCCATCGTTCCCCACGTAATTCGCGAACATGACATAAAAGGGAAGATTCATCACAAATACAATGGGTTCAACTTGCATAACATTAGCATCAACATGGGTTTTAAAGGTGTCAACATGCATATAGCATCAAACCCAACTAGCATAAATAATCAACCCAAACTTGCATGAATCACATATGTCATAAAGAGATTAACTTGCATAAGTTACTTATGTCATATAAAAGGGGTAAACTTGCATATGTATGTATGACATACAAAGGGGTTAACTTGCATATGTATGCATATCATAATAAGGTGTAAACTTGCACATGTTACTTGCATATCATCAAGCACCAAACTTGCATAACATGTCATATATGAACATGCATATAATCAAACACCAAACTTGCATAACATATCATATATGAACTTGCATATAATCATACCCCAAACTTGCATAACATATCATATATGAACTTGCATATAATCATACACCAAACTTGCATAACATGTCATATATGAACTTCCATATAATCATACACCAAACTTCCATAATCATGGTGTCATAATGGATCAATGTTTATCATAGAAATTTGCATAACTAGCATCATGAACACATAGCCTAACACTTGCATAACTTGCACAACATCATGATCATGTAGCATATAACTTGCATAACTTGCATAACATCATGAACATGTAGCATATGACTTGCATAACTTGCATAACATCATGAACATGTAACATATGACTTGCATAACTCGCATAACATCATTAACACATAGCATATAACATACATAACATGCATAACATCATTAACATATAGTATATAACATGCATAACATCATTAACACATAGCATATGATAACATAATCTCGCATTGATCCACATTCATAGCCATAACCTCATTATATCCTATCATAATCATTTCAACAATTGGTCATTAAGGCTATAGAAAACTCACAACTTGTTGATTAGCACTCCTAAGAAGAAGATTAAGTTGCTAGAGTTGATTAGAGATTGATTTGAGAAGCTATCTTCCTCTTTAAGTTGATGGAGACTCCTTCAAGTTGCATTTTGACGGCATAATGGTGTTGTAGCTATTTTTAGTATGAATTAGGGTAGTCTTAGGGTGTATTTATAGAGTAGTTAGGTGTTTTAGGCCATTAGATTAACCCTAAATCAGATTAGAGCTGTCAGATCTCGTCCTAGCCACCAAAACACAGCCCAAAAGCCAAGCTGATGAACCCAGGTCACCTGGGCTCGACCAGGGAGGTCGACCCCCAGGTCGACACTAGGGTCGACTCCCCAGTCGACCTGGTGGGCAGGTCGACTCCCCAGTCGACCCCCAGGTCGACCCCCTGGGTCTGGCGGGAATTTTCCCGCCACTTCTGAAATTTGAAATTTCTGTTTTTAAATCTGTCTTTAAATTTTCTGAAACTTCTTCGGGCCATATCTGGGTCATACGGACTCCGATTTTCGAAAACTCAGACTCTATTTCGCGTATTTTTCCGAGAAGAACGAAATGGCATAGCCCGTTTCCCCTGATTCAGATTTTTAAATTTAATTCTGCCCTGTTTTATATTATAGTAAGTTATTCAACATACAGGGTGTTACATTCTCCCCTACTTAAAGGATTTCGTCCCCGAAATCTCTAAGTCAAGAAGAACGTATCCTACCATCCAAACAACCATCTACTCAAACCATCAAAAACTGGCATCCATTGTCCTTAAAGTTCCTAATGCTATATGAACATATGCAAAGAGTGTGTGTATATGTTCCCTGTCTAATGCAAAATTAGGCGGTCCACTTATTTAGTTGACCTCCTTAATGCAAACCATGATAGTGCCATGCATCCAATATGTATGCGAAAGAACCTTATTGACACATACTATCTCTACATGAGTGCACAATCATTCACCAAAATGCATCATCCATGTGATAACACAACCATTATACATCCATTAATATAGCTACCTACACACAATTTTATGCAATATGCAATATGAAGTGACTGAGCCGATCTAGTGCCAAGAGTGTGTGTATATGCATCCACAAGCAACCACTAGCAACCACTTGCATCCACACGCATCCATCAATCATAACATGTCTCAAACACATGTTTCAACCATAGGTTTACCCTATCTAAAGGTCAAAGGTACTAATGAGAGGACATACTAAAGATAAGATAAGTACTAGACAAACGATACAGGAGAAGTTAAAAGACATACCCTCAAAAAGGAATGGGTACAATGAACGCATCTTCGCTTCTTTCTCCCAAGTAGCATTGCTCTCCTCTTCTCCCCTTTTTACTTTGACTAGTCGAACCTCTCTGTTTCTCAACTTCCTAATCTCTGACCCAAGGATGCGGGTAGGAGCTCGTCGAATAGTCGCATCACGCTCTACCTCCACTTCTCTAAGCAAGCTCGGCTCTACCACCTCTGCGGTCTCATGTAGGCACGTCCTCAAATGTGACACATGGAATACGTCATGTTCCCTATGCAACTGAACTATCTCTCGAAGATAAACTGAAGCTAGACATGGAGCAGTCCTCTTGCTCTTCATGGGTGTGAAATGGGCACTCTTAATAAATCTGTCTATCACAACCCAAATTCCCGTATTACCCTTCCTCGATCTAGGTAATCCATCAATAAAATCCATCGAGACGCTATTCCACTTCCATTGCGGAACTTCCAATGGGTGAAGCAACCCACCGGGTTTCTTTTGCTCCGCTTTCACCTGTTGGCACACCAAGCATCTAGCGACATACTCGGCCACGTCTTTCTTCATACCGGCCCAAAAGAAAACTCGCTTCATGTCTTGGTACATCTTATCCCCACCGTGATAAATGGTCATCCTAGAACGGTGTGCATCATCAAGAATAGCCTTCCTCAAACCCTCGTCTTCCGGTACACAAAGTCTATCGTCTCTACGCAAGCACCCCCTATCGTCTAGGGTGCACCTACTCAAATGGCTGGACGACTCCCCCCTTATGAGCCTCTCTACCAACTCAACCAACTGTGGGTCGTCCCGCTGTGCTTCGCCAATCCGTCCCAAAAGACTAGGTCTAACCTCCAAGGATGCTAGCAAACCAGGTATAAAGTCAACGGAAGGTCTGAAATCAAACATCGAGATAAATTCCAAGCTTCATCGTTCCACGAACAATGGACTCAAGGACAACCTTTTTCTGCTGAAGGTGTCCGCCACCACGTTACCCTTACTGGGGTGTACACTATCTCGAAATCATAGGATGCTAAGAACTCCATCCACCTTCTCTTTCTCAAGACTATACGCTTGAAGAGTCTCCAACATTCCCCTAAGATGTAGGGCATGCTTTTCTCCACTTCTGGAGAAAACCAGGATATTCTTCCATACAAAATCGTCACCTCTCTCACGCAGACCATCCTGGTAGAACTCGACATCCCCCAAGTGCAAGCCCCAAAGGCCTAAACCAATATCAGACAAACACCCAAGGGATACCTCCTTCGAATTCAGATGACCTACGTGAGATGATACTAGTAAAACAGCTAAATGATTAAGCCCTTGTCCAACTCTGGATGTCCTTGCCAGTCTCGCTCCAAAACCACCGTTGATCTAATAACTGGCTTTGCTTAACCTATTAAGCACACACGAAAACTTATTTCGCTCTTTAGAAAAGACCAAGATGTCATCCACAAAGACCACTACGAAGTTATTTAGGTACTCCCTGAACACTCCACTCATCAAATCAACAAAATATGCGGGGGCGTTCGTCAAACCAAATGGCATCACAAGCCACTCATAGAAACCATCTGGAGTCCTAAAGGCGGTCTTCTCTACACTATCCTCAGTCACTCCCAACTGATGAAACCCCGTGGCTAAGTCCAACTGTGAAACACTGAGGCGCCAACCAACCGATCAAAAAGATCATCAATCCTTGGCAATGGGTGTCTATTCTTCTTTGTGAGCTTGTTAAGCTCTCTATAGTCTACACAAAGTCTGAGGGACCCATTCGCCTTCGTGGCAAAAACTACTGGAGCACCCCACTCCGATATACTTCGTCTTATGAACTCCTTCCCAAGTAGCTCCCCTACTTGCCTATGGAGTTCCCTCCTCTCACGAGGAGCCATACGGCGCACTGACAAAGATACTTGCTTAGCATTTTCCACCAGATATATTCGGAAGTCTATATCCCGCTTCGGAGGTAAGCCCTTCATCTCCTAAAACTTATCCGAGTATTCCCGGACCACTCTAACAGATCGCAAACTCCCGACCGAAGCGTCACGCGATTCAAGATAACTTAGCATAACAAAATCTATGGGATTACAAGAGATCTCGAGAGTATTACCCAAGCGGGTCATGAGCCTAACAACTCTCCTTTCACCATCAAGAACGGCACCATTACTGGATAACCAGTCCATGCCCAAAATCAACCCATAGCCCGTGAAGCCCAAACAAAAGCATCACCCCTAAACTCAACGCTAAGTATGAGGATCTTCAAACCCAAACATATCATGGACAAATAAGTGGAGCCCCTAATTGGGTTTGAAACAACCATGGGATCATCTACTAAACTGGTGTCTAGGTGCAGTGACTCAACTAATGATGATGAGATAAACGAATGTGGTGCACTAGAGTCGAATAAAGTTCGAACAGGATGATCGAGAGAACCAAATTTCAACTTAGACGGTCCTACCCCCATCAGGTATACCCGTCATGAGGGAATACATCTACCCTCCAGAAGATCCTGTACTTCGTCCTTACCTCTTTGGACAACCCCAAGGTGTCCTATTTCTCTAAGACAACTAGCCTTCCCCTTCACATTCTCCTTTCGTGGCCTTCTTACCACAATGAGGTTTCGTCCTTTATTTACCCAATAGCTATTTGAACCTTCCTCTCTCGTCCATCTTAAAGGTACCTATAAGCCCTCCACCTCCTTGGACTAACTTCTTAGCCTGGCAAACGTCCTAGTCCCTTGAAGTGGTTCTTCCGTCCTTCATGCGGAAGTCCTTATTTATCATAAAAAGACTTCTATACGCGGAGGGGAAATTCAAAAAGAGAAAGAGGAAGAGATTCAAAACGGAGAATCGAAGGAAGGATATATGGCTCTTGGGGATTATGTTCTTTTCTTTCAAAAACTTTTCTCTCAAAAACATGTTTTTGAAAATACTTCTTCCAAAAATGTTTTTAGAAAAATAATTTTCTAAAAGTTTTATCTGTTCTGGTAACCTTAAGCTCTGATACCACGTGTAACACCCCACACCCGCTAAGGTCACTCACTAAGGGAATGCCTTAGCTTCGGTGGAGTATTTAAGTGAACTGAAAAATTACAACAAGACAGATATAAGTAATACTTGATATTTAAAACATCATTTCATTGCAGCAGAAGGCAAACATGTTTGGTTACATATCAAAAGCAACAAGAGTCAAGTACAAAATATCCATCTCGTTAAAACATAAGTACATAATCCCACTAAATACTAATAGCCATAATAGAAAAGATAACCGAGCTTTTCTTCAAGAGTCCAAGCTCCAAAAGATAGATAAAGCAATTCGATCAAAGCCCACTAGTGCTAGGGCCACACTGATAACCTGAGGGTTGGGGGAAAAAGATAAAAACAACGGGGTCAGACATAAGTCTGAGTGAGCCCTATAACTTTAACAATACAATCATTGAATTAATTAGGGTATGATATAAACCTGGTACAGTACGACTGGGGATAAATGACTACACTAGGCAGCCAACTAGACTTAGGATAAACTAAGATAACGGTAAAGATGCGCCTATCCTCCCAAGGATAAATACTACTCTGCACCACACCAGATCTACCCATCCAAGGGTAATTCCTACACTGAACCACACCAGATCTACCCACCCAAGGGTAATTCCTACTTAAAGGTTGATCCCACTAAGTGTACTTAGTAATTTTTAATAATAGTTTCGTGTACCCATAGCTGACTACATAGGTGTCGTCTGCCCCTATCTCCACTAGGTGTACCCACAACTTAGTAATTTTAATAGTAGTCTCTTGTACCCCTAGCTGACTACATAGGTGTCGTCTGCCCCTATCTCCACTAGGTGTACCTGCTACTCCCCAAGCGATCGGCTCCCTACCGTAGATACCCGTGCTAGCCCCACAGTGGGGTGTATCACTCCCCAAAGTGGCAACCCGATACTATCAATGGTGCATGGCTTATATCTACACGATGCAACAACGTCTTACCTACCAGCCCGGGTCCACACACGCATATGAAACCCGTTGGATTCGCGTTGCCACCGCTACCCCGTTTTGGCCTCTTATAGTCAAGCCCAGTACACGTGTCCCGTCCTCGACATGGGTCAAGCCCAATAAGATACATATGGGTTACTGGTTGAAATGGGCCCCCACAAGCTACTACTTAAGCTTGTCATTTTATCTAGTGCATCCCACTTAACCCCTTTTTCATAATCATGCCCACTTACATGTTAAGGTTTGGTTAAGTCATCTAATCATATTTCAATTGCCACTCAAGGCCCCCACTAGATTTCTACATGCCACCCAAGGCACCCACTTGATTTCCACATGCCACCCAAGGCACCCACTTAACCCTTTAATCATGTTTAGTTACATGTTCCACTTTGGTTAAGTATTCTAGTCGTATTCTCTATTGCCACCCAAGGCAACCACTATATTTTCTCATGCCACCCAAGGCAACCACTATATTTTCTCATGCCACCCAAGGCACTTACTTAATCTCCACATGCTACCCAAGGCACCCACTTAACCCTTCATGCCCCACTACATGCTTATCTGGTTAAGTGTTTCTTAATTGATTAAGAACGTAACCGTTGTAAAGACCTCTCACATTAGACTATCTTTTATGGCAGCTGGATTTGCCGGTTGGGTCCGGGCAGCCTTACGCCATAACCGAGTCTAACCTCGTGTCTATACACTTGTCACGTATTTAGTTTGTGCCTAAGACCTCTCACATTGGGCCAATCATTTGTAGCCACTGGATATGCCGGTCGGTTCCGGGCAGCCTTATGCTACAAAAGGGGCCAACCTCGTGTCTTAGTCGATTAATTACACCTAATTAATCATCCCCATAATTTGTATTAATTATCCCTTATTAATTACAAATTTAATGATGTACATAATTGACTCAATTATGTCCATCCACTTTATGGTATGCATAATCATACCAACTTCACACCGTTTCATTAACATGTATATTAACCCCATCGTTCCCCACGTAATTCGCGAACATGACATAAAAGGGAAGATTCATCACAAATACAATGGGTTCAACTTGCATAACATTAGCATCAACATGGGTTTTAAAGGTGTCAACATGCATATAGCATCAAACCCAACTAGCATAAATAATCAACCCAAACTTGCATGAATCACATATGTCATAAAGAGATTAACTTGCATAAGTTACTTATGTCATACAAAAGGGGTAAACTTGCATATGTATGTATGACATACAAAGGGGTTAACTTGCATATGTATGCATATCATAATAAGGTGTAAACTTGCACATGTTACTTGCATATCATCAAACACCAAACTTGCATAACATGTCATATATGAACATGCATATAATCAAACACCAAACTTGCATAACATATCATATATGAACTTGCATATAATCATACACCAAACTTGCATAACATGTCATATATGAACTTACATATAATCATACACCAAACTTGCATAACATGTCATATATGAACTTGCATATAATCATACACCAAACTTGCATAATAATGGTGTCATAATGGATCAATGTTTATCATAGCAATTTGCATAACTAGCATCATGAACACATAGCCTAACACTTGCATAACATGCATAACATCATGATCATGTAGCATATAACTTGCATAACTTGCATAACATCATGAACATGTAGCATATGACTTGCACAACTTGCATAACATCATGAACATGTAGCATATGACTTGCATAACTCGCATAACATCATTAACACATAGCATATAACATACATAACATGCATAACATCATTAACATATAGCATATAACATGCATAACATCATTAACACATAGCATATGATAACATAATCTCGCATTGATCCACATTCATAGCCATAACCTCATTATATCCTATCATAATCATTTCAACAATTGGTCATTAAGGCTATAGAAAACTCACAACTTGTTGATTAGCACTCCTAAGAAGAAGATTAAGTTGCTAGAGTTGATTAGAGATTGATTTGAGAAGCTATCTTCCTATTTAAGTTGATGGAGGCTCCTTCAAGTTGCATTTTGACGGCATAACGGTGTTGTAGCTATTTTTAGTATGAATTAGGGTAGTCTTAGGGTGTATTTATAGACTAGTTAGGTGTTTTAGGCCATTAGATTAATCCTAAATCAGATTAGAGCCGTCAGATCTCGTCCTAGCCACCAAAACACAGCCCAAAAGCCAAGCTGATGCACCCAGGTCACCTGGGCTCGACCAGGGAGGTCGACCCCCAGGTCGACACTAGGGTCGACTCCCCAGTCGACCTGGTGGCAGGTCGACCCCCAGGTCGACCCCCTGGGTCTGGCGGGAATTTTCCCGCCACTTCTGAAATTTGAAATTTCTGTTTTTAAATCTGTCTTTAAATTTTCTGAAACTTCTTCGGGCCATATCTGGGTCATACGGACTCCGATTTTCGAAAACTCAGACTCTATTTCGCGTATTTTTCCGAGACGAACGCAATGGCATAGCCCGTTTCCCCTGTTTCAGATTTTTAAATTTAATTCTGCCATGTTTTATATTATAGTAAGTTATTCAACATACGGGGTGTTACAGAAACCCAAACGATGTTTGACATAGAACCAATTATAATTTGCAAATAAACATGAAATTGCATAGTTTATGAAACATAGATCCAATTATGCTTGCAAACATAGATCTAATTATACTTGCTAATAAACATAAGAATGATATCATAGGTTTTGGGTCATGTAGGCATAACATGTTTACATAAATTCTGATTTAGACTAAGGGAATATACATAGTCTATGCCATCGACATATACAAAAAGGGATAAATTCCTAGTTTTTGCCACAAGCTTGCAAGTGCCATTGTTTTTCATATACAATTGTTCAACAGGCATGCATCAATTAATTTATGCCACAAACATCAATACACAAGTCATGATAGAACCATCACAATACACAAAGATTATACAACACGATTTTATTTTCATTTACATCGAATCACATCACAGTTTTTATTCATATTTTGAAAGGTCACTATACTTACAATGTGTGATGAATTCTTGTTTTCTGATTTCTGTTATTCTGATTTGGAGATGCTCTCCTTTGGGTAGAAAAGTTGCGTTGAATGATTTGATTAAGCTTTGATCTTCTTTTAATTTGATTCGTCTCTTAGGCTTGTTGGCTTGTCTCTAGGCTTTCTAATTGACGGCCATTCCTAGTTCCTCTCCAGCAGCATGACGGCTTTTGTATTCTATTATTTGTGTGAATTTAGGGTTAGACTTGAGTTGTATTTATAGAATTTTAAATTGTTTTGAGTCGTCAGATGAAGATAGGAGGAATCTAGACCATACATAGTTCAAAGAGCCACTCAAAAGGTGACACGTAAGCCCTAGTGACTCAGCCAAGCATCAGAATTCGACCAGACCCTGATCAGGCCAGCCAGGCCCTTACCAGCAGGTCAATCTGACCTGGGCGCACTTGGCAGGTGCGCCAGGCTAAAAATGTACTGGCGCACTTCCCAAGTGCGCCAGTGCATTCTGACCCGTTTTCTAGTTTTTCACCCAACTTCGTTCATCCATATCTTCTTCATACGATATCCGTTTTACGCAAACTTGAACTCTATCTCAAGCAGAATTTCGAGACGAATGCAATGGCGTAACCCATTTCCCTTGATTTCATCATTTATAATTAAATATACTTTAATTCGTGAAGCTTAACGTTATAGAATTCACGGGGTGTTACATTCTCCCCCACTTAAAAGGATTTCGTCCCCGAAATCTTCAAGTTAGGAAGAATGTATATCCTTGTACATCTTATCACCGCCAGGGTGTATAGTCATCTTGGAATGATGCGCTTCCTCGAGAACCTTCTTTGTCAACTCCCTTGCTTGTGGGACGCATAATCTTCCATCTCTTCTCAGCCAACCCTTATCATCGATGGCGTATCTACCGAGGTGACTAGAAGTCTCACCCCTAATAAGTTTATCAATCATATCAACAAGCTGAGGGTCTTCACGTTGTGCAGCCCCTATTGAGTCCAAGAGAGTAGGGCGTACTTCGAGAGATGCTAACAAACCCGGTACAAAATCCGAGGAGGGCCTAAAGTTAAAACTGGCTATATACTCCAGGTTTTGCCTTTCCACAAAGAGAGGGCTTAGGGTCAGTTTCTTTCGGCTCAACGCGTCTGCTACCACGTTGCCTTTTCCGGGAGTATAGGAAATTTCAAAATCATATGAGGCAAGAAACTCCATCCACCTTTGCTGCCTCAAGTTAAGATCCTTCTGGGAGAAGAGATATTTCAATGAGTTATGGTCAGTGTATAATTCAAACTTCTCACCTAGGAGATAATGGCGCCAAGACTTAAGTGCAAAGACAATGGCAGCCAAGTCAAGATCGTGGGTTGGGAAGTTCTTTTCATGAACTTTCAATTGTCTTCCACCATAAGCTACTACCCTTCCTTCTTGCATTAGAACAGCGCCTAGTCCCGTTCCACATGCATCCGTGTATGTTGTGAACATTTTGCTTCTGTCAGGCAGAGTTAGAACTGGGGCTGTTGTGAGAGCCCTTTTTAATCGTTGGAAAGCAATGTCACAGTCAAAATCCCAAGCGAACGCCAGATTCTTCTTTGTTAGCCTTGTGAGTGGGGCTGAGATTTTGGCGAAATCCCTAATAAACTTTCGATAAAAACCGGCTAGCCCAAGAAAGCTTCGAACTTCGGTTGCATTTCTTGGTGTCTTCCAATCTTGCACTGCCACCACTTTCGCGGGGTCCACAGCCAACCCTTCTTCGGAAACTATATGCCCAAGAAACCTTACTTCTTTTCTCCAAAAGTGACACTTGGAGAATTTGGCTTTTAGTTGATGTGCACGGAGAGTGTCCATGACTTCTTTCAGATGTAGAGCATGTTCTTCCTCACTCTTTGAGAAGATTAAGATATCATCTACGAAGACAACCACAAATTTGTTGAGGAATTCTCTGAACACTCTGCTCATTAGGTCTACGAAATAAGCGGGTGCGTTTGTCAAGCCGAAAGGCATGACAAGCCACTCGATGAAACCGTCTGGGGTTCTGAACGTTGTCTTATCAATGCTGTCTTCAGCTACTCTTAGCTGATGGAACCCAGTTGCCAGATCAAGTTGGGAGAATACCGTCGCACCTACAAGCTGATCAATCAAATTGTCGATTCGGGGAAGAGGGTGCCTATTTTTCTTGGTCAATTTGTTTAACTCCCTATAGTCGACGCAAAGGCGAAGCGAAACGTCTGCTTTGGTTGCGAACACCACTGGAGCAATCCATTCCGAAATGCTCCGTCTAATGAACCCCTTTTCGAGAAGTTCTTTAACCTGCTTACTGAGCTCCCTTCTCTCTCGTGGAGCCATGTGTCTGACTGGTAAAGCTATAGGCTTTGCGTTATCCACAAGATATAAGTGGAAGTCTATTTCCCGCCTCGGAGGTAAGCCTTTCACTTCCTCAAAGACATCCGGATATTCCCGGACTATTCTAACTGATTGCAAATTCTCATCAGAGGTATCAAGCGACTCTAGATAACTAAGCATAATAGCATTCAAGGGATTACAAGAAATTTCTAGAGTGTTACCAAGCCGAGTCAAGAGTCTAACTACTCTTTTCTCACAGTCAAGAATGACACTATTACTAGATAACCAGTCCATGCCTAAGATCAAACCATATCCCGAGAAGCCTAAAACAAAGGCATTACAACTAAACTCAATGCTGAGAATAGAGATTTTCAAACCTAAACAAACCATTGACAAGTAAGCGGAGCCCCCAATTGGATTTGAAACTACTAAGGGATCTTCTACCATACTAGTGTCTAGATGCAGAGATTCTACTAAGGTAGATGAAATAAAAGAGTGTGATGCGCCAAAGTCAAAAAGTGTACGAACTGGATGATCATAAAGATAGACTACACTTTCTATAGAAATATTACTACCTCGTTCCAGCTGAGGTGCCACTAGCGCATGAACCGGACCCCCTGAAGTGGATCTGGCTTTCTGTCCCTGCCCTTTCTTCTTTGGGCAGTCCTTAGCTTGGTGTCCAGTTTCTCCATAATGGAAGCAGCCACCCATCTTCGCCTTCCTTTTCTGGCAGTCTTTTGATATATGGCCCACAATGCCATAGAAATTGCACCTTCTCTTCTCACGGGGCTTATTGTTCTTCCCTCCTTTCTTGAAGTCTGTTTTCTTTGCTTGTAGACCTTATTTATTCTCTTCCCCCTTAGTTTCTTTCTTGTTGTGGTCTTCCTCGTGTAGCAACGCCATGTCCACCAGGCTTTCATAAGTCGCACTCGTGCATACATGGGTCGTGCAAGGCTGTGTAGAGGCTCATTCAAACCCTTGACGAAGCGAAGTGCCTTCTTGTGTTGGGTGTTTACTAAGTCTAGCCCAAATCTGGCCAGTTGGTTAAACTGATTAACATATTCCCTGATCGTCATGCTTCCTTGTTTCAGAGTTAGATACTTTTCCATTTGCAGGCTTCTTTCGGCTTAGGAGAGGAATTTCATCTCAAACCTTGTCCTGAAGTCTTCCCATGTTTCCACCGCCCTCTGAGCATTAGTAACTTCCCACCAATAAGAAGCTTCATCCTTAAGTAACCACACCGCAAGTTGTATCTTTTGCCTGTCATCCACTCCAAAGATGACAAACAAATCCTCAGTCTCCTTTAACCAGTTTCTTGCTCCAACAAAAGATTATGTCCCATAAAAGTCTTTTCCACCCATAGCCTTGAAGTCTCTACATGTTTTTGCAAAGGCATTTCCAAGAGGAGGAGGAGGAGGAACCGCGGCCACTGGAGGAGGGATGTCTGTTGGGCCTGCGCCATTGGCCCTTGCTTCTAAGTACCTCCTAAACCAGTCGGGAATCGGCACTACTTCTGGAAGGTTAAGGTATCCATACATGCTAAAACAGAAAGGAAAGATTCAAAATGAAGGACAGAGAAGGATAGATAGGGCACCTGGCTTTGGGGGATTTTGTCTTTTTATTAATATAACACTTTTTCTAAAAAAATGCTTCTTTAAACTTTCTTTTTGAAAACAATTTTCAAAAACTTTTATCTTGTCTGGTAAACCTATGCTCTGATACCAAGTGAAACACCCCACCTCCATTAAGGTCACTCACAAAAGGGAATGCCTTAACTTTGGTGGAGGTTTATAAGTAAAAGCCACAGATGAACTCAAGACAGATATAAATACACATATTTTAAACAGCGGAAACCAAACAAACTTTTATTTCATCAATATGTGTATCAAACAAAGATTCCCATAATTGTCTCAAAATACTTTCAACATTACAACCTCATAACTGCCTTGATTATTAAAGAAGCATGAAAACATAAATAAAGTGACAAAAATCCCCATAGTGATATCCAAAGCCATTATCCGAGCAAGAAAGATCCAAATCATACATCTACGTTCTTGGTGCTTGTAAAGAGCCTGACTGAGTTGAGATGTTTCCTCCCTGTGGACCTGGGGGGGGGGGGGGGAACAAAAGAAAAGAAGACGAAAAGAAAATAGGGTCAAACATAAAGCCTGAGTAAATCTAGTAACTCTTCAATATGTGAATAAGAAAAGGCTATGATGGATGTAAACTAAAAATAGGAAAGTGTCACAGGCTAAGGAAGTGTCGAATGTACTATCACACCCATACTATATCTCTGCACCTACTCGAGTTTATTCTAACTGGCACCCCATGGTGAGGGTGAAGTGATCCCCATTCTTATTAAAGATCGGCTCCTACTCGCGTTAACATGTGTCATACGGCCCCCAAGAATTGTAGATACCTATGCCGGTCCCACCATGGCGTGTACCAAGACCCATGGTGGCGGCCCCGACACAAAACTAGAAGACATAGGTTATACTACTGGTGTCCCCAGTGCCCTGGTTGTCTGCTCCGGAGTGTGCGCATGCCCGCACCCCGTTAGACCTGCACTGTGCACCCACCGCCGTCGTTTGTCCGCTTACAATCAGCCCAGTAATCGTACCCCACCCTGCCTAGTTTCAGGGTACCGTTGATACCTAACTTTGGGTTACTGCTGAAATGGGTCCCTCGTTACCAGGATTTTCTAGTCAAACATGTCAAGTGGTTAAGTGTCTGTATTTACCTAACCCCACCCATCAATTCTTGTTAACATGTTGAATTTGGTTAAGTGTTATAGTTGACTTAACCCTACCATCTGTCCTTTGCCTCTTAGGAGCACCTGACCACTCACATTAGAAAGGTATTTCTACAGTTACTGGATATGCCGGTCGGTTCTGGGCAGGTTTACACCGTAGCTCAGTCTAACCTCGGGTCCTTATTGGGCTCAATGCTTAACCACCCACATTGGATAGGTATTGTTGTGACTACTGGACAGCCGGGCGGGTCCGGGCAGGTTTACATCACAACTCAATCCAACCTCGGGTTAAGCATATCATGTTTTCTAAATTTACGTATTTTATTACTCTTCAACTATATGTAAATGTCATATCTTTTATTTTTGGGTATTTCAATTCATACCGCTTATGTGTCATAATCATTGGCATGTGCCAAACATGCCAACATATGTTTTCATATTTTACACCCAACGTTATTACCCCCGTTTGTTCGCAATCGTTATAACATGTGTTGGGCTTGTCACAATTCAGCCCAACTTTATAAACGTGAGGAAAAGGGGAAATCAAGAACATGTAATACATAAAGGTGTGTGGCGCATGAACTTGCAATTTGGTGATTCAACTAACATATAACATGGGTCATGTGAACTTGCATTTAAATCAAAGTATGACTAAGTAGGTGACATATGAAATGGCATAGTTTAGGCAAATACAAACATGTGTTTAAACGTGTTAACTTGGCATAATATCGACCACAAAACTAGCATGCTATATATTCATCAAAAAAACTGTACAATTTTTACATCTAATCATATAGCCTATTTCAACATGAACTTGCATAGTTTATGAAACCCAAACGATGTTTGACATAGAACCAATTATAATTTGCAAATAAACATGAAATTGCATAGTTTATGAAACATAGATCCAATTATGCTTGCAAACATAGATCTAATTATACTTGCCAATAAACATAAGAATGATATCATAGGTTTTGGGTCATGTAGGCCTAAAAGGTCTATAACATGTTTACATAAATTCTGATTTAGACTAAGGGAATATACATAGTCTATGCCATCGACATATACAAAAAGGGATAAATTCCTAGTTTTGCCACAAGCTTGCAAGTGCCATTGTTTTTCATATACAATTGTTCAACAGGCTTGCATCAATTAATTTATGCCACAAACATCAATACACAAGTCATGATAGAACCATCACAATACACAAAGATTATAGAACACGATTCTATTTTCATTTACATCGAATCACATCACAGTTTTTATTCATATTTTGAAAGGTCACTATACTTACAACGTGTGATGAATTCTTGTTTTCTGATTTCTGTTATTCTGATTTGGAGATGCTCTCCTTTGGGTAGCAAAGTTGCGTTGAATGATTTGATTAAGCTTTGATCTTCTTTTAATTTGATTCGTCTCTTAGGCTTGTTGGCTTGCCTCTAGGCTTTCTAATTGACGGCCATTCCTAGTTCCTCTCCAGCAACATGATGGCTTTTGTATTCTATTATTTGTGTGAATTTAGGGTTAGACTTGAGTTGTATTTATAGAATTTATATTGTTTTGAGCCGTCGGATGAAGATAGGACGAATCTAGACCATACAAAGTTCAAAGAGCCACTCAAAAGGTGACACGTAAGCCCTAGTGACTCAGCCAAGCATCAGAATTCGACCAGACCCTGATCAGGCCAGCCAGGACCTGACCAGCAGGTCAATCTGACCTAGGCGCACTTGGCAGGTACACCAGGCTAAAAATGTACCGGCACACTTCCCAAGTGCGCCAGTTCATTTCTGTTCTGGCACACTTCCCAAGTGCGCCAGTGCATTCTGACCCGTTTTCTGGTTTTTCGCCCAACTTCGTTTGTCCATATCTTCTTCATACGATATCCGTTTTACGCAAACTTGAACTCTATCTCAAGACGAACGCAATGGCGTAACCCATTTCCCTTGATTTCATCATTTATAATTAATTATACTTCAATTCGTGAAGCCTAACGTTATAGAATTCACGGGGTGTTACACTATTTATTGTTGTTATTTACATATGTAAATTCTCTTTTTCTCTTTTACATTTAAAAATGTAAATATTTACTTTTCCTTTCTTTTACATTGAAAAATGTAAATATTTTATTTTCTTTTACATTGAAAAATGTAAATATTTTCTTTTCTTTTACATTGAAAAATGTAAATATTTTCTTTACATAGAAAAATATAAATGTTCTATTATTTTCCCTAAGTTCCAATTTTTTTTTTCTTTTTTTTCCAACACCAAAGTATGTTCATTTCAACTACATAGACATGACGACGAAATTTTGATACATTTCAACTAAATTAACATAACTATGAAATTTTTGGTGTCATCACAACAACGACAACATAACGATGAATTTTGGTGTCATTACAACTAAATTAACATAACGATGAATTTTGTGCATTACAACAATGACAACATATGATCGATTGTAAAATTTCCATGAATCAAAATAAAAGATCCCACCTTTATTTTGTGAAATCAAATAAAATATATGAACTTTATTTATTTTATAGGATAAAAGATCAAATCTTTATTTATTATATCTCAAAATAAAAGATCAAATCTTCTTTGACTTTATTATATAAATCAAAATAAAAGGCTCAACTTTGTTTTGATTCATTTCAAGAACTAAAGATCAAACTTTTATTATATTTTGTTTCAAAAACAAAAGATCAAAACTTTATTTTATTTTGTTTTAAAAAAAACAGAAGATCAAAACTTTATTTTATTTTGTTTTCAAAAAAACAAAAGATCAATACTTTATTTTATTTTGTTTTCAAAAAAACAAAAGATCGTTACTTTATTTTATTTTGTTTTCAAAAAAAAACAAAAGATCGAAACTTTATTTTATTTTGTTTTCAAAAAAAACAAAAGATCAATACTTTATTTTATTTCGTTTTCAAAAAAAACAAAAGATCAATACTTTTTTATATTTTGTTTTCAAAAAAACAAAAGATCAATACTTTATTTTATTTTGTTTTCAAAAAAACAAAAGATCAATACTTTATTTTATTTTGTTTTCAAAAAAAAAAACAAAAGATCAATACATTATTTTATTTTGTTTTCAAAAAAACAAAAGATCAATTTTAAGAGAAAGAAATAAAAATAAAAATAAGGATAAAAATAAAGGTGAGAACTTTATTATGATTGCATCTGAATTTTACAGATCCAAACTGTCATACTATAACATGATAACACAACGAATATAATTCAACTATACAACAATCACCACATAACAGATCAGAAGTAACATACAATGATTCAACTGATCGAACATAATTAAATTGTTTTATTTTTCAAATTCAGAAATCTTATAGTCGTTAAAGATTTTTGGCCAAAATTCAAACTGTTCAGAATCAACTCCAGTCAGTTTAGACGCGTAAATCTCAGTCACACGATCACAACGCCGCCGAAATCATCGAATTTCGAATTGAAATGAGTTAGATATGATTAATCGAAGTTTTAAAACAATTTAAATAAATTAATTTAGAAATAACCTTTCTTCTTCCCTCGGTAATTACAGGCCGTAACTTCCTCCTATTGTTCAATTCTAGGGTTCAGGATTGCGGCCACTACAGGAGTCGAGGAGCCGATCGGAGGGTGTCACGCTGGGGAGCTCGGAGAGGCGCACAAGGGAGGGGGTGTGTTCGGCCGAGCTCGGCCGAGCTCGGTCGAGCTCTGGGGGGCGCGGCACGGTGGAAAGCGGCGGACTTCGGGGGTCCGGGGCGAGCGCTACAGGCAACTACAGGCATGATGACCGTACGGATGTGTGGAGGAGAAGGTCCTCTACAATAAACTCCAAAGGAGCAGTAGGTTTTGGTGTGAGGATTGAGGGAAATTAAGAGGAGAAGGAAGGAGCAAATTTGGCCATTTGATTATGGTGGCGACGGCTCAAAAGATGGTGAATAGTAATTAGGTTTTCTTTTCTCCTATTATTTATAATATTATAATGTATTTTTACAAAAAAAAAACCATATCTTCCAAACCGGTTCAAATTCAGTCCAGCAGAAAGTGACCCTAGCCAATAGCCCATATTCCGGACCCAATGGGACAGGTCCCATCAGCCCAAACGGCTGTCTGTGGCCTGTATTATTTAATTTAATATTTAATTCCTTTATTAATTTAATTCGTCTGCATAAATAAATTCACCGAGGCCACAAACGGACTCAAAAAAATCCAGAAAAAAAATATTTGTCTATGTTATGACGATACGATCCTAACAAAAATAATTTCATCGAATTCTGACACTGTTTGAAAAATGGCTATTTTTCAGTCGATTAAATTTGACTGTAATCGACCAAACACATTTTCCTTTGCCAAGCTCACATGTTAATTCGAAAAATTCTAAAAATTGAAACCTAGCAATTATATGACATTCCGGTTCCAATGAAAGTAGTTTCGTCGAAAACAGAGATCATCTAAAAATTGACTATTTTCACTGGCTTTAATATTATTTAAAAATGGAATTTTTAATTTTTGCCACATTTTTCCACCAAATAATTTAAAATAAAATTTTTAAATTGGTTCGGATTTTCCGGTTCGTTACAAGAATCCTGCTCAATAAATAAATATCTGCAAAACAAACCACTCGATAGCCCATGTGGAAAATAGGGGCATCCGAGTTTGCAAGGGAAAAACAAACTACAGATCAGTCATGGGACTGGTCTGGGAAACTCTAAACAGTTATAAACTTACATAAATGATAAGGCAAATCACATGACCACGCCGCTAATGCGGAACGGGTTTACCCCCATGAATGTCAGTGTATAAACAACAATCAATATAGATATATGGATCTACTATGCATCAATCAACATGCAATATCTCAATCTACCCATTTAGATTAATCACCACACTTAGATTTACAAAATCTAATTCAATTTATAGAAATTATTCCTTTGGACTTTATTTCCCGATTTCTATTTCAAATCATTTGAAATACATATCTAACTTTTATATCAAAGTACATTTCACTTCGGGATCTCAAATAAAATCGTTGGAAATATGAATTCCAAAACATAACAATGCATACAAACAAGCATGCAACCAAATATCGGGAATCTTTCCTCAGACCAGGCAGTAAGCGCCCCTCCAATTTGATATATATATGTGCACCTCCCACGCATGGAGCAGGCTACACTGCTGACCACTCACCCTAAGGCACTGCATCCAACCCATACTTTCAGTCGCTATTGGGTCACCCGAATCTTTAGCCACACATAAACAATTTTAAATCCCGAAGTAGGGAAAATCATTTCACAACATAATAATCACAAGTACATTCAAACTATAGTACTTCACATCAGCAATTCACACATATGATCAGTCACTATTAATCACGTAACCTTTGAGCTCGTACGTCTCAAAGACGGGTGTTAAGTAAGAGAATAAATTCTCCGCCACCAAACAGATATATTTTCAATAATAACTAACCGAATATGTGATGAACTGTAATGTAAAACCATAATACATTTCCAAATCATTTCGAAATCATCGGGTTTTTGCCCTCGAAATCCTTTCTGTTTTAAAAAAGATTTTTATAAACATTCCCTGTCCATAATCGGGAATACATTTCTTTCCATTTAAGGGAAAATATCATTTGAAAATCATTCATTAAATTTGAAATGAACACAACATCGCTAAACACCTTATCAACAAATCGTGAAGTATTTCACATGGTGTTTGCACACAAATATTTTTACCCAACCCGATGTTAAATGTAAAAGCATATTTTGTTCATAAACTGATCGAGCACCATCCAAACAATCAATCAATCCATAATAATCAATATCAACAATTAATTAACCCAATCCATATCAACAACCAAGTATATTTGGTCCGATCACGTTTTGGTAATTTATTTATTACCATTTATTCATTCACAATCTAATTAAAGATTTATTCAAACTCCTATTGGTTTTAATCCCAAATATCATTTCTTATTGATTGTTCAACTTTCTAGAAATTAATCCTTCTTTTACTCAACTAATGTCATTTAAACATAGTACACAACAAACTCCAAAATCCAATTCAATATTAAATACAAGGCTTTGAATAGAAAATAATATTGGCTTATATTCAATATCAAATTCTGAAATCAACAAATAACGTATTGGGAATAACGATATATATATATCTTCCGAATTCTTCCACAATGTCCGTATAATCACGGAATCCAATATTGAAATATTCCAAAGATAATTTCGATTCAAATCCATTCCAATTCATACATTGGAAATCCTGGTAATTTTTAAACCATTTCAATTCCAATTTATTTATTTAAAAAGATTGGATTTCATAAATCTAGTTCATAACTAGTTCATTTTGAAAAAAAAAATATTTTTTCTTTTCAAATTTGGAATTTTTCATCCGAATTCTTTTCAAATCATTTATTATGATTTTACACAAATTTTTAATATTTTTAATAATTTTATCAAGGCCCGTACAGTCGATTTCCAATAACGGCCACCAAACTGCATCTATAGCGACCTTTTCCAATTTTGATTTCGACATAATTCCAAATCCAACCATTAGATTTCAAATCTCTTATATTAATTGGAAAGCTCTTTTCGATACGAACCCAATGGTTCTAGTCTTAGGAGAATCCGACGGTCGAATCTCCCGTAATGTCAATTCGAAGTCAATGGTCGAAATTCGCGAACGGTCGCTGCACAGCGCGTTCTACTCAGGCCGTTTAATATATATTATATATATTTCGTCGATTTCCATTTAAAACGTATTTTATAAATCATTTTAAGTTATTTTCAAAATGATTTCAACTTCATATTCAATTTCAAATCAAAATTGAATATACCATATTTATTTTTATTTTCCATATATATGTATATATATTCCATTCCATATATGTATTCATTTTTTTCATTCCATATACATATATTTATTTTCCATTCCACATCACATATATATTTTCCATATCGTATATATATATATATATATATATATATTCCATATCGCATATATATTTATATTTTCCATTTCACATCACATATATATTTTTATATCGTATATATATATATATATTTTATTACACATCGTATAAATATATTTTTCACATTGTATATACATTTTATTTCACATCGTATTACATATTATTTCACATCGTATATATATATATATATATATATATATTATTTCACATCGTATACACATATTATTTCACATCGTATACATATAATTTATTATACAACATTTCACATCACAATCACATTACAATCAAATAAATCGCCCATGGTCTGCGAACGATAGGGAGTAGTTCGTATATGCAGTTATAATATAAATAACTATACAAAAAGAATTATAGTGAGAGAATTCTCACATTCGTTTTCCACTCCGCCAGTTTTGTTTCTGAGCTTTCTGAACTGTTCTGAATTTAAATTCACTTCAAATTCTGATGTGCTTCTTTTCCATTCTGGCCTATTCTGAGATGTAGTGCTCGTCTTTACGGTTCAAACAGATCCTGTTTCGCTGAATTCCGATAACGTATGAAAAAGTTATTGATTTTTCAGTTTTCAATACATTTTAAATATTAACTTGAGTTAACTAATCTTTTAATTACACCCTTAATTACCTTTAAATTCTAATTACCGCCTAATCTCCATTCCTCATTGTCTTCTCCAACGCACACATCAGGTACCCTCTCCTATTAATGTCCATGACCATAATCTATTCATCCCAATACTTCTTCTCACACTCCATTATAAAATCCACAAAATTCACCATAATCTTTTTTTTTTTCAGTTCTCTCCATTTCCATACTAAAACCATGAAGCCCGATAGCTCCATGCCATTTGCGATTTCCAGGAAGAACCAGGTCCTACAGCACCCAAATGCGAAAATTATTTTCACCAGACCCATTGAAATTTTGCTAGCCGATGTTAATCGATCCCCTCTTCAACAGTCTATCCTTGTTTTAATCCAATACACCACTAATCGATCAAAAACAAAAAACCTAGCTGTCGTTTACCATTTTCAGCGAACATAGACGACACCGAACCCAACCAAATGCGTATGGGATCGGAGAGCACGAGCTCATCGTATCAAAGCAACTTGTTTGAAAATTTTAGGATTTTTATTTCATTTGATTTTGATTTTCTTTTCTTTTTCTTAAAATCACGGTTTTGGCTTGAGGAAAATAAATTTTCGGTTGGAAATGTTTTGACTGAGGAATGAAATGGATCTAAGGTTAGACCCTTTGTCTTGGTTATATCTTATATACTTTAATATTATATTAATTCATAGATTAATTGTTTACTTACTCCAAACGAATCTGAACGACTATCGCCCTTAGGTAAATACCCCCATTCCGGACACAATGGGATATGTTTCGTAAGCCAATTCAATTGTTTTGATCAGTTTTTATTTAAATTAAAATATAAGTCAATATATTTTTAAATTTAAACGTACATTTCGATTTTCCGGGGCCACATACTGACTCTAAAAATTCCTGAAAAATAAATCTAGCTATGTTTTGACGATAGGATTCTAAAAAAATTAATTTTGTCGAATTTGGAGACCATTTGAAAAATGGTCAAATTCTAGTCTATCCAATTCAAATTTAAATTGCCAAACACATTTAAATTTATTACGCTCACATATTAATTCCAAAAGTTATGAAATTTGAGACCTAAAAATAATTTGACATTCCGGTCCAACAAAAGTGTTTTCGTCGAAAATGGAGGTCTTTTGCAAAATGGCTATATATTATATATATATATATATATATATATATATTAAATTCCATAGCGACTATTTCAAATTTTAAACTGGACATAGCTTTCTATTCCTGCTATGAAATCTGGATTTTTCAGATTAGTTGGAAAGATATTTTCAAATAGATTCAAATATTTCTTGTTTCGCTAAAATCCGATTTATTTTGAATCTTGTACATTCATTTGAAATTTGAAACCGAATTTTCAAACTACCATGTTATTTTCAATTCCTTTTATAATTAAAATAAATATTTATATTCTAACGTCGATTCAAATAAATATATATACGTTCTAATTCTATTCAAAATAAATTTCTCGTCGTTATTATTTAAAATAACTCATTTTAAATTTTCAAAATTCATTAAATTTGCCAAAATAAAATTTTTAAATTGGTTCTGATTTTCCAGGTTGTTACAGGTTGTCCTCATCAAATAGGGGAGATTGTTAGAGAATGGAGTTTTGATGACAACAAACTTATTTCAACTATCATTGATTATAAAATACATATTAACATTTCTGTCTAGAATATATAGTATATGCAAGATTTATATACAGGAATTAATACTAAAGACTGTATAGTTTTAGAGTCTCTAGAGATTCAAGATTCAAAGTAGATTCAAGACTCATGAGTAATCAAGTTATCATGGTTTCAAGAGTTCAAGACAAATATAGTAATAGAGTCTAGTTTATATATAAGAATCTGAACAACACTCCAGGTTCAAATTCAAATTCAAATTCTGGTTTTCAAAATTCAAATTTTAATTTCAAATAGTTTTTCTATCTTACTTATGATTTCAAGTATAAGTTTTAAAGTTTATATAAGTTTATACATATTTATATAGTTATATACTTTTATAGTTTTAAACCTTATGTTTATATAGTTTATATTTATGTTACCATATGATTTTATACTTTATAATACTCATTTATATCACTATGTTTTAATTTAAGAATTTCCAGAATAATATATAGAATTAAAAAATAGTTTTAAAATATTTTATACATGGGTTATGTCGAGATACATAATAGTATATGTCGACATACAAATGTCACTTTTTCAATTTACAAAGGAAGTGAGTTTTCATTATTTGTAACATTCCAAAAGCGTTGCAACCTTTCAAATCTTATAAATAGGGGTTGGATTCGAATTTTTTAATCATTCTTCTTCTCTATCTTCACCCCTCTTCATTCCTCCATTGATATTTCTTATTTTATTAATTTCTACACTTCTACTTTGCCGATTTCTATGCTAATTTCATAAAACTTCTTCTTTTCTCACTCTCTATCCAATACTCTCTGAATAGAAGTGCTATTGAAGAGTATAGGGATGTTGTAATCATTTGGGAAGTGTCTGGGAAAGGGTGTGTTCCTTGTAGCCCTGAAATCATGGAAACAGAGCGGTGTTAACCTTGTTGCCATGAAATCAAGGGTGTTTGGAGCGGTGTTAAACTTGTAGCCAGGAAATCAAGAGGACTGTACTTGGATATTGATGTAATAATAAAACTTTGTGCAATCTAGCATTGCATGGGATTGGATGTAGGAGTATTCCGAATCAGTATAAAATCTGGTGTAATCTTTCCTTTTTCTGCATTTTATTTTTGTTTATTTCTGTGTTTGTGTTTGATTCTATGTTTGTGATCATCTCTGTGGTGTGTAATTCATATAGTAGAGCATATAAGTTTTAGATTTTCATACATTCCTTATAAACACTATTCAACCCCCCTCTAGTGCTTGTTTTTCCTTAAGATCCGCATTCGGCATTCCCTAACAAATACATGCAAAAACAGTTACAAAAATCATCATTTCCCGTTATACAAGCATTACATAAAGTATATTGTAGCCAAATAGAGGTATGAAATGTAACCACGAATCAAATAAAAACTCTTATAATTTGTTAAATTATGGTCTACATAGAGCACTGAATAGATTTCAAAAGAAATTAACCTTATCAATAAATAAGTAGTGCAAAACATAAAAGTGCTGGGAGTTATCGAAAATTAAATCTTCTTAATATAGTGTGTAAGAGAACAAACCTCCAATCTGCCACCATAAACCATAAAAGTTACCTTAACTGCATGTATGATCAATACAAATAATGTCACATAATATGTAGGTTTGATTATTAACAAATTAAAAACCACACTACGGTCATACTTACATGGATGAAAATCAGTCACAAATGATTAGATCTTTTACTTTAGCAAGTATATTTAGATGAAAGTAAATTTAATAAAAAATTAATATATAATCACACATCTATGCAGACCCGACCCAGAGGCAAGCCCACTAAGCCCATATGACGGGGCAGCCACCTGGGCTGGGGGAGAAAAACCAAGAACAAAGAAAGATTCCAGGCACGTTCAGCCCACCGAAACACGTTTAGCTTCTCGTCCAATTCTTCTTCCAGCAAAATTCATTTTTTTAGCGAAACATGTCCCCCTCTATAAAAAAATTAGGGCAAGCCACAATTCTATCATCCTTCTGCAGGAAGGTCTTCAATTGTGCTCTCTCCTCTTTTACCGTCTCCAATTCTTCAAACTATTGAGAAAAAGAGACGTCTATTAGGAATATACTTGTATATAATTGTTCCCATTAGTTTATTATATGTTTCTCAGTATAGAAGATTATATTTGTTTCCATTTGTCTAAGATATGTTTACTGGGAAATATAAACTCGATTTTCTATACATTTGTATTATCTACACAGTTTTGAATAAGAAGAATTATTTTCTTATATGGTATCGGAGCCTAAAAACCCTTGCCTCCTCTATCTTTGAGCCTTGCGCCGTCAATCATGGCCAATGAACATAGTTCTGATGGATCTACAAACAGCGGAACCTCTCTGAACCCCTTGACCTCTTCACCTCATGACCCAAACAATGATCCCTCTTCCTCGTATTATCTATCTTCCCATGATAACCCAGGGAATATCATTACCATTATCGTACCTCATGGTGGACTACCGTCTGGTGGTGGACAACAGCGCATTTCTACAGCAGGTCGTCGAACCAGTCTGGGTTCAGCAATAGGGACATTGAACGCTGCTTTCTCCACACAGCCGTCCCTAGGTACTCCGACAGGTGCGGCAAGTTCCAATGGGACAGTCCCCACATTGACTACTTCACAGTATCAGCGTCTCATGAGTTTGATTAGTAATTTTGATGCTCCTCCTATGTCCGATCGTTTGATGAGTAAGTTTTCCAGTATCTCATGGATTGTCGATACAGGTGCTACCATACATGTGACGGGTTGTTTAGATTGTTTGGTTGACCGATTTGAGTGTTCTTCTTTTCCTGTGACCTTACCGGATGGTGCGGTGATTACATCTAATTTGTATGGCCGAGTTGTTTTGTCTGCTGAGTTGCCACTCAACAATGTTCTTTATGTTCCAAGTTTACATTGCAACTTAATTTTCATGTCGCGTTTAATTGATGGTACTCAATGTGATGTACTCTTTACTCATGCATCGTGTATTATTCAGTACCGAAGTACGAGGATAGTGATTGGAGCGGGTGAACGGTGGGGTGGACTTCACTATTTTTGTGATGCTTCAAAGGTTACAGGTTCAGCTATTTTGGCAGTACAAAGTGGAGATTTGGAGTTATGGCATAGTAGACTTGGTCACCCGGCTGAGAAAGTGATGAAGCATTTACCTTTTATTAGTAGTTCTTTGCAATTAAATAAAGCATGTGATGTTTTCCATAAAGCTAAATAGACAGGGGATAGTTTTTTAGATAGTAATAATAGAGCTTTTAAGTGCTTTGAACTCATTCATTGTGATTTGTGGGGACCATATCGTTGTGTTTCTTCATGTGGTGCTAAGTATTTTTTGACTATAGTTGATGATATTTCTAGAGCAGTATGGGTGATTTTGTTAATAGATAAAACTGAGGTATATTCGATGTTTATGAAATTCATTGCAATGGTTAAACATCAGTTTGATAGTAATATTTGTCATGTTCGTAGTGATAATGGTACTGAGCTTAATTGCTTGAAAGATAATTTTTCAAGCCAGGGTATTCTGTTTCAGACCTCTTGCGTCGGAACATCCAGCAGAACGGAAGAGTGGAAAGAAAACATTGACATATTCTCAATATAGCTCGAGCTTTGAGGTTTCAGGGGTCTTTACCTATTGAGTTTTGGGGTGAGTGCGTTCTTGCTTGTAACGACCCGGATTTTGAGCGACTTTGGTTATCGACATAAGCTCGATGTCGATAACCAAAACATCGAAAAATCCCGGTAATTAATGAAAGAAATTAAATGGTGAGAATAGATAAGATAGAAACTTAGAACAGAAGAAGAAGAAGAACACAACATCAGAGTAACACGAACCTCACAGCGGAACGAATAACATATAATAGATAACATAACTTTGAAATATAGCAGTTATGTATACAATAGCACTTATCAGAGTACATCACTTACAACACAGCGGAAATAAACTATAGCTATATGATCCAGAAGCCTCCTGCTCCAGCTCTTCAAGTATCTGTAAATTCCTGACTACTTGACTGCCCGTACAAAATTGGGCACCCAAGAGTTTAGGGAAAACAACAAAGTAAACTCTGGGTCAGTCATGGGACTGGTATGAGTAAAACAGTTTAAACAGGTATATGAACAAGTAAGCGATATCTCATAAGACCACGCCGCAGAACGGAACGGGTTTTTCCCTTATGAGAATCCAAAATATCTTTATATCAAAACCTTTTGATATTACAATAATGTCTATGTACAAATAGATATCAACTAGCAGAAACGCTTTCATCTCACGTTCTACATATATAGTATACAATCAAAATCGCAAGCACGTATTGGATAATGGATTTCCATCTATAACAAGGTATGGAACCACCTTCTGATCAGTGTACTCTAGGAACGATACACTGGAGTTCAACAAGAACATCTTGTAACTCAGCCACACATGACCGACCACTCATTTTGCTTGAGTGTATCGAATGTATATCACCAACGGTTGGGATCAGCAACCGTTCCCGTATATATATGGGACAGCATTGATAGATTAAAAAAGCAAATGAATATTCTCTAGATAGGTGATTATACACCCTACTTCGGTGCGACCGACTTAGCCATGCTGCCTGCCCGATTTCTGTCATTTACCGGTTGATGAGGCTTGAGGTTACGCTCTATCATCACATCAAATTCACTTTGAATGCCACATTGTCAGATCCATCGAAAATCACTAATTGACATCTACAACAGTACATTACGTGTTAGCTAAAGGAGTTTCCTTCTCCGCTTCCACTCTTGGTACGGTTGAAGAAATCAAAGTACGTGACCTTTCTGGAAATACTCTGTCAGACAATCATCCACACAAGTCATCCTCATTCACTAGAATGTCACATCGTCATACCCGCCAAATCACAAATTGATTTCCTCGAAAATACAACGGGTATACAGCTAAGAGAAACGAATTTCTCCGCCACCAACGTATATACGTTTGAAGCGATCAACTTACACGATCCATTGGATATACTCTGTCAGACTTTCGTCCATACAAGTTGTCCTGGGACTGGACAAACCGAAGGCACTATTCAGTATATCCATCTTAGTCACTGTTATCTAAGACTTATACAACAGCCCTTGCATTTTACTCCGTCTTCAATTAACTTTGGCATATATGATTCACAACGCTTATGCCAATACAGAGTGGTTCTTTGGATAATAATCCAACCGGTCTCTCCATATGAACAACGTTAAAATGGTCAAAACTTCAATAGTCTGTGAGTTAACTATCGAAGAAAAACAAGTGTGCAAACAACGATATTATTTCCCAGATGGAAATTATATCGAACAAACATCATTTAACATTAATCTCTTCAGTTCATTTATTTACTTATCTCCTGTCTCCCTATATTCAACATTTCTTATTTTCTAAATTTAGAAAATATATGTTATTAACACTGGAAACATTTCCATTCCTTGTTTTCTGTATTAGAAAACATTTCTGATTCTAGTTTGGAAAACATTCCCAAAACTCCTACGTTTGGATTAACTCTATTCACTTAACTCCTATCGAATAAACTATATTCGAAAACTCCTCTAACTCTATTCGAATAAACTATATTCGATTAACTCCTTTACTCTATTCGAATAAACTATATTCGATTAACTCCTTTACTCTATTCGAATAAACTATATTCGATTTACTCATTTGATTTAACTATAATCGATTAACTCCATCGAATAAACTATATTCGATAACTCCTTCGATTTAACTAATATTCTATAACTCCTTCGAATAAACTATATTCGATAATCTCCTCCCGAATAAACGATATTCGATAATCTTCGCTTTCGATTTAACAAATCGTTAACTCCTTTTCGAATAACTAAATTCGATAACTCTTTTCGATTTAACTAATCGATAACTCCTTTCGATTTAACTATATTTGAATAACTCCTTTCGATTAACTCTATTTGATTTACTCTATTCACTTAACTCCGGTCGAATAAACTAGATTCGATTAACTCCTTTAAGTCTATTCGAATAAACTAGATTCGATTAACTCCTTTAACTCTATTCGAATAAACTAGATTCGATTAACTCCTTTAACTCTATTCAAATAAACTAGATTCGATTAACTCCTTTAACTCTATTCGAATAAACTAGATTCGATTAACTCCTTTAATTCTACTAGATTTGATAACTCCCCTTTTCGAATAACCAATATTCGATTAACTCACTTCGAATAACCAATATTGAATTTACTCACTTCGAATAACCAATATTCGATTAACTCAGTTCGAATAACCAATATTCGATTAACTCACTTCGAATAACCAATATCCGATTTACTCACTTTGATTTAACTCTTATTCGATTTACTCCTATTCGAAAAATTCCTATTTGATTTACTTTACTCGAATAACTAATATTTGATTTACTTCTTTTGATTAACTCCATTAGATTAACTCTAATTGGTTAACTCAAATTCTAATCGATTATCTCTAACTGGTTAACTCTAACTGGTTAACCCTATCTGATTTGCTCTAATCCGAATAAGTAATATTCGATTAACCCTAATCCTAATAACTTCTATTTGATAACGTTTATTCATTTATAAAGATTTACTTTTAGTAACGGTTCTGCACTTTATAAATGTTCTCTTTAATAATGTTACTTTACTTACACAAGTGTTGTGTATCCATTTTATTTAAAACTATCGGTGTTGAAACCAATATCTCTTCTTTATATAAGTTTAGACTTATATATTTCATTTATCGAATGATATATATTTATTTAATTTATAAACTGTTATTTATAAATAAATCCTTTCTATTTATCTGTTAAAAACAGATTTCCATTTTCCATTCATCTTCTAAATATTCTTTTGATTTAGTTCTATTTGTTTATCAAATAAATATTCCTTTTATTTAATCCTATTTATTTATCAAATAAAAATCTCCTTTTATCTTTTCTATTTATTCAGCAAATAAATATCTCCTTTATACTTTTATTTATTTCTCAAATAAATAAACCCTTTTAACTCTTTATTTATTTGATAAATAAATAATTCCTTTTAACTCTTTATTTATTCCCTAAATAAATAATTCATTTTAACTCTTTATTTATTCCCTAAATAAATAATTCATTTTAACTCCTTATTTATTCCCTAAATAAATAATTCATTTTAACTCTTTATTTATTCCCTAAATAAATAATTTCTTTATATTTGCTTTCAAATATATTTCCTTTATATTTCATTTCAAATATATCTCCTTTATATTTGATTAACAAATAAATTCCTTCTATATTTGATTAACAAATAAATTCCTTTATATTTGATTAACAAATAAATCCCCTTATATTCAAAATCCCTTTTCTTTTATAATACAAAATCCATTGATTTTATATAAATAAATTATTTTCAAAATATACTTTGAAAATTACTTTTCCCCATTCTTGTATTTCTTATGGTATTTAACACACCATATAACAACGATAAATATCGTCCAACCACACATAATCCACACCAGATTATATATCACATTATATATCACAATATATAAATCACAGTAAAATAACTGTTGAGGAATCCAGTTGGATTCCTCCAACCTGTTTTCCTGCATCACAGATGTTAGACAATATAATTAACATCGATTTCACTTCACTGTGAAATATTCTGATAAACAGAATCGACATATAAATATTTAACG
The DNA here is from genome assembly GCA_030737875.1 of Allium sativum. Classification (NCBI taxonomy): domain Eukaryota; kingdom Viridiplantae; phylum Streptophyta; class Magnoliopsida; order Asparagales; family Amaryllidaceae; genus Allium; species Allium sativum. Next base: position 250,380,932 of record CM060918.1, on the reverse strand, counting down.
GTATACATATACATACATACATATATATATATATATATATATATAATTTCTACTAACTGACTAGCAGTTCAATCAAACAGTCAACACACAATCAAATAGACAATATTTAACAGTTCTAAGAATACGTTGTAAAAATAGAACTGTTCAGAGTTGGTGAGTTTTACTCACATTTGCGCGTTAACCGTTGAATAACGGTTTGCGTTATTTGACTCAGTCGGACAATTTATTTTTCTATAAATTGTGACGAGCTCGGATTCACTCCCAGTGAGGTTCATGGTATAGCCACCATCCCCATGATCCCAACGCAACTTACGGTCCGCGATTTCGATCTCGTATGGATGAGATATGATAAAATAAAGTTACTACACATTTTAAATTAAAAATAAACTAATTTAAATTTGTAGATGGGCCTCACTCTCTAACCTTTCTTTGGCCCAATATCCCCTACGTTGAACAATAAAACCCGACCCGCATATCATCTCTTCCAAATGACATCGCGACTCCCTGTACAAACCCAACACAAACGAAATGGCCACCGTTGACTTCCACTTCCTCCTCCTATCCACTGCCATTCTTCTCCAAACCAAAAACCCCACCATTTCACTCTTCTCGAGCCCTCCGTCCTCAGTATCGCCACTTCGAACCAACCCTCCCCAACAACATCGCGTCGCTCAGCTCCCTACAGCCATCGTCCGAACCGAATTACCACAAAATCCCCCAAAACTTCCACAAATCATGTTAAATCCACTAAGCAACTCGAATCCGGCCTCAAAATCCAATTGAATGCACCCAAATTTTAAAAATCGGAAACCCTAATTGTTGCTGTCGCAAAAACCCAACTGAAAGGCAGGCGTCGAGCTCACAAAAAGGAACACCATCCTGACAAGAATTTAAACAGGGTCTAAGATATAAGTATTTCAAGATTTTTGGATTTTACTTTGATTTGTATGGATTTTCTGAAGTTGGAAAATGTTTGCTGGAGGAAGACCAAACCGGCGGCTTGGATTTTTGACTTCGTGGAGATAGATATTAGGTTAGAAATTTTAAGGTGTATTTATAGGATAGTTTAATTAATTTTATATGCAAATAAAATACTAATTTATATCTCAACGCGTTTTGTAATTGTCTTTAAAAATTCCTACGACCACACACAATACCCAAAAATCACCAAACTGGACGTGTTGCTAGAGTTCGACTTTACGGTCCCAACGAAACTGGTTTCGTCGAATTCCGACTCCGTATGCTCATACAACGTATTTTTAACCGTCAATTTATCGACTGTTTTTCACTCTAAAAATCCGTACGACCACACACTGACTCTAAAAATCACGAAACTGGAAATCTAGCATCTATTTGACATTGCGGATCCAACAAAATTAGTTTCGTCGAATTCCGACTTCGTTTGCAAAAGTGGCTATTTTTAAAGCTCTGGATGACCCATTTAAATATATAAATATATTTAAATATAATTAAATAAAATATTAATAATATATATATTATCGTATATATTCACAGTGGAATACCATACATCTCTAGAATATTCCTATATGAATTTCTAACCTTATATTCACTTCTGGGTCAACCCGATATTCGATTTATATTGAATTTCCTTTTTAAAATATAAATAATTCCTTTATAAATTATAAAGGAATTCTATAGCGACTTTTTTAGAATTTGATTTGGACATATCTAAAAATCTACACGACGAAATCCCGATATTTCTCTTCCACTAGAAAGATATACTTCACCAGCTCCACACGTTTCTTGTTTCACAGAAATCCGATTTAAAACGAACCCTGTATATCCAATTGAAGTCTAAATCGCCAAATAGCGAACTACCGCGTTGTTACGCGCTCTATTTTAATTATAATAAAATTCTACGTTCAAACTGACGTCGATCGAATATATTCGTCAATATAATTCAAGTTTAAGCTGAATTAAATCTCGGGGATGACCCCGTGCACATTATATTGTTAATTCACTATTTTTGGTCATTCCTGAATTAAATATATTATTTAGTTATTTAATTAAATTATTTATTCACTATAATTTAATTAAAGATGATTTAATTCCCTAAATCTCTATTTATATAATTAAATAAATTAATTATAATACCCCTGATAATGCGGGTCATTACATTCTTCCCCACTTAAAATAATTTCGTCCTCGAAATTGCTAAGTTAGAGGACGACCCTATCTATTGGAATTCCTAAGATTTGTTTACCCCTTATTTCTGATTTCAACTGAACCAATTAATATCGACTAAAATATTTATTCATTCCGACTAACTAAAATTTTCAAAAATTCTGAAAATTTTCTAACACTTTAAATTTTCGGAAAATTTTGCCATACCCTCCTTTGTACAGCCATATCGGTAAAACCACAACTCGCCTCTCTAGGCCATCTCCACCCAAAAGAAAATCAAACAGCCAAGCGGCTTGCCAATTCGGCTCATAAATCTCATGCTTATATCAAACATAAACTTGTACCTTTTTGTCGGGCATATCAACCCTATCACTTTCACCTGCTGTCAATTCAGCATATACCAATGTATTTCCAATCAAACTCTAATCAATTTTTTATCCAGAAATTCAACCATTCGCTTATACCTAAGTCTAATTTCATTTCAAATCAAAGTCCAATTCTTGATTTCAAATACTTAACTCATCAATCCAATTTGTCTTGATATCATTCTAACCCAATTTAATTCAATTTTCACCTAATTGATTTTAATTTTAATTCCAATTGCTTTTCCAACCTTTAATTCAAATTGGTTTTAATTCAACAATCTTTTCCTGGGAATTTTAAATCTCTTTATCATATCAAAAATCAAAGTGTTTATTTCAAAGTACCAAAACAACTTGTTATTCTCAAACAATTCAAAAACAAAATCCTCAGTAGTAATCCGTCACTTATCAACTCGAAAATGAACACTGATGATGCTGCAGTCATCATCAGAGTTATTTTCCAGCTATCGAAGTGAGTTCAATACTATACCACTTTTAAAACCATTTCTAAACCTTTCCACTTTGAAATCAATTCCAAATACCATTTGAAATGCTTTAAACAAATTTAAAATCTCCCAGGATTTTAAAATTCTCATATACTTAATCCAAATCCATTTCCAAACACTTATTCCAATTTTCAGAGTTTGAATTTCAATTTTAATTAAAATTTTAGATTTAACTCCTCTGATTTCACATTTTTTTCACTTATATGAATTCTGGTTGGTTATATATAACCATTCCACTTTATAATCTTACTCGATTATAACAACAAACAATATATCCAATATATTATAATTTTGATATATATATCTTCTCTATATCAAGATATACCTTGGCTAAACTTATTTTAATTTACCCTCTTTTCGAAACATATCGTGACGACCCATCGTATTCAAATGTTTAGTAACTCCTACCGATACAGTGGATCAAACTGATCGACCAGAATTCATAAACTACTCAACCAATGAATCTCCATAGTATAAAACCATTTTTATATCATATACAAATACGCACTCGTATATATACACTCAAACTCAATCTAGGGTATTATTAGCCCTATCTCTACCGAGTCACGCTACAGAGCCAAGGTAATTCTTAACTTAAGCTCTGATACCAACTGTAACGACCCGGATTTTGAGCGACTTTGGTTATCGACATAAGCTCGATGCCAATAACCAAAACATTGAAAAATCCCGTTAATTAATGAAAGAAATTAGAAGGTGAGAATAGATAAGATAGAAACTTAGAATAGAAGAAGAAGAACACAACATCAGAGTAACACGAACCTCACAGCGGAACGAGTAACATATAATAGATAACATAACTTTGAAATATAACAGTTATGTATACAATAGCACTTATCAGAGTACAGCACTTACAACACAGCGGAAATGAACTATAGCTATATGATCCAGAAGCCTCCTGCTCCAGCTCTTCAAGTATCTGTAAATTCCTGACTACTTGACTGCCCGTACAAAATTGGGCACCCAAGAGTTTAGGGAAAACAACAAAGTAAACTCCGGGTCAGTCATGGGACTGGTATGGGTAAAACAGTTTAAACAAGTATATGAACAAGTAAACGATATCTCATAAGACCACGCCGCAGAACGGAACGGGTTTTTCCCTTATGAGAATCCAAAACATCTTTATATCAAAAACCTTTTGATATTACAATAATGTCTATGTACAAATAGATATCAACTAGCAGAAACGCTTTCATCTCACGTTCTATATATATAGTATACAATCAAAATCGCAAGCACGTATTGAATAATGGATTTCCAACTATGACAAGGTATGGAACCACCTTCTGATCAGTGTACTCTAGGAACGATACACTGGAGTTCAACAAGAACATCTTGTAACTCAGCCACACATGACCGACCACTCATTTTGCTTGAGTGTATCGAATGTATATCACCAACGGTTGGGATCAGCAACCATTCCCGTATATATATGGGACAACATTGATAGATTAAAGAAGCAAATGAATATTCTCTAGATAGGTGATTATACACCCTACTTCGGTGCGATCGACTTAGCCATGCTGCCTGCCCGATTTCTTTCATTTACCGGTTGATGAGGCTTGAGGTTACGCTCTATCATCACATCAAATTCACTTTGAATGCCACATTGTCAGATCCATCGAAAATCACTAATTGACATCTACAATAGTACATTACATGTTAGCTAAAGGAGTTTCCTTCTCCGCTTCCACTCTTGGTACGGTTGAAGAAATCAAAGTACGTGACCTTTCTGGAAATACTCTGTCAGACAATCATCCACACAAGTCATCCTCATTCACTTAGAATGTCACATCGTCATACCAGCCAAATCACAAATTGATTTCCTCAAAAATACAATGGGTATACAGCTAAGAGAAATGAATTTCTCTGCCACCAACGTATATATGTTTGAAGCGATCAACTTATGCGATCCATTGGATAAACTCTGTCAGACCTTCGTCCATACAAGTTGTCCTGGGACTGGACAAACCGAAGGCACTATTCAGTATATCCATCTTAGTCACTGTTATCTAAGACTTATACAACAGCCCTTGCATTTTACTCCATCTACAATTAACTTTGGCATATATGATTCACAATGCTTATGCCAATACAGAGTGGTTCTTTGGATAATAATCCAACCGGTCTCTCCATATGAACAACGTTAAAATGGTCAAAACTTCGATAGTCTGTGAGTTAACTATCGAAGAAAAACAAGTGTGCAAACAACGATATTATTTCCCAGATGGAAATTATATCGAACAAACATCATTTAACATTAATCTCTTCAGTTCATTTATTTACTTATCTCCTGTCTCCCTATATTCAACATTTCTTATTTTCTAGATTTAGAAAATATATGTTATTAACACTGGAAACAATTCCATTCCTTGTTTTCTGTATTAGAAAACATTTCTGATTCTTGTTTGGAAAACATTTCCCAAAACTCCTACGTTTGGATTAACTCTATTCATTTAACTCCTGTCGAATAAACTATATTCGATAACTCCTCTAACTCTATTCGAATAAACTATATTCGATTAACTCCTTTACTCTATTTGAATAAACTTTATTCGATTAACTCCTTTACTCTATTCGAATAAACTATATTCGATTTACTCATTTGATTTAACTCTAATCGATTAACTCCATCAAATAAACTATATTCGATAACTCCTTCGATTTAACTAATATTCTATAACTCCTTCGAATAAACTATATTCGATAATCTCCTCCCGAATAAACGATATTCGATAATCTTCGCTTTCGATTTAACAAATCGTTAACTCCTTTTCGAATAACTAAATTCGATAACTCTTTTCGATTTAACTAATCGATAACTCCTTTCGATTTAACTATATTCGAATAACTCCTTTCGATTAACTCTATTTGATTTACTCTATTCACTTAACTCCTGTCGAATAAACTAGATTCGATTAACTCCTTTAACTCTATTCGAATAAACTAGATTCGACTAACTCCTTTGACTCTATTCAAATAAACTAGATTCGATTAACTCCTTTAACTCTATTCGAATAAACTAGATTCGATTAACTCCTTTAACTCTATTCGAATAAACTAGATTCGATTAACTCCTTTAATTCTACTAGATTTGATAACTCCCCTTTTCGAATAACCAATATTCGATTAACTCACTTCGAATAACCAATATTCGATTTACTCACTTCGAATAACCAATATTCGATTAACTCAGTTCGAATAACCAATATTCGATTAACTCACTTCGAATAACCAATATTCGATTTACTCACTTTGATTTAACTCTTATTCGATTTACTCCTATTCGAAAAATTCCTATTTGATTTACTTTACTCGAATAACTAATATTCGATTTACTTCTTTTGATTAACTCCATTAGATTAACTCTAATTGGTTAACTCAAATTCTAATCAATTATCTCTAACTGGTTAACTCTAACTGGTTAACCCTATCTGATTTTCTCTAATCCGAATAAGTAATATTCGATTAACCCTAATCCTAATAACTCCTATTTGATAACGTTTATTCATTTATAAAGATTTACTTTTAGTAACGGTTCTGCACTTTATAAATGTTCTCTTTAATAACGTTACTTTACTTACACAAGTGTTGTGTATCCATTTTATTTAAAACTATCGGTGTTGAAACCAATATCTCTTCTTTATATAAGTTTAGACTTATATATTACATTTATCGAATGATATATATTTATTTAATTTATAAACTGTTATTTATAAATAAATCCTTTCTATTTATCTGTTAAAAACAGATTTCCATTTTCTATTCATCTTCCGAATATTCTTTTGATTTAGTTCTATTTATTTATCAAATAAATATTCCTTTTATTTAATCCTATTTATTTATCAAATAAATATCTCCTTTTATCTTTTCTATTTATTCAGCAAATAAATATCTCCTTTATACTTTTATTTATTTCTCAAATAAATAAACCCTTTTAACTCTTTATTTATTTACTAAATAAATAATTCCTTTTAACTCTTTATTTATTCCCTAAATAAATAATTCATTTTAACTCCTTATTTATTCCCTAAATAAATAATTCATTTTAACTCTTTATTTATTCCTTAAATAAATAATTCCTTTATATTTGCTTTCAAATATATTTCCTTTATATTTCATTTCAATTATATCTCCTTTATATTTGATTAACAAATAAATTCCTTCTATATTCGATTAACAAATAAATTCCTTTATATTTGATTAACAAATAAATCCCCTTATATTCAAAATCCCTTTTCTTTTATAATATAAAATCCATTGATTTTATATAAATAAATTATTTTCAAAATATACTTTGAAAATCCCTTTTCCCCATTCTGGTATTTCTTATGGTATTTAACACTCCATATAACAAAGATAAATATCGTCCAACCACACATAATCAACACCAGATTATATATCACATTATATATCACAATATATAAATCACAGTAAAATAACTGTTGAGGAATCCAGCTGGATTCCTCCAACCTGTTTTCCTGCATCACAGATGTTAGACAATATAATTAACATCGATTTCACTTCACTGTGAAATATTCTGATAAACAGAATCGACATATAAATATTTAACGGTATACATATACATACATACATACATACATACATACATATATATATATATAATTTCTACTAACTGACTAGCAGTTCAATCAAACAGTCAACACACAATCAAACAGACAATATTTAACTATTCTAAGAATACGTTGTAAAAATAGAATTGTTCAGAGTTGGTGAGTTTTACTCACATTTGCGCGTTAACCGTTGAATAACGGTTTGCGTTATTTGACTCAGTCGGACAATTTATTTTGCTATAAATTGTGACGAGCTCGGATTCACTCCCAGTCAGCTTCATGGTGTAGCCACCATCCCCACGATCCCAACGCAACTTACGGTTCGCGATTTCGATCTCGTATGGATGAGATATGATAAAATAAATTTACTACACATTTTAAATTAAAAATAAACTAATTTAAATTTGTAGATGGGCCTCACTCTCTAACCTTTCTTTGGCCCAATATCCCCTACGTTGAACAATAAAACCCGAACCGCATATCATCTATTCCAAATGACATCGCGACTCCTTGTACAAACCCAACACAAACGAAATGGCCACCGTTGACTTCCACTTCCCCCTCCTATCCACTGCCGTTCTTCTCCAAACCAAAACCCCCACCATTTCACTCTTCTCGAGCCCTCCGTCCTCAGTATCGCCACTTCGAACCAACCCTCCCCAACAACATCGTGTCGCTCAGCTCCCTACAGCCATCATCCGAACCGAATTACCACAAAATCCCCCAAAACATCCACAAATCATGTTAAATCCACTCAGCAACTCGAATCCGGCCTCAGAATCCAATTGAATGCACCCAAATTTTAAAAATCGAAAACCCTAATTGTTGCTGTCGCAAAAACCCAAGTGAAAGGCAGGCGTCGAGCTCACAAAAAGGAACACCATCCTGACGAGAATTTAAACAGGGTCTTAGATATAAATATTTCAAGATTTTTGGATTTTACTTTGATTTGTATGGATTTTCTGAAGTTGGAAAATGTTTGCTGGACGAAGACCAAACCGACGGCTTAGATTTTTGACTTCGTGGAGATAGATATTAGGTTAGAAATTTTAAGGTGTATTTAAAGGATAGTTTAATTAATTTTATATTCAAATAAAATACTAATTTATATCTCAACGCGGTTTGTAATTGTCTTTAAAAATTCCTACGACCACACACAATACCCAAAAATCACCAAACTGGAAGTGTAGCTAGAGTTCGACATTACGGTCCCAACGAAACTGGTTTCGTCGAATTCCGACTCCGTATGCTCATACAGCGTATTTTTAACCGTCAATTTATCGACTGTTTTTCACTCTAAAAATCCGTACGACCACACACTAACTCTAAAAATCATGAAACTGGAAACCTAGCATCTATTTGACATTGCGGATCCAACAAAATTGGTTTCATCGAATTCTGACTTCATTTGCAAAAGTGGCTATTTTTAAAGCTCTAGATGACCCATTTAAATATATAAATATATTTAAATATAATTAAATAAAATATTAATAATATATATATTATCATATATATTCACAGTGGAATACCATACAGCTCTAGAATATTCCTATATAAATTTCTAACCTTATATTCACTTCTGGGTCAACCCGATATTCGATTTATATTGAATTTCCTTTTTAAAATATAAATAATTCCTTTATAAATTATAAAGGAATTCTACAACAACTTTTCTAAAATTTGATTTGGACATATCTCAAAATCTACACGACGAAATCCCGATATTTCTCTTCCACTAGAAAGATATACTTCACCAGCTCCACACGTTTCTTGTTTCACAGAAATCCGATTTAAAACGAACCCTGTATATCCAATAAAAGTCTAAATCGCCAAATAGCGAATTGCCGCGTCGTTACGCGCTCTATTTTGATTATAATAAAATTCTACATTCAAACTGACGACGATCGAATATATTCGTCAATATAATTCAAGTTTAAGCTGAATTAAATCTCGGGGATGACCCCGTTCACATTATATTGTCAATTCACTATTTCTGGTCATTCCTGAATTAAATATATTATTTAATTATTTAATTAAATTAATTATTCACTATAATTTAATTAACGATGATTTAATTCCCTAAATCATTATTTATATAATTAAATAAATTAATTATAATACCCCTGACAATGCGGGTCATTACATTGCTGCTAGCCATTTAGTTAATCGAACTCCCTCTCGATTGTTAAATTATAAGTCCTCTTGTGAAATTTTATATGGCGCTCCTCCTTTGTATGCAAATATTCGAGTGTTTGGGTGTCTTTGTTTTGCTTATGATATACAGTCTAAAAAAGACAAGTTTTCTAGTCGTAGTCATAGATGCATATTTGTTGGGTATCCTGCTGATAAGAAAGGGTGGAAATTAATTGATTCGTCTTCGCATCAGTATTTTATTTCCCGTGATGATGTTTTTTATGAGACGGAATTCCTTTATGCTTCTCTGATTATTGAGAGTAAAAAGAGTACAAGGCCTGACTTTGAGGGAGGGTGTTGTCCCTCAGTTTGTGGAGACGAAGTTGCCCCAACAGGGACTCCTGTTGTAGTTCAATACACAACGCCATCCACTGTTGTGGTCTCAGATGAAGGGGAGGAAAGAGCTAGGAGTAGCACCTGCTTCAGGTTTGGTGCCTGCTTCAGCCTTGGATGTTGTCCCGGATGCAACCCAAGTCCCAGTTGTTGAACTTAGTAGCGATCTTGGTCGTGGTAAGCATCTAAAGTCTCATCATCCTCATCTTCAAGAATATGTGACAAGTCTCATCAGTCCACCCCCTCATATTGTTTCATCTAGCACCCATCCTTCCTCACGTACTCCGTATCCCCTTGCACAATACATGAGCTATAAAATATTTTAAATGTGACACAGAGATTTTCTTGCAGTGATTACTGCAGGTGTTGAGCCTGCCTCTTATCGTCAGGCCTCAAGGGAAGCTTGATGGAGATCTTCTATGAAGAATGAGATATAAGCATTAGAAAATAATTGGACATGCAGTTTGGTGGATTTGCCTCCTGATAAGAAGGCAATGGGAAGTTGTTGGGTGTACAAGATTAAGTACAATTCTGATGGTTCTATTGAGCGGTTGAAGGCCAGACTAGTTGTTTTTGGCAATCACCAGGTGGAGGGAATAGACTATTCAGAGACATTTGCACCAGTGGCCAAGATGTCTACGGTTCGCACGTTTCTGGTTGTAGCACCAGTCAAAGGTTGGATTTGGCATCAGATGGATGTTCATAATGCTTTCCTTCATGGTGATTTGCATGAGGAGGTGTATATGAAGCTTCCCCCAGGTTTTGAGCATAGCGAACCCAACAAAGTATGTCGTTTGCGTAAGTCTCCCTACGGTCTGAAACAAGCATCGCATTGTTGGTTTGCTAAACTTGCTACTTCTTTGGCTGCTTGTGGTTTCTCTCAGTCTCTTTCCGATTATTCTTTGTTTTCCTACTGGAGTGGAGATATACAGATTCATATTCATGTTTATGTTGATGATTTGATCATTTCTAGTAATGATTCAAAGGTAGTTGACAAATTTAAGAAATATCTTAGTTCTTGTTTTCATATGAAGGACTTGGGAGTCTTAAAATATTTTCTAGGTATTGAGGTAGCTCACAGTGCAGCTGGTATTTCCTTATTTCATAGGAAGTATGCATTAGATAATATTGCAGAGTGCGAACTCTTAGGTAGTAGGCTGGCAACTTTTCCTATAGAGTCGAACCACAAGCTTAGGTCCTCTACCAGCCTTGATAGATTGATCTATCTTTCTTTTACTCATCCTAATCTAACATATGCAATAGATGTTTTGTCCCATTTCTTGCAGAAGCCAAGATGTGATCATTGGGATGCAGCACTACAGGTTTTGCGCTATCTCAAGAATTCCCCGGGCCAGGGAATTATCTTAAGAGCTGATTCATAATTGACTCTATCTGGTTAGTGTGATTTTAATTGGGCAAGTTGCCCCCTCACATGACATTCTATTACAGGATGGTTGGTGTTTCTTGGTGGTTCCCCTATCTCTTGGAAAACCAAGAAACAGAAGATAGTATCATTATCTTCCGCTGAGGTTGAGTATCGTTCACTGACTGCCTTGACATGTGAGTTGAAGTGGATGAAAGAATTGCTAACATATTTGGGTGTTCAACATGTTTCTTCTATTCCGGTTTACTGTAATAGTTAGTCTGCATTGCATTTAGCACAGAATCCCGTATTTCATGAATGATCCAAACACATTGAGGTAGATATGCACTTCGTTCGTGATGTTATTCAGGATGAGATGATCATTATGTACCTACTTCTTCACAGCTTGCTGATATCTTCACCAAGTCACTCGCAGCTGTTTGTTTCTTTGTTGCCCAAGTTGGACATTTGTGATCTGCATGCTCCAACTTGAGGGAGGGTGTTATGAATATACTTGTATATATTTGTTTCCCATTAATACGATTCATCATATAATGACAAAAAGTTATTTTTTTTTTAGTTCGAAAACCTAAATCCCTAAATTTGCTGTTTTTTTATTTCGATGTTTTCTGATTTTGAAGCTAAACCATGTCCGAATATTGAACATTTGAAAGTAGATGTAGTAGAACAATAGAAAAATGTTTTTTTTGTATTTGGAAAATGCGAGACTGTCATTTCTTTTAATTTAACAAACTTTTTGTTCATGATACTTCAAAAAAGATGGAAAAACTAATTATTTTAAAACAATATGTAATTTTGAACTGTAGAAAACAATTAGTAATTTTAAGTTATAAACAACAATAATAAGATACATTTTTTGTATTTGGAAAATATGAAGTAACGTTTTGATTTAATTCAAGAAACAAGATGAAGAACTACTTGTTTTAAAACTCAAAATTCATTTTATGGGTTTAGAATTGGAAAACTACGGCAGTTTTTTAAGAACAATAAACTTTATCAAATTATATATTTAACTAAATGATGACATTAAGTTCGACAGTTTATAATTAAACGATAATATTAGAGATAACTATGCTAAGTCAATAGTTGTTTCAAGGTTGAAAACTTTTATCTACGGTTTAATTTTTAAAATATTTTTTTATATAGTTGATACAATGCCAAAGGAAGGGAAGAAAAAAAACGGATGAGAGTTTGTAAGCAAAACTCCGGAGCTTATAATAGAAAGATAAAACGATGACAAGATGCAATATCTACATCACTGGCCGGTTCAATATCAAAATTATTCAATTCAAAAACAAAACAAACACTTCATCCAAGTAGAGAAGCTAGATAACATGTTAATGAAAATATCGAGAATGTTATAGAAGAACATGAATATCAAGCTATGCATAACAATGAAGATATTTTTGTAAATGAAATTAATGAAGTGGATGAGGACATAAACAATGAAGATTATGAAGAGCATGTGAATGAAGAAGAAAATGGTGAAATTAGTGACGATGAAAAAAGAAATGAATGCGATGAAAGTATGCTTGATTTAAATAAAGATGTGGATACTGAGGATGATCCGGGCTTGTGGGGATCTATAAATGACACTAAAAGATTGATTATAGTAGAAAAATGTCCAATCAAAATTGTTAAAAAAATGATAAGTTCCCAAGTGTCATGAAGTTTGGGAGGAATAGGACCGTTTCATCTAAGCATTACAATCGTCGTTTTCATATGGCGAGGAACAAGAAAGAAAGTGGCCTGTATATTCAAACTCATTGAACAAGGTATTTTTCATTCATTACTAATTATTCAAAAATAAATTAAGGGCAAGCAAATTGTCCGAAGATGGAATTAATGATCGGCATAATCTTCCACAAAAGCTTAGAGAGCATGAAACAAATCCTGAACATTGTGAAAATATTGTGAAGTGGGTTGATTGCAAAAGGGAATAAAGTTAAAGGAACGGTTGATAAAAAGATGGAAGCTCAAATAGATAAAGTGAAAGTTCGTTAGGAAATGATATTACTACGAATAATTGTGGGACGACCCAAACTTCCCCGTAAAGAAAAGCCGGATTGCTTTGAGAACAACACACATCAGAACACAAAACAGAAGAACATTTTATTGTTGTTACAACAATTACATCATAGTACAAGAATTTTCCAGAGTATGAATAATAATATACATTGGAAATACAATAATATCATAGTTTAAATTACATTTAAATAGCAGCGGAAAATAATACAAAACACAACTGAAAGAAATACACGGATACCGAGACTTCCGAATATCGCTTCAGTTGTAGACCAGGATCTTGTGAATATAATATCTGCAAAACCAAAACTACTAGCTGCCCATGTGGAAAATATGGGCACCCAGAGTTTAGATTAAAACAATAAACTCCAGGTCAGTCATGGGACTGGTATGAGAACTCAAAAACAGTTATTAACTTTATTTTAAAGTTGGGTAAGTCAAGGGACCACGCCGCCATCGCGGAACGGGTTTCCTCCCAAGAATACCAGTGCATAAAAACAACGCAATGCTTCTAGAAAATGAAACCATTATAAGACTCAAGTCCCTTGCAACGAAAGCCGAAGGATAGAGTTTACCTTATAATGGTCAAAAATGCTTAATACGCATAATTCATCTTTTACTATAAGTGCACAGTGTAGAAATCAATTTTTGAAAATAAATGTATCAATCTTAGGTGGCATAATATACTATGTAAGCGGCATAATATATTATGTCACCATATAAGTGTACAACAAAAACCGTAAATCTCGTATTGGAAAATTGGATTTCCACCGTGATGGCTGCTGATTCGAAAGACAAATCGCGAATGTATCTCCACGGCTTACGTCTCGGCAAGAGATAACACTGTAATACATATACTACGCACTTTGGACGAGCAGTAATCTGGTCTATCCTCATGAGATTCAGCTGAAATGACCTATCCCACCTCTAGGGTGGAGCAACCACCCTAGCCCCATCGGCCAAACCCAAATCCGTATAAAGTATATTGGTCAAACCGAACATTATCAAACAAATCGTTCACCATCATACCGTGGTGTGTGAGGCCCGCAAAGTCACATTGTATCCAAAGCGGCGCTATATAAAAGCTATGCTTTGGTCTTCATCCACATGGCTCCGCTTTTCAATAAAAGCCTTGATCATATGCATCTTAGCATGCCATATTTTCAGACCATACCATATCATTGATTCATCTATCGATATATAACAGGGTGTTAGGCAAGAGAACAAATTCTCCGCCACCAAACAGCTATATATTAAATAAAGATCAACGAATACAATATAAATGAATACAATGTCAGACACATAATCCATTTATCAGTCCGTTCTGGGTCTGAACGAAACCATATCTGGTAGATCTCCAAATACGTCTTAATGATCACCAATTTTTATCTCATTTTGGTTGTACAGTCCAATCAAGATATCAATAATCATCCATTCGATATGAAAATTTCCCGGTCTTCAATAACCCTCTTCATCATCGATCTTCAATCGTCGTATGAATTATTCAGAATGGGTTAAACCCGCTCTTTCTGAATAATTTACGTAATTTAAAATCATGTGCTTTAAAACACAACCAACGCCTCATTCCCATCAAGAATATTCTTTGATTTTAATTTAAACCAAATTAAGGTTTATTCAACTAGTCGGGATTAACACCTTACCGAAGTAATCATTTATTAATATGCCATTCCCAACCTACACAAACCATGGAGTAAACTGTTGGTACTCCATATCTAACACCCAATGTGTTACGGTAAACTTAATTACTGTTTTATCGATCAAATCTAATTAAAGATTTAACTACCGCTTGGAGTAAAACTAGTGGTACTCCATTATCGTTCATTTTTTGAATTAAGTAAATTTTATTACTTTTATCCTCATTCAATCCAATTTAAAGCTTTATTAAAACTATATTTAGTTTTAATCTTCAAGAATCATTATTTAATGATTATTTAACTTTCAAGAAATAATCTTGCCTTTAACTGGGTTAAAGAACAAATGTCGCTTAAAAACATCGTTCACAATAAACCCAAAATTGTATTTCTATTTAATATGTTAAATTGAAACTTCTCTTTAGAATATTTCACTAAATCTTAGTTAAAAGATTTATGAATTACCAATCTAAATTTCACTGTCAATCGGGTTTAAAGAGCTAATGTCATTTAAAAACATTGTTCGCAATCAACCCAAAAGTCAGTTTCACTTAATTTCAATTATGTTTAATAATTGGAAATTTTATTTAAATCTTAGTTAAAAGATTTATTCTTTCCCAAATGGGTTTAAGAATAGTGTTATTTAAGACACTATTCACGACAAACCCAAATTTCAATCTGATATTAAATATCATGTTTTGAATAGAAATTATATCGATTTATGTTCAATATCAAATTCTGAAAATTAACGTATATCAAATTGGGAATAATGATATTAATATCTTCCAAATTCCCACAATAATTTCCGTATAATCACAAAATCCAATACTGAAATAATCCGAAGATTATTTCCATTCAAATCCATTCCAATATATGTATTGGAAAATCTTGGTTTTATTAAAACCACTTTAATCCTTTTATTTATTTTAATTAATTTATTAAAATAAATAAATCACCCGTTCTTTTACATTGAAATGTATATTTACATTAAAATGAATCTTTTTCATTCTTATGAAACAAATTAACTATAAAAAAGGCTTTCTTTCTAATGTAATCAATCTTAAATAAAAATGAAATCTTTTTAATGTAATCTTTTCAGTTCAACCTTTATTACATTGAAAAATGTAATATTTTCATTTCAATCTTTATTACATTGGAAAATGTAATATTTTCATTTCAAACTTTATTTTCAATTCAATCTTTATTCTAAAATGTTTATAAATTCGTTTATAAAACGATTCCAACTTTTATTTCAATTTTAAATCCAAATTGAATATTCTATCTATTATCATATTAAAATAATATTATTTCCAAAATATTTATTTTGGAATTAGCTCTTTAAAACAGATTAAAAAGCCCAATTCATTATCTTATTCATTTATATTTTATACTGGGCCAGACCTCCCACATTAAGTCTGCGACTTGTGGATGCTGGATATGCCGGTTGGTTCCAGGCAGACTTATCCCACAAGTTGGGCTTAACCTCGTGTCATGGCCCGTTTCGTATTTGCGCACTTGGACCCCTCACATTAGGCCCAACATTTGTGGTTACTGGGTATGCCGGTTGGTTCTGGGCAGACTTCCACCACAAATGTAGCCTAACCTTGTGTCTAAGTACAATTATAATTCCTGATTATAATTAATATACTGAAAATGTTATTTAAAATATTCTTTATATTAAAATAACTTAATTTTGAAATACCCTTTATTTCAAAATATACTTTATATTAAAATGTTTCCCTATTAAAAATGATCTTTATTTTACATCGTCGTTTCTTTTATAAAATCTTTTGTTTTCAAATATTCTAACTTTCCATTCAATTATTAATAAAAATTGAACTTTTCATATTATTATAATAATATAATAATAACCTTTTCAAAGCGTTTCATCTTGAAATCATATCTTCTAATTTCAACACATTGACAATAAAGTGTGATCTCTTTTAAATATAATTCTTTATTGTTTTTTTAACAATAAAAGTATAATCTCCTCAATTCAAACTTTTGATTGTAACTTTTTGACAATATAACAACAATCTTTTTAATTTAAAACATCAAAACCATAATTTAATTCTTTTAATGGAACATTGTATTAAAATATTCTTTTAATTCTAAAATTGGAATGAGACCAAACCATCACCATCTAATTTTAATTATATGGATTTCAAACATCGCATTAATTCCATAATAATGATAAAACATTCAACAACAGCCAGAGTGCAATTTAAACTAATCACAAGGGTGATGTGTAGTCAAAATATCAACCCAAGACCTGTGTGGGGTTTCAACCAACACAAATTCAAATAATATATCATTAATTGTGCTCTTGGAAGATGTGTGAAAAATTATCATCCAATCAACATAAACAAGTCAGGCAACTTGTTAATGGCAGTGTAAACATATTTCTAAATATCATAAATGACATAACATTATTTAACATGTTCACATATTTCAAATTTTCAAACAATTCACACAATCATCCCAATAAACATTTATCCAACAAACAACAATTCCAACACAGATAAGTAACTTACTTTTGAATATAAAAATAAATAACTGTTCAAAAATTTAGTGACAAAGAGTTCTTACCTTTGTCGGGCTTTAATTGACGGTTCGAGCCCAATTTTGGCCCAAAATCCAACATGCTCTAAAGTTGACAAAATTGATGTCTACGCGAAGCTCTCGATGCTACGATCGCAGCAAATCCTATTTCGTGCGATTTCGAGTTCGTATCAAAAAGATATGAATTTTCGAAGTTTGTAAAAATTAAATAATTAATTAAAATTACCGAAAATACCCAAAAATTCAACTTGCTCAGAATTGAACGAAGTTAGTGTCATTACGAAGATCTCGTGGCCACGATCACAGCCGATCTGAAATCGTCAGATTCTGAATTCGTATGAGAGAGATATGCAATTTCAAAGTTTGAGTTACAAAGTTACACCAAATCTCGGTCAAACAGCCCCTCGCCACCTTTGACCGCACTTTTCTCCCTCCTCCAACCTCCGATTGACCTGAAACCACCGCCATCCTTTTCGTCTTCGAGAGCCGCACCCACGCTCCAAGCCGCCGCCGCCGTTGATGCTTTGATCGCCGGAATTTCTCTAGAAAGCGAAATTCGTCTCGCGGGCCCCACAGGTCGCCACCCTCCATAAAAAATCTGAAAAAATTACAGTAGCTAGATCTCGTGAAGATGAAGAACTTTCGCTCAGGTGCCATCACCTGATTCTTACCCGATCGATGGAAAAAAATCGTTTTGTTTTATGTTCTCAGTTTTTTGCTGTTTTGCTTCAGTTCGGTTTTTCTCGATTTCCGTGCCCTTCGTTCGACTTTCAGACGAAATGAACAAAGGCAAAGTTGTTCGTTTATGTCTTGGCTACATTTTCTCCAACTGCGCCATCGCCTAATTCTCGACGGTTTGTGAGTTATATATACCCCAAAACCCAAAATCAGTTTTCTGTCTTTCAAGCTAGGTCCCGGCGAATCCGTGCGACGGTAGGTCTTGAATTTTTCGTGGAAGATATAGGATAAGAAGATGAACAAAACCCAGAAAGGGTTTGGTTTAATTCTGTACTGATTTGGAGATATAAATTGTTGAAGATTCGGGGTGTTTTGTGTAAAGAAATTTTAGTGGAGAAAGGAGCCGCCATTGAAGAAATGAAGATAAAGGATTACGTTTAGGTTTAGAAAAGGATTATGGGCTGCTAATGATATATTATATAGGCATAGGTAAATTTTAATTAAGTCCTTGTTTAATTAAACCCCTATTTATTAATAACTTTTATGTTATTAATGTCTTCAAATTTTAGTCCGTTATAATGTTTTAAAGACCGTACGAATGCATACATTATCCAAATTTGCTGAAAATTGGAACATAACTATTTCTCGACGATACGAATCCAAAGAAAGTGGTTTCGTTAAATTCCGAGTCCGTATGAATTATTCATGAATTTTTAAAGTTTGAAAATTGACCGTTTTCACTATAAAAAAAAATAATGCCCACATACTGACTCCAAAAATTACAGAAAATTTATTTCTAGTTTTGTTTTGACGATACAGTCCCAACAAAACTAATTTCGCCGAATTTGAAGACCGTTTGAAAAATGGCTATTTTTAAGGCATAAATAAATTATATTAAAAATACATATATAAATAAATAAATTCCGAATCTCGAAATATATCAGTGCTTATACTTTTTCAATGCAGAAAAATCATTTTGAACTCAATGGAAGCGGTTTTGGGTCCAAATTCATTAGTATGTAAAAAGTAGCGTTTTGGGTCCTATATATATAAATTTTCCCGTATTTTTCTGATATCTTGATTTGAGCATAACTTTTGATTCCCGCTATGAAATTTCAATTTTTCAGATTCATTGGAAAGATATTTTTAAATAGATTCTAATATTTTTGGTTTCGCTAAAATCCGATTTATTTCGCATCCTGTATAGTCAGTCAAAGTTAAAATTCAAATTTTAAATTTGTCGCTCTATTTCTAACTCCTTTTATAATTTAAATAAATTTTATTCGTTTTAACTTCGATTAAAATATATTTATAGTCGTTATTATATTAAATAAATTATTTTAAATATTAAAAACCCATTAAAATAATTTAAATAAAATTTTTAAATTCGGCCCAAAATTCCGGGTCGTTACAAATTCAAATTGTGAAAACACTTTCTCGAAATGGTTTGCCTTTCCATGGGAGCAATGGGAGAATTTATGAAAGAGACAATGGGCTTTATTGTCAACTTATCGAGTTGAGGGATGTTTTGATTGAAATTGCAAATAGTTCTAAATAGGATGCTATGAGGGCGGCGGAAGCAAGAGGTTTATGCATGAATGTTTTGGAAAATTTATGAATTCTTGGTAAGCCTTTGTATTTGGTATAATTATTGGATAAAGTAAATCAAGTTAACAAAATCCTTTGACATGAGGAAATGAATTTAGAAGAAGCGATTACAAGGTTAAAAGAACTTATTCTATTTTTCCAATACTTTAGGGAACATGGCTTTGAAAAAATGATGGAGGAAGCTAAGGAACTTGCTATAGATGCAGGCATTGAACCAGTATTTGAGGTATAAAGAGTTATTTGTAGGAAGAAACATTTTGATGAGGATGTCAGAATTAACGATAATGAAATGTAATCACCGGAAGATAATTTTTGAGTGATGTATTTCATTCACATCATTGATCAAGCTCTTACATCATTCAAAGGCCTATTTGAGCAAATTTAGCTTTGTGACAAAATATTTGGATTTTTATTAAAGAAAAATTTATTAATATTGCTAAAGAAGATTTGATGGAACATTGCGCTTGCTTGGAAAATATTTGAAACACAACCAACAATGTGATGTATATGGAAAAGATTTATTTCAAGATCTAAGAGCTTTGCAAACTATGTTGCCTAAAAAAATAACTAAATTGGTTGACATTCCTGATTTTATAAGGTCATATATGGAAGATGGTGGTTTTCAATAAGCATGGTAGCATATCATATTTTATTAATGATTTCTGTCACGGTTTTTTCTGCCGAGAGAAGTTTTTCTAAATTGAAATTGATTAAAAATTATCTTTAAACGACTATATCCCAAGAATGATTAAATGGACTTGCAATGGTCTCAATTGAAAGTGATTGTTTGGAGGAAATTGATTACAACAATTTAATTGAAGAATTCGATACAAAAAATGCGAGAAGAAGAATTTTCCTTTGAATTGGTTATGGAAACATTGACCATATTTTGTGTTAAAGGTTGATATTTGATTTTATGTTTTTTAAACTTAGTATTGTGGACTACATGATATGGTAACATTTTGTATGTAAGTTTAATGTAAACGTTGTTTTATATGATTTTGTGCTTGTAAAGAATCTATATTAGAAAATATATTTATGGCAAATGTGACAAATGATATGCCAATGGGCAACAAAAAAAGTTTGGGCTTAGGCAACCAATCGTTTGGACCGACACTACATCTATGAAAGCTTTCTTATCCTATACCATATTATTGAATTTTGAATAACAACATGCATAAACATTTCATTATAGGTAGTAACAAATATTCAGCTAAATATTATAGTATGATAAACATTACAATTTTTAATAGTTCAAGCGGTATTCTTATGATTACTAAAAATTACAAACCCATACTTGTGATGAACCAAACAATGATTCTGGTATATCTAGGCAAACAACTCAAATTTGAAATCGTAAAAGAAATTTGTTCCTTGTAGTAATTTTAAAAAAGAAAAAAAAAGTTCAGTAAAGAAAATAACACACTTCAAAAATTACAATATTTTCAGAAGAAAATGAATATTTTATCTGCATATAGTTATGCAAAATATTATAACAATAGAAAACATAAATTTTCTCTTTCTATGAACTCCAAACATAGATTACTTAAAGTTGATCGCATCAATATTGTAATAACCTGGAAATGCGAGCCAGTTTAAAATTTTTATTTTGGCGATTTTAGTGGATTTTGAACATTTAAAATAGACTATTTTAAATAATATCGACGAGAAATTTATTTTGAATAGAATCGAACGTATATATTTATATACATCGTCGTTAGAATATAAATATTTATTTTAAATTATAAAAGGAATTGAAAATGGCCCTACAGTTCGATAATTCGATTTCAAACTTCAACTGAATGTACCGGGTGCAAAATAAACCGGATTTTAGTGAAACCAAAAATAATAGGATCTATTTGAGAATATCTTTCCAACGAATCCGAGAAATCAAAATTTCATAGCGGGAATCAAAAGATACGTCCAGTTGAAAATTCTGAAGAGTCGCTATGGAATTCAGGCCCTTAAAAATGGGAATTTTGCAAACGACCTCGGATTTCGACAAAACCACTTTTGTTGGATCCGTGATGTCATGTTATTGTTAGATGCCAATTTTCATAATTTTTCGATTCGATATGTGAGCGTGGCAAAGGAAAACGCGTTTGACCAGTTTCAGTTGATTTTAATCGACTGGAAAATGGTCATTTTTCCAACGGTATCAGAATTCGACGAAATTAGTTTTGTTAGGATCGTATCATCAATACGAAGCTAGAAAATATTTTTCGGGAATTTTTCGAGTTAGTATGTGACCCCAGTAAATTGAAATGCGCGTTCAAATTCAATATATAGAGTTATATGTTGGTTTTGACGAAAACTGATCGTACCGATCGAATTGGCCTACGTGACCTATCCCATTGTGTTCAGAATGGGGGTAATACGCTAGGGACGCCAGTCGGTGGGCTCAATTTCGAGTTCGAATTTCAAAGTTGTTTTTTAGAAATAAATAAATTAAAATATATATTTTCATTTAAGCCCTTACCCTCCTCTCTCTCTTCATTTAAACCGAAATAAAAAAAAGAGTAAAAGGGGAAAGCGGAAATCGCGCCTCCCTGACCAGACCCCCCCCCCCCCCCCACCGACGCGCGGCAACCTCCCCCTTCCCCTCCCCCTCGTCTCTCCCTCTCCCTCCCTACTCTGAAGACCCTCACGCGCGAGCTCCCCTATCGAAGAACCCAAAACCCGACAGCTCCCCCCCCTCCCCCGTGAACCCTGCTCCGACGCCGCGCCAAGCTCCGGCGAACCTGACCTCCCCTCCGACCTTCACTCAGCCCATTCCGATGCCTCAGCCTTCAAAAACCCACCCTTGAACGCGCAAAACAGTAAGCTTTTCTTTTATCTATATATTTATTTCTTTTGTTTAATTTATCTCAATTCTTTCATGTAATGATAAGTAGGACAAAATTAGATCTTTAAAGAAGAAAAGATAAGATTTTTTTTTAATATGAAAGAGTATGATTTCTCTACATGAAAAGGTATGATTTTCTCTTTACACTGTACCTTATAAAAATTCGATTTTTATACATATGTAGCGAAGTAAAAAT
The DNA here is from genome assembly GCA_030737875.1 of Allium sativum. NCBI lineage: Eukaryota > Viridiplantae > Streptophyta > Magnoliopsida > Asparagales > Amaryllidaceae > Allium > Allium sativum. The sequence continues at coordinate 250,357,851 of CM060918.1, read as the reverse complement.
TTGATGTTTGTATATGTAGCGATATGATAAAAATGCGATTATTATATATATATATATATATATATATATATATATATATATATATATATATATATATAACGATATATAACTCCGCCTGTGTAGTTTTCTATGCAGCCTGTCCCAAGCCAGGGTAAAGGAGGAGGGTTGTGATAGGCTTGGCGAGCCAACGTAAAAACTTTGCCACTCTTATGGATATGGAACCTTATGATATATCGTTGGGGCATAACCCTCTTAGCGACGCGCTATATCGAGGCTTGGATATGGTGTTAAATATGCAAGGGCTGCGCCGCCATTCTCTTAGTGGCGCGCTACACCGATGCCCCGGTGTGGTGATAAGTGAGCAAGGGTCCTTGCATTTTTCTCGGTGGATGCGAGGGGCAAGGAAGCTAGTCGACGATAGTAGAGTTCGGTTAGGTAGTTGGAATGTAGGGTCCTTAACAGGAAAATTAAGAGAGATAGTGGATACTATGATTAGGAGACGGGTTAACATCTTGTGTGTTCAAGAGACTAAATGGGTGGGTCAGAAGGCGAAGGAGGTGGAGAACACTGGCTTCAAATTGTGGTACACGGGAGAAGTACGTAACAAGAATGGGGTAGGCATATTGATTGACAAGAACCTTCTGAACAATGTGGTTGACGTCAGAAGACGAGGGGATAGGATCATCCTAGTTAAGCTAGTAGTTGGCGAGGTAGTTTTGAATGTCATTAGCGCATATGCCCCACAGGTAGGTCTAAGTGAAGAAGCCAAAAGGAAGTTCTGGGAAGACTTGGATGTCATGGTTAGGAATGTGCATAGTAGCAAGAAACTTTTTATAGGAGGAGACTTCAATGGCCATGTTGGCTCATCTAGCGGGGGTTTTGAGCAAGTGCATGGTGGTTTTGGATTTGGCAGTAGGAACCAAGAGGGTGAAGATATTTTGAATTTCGCTCTCTCTTTTGATCTCATGATTGCTAATACCTTCTTTAGAAAGAGGCAATCACATCTGATCACCTTTAGTAGTGGCCAACAGGCTAGCCAGATTGACTTTGTCCTAACTAGAAGAGATAGTAAACGAGATTGTGTTGATTGCAAGGTCATACCTGGAGAATGTGTCGTCTCACAACACCAGCTGTTGGTATGCGTGTTTCGTCTTCGGGTGGTGAAGGATAAGAGAGCGAAGATTAGCAGGACGAAATGGTGGAAACTCAAAGGAGATGCTTCACGGGTGTTTAAAGATAGAGTGATGGGAGAAGGAGATTGGAATGTGGAAGGAGAAGCAAATGTCATGTGGAATGCGATGGCAACTTGCATTCGGAGAGTCGCCACTGAGGTGTTTGGGATAACAAGAGGAAGCACGCGAGAACCCAAGGATTCGTGGTGATGGAATGACGAGGTGCAAAAGGCTATCAAAGAGAAGAAGGAATGCTACAAACGCATGTACCATCATAGAAGCGAAGAGAACATGCACAGGTACAAAGTGGCAAAGAAGACTGCAAAGAGAGCAGTGAGTGAAGCAAGGGGACGAGCGTACGAAGATTTATATAAAAGGCTAAGTACAAAGGAGGGCGAAAAAGACGTTTACAGAATAGCTAGGCTACGCGAGAGGAGGACAAGGGACTTCAATCAGGTGAAATGCATTAAGGATGAGAATGATAGACTTTTGGTGAAGGAAGATGAGATAAAGAATAGGTGGAGAGAATACTTTGATAAGCTTTTCAACGAAGAAAGTGATAGCTCTTCGATCGAGTTGGAAGACTTAGCCGATAGCACCAATAGACATTTTGTGCGGAGATTTCAAGAAGCTGAGGTAAAGGGGGCGTTGAAACGTATGAAATCAGGCAAGTCGGTAGGGCCTGATGATATTCCTATTGAGGTGTGGAGATGCTTTGGAGATGCAGGGATAAGATGGCTAACTAAGTTGTTCAACAATATTTTCAAATCAAACAAAATGCCAGATGAGTGGAGGAGAAGCATTTTAGTTCCAGTCTTCAAGAATAAAGGAGATATTCAAAGTTGCAAAAACTATAGAGGAATTAAGCTTATGAGTCATACAATGAAGCTTTGGGAGAGAGTTTGCGAGCAGCGTTTGAGGAGGTTAACAAGTGTCTCTAGGAATCAATTTGGTTTTATGCCGGGAAGGTCAACCACTGAGGCGATTTTCTTGGTTAGGCAACTTATGGAGAGATACAGGGAGCAAAAGAAAGATCTCCACATGGTTTTTATCGACCTGGAGAAAGCTTTTGACAGAGTACCGAGGAGAGTTATGTGGTTGGCGCTAGAAAGGAAGAGAGTGCCATCAAAGTATATTACCCTTATTAAGGATATGTACGAGGGGGTTGTGACTAGTGTTAGGGCATGCGATGGTGAGACCAGAGACTTTCCAATTAACATAGGGTTACATCAAGGTTCGGCTTTGAGCCCCTATATTTTTGCATTAGTGATGGATGAAATCACAAAAGATATACAAAGGGAGATTCCCTGGTGTATGCTCTTTGCCGATGATGTTGTGTTGATTGATGAAAGTAGAATAGGGGTTAATTGTAACGACCCAGAAAATCTGAACCAATTAAAATTTTTTAAATTGGCTAAAATAATGGGTTTTAAATATTTTAAATAATGGCGATGAAAACTGAATTTGAATCAACAATTGAAAACGAATATAATTAATTATAATTATAAACAAGGCCTGAAATGGCGTGGCAGTTTCAAAAATTGAATTCAAACTTCGTCGGACTGTACCGGGTGCAAAACAATCCGGATTTTAGTGAAACCAAAAACATTAGGATCTAATTGATGATATCTTTCCAACGAATCTGACGAATCGAAATTTGATAACGGGAATCAAAAGATATGTCCAGTTGAAAATTCTGAATAGTCGCTATGGAATTCAGGCCCTTAAAAATGGACATTTTGTAAACGACCTCGGATTTCGATGAAACCACTTTTGTTGGATCCGCAGTGTCAAGTTATTGCTAGGTTTCAAATTTCATAATTTTTCGAATCAATATGTGAGCGTGGCAAAGGAAAACGCGTTTGGCCAGTTTCAGTTGATTTTAATCGACTGGAAGTTGGCCATTTTCCAAACGGTCTCAGAATTCGACGAAACTAGTTTTGTTAGGACCGTATCGTCAATACGAAGCTAGAAAATACTTTTCTAGAATTTTTCGAGTTCGTATGTGGCCCCACTAAATTGAAATGTGCGTTTAAATTGAATATATAAAGAATTGCACTTTAAATTCAACGGAAACTGATTGTAACGATCAAATCAGCTTGCGATACATATCCCATTGTGTCCGGAATGGGGGTAAAACGCTGTGGACGACAGTCGGTGGGCCCCATTTCGACTTCGAATAAAAAGTCAACTTTTAAATAGAAATTTAATAATAGTAATAATTTATATAAACCCTTTTCTCTCTCTCTCTCCTCACATTCTTTCTGTCGATTCGAAATAAAAAAGAAAAAAAGAAAACCCTAAAACTATCTACGGCGACGCCACCACCGAAGACCACCCACGACCGCCGTGCCCCGCTCCACCCTCCGATCCCGATCCTCTCCACCTCGACGCACCCAAACCCTCTCTGCCCAATTCGCGAGCCCCCTGAAGCATCGCGACGCCACGACCCAAGCCCGCCGTGCCTCGCTCCACCCTCCGCTTCGCCTGCTCCGCCTCCTGCCGCCGACGTCTTCTTCCCCCCTTCTTCGCAGGTTAAAGTAAGTATTTTATTTTATTTTTATTTTTATTTTAATTCTGAAATACTGTTTTTTTTAAAAAGGTTAATACTGATTTTTTTTACAGGTTAAAACTGATTTTTAAAAGATTATAGAACTGATTTTCTTAAAAGGAAAAACTAATTTTCTTAAAAGGAAAAACTGATTTTTAAAAGGTTAGTACTGATTTTTTTTTTATAGGTTAAAACTGATTTTTAAAAGATTATAGAACTGATTTTCTTAAAAGGTAAAACTGATTTTTAAAAGATTATAGAACTGATTTTTTATTAAAAGGAAAATTCTGATTTTAATTAGAAAAAAAAACTGATTTTATTTTAAGATATAAAAAGAAAAGATTTAAACTTTAAAAAGAAAAAGATCAGATTTTTTTTTTTTTTAGAATAGAAAAGATCATATTTTTAAAATAGAAAAGACGGAATTTTTATTAAGTAGAAGAAGTAAGATATGATTCTTATATTTTTAAAGCAATAAAAATATAATTTTTACATCATAGGAATATTAAAAATATAATCTTTATATTAAAAATATAATCTTTATATATTGAATAGCGAAGTCAAAATTCGATTTTTATATATTGAATAACATAGTAAAAATTCGATTTTTACATATGTAGAGAATACGGGCAACGAAGCGACAAAAGGCGAGATTGGCGAAGATTTCTATAAAGGAAGAGTCGTGGTATTGGATAGCTATTGGTGAGATTTCTGATTTAAAAATTATAAATGTGTGAGAATTTCTCACTCTTCAATTTCTTTTAAAATATATATATGTGTTGAAATAAAAGTGAATTGCTATATAATATATATATATATATATATATATATATATATATATCTACGCCCCTCGTCCACAAACCATGGACGATATTTATTGGTTGAAATTGTTGTGAAAATTGATTGATAGCAAATGGTTGTTTGGGATTGTTTGTGATTGATATTGGTTGAAAAATACCCGTTTGTGGTTGAGAAATATTTGGTTGAAACCACATAGGATTAGTTTTGTGGAAATGAAATAAATATATACATGCCGCCTGCGTGCGAACTAGATGCATGATCCCCATTGTCAAAAACCGCGAGGTTTTAAGGTAGAGCGAGGAGCCGTACTAGGGACGGTCCCGGTTTTAACTACCCTGCCGTTATGCTGCCGAAATTTTGAATAATATTCGTGTGTTTGAATTATTTTCATATGCTTAAACTATATTTATTCATTGAATAGAAAACCTTCATGTGTTGAATTGATATCCATTCGTTGATTAGAAATTCATGTGTTGAATGGTATTCATATTTTGAAATAAATTGTTTGATAATAAAAATCACATTTTTATCTATATATAGAAACTATAGAAAACATTCATGTGTTGAATTGATATTCATTCGTTGATTAGAAATTCATGTGTTGAATGGTATTCATATTTTGAAATAAATTGTTTGATAATAAAAATCACCTTTTATCTTTATATAGAAACTATAGAAAACATTCATGTGTTGAATTGATATTCATTCGTTGATTAGAAATTCATGTGTTGAATGGTATTCATATTTTGAAATAAATTGTTTGATAATAAAAATCACCTTTTATCGACTATATGAACTGTGTAAAATAATCTCGTTTTAAAAGAAAATGTTTTATGATAAAAATCCTATTTTTGTCACCTATATGAACTATATAGAAAAATAGTGTTTTGAAATGAATTGTTTTACAATAAAAATCACATCTTTATTGTATGCATAAATCGTTGAAATGTGAAGTGTTAAAAATAGCCACTTGTTCAAAATAAACATATATGAGTTGAAATATTCATTAATTAGCTAATGAAATGATTTGCACCTATTTATGTAACATTAGAATGAATGGTGTTTTTAAACCAAATAGAAATCAAATATGAAGTCGAATAGAAAATGATAAATGATAAGAACTGTATATATATGTACATGCATATTCATTGAACAGGTTATAGCAAAGGGGCTAGAGAAGAGGAATAAAATTTTGTGCCCGACAAATAGGTACAAATTTACTGTTTTGTTTGGGTGATGATTTTATGAGCCTGTTGGCTAGCCGCTTGGCCTTTTCTTTTTCTTTTTGAGATTAGAAGGACCGGGAAAGCTATTTGCGATTTCCCGATGCTCCCGGTGCAGGGGAGGTTATGGCGAAATTTTCCAAAAATTTAAGGCGTTAGTGAAATATTTGAAGTGAAAACGATATTGAAATCATTGAATGAACTATATTTATATAATTATATAAATAAAATTAAAATGAAACGTAGCCGTGCAGTTCGCATTTTGAAACCGTGATTTCAAACAACTAGTACGGGGAATCCGACCATTGGATTTTCCCGAAATCTCAACCGTCGGGTTCGCCTTGGAAATATCTTCCCAACGGCACCAACTTTGTAAAAATCCAACGGTTGGATTGTCTGGAATGTTTAAATCAAATCTGATGAAAAACAGCGCCAGAAGCGATTATATTTATATATATATAAATATAATTATATATTTAATCGAATAACGACGCTGCAGTTCGTATTTTGAAATCGAAATTTCAAACGATTGTACCGGGAGATCCGACCGTCGGATTTTCCCGAAACTGGAACCGTTGGATTCGTCTTGAAAAGACCTTTCTAATGATGTAAATTTTGCGAAGATCCAACGGTTAGATTTTCAGATATGTGTAAATCAAATCTGATGAAAAACAGCGCCACGGCCGCTTTATGGCCCGAAGCGTCGTTTTGAATAAATCAGCTATTTTAAAATAAATAAAAATAGCGATAAATCGTTATAAAATATTGGAAATGTTATGGAATGGAAATAAACTGAATTTGCTTGATTTATGTGATATTTGATGGTTGAATGTGTTTGGTGTGAAAATTACATTAAAGAAAAAAATTGGTGTTGTCGAATAATTTAACCAATTAAATAAATTGAATTGAAATTCTAAATATACGTGAATTATTTGAGAAGGCCGAGTTAATTCTCATTTCAAATAATTGACCGACGATTGAAAGTTGAAGATAAAGAAGGTGGTCGAAGACTGGAGATCTTCACCTCGTTTGGATGGTAACCGAGGTCCTGATTGGGAGGCATCCCGAAATATGGATAATGAGTGGTGATCGTTCAGACGTACATGGTGATCGATGGGTTTGCGAGGTATTTAGTGCCTCCGGTTTCGTTCAGACCCAGAACGGACTTGTAAATGGACTGTGTGTCCGACATTGGAATTTGTTCCGTTTGATTGATAGCCATCAGTTGCACGGTGTGAATTGCCTGTGTGGCATGCTAAGATGCAGTGATCAGGGCTTCTGTTGAAAAGCAAAGTCTTGTGGTGACGATCAAAGCACCGCCTGTGTGGCGTAGCTTTGTGTATAATGTAAATTCGCGAGCCTCACACCCCGGTATGAACCAGAAACGGGAGAAAGGACCTCAGGGAGGGCCTGCGTTTCCTTCTAGCTAGGGTGGTGTCAGTGACCTACCAGCCCTGACATTTATATACTTTTCACCTATGTGGTTGTTGCTGTTGCAAGGCGCCTCGGTTTGATCGGACGATCCGGGTCCGATAGAGTCATTCGTTGGCTCGTTTACGCCCCAAAGGGCGGGGAGACGTAGTGTTCAGGCATAATAATCCACATCGGTGGACCGACCCTGTCGCTCCAAGGGGCAGTTGCGGCTGTTCCTGAGACATAGGCTAGATTGTCTCGAATTCGGTAAGGACTATCTTTTGCCTTGGTTCATGACGGAAATCCAATTCCCAAATACGTGACGATGCGGTTTCGATTGTATATATACATTTGGCGACATAGTGGCATGGGACGCTCATGTCGTCTATGATTGATAGTTATGATTTGAAATTGTTTTAGAACATATAAACACTAGCAATAATATCAAATGCCTTTGTTTTATTCGTATCAATCATATTTTGGCTGTTATAAGGTAAAAACTCTATCCTCCGGTTTGCGTTGCATTGTGTGATGGGAACTGAGTCTTATAACGACTTCATTTTTATAAAAAGCATAGCGATGTTTAAAAGAAAGATTTGTTTTAAAGCACTGGCAATCCAATGGAGTAAACCCGTTCCACGAAAGTGGCGTGGTCCTGTGATTAGCCAATTATATATGTGTTGAGTGGATTTCTCATACCAGTCCCATGACTGACTCGTAGTTTGTTTCACTTTCAAACTCGGGTGCCCCTTTTTCTACACGGGCAGCCTTGTATTCAGGTTTAGCTGGTTCTTTCTGGATAGCTGGAGCTGAAGATGGATTCTATCATTTATCTCTTTTTATGCTGTTCAGCTCCTATTGTACATATTTTGTTTATTTCCGCTGTAGACATTTATGTATAGCTGAACTGTATTTGTACTAAGAAAGATCCTGTATACTGTGTAACTCTGATGATTACTTTTATCCAGTATATTCTATTGTTCATTATCTGGTGTATTTATTTAATTCTGTTCTGCTATTATCTGTTTCTGTGTTATATTCCAAAGATAACCCTTGTTTCCGTTTGAACGGGATTTCGGGTCGTCTCAACGTGGTATCAGAGCTTTGGTTAAGCTTAGTTCTGGAATATAACATTTGAACGAACTCGTCAGAAATAGAACCAGTAGTGTTCTGGGACGGTTAACTCTATACAGATAGGATCAGTAATATCCTAGTATGAGTAAAGTAGAATGAAATTACACCTTGATAGACACATTTACATTTGAAGTACGTGTTTCTATATTTTAAAAATACCTTTTCTGTGACCTGACACTTGATCTGCCATTTGCAGAAGTACTAGAAAATGAGTGCCAGAAACAGAAGAAGTAATACGGACCCGGATATAGAAGCTCTATTTGTGAAATATAGGAATCTGGGTGGAAAGCCGTTCTCGGGCGAAGAATCTATTATGAGAACACAAGCTTGGATTCGTTCGGCTGAGAAAATCTTCGATGCATTAAAGCTGAGGGATGACCAGAAAAGATTACTGGCCTCTTGGGCACTCGAAGACGAAGCTTTGTTTTGGTGGGATTCAGTTATTAAAGATAATCCAGAAGGTGATATCACATGGGATAGATTCAAAGTGACTTTCCTAGAAAAATTTACCCCTCCCGAAGCGACCGAGCGACTATGCGATGAATTTTCCTATCTGATACAAGGGGATATGATCATTCCCGAATATCATAAGAAATTCAATGAACTTTCTCACTTTGCTCCTCATCTAATTCAAAATACAAAGAGGAAAAATATGAGATTTATTCAAGGACTTCAAAGGAAATACCAGAATAAAGTATTGGGGCATGTGAAGCTTCCTTTTTCAGAAATGATTTATATGGCTTATCAATATGAAGATCTCCATAAGAAAGGCATGTTGCGCGACGAAGAGGAAGTCAGCTCTAGTAATAAAATTGAGTCTGAAACTGATCGTCCTGAGGCCAGTACAATGTCTGAAGCCGGTAAGGAGCCCGAAGTAAATCGAAAAAGGGCCAGATCCGAAAAAGAACCAGCAACGACTGCCATATGCAATAACTGCCATAAGAAAGGGCATTTGCAAGGAAATTGTAAATCTTTGAAGAAACGAAAAAATGATGGATTTAAATCGGGTGGAAAGCTTCAAGAAAATAGAAAATGCAATCTCTGCCATCAGGTTGGTCACGTAAAGCAAGATTGCTGGCAGTTGAAAAAGACTGAAATAGTTCAAGTGAATGAAGTAGCAGAAACCTCAGCACCCTCAGATAGTCGAGAAAGGTCTGATGTGTTAGAAGGCACGCTTACTGTCAAAAACATTCCAGTCAAAGTACTGTTTGACACAGGCGCGTCACGAAGCTTTATTTTAAAGAGTGCCGCTAAGAAACTAGATTTGAATTTGAGGAAGCTCAAGGAACCAATGACTGTCTAGAATCCGGTCGGGGGTTCTATCAATCTCAGTTGGATTTGTGCAGTACCTGTCTCCTTTTCCTGCTATAAATTCCCTATTATCTCTATCATCATGAATTTTAATGAATTCGATCTTATTCTCGGATTGGATTGGCTGACCAAATATGAAGCAGAGGTTAAATGCGCCGAGAGGGTGGTTAAAGCAAAGGCCCAATCGGGGAATTATATAACCATACCATGCGAAGGCCCGACTTCAAATAGAAGAAGAAGAGATATATCCTTTGAAGTTGGCGACTATGTATATTTGAAAGTATCTCCGATGAGAGGAGTTATCCGGTTCGGTAAAACTGGAAAGTTGGCACCCAAATTCATTGGTCCGTTTCCTATTCTGGAACGGATTGGGACTCTCGCTTATAGGGTCAAACTGCCTGACTGGTTGCCTGGAGTGCAGGATGTATTTCATATATCTCAACTTCGAAAGCACGTTCATGATCCAGACTTGATCGTGGAAGAAGCAGCTCAGCAGGATATTGAAATTACTCCAGAATTAGCTGTGAGGCGAGAGCCGCTAAAGATCATCGGCAAAGAAACCAAAGAGCTGAGAAACAAGAAGGTTCACTTAGTTAAAGTGCAATGGAGTGGAGATCCGCGAGATTGTACTTGGGAAACTGAGGAGAGCATTCAGAAAGCTTATCCCAGATGCCGAGTAGATATCTCTGATTGACTCCGGTGCCAGGTACATTTACCCTACTTTGCATTACCATTTAATTCTCTATTCTATTGCTGTTTTCTTCCCATAGATGTGCACTTTTAATTATATAGTCTGAATGATCTTTAAAGGGTATAGGATTTGATTAGTATATTTTTGAAGGTTCAAAACAATTGGATTGGTTGTTGTGTTGTGTGATTGTAGATTTATCAAACCACTTTCGACTTTGTTCCTTTTCGGGGACGAAAAGTTTTAAGTGGGGGAGATTGTAACGACCCAGAAAATCTGAACCAATTTAAAATTTTTAAATTGGCTAAAATAATGGGTTTTAAATATTTAAAATAAATATTTTAAATAATGGCGATGAAAACTGAGTTTGAATCAACAATTGAAAACGAATATAATTAATTATAATTATAAACAAGGCCTGAAATGGCGTGGCAGTTTCAAAAATTGAATTCAAACTTCGTCGGACTGTACCGGGTGCAAAACAATCCGGATTTTAGTGAAACCAAAAACATTAGGATCTAATTGATGATATCTTTCCAACGAATCTGACGAATCGAAATTTGATAACGGGAATCAAAAGATATGTCCAGTTGAAAATTCTGAATAGTCGCTATGGAATTCAGGCCCTTAAAAATGGACATTTTGTAAACGACCTCGGATTTCAATGAAACCACTTTTGTTGGATCCGCAGTGTCAAGTTATTGCTAGGTTTCAAATTTCATAATTTTTCGAATCAATATGTGAGTGTGGCAAAGGAAAACGCGTTTGACCAGTTTCAGTTGATTTTAATCGACTGGAAGTTGGCCATTTTCCAAACGGTCTCAGAATTCGACGAAACTAGTTTTGTTAGGACCGTATCGTCAATACGAAGCTAGAAAATATTTTTCTAGAATTTTTCGAGTTCGTATGTGGCCCCACTAAATTGAAATGTGCGTTTAAATTGAATATATAAAGAATTGCACTTTAAATTCAACGGAAACTGATTGTAACGATCAAATCAGCTTGCGATACATATCCCATTGTGTCCGGAATGGGGGTAAAACGCTATGAACGACAGCCGGTGGGCCCCATTTCGACTTCAAATAAAAAGTCAACTTTTAAATAGAAATTTAATAATAATAATAATAATTTATATAAACCCTTTTCTCTCTCTCTCTCTCCTCACTTTCTTTCTGCCGATTCGAAATAAAAAAAAACCCTAAAACTATCGACGGCGACGCCACCACCGAAGACCACCCACGACCGCCGTGCCCCGCTCCACCCTCCGATCCCGATCCTCTCCACCTCGACGCACCCAAACCCTCCCTGCCCAATTCGCGAGCCCCCTGAAGCATCGCGACGCCACGACCCAAGCCCGCCGTGCCTCGCTCCACCCTCCGCTTCGCCTGCTCCGCCTCCTGCCGCCGACGTCTTCTCCCCCCCTTCTTCGCAGGTTAAATTAATTATTTTATTTCATTTTTATTTTAATTCTGAAATACTGTTTTTTAAAAAAAGGTTAATACTGATTTTTTTTACAGGTTAAAACTGATTTTTAAAAGATTATAGAACTGATTTTCTTAAAAGGAAAAACTGATTTTTAAAAGGTTAATACTGATTTTTTTTTTATAGGTTAAAACTGATTTTTAAAAGATTATAGAACTGATTTTCTTAAAAGGTAAAACTGATTTTTAAAAGATTATAGAACTGATTTTTTATTAAAAGGAGAATTCTGATTTTAATTAGAAAAAAAAATCTGATTTTATTTTAAGATATAAAAAGAAAAGATTTAAACTTTAAAAAGAAAAAGATCAGAATTTTTTTTTTTAGAATAGAAAAGATCATATTTTTAAAATAGAAAAGACGGAATTTTTATTAAGTAGAAGAAGTAAGATATGATTCTTATATTTTTAAAGCAATAAAAATATAATTTTTATATCATATGAATATTAAAAATATAATCTTTATATTAAAAATATAATCTTTATATATTGAATAGCGAAGTCAAAATTCGATTTTCATATATTGAATAACATAGTAAAAAATCGATTTTTACATATGTAGAGAATACGGGCAACGAAGCGACAAAAGGCGAGATTGGCGATGATTTCTATAAAGGAAGAGTCGTGGTATTGGATAGCTATTGGTGAGATTTCTGATTTAAAAATTATAAATGTGTGAGAATTTCTCACTCTTCAATTTCTTTTAAAAAATATATATATATGTGTTGAAATAAAAGTGAATTGCTATATAATATATATATATATATATCTACGCCCCTCGTCCACAAACCATGGACGATATTTATTGGTTGAAATTGTTGTGAAAAATGATTGATAGCAAATGGTTGTTTGGGATTGTTTGTGATTGATATTGGTTGAAAAATACCCGTTTGTGGTTGAGAAATATTTGGTTGAAACCACATAGGATTAGTTTTGTGGAAATGAAATAAATATATACATGCCGCCTGCGTGCGAACTAGATGCATGATCCCCATTGTCAAAAACCGCGAGGTTTTAAGGTAGAGCGAGGAGCCGTACTAGGGACGGTCCCGGTTTTAACTACCCTGCCGTTATGCTGCCGAAATTTTGAATAATATTCGTGTGTTTGAATTATTTTCATATGCTTAAACTATATTTATTCATTGAATAGAAAACCTTCATGTGTTGAATTGATATCCATTCGTTGATTTGAAATTCATGTGTTGAATGGTATTCATATTTTGAAATAAATTGTTTGATAATAAAAATCACATTTTTATCTATATATAGAAACTATAGAATACATTCATGTGTTGAATTGATATTCATTCGTTGATTAGAAATTCATGTGTTGAATGGTATTCATATTTTGAAATAAATTGTTTGATAATAAAAATCACCTTTTATCTATATATAGAAACTATAGAAAACATTCATGTATTGAATTGATATTCATTCGTTGATTAGAAATTCATGTGTTGAATGGTATTCATATTTTGAAATAAATTGTTTGATAATAAAAATCACCTTTTATCGACTATATGAACTGTGTAAAATAATCTCGTTTTAAAAGAAATTGTTTTATGATAAAAATCCTATTTTTGTCACCTATATGAACTATATAGAAAAATAGTGTTTTGAAATGAATTGTTTTACAATAAAAATCACATCTTTATTGTATGCATAAATCGTTGAAATGTGAAGTGTTAAAAATAGCCACTTGTTCAAAATAAACATATATGAGTTGAAATATTCATTAATTAGCTAATGAAATGATTTGCACCTATTTATGTAACATTAGAATGAATGGTGTTTTTAAACCAAATAGAAATCAAATATGAAGTCGAATAGAAAATGATAAATGATAAGAACTGTATATATATGTACATGCATATTCATTGAACAGGTTATAGCAAAGGGGCTAGAGAAGAGGAATAAAATTTTGTGCTCGACAAATAGGTACAAATTTACTGTTTTGTTTGGATGATGATTTTATGAGCCTGTTGGCTAGCCGCTTGGCTTTTTCATTTTCTTTTTGAGATTAGAAGGACCGGGAAAGCTATTTGCGATTTCCCGATGCTCCCGGTGCAGGGGAGGTTATGGCGAAATTTTCCAAAAATTTAAGGCGTTAGTGAAATATTTGAAGTGAAAACGATATTGAAATCATTGAATGAACTATATTTATATAATTATATAAATATAAATAAAATTAAAATGAAACGTAGCCGTGCAGTTCGCATTTTGAAACCGTGATTTCAAACAACTAGTACGGGGAATCCGACCATTGGATTTTCCCAAAATCTCAACCGTCGGGTTCGCCTTGGAAATATCTTCCCAACGGCACCAACTTTGTAAAAATCCAACGGTTGGATTGTTTGGAATGTTTAAATCAAATCTGATGAAAAACAGCGCCAGAAGCGATTATATATATATATATATATATATATATATATATAATTATATATTTAATCGAATAACGACGCTGCAGTTCGTATTTTGAAATCGAAATTTCAAACGATTGTACCGGGAGATCCGACCGTCGGATTTTCCCGAAACTGGAACCGTTGGATTCGTCTTGAAAAGACCTTTCTATTGATGTAAATTTTGCGAAGATCCAACGGTTAGATTTTCAGATATGTGTAAATCAAATCTGAAGAAAAACAGCGCCACGGCCGCTTTATGGCCCGAAGCGTCGTTTTGAATAAATCAGCTATTTTAAAATAAATAAAAATAGCGATAAGTCGTTATAAAATATTGGAAACGTTATGGAATGGAAATAAACTGAATTTGCTTGATTTATGTGATATTTGATGGTTGAATGTGTTTGGTGTGAAAATTACATTAAAGAACAAAATTGGTGTTGTCGAATAATTTAACCATTGAAATAAATTGAATTGAAATTCTAAGTATACGTGAATTATTTGAGAAGGCCGAGTTAATTCTCATTTCAAATAATTGACCGACGATTGAAAGTCGAAGATAAAGACGGTGGTCGAAGACCGGAGATCTTCACCTCGTTTGGATGGTAACCGAGGTCCTGATTGGGAGGCATCCCGAAATATGGATAATGAGTGGTGATCGTTCAGACGTACGTGGTGATCGATGGGTTTGCGAGGTATTTAGTGCCTCCGGTTTCGTTCAGACCCAGAACGGACTTGTAAATGGACTGTGTGTCCGACATTGGAATTTGTTCTGTGTGATTGATAGCCATCAGTTGCACGGTGTGAATTGCCTGTGTGGCATGCTAAGATGCAGTGATCAGGGCTTCTGTTGAAAAGCAAAGTCTTGTGGTGATGATCAAAGCACCGCCTGTGTGGCATAGCTTTGTGTATAACGTAAATTCGCGAGCCTCACACCCCGGTATGAACCAGAAACGGGAGAAAGGACCTCAGGTGTAACACCCCACGTCCATTAATGTCACTCACAAAGGGAATGCATTAACTTCCATGGAGGTTTTAAGTGAATATAGAACAGTAAAATTACAACAAGACAGATATAAAATAGTACTTGGAAATTCAAAAACTTTATTTCATTGTCGCAGAAGTCAAAACATGTTTGATTACATCATAACACCACATTCAATGTCAAGTACAATATCTATCTTGATAAAACAAGTACATAATCCCATTACATGAATAGCCATTAAAAAGAAAGATAACAAGCTGGACTTTACTTCAGCAGTCCAAGCTTTCCAGAAGATAAGCGATCCAACTAGACTCCACTAGAACTTGGCCCAACCTGCGGACCTGAAGGGAGAAAAAGGATGGAAAAGAGGGGGTCAGACATAAGTCTGGTGAATATGATAATTCTACAATACTATTACCAAAATAACTGGACTAAGGCATAAACTGGAAAACAAGAAAATGTCTATGAAGAGCAGATTAAGGACATAGACAATCGCTAAAGGCAACGTTATAGGCGCTCCTAAATACTAAAGGATAAACACTATACTGCACCACACCAGTCACCCTAAAGATTCATCCCACTTAGCTTCACTTAGAAACTTTCCCAATGGCTTTACGTACCCCTAGCTGACTACATAGGTGCCGCCTGCCCCTATCTCCACTAGGTGTACCCTACTTCCCATTATTCGATCGGCTCCCTAACTCGTAGATACCCGTGCTGGCCCCACAGTGGGGTGTATCACTCCCCTAAAGTGGCAACCTGATACAACGGACATGCACGGCTTATACCTACACGATGCAACAACGTCTTACCTACCAGCCCGGGTCCACACACGCATATGAAACCCGTTGGACTTGCGTTGCCACCGCTCCCTGTTTTGGCCTCTTATAGTCAAACCCAGTATGCGTGTCCCGTCCTCGACTTGGGTCGAGCCCACAAAGATACGTTTTGGGATACTGGTTGAAATGGGCCCCCACTATTTACCACAAGCATTCCACCTAAGCTTGTCCCCATTAGTCCATCCCACTTAACCCACTTAGTCATGTTCATTTACATGTGTGTTTGGTTAAGTCTAATCGTATTTCAAATGCCTCTAAAGGCAACCACCAGATTCCTCATGCCACCCAAGGCACCTACTTAACCCCCATGTCCCACCTTACATGATTATCTGGTTAAGTATTTCTTAGTTCATTAAGGCCATAACCTCATAAAGACCTCTCACATTAGACTGGCATTTATGGCAGCTGGATTTGCCGGGCGGGTCCGGGCAGTCTTACACCATAAAAGAGTCTAACCTCGTGTCTTTACAACTGTTATGCTTTAGTTTGGGCCTAGGACCTCTCACATTGGGCCGACATTTGTGACTACTGGATTTGTCGGGCGGGTCCGGGCAGGTTTACATCACAAACGGGTCCAACCTCGTGTCCTAAGCATTGATTATTAATAATAATCCACTTTCCCCCAATTTTAATAATTCCCTTCTTGAATTATTAATTACTTCCAATTTTTAACAATGTCCATAATTGACTCAATTATGGACATCCATTCATGGTATGCAAAATCTTACAAAATTGCACCCAATTTATTAATTCCTAATATTACCCCTACCCCACGTTTGAACGTTTATTCGCAAAATATATGTTAGACTCGAATAGCCTAACTCATAGCATAAAAGAGATTATCATAATAACAACATGTATATGTGACCAAATGAATCATAATAAGGGGTGAAACTTGCATATGTCCAACTTGCATAGATTATACATGTCATGGACCTAAAGGTGTCAACTTGTTCAAAATTCACCTAATATAATCTCAATCAATTTTCATAAACTTACATATGAACATGTGTGAATCAACATCATCTAATTTTTTAACAACATGGTTTTATATGGGTACACCTAACTCAATAGGCAAATTCCCATATTCAAGTTTTATTTAATTATTGTTTCAAGTTTATGGGTACACCTAACCTAATAGGCAAATTCCCATAAACAAGATCCATTTAAATTAAGAAATAAAAACATAACTTTAAGCATGATCCAACAACATCATGATTTTTCAACATAATATAGCATGATTTATAACATGGCATAGTATGATAGTATAACATAGCTTGACATGATTCTCAACGTAGCATGACATAGCATAAGAGAATTTACAACATAGCATGACATAGCATATATAATTTACATCATACGACAACATAATAACATAATAAGAGATCCACAATATATAGAATTTACAATTACAAATCACATCACTTTCTTGTGATCCATTCATAACTGAGTCAAATTAGTTTGTAATAGTCTTGTGAGAATCATCATACTCACCAACAAAAGAAAAGAATTAGAGAAAGAGAGATCTTTTGATTTGATTTGTGTAGATTTAGTTGTAGATGATTAGGCTTCCTCTTCTTAGTTTGTGACGGCTACGCTGAACTCCGTGGCAGCAGCATGACGGTAGCTTCTCTAATTTTACAAGTGATTTAGGTTTAGGGTCTACCGACTTATTTATAGATTTTAGAATGCATTTAGGCCATTAGATTTAACCTAGAAATAACCGCAGCCGTTCAGACAAGATGGGGTTTATCTTGTTGACTCAGCAATGAGTCAGAAGTGACTCAGCAAACACTCAGCAATATATATATATATATATATATATATATATATATATTCTACAATGTACACATTAGATACATCCCCCCTTTTACACACTTATTATTGTTTTTATATACATATTAGATACATCCCCTCTCTTACACACTTATTAATATTTTTATATTCATATTAGATACATCCCCTCTCTTACACACTTATTAATATTTTTATATTCATATTAGATACATCCCCTCTCTTACACACTTATTAATATTTTTATATTCATACTAGATACATCCCCTCTCTTACACACTTATTAATATTTTTATATTCATAATAGATACTTCCCCTCTCTTACATACTTATTAATATTTTAGCAACTTTAGTGTTAATAGAAAATTCGGGGTGTTACATTCTCCCCTCCTTTTAGGATTTCGTCCCCGAAATCTTCAAGTCTGGAAGAATGTATATCCTACCATCCAAACGTCCATCTACTCATCCATCATACACAGGCGTCCATTGTCCTTAAAATACTTCTAATGCTTTATGATCATATGCAAAGTGTGTGTACATGTCCTTACCTAATGCGAAATCAGGCGGTCTACTGATTCAGTTGACCTCCTTAATGCAAATTATGTAAGTGTCATGAATCCATTATGTATGCAAAAGATCCTAATTGCTTACATACTACTTCTATATGCGTGCACACCCATTCAACCGAATGCAGCATCCATATGATGGTACAACCATTATACATCCATTATACTAAATACATCCATATATATGCAATATGCAATATGAAGTGACTGAGCCGATCTAGTGCCTAAAGTGTGTGTATATATGCATCCACGAGCAACCACAAGCAAACACTTGCATCCATTTTGCATCCATCATACATAACATGTCTCAAACACATGTTTCAACCATAGGATTATCCTAACTAAAGGTCAAAGATACTAATGAGAGGACATACTAAAGATAAGATAAGATAAGCTAAGCGATAAAGGAGAAATTAAAAGACATACCCTCAAAAAGAAAAGGGTACAACGAACGCATCTTCTCTTCTGTCTCCCAAGTTGCGTTGCTCTCATCATCTCCCCATTGCACTTTAACCAGTCTGACCTCTCGATTCCTCAACTTTTTGATCTCCGACCCAAGAATGCATGTAGGAGCTCGTCTGATTGTTGCATCACGCTCTATTTCCACCTCTTTAAGCAAGCTCGGCTCTACCACCTCCGCGGTCTTGTGCAAACACTTCCTCAAATGTGATACATGGAATACGTCGTGTACTCCACTAAGTTTCTCAGGCAACTCCACCCTATATGCCATCTTCCCAATCCTGTCTTTTACAGGAAACGGCCCTACAAACCTTGGTGCTAATTTCCCCACGGACCCAAAGCGAACAACATTCTGTAACGGAGATACTTTGATAAAAACCATGTCCCCAATGTAAAACTCAAGATCTGTTCTCCTCTTATCAGTATACGATTTTTGCCTATCTTGTGCTGCTTTCATCCTCCATCGAATCAACTCAATCTTCTCCGAGGTTTCCCTAACCATATCGGGCCCAAGTAGGATTTTATCGGTAGATTCCCACCAACATGTAGGCGAACGGCAAGGCCTTCCATAAAGAGCTTCGAAAGGTGCCATGCCAATACTAGACTGAAAGCTATTGTTATATGCGAATTCTACTAACGGAAGGTGCTCTTCCCATGTACCCCCAAAGTCTAGGATACAAAGCCTTAAAAGATCCTCTAGAATGCGATTCACCCTCTCCGTCTGGTCGTCTGTCTGAGGATGATATGCGGTGCTCAAACATAGCTGAGTTCCTACCACCTCTTGTAAACTCTTCCAAAATTCGCTAGTAAAGATGGGGTCACGGTCGCTTACTATACTAGAAGGAATACCGTGTAAACGAACTATCTCCTTAATGTATACAGAAGCCAATCACGAAGCAATCCTCTTACTTTTCACGGGAATAAAATGGGCGCTTTTAGTAAGTCTATCTACTATAACCCAAATCCCCGTGTTACCCTTCCTTGATCTTGGTAATCCATCCACAAAATCCATTGAGATGCTTTCCCATTTCCATAGTGGAACTTCTAATGGGTGAAGCAACCCACCGGGTTTCTTTTGTTCTGCTTTAACTCGTTGGCACACCAAGCATCCAGCGACGTACTCGGCCACATCCTTTTTCATACCGGCCCAAAAGAAAACCCGCTTCATATCTTTGTACATCTTGTCCCCACCGGGATGAATGGTCATTTTTGAGCGATGAGCATCATCAAGAATGGCCTTCCTTAAGTCTTCGTCTTGCGGTACACAAAGTCTATTATCCCTTCGTAACCAACCCTTATCGTCTAGGGTATACCTACGAAGATGGCTTGACGACTCCCCCCCTTTGAGCTTTTCTACTATCTCAACCAACCGTGGGTCGTCTCGCTGTGCCTCACCAACCCGTCCTAGAAGTGTAGGTCTAACCTCCAAGGATGCTAACAGACCGGGTACTAAGTCAACGAAGGGTCTAAAGTCAAACATAGAGATGAATTCTAAGCTTTGTCGTTCAACAAACAACGGACTCAAGGACAACCTTTTCCTACTTAAGGCGTCTGCCACCAAGTTACCCTTGCCCGGGGTATATGCTATTTCAAAATCGTAGGAGGCTAAGAATTCCATCCACCGTTGCTGCCTTAAATTCAAATCCTTCTGAGAGAATAAGTATTTTAATGATTTGTGGTCAGTGAACAGTTCGAATTTCTCACCAAGAAGATAGTGACGCCAAGACTTAAGCGCGAAAACAATTGCGGCTAGCTCTAAGTCATGCGTGGGGTAATTCTTTTCATGAACCCTCAACTGCCTTCCACCATAGGCTATTACTCTTCCCTCTTGCATGAGGACCGCGCCAAGTCCCGTCCCACAAGCATCAGTATAGATGGTAAACGGTTTATTCCCGTCTGGCAGCACTAAGACTGGGGCTGAAGTTAAGGCTCTCTTTAAACGTTGGAACGCATCATCGCAATCTTTGTCCCACGTAAAAACCAGGTTCTTCTTCGTTAACCGTGTTAATAGAGCTGATATTTTTGCGAAGTCTTTGATAAACTTCCTATAATAGCCAGCCAACCCCAAGAAACTTCTTACTTCGGTTGCATTTTTAGGGACCTTCCAATCTTGGATGGCCACCACCTTTGCGGGATCCACTGCTATCCCTTCTTTGGAAACCACGTGCCCTAAGAACCGTACTTCCTTCCTCCAGAAGTGACACTTAGAAAATTTTGCCTTAAGGTTATGCGCTCGAAGGGTTTCCAACACTTCCCTAAGATGTAGGGAGTGCTCTTCTTTATTCTAAGAAAAGACTAAGATGTCATCCACAAAGACTACCACGAATTTGTTAAGGTATTCCCTAAACACCCTACTCATCAAATCAACAAAATATGCAGGGGCGTTTGTCAAACCAAAGGGCATCACTAGCCATTCATAGAATCCGTCAGGAGTCCTAAAAGCAGTCTTATCTATACTATCCTCAGCCACTCTCAGTTGATGAAAGCCAGTGGCTAAGTCCAACTGCGAAAACACTGAGGCGCCAACTAACTGATCAAAGAGATCGTCAATCCTCGGCAGTGGGTGTCGGTTCTTTTTAGTAAGCTTGTTTAGTTCTCTATAGTCCATACAAAGTCTAAGAGACCCATCCGCCTTTGTGGAAAAAACTAGTGGAGCACCCCAGTCCGATATACTACGTCTTATGAACCCCTTCTCAAGCAACTCCTTTACTTGCTTATTGAGTTCCCTCCTTTCACGAGGAGCCATGTGGCGCACTGGCAAAGATACGGGTTTAGCATTATCCACAAGATAAATTCGAAAGTCTATCTCCCGCTTTGGAGGTAAGCCCTTCACCTCCTCAAACACATCCGGATATTCCCGGACCACTTCTACCGATCGCAGGTTCTCTACAGACGCGTCAAGCGATTCAAGATAACTTAGCATAACGGAATTTATGGGATTACAAAAGATGTCGAGATCATTACCAAGGCGAGTCACAAGCCTAATTACTCTCCTTTCACAATCAAGAATGGCCCTATTTCTAGACAACCAATCCATTCCTAAAATTAGCCCATAGCCCGTGAAGCCCAATACATAAGCATCACATCTAAATTCAACGCTAAGTATAGAGATTTTCAAATCCAAACATATCATGGTCAAATGAGCCGAACCCCCAATTGGATTTGAAACGACCAAGGGATCCTCTACTAAACTGGTGTTCAAGTGCAGTGATTCAACTAATGATGCAGAGATAAACGAATGAGATGTGCCAGAATCGAATAAGGTACGGACAGGATGATCAAACAGAAAAACTAAGCTTTCAACAGAAATTGTTCTACCTCTTTCTTGCAGCAGTGGGGCCGCAATAGCCTGAACTTGCCCCCTTGCCTGCCCTGGTGCCATAAGAGCCTGCACCTGTCCTCCCGAGGTAGACCCTGCCCTCTGCCCCTTCTTTGGACAGTCCTTCACTAAATGTCCCGCATCTCCACAATGAAACAACCAATCTTCTTTTTCTTTCTACAATCTTTGCTGAGATGGCCAGGCGTCCCACAATTGAAGCATTTCTTCTTCCCTTTGCCATTATTGTTTTTACCACCCTTCTTATTTTGCTGTTGGGGTTTCTTCTGATCCCCTTTCTTTTCAACTGCCTTATCCTCATGCATAAGTGCCATTTCTACTAGCTTTTCAAAGGTGGCTCCCATAGGGATGTGGGTCATAGCCAACCCTTGCAACGGTTCATTCAAGCCTCTAACGAACCTCAAAGCTTTCTTCTCTGGCGTGTTCACCAACTCCAAGCCAAACCTTGCTAACTGATTAAATTTATTGACATATTCCTTCACTGATGAGCTCCCTTGCTTTAGTGCCAGGAATTTTTCCATATTTAAGTTCTCCTCCGCCCTTGAAAGAAACTTTGCCTCAAACCTTCGTCTGAAATCCGCCCATGAATCAACTGGACGTTCCCCGTTAGTGACCTCCCACCAAAACGAGGCCTCTCCCTTCATTAACCAAGCAGCTAAACGGACTTTCCTCCCATCTTCCACTTCAAAGATATCCAACAATTCCTCAGTCTCCTTAAGCCAATCTCTGGCCTCCACAAACGTCTCAGTCCCTTGAAAAGTTTTTCCTCCCATAGCCTTGAATTCCTTGCACGTCTTTGCAAAAGTGTCAACACGAGGAGGAGGAGGAGGAAGAATGGGTGCAACTAGGGGTGGAGGAGTATCCGCTGGGCCTGCAGTGGTGGCCCTAGCCTCCAAGTATCTCCTAAACCACCCTGGAATCGTCACGCCTTATGGGAGATTAAGATCTTCAGCCATGCTGAAACGAAAAAGGAAAGATTCAAAATGGAGAATTCGAAAGATAAAGATAAGGATGTGGCTATTTGGGATTATGTTTTTCATAAAAACTCTCTTTAAATAACATGTTTTTTTTTGAAAGCACTTCTTCCAAAAATACTTTAGAAAAAAAAAATTTCTAAATTTTTTTTTTATCTGTTCTGGTAACCTTAGGCTCTGATACCACGTGTAACACCCCACGTCCATTAATGTCACTCACAAAGGGAATGCATTAACTTCCATGGAGGTTTTAAGTGAATATAGAACAGTAAAATTACAACAAGACAGATATAAAATAGTACTTGGAAATTCAAAAACTTTATTTCATTGTCGCAGAAGTCAAAACATGTTTGATTACATCATAACACCACATTCAATGTCAAGTACAATATCTATCTTGATAAAACAAGTACATAATCCCATTACATGAATAGCCATTAAAAAGAAAGATAACAAGCTGGACTTTACTTCAGCAGTCCAAGCTTTCCAGAAGATAAGCGATCCAACTAGACTCCACTAGAACTTGGCCCAACCTGCGGACCTGAAGGGAGAAAAAGGATGGAAAAGAGGGGGTCAGACATAAGTCTGGTGAATATGATAATTCTACAATACTATTACCAAAATAACTGGACTATGGCATAAACTAGAAAACAAGAAAATGTCTATGAAGAGCAGATTAAGGACATAGACAATCGCTAAAGGCAACGTTATAGGCGCTCCTAAATACTAAAGGATAAACACTATACTGCACCACACCAGTCACCCTAAAGATTCATCCCACTTAGCTTCACTTAGAAACTTTCCCAATGGCTTTACGTACCCCTAGCTGACTACATAGGTGCCGCCTGCCCCTATCTCCACTACGTGTACCCTACTTCCCATTATTCGATCGGCTCCCTAACTCGTAGATACCCGTGCTGGCCCCATAGTGGGGTGTATCACTCCCCTAAAGTGGCAACCTGATACAACGGACATGCACGGCTTATACCTTCACGATGCAACAACGTCTTACCTACCAGCCCGGGTCCACACACGCATATGAAACCCGTTGGACTTGCGTTGCCACCGCTCCCTGTTTTGGCCTCTTATAGTCAAACCCAGTATGTGTGTCCCGTCCTCGACTTGGGTCGAGCCCACAAAGATACGTTTTGGGATACTGGTTGAAATGGGCCCCCACTATTTACCACAAGCATTCCACCTAAGCTTGTCCCCATTAGTCCATCCCACTTAACCCACTTAGTCATGTTCATTTACATGTGTGTTTGGTTAAGTCTAATCGTATTTCAAATGCCTCTAAAGGCAACCACCAGATTCCTCATGCCACCCAAGGCACCTACTTAACCCCCATGTCCCACCTTACATGATTATCTGGTTAAGTATTTCTTAGTTCATTAAGGCCATAACCTCATAAAGACCTCTCACATTAGACTGGCATTTATGGAAGCTGGATTTGCCGGGCGGGTCCGGGTAGTCTTACACCATAAAAGAGTCTAACCTCGTGTCTTTACAACTGTTATGCTTTAGTTTGGGCCTAGGACCTCTCACATTGGGCCGACATTTGTGACTACTGGATTTGCCGGGCGGGTCCGGGCAGGTTTACATCACAAACGGGTCCAACCTCGTGTCCTAAGCATTGATTATTAATAATAATCCACTTTCCCCCAATTTTAATAATTCCCTACTTGAATTATTAATTACTTCCAATTTTTAACAATGTCCATAATTGACTCAATTATGGACATCCATTCATGGTATGCAAAATCTTACAAAATTGCACCCAATTTATTAATTCCTAATATTACCCCTACCCCACGTTTGAACGTTTATTCACAAAATATATGTTAGACTCGAATAGCCTAACTCATAGCATAAAAGAGATTATCATAATAACAACATGTATATGTGACCAAATGAATCATAATAAGGGGTGAAACTTGCATATGTCCAACTTGCGTAGATTATACATGTCATGGACCTAAAGGTGTCAACTTGTTCAAAATTCACCTAATATAATCTCAATCAATTTTCATAAACTTACATATGAACATGTGTGAATCAACATCATCTAATTTTTTAACAACATGGTTTTATATGGGTACACCTAACTCAATAGGCAAATTCCCATATTCAAGTTTTATTTAATTATAGTTTCAAGTTTACGGGTACACCTAACCTAATAGGCAAATTCCCATAAACAAGATCCATTTAAATTAAGAAAAAAAAACATAACTTTAAGCATGATCCAACAACATCATGATTTTTCAACATAATATAGCATGATTTATAACATGGCATAGTATGATAGTATAACATAGCTTGACATGATTCTCAACATAGCATGACATAGCATAAGAGAATTTACAACATAGCATGACATAGCATATATAATTTACATCATACGACAACATAATAACATAATAAGAGATCCACAATATATAGAATTTACAATTACAAATCACATCACTTTCTTGTGATCCATTCATAACTGAGTCAAATTAGTTTGTAATAGTCTTGTGAGAATCATCATACTCACCAACAAAAGAAAAGAATTAGAGAAAGAGAGATCTTTTGATTTGATTTGTGTAGATTTAGTTGTAGATGATTAGGCTTCCTCTTCTTAGTTTGTGACGGCTACGCTGAACTCCATGGCAGCAGCATGACGGTAGCTTCTCTAATTTTACAAGTGATTTAGGTTTAGGGTCTACCCACTTATTTATAGATTTTAGAATGCATTTAGGCCATTAGATTTAACCTAGAAATAACCGCAGCCGTTCAGACAAGATGGGGTTTATCTTGTTGACTCAGCAATGAGTCAGAAGTGACTCAGCAAACACTCAGCAATATATATATATATATATATATATATATATATATATATATATTCTACAATGTACACATTAGATACATCCCCCCCTTTTACACACTTATTATTGTTTTTATATTCATATTAGATACATCCCCTCTCTTACACACTTATTAATATTTTTATATTCATATTAGATACATCCCCTCTCTTACACACTTATTAATATTTTTATATTCATATTAGATACATCCCCTCTCTTACACACTTATTAATATTTTTATATTCATATTAGATACATCCCCTCTCTTACACACTTATTAATATTTTTATATTCATAATAGATACATCCCCTCTCTTACATACTTATTAATATTTTAGCAACTTTAGTGTTAATAGAAAATTCGGGGTGTTACATCAGGGAGGGCCTGCGTTTCCTTCTAGCTAGGGTGGTGTCAGTGACCTACCAGCCCTGACATTTATATACTTTTCACCTATGTGGTTGTTGCTGTTGCGAGGCGTCTCGGTTTGATCGGACGATCCGGGTCCGATGGAGTCATTCATTGGCTCGTTTACGCCCCAAAGGGCGGGGAGACGTAGTGTTCAGGCATAATAATCCACATCGGTGGACCGGCCCTGTCGCTCCAAGGGGCAGTTGCGGCTGTTCCTGAGACATGGGCTAGATTGTCTCGAATTCGGTAAGGACTATCTTTTGCCTTGGTTCATGACGGAAATCCAATTCCCAAATACGTGACGATGCGATTTCGATTGTATATATACATTTGGCGACATAGTGGCATGGGACGCTCATGTCATCTATGATTGATAGTTATGATTTGAAATTGTTTTAGAACATATAAACACTAGCAATAATATCAAATGCCTTTGTTTTATTCGTATCAATCATATTTTGGCTGTTATAAGGTAAAAACTCTATCCTCCGGTTTGCGTTGCATTGTGTGATGGGAACTGAGTCTTATAACGGCTTCATTTTTATAAAAAGCATAGCGATGTTTAAAAGAAAGATTTGTTTTAAAGCACTGGCAATCCAATGGAGTAAACCCGTTCCACGAAAGTGGCGTGGTCCTGTGATTAGCCAATTATATATGTGTTGAGTGGATTTCTCATACCAGTCCCATGACTGACTCGTAGTTTGTTTCACTTTCAAACTCGGGTGCCCCTTTTTCTACATGGGCAGCCTTGTATTCAGGTTTAGCTGGTTCTTTCTGGATAGCTGGAGCTGAAGATGGATTCTATCATTTATCTCTTTTTATGCTGTTCAGCTCCTATTGTACATATTTTGTTTATTTCCGCTGTAGACATTTATGTATAGCTGAACTGTGTTTGTACTAAGTAAGATCCTGTATACTGTGTAACTCTGATGATTACTTTTATCCAGTATATTCTATTGTTCATTATCTGGTGTATTTATTTAATTCTGTTCTACTATTATCTGTTTCTGTGTTATATTCCAAAGATAACCCTTGTTTCCGTCTGAACGGGATTTCGGGTCGTCTCATTAATCGACAACTGGAGTTGTGGAGGGAGACCTTGGAATCAAAGGGTTTCAGGCTTAGCAGAACTAAAACAGAGTATATGAAGTGTGAGTTTAGCAGTTTCAGGTCAGATGACGGAGATGTTACCCTGGCCGGTAGAGTAGTACCCAAGAAGGAATTGTTTCGATACTTAGGATCTATGTTGCAGTTTGATGGAGAGATTGATAAGGATGTTAGTTTTAGAATTCAAGCAGGATGGGTGAAATGGCGACTAGCATCTGGCATTCTCTGTGATCGGAAGATTCCTCAGAAGCTTAAAGGAAAGTTCTATAGGAAAGCAATCAGACCTGCAATGTTATATGGTGCAGAATGCTGGCCTACTAAGAGGCAACACGTCCAGAAGATAAGTATAGCAGAGATGCGAATGCTGCGTTGGAGCTATGGGCATACCAGACGAGATCGGATTAGAAATGAGGATATTCGGGAAAAACTTGGAGTTGCGCCTATTGAAGAGAAGTTAGTCCAATACCGCTTGAGATGGTTTGGACATTTCCAACGTAGACCATACGATGCACCTGTACGCGTTGGAGTTCTAGGTCGCGCCGAAGGCCCAAAGAGAGGTAGAGGTCAACCTAAAATGACATGGGAGGAGATAATAAAGAGAGATTTAAGTAACTGGAGTTTATTGGAAGAGCTGGTAGTTGATAGGAGTGCATGGAAATAGGCAATCCATGTACCAGAACCATAGTTTTTTTTTTCACGTTTACTGAACCTTTTTACAT
The DNA here is from genome assembly GCA_030737875.1 of Allium sativum. Taxonomy (NCBI): domain Eukaryota; kingdom Viridiplantae; phylum Streptophyta; class Magnoliopsida; order Asparagales; family Amaryllidaceae; genus Allium; species Allium sativum. Next base: position 250,329,646 of record CM060918.1, on the reverse strand, counting down.
TTTATTTACTATTTTAGATTTTATTTCACTTTTATTGAACATTTTTACTTCTTCTTATTATTATTATTAAAAAAAACCCTTTATCCGACGACTTTTATTTAATTGGTTATTTTAAACCCTTTATATATATATATATATATATATTATCATCATTATTAATTTTATTTTATTTTAATTTTGGGTTCCATATCTAGCCAACCCCAACTTGTTTGGGATATATGGCTTTGTTGTTGTTGTTGTTATATATAACGATATAAAAATTCGATTTTTATATATTGAATAGCGAAGTAAAAATGCGATTTTTATATATTGAATAGCGAAGTAAAAATTCGATTTTTATATATTGAATAGCGAAGTAAAAATTCAATTTTTATATATTGAATAGCGAAGTAAAAATTCGATTTTTATATATTGAATAGCAAAATAAAAATGTGATTTTTATATATGTAGTGACTACGAGCAGCGAAAGTGACGAAAGAAGAAAAGGCGGAGATTTTCTACATATGAAGAGTCGAGACGTTTGGATTAGCTAGCTGGTGAGAATTTCTCACAATTCAATTTCTTTTTCTAGTTATATTACAATATATACTAGGATGCCGACGGTGTTTAGTAGCACCCGACACCACTGTCCACAGACCATGGACTTGTTTGTTTGGTTGCATAGATTAGTTAGAATATTTGATTTGAAGTTGGTTGTTTGGTGAATTGTAATCGAATTGATTGATATGTGTATGGCGTGGGCCATCACTAGACCGGGGATAAGGCTAGGCCTTGTCCCGTTTCTAGTATCGTGCCGTTATGCCGCCGAAATTTTCTAAAATAAGTTAGAAAAATAAAGATATCATTTTATTTAATAAATGAACCGAATAGAATATTCATAGGTTGAATAAAATATTATGGTCGTTAAAAATATAATTTTTAACGTGAATATGAATAAATAAATATTCATTTACAAACCAGACGGTTTGTTTATGTACACCTATTTGAAGGACATTGATTGGGACGTAAATTTTACACATCGCCCAACTGCACAAATAAAATCAGTGTTTGATTGTTTGAAACCCCACACGGGTATTGGGATAAAATATGGCATACACTAATCCCAGTAATTAGTTATATGTCGATCGATGGATCGACAGGCTGTTATAAGCGTTAGATATCTATATTTGATGCTTGTACAGTGTAGTGCACTTTGGATGATGATTGATTATTTATCGTTGCTATTATATATATGTGTTGTATGGAATCCATATAATTAACTTTATATGGTGATTGATTGGGCCTCATTCCAATTTAGAAAATAAAGAATATTATAAAATAAAGGTTCATGTGTTGACCGTACTCATCCGTTGAGATTAGTCATGTGTTGAACGAAATATTTTAACAATAAAATTTACATCTTTATCATTATAAAATAAAGGTTCATGTGTTGATCGGACTCATCCGTTGAGATTAGTCATATGTTGAACGAAATATTTTAACAATAAAATTTACATCTTTATCATTGTAAAATAAAGGTTCATGTGTTGACCGTACTCATCCGTTGAGATTAGTCATGTGTTGAACGAAATATTTTAACAATAAAATTTACATCTTTAGCATTATAAAATAAAGGTTCATGTAATGACTGCACTCATCCGTTGAGATTAGTCATGTGTTGAACGAAATATTTTAACAATAAGATCTACAACTTTATCATATATAAAATTAGAGACTAACTGGAAAATAGATGAGATGATTGGTCTCCTGGATATTGATCTGATGTTGGTTTCGGCCTTCGGGGTTAATATTCAGAGAATCGTTCTCTTACTAATTTACGGTTGGAGTCTGATTTGAAATTAAACGATAGAAATCATAATTTTATAAAATATATTGAATAACAAAAATAGCCACATGTGGACAGTACTCATTTGTTGAGATTAGTCATGTGTTGACAAACATTTGTTAAATAGAATAACGGAGTTATTGAAAAATATAAAACCATGTTGATTAGAGATGCGCTATTTTGACGCAAACGATATTTATATCAATTATATTCGTTTTTATAATTGAATTGAATAGAAAACGAATTTGAATTGAATTGAATAGAAAACGAATTCGAATTGAATTGAATAGAAAACGAATTTGAATTGAATTGAATATAAAACGAATTAGAATTGAAATGAATTTTAAAACGAATTTATAAGGAAAAATTCAATTTTGATTTGAATTGGAAATGGAAGTTGAAATGTTTTTGAAACGAATTTAAAACTATTTATAAAATTCGTTTTAAAATAGAAATCGACGAAATATATAATATATATGTATATATATATATATATATATATTATACTTATAATGTCCTGAATAGAACGCGTCGCACTGAGGCAGTTCATGAATTTCGACCATTGACTTCGAATGGACATTATGGGAGATCCGACCGTCGGATTCTCCTAAAACCAGAACCGTTGGGTTCGTATCAAAAAGAGCTTTCTAATGAATATTAGAAATTTGAAATCCAACGGTTGGATTTGGAGATACGTCCAAATCAAATTTGGGAAAGGTCGTTGTAAGTGCAGTTCGATGGCCGCTGTTGGAAATCGACTGTACAGTCCTGGATAAAATTATTAAAAATATCAATAATTTGTGCAAAATCATAAGAAATGATTTGGAAAAATTGGGATGAAAAACTCCATATTTGGAACTAGTTTTGAATTAAAATTAAATCCATTTATTTTTAAATGAATAAAGTGGATTTGAAATGTGTTTTAAATAGAATTGATTTGTGGGTTTATCGTGAACGGTGTTTTAAATAACACTGGTTCTTTAACCCAATAAGAAATAGAATGTGATTTGGGTTTATCTTGAACTGTGTTTTAAATGACATTAGTTCTTTAACTCAGAAAAGGGAGTTTTGATGAATCTGCAATTAGATTGAAATGTGAATTGATAATTTAAATTATCAAATTTGGCAAATGAGCGAGAATGGAGTATTACCAGTTTTTCTCCAAAGCGATGGGTAAATCTTTAATTAGATTTGAACGTGAAATGGTAATTAATTTTACCGATAACACCATGGTGTTAGATATGGAGTATTACCAGTTTTTCTTCATGGGATGAATAGGTTGGGATTGGGAATTAAAATAAATAATTACTTCGGTACGGTTCGCTAATCTCGACTAGTTTGGAAAAACCATAATTTGGTTTGAAATGGCATCCAAAGGAAGATTAAAGAATAAATTCAAAGAATTTATCTTGGATAAAATTAATGGGAACCTTTCCCTAAGAATATGAAATTTAGAAACTAGCTGTAGGTTAGCTTAGAAGAATGGTTTCCTGAGTATTGATCTGATGTTGGTTTTGGCCTTCGGGGTTAATATTTGGGAAATTGTTCTCTTGTTGATTTACGGTTAGTGGCTGCTAAATTGGAATGAGGCGCATTTTGTGTTTGTGTAACATTCGTTTTAATATACGCGGGTTGTTCGGAAAGGCCGGGTTTATACCCATTCTGAATAACCGATTCGACGTTATGTCGAAGACGAAGACGGTGGTTGAAGATCGGAAGTCTTCAGATCGTTTGGGTGATTACTGATGATCTTGATTGGGATGTACACCCAAGATGAGGGAATCAGTTGGTGGTCGTCCAGACGTACTTGGAGATCGATGGATATGCGAGGAAAGTGCCTCTGGTTTCGTTCAGACCCAGAATGAACTTGTAAATGGATTGTGTGTCTGACATTGGATTTTATTATGTGTTGATGATTTCTGTTAAATATATATCTGTTTGGCGGCGGAGAATTTATTCTCTTGCTTAACGCCCTTCTCTGAGACGTACGAGCTTAGAGGTTATATATTGATAGATATCAATCGCATGGCATGAAATGCCTGTATGGCATGCTGAGTTGCATGGATCAAGGCTTCTGTTGAAAAGCAAAGTCTTGTGGTTGATGATCAAAGCACGGCCTACATGGCAGCTTTGTGTATAACGTGAATTCGCGAGCCTCACACCTCGGTATGAGTTAAAAACGGGATAAGGACTGCAGGGAGAGCACGACGTTTCTTTCTATCTTTGGTGGTGTCAGTGACTTACCAGCCCTGACATTTATATACTTTTCACCTATGTGGTTTTTGGATGAGGCGCCTCGATTTTAGGTCGGTAAGGACCGGGAAACGTGTGTTCAGGAATAACTAATCCTCAAACGTAAGAGAGGACCGGCCCTGAAGCATCCAGGGGTTACCCAGAGTGTGTAGTCCTGAGGCATTTGCTAGAGTGTCTCGAAGCGGAGAGGAGCTTGCTCCTTGCCTCGACTCATGACGAAAATCCAATTTCCAATACGTGTATTGCGGTTTTAATTATAGAACTAGTATGGCGACATGATATATGGTACCCATGCCGTCTATGATTTATATTTATGATTGAAATTGTTTTGACACTATACACTTATTATAGTATCAAATGATTTGTTTTAAACGTACCAAGCATGTTTGGCTATTATAAGGGAAAACCCTATCCTCCAGCTTGCGTTGCATTGTGTGATGGGACTTGGGTCTTATAATAGCTTCATTTTTCGAAAAAGCATTGCGTTGTTTATTCTATGCACTGGTATTCCTGGGAGGAAACCCGTTCCGTGTTATACGACGTGGTCCCTTGAATTACTCTCTTTTAAAGTAAAGTTTTAAATAACTGCTTTAGTTCTCACACCAGTCACATGACTGACCTGGAGTTTATTGTTTTAACCTAAACTATGGGTGCCCTTATTTTCGACACGGGCAGCTAGTAGTTTTGGTTTTGCAGATTTATATTCACAGGATCCTGGTTTACAGCTGGAATGATGCTCGGAAAGCTCTGTATCCATGTATTACTTTCAGTTGTGTTTTGTATTATTTTTCCGCTGCAGTACTGTACTTAAATCTCTGATATTTATCGAATGTAATTTATTCTATTATACTCTGTATATTCTTGTATCTGATGGAATTGTTGTAATAGCAATGAAATGTTCTTCCGTCTACGTTCTATTTTGTCCTGTTCTCAAAACGTTTAGGGGTTTCGAACGGTCTAGATCGGTTTAACGACTGATCCGGATCGAGCGAAATTCCTGGCCATCACATTTGGTATCATAGCTTTAGTTTATAGAGCTCGAGAACAAGACACATTAGAACCATACGAAAGAATTCATCAGATATTGGATTAGTAATATCCAATTAGAATGACTCGTTAGAGATAGGATCAGTAATATCCTAGAACGAGTGTGAAGAGTATATTTTTCAAATGAAAACAATTTTGTTTGAAATTTAAATCGCTTTATATGTATTTGAATATTTATTTATATTGAATTTGGATAATCCAATATATAAAGATTTTGCATATACGCGTCGTGAACGTATATTCGAAGTTTTAATATACTGGATATATATAGAATCACATTCTTGTCGCCCGGAGATGGTACTGATAATTGTCATGACATCATCAGTATTTATGTTCGTGTTTCGAAGGTGTGATATCTATATATTTCCATTAGATTGGTGTGAGAACCAAAACTTATATAGATAGATTTATTTGTTGTGATTTGGCATCAAAAACATGATTTTTGACTATATATCAAATTTATGAATTTGAAACGTTAATCCACTAATTGTTTGATGTTTGTGTTGTTTGTCTATTTTGTTTGATAATTTTGAACCGTTATGCCTAATTGCATCAAATATTGAATTGTATTGAAAATTGGTCGCATTTGCTTGCATATACATGTACTTACATTGAACAGGTCATAGCAAGGAGGCTAGAGCAGAGAATAAAATTTGTTTGCCCGACAAATAGGTACATGTTTACTATAATTTACTGTTTTGTTTGGGTGATGATGATTTTATGAGCCTATTGGCTAGCCACTTGGCTTTTTCTTTTTCTTTTTGAGATCAGAAGTCCTATATGGCAATTTCGGGATTTTCCCGGTGCTGGGGAGGTTATGGTGAAATTTTTCGAAAATTTAGGGTGTTAGCCAAATTTTTGAAAAATTTGAAAAGTTTTTAGAAACTGAAAAGTTGAAGAACTTAAGCCGTAATCAAAATACTGGAAGTTGAGTTGAATTGTTAAACAACTTTCGGCTTCGTTCCTTTTCGGTGACGAAAAGTTTTAAGTGGGGGAGATTGTAATAACCCGGAAATGCGAGCCAGTTTAAAATTTTTATTTTGGCAATTTTAGTGGATTTTGAACATTTAAAATAGACTATTTTAAATAATATCGACGAGAAATTTATTTTGAATAGAATCGAACATATATATTTATATACATCGTCGTTAGAATATAAATATTTATTTTAAATTATAAAAGGAATTGAAAATGGCCCTGCAGTTCGATAATTCGATTTCAAACATCAATTGAATGTACCGGGTGCAAAATAAACCGGATTTTAGTGAAACCAAAAATAATAGGATCTATTTGAGAATATCTTTCCAACGAATCTGAGAAATCAAAATTTCATAGCGGGAATCAAAAGATACGTCCAGTTGAAAATTTTGAATAGTCGCTATGGAATTCAAGCCCTTAAAAATGGGAATTTTGCAAACGACCTCGGATTTCGACGAAACCACTTTTGTTGGATCCGTGATGTCAAGTTATTGCTAGATGCCAATTTTCATAATTTTTCAATTCGATATGTGAGCGTGGCAAAGGAAAACGCGTTTGACCAGTTTTAGTTGATTTTAATCGACTGGAAAATGGCCATTTTTCTAACAGTATCAGAATTCGATGAAATTAGTTTTGTTAGGAACGTATCGTCAATACGAAGCTAGAAAATATTTTTCGGGAATTTTTCGAGTTAGTATGTGACCCCAGTAAATTGAAATGCGCGTTCAAATTCAATATATAGAGTTATATGTTGATTTTGACGAATACTGATCGTACCGATCGAATTGGCCTACGTGACCTATCCCATTTTGTTCAGAATGGGGGTAATACGCTAGGGACGCCAGACGGTGGGCTCAATTTCGAGTTCGAATTTCAAAGTTGTTTTTTTAGAAATAAATAAATTAAAATATATATTTTCATTTAAGCCCTTACCCTCCTCTCTCTCTCTCTCTTCATTTAAACCGAAATAAAAAAAAAGAAAAAGGGGAAAGGCGGAAATCGCGCCTCCCCTTCCAGTGGCGGCGCCGCCTCCCTGACGAGACCCCCCCCCCCCGACGCGCGGCAGCCTCCCCCTTCCCCTCCCCCTCGTCTCTCCCTTTCCCTCCCTACTCTGAAGACCCTCACGCGCGAGCTCCCCTATCGAAGAACCCAAAACCCGATAGCCCCCCCTGTGAACCCTGCTCCGACGCCGCGCCAAGCTCCGGCGAACCTGACCTCCCCTCCGACCTTCACTCAGCCCATTCCGACGCCTCAGCCTTCAAAAACCCTCCCTTGAACGCGCAAAACAATAAGCTTTTCTTTTATCTATATATTTATTTCTTTTGTTTAATTTATCTCAATTCTTTCATGTAATGATAAGTAGGAAAAAATTAGATCTTTAAAGAAGAAAAGATAAGATTTTTTTAATATGAAAGAGTATGATTTCTCTACATGAAAAGGTATGATTTTCGCTTTACACTGTACCTTATAAAAATTCGATTTATATATATATATATATATATATATATATATATATATATCGAAGTAAAAATTTGATCTTTGTATATGTAGCGATATGATAAAAATGCGATTTTTATTATATATATAACGATATAAAAATTCGATTTTTATATATTGAATAGCGAAGTAAAAATGCGATTTTTATATATTGAATAGCGAAGTAAAAAATTCGATTTTTATATATTGAATAGCGAAGTAAAAATTCGATTTTTATATATTGAATAGCGAAATAAAAATGTGATTTTTATATATGTAGTGACTACGAGCAGCGAAAGTGACGAAAGAAGAAACGACGGAGATTTTCTACATATGAAGAGTCGAGACGTTTGGATTAGCTAGCTGGTGAGAATTTCTCACTATTCAATTTCTTTTTCTAGTTATATTATAATATATACTAGGATGCAGACGGTGTTTAGTAGCACCCGACACCACTGTCCACAGACCATGAACTTGTTTGTTTGGTTGCATAGATTAGTTAGATTATTTGATTTGAAGTTGGTTGTTTGGTGAATTGTAATCGGATTGATTGATATGTGTATAGCGTGGGTCATCACTAGACCGGGGATAAGGCTAGGCCTTGTCCCGTTTCTAGTATCGTGCCGTTATGCCGCCGAAATTTTCTAAAATAAGTTAGAAAAATAAAGATATCATTTTATTTAATTAATGAACCGAATAGAATATTCATAGGTTGAATAAAATATTATGGTCGTTAAAAATATAATTTTTAACGTGAATATGAATAAATATTCATTTACAAACCAGACGGTTTGTTTATGTACACCTATTTGAAGGACATTGATTGGGACGATAAATTTTACACATCGCCCAACTGCACAAATAAAATCAGTGTTTGATTGTTTGAAACCCCACACGGGTATTGGGATAAAATATGGCATACACTAATCCCAGTAATTAGTTATATGTCGATCGATGGATCGACAGGCTGTTATAAGCGTTAGATATCTATATTTGATGCTTGTACAGTGTAGTGCACTTTGGATGATGATTGATTATTTATCGTTGCTATTATATATATGTGTTGTATGGAATCCATATAATTAACTTTATATGGTGATTGATTGGGCCTCATTCCAATTTAGAAAATAAAGAATATTACAAAATAAAGGTTCATGTGTTGACCGTACTCATCCGTTGAGATTAGTCATGTGTTGAACGAAATATTTTAACAATAAAATTTACATCTTTATCATTATAAAATAAAGGTTCATGTGTTGATCGGACTCATCCGTTGAGATTAGTCATATGTTGAACGAAATATTTTAACAATAAAATTTACATCTTTATCATTGTAAAATAAAGGTTCATGTGTTGACCGTACTCATCCGTTGAGATTAGTCATGTGTTGAACGAAATATTTTAACAATAAAATTTACATCTTTATCATTATAAAATAAAGGTTCATGTAATGACTGCACTCATCCGTTGAGATTAGTCATGTGTTGAACGAAATATTTTAACAATAAGATTTACAGCTTTATCATATATAAAATTAGAGACTAACTGGAAAATAGATAAGATGATTGGTCTCCTGGATATTGATATGATGTTGGTTTCGGCCTTCGGGGTTAATATTCAGAGAACCGTTCTCTTACTAATTTACGGTTGGAGTCTGATTTGAAATTAAACGATAGAAGTCATAATTTTATAAAATATATTGAATAACAAAAATAGTCACATGTGGACAGTACTCATTTGTTGAGATTAGTCATGTGTTGACAAACATTTGTTAAATAGAATAACGGAGTTATTGAAAAATATAAAGCCGTGTTGATTAGAGATGCGCTATTTTGACGCAAACGATATTTATATCGATTATATTCGTTTTTATAATTGAATTGAATAGAAAACGAATTTGAATTGAATTGAATAGAAAACGAATTCGAATTGAATTGAATAGAAAACGAATTTGAATTGAATTGAATATAAAACGAATTAGAATTGAATTGAAATGAATTTTAAAACGAATTTATAAGGAAAAATTCAATTTTGATTTGAATTGGAAATGGAAGTTGAAATGTTTTTGAAACGAATTTAAAACTATTTATAAAATTCGTTTTAAATAGAAATCGACGAAATATATATATAATATATATATTATATATATCTTGGCCTGAATAGAACGCGCCGCGCTGCGGCAGTTCGCGAATTTCGACCATTTACTTCGAATGGACATTATGGGAGATCCGACCGTCGGATTCTCCTAAAACTGGAACCGTTGGGTTCGTATCGAAAAGAGCTTTCTAATGAATATTATAAATTAGAAATCTAATGGTTGGATTTGGAGATATGTCCAAATCAAATTTGGAAAAGGTCGCTGTAAGTGCAGTTCGATGGCCGCTGTTGGAAATCGACTGTACGGGCCTGGATTAAATTATTAAAAATATCAATAATTTGTGTAAAATCATAAGAAATGATTTGGGAAAAATTGGGATGAAAAACTCCATATTTGAAAAGATAAAAATAGATTTTTATCGAAATGAACTAGTTTTGAATTAAAATTAAACACGTTTATTTTTAAATGAATAAATTGGATATGAAATAGGTTTTAAATAGAATTGATTTTTGGGTTTATCGTGAATGGTGTTTTAAATAACACTGGTTCTTTAACCCGATAAGAAATAGAATGTGATTTGGGTTTATCGTGAACTGTGTTTTAAATGACATTAGTTCTTTAACCCAGAAAAGGGAGTTTTGATGAATCTGCAATTAGATTGAAATGTGAATTGATAATTTAAATTATCAAATTTGGCAAATGAGCGAGAATGGAGTATTACCAGTTTTGCTCCAAAGCGATAGGTAAATCTTTAATTAGATTTGAACGCGAAATGGTAATTAATTTTACCGATAACACTGTGGTGTTAGATATGGAGTATTACCAGTTTTTCTTCATGGGATGAATAGGTTGGGATTGGGAATTAAAATAAATAATTACTTCGGTACGGTTCGCTAGTCTCGACTAGTTTGGAAAAACCATAATTTGGTTTGAAATGGCATCCAAAGGAAGATTAAAGAATAAATTCAAAGAATTTATCTTGGATAAAATTAATGGGAACCTTTCCCTAAGAATATGAAATTTAGAAACTAGCTGTAGGTTAGCTAAGAAGAATGGTTTCCTGGGTATTGATCTGATGTTGGTTTCGGCCTTCGGGGTTAATATTTGGGAAATTGTTCTCTTGTTGATTTACGGTTAGTGGCTGCTAAATTGGAATGAGGCGTATGTTGTGTTTGTGTAACATTCGTTTTAATATACACGGGTTGTTCGAAAAGGCCGGGTTTATACCAATTCTGAATAACCGATTCGACGTTATGTCGAAGACGAAGACGGTGGTTGAAGACCGGAAGTCTTCACATCGTTTGGGTGATTACTGATGATCTTGATTGGGCTGTACACCCAAGATGAGGGAATCAGTTGGTGGTCGTCCAGACGTACTTGGAGATCGATGGATATGCGAGGAAAGTGCCTCCGGTTTCGTTCAGACCCAGAACGAACTTGTAAATGGATTGTGTGTCTGACATTGGATTTTATTCTGTGTTGATTGATTTCTGTTAAATATATATCTGTTTGGCGGCGGAGAATTTATTCTCTTGCTTAACGCCCTTCTCTGAGACGTACGAGCTTAGAGGTTATATATTGATAGATATCAATCGCATGGCATGAATTGCCTATGTGGCATGCTGAGTTGCATGGATCAAGGCTTCTGTTGAAAAGCAAAGTCTTGTGGTTGATGATCAAAGCACGGCCTACATGGCAACTTTGTGTATAACGTGAATTCGCGAGCCTCACACCTCGGTATGAGTTAAAAACGGGATAAGGACTGCAGGGAGAGCACGGCGTTTCTTTCTAGCTTTAGTGGTGTCAGTGACTTACCAGCCCTGACATTTATATACTTTTCACCTATGTGGTTGTTGGATGAGGCGCCTCGATTTTAGGTCTGTAAGGACCGGGAAACGCGTGTTCAGGAATAACTAATCCTCAAACGTAAGAGAGGACCGGCCCTGAAGCATCCAGGGGTTACCCAAAGTGTGTAGTCCTGAGGCATTTGCTAGAGTGTCTCGAAACGGCGAGGAGCTTGCCCCTTGCCTTGACTCATGACGGAAATCCAATTTCCAATACGTGTATTGCGGTTTTAATTGTAGAACTAGTATGGCGACATGATATATGGTACCCATGCCGTCTATGATTTATATTTATGATTGAAATTGTTTTGACACTATACACTTATTATAGTATCAAATGATTTGTTTTAAACGTACCAAGCATGTTTGGCTATTATAAGGGAAAACCCTATCCTCCGGCTTGCGTTGCATTGTGTGATGGGACCTGGATCTTATAATAGCTTCATTTTTCGAAAAAGAATTGCGTTGTTTATTCTATGCACTGGTATTCCTGGGAGGAAACTCGTTCCGTGTTATACGGCGTGGTCCCTTGAATTACTCTCTTTTAAAGTAAAGTTTTAAATAACTGCTTTAGTTCTCACACCAATCACATGACTGACCTGGAGTTTATTGTTCTAACCTAAACTCTGGTTGCCCTTATTTTCGACACGAGCAGCTAGTAGTTTTGGTTTTGCAGATTTATATTCACAGGATCCTGGTTTACAGCTGTAATGATGCTCGGAAAGCTCTGTATCCGTGTTTTACTTTCAGTTGTGTTTTGTATTATTTTTCCGCTGCAGTACTGTACTTAAATCTCTGATATTTATCGAATGTAATTTATTCTATTATACTCTGTATGTTTTTGTATCTGATGGAATAGTTGTAATAGCAATGAAATGTTCTTCCGTCTGCGTTCTATTTTGTCCTATTCTCAAAACGATCAGGGGTTTCGAACGGTCTAGATCGGTTTAACGACTGATCCGGATCGAGCGAAATTCCCGGCCGTCACAAATATTTTGATCCTTTAATCATATAAACTAAGATTCTATTTTTTAAATCTAAAAGGATTTCCCTACCATAAGTAATCACAAATACGATTACATGGCTTGTGTTGTTAGTTCAGTCCATATCAGACTGATTAACTATGGATAAAGAAACGGTAAACATTTTTGAATATATGGTGGTGATAGAAGAACGATAACGTTTTCTATAATTAATCAAGCTATTATGGTACAAAATCACAAACGGTGAAACACAAAAGTGAGATCTAATATATAAAGCCCAAACTAAACCGTGCAACATTTGTAGATGTTGTAATGTCCTGGTTTTTAACTGACTTTGTTAAACAATAATTATTGATTATATTAATGGTTAATTAAATTAAACTGGTTAGAATTGGAGTTAATACTTGAGAGGATTAAAATTTTCTTTTTATTTAAATTCCTATGTATATATGTGTATATTAATTTATTATTAAAACATTTAACATATCTATATATAAAAAATAAGGATATAAGTGATGTTTTATCTTTTGTTTTATATTTATAATTAGATTTTAGCTTATGTAAAAACCAATATATAATGTAAATATTGCATTGCTTCTTATATAAGAAAAACACGTACATATGAAAATGTAAACCTTTTGTACTTATGACCATAAATTCATTGAATAAAATCTTTTGATGTGGATACAAATATAATGTTTAAATCAATAGGATGCTTAGGCAATGGAAGCTTAGAACCAAAGCGTACATTAATATATTCGTGGTACATGAGTTGCACATATATGTATGTACCAAACATAGGATAACTATGCCTATGTATACATAGGAAACAACGAAAACAAATTTATACATGTGTTAAAAACCATGGCCGATCATACATAGCTAGGAGGAACCACAACTAATATCCTAGGCGCAAGTACTATTCTTTTTAATCAAATGTATTTGCTTCTTTTCAATCAAATGTACAGGCAGCCTCAAGCTTTAGATAGCTTGAATTACTTAACACCAAGGTATGCTTTTATAATCAATATTTTCACATGGTCTTATACTTCATTCCTTTCTACAGTGACCTGCGCTTCAGCATCCATAAAATCAAAACTAGACTAGACTTAGCACTAGAAATAGGTGACAACCATGTTTTCAAATCAAACTACGTAGCTGAGTTACTTAAGGACCAAGCACCACTTTTTAAAGGAAATCTTGCATATGCTTTGTACAAGCTTTGTGTACTTAATTAACCTGGCTACTTACCACTTAAAAATAGAAATTTCTTCTCAATCATAGTTCACTTGAGAAGAAACAACATAACTCCCCTTCAATCATCAATTTACACAACTATGAAAACAACCTAAATTAATTGTTCAATCAACAGACATATAGCTGAAGCATAGCTTCAGCTACCTCTGTCTATTCCTCTGCATGCAAGCAGATATAACATTACTTTATTCATTTTTTTCACCTATAATTACATACCTAAAACACACATATACACACACACACAAATCATTCGAGCTAAGAAAAATTGGATAGGAAACCTGAAGAGAGAAACTTAGGCACAAATAAAAAACAAGAACAGAGAACACCAAAGAAGTGAGTGAACTCAGCTTTTAACCTCTGTTAAATCAATACATTGATTGTTATTGAATGTTTACTGGTAGTTATATTTGTATACATGTTTGGATATGTAGTACACCATTTGTATTACTTGCAATTGATCTGTTGTTGGCATAGAACCATGTGTAAAACACTTAAACAAGCCTCTGACCTATAAACAGAAGCATAAATGAGTAAACCCTTCACTGTTTACCCTTTTAGACCATGCCATGATCATTGATGCTTATATATATGCCTACACTTGTCTATAAATATGTTAAACCTATTTCATACCAAATATTTGATCGTATTAGACTAAAATCCTGCAATTTCTTTTATTGCTTAACTATTGTGTACAATATGGTAAACCCTTCCAACACTTTAAAAACCATTATCTTATTTTCTATTAGATGTTAGGCTCTGATTCCTTCATGATAAATGTTCAATTAGATCTCTAGTACATGTTAAAAATAACCCCGTTGTGTAATGGGACATATATATATGGTTTGTAATATATAGTGAAAAAAGGATTGGAAACCAAATATTTCAACCACCTTAATTTCGATTTTCAAGTAGTTAAATATTTTTGTATTCTTAAAACGTGAATTTAGGATGTGCTAGACCAAAAAGTCATTCTAACACTCAATAGACGGATAATTCTAGAGAATAATAACTCAAAAATGATGAAAGAGCAATCAATACACAAGATTTATAGTGGTTCGCTAACGAGCCTACATCCACTTTATACTTCCTTGATTGATGAATTGGTTTCAAATACGATGGTAATAACCACTCAATCTCACTAGCACAATCAATAATCTCTCCAATTTCGTTGAAATATGCTATAGAACTTAGAGAACAATATGAAATAAACAAAGAGATTTCTGAAACACTCCAGCTCCGTTAAGGTCACTCACAAAGGGAATGCCTTAACTTCGATGGAGCATTATAAGCAAAAGACACAGATAATTTACAAGACATATGTATATATATATAAGCAGCGGAAAATAAAACCAACTTTTTTTCAAACATGGTTCATAACAAAGCATTATAGCAAAATGTTTCAAAACCAACTTCCAAATCATTACATCATAATTTCTTTCTTGATTATTATATAAAGGAGCAGAAATCATAAATAAAACTGCATAAATCCCCAAGTCTAGTGTGTCCAAAGCCATAGCCAAAGATAATAGGTTCCAAGCCATACATCATAGAGTCTTCAAGCTTGGAAAGATGAACGGTCCAAATTAAGCTGAGCTATTCCCTCCTTAGCTACCTGAGGGGGGGGGGGGGGACGGAAGAAAAGAAGACGAAAGAAAAATGGGTCAGACATAAGTCCGAGTAAGTCTAGTGACTTTTCAGTGTGTGAATAAGGAGAAGGGTCATGTTAGGAATAAACTGAAAAATAGGACCATACCAGAATAACTAACTAACATAAACCAAGATAAGGAAGTTTAAACCGAATTTACTATCGCACCCATGTCTAATTCTCTGCACCTATTTATACTTGTCCCAACTGGCACCCCATATACATGGTGAAATGATCCCCTTATATCGATCGGCTCCTACTCGCATGCATTTATCACGTGTGTCATTCCGCCCCTCCGCTTGACTGTAGATACCTGTGCTGGTCCCACCACGGGGTGTAACAAATCCTATAGTGGCAACCCAACATGATTCAAGATGCACAGCGTATGACTATTGATGTCCAGTGCCTGCTTTTTCCACTCCGGAGTACGTGCATGCCCATACTCCGTCGAAACCTACACTGATGCACCACCCACCAACATTTTTGACTGCTTATAATCAGCCCAGTAAGAGTGCCCCATCCTGCCTAGTTCAGGGTACCATAATACATCTATGTGGGTTACTGCTGAAATGGGTCCCCGTTACTAGGGTTTCCTAGCCAACATGTTAAATTGATTAAGTGTCCAAATTTACCTAACCCCACCCATCCGTTTAGCTAACATGTTGAATTCGTTAAGTGTTTCCTTAATTGACTTAACCCTACCACTCTTGACATAGCTTTATTAGAGCACCAACCACTCATATTAGACAGGCATTGTTGTGGTCACTAGATGTGCCGGTCGGTTCCGGGCAGTTTTGCACTACAACTCAGCCTAACCTCGGGTCCTTTTTGGGCTCAATGCACTAACCACCCACATTAGACAGGTATTGTTGTGGTCACTAGATGTGTCGGTCGGTTTTGGGCAATTTTGCACCACAACTCAGTCTAACCTCGGGTTAGGCATATTTGTCTTTTCTAAATTTACATATTTATCCTTTTATGCTTATATGTAAATTTGTTAACAATTTATTGTCATGGCCCACTTTCCTTCTAAATCAAATTCATAATTTTTGGTAAGTAAATTATACCATTTCAATGCCATAACATTTATACGGTTATGAACAAAATATGTCAATTACATGTAGTTTCATGTTTTCCCCCAACGTTTCCCCCGTTGTACGTTCGCAAAGTTTCATAGGATGTTAGGCTCGACGTTTTAGCCTAACTTATAAAACAAAAAAGGGAAAAAGAGAAACTTGCAACATTCCAACATCATACAAAAATATGGATCTAACTACAGACGTGTCACATGAATTTGGCATAATATACTTTCAATTATGAACTTGCAAACTAGATCTATGCAACATGAATCATAAAATAATTGTATTACATAAAACTACCAAAATCTAATTAGACATGTAGTGGTGAACTTTCATAGGGGTTAAATCAAGATAACATAGATCTAACATAAAGGCATATGGATCTAATATATAAAGTTGTAGATCTAAACTTATAGGTTTACATAATCATGTTTTTATTCTATAAACTTGCATGTTTTCATAACATTATAACATCACCTAACTTGTATAAACATGGCATAATTTCCAAATTGACATACAACATATAGATGTCATCAACAAATTATACAAGGTCGTAGATCTAAACATGTATGCATAATGGATCTAAACAATTAGGCATAAACGACATGACTTGGCCTAAAACTTGTATGAATCATAATATCACCAAACGTACATATGATAATTTCATTCCCAAATTCCTATACAACATCATAGGTTTATTCACCAATTTCCACGTAACATGATAGGTTTGATAGACCACAATAGTTCATAGGCATATATGATAGAATAGACATGAATAAACATGAATCAGTATCACATACAACTTGATACAATTCTATTTTGTAATTCATTACAAACCATGTCTTTAATTTATTCACATCTGAAAGATAATTACACTTACAACCAAAAAGGAATTCTTGAGTTCTAGGATCTGTATTATGAAACTGAATTGCTTGCCTTTGATGTAGACTAATCGTTGAATTCTCTTAGATGAATTAGATTTGATTTGATTTTTGATGTAGCTTATATCTTGCCTTTGAGTTGAAAGAAATGACGGCTATTCTAGGTTCACCATTGACGGCATGGCGGCTCTTGGTATGAATATTTGTGATTTAGGGTTGAGAGTTAGGTTGCTTTTATAGAGGTTTAATTAATTTAGAGCCGTCAGATTAACCCTAGAAGCAATCAAGACCATCCAGTCAAGATAGGATAACACCTCAGACCTAATGACTCAACAAGGAGTCGAAATTCATTATCTTTTCAGATCTGCCCGGGGGGGAAGGGGTAGGTCGACTCCTAGGTCGACCTGTAAGGTAGGTCGACACTAGGGTCGACTCCCTGGTCGACCTGGCCTGGGGCGGGAATATTCCTGCCCTGCCCTCTTCTGTGTTTAAATTTGAATTTTGAATTTTGGAAACTTCCGAAGGCCATAACTTCTTCATACGAAGTCCAATTCACGCAAACTCGGACTCTATCTCAACCAGAATTCCGAGACGAACGCAATGGCGTAACCCTTAATTATCACATTTAAAATTAATTATTCTTTAATTCGTTACTTTAGGGTTTACAGAAAATACGACGTGTTACATTCTCCCCTCCTTAAAGGATTTCGTCCCCGAAATATTCAAGTCAAGAAGAATGTATATCCTACCATCCAATCGTCCATCTACTCAACCATCAACTACAGGCATCTATTGTCCTTAAAAGACTTCTAATGCTTCATGATTATATGATAGTGTGTGTACGTGTCCTTATCTAATGCAAAATCAGGTTGTCTACTGATTCAGTTGACCTCCTTAATGCAAGTCATGTCAGTATCATGCGTCCATAATGTATGTAGTCATCCCTAATCATAATTCTACATGAGTGCACAATCATTCATACAAATGCAACATCCACATGATAACACATAAAGCTTCAATCATATTCAAGTACATATATGCAATATGAAAGTGACTGAGCCGATCTAATAGCTAAAGTGTGTGTATATGCATCCACGAGCAACCACTAGCAACCACTTGCAACCATCAATCATAACATGTTTCAAATACACGTTTACATCCATTGGTTTCTACCTAAGGATCGAGAATAGCATTGAGGAAAATACTAAAAAGATAGATACGAGCATGAACAAACTTACGGAAAAAGAGATCAAAGATGTACCCTCAAAAAGAAAAGGGGTAGGTTGCGCGTATTTTGCCCTCAGTCTCCCAAGTCGCGTCTTCCTCTGCGTCACTCGATTGAACTTTTACAAGTTTGACTTTGCGATTGCGTAGCTTTTTGACTTCTGTACCCAAGATACGAGTTGGTACTCTTCTCATAGTCGCCTCTCGTTCTACTTCTACGTCCTCTAATGTGCTTGGTTCGACCACTTCCGCAGACTCATGTAGGCACTTTCATAAGTGAGAAAGGTGAAAGACATTATGAACTCTCGCCAATCTTTCGGGCAGCTCTACTCTGTAAGCCATCTTCCCAATCCTTTCAATGATAGGAAACGACCCTACAAATCTTGGTGCCAACTTTCCTATGGACCCGAAGCGAACGACGTTCCTCAAAGGAGATAGTTTAAGGAAAATCCTATCCCCAACCTCAAACTCAAGGTCGATCCTTCTCTTATCTGCGTAGGACTTCTGTCTATCTTGTGCAATCTTCATTCTTTTTCATATCAAGTCCACTTTCTCTGAAGTTTCTCTAATCATATCTAGTCCAAGTATGGGCTTATCTGCAGACTCCCACCAACAAGTTGGTGATCGTCACAGTCTTCCATATAAAGCTTCAAAGGGTGCCATGCCTATGGTGGCTTGGTAGCTATTGTTGTAGGCAAACTCCACCAAAGGAAGATAATCCTCCCATGTTCCTCTGAAGTCAAGAATGCAAAATCTCAAGAGGTCTTCTAACACTCTGTTAACTCTTTCTGTCTAACCATCGGTTTGGGGGTGATAGGCCGTGCTTAAGCATAACTGTGCGCCTACAGCTTCTTGCAAACTCCTCCAAAACTCGCTCGTAAAGATAGGATCTCAGTCACTCACTATGCTGGAGGGTATCCCATGGAGTCTAACTATTTCTTTATGGTAAATGGATGCTAAAGATGAGGCAGCCCTCCTATTTTTAACGGGTATAAAATGGGCTCTCATTGTGAGTCTGTCCACTATTACCCAAATACTGGTATTGCCCCTTCTTGACCTAGGCAGCCCATCAATAAAGTCCATTGAAATGCTATCCCATTTTCACCGCGGGACTTCTAGAGGATGAAGCAAACCACCAGGCTTCTTTTGCTCCACTTTGACTTGCTGGCATACTAAGCACTTCGAGACGAATTCTGCTACATCCCTCTTCATGCCATCCCAAAAGAAAACCCTTTTGATGTCTTTGTACATTTTGTCTCCACCGGGGTGTATTGTCAACTTAGAATGGTGTGCTTCTTCAAGAACTTTCTTTACCAAGTCCTTGCTTGTGGGACGCATAGCCTTCCACCCCGCCTCAACCAACACTTATCATCGATGGAGTATCTATTGAGGTGACTAAAAGTCTCACCCCTACTCAACTTATCTATCACATCAACTAGCTGAGGGTCTTCATGTTGTGCGGTCCCTATTGAGTCCAAAAAGAGCAGGCCACACCTCTAGCGATGTTAACAAACCAGTCGCATGATCGACAAAGGGTCTAAAATCAAAGTTGGATATGTACTCCAAGCCCTACCTTTCAACAAACAGAGGGCTTAAGGTCAGCTTCTTTCTACTCAAGGCGTCCGCTACTTCATTGCCCTTGTTAGGGGTATAGGAAATCTCGAAATCGTAGGATGCCAAGAATTCCATCCACCTTTGTTGCCTCAAGTTAAGATCTTTCTACGAGAAAAGGCACTTCAACGGTTTATGGTCATTATCAAGCTTTTAAATCTCCCCGAGATTGCCGAGATGAAAAATCCGAGATATTAGCCAAAATCTGAGATTTGGCAGCTAGTTTAGTTATAAGTGTTTCAAATATCTCCTGAGATAGCCGAGATATTTTTTCGAGATATTGGCCAAAATCCGAGATTTAAAACCTTGGTCAGTATGCAATTCAAATTTCTCACCTAGGAGATAACGCCGCCAAGACTGAAGCGCAAAGACGATGGCAGCCAACTCTAGATCGTGGGTTGGGTAGTTTTTCTCATGTATTTTCAACTGCCTGCCTCCATAAGCTACTACCTTCCCTTCTTGCATCAAGACAGCACCTAATCCCGTACCGCATGCATATGTGTATACGGTAAACATCTTGCTCCCATCCTGCAATGTCAGAACTGGGGCTGTTGTTAGAGCTCTTTTTAGCGTTGGAAAGCAATATCGCAATCCAAATCCCAAGTGAAAGTTAAGTTCTTCTTTGTTAACTTTGTAAGTGGAGCTGAGATTTTCGCAAAATCTTTGATGAACTTCCAGTAAAATCTCGCTAGCCCGATAAAGCTTCGGACTTCGGTTGCATTCCTTGGGAGCTTCCAATCTTGCACTGCAACTACTTTTGCGGGGTCCACGGCTAACCCTTCCTTGGATACCACATGTCTAAGAAATCTTACTTCCTCTCTCCAGAAGCGGCATTTGGAGAATTTGGCTTTCAGTTGAT
Source organism: Allium sativum (assembly GCA_030737875.1). Taxonomy (NCBI): domain Eukaryota; kingdom Viridiplantae; phylum Streptophyta; class Magnoliopsida; order Asparagales; family Amaryllidaceae; genus Allium; species Allium sativum. Next base: position 250,308,586 of record CM060918.1, on the reverse strand, counting down.
GTGCACGAAGAGTATCCATGACTTCCTTTAGATGCTGAGCATGCTCTTCCTCACTCTTCGAGAAAATCAAAATGTCGTCCACGAAGACCACTACAAACTTACTGAGGAGCTCCCTAAACACCCTGCTCATCAAATCGACGAAATAAGACGGTGCATTTGTCAAGTAGAAAGGCGTGACAAGCCACTCGAAGAAACCATCCGGAGTTCTGAACGTGGTCTTGTCAATGCTGTCTTCAGCCACTCTTAGCTGATGAAACCCGATAGCTAAATCTATTTGGGAGAAAACCGATGCACCTACAAGTTGATCGAACAAATCGTCTATTCTTGGAAGTGGCTGCGTATTCTTCTTCATCAGCTTGTTTAGCTCCCTATAATCAATGCGTAGGCAAAGCAAACCGTCCACTTTAGTTGCGAGCACTACTGAAGCACCCCATTCAGAAATACTTCGCCTTATAAACCCCTTCTCAAGCAACTCTTTAACTTGCTTGCTGAGTTATTTCCTCTCCCTTGGAGCCATGTGTCTAATGGGTAGAGCAACGGGTTTTGCATTATCAACGAGGTATATGCGGAAGTCTATCTCCCGCTTCGGAGGTAACCCTTTAACCTCTTCAAAGACATCCGAGTATTCACGGACTACTCTAACAGACTGCAAATTCTCAATAGACGCATCAAGAGATTCTAGATAGCTAAGCATAACTGAGTTCATGGGATTACAAGAAATTTCGAGAGTGTTACCAAGGCGAGTCATGAGTCTAACCACTCTCTTTTCACAATCGAGGATGGCACCATTACTGGATAGCCAATCCATGCCTAGAATCAACCCATAGCCCGTGAAGCCCAAAACATAGGCATTGCATCTAAACACCACACTTAATATAGAAATTTCCAAATTCAAACAAATCATTGACAAATAAGTTTAGCCCCCAATTGGATTTGAAACAACCAAGGTATCCTCTACTAAACTGGTATCTAGGTGCAGAGATTCAACTAAAGCAGTAGATATAAAAGAGTGTGAATGCGCCAGAATCAAAGAATGTACGAACAGGATGCTCAAAAAGATAAACTATACTCTCAACAGAAACATTTCTACCTTGTTCTCGCGGAGGTGCCACAAGAGCGTGAACCTGCCCTCCAGAAGTAGACCGAGCTCTCTGCCCTTGCCCTTGCTTTCTTAGGCAGTCCCTAGCCATGTATCCTGCCTCGCCGCAATGGAAACAGCTACCCATCTTCCTTTTCTTCTTCCTGCAGTCCTTAACCAGATGTCCAGGAATGCCACAAAAATTACACTTCCTCTTGTCACGGGATTTGTTGTTCTTCCCACCTTTCTTGGAGTCTGTCTTCTTGCTCTGTGATCCTTCCCCTTTCTTATCCTGAGATGCTTCCACTTTTGTCTCCTTCTTGCCAACCTTATCTTCTTCTTGTAACAGTGCCATGTCCACAGTCCCTCATAAGTCGCACACAAAGGTATATGGGACATAGCTACGCTGTGCAGTGGCTAATTCAATTCTTTAACAAAGCGGAGAGCCTTCTTATGTGGAGTGTTCACTAACTCCAATCCGAACCTAGCCAGCTGATTAAATTGGTTAATGTACTCCTTGACCGACATACTTCCCTGTTTGAGAGCAAAGAACTTCTCCATCTATAGGCTTCGTTCATCTTGTGAGAGGAATTTCATTTCAAACCTCATTCTAAAATCCATCCAAGTTTCAATCGGTCTTTCAGCGTTAGTGACTTCCTACCGATATAAGGCTTCATCTTTGAGCAACCATACCGCCAACTGTATTTTCTGCCTATCATCCACTTTGAAGATATCGAACAAATCCACAGTCTCTTTGAGCCAGTTTCTTGCTCCCACGAAGGATCCATTTCCATTAAAGTTCTTTCCACCCATGGCTCTAAAGTCCCTACATATTTTTGAGAAAGCATTAGCATGAGGAGGAGGGATCGCAGCAGCTGGGGGAGGAGGAACGTCTGTTGGGCATGCGGCATTAGACCTAGCTTCTAGGTACCTTATGAACCAGCCAGGCACCGGCATGCCCTCAGGAAGGTTAAGATCCCAAGACATGCTGAAATGAAAAAGGAAGGATTCAAAAAAAAGGATAGAAAGATAGTGCATATGGCTTTTGGGGGATTATGCCTTTTTAAAACTAAACACTTTTTCTTGAAAAATGCTTCTTTAAACTTCTTTTTGAAAAACAATTTTCAAAATTTTTATCTGATCTAGTAAACCTTTGCTCTGATACCAAGAGAAACACCCCACCTCCGTTAAGAGTGACAAAGGGAATGCCTTAACTTCGATGGAGCATTATAGGTAAAAGATATAGACAATTTATAAAGACATATGTATATATATAAGCAACGGAAAATAAAACTAACTTTATTTCAAACACGGTTCATAACAAAACATTACAGCAAACTGTTTCAAAACCAACTTCCAAATCATTACATCATAATTTATATCTTGATTATTATATAAAGAAGCATAAATCATAAATAAAACTGCATATATCCCCAATTCTAGTGTGTCCAAAGCCATAGCCAAAGATAATAGGTTCCAAGTCGTACATCATAGAGTCTTCAAGCTTGGAAAGTTGAACGGTCCAAATTAAGCTGAGCTATTCCCTCCCTGGCTACCTGAGGGGGGGACAGAAGAAAAGAAGACGAAAGAAAAATGGGTCATACATAAGTCTGAGTAAGTCTAGTGACTTTTCAGTGTGTGAATAAGGAAAAGGGTCATGATAGGAACAAACTGAAAAACAAGGCCATAACAGAATAACTAACTAACATAAACCAAGATAAGGTAGTTTAAACCGAAGTTACTATCGCACCCATGTCTAATTCTCTGCAGCTATTTATACTTTCCCAACTGGCACCCCATATACATGGTGAAATGATCCCCTTATATCGATCAGCTTCTACTCGCATGCGTTTATGACGTGTGTCATTCAGCCCCCCGCTTGACTGTAGATACCAGTGCTGGTCCCACTATAGTGTTTATCAAATCCTACGGTGGCAACCCGACACGATTCAAGATGCACAGTGTATGACTACTGATGCCCAGTGCCTGCTCTTCCACTCCGAGTACGTGCACGCCCATACTTCGTCGGAAACGCACCACAAGCCGATGTTTTTGACAGCTTATAATCAGCCCAGTAATCATGCCCCACCCTGCCTAGTTCAGGGTACCATGATACATCTATGTGGGTTACTGCTAAAATGGGTCCCCGTTACTAAAGTTTCCTAGCCAACATGTTAAATTGGTTAAGTGCCCAAATTTACCAAAACCCACCCATCAGTTTAGCTAACATGTTGAATTGGTTAAGTGTTTCCTTAATTGACTTAACCTTACCACTCTTGACTTAGCATTATTAGAGCACCAACCACTCGCATTAGACATGTATTGTTGTGGTCACTGGATGTGTCGGTCGGTTCCGCGCAGTTTTACACAACTACTCATTCTAACCTCGGTTCCTTTTTGGGCTCAATGCACTAACCACCCACATTAGACAGGTATTGTTGTGGTCACTGGATGTGTCAGTTTTACACCACAACTCAGTCTAACCTCGGCATAGGCATATTTGTATTTTCTAAATTTACATATTTATCCTTTTATGCTTATATGTAAATTTGTTAACAATTTATTGTCATGGCCCACTTTTCTTCTAAATCAAATTCATAATTTTTGGTAAGTAAATTATACCATTTCAATGCCATACCATTTATATGGTTATGAACCAAATATGTCAATTACATGTAGTTTCATTTTTTCCCCCAACGTTACCCCCTTGTACGTTCGCAAAGTTTCATAGGATGTCAGGCTCGACGTTTTAGCATAACTTATAAAACAAAAAGGGGGAAAAGAGGAAATTGCAACATTCCAACATCATACAAAAATATGGATCTAACTATAGATGTGTCACATGAACTCGGCATAATATACTTTCAATTATGAACTTGCAAACTAGATCTATGCAACATGAATCGTAAAATAATAGTATTACATAGAACTACCAAAATCTAATTAGACATGTAGTGGTGAACTTGCACAGGGTTTAAATCAAGATAACATAGATCTAACATAAAGGCTTATGGATCTAACATATAAAATTGTAGATCTAAACATATAGTTTCACATAATCATGTTTTTAACCTATAAACTTGCATGTATTCATAACATGATAACATCACCTAACTTGTACAAACATGGCAAAATTTCCAAATTGACGTACAACATATAGATGTCATCACCAAATTATACAAGGTCGTAGATCTAAACATGTATGCATAATGGATCTAAACAATTAGGCATAAACAACATGACTTAGCCTAAAACTTGTATGTATCATAATATCACCAAACGTACATATGATAATTTTATTCCCAAATTCCTGTACAACATCATAGGTTTATTCACCAATTTTCACATAACATGATAGGTTTGATAGACCACAATAGTTCATAGGCATATATGATAGAATAAACATGAATAAACATGAATCAACATCATATACAACTTGATACAATTCTATTTTACAATTCATTACAAAACATGTCTTTAATTTATTCACATCTGAAAGATAACTACACTTACAACGAAAAAGGTATTCTTAAGTTCTGGGATCTGTATTCTGAAACTGAATTGCTCGCCTTTGATGTAAACTAATCATTGAATTCTCTCAGTTGAATTAGATTAGATTTGATTTGATTTTTGATGTAGCTTCTATCTTGCCTTTGGGTTGAAAGAGATGACGACTATTTTAGGTTCACCATTGATGGCATGGTGGCTCTTGGTATGAAAATTTGTGATTTAGTGCTGAGAGTTAAGTTGATTTTATAGAGGTTTAATTAATTTAGAGCCGTCAGATTAACCCTAGAAACAATCAAGACCATCCAGTCAAGATAGGATAACACCTCAGCCCTAATGACTCAGTAGGGAGTCAGAATTCATCATCTTTTTAGATCTGCACGGCGGGGGGGGGGGGGGTAGGTCGACCCCCAGGTCGACCTGTAGGGTAGGTCGACACTAGGGTCGACCCCCTGGTCAACCTGGCCTGGGGCGGGAATTTTCCTGCCCTGCCATCTTCTGTGTTTAAATTTGAATTTTGAAACTTCTGAAGGCCATAACTTCTTCATACGAAGTCCAATTCATGCAAACTCGGACTCTATCTCAACCAGAATTCCAAGACGAACGCAATGGAATAATCGTTTCCCTTAATTCTCACATTTAAAATTAATTATTCTTTAATTCGTTACTTTAGGGTTTACAGAAAATACAGGGTATTACAATATCGTTGGTGATGAAGTTTGAGTAGATGGAGAGCCAAAGGATCCTTCCAATTGGGGTGTTTTGGTGTACTTATAGATGTAGAAAACAGGCAGGTCGGATGCCACGTGGGGCCCATCCCACAAATCTTGGAAATGGATGATCCACAATGAGGACAACACATCAACAATATGGGTAAGTGGGTGGTAACCGCTTCGAATTTGTAGGAACGTGGTATGTAACTGTCTTAGGACTGCGGCTGTTGAATCGGATCAGTAGAGGGGGTCCCAAAACGAATCGTCGCTTGTCATCTTGGGCCGATCTGTGCATTCCGATCTGATCCGCTCTCTGGTGTTTGGTGGTAATGAAGATAGCATCCAATTCGACCTGGTATTTCTTCTAACGCCTGATACAATGGTTTCTTCTCTTCAATGGTCTATGTCTTTCACCTTTAAGTGTATCCAACATTCAATTATTAAGCATTGTATAGCCTGGTTACAAAGAAGGCTAACATTTTGTCCCCTCGAAGTACGTTTCATTGGAAATGAGTTGTGCTTAGAATCAGATAACCATTCTATTCTTGAATCGGTGGCAATCAGCGGTTGTGTCTATCTGTAGAATCACGATACTTGATGAAACTATGCTTCTTGACCCTAATGATACATCTATGAATACGAAGTCCGATTCATAGTCATTTTCATTATGTCTAACAAACTGGAGTTTCTGAATAGGGTATAAATTAGTTTCTAGGTAGATTCTACGACTTTTTTGTTATAAAAATTTCAACTACTCAATTCTATAATATTGTCTTACTTGTCTATGCTCACATATTTGTGCAAATTTGAGAAATTTCCTTGGATCTTCTTCATTTTTAACGTGGTTCGTGTTTACTTATATGTTGTTTTGCCAGAATTTTACAGAGTGGGTCGGTTCGAGGCTGTTCGAATCGCCTTCTCACTTGATCTGCTCGCTACTGGACTGCTTTCATTACTTTAATCAATGGATCGGTCAGGCCCATCTTGTCAAAGAATATGAAAAGCCTATCTAACCCATTATATAAACCATTCCCCACTCCCTTTCTCTTTTAACTTTCCATCGCTGTTTCCCCAAAATTTAACTAGAAACTCTGAATGCTTCTTCATTAATTTCACTACGATTTCTAAATTCAAACATAGTTAGGATCGAATTTCATGTTTCCTTTCATTTAATCTTTTATTTTGCATAGGTTATCTGCAGATTCACTTGTTAATTCGTGTTGTTTTGGCTAAATCAACGGTGAAATTGATGTCGAGACCACCTGGAATGCCGCCGTCGATGGAGATGTCTCCGTCACCTCCAGGCGATGGCGTGGACGAGTGTGGTTGGCGTTAAGGAATTTGACATTATGGTTGGCCCCTAATCTTGATAGAAAAGGAAGGATGATAGGGGTTCGACTCTTGGTGGAAGAAGGGAGGAAGTAGGTGTTGAATCAGATAGGATAAGGACGGTTCGGTTTGGAAATGATGACATTAAAGAAGACTTAAAAAATGCACAAGTGAAAGTGTTAGGTTTCAAAGAGTTGGATCGGTTCGGTTCGCTGTTCACATATCCGAACAAATATAACTTCACAAGATGCCAATCCGAGCCGACCTCGCTTCTCTCTTAGATTCGAACTTACCTAATTTATTTTCTTGAAAGCCTTCGACCCGATCTGATGAATTTGTTCAAGTCTTTCTGACCCGATCCGACGCCTTAGTATACGCAAAACCTCTGAAACGATCCAATGCTTGTACACACAGACCTCCGAACCGATACAATGCCTTTGATATGGAACATATGCATAATCCTGATCTAATCATTTGGACTTAGTTAAAACTAAAGTTTTGACACTGTGAAACTGTGCCACACAACTTTGCATATAGCTCAACCGAAAGAAATTACGGCTTATAAACTCGTGGACTGTTAGGATAGAGCTTTATGAACTGGACATTCTTGAACTGAATTGACAAACGATCATTTAGCTCTCTTTTATACTGCATTCTACTCTGCTTACTTTGTATTTTCTGATTTCAGCACTGCACACACCTACACAAATTAGTACACACAGGGGGCACTAGAAACCACACTCTAATTTTTGTCATCTCCTGGATAGTACAGTAATCATGTCTAGAGGACGCTCAACTAGATTGTCAGAGAGAACCGAAGCTTCATGACCATCTAAAAACCCTAATCCCAAGGATGTTTCATCTACTTCAGACATAGAATGGGATATCGCAGGCTCAGACTACGAGATAACAATTCATGAGAGTGGTGAATCGTCTAGGAGTGAGGTTTCCATGGATGAAGAAGAAGAAGGAGGAATGTAAGACAATCGCTCCTGACGAATTTGGGAATGTAACTATCTTCGACTCACCTGACATTTCCATCCAGTCGATAATCGACGAGCCCTAACTTAGACACATATGTTTAAGACATGGGATTATTTGCAATAAGATCAAGGTAGCAAATAAAGAAGATCGGCCTCACAGTCCACCTAAAGGATACATGGCAATTAGTCGGTTGATGTGGATTGAAGGAGTATCCCTCCATTTCCACCATTCGACGTTGATTTTCTAAGGTGAATGCAGATTGCCCCAATGCAACTTCATCCCAATGCTTACGTGCATCTATACACATTGTAAATCGCTTACAAGAAGATTCTGGGAAAAGAGCTTATATTCAAAGATGTAAATTTTTTCTATCACTTTAAACATTGAAGAAAGGAAACTCCATCTTTTGTGTACTTTGAATCTGTGCCAAAAAAGAAAATTATCAACGAAGCATTCAGCGGCAAAGTAGGAGACATGAAGTCTGAATGGTTCTAAATTAAGCATCAGATGGGATGCGTTAGGCAATGGCTTCAATCATGTAAGCCTTATACTTTAATGTTATGACTTCAATTCCCGCCACGAACATGCTAACCTGCCTTATTCTTTTGTAGTTACAAACCCGAAGAAAGAAGAGCATCAAGCATATCAGGATTGCTTGAACCATTTGCTAAACGGTAAACAAGACCACCTGAGTGTCAGAAACTGTTTAGTTGATGAGGTTCTACATAGGCAACATCTACTGGATATAAGGCGGGGCATTGCTTAAGCAGGTGTACCCTATACATATGTGCTCCCAATTGAGGAACAGGCTGTGGCTTAGACCGAGAAGGGGAAAGCTCGAAAGATCATGAAGTTGTCGGCTCCAGCCACGAATTGCAGTTAGGAGATAAAGGGTCAATAGGAGAGAAAAATCAGATTGTAGTCCTGCAAAGTCCTTCTCCATTTTCGACTCAAGACAACAAAGCTTTGAACATATCTGCCAAGGATAAACAACAAGGTGATGATCTAAAAGTTTCTTCTATTATTAAAAGGCAGTCATCTCCAAAGAATCCCTCTCCTATTAGGTCTCATATTGCGGATCTTCTTCCATAGACCCCATATTCGAGGGTATATCTAAACTTCCTTTACCGGACAAGATCTTTACTTCTAAGGATATTGGTTTGTCACCGTTCTTTCCCACATACGAAGAGGAAGCTACTCCTGAAAAAGATGGGGAGACTACACAGACAAACCTGGCTCTAGGTCCTGGTCCGTTGGGGGATCATTTAGGACACATGCATTACACTCACACTATATGTCACAGCACTAGTGTACTAGATTATCACTAATTTCTAATATTTGTTTATATAAATTCATAGGAGATATGCCATGCCACCGCTACTCTCCTTGAGATGTTCATTCAAGTATGCCTAGGTTTGATTCAGACATGGAGTATGATCGAGGTGATAGTCATGGGAGAGATAGCAGGAAACATCATGATTCAAACCATTATTATTCATGTTCCCATTCTCCTCCTCAGTCAGGTATCGATAAGCACAAGAGCTATCAGGACCATCGTGAGGGGGACAAATCACTACCCAAGGTTCAGACTCTTCCGAAGGAAACACGCCATCAGGAAAGGCAACCACCGAAGCATTCTGACCTACAGGATAGAACTAAAGTTTCCAACAAGGGGCAAAAGAAAGGTAAAACGACCCTTGTACCTACTGGGCGATGAAAAATCGAACTATCAACAACGAAAACTGTGACACTTGATTCCGATAATGAGGCTAAATTGAAAATTCCGAAGAAGCAATTTCCAGATCATCACTTCGGGAATATTATTTTCGTTTCTTCTCTCGAGCCAGTGCCTTCAAAATGGGTGGATGAAGTCAGGGCTAAAATAGATTTAGTGGACAAGCAATACATGGAAATGCACAAGTACTCGCGAAGCCTTTCCAAAATCATTCGGGACATGATAGCTGATGTGAATCATATGAAAGAGATAGTTGGTTACAATGAGAGTGTCCTGAAGAACACAGAAAAAGAGCTTGAGGATGCACATGCCCAGCTTGCTTTAGCGTAGCATGACATCAAAAACCGTACAGAGAAATATGATGAGCTGCAAAAACGCTATTATTTCGAGCTTGATTCTCATAGTCAGGAACATGCTACTTTGAAAATGCAAGTAGACGATGCAAAGTTGGAGAGTACCAATGCGAAGCTATGTTGTTCTCGTCTTGAATAGGAAAAAGCAGAATTAGCGAAGAGGAATGCTGAACTAGAGGTCAAACTAGCAGAGGTTGAAGAAAGAGCAGTCTTAGCCGAAGGAATGCAAATATTGCTTTAAAGTCCGCCTCTGATGCTGATGTGCAACTTGCCAAGGCCCAAAAAGAATTGGATGACTACAGTGAGCTCATGATAGAGTTCTTTACTCAGGTGATCCGATATCGAGATATTTCCTGGATCAAGAAATATGAGGCAAACTTGGTCAACTTATGAGACCAGGTGGTTAATTAGGAAAAGCAGTAACTCAAGGTGGATACGATTGATGAGGAAGAACTAATGAGAAAATATTTGAAAGATGATGAGTCAAAGCATGTAGCTGAAGTGCGTAAAATAATTCAAGCGGCCATGGAGGAGGAGAGATGCCGGATCAAGGGAAAAGAAACCGTTGAGGCCGGTTCTTCATCTATTGTTTCCGGGCCTACCGAGGCAGAGGGGTATGATCCTGGTCGTCCTGAGATCCCAAAAGCACCTCTCCTTTCTTCAATCATTGAATCAGCTTCCGACACCTCTGCTGCTCCCGCTGAAAAGTCATCCAAAGGTATCTCCACCTTTTCCCCTCAATTTGTTAAAGCCATTTCAACTTTCCGCCGTATTGTTGGGCAAACAATCAAAGAACCCAATTTTATTTTGAACTAATATCTTTTTCTTCTCATTATTTAGTTACAAAACCTAATAGAGAGGTCGAAGAGAAGCAAGGAGAAGCTGCTGATAAAGCTATCGTGTCATCCGGTACTGAGGCACCCAAGGAAGGAGACATGATAGAGGCTTTAAAGGACGATGATGAAGATAATGGAAATGAGGGAGATGACGATGTCATTGTGACTGGGGACTCGAGAGAGGCTAAAAATATGACTATGGCTGAAATAAAGGAAAAAACTAATGAGCTTCTGAAAGCTAAAGGAGAGGAATGATCCGACGAACCCCCAAACAGCATTCCCCTCCAGGCATTCCTCCGCAATCCGAATTAGTTGTCAAGATCTCTACTCGATCAATCACTGGAAGCTTAGCTCAGAAATCCTCTACCGATCCAAGTGTGACTCCTTTAGGCAAGAAAAAAAGAAACATATTCTACTGATGCTGAGCGAGAAGAAAAAGAGAAGCTCAAAGCTACTAAAAAGTCTAAATCCTCCCCAAATCCCGAATGAAATATAGTCCAGTCTTTTCATTTTGTTCTCCACTATCCTGCTGTTGTTGTTGCGAGTGTGGCTCTCGCATATATTTTGATTAGTTCCCTTATGTAAACATGCACTTATGTAAATAAAGTAGTTTGTTTCCCTGCAATGTCAAATATTTGCAAGTTTGTCATTTTTTTTCAATTAAATGCATTAGCAATCAAAACATTATCAATTTAAGTAACAAATGATAAATCACATCATAGATCAAACAAAAAGTCCCATACGAGCTTCCCTAAAAACAATAATTTGTGCAATATATGGTCATTATTAAGCTAAGTAGTAAACAATAGGGGGGTGTGATGTGTATGTGTATACCCCCAATCAACCTTAAATAAAATGCCTGTCCAGGGCTTGTTTTGGATTGATTAGGATTGACATTAGATTGCCCCCAATCCTTTAGTGTGGTAAGGATCTTTTTTCCTTGGCACTTGTTCTCGGTGCCTTTATACTCTCCTGTCGTATGCCCAGGTTAGAGTATGATCAAGACAGTCTTTTATCATGGTGCACCATCATGCCTTATCGATGTCGTCTTCCTGTCCTTTATACTCTCTCTCAAATCATGAGAGTTAGAGTCTGGGATGTCGTCTTCCCGTCCTTTACATTATCATGCAAATGGTCATCCCATTCACTCCGGTTTTCCTTCTACGCCCTATTTCTTAAGGCTGAGTCTCACCGATTCTAGTGTGTCGCTCGCTCTCAATTTTAGTTCAAGTTCTATATATTAAACCAGGAGAAAAATAATCACAAAAAATAAAGAAATAAATGCAATAAAGGTAAACGACATGCAATATTTTTATAGTGGATTGGCCAAATCATTGTCTACGTCCACATTATAAAATTTTGTTTATATCAACTAGACTGTCCTAGGCAAGTCATGCTTTTTTTACAGTTTATCGAACAACAGAAACAATACAATCTTAAATCAATAGGCCGTAAATGTTGGGCATTCCATGCCCTGGGGATTCATCTTTATCAATAGTCGTTAGCTGGAAACCCCCTTTATCAAGTTTCTGCTGTATGGCATACGGTCCTTCCCATTTTGAACCCAGAAAAATAAGGGTCGGGAAGACACGTTTCAAGACCAGATCTCCAGATTCAAAGGTACGTGGTCGAATCTTCCTGCTGTAGCATCGTGCAACTTGATGTCTATGCCTTGAGGCACGTAAATCTGCTTCATCTCTCTTATCCTCGATCGTATCCCAGGATTCAAGAAGAAGCGCTCTGTTAGTCATTGGTTCATAATACATTGTCTTATAGGATGGAACTTCCAACTCCACTGGAATGACTTCTTCTAATCCGAATGAAAGTGAGAAGGGGGTATGACCAATTGCTTATTTTACGTTGTTCCGTAAGCCCATAATGCTAGGGTAGATTCATCGACCCACATGGTTTTAGCCTACTTCAATCACTTCTTAAGAATGGACTTGATAATCTTGTTTACTGCTTCAACTTGTCCATTCGAATGTGGGTGAGCTACTACGGTGTATCTCTTCTCGATTTTGTATTTTTGGTAGAAATCTTTGAATTCGGTACTGTCGAATTGGGTTCCATAGTTGGTAATGACGGCCTTAGCAATTCTGAATCGGTAGACAATGTTTCTGACAACAAAATTGATCACCCACTTTATCGTGATTGTAGTTAACGGCTTGGCTTCCACCTATTTGGTAAAGTAACTATGGCCACGATTGCATATTTTGCTCTACCTTTGGTGATTGGTAGGCTTCCAATGATGTCTATTCCCCCACATAGCAAAGGACCATGGGCTCTCCATCGACTTAAGTTGACTAGGAGGTGCTCTAGGAATCTTTGCAAATTTTTGGCATCGATCGCAGCATCGTGAATAATCAGCTGCATCCCTGTTTACGATAGGCTAGAAGTAGTTGTACCATGATATTTTCTTTTCCAATGTTTAACCTCCGGTGTGATCTCCACATTCACCCTCGTGCACTTCTCTTAGTACATTTGATGTCGTCATGTGCTACACATCGGAGCAAGGGCACAAAAAATCCATGTTGGTAAAGGACTCCATACTGTATGATAAATTTTGATGCTTTGCGAACCACAACCCGTCTTTAACTCTTTTTCGTCTGAAGTGTTCCATTCGGAAGGAATTCCTTTATCGGAGTCATCCATGATTCTCATTCTGGCTCGGTTTCCAGCACTAGGTCAATTTCCATCTGATCAGTGCTTGGAAATGTTAACACTTCAATCAGGACCATTTATGTTTCCTCCGGGTTATCAGAACTAGCTAGCTTGGCTAAACTATTAGCCTTTTGATTGTTTGCCCATGGAATATGGGATATGCTATAATGTTTTATGTTGTCCGACAACTCTCTACTCTTTCCAAGTAAGCAAAAGTCGATGTCCTTTCGCTTGAAACTCCTTCCTTACCTGAAAAACTACAATTTGAGAGTCACATAATATATCCAATGCCACTACTCACAATTCCTTAGCAAGCTCCAGACCGACAATCAAGGCTTCGTACTCAGAATTGTTGTTTGTAGTGGAAAACTCCAGTCGAGAGTATAGTATATTGGTCGTTTTTCAGGAGTTATTAATACAACTCCATCGCTGGACTGTCAGTCATTTCTAGCACCGTCTATGTACAGCTTCCATTTGCTAGATTCTAGCTTTTGTTCATAGGCACTAGCTTCTTCATCTGGCACGTCTTCCTCGGGGATTGTGAAATCAATGATGAAGTCGGCTAATGCTTTCCCCCTAATTGATTTTCTGGGTTGGAAGTTTAGATCGAATTGGCATAGCTCAATATTCCACTTAAGTAATTGCCCAGATGTTTCAGGTCATTGTAAGACCTGTCGGAGCGGTTGATCAGTATACACAATGATTGGATGGGCTTGAAAATAATGGCGCAGTTTTCTGAAGCGATCAATAGACTATAAGCAATCTTTTATATCTTTAGATAGTTGCGTTCTACTGCCGCCAACTTCTTGCTCACATAATATATCGTCCTTTGAACTTTATCTTCCTCACATACCAAGGGTGAACTAATGGCATGAGATAAAACTACCAAATATACAAATAAATCTTCATGGTCCACCAGCTTAGACAATATTGGAAGTTTCTCCAAAAGATCCAACAGGTTTTGGAAGGCTTCTATGCAACCTGGGGTCCACTCGAAATTGCGCTTCCCACGTTTTATCAAGTCGAAGAAAGGAACGCATTTGTCTGTGGCCTTAGAAATAAACTTGCTTAACGCTGTGAACTTCCCTGATAAACTCTGGACGTCTTTGATCTTTCGTAGTTCTTTAATATTCCCGATTGTTGGAATTTGATCAGGATTAATCTCAATTCCACGAGAGATGACTATGAAACCAAGGAGTTTTCCCGACGCTACCCCAAATGAGCACTTCAGAGGATTTTACTTCATTCCGTATCGCCGGAGAATTTCAAACATCTGTGCGAAGTCTGTTGTGTGGTCGGATGATCGCTTTGACTTCATAAGCATATCGTCCACATAAACTTCCATTGTCTGGCCAATTTGATTGTAAAACATCTAATTCACTAAGTGCTAATAGGTGGCTCCGGCTTTCTTTAATCCGAAAGGCATCACTACATAGTAGTACAACCCCCAAGTCCGTGTTAAAACTGGTATGTTCCTGATCTGGCATGTGCATAGGAATTATGTTGTATCCTGAATATGCATCCATGAAAGAGAGAAGTTCGTGTCCCACCGTTGAGTCTACCCGTCGATCAATTATGTGGAGTGCAAAGTTGTACTTCAGGCAGGCTCTGTTTAGATCAGAAATGTCAATACATATTTGCCACTTCCCATTGGGTTCCTTGAAATCTAGTCAGGATACGTCGAATTTCCGATCAACCCATTATCTCTTAAATTCTTTACTTCTTATTTCAAGGCGGTCGACCTCTCTCGACCCAACATACGCCTCTTTTGTTTCACAGGCAGATGCTTTGGGTTTATACTTAGTGAGTGGCTCATTATTGAAGGGGAAATCCCACACATATCTGTGTGGGTCCAAGCGAATACATCCAAGTTTTCTTTCAAAAAGTCTATTAATTCCCTCGTTCGGAGAGGGTTCAAGTGAGACCCGATTTTCATGACCTTTGTCGGGTCATCGTTATCGATCAGAATATCCACATTCGCTTTATTAGGTGTCACCTTCCTACACCTCAATTCTTCGTACTCACTAGGATTGATGTCTTCGGGAAGGCCGTAAGAAATTTCCTTCAACGATATTCTCTTTATGTAGCGACCCAAATTTCCGGTACCTTTTAGGCTGACCAAACAACACCAGTCCAACCCACATTGTACTGGAAACTCAGATGCCAATAGAAAGAAATTAGATGATGAGATAAGAAAGAAAGAAATATTAGAGTAGAAGAGTAAGAAAAAGACCCAACATCACACAGAGTCTCACATCGCACCGGAACAAAATATAATACAGAAATTTTCTTTATTGAGAGTTTAAAAAAAATACTTACAAATATCAGAGTACATCAATACACTAGCACAGTATAACAACCTGTCCTTATATACATCACACATAGGAATAATTACCAATATGTCCGAACTCCTACAGCACGTCTTCTGAACTTCATAGTGTCCAATAACATGAACCTGTACAACCCGGTCTAACCCGGGCATTACAAATACCGGGTCAGTCTGGTGAACCAAAGTGAGAAAAAAATTCGCACAGTTTAAGGGGGGGTCATCTAACTTGATTTTTAAGTTTAAGATCTTTTTGAAAAAAAGGATAATCGTAAGACCAAATCCACACATGAATACGGACGGTTTTTACCTTACGATCAATCTAGCGGAACGCTTGCATCTCACGCTCCACTTATATAGTATACAATCAAATCCGCCGGCGCTTATTGGAGATTGGATTTTGATTATGACAAGGTATGGAACCACTTGCGGATAGTGTATCTCTAGAGGGGAATACATTGGGTTCAACAAGAACGTCTTGCGACCTGACCCACACATGACCGACCACTCATTTCACTTGAGTGTATCGAATGTATATCACCAACGGTTGGGATCAGCAACCGTTTCCCGGAAAGGGACAGCATTGATAGATTTAATAAGCAAAAGGAATTTCTCTAGATAGGTGATTATACAACCTAATGGGAGCGACCCACATAGCCATGCTGCCTGTAACGACCCGCATATATGTACTATCTGAGTCGACTAATAACACCACAAGTCCAACCCAAATTGCACAGAAATACGAATCATTATTAGAAAGAAGTTAGAGGATGAGAAATAGAATGAAAGAAATAGTAGAATAGAAGAAAACAAAGAAGACAAATCTCACAGTGGAACGAATAAAATATATTATATAACATAACTTTTGAAATACAAATCAGTAACTCTATATACATACCATCATCAGAGCACGATAGTTATTCCTGGAACAGTTATAAACACCTGTATCCAGATAAAAACATGGTTCACAGCGGAATATATAACTGGTGAAGCCTCTTGCTTCCAGCTCCTCTAAATGAACCTGAAAAATCCCAACTACTTGGCTGCCATACAAATTTGGGCACCCAAGAGTTTAGGGAAAATAAACAAAAGAAACACTAGGTCAGTCATGGGACTGGTGTGAGTAAACTCCAACCATTTGTTTAACTTTAAAAATCCTTTCTAAAGAAATGATAATAGTAAGACCAGCCATACATAAACATGGACGGTTTTTACCTTACTATAACTCAAAACACTTTGATACAAAAATCCAGTGATATTATAATAATGTCTAATCAAATAAATAGAATCTAGCGGAACGCTTGCATCTCACGCTCCATATATAATATAAAATCAAAAACCGCAGGGTGCTTATTGGAGATTGGATTTCCAACATGACAAGGTATGGAACACCTTTCGATAATGTATCTCTAGAGAGGAATACACTGGGTTCAACAAGAACTTCTTGCAACCCGGCTCACATATGACCGACCACTCATTTCGCTTGAGTGTATCGAATGTATATCAACCGTTTCCCGAATGGGACAACATCGAATAGAATAAGGAATTAAACGAATCTCTAGATAGGTGATTATACATCCTAATGGGAGCGACCCACATAGCCATGTCGCCTGCCCGATTTTGGTCATTTCCCGGTTTTTGAGGCCTGAGACTATGATTACTTTCTATTCATTGATAGCACAATCACTTTGAATGCCACATTGTCAGATCCGTTAATCACTAATTGATTTGCATAAATATTTTGGATATTATGCTAAGGGAACAAATCCGTTGCCACCATATATATTTGTACAGATCAATATATTCGATCATTGGAAATACTTTGTCAGACATTCGTCCATATACGTTCGTTCTGGGACTGAACGAAACCGAACGCACAAATTCTATTAATAGAAAAAGCCCTTGCACTTTACACCGTCTTCGATTATCTTCATATAATCTGATCCGCAACGCTACTGGCAATATAGAGTGGTTCTCGGATAATAATCCGACTGGTCTCTCCATATTTACAACGATATTGGCAAACACTTCGATAGTCGGTTATTTAACTATCGAAGAAAAACAAACACCCATTCACAACATCAAACAATCTCTGGCCTTTTAATTTATATTTCATTAATTAAAACACTTCTCCACTTCCTTATCAATATTTTTTAACCAAATATTCCCAATAATCTTATTGGTCTCTTACGCTATTTGGAAGAACATTTCCATGTATCGCCTTCTTTTATTTCCTTTATTTAGAAAATATATTCTATTTGCAATTGAAAACAATTTCAGTCACTTATCTCTTTTCCGACTACTTTAATTATACTCAAGAAATATTTTCGTTTATATTTCCAAAATTCCACCACTTGGGTTAAAACGAATGCTGTATAAAACATCGTTACAACAACCCAAAATATTTTATTCAACTAACTCTTTTTCAACGATTCTCTTCGAGACTGGATCCTGCTATTTATCAATTAAAAATGAAATCAATCAAGTTGGGGTAAAATTACCTCTCAAACCTTGACTGAAAACATCCTCAACTTCAAAACGGCAAAACCACTTACCTCGAATAAACACACTATAAAACCCAATTATTCATTTTTAAAACATGTATATGGTTCGCTTTCTGTTTCTAATTTATAGATTTCCCTTTTTGTTTTCAATATTATATTTTTTATTTTGTTTTCTTATTGAATTCTACATATATCGATACATTGATTCCTAACTATCAAATTATCTTTAAAATATTCTAACTCCTTAAATTCCCAAAAAAATTCGCCATAACCTCCTTTATACCGAGAGCATCGGGATATTTCAAATAACCTCCCATGGCCCTCTCTAATAAAAAAGAAAAAGAAAAAGCCAAGCGGCTTGCCGATGCAGCGCATAAAATCTCATATATAAATTTAAACATGTACCTTTTTGTCGGGCACATAAATTTGTAAACTTCATATACTTCATCCCTTACCTATCTAACACATGCTTACCTGTTTCCAATTCAATTCAACTCAATCCAATCGTTTGAATTCAGTTTCGCTCATTTATTCTTTAATTAGCTATTTTGCCTATTTCACTTCTTTGTTTGAACATAACATGTTCAAACAAAATATTTAACTTGCTCATAACCAAATTTAATTTCAATTTCAGTTCCAGTTTCCTTTTCGATTTCGAATATAAATTTTCAAATCGAATTCAATTATTCAAAGCCCAATATCAATTCAAAATCTCATTAACTAATTACTATTCAAATTAGTTAATTCTATTCAATTATCAAAAATCTGATTTCTATTTCAAAAATCAATTCATTACTCCACTTGAGTTCACATATAATTTACAACTCAAATCTGACATTTTCTAAATAGAAATTCGGATTTTATTCGCTTAAAATCCTTTTATAAGGTTAAATAAACCGTTATGGTTTAAAATGGTTATGGCGCTGTTTTTCTGAAAATTTGATTTTGATATAACTCAAAATCTATTCGACGAAATCTAGATTTTTTTCCCTCCATTAGAAAACTATTATCAAATTGGTCTTGACGTTTCTTGTTTCAAAGAATTCCGACTTCATTTGAGTTCTGTATACTCAATTGAAGTTCGAAACGACAATTTACGAACTGTCGTGTTGTAGCGAGCTCGTTTTAACTATATTTATAAATATAAACGTTCAAACCTCATTTAAAATATATTCTACTCCATTCTGATATATTTTAAATTCCATTTGAATTCCATATTCAAATTCGATTTGAATTTCTATATTCAATTTCTATTTGAATTTCCAGTTCCATTCTGAAGTTCTATTTCAATTTCTATTTTGAAATTCTAGTTCCATTTTGAAGTTCTATTTCAATTCCTAATATTCAACCTCCATTTTTATTATATTTGAAATTTCAAATATTCAAACTCCTTTTTAATTCTATTTGAAATTTCAAATATTCAAACTCTATTTGAATTCTGCTTGAAATTCCTATTTTAACTTTATTTGAATTCTATATTCAAAGTCTATTTCAATTCTCTTATTCAAATTCTATTTGAATTCTCTTGTTCAAATTCTATTTGAATTCTCTTATTCAGATTCTATTTGAATTCTCTTATTCAAATTCTATATTTGAATTCCATTTGAAATTTCTGCATTAAATTTATAAACAACATTTATAACTTCACTTAAAATCCCACATTATTTATTTATAAACAAAGTTTATAAAAATTCAATTCAAATCCAACATTTTAAATTTATAAACAGAGATTATAATTTCAATTCAAATCCAAAATTATAAATTTATAAACAAAGTTTATAAATTCAATTCTTGTTTTATATATATTCAACCAAGTTAATATTTTCCCTAGTTCATTAAAAATTCAAATTCTATTTATAATAATAACCCAGAAAATCCGAGCCAATTAAAAATTTTTATTTTGGCAATTTTGATGAATTTTGATTATTTAAAATGAATTATTTTAAATAATAACGAAGAATCAGAACATATATATTTATATAGCTCGTCGTTAAAATATAAATATTTATTTATATATAAAAGGAATTGAAAATGGCGCGGTAGTTCGCTAATTCGATTTCAAATTTCAAATGAATGTACCGGGTGCAAAATAAACCGGATTATAGTGAAACCAAAAATATTTGAATCTAATTGAGAATATCTTTCCAACGAATCCAAAAAATCAAAATTTCATAGTGGGGATAAAAAGTTACGTCCAGTTGAAATTTCAGGATAGTAGCTATGGAATTCTGGACCTTAAAAATGGGAATTTTGCAAACTAACTCGGTTTTCGACAAAACCAATTTTATTGGATCTGTGATATCAAGTTATCGCTAGATTCCAAAATTCGTAATTTTCTGAATCAATATGTGAGCGTGGCAAAGGAAAATGCGTTTGACCAGTTTTAGTTGATTCTAATCGACTGGAAAATGGCCATTTTTCGAACGGTCTCAGAATTCGACGAAATTAGTTTTGTTAGAACCGTATCGTCAATACAAAGCTAGAAAATATTTTTCGGGAATTTTTAGAGTCCATAAGTGGCCTAGGTAAATTGAAATGCACGTCCAAATTCAATATATAGAGTTATATTTTGATTTTGACGAAAACTGATCGAAACGGCCGAATTGGCCAACGAAACATATCTCATTGTGTTTGGAATGGGGGTATTTGGCTGGGGGCGACAGTCATTGGGTTTGATTTAGAATTCGTGACGGTTTTGAGTTTTAAAGTGAATTAAATATTATTTAAACAGGTATATATTCTTCTATTGGTCAAACAAAGGAGTCAGACCCTCATATTTTTCTCTCGCGGTCAACATTTTCTAGAGTCGCCGCTGTTCTTAGTTCGATGGCCGATATTTTCATTTTTTCTTCCCTAAATCATTCATACATCATCTCGAATTGGATTTCAACCTTAAAACAAAGATTCGAGAGCGTTCTGGGATCATCAATTTCATATGGACGTGATTTAATTTCGTGGTGTGGTTATCGTGATTTATGGGTTTAAGCGGGCTAAGTTCGAGTGGTCTTTTGGGGCATTTGGGACCGCCGAGCTGCAACCTGTCACAGGCTGAGGTGGAGCAGCTCAAGCCCTTCAAAGTGGCACGCACCAATCGTCATCCAAGGCAGTGTAGTGGGCGCGATTATCAACCCTAAGGGTGAGCGTGAGTTCAGGTTGTTCACCTGGAGTAAATCGTAATGTAGAAGAAGGACTTCAGAGAGGGGCGGCCTAATTTTAACAGAGAAAGGTTTAACAGTTTTTTTTTTTAGTAATATAAAAATACTTTGTTTTTGAAATATAAATTTGCTTTGTTTTTGAAATATAAAAATACTTTGTTTATGAAATATAAATTTGCTTTGTTTTTGAAATATAAAAATACTTTGTTTTTGAAATATAAATTTGCTTTGTTTTTGAAATATAAAAATACTTTGTTTTGAAATATAAATTTTCTTTGTTTTTGAAATATAAAAATACTTTGTTTTTGAAATATAAATTTGCTTTGTGTTTGAATATAAAATATAGGAATTTTATGTGGATAAAGATAGGATTTTTAGCCTATGTATGCGATAAATAAAATAATCATACTATGGAATAATTTTTAATTCGATAAATATATGAATTTCAGATTATATATGCAATGGATAAAATAAGAGATTGACAATCAAAGAATGACGGAGTGGAAACCCAAGGTGAGAACTCCTCACCTTTAATTTAAATTTCTAGTTAAAAATATATACTAGGATGCAGACGGTGTTTAGTAGCACCCGATACCCGTCGTCCATAGACCATGGACGAACTGTATGCTTGTTTGTTTGATTTTGATGTGTAGTTGATTGTGTGATGTGATGTGAAATGAAATAAAATATTTATATAGTAAAAAAATATATTTTTATAGTTAAAAATAGAATTTTTAACGTGTATATGAAATGAAATAAATTAATATAAACATATCAAACGATTTGTTTATATACACACATTTGACTGATATTGATTGGGACGATAAATTTTACATATTGCCCAACTGCACAAATAAAATCTGTGTTTGATTGTTTGAAACCCCACACGGGTATTGGGATGATATATGACATACACTAATCCCAATAATTAGTTGTATGTCGATCTATTGATTGACAGGCTGTTATAAGCGTTAAATATTTATATTTAATGCTTATGCAGTTGTGCGGTGCACTCTGGATGATGGTTGATTATTTATCGTTGTTATTTTATACATGTGTTGTAGAAAATCCATATAATTAACATTATATGGTAATTGATTGGGCCTCATTCCAGTTTTGAATAGAATATTTGAATAGAAGATTTGAAAAGAAATATTTGAAATAAAATATTTGAAATAAAATATTTGAAAATAGAAATATATGAAGACGTGTTAAGTAGTTAAACGCCATTTTAACACGAACGGGAATTTTGTCGATTTTATTCATTTTACAAAGAATATCGAACGTGATTTCAAAATTTGATAAAATTGAAAAGAATTGAAATTCGAATTAAAGTGAATAGAATTGAAATTTGAATTAGATTAAAATAGAATTGAAATCATTTTGAATTGAATTTAAAGCGTATTGAAATTGAATTGAAATCGATTTGAAATGAAATTAAAACGAATTTATAAAGGAAAATTCAACTTTGATTTGAAATCGAATAAGAAGTTGAAATCGTTTTGAAAACGAATTTAAAACAATTTATAAAATACGTTTTAAAAGGAAATCGACGAAATATATATTATATATGTAATATAATGGCCTGAATAGAACGCGCCGCGGCAGTTCGCGAATTTCGACCATTGACTTCGAATGGATATTGCGGGAGATCTGACCGTCGGATTCTCCTAAAACCGAAACTGTTGGGTTCATATTGAAAAGTGCTTTCTAACGAATATTAGAAATTAGAAATGTAACAGTTGGATTTGGAATTATGTCCAAATCAAATTTGGAAAAGGTCGTTGTAAGTGCAGTTCGATGGCCGTTGATGGAAATCGACTATACGGGCCTTGATAAAATTATTAAAAATAGTAATAATTTCTGTAAAATCATAAGAAATGATTTGTGAAGAATTGGGATGAAAAACTCCATATTTGAAGAGATAAAAGTAGTTTTTTTTATTGAAATGAACTAGTTTTGAACTAGAGTTATAATTCTATTTATTTTTAAATAAATAAATTAAATTTGAAATGGTTTTAAAACTAACCAGCATTTCCAATAATTGAATTGAAATGGATTTGAATCGAAATTGTCTTTGGAACGTTTCGATATTGGATTTCGTGATTATACAGATATTGTTCTGGAAATTTGAAAGATATATGTATATTGTTATTTCCAATACGATATTTGTTGGTCGTAGAATTTGATATTGAATATAAGCCGATATATTTTCTATTCAGAGCCTTGTATTTAATATCAAATGTGATTTGGGTTTGTCGTTAATGGTGTCTTCATTAACACTGCCCTTAAACCCAGTTGAGAAAAAGATTAAATCTTTTATTTAGATTTAATGAAGTGTACCAATTAAATAATATTTAATTGGAATTGAATTGGTATTGATTTTTGGGTTTATCGTGAACATTGTTTTAAATAACACTTGTTCTTTAACCTGATAATTAATGGAATGTGATTTTAGGTTGTCATGAACGGTATCTTCGATAATACTGTTCTTAGACCCAAAGGAGTTAAGAAAATCAGAAATTAACTGGAGATTAGTTAAGTTGAATGGTTTCTGGGGTATTGATCTGATGTTTGTTTCGGCCTTCGGGGTTAATACTTAGGGAATTGCTCACTTGCTAATTTACGGTTAGGGACTGATTGAAATGTGATGTGATTTTGGGTTTATCGTGAACCGTGTTTTAAATGACACTGATTCTTTAACCCAGTTAAAGATTAAAACTAAGTGGAGTTTTAATGAATCTTTAATTAGATTGAAAAGATCGAGAATGGAGTATCACCAGTTTTACTCCAGACGGTAGTTAAATCTTTAATTAGATTTGATCGTGAAATGGTAATTGAATTTACCAATAACACCGTGGTGTTAAATATGAAGTATTACCAGTTTTACTTCATGGGATGAATAGGTTGGGATTGGGAAATTAAAACAAATGATTACTTCGGTAAGGTTCGTTAATCCCGACTAGTTTGAAGTGATATTCAAAGGAAGATTAAAGAATAAATTTAAAAGAATTTTTCTTTGATAAAATTAATGGGAACCTTTCCCTAATAATGTGAAATTTAGAAACTAACTGTAGGTTGGCTAAGATGAATGGTTCCTGGGTATTGATTTGATGTTGGTTTCGGCCTTCGGGGTTAATATTTGGGGAATTGTTCCCTTGCTAATTTACGGTTAGTGACTGATGAATTGGAATGAGGCGTATGTTGTGTTTGTGTAACACTTATTTATTATATACGCGAGTTATTCGGAAAGACCGGGTTTATCCTATTCTGAATAATTGATTCGACGATGAGTCGAAGATGAAGACGGTGGTTGAAGACCGAAGGTCTTCACGTCGTTTGGGTGATTACTGATGATCTTGATTGGGTCGTACACGCAAGAGGAGGGAATCAGTTAGTGGTCGTCCAGACGTACTTGGATATCGATGGATATGTGGGGTACTAGGTGCCTTCGGTTTCGTTCAGACCCAGAACGAACTTGTAAATGGACTGTGTGTCTAACATTGGATTTCAGTCTGTGTGATTGATTTCTATTAAATATATATTTGTTTGGCGGCGGAGAATTTATTCTCTTGCTTAACGCCCTTCTCTAAGACGTACGAGCTCAGGGGTTATATATTGATGGATATCCATCGCATGGAATGAATTGCCTATGTGGCATGCCTATGTGGCAATGGATCAAGGCTTTTGTTGAAAAGCAAAGTCTTATGGTTGATGATCAAAGCACGGCCTGTGTGGCGTAGCTTTGTGTAACGTTGATTCGCGAGCCTCACACCCCGGTGTGAACCAAAAACGGGAGAGGATGTCAGGGAGGGCATGCGTTTCTTTCTAGCTAGAAGTGGCGTCAGTGGTTTTACACGCCCTGACGAGTTTGACTTATGTGGTTGTTGCTGTTGCGAGGCGCCTCGGATATATCGGTGACTATGTGAAGACGATAGAGTCATTCGTTGGCTCATTTACGCCCCATAGAGCGGGGAAACGCTTGTTCAGGGTTTAAGTTTAATCCACATCGGTGGACTGGCCCTGAGGATCCAAGGGTCACTCGAGCTCTAATCCTGAGGCTCGGGCTAGAGAGTCTCGAATCGGTGAGGACTATCTTTTGCCTCGGTTCACAGAAGGAAACCCAATTTCCAATACGTGACATTTGCGATTTTGATTGTAGAGCCTAGTATGGCGACATGATATATGGTACCCATGCCGTCTATGATTGATATTTATGATTGTATATAAAATAAAAATTAACTGAAAACGAGTTAAGATGGGTGGTTTCCTGGGTATTGGTCTGATGTCGGTTTCGGCCTTCGGGGTTAATACTTAGGGAATCGTTCTCTTACTAATTTGCGGTTGGAGTCTGATTAAGAATCCAAAAGATAAAATTTCACGTATCAAGCATTCTTTGGATGTTATAAGGTAAAACCCTATCCTCCGGCTTGCGTTGCATTGTGTGGGTCTTATAACAGCTTCATTTTTCTTTATTTAGCATTGCGCTATTTGTTTTATACACTGGTATTCTTGGGAGGAAACCCGTTCCGTGTTATACGGCGTGGTCCCTTGATTTACCTAACTTTAAAATAAAGATTAAAAACTGTTTTAGTTCTCACACCAGTCACATGACTGACCTGGAGTTTATTGTTTTAACCTAAACTCTGGGTGCCCTTATTTTCCGCACGGGCAGTTAGTAGTTTTGGTTTTGCGGATTTATATTCACAGGATCCTGATTTACAGCTGGAACGATACTCGGAAAGCTCTGTATCCGTGTATTACTTTCAGTAGTGTATTATATTATTTTTCCGCTGTTATGTAATTTATTGTAATCTCTAATATTTTCTGTTGTATAATATTTGTTTATACTCTGTATATTCTTGTATTCTGATGGAATTGTTGTAATAAACAATGAAATGTTCTTCTGTCTGCGTTCCTTTATGTGTTGTTCTCAAAGTATCCTCTCTTTCCTTACCGAGGAAGTTACGGGTTACTACAAATAAAAATAGAATTCCCTTTTTAAATCTCAAATATCCTTTTTCGATATTTTTATTAATCAATATTAAGGACCCAGTGATATTTAAACACCAAATAACCAATTATTTATTTTCCTAACACATCGTATTTGACAGTATATATGCAAACAAATAAACAAACAGAAAACATATTTTTGAGGGATCCAGTTGGATCCCTCCAACCTGTTTTTCCTGCATCCACAGACATTAGTACATAAATAATACCATCCTGCTTCGAGGCAGGATATCGTGGTAAGAAGGTCATCCACTAATATATTAGTGGGGCGCATAGGGAAATCATCCGCTAATGGTACTACGGGCATCCGCTAATGAGACAGCGGGAATCCAACCAATCTTCAACCCAATATATATATAATAGTCAACCCTAAATAACTAATATATTTAAAGCAACCAGAAAAATCCAAACAAGCAACAACAATTATTTTTAACGAATAAAAATAATTCTAAATAACAGGTGAGTGAAATTTACTCACCATAATTTCATTTGCGCTGAATCCCCAGTAAAATTCCATATTGTCTCGACTTTGAATTTAGTTGAATCATCCATCTTGAACCTATAATTATTTATTTTAATTTTCTCGATTAAATGGTTATACATATAATATAACTACTAACATGAATCGATAATTTATTCTAAGAAACTTTAAATTTAACCACTTAAATGAATTATTTCATAAATTTCTAAATCACACTAAATTGTATACCTTATTGTTGCAAATCACAGTGCCAAACAATAGGACTACCAGCATCCCAAAACTGCAAATCAGCCCCTAAAATTCTGCATTTTCCTCCTTGACATTTTATCGAACACCACACGGACATTTCCTTTACATCACAAACCGCCACCTCCATGTTGAACTTAGACAGTATCACCCCAAACCACTCAATTCACATCCGTTTATCCCTCCAAACCAGAGATCGAGTTCCACCACATCAGTAAATTTGAACCCCCAATTATCATTGCCCTACAGAGAACCCTCCGTACTCCCTTCCAGTTCACATGTACGGATCCCAAGACTCCGCTTTCCTTCACGTTCTTCCACTGGTAATCGCAACGTCCATTCCTTATATCGCATCCCATTTCATAGTCGCACCCTTCCAGATTATCACCAATACTCCATCACGATTTATTTTTTCAACAGCTTCTGCAACCCCCAAACATCCAGTATTGCACATCCTATACCCATCGCAATTGTCTGGATAGCGAGCTTCAAGGGCGTTGCAACTCTCGAATTGCCATCCCATTCGAACTACTGTCATACCGCTTCCCTTCTTAACTCACGAACGCTTAAGGCGATGTCGAATCTCCAGTTAAGCCATGGTCTGCCCTCTCTCTTGTGAACACCTAAATTGTAGTTCGCGACTTCTGAACGGATTTCCGATTTCGATTCGATCTTATTTTTCATCTTCCAGTGGAGGATTCTATTTTCAATAATTGGGAAGAAGGAGAAAGAACGAAGTAATTCTGCTTCGAACTGAACTTGGGAAAGAAACAAATGACTTGAATTGGTTTTCATAGATGAATTGAACTGGGTCTGCTGGTTTTAAGAATAGCAAAGACATATTTGGATTTCATTTCGTTGGTTTCAGAATTAAAGAAGACGAGGCTCGAATGCTTCCTGGTTTAATAAAATGTGAAAGGCATTGTCTATTTATATCAGTATGCCGCAAGAGACAGAAACTCGCCATTAAAAGCTTGTAGGCTAAGTACACAAAATCTTTTAAAGAATATAAAAAGATTTCGATTTCGATTTTAAAAATAATTTAATTTGATTTGATTTGACTCAAAGAGATTTTTATCCTTTTTTAAAATGATAACGATTTGATTTTTATTTATTTCGATTAGATATAAAGTGATTTTTTTATTTTATCAACAAATTCTGATTTGATTTCTGATTTCATCTGATTTGAAACAAAGAGATTTTTATTCTTTTTAGATGGATATCAATTTGATTTCGAGCCTATCCATTAGTCAAATATCTCGGGGTTCATTACTTGAAATCACTAACCGCTATTTTAACGTAACCACTGTTGTTTCAACAGTGTAACAATATTCTGAATATATTTTGATATTTAATTTGAACGTATATATAAAATAACCATATTAAATTCATATAAATAATTTAAACTTAGGAAAAATCAATTCTCTGAAAATAAATATTTTTATTATCGTCTATATTCAAATACAATTAATAATGATCGTCTGAATTGTTTTGATTCAGTTTTCAACTTCGATTCTAATTTTATTTCGTATTACGATAATTTAATATATTAAATCGAAATCGATTTTTAAATCAATAACTTAATATAAAAATTTATTTATATTATCAAATTCGATATTTAAAAACCACATTAAATATCTAAAATAAATTGATAAAAAAATCCGGGTCGTAACATTCTTCCCCCCTTAAAATAATTTCGTCCTCGAAATTGCTAAGGTGGGAAAAATGGTACATATCCATTACTTTTCAAAATCTCACTTATGTTGAAACTCAACTCCTCATATTTCAACAAATTAGCTCCAGCCAAAACTTTTGTTTTTCACACATTTAATCTAAATGATTTACACCCAATTCAAATTCCATTCAATCTTATTCAAATTGAATTTCACTAATTTATTTATCTCGATCCATTTAACTTGCTTAAGTTAGGTTTAAACTTCAGAATTCAAATTCTTGGGTTTTCCTTTCAAATCCTTCTGAAATCACATAAATATATACTTATATTTATTATCCTTTCAAATTCAAAATATTTGAATTTCCCCACTAAACTTGTTTTCTTTCAAACAAATTCTCATCAAAACTTTTCTAAGGTAGCAATCCATCACTTAGAAACTCGAAAATGAACACTGATGATGTCGCGATCATCATCAGAATTATTTCCCAGCCACTGAAGTGAGTTCAATGCTTTAACACTTTCAGAATCTATTCAACAATGATTTTTACTCAAAAATTCTTCAAATACAAAGCTATATTGTACTAATATACTTCAGAAAATATTTTCAAACTTCACAGGATTTAAATTCCAAATTATATTCCAAATTATATTGTACTAATATACTTCAGAAAATATTTTCAAACTTCCCAGGATTTTAATTCTTCAATTTTAATTCATCTCATTTGTATATTCAATTCATATACAAATTCTATTTTGGTTATATATAACCATTTCAATTTTATAATCTCATTCGATTATAATAACAACCAACACATCCATATATAAATAATTCTAGCAAATTATTCATTTTTAAATCAAAATAAATTTTAGGTAAAATTATTTTCATTTACCCATTTTAAAACAATATTGTGTTAATTCTTCGGTTTAAGTGTTCAGAAACTCCTATCGACGTCGTGGCGTCCCATGATTCGACCAGAATTCATAAACCACTCAACAGACAAGCCAACATAATATAAAACAATTTTTTTATATCAACATTCAAATACGCTCTCTCATATATATACACTCAACTCATTCTAGGTGCTACTAACCCTATCTCTAATGAGTAAACCCCCACCAAAGTCTAGTTGTTCGCTAAACCTAAGCTCTGATACCAACTGTAACGACCCGCATATCTGTACTATCTGAGTTGACTAATAACACCACAAGTCCAACCCAAATTGCATAGAAATACAAATCATTATTAGAAAGAAGTTAGAGGATGAGAAATAGAATGAAATAAATATTAGAATAGAATAAGACAAAGAATACAAATCTCACAGCGGAACAAATAAAATATATAGTATAACATAACTTTTGAAATACAAATCAATAACTTAATATACATATCATCATCAGAGCACGACAGTTATTCCTGGAAGAGTTATAAACACCTGTTTCTAGATACAAACATGGTTTATAGTGGAATATATGATAGTCTATAGTTAACTGGTGAAGCCTCCTGCTTCCAGCTCCTCCAAATGAAACTGAAAAATCCCAAATACTTGACTTCCTGTACAAATTTGAGCACCCAAGAGTTTAGGGAAAACAAACAAAATAAACTATGGGTCAGTCATGGGACTGGTGTGAGTAAACTCCAACCATGTGCTTAACTTTAAAAATCCTTTCTAAAGAAATGATAATAGTAAGACTAGCCACACATAAACATGGACGATTTTTACCTTACTATAAACCAAAATACTTTGATACAAAAATCCACTGATATTATAAAAATGTCTAATCAAATAAATAGAATCTAGCGGAACGCTTGCATCTCACGCTCCATATATAATATAAAATCAAAAACCGCAGGGTGCTTATTGGAGATTGGATTTCCAGCATGACAATGTATGGAACCACCTTCCGATAGTGTATGTCTAGAGAGGAATACACTGGGTTCAACAAGAACTTCTTGCAACCTGGCCCATACATGACCGACCACTCATTTCGCATGAGTGTATCGAATGTATATCACCAACGGTTGGGATCAGCAACCGTTTCCCGAATGGGACAGCATCGAATAGAATAAGGAATTAAATAAATCTCTAGATAGGTGATTATACATCCTAATGGGAGCGACCCACATAGCCATGCTGCCTGCCCGATTTTTGTCATTTCCCAGTTGTTGAGGCCTGAGGCTACGATTACTTTCTATTCATTGATAGCACAATCACTTTGAATGCCACATTGTCAGATCCGTTAATCACTAATTGATTTGCACAAATATTCTGGATGTTATGCTAAGGGAATAAATCCGTTGCCACCATACATATTTGTACAGATCAACATATTTGATCATTGGAAATACTTTGTCAGACAGTCGTCCATATACCTTCGTTCTGGGACTGAACGAAACCGAAGGCACAATTTCTTTTAATAGAAAAATCCCTTGCACTCATCTTCATATAATCTGATCCGCAACGCTACTGCCAATATAGAGTGGTTCTTGGATAACAATCCGACCGGTCTCTCCATATTGACAACGATATTGGCAAACACTTCGATAGTCGGTTATTTAACTATCGAAGAAAAACAAACACCCATTCACAGCATCAAACAATCACTGGTCTTTTAATTTATATTTCATTAATTAAAACACTTCTCCACTTCCTTATTCCCAGTAATCTTATTGGTCTCTTATGCTATTTGGAAGAACATTTCCATGTATCGCCTTCTTTTATTTCCTGTATTTGGAAAATATATTCTATTTGCAATTGAAAACAATTTCTGTCTCTTATCTCTTTTCCGACTACTTTAATTATAATCAAGAAATGTTTACTTTTATATTTCCAAAATTCCACCACTTGGGTTAAAACGAATGCTGTATAAAACATCGTTACAACAACCAAAAATATTTTATTCAACTAACTCTTTTTCAACACTTCTCTTCGAGACT
This sequence comes from Allium sativum, assembly GCA_030737875.1. Classification (NCBI taxonomy): domain Eukaryota; kingdom Viridiplantae; phylum Streptophyta; class Magnoliopsida; order Asparagales; family Amaryllidaceae; genus Allium; species Allium sativum. The sequence goes on along the minus strand of CM060918.1, from coordinate 250,277,055 downwards.
GGATCCTGCTATTTATCAATTAAAAATGAAATCAATCAAGTTGGGGTAAAATTACCTCTCAGACCTTGACTGAAAACATCCTCAACTTCAAAATGGCAAAACCACTTACCTCGAATAAACACACTATAAAACCCAATTATTCATTTTTAAAACATGTATATGGTTCGCTTTGTATTTCTAATTTATGGATTTCCCTTTTTGTTTACAGTATTTTATTTTTTATTTCGTTTCCTTATTGAATTCTATATATATCGATACATTGATTCCTAACTATCAAATTATCTTAAAAATATTCTAGCTCCTTAAATTCCCGGAAAAATTCGCCATAACCTCCTTTGTACCGGGAGCATCGGGATATTTCAAATAGCCTCCCATAGCCCTCAACGATCCAAAAGAAAAGGAAAAAGCCAAGCGGCTTGCCGATACGGCGCATAAAATCTCATATATGAATTTACACATGTACCTTTTTGTCGGGCACATAAATTTATAAACTTCATATACTTCATCCCATACCTGTCTAACACATGCTCACCTGTTTCCAATTCAATTCAACTCAATCCAATCGTTTGAATTCAGTTTCGCTCATTTATTCTTTAATTAACTATTTTGCCTATTTCACTTCTTTGTTTGAACATAATATGTTCAAACAAATATTTAACTTGCTCATAACCAAATTGAATTTCAATTTCAATTCTAGTTTCCTTTTCGATTTCGAATATAAATAACATGTTCAAACAAAATATTTAACTTGCTCATAGCCAAATTGAATTTCAATTTCAATTCTAGTTTCCTTTTCAATTTCGAATATAAATTTTCAAATCGAATTCACTTATTCAAAGCCCAATATCAATTCAAAATCTCATTAACTAATTACTATTCAAATTAGTTAATTCTATTCAACAATCGAAAATCTGATTTCTGTTTCAATAATCAATTCATTACCCCACTTGAGTTCGCATATAATTTACAACTCAAATCTGACATTTTCTAAATAGAAATTCGGATTTTATTCGCTTAAAATCCTTTTATAAGATTAAATAAACCGTTATGGTTTTAAATGGTTGTGGCGCTGTTTTTCTGAAAATTTGATTTTGATATAACTCAAAATCTATTCGACGAAATCCAGATTTTTTTTCCTCCATTAGAAAACTATTATCAAATTGGTCCTAGCGTTTCTTGTTTCAAAGAATTCCGACTTCAATTGAGTTCTGTAAACTCAATTGAAGTTCGAAACGATAATTTACGAATTGCTGTGCTGTAGCGAGCTCGTTTTAATTATATTCATAAATATAAACATTTAAACCTCGTTTAAAATAAATACTACTCCATTCTGATATATTTTAAATTCCATTTGAATATATTCAAATTCCATATTCAAATTCCATTTGAATTTCTATATTCAATTTCTATTTGAATTTCTAATTCCATTTTGAAGTTCTATTTCAATTTCTATTTTGAAATTCTAGTTCCATTTTGAAGTTCTATTTCAATTCCTAATATTCAAACTCCATTTTTATTCTATTTGAAATTTCAAATATTCAAACTCCTTTTTAATTCTATTTGAAATTTCAAATATTCAAACTCTATTTGAATTCTGCTTGAAATTCCTATTTTAACTCTATTTGAATTCTATAATCAAAGTCTATTTCAATTCTCTTATTCAAATTCTATTTGAATTCTCTTGTTCAAATTCTATTTGAATTATCTTATTCAAATTCTATTTGAATTCTCTTATTCAAATTCTATTTGAATTCCCTTATTCAAATTCTATATTTTAATTCCATTTGAAATTTCTGCATTAAATTTATAAACAACGTTTATAATTTCACTTAAAATCCCACATTATATATTTATAAACAAAGTTTATAAAAATTCAATTCAAATCCAACATTTTAAATTTATAAACAGAGTTTATAAATTTAATTCAAATCCAAAATTATAAATTTATGAACAAAGTTTATAAATTCAATTCTTGTTTTATATATATACAAACAAGTTAATATTTTCCCTAGTTCATTAAAAATTCAAATTCTCATTATAAAAATAGAATTCCCTTTTTAAATCTCAAATATCCTTTTTCGATATTTTTATTAATCAATATTCAGGCCCTAGTGATATTTAAACATCAAACAACCAATTATTTATTTTCCTAACACATCATGTAACGACCCAGATTTTTGAACAGTTTATTTTAAATATTTAGTATGGTTTTAAATGTTGAATATATAATGAATTTTTTTTATTGGATTTATCGATTTAATAATCGATATATGGTTTAATAGCAAATATATTGAATAATCGTATACGAAGAAGAAACCAATCGGATTTAGAGTCAAAACCATATTGAAACAATTTAGCCGATTTATATAAATTTTATATTGAATTAGAATTAATTGTTTGGAATTGATTTATATTTTAAATCAAATTTAATTTAAATTGTTAATTTAAATTGTATCTCTTATAGACAAGTCGAATTAAAATTCAGAATCGGTTCCATTGAGTTCAGAGCAGCATTATAACCTTATAACATCAGTCAAAATAAGGGTTCGCTGTTGAAGATAAAGGACCATGGGATATTTTCGAACAGGAAATAAAATCAAATTCAAATCAATGTTTATAAGGGAAAAATAAAATATAGTAAAAAAGGAATGTGGCCGACCTATCTCTCACCTAAAGCTACCCTAAGTAGTAAAATCACGCAGATGTTTCTTCTCGAGCACAATTTTCTGTCTTCCCTCTTCGTCATCAGGGAAACATCAATTTAATGGCCGACTTTTTGCTCCCTACCTCGAGCAGCAATACTTGTTCCCTCTTTGTATATTTAAAGCCGATCCCCTCCATTCTTTTTTCCCCAGCCATGAAATTTTATTCAATACCATCCTCGTATAAAAAAAAAAGAAGAAGAAATTATGAATCGCGATTAAAGCCAGGAGTCCACCGAAGCTCAAAATCCAATCACGGCAACCCTACATCTCAAATCAAGACCAGAGGCGTTCGAAAATTTGGGGTTGTCAATGTCGAGGTCGAGTAGATCGACGTAAATGTTGCTCGCGTTCTGGAGAGGGGTTCGCGAGTTGGTTTCTGGGTTCGACGGTCATCGCGAAAGGGGACTTGGAGGTCAGTGAGTGACTGAGGAATTTCGACGTCGAAGGGGTTTGAACGTTCTGATGTAATTCGTACCTAGGGGATAGGGGATGCGGCAGTGAAGAATAGGAGACCGAACTTGGTGATTTGGGGGATTCGGCAGAGGAAGAAACATGAGTCCAGTTTTGCGTTTTGAGGGGTTCAAGGCTGTTTAACTTTGGAGAGAGGGACTGCCAAGTGAGGCAGTTGGTTAGTGGTGCCGAGACCAGACGGTGATTGATGGTAAGTTGTTCGATGGAATGACTGAGTGGATGGTGCAGTTGTTGGGGTCGTTTTCAGCAAAATAGATCGACAATTTTGACTATGTTTCATGGATTCTTCGAGAAGTTCGCATAGAAGTAAGGTATATACGTTTACAATATTTTAAACACGTAGAATAATTCATTTAAGTGGTTAGTTTCCCTTAAATTAAATCATCTATTCATTGAAATAGTTAAATTAATATCCATTTCATTGTTAAATGGAAATCAAATCATCGTAGGTACGAAGTAAATTTATTCGAGATGATGCGAGGAAATTCGTTAGACGAGTGATGCTGAATATAAATGGATATTCAGAAAAAGGAAAATCACGGTGAGTAAATCTCACTCACCTTTAGAATTATTTTTATTTCATTAAAAATAATTGTTTGTTGCTTGTGTGCATGTTTTCTGGTTGTTATATATATATTAGTTATTTAGGCTATTATATATATATTGGGTTGATTGATTGGTTGGATTCCCGCAGTCTCATTAGCGGATGCCCGCGGTTTCATTAGCGGATGATTACCCTATACGCCCCACGCTATGATTAGTGGATGACCTTCTATACCGCGATATTCTGCCACGAAGCAGAATTGGTATTATTTATGTGCTAACATCTGTGGATGCAGGAAAAACAGGTTGGAGGAATCCAACTGGATTCCTCAAAAATATATTATCTGTTTGTTTATTTGTTTGCATATATATTGTTATATATGATGTGTTAGAAAAATAAATAATCCGTTGCTTTGTGTGTTTAAATATCACTGGGCTTAAGTAATGATATTTAAAAATATCGTGGAAGGATATTTGAGATTTAAAAAGGGAAAATTCTATTTTTAAATAGAATTTGAATTTTTAAATGGAAATAAATTATAAACTTGTTTTTGAAAAATAAAACAAGTAGTTTCTTTTTAAACGAAGTTATAAATAGTTCTTTTATAACGAAGTTATAAATGAAGTGAAAAGAATTATCATTTGATAATTCAGAAATAGAAATACAAGTGTGAAATTGGAATTTGAAATGAAATTTCAAAACAGGATTTGAAATGAAATTTTTAAATATATAACTCAAATGAAATTTGAGTATAACATTTGAATTTTAAAAGGGGTTTAAATATTTGAATTTTAAAAGGAGATTGAATATTAGAAATTCAAATAGAAGTTCAAATAGAATTTGAATAGACGAAATTAGAATGAAAAATAGAATTTGAATTCAAGGAATTAAAATAAAATTTGAATTCAAAGGAATTCGAATAAAGAAAATTCAAATAGAGATTTGAATGTAGAATTTCAAAATAGAATTTGGAATATAGAATTTCAAAGAAGAATTGAATAGAATTTGAAATATAGTATTTCAAAGAAGAATTGAAATATGAAATTTGAATAGAGATTTGAAATGGAATTCAAATATGAAATTTGAATTGAGATTTGAAATAGAAATTCAAGTGTTGAATTTGAACATGGAATTGAATATAGAAATTCAAGTAGAAATTTGAATATGAGTTTTCAAAATAGAATTTGAAATAAACTTTGAAAATAGGATTTCAAAGTAAGAAGTGGAATAGGATTTCAAAATAGGAAATCCAAATAAATTTTGAAATGGAATTTGAATTTAAAGGAGTTCAAATGGATTTGAAATAAGGAAAATTCAAATGGGATTTAAATAATGGGTTTTAATAAAAAGGATTTAAATATAAGAATTTAAATAGAATTCAAATGGTGTTAAATATAAGGATTCAAACAAAACTCAAATGGAGTTTAATTAGAAAGAATTTGAATAAGAGGGATTCAAAGAGATTTGAAACATGATATTTGGATTCAAAGGAATATAAATGTGGTATTTGAAGTTCAAGTAGAAATGGAGTTTAAATATTTGAAGTTCAAATAGATTAAAAATGGAATTTGAATTCAAATAGTTGAAATAGAATTTGAATATAGAATTTGAATTAGAATCGAATTGTAATTTGAATATAGACTTCAAATATAAATGAAATAGAAGATCATAAATATTTGTTGAGTTGGAAAAAATGGTTTGATATATATTTAAAATATATCAGAATGGAGTTGAATTTATATAAACGAAGTTTAAAAAGTTTATATTTATAAATATAATTAAAACGAACTCGCCGCAGCGCTGCAGTTCGTAAATTGGCGATTCGAACTTCAATTGAATATACAGAACCCAATTGAAGTCGAAATTCTTTGAAACAAGAAACGTCAGGACCGGTTTGATAATAGTTTTCAAATGAAAGAGAAAAATCTGAATTTCGTCGTATAGATTTTGAGTTATGTCAAAATCAAATTTTCAGAAAAGCAGCGCCAGAACCATTATAAAACCGTAACGGTTTATTTAATGATATTAAAGGATTTTAAGCAAATAAAAATCGAAATTTCTATTTAGAAAAATCCAGATTTGAGTTATAAAATATATGTGAACTCCAGTGGAGTAATGGGTTGATTTTTGAAACAGAAATCAGATTTTTGATTTATTGAATGGAGTTAACTAATTCGAATAGAAATTAGTTAATGAGATTTCGAATTAATATTGGGCTTTGAATAAGCGAATTCGATTTGAAAATTTATATTCGAAATCAAACAGGAAACTAGGATTGAAGTTGAAATTCAATTTGGTTGTGAGCAAGTTAAACATTTTATTTGAACGTGTTATGTTCAAACAAAGAAGTAAAATAGGCAAAAGGGCCAATTAAAGAATAATTGAGCGAAACTGAATTCAAACGATTCAAAATTTAATCAAAACGAATGGATTGAGTTGAATTGAATTGGAAACAGGTGAACAGGTGTTAAACATATATGGGATGGAGTATATGAAGATTTTTATTTTATGTGCCCGACAAAAAGGTACATGTTTAATTCATATATGAGATTTATGCGCCGTATCGGCAAGCCGCTTGGCTTTTTCTTTTTCTTTTTGAAATTAGAAGGACCGGGAAAGCTATTTGAAATTTCCCGATGCTCCCGATACAGGGGAGGTTATGGCGAATTTTTCCGGGAATTTAAGGAGTTAGAATATTTTTAAGAAATTTGACAATTAGAAATCTATATATCGATATATATAGAATTCGATAAGGAAACGAAATCAAAAATGGCATAAGAGGCCGAGGTGATTATTGAAAATATTTGGTTAACAAATATTGATAAGGAAATGGAGAAGTGATTTAATTAATGAAATATTAATTAAAGAGCCCAGTGATTTGTTGATATGTTGATTGAACACTTGTTTTTATTCGATAGTTAAATCACAGACTATCGAAGTTTTTGACCATCGTTGTCAATATGGAGAGACCGGTTGGATTATTATCCGAAGAACCACTCCGTATTGGCATAAGCATTGCGAACCAAGTATGCTGAATATATTGAAGACGGAGTGAAGTGCAAGGGCTTTTTCTATTAATAGAAATGGTGCCTTCGGTTTCGTTCAGTCCCAGAACGAACGTAAATGGACGAATGTCTGACAAAGTATTTCCAATGATCAAATGGGTTGGTCTGTATGAATATATATGGTTGCAACAGATTTATCCCTTAGCATAATATCCAAAATATTGGTGCAAACTCAACTAGTGATTAACGGATCTGACAATGTGGCATTCAAAGTGATTGTGCTATCAATGAATGGTAAGTATTCGTAGCCTCAGGCCTCAACAACCGGAAAAGGACAAAAATCGGGCAGGCAGCATGGCTATGTGGGTCGCACCCATTAGGGTGTATAATCACCTATCTAGAGAAATTCCTTTTGTTTCTAAATCTATCGATTCTGCCCATTCGGGAAACGGTGGTTTGAGTCCAACCGTTGGTGATATACATTCGATACACTCAAGCGAAATGAGTGGTCGGTCATGTGTGGGCCGGGTTGCAAGACGTTCTTGTTGAACCCAGGTGTATTCGCCTCTAGAGATACATCATCGGAAGGTGGTTCCATACCTTGTCATGTTGGAAATCCAATCTCCAATAAGCGCCATGCGGTTTTTGATTTTATAATATGTGTGGAGCGTGAGATGCAAGCGTTCTGCTATTTGGTTATTTACTTGATGTAGACATTATTATAATATCACTGGATTTGATATCAAAGTGTTTTGGGTTATAGTAAGGTAAAAACCGTCCGTGTTTATGTGTGGGCTGGTCTTACTATTATCCTTTTCTTTCGAAAGATTTTTGAAAGTTAAACAATTGGTTGGAGTTTACTCACACCAGTCCCATGACTGACCCAGAGTTTATTTTGTTTTGTTTTCCTAAACTCTTGGGTGCCCAAATTTGTACGGGCAGTCAAGTGTTTCAGGCTTTTACAGATACACTTGGAGGAGCTTGAAGCTGGAGGCTTCAACGTTAGTTATTTAGAGTTACTTCCGCTGAATCAAATGTTATGTGTACTCTGATGATGGTATGTATATATGTACCAAACAGATTTGTATTTCAAAGCTTATGTTATATAATATGTTTTTATTCGTTCCGCTGTGAGTTGTGATCTTCGTTTTTCTTCTATTCTAATATTTCTTCCTTTCTATTTCTCATCCTCTATCTTCTTTCTAATAATGATTCGTATTTCTGTGCAATTTGGATTGGACGTGTGGTATTATTAGTCAATTCAGATAGCACAGATTTGCGGGCCTTTACAGTTGGTATCAGAGCTGGTTGCTTAATTGGTACGGATGATAGGGGGTTCTCGCTTCGCGTTTGGTGGCGAACGGGAGACTCTTACCCCTACATCTCCCGACAATGTGGGTTGGTTGTGAAGTCGAGAGGCTGGCCGTAAAATCAGTTCTGAGGTATCACTGGATGTCACGGTGGGAGGTTAGCCCACTGCCTGATGGTTGCGAAGCCTAGGGCCGTTACAGTTGGTATCAGAGCTGGTTGCTTAATTGGTACGGATGATAGGGGGTTCTCGCTTCGCGTTAGGTGGCGAACGGGAGACTCTTACCCCTACATCTCCCGACAATGTGGGTTGGTCGAGTCGAGAGGCTGGCCGTAAAAGCAGTTCTGAGGTATCTCTGTAATCCACGCTGGGAGGTTAGCCCAGTGCCGAGGGAGGAGAGGATGGTTGAAAAGCCTACTCGAATCCCGGGGCCTTTACAGTTGGTATCAGAGCTTAGGTTGAGCGAATACCTAGGCTTGTGTGGCATGTGCTCATTAGAGATAGGGTCAGTAGTACCCTAGAATGAGTTGAGTATATATATGAGAGAGCGTATTTGTAAGTGGATATAAAAGTTGTTTTATATTGTGTTGGCTAGTCTGTTGAGTGGTTTATGAATTCTGGTCGAATCGTGGGACGCCACGACGTCGATAGGAGTTTGTAAACACTTGGACAGAAGAATCGACATAATATTGTTTTAAAGAGGGTAAATGAAATAATTTTACCCAAAATTTCTATTTTGATATAGAAGAATAATTTTCTAGAATTATTATATGGATGTGTTGGATGTTGATTTTATAATCAAATGAGATTATAAATTTAGAATGGTTATTTATAACCAAAATAGAATTTGTATAGAAATTAAATATACAAATGAGATAAATTAAAGTTAAATTCAAACCAGAATTAAGAATTCAAAATCCTGGGAAGTTGAAAAATATTTTTCAAAGTATATTAAAGTAATATAGCTTTGTTTTAGAAGAAGTTGAAAGAAAATCATTTTAGATGGATTTTGAAATAATAAAGCACTGAACTCACTTCAGTGGCTGGGAAATAATTCTGATGATGATTGCAACATCATCAGTGTTCATTTCCGAGTTTCTAAGTGATGAATTGCTGCCTTAGAAAAAGTTTTGATGGAAATTTGTTTGAAAGAAAACAAATTGGTTTGAATATTCAAATGTTTTAAATTTGAAATGAAAATAAATATATGTATATATTTATGGGATTTCAAAAGAATTTGAAATAAAAACCCTGTGATTTGAATTCTGGAATTTAAATTTAACTTAAACAAGTTAAATGGGTCGAAGTGAATGAATTGATTAAAATCAATTTGAATTAGTTTTATAAGAACATAGATTGGATATAAATGGATTGATCGTAGATCATTCAAATTAAATGAAGGAAGACCAAAAGTTTTGGTGGAATTAAATTTGTTGAAATATGAGGAATTGAATTTCAACATAAGTGAATTTTTGAAAAGTAATGGATTTGTACCCTTTTTCCTACCTTAGCAATTTCGAGGACGAAATTATTTTAAGGGGGAAAGAATGTAACGACCCAGATTTTTGAACAGTTTATTTTAAATATTTAGTATGGTTTTAAATGTTGAATATATAATGAATTTTTTTATTGGATTTATCGATTTAATAATCGATATATGGTTTAATAGCAAATATATTGAATAACCGTATACGAAGAAGAAACCAATCGGATTTAGAGTCAAAACCATATTGAAAACAATTTAGCCGATTTATATAAATTTTATATTGAATTAGAATTAATTGTTTGGAATTGATTTATATTTTAAATCAAATTTAATTTAAATTGTTAATTTAAATTGTATCTCTTATAGACAAGTCGAATTAAAATTCAGAATCGGTTCCATTGAGTTCAGAGCAGCATTATAACCTTATAACATCAGTCAAAATAAGGGTTCGCTGTTGAAGATAAAGGACCATGGGATATTTTCGAACAGGAAATAAAATCAAATTCAAATCAATGTTTATAAGGGAAAAATAAAATATAGTAAAAAAGGAATGTGGCCGACCTATCTCTCACCTAAAGCTACCCTAAGTAGTAAAATCACGCAGATGTTTCTTCTCGAGCACAATTTTCTGTCTTCCCTCTTCGTCATCAGGGAAACATCAATTTAATGGCCGACTTTTTGCTCCCTACCTCGAGCAGCAATACTTGTTCCCTCTTTGTATATTTAAAGCCGATCCCCTCCATTCTTTTTTCCCCAGTCACGAAATTTTATTCAATACCATCCTCGTATAAAAAAAAAAAAAAGAAGAAATTATGAATCGCGATTAAAGCCAGGAGTCCACCGAAGCTCAAAATCCAATCACGGCAACCCTACATCTCAAATCAAGACCAGAGGCGTTCGAAAATTTGGGGTTGTCAATGTCGAGGTCGAGTAGATCGACGTATATGTTGCTCGCGTTCTGGAGAGGGGTTCGCGAGTTGGTTTCTGGGTTCGACGGTCATCGTGAAAGGGGACTTGGAGGTCAGTGAGTGACTGAGGAATTTCGACGTCGAAGGGGTTTGAACGTTCTGATGTAATTCATACCTAGGGGATAGGGGATGCGGCAGTGAAGAATAGGAGACCGAACTTGGTGATTTGGGGGATTCGGCAGAGGAAGAAACATGAGTCCAGTTTTGCGTTTTGAGGGGTTCAAGGCTGTTTAACTTTGGAGAGAGGGACTACCAAGTGAGGCAGTTGGTTAGTGGTGCCGAGACCAGACGGTGATTGATGGTAAGTTGTTCGATGGAATGACTGAGTGGATGGTGCAGTTGTTGGGGTCGTTTTCAGCAAAATAGATCGACAATTTTGACTATGTTTCATGGATTCTTCGAGAAGTTCGCATAGAAGTAAGGTATATACGTTTACAATATTTTAAACACGTAGAATAATTCATTTAAGTGGTTAGTTTCCCTTAAATTAAATCATCTATTCATTGAAATAGTTAAATTAATATCCATTTCATTGTTAAATGGAAATCAAATCATCGTAGGTACGAAGTAAATTTATTCGAGATGATGCGAGGAAATTCGTTAGACGAGTGATGCTGAATTTAAATGGATATTCAGAAAAAGGAAAATCACGGTGAGTAAATCTCACTCACCTTTAGAATTATTTTTATTTCATTAAAAATAATTGTTTGTTGCTTGTGTGCATGTTTTCTGGTTGTTATATATATATTAGTTATTTAGGCTATTATATATATATTGGGTTGATTGATTGGTTGGATTCCCGCAGTCTCATTAGCGGATGCCCGCGGTTTCATTAGCGGATGATTACCCTATACGCCCCACGCTATGATTAGTGGATGACCTTCTATACCGCGATATTCTGCCACGAAGCAGAATTGGTATTATTTATGTGCTAACATCTGTGGATGCAGGAAAAACAGGTTGGAGGAATCTAACTGGATTCCTCAAAAATATATTATCTGTTTGTTTATTTGTTTGCATATATATTGTTATATATGATGTGTTAGAAAAATAAATAATCCGTTGCTTTGTGTGTTTAAATATCACTGGGCTTAAGTAATGATATTTAAAAATATCGTGGAAGGATATTTGAGATTTAAAAAGGGAAAATTCTATTTTTAAATAGAATTTGAATTTTCAAATGGAAATAAATTATAAACTTGTTTTTGAAAAATAAAACAAGTAGTTTCTTTTTAAACGAAGTTATAAATAGTTCTTTTATAACGAAGTTATAAATGAAGTGAAAAGAATTATCATTTGATAATTCAGAAATAGAAATACAAGTGTGAAATTGGAATTTGAAATGAAATTTCAAAACAGGATTTGAAATGAAATTTTTAAATATATAACTCAAATGAAATTTGAGTATAACATTTGAATTTTAAAAGGGGTTTAAATATTTGAATTTTAAAAGGAGATTGAATATTAGAAATTCAAATAGAAGTTCAAATAGAATTTGAATAGACGAAATTAGAATGAAAAATAGAATTTGAATTCAAGGAATTAAAATAAAATTTGAATTCAAAGGAATTCGAATAAAGAAAATTCAAATAGAGATTTGAATGTAGAATTTCAAAATAGAATTTGGAATATAGAATTTCAAAGAAGAATTGAATAGAATTTGAAATATAGTATTTCAAAGAAGAATTGAAATATGAAATTTGAATAGAGATTTGAAATGGAATTCAAATATGAAATTTGAATTGAGATTTGAAATAGAAATTCAAGTGTTGAATTTGAACATGGAATTGAATATAGAAATTCAAGTAGAAATTTGAATATGAGTTTTCAAAATAGAATTTGAAATAAACTTTGAAAATAGGATTTCAAAGTAAGAAGTGGAATAGGATTTCAAAATAGGAAATCCAAATAAATTTTGAAATGGAATTTGAATTTAAAGGAGTTCAAATGGATTTGAAATAAGGAAAATTCAAATGGGATTTAAATAATGGGTTTTAATAAAAAGGATTTAAATATAAGAATTTAAATAGAATTCAAATGGTGTTAAATATAAGGATTCAAACAAAACTCAAATGGAGTTTAATTAGAAAGAATTTGAATAAGAGGGATTCAAAGAGATTTGAAACATGATATTTGGATTCAAAGGAATATAAATGTGGTATTTGAAGTTCAAGTAGAAATGGAGTTTAAATATTTGAAGTTCAAATAGATTAAAAATGGAATTTGAATTCAAATAGTTGAAATAGAATTTGAATATAGAATTTGAATTAGAATCGAATTGTAATTTGAATATAGACTTCAAATATAAATGAAATAGAAGATCATAAATATTTGTTGAGTTGGAAAAAATGGTTTGATATATATTTAAAATATATCAGAATGGAGTTGAATTTATATAAACGAAGTTTAAAAAGTTTATATTTATAAATATAATTAAAACGAACTCGCCGCAGCGCTGCAGTTCGTAAATTGGCGATTCGAACTTCAATTGAATATACAGAACCCAATTGAAGTCGAAATTCTTTGAAACAAGAAACGTCAGGACCGGTTTGATAATAGTTTTCAAATGAAAGAGAAAAATCTGAATTTCGTCGTATAGATTTTGAGTTATGTCAAAATCAAATTTTCAGAAAAGCAGCGCCAGAACCATTATAAAACTGTAACGGTTTATTTAATGATATTAAAGGATTTTAAGCAAATAAAAATCGAAATTTCTATTTAGAAAAATCCAGATTTGAGTTATAAAATATATGTGAACTCCAGTGGAGTAATGGGTTGATTTTTGAAACAGAAATCAGATTTTTGATTTATTGAATGGAGTTAACTAATTCGAATAGAAATTAGTTAATGAGATTTCGAATTAATATTGGGCTTTGAATAAGCGAATTCGATTTGAAAATTTATATTCGAAATCAAACAGGAAACTAGGATTGAAGTTGAAATTCAATTTGGTTGTGAGCAAGTTAAACATTTTATTTGAACGTGTTATGTTCAAATAAAGAAGTAAAATAGGCAAAAGGGCCAATTAAAGAATAATTGAGCGAAACTGAATTCAAACGATTCAAAATTTAATCAAAACGAATGGATTGAGTTGAATTGAATTGGAAACAGGTGAACAGGTGTTAAACAGATATGGGATGGAGTATATGAAGATTTTTATTTTATGTGCCCGACAAAAAGGTACATGTTTAATTCATATATGAGATTTATGCGCCGTATCGGCAAGCCGCTTGGCTTTTTCTTTTTCTTTTTGAAATTAGAAGGACCGGGAAAGCTATTTGAAATTTCCCGATGCTCCCGATACAGGGGAGGTTATGGCGAATTTTTCCGGGAATTTAAGGAGTTAGAATATTTTTAAGAAATTTGACAATTAGAAATCTATATATCGATATATATAGAATTCGATAAGGAAACGAAATCAAAAATGGCATAAGAGGCCGAGGTGATTATTGAAAATATTTGGTTAACAAATATTGATAAGGAAATGGAGAAGTGATTTAATTAATGAAATATTAATTAAAGAGCCCAGTGATTTGTTGATATGTTGATTGAACACTTGTTTTTATTCGATAGTTAAATCACAGACTATCGAAGTTTTTGACCATCGTTGTCAATATGGAGAGACCGGTTGGATTATTATCCGAAGAACCACTCCGTATTGGCATAAGCGTTGCGAACCAAGTATGCTGAATATATTGAAGACGGAGTGAAGTGCAAGGGCTTTTTCTATTAATAGAAATGGTGCCTTCGGTTTCGTTCAGTCCCAGAACGAACGTAAATGGACGAATGTCTGACAAAGTATTTCCAATGATCAAATGGGTTGGTCTGTATGAATATATATGGTTGCAACGGATTTATCCCTTAGCATAATATCCAGAATATTGGTGCAAACTCAACTAGTGATTAACGGATCTGACAATGTGGCATTCAAAGTGATTGTGCTATCAATGAATGGTAAGTATTCGTAGCCTCAGGCCTCAACAACCGGAAAAGGACAAAAATCGGGCAGGCAGCATGGCTATGTGGGTCGCACCCATTAGGGTGTATAATCACCTATCTAGAGAAATTCCTTTTGTTTCTAAATCTATCGATTCTGCCCATTCGGGAAACGGTGGTTTGAGTCCAACCGTTGGTGATATACATTCGATACACTCAAGCGAAATGAGTGGTCGGTCATGTGTGGGCCGGGTTGCAAGACGTTCTTGTTGAACCCAGGTGTATTCGCCTCTAGAGATACATCATCGGAAGGTGGTTCCATACCTTGTCATGTTGGAAATCCAATCTCCAATAAGCGCCATGCGGTTTTTGATTTTATAATATGTGTGGAGCGTGAGATGCAAGCGTTCTGCTATTTGGTTATTTACTTGATGTAGACATTATTATAATATCACTAGATTTGATATCAAAGTGTTTTGGGTTATAGTAAGGTAAAAACCGTCCGTGTTTATGTGTGGGCTGGTCTTACTATTATCCTTTTCTTTCGAAAGATTTTTGAAAGTTAAACAAGTGGTTGGAGTTTACTCACACCAGTCCCATGACTGACCCAGAGTTTATTTTGTTTTGTTTTCCTAAACTCTTGGGTGCCCAAATTTGTACGGGCAGTCAAGTGTTTCAGGCTTTTACAGATACACTTGGAGGAGCTTGAAGCTGGAGGCTTCAACGTTAGTTATTTAGAGTTACTTCCGCTGAATCAAATGTTATGTGTACTCTGATGATGGTATGTATATATGTACCAAACAGATTTGTATTTCAAAGCTTATGTTATATAATATGTTTTTATTCGTTCCGCTGTGAGTTGTGATCTTCGTTTTTCTTCTATTCTAATATTTCTTCCTTTCTATTTCTCATCCTCTATCTTCTTTCTAATAATGATTCGTATTTCTGTGCAATTTGGATTGGACGTGTGGTATTATTAGTCAATTCAGATAGCACGGATTTGCGGGCCTTTACACATCATATATGACAGTATATTTGCAAACAAATAAACAAACAAAAAATATATTTTTGAGGGATCCAGTTGGATCCCTCCAACTTTTTTTTTCTGCATCCACAGACGTTAGTACATAAATAATACCATCCTGCTTCGAGGAAGGATATCGCGGTATGAAGGTCATCCACTAATATATTTGTGGGGCGCATAGCGAAATCATCCGCTAATGGTACCGCGGGCATCCACTAATGAGACTGCGGGAACCCAACCATTCATCAACCCAATATATATATAATAGTCAACCCTAAATAACTAATATATTTAAAGCAACGAGAAAAATCCAAACAAACAACAACAATTATTTTTAACGAATAAAAATAATTCTAAATAACAGGTGTCTGAGATTTACTCACCATAGTTTCGTTTGCGCTGAATCGCCAGTAAAATTCCATAGCGTCTCGAATTTGAATTTAGTTGAATCGTCCATCTTGAACCTATAATTATTTATTTTAATTTTCTCGATTAAATGGTTATCCATATAATATAACTACTAACATGAATCGATAATTTATTCTAAGAAACTTTAAATTTAACAACTTAAATGAATTATTCCGTGAATTTCTAAATCACACTAAATTGTATACCTTATTGTTGCAAATCACAGTGCCAAACAATAGGACTACTAGCATCCCAAAACTGCAAATCAGCCCCTAAAATTCTGCATTTTCCTCCTTGACATTTTATCAAACACCACACAGACATTTCCTTTACATCTCAAACCGCCACCTTCATGTTGAACTCAGACAGCACCACCCTAAACCCCTTAGTTCACATCCGTTTATCCCTCTAAACCATAGATCGAGTTCCACCACATCAGTAAATTTGAACCCCCAATTATCACTGCCCTACAGAGAACCCTCCGTACTCCCTTCCAGTTCGCATGTACGGATCCCAGGAATCCCCTTTCCTTCACGTTCTTCCATTAGTAATTGCAACATCCATTCCTCATACCACACCCGATTTCACAGTCGCACCCTTCCAGATTATCACCAATACTCCATCACGATTTATTTTTTCAACAGCTTCCGCAACCCCCAAACTTTCAGTATCGCACCTCCTATACCCATCGCAACTATCTGGATGTCGAGCTTCAAGGGCGTCGCAACTCTCGAACTGCCATCCCATTCGAACTACTGCCGTACACCCTCCCTTCTTAACTCACGAACGCTCAAGGTGATGTCGAATCTTCAGTTAATCCGTGGCATGCCCTCTCTCTTGTGAACACCTAAATTGTAGTTCGCAACTTCTGAATGGATTTCAGATTTCAATTCGATCTTTTTTCTTCTTCTTCCAGCGGAGGATTCTATTTCCAATAATTGGGTAGAAGGAGAAAGAACGAAGTAATTCTGCTTCGAACTGAACTTGGGAAAGAAACAAATGACTTGAATTGGTCTTCATAGATGAATTGAAATGGGTCTGCTAGTTTTAAGAATAGCAAAGACATATTTGGATTTCATTTCGTTGGTTTCAGAACTAAAGAAGACGAGGCTCGAATGCTTCCCGGTTTAAGAAAATGTGAAAGGCGATGTCTGTTTATATCAGTGCGCCGCAAGAGACAGGAAGTACTCGCCATTAAAAGCTTGTAGGCTTAAGTACACAAAATCTTTCAAAGAATTTAAAAATATTTCGATTTCGATTTTAAATATAATTTATTTTAATTTGATTTGACTCAAAGAGATTTTTATCCTTTTTTAAAACGATAACGATTTGGTTTTTTATTTACTTCGAATAGATATAAAGTTATTTTTTTATTTTATCAACAGATTCTGATTTGATTTTTGATTTAATCTGATTTGAAACAGATAGATTTTTACTCTTTTTAGATGGATATCGATTTGATTTCGAGCCTATCCATTAATCAAATATCTCGGGGTTCATTACTTGAAATCATGAACCGCTATTTTAACGTAACCACTGTTGTTTCAACAGTGTAACACTATTCTGAATATATTTTGATATTTAATTTGAACGTATATATAAAATAACCATATTAAATTCATATAAATAATTTAAACTTAGGAAAAATCAATTCTCTGAAAATAAATATTTTTATTATCGTTTTTATTCAAATACAATTAATACTGATCATCTGAATTGTTTTGATTCAGTTTTCAACTTCGATTCCAATTTTATTTCGTATTACAATAATTTAATATATTAAATCAAATCAATTTTTAAATCGATAACTTAACATAAAAATTCATTTATATTATCAAAATCGATATTTAAAAACCATATTAAATATCTAAAATAAATCGATAAAAAAATCCGGGTCGTTACACTGCCTGCCCGATTTTTTTCATTTCTCGGTTGTTGAGGCTTGAGGCTACATTTACTTATCAGCGCATCACTTTGAATGCCACATCGTCCGATCCGTCAAATCACTAATTGACGTCCTCAAAAATACACTAGGCACGTTTGAAGAAATCATTGTACGTGACCATCTGGAAATACTCTGTTAGACACTCGTCCATACAAGTCATCCAGGAACAGGATGAACCCAAGGCACTCTCCTACTACATCCAAAGGATCAGTAGTGAGGAGAACTTGCAACCCGCAAAATCCTAACCACGACTGAATTACAGTTTAAAAACCTCTGGTAGCTAGCCAGAGAAATTCAACAGCAATCCTTCCACTTATCAAGATCCACGGTCTTCAATGCTCCATCTCGACCATCTTCTGATATCTCTAGCATTTATGTATTTGCTGGCCGGAATTGTTTTCAGATATAAATTCGATCCCGGTCTCTCCGAACCAACAATTGATTTGGCCAGATTTTGATAGTCGGTATTTTAACTATCAGAATAAACAACCATCATCCATGGAGAAAATTGGATTCACTGGTCCAATACACAGCGTCAGTTTGCCGCTTTAGTTAAACTGTCGTTAATTTGGTTTCTAAAAACTTTCGACATATGGATTACCGCCTTTCCAATTTTTGTTCAACTTATAATAAGTTTAATTTAAATTAACAAAGTAAATGATTTCGAAATTATTCTCCAAATATAATCAATGATATTTTTTGAAATAGAAAATGGACAATATAAGTTGGAAATCTTATTTGCATATTTTATCTTGTTATATTCATACAAGTAATGGCGCTTAACATTTGAAATTTTCATTTCAAACATATTTTTAATTCACATAAGTATAGAATTGCATAGACTTATAAATAAAATGATAATTTACAAAGTGTGACAAAGGTTATAAATTTCAAATAAATGTCGTGTGAACAAACTTACAAACGGAGTAAAATACCGTGTGCGACGCACACGCTTTAATTGTTCATTTACAAAGGACGGTCACAACTGAATAATTTACCATGTGCGATGCACACACTTTAGTTGTTCATTTATAAAAGATAGCAAAACCTTTGGGTTTAAACAATATAGTCATATACCCTTCCTGTTGGTTAAAGATCATAGAATAGAAAATAAATTATACTCATTCACTTATTCCCAGAAAACTTAAAATCGTTCGAATTATCGTTCATGATATTCTTTATGGAAATACTTATTTTAATCACTTCCACTATCCTCGTTTCTAAACTAATATTATCCTTGGATAATCATGAAGTCGTTACAAGTTGGGGTATTTTATTTACCTCTCAGACCTTGAGACAACAACACTCTCATCTTCGGAATAGATAGAAGTTTATTAACGAAACTCCCACTGCAGTAATTATCCCAAAACTTATTTTTACTATGGAATCCCATTTATAACCACTTTGTTTCAATTAACCCCCTTTCATTTCTAAAACATTTTACTTCTAGATCTTATCGTTATGTTTCACTATTACAATCAAATTCAGTTCACTTCACTTAATCCCCCATTCGATTTCAACTCATATTCAATCTTGTTTAAACTTTTCTTTTTTAAAAAAACTATTCTGGAGATAAATCCAATTTATAAGTCATATAAGTAAAACCCTTTTAATTATAACAAGGCCTTAATCAACTCCATTTCCTTTAAAACCATTTCTGACTTAATATATGTTTACTTTCAACCCTTTCCGTTTAAAAGTTAATCTTATTGATGTATGAAAACAACTTGCTTTCATTTGAAAACACTAAGATATACTTACATTTTGTCTATCGAGTTACTTTATGAATTCATACCATACTTTAAAAATCCCGTTTACAGGTCAACTCCTTGTTACTTGTCTAACATTATCTACATCGAACAGTTTACTTCATTATCAATTATAAATAAAATAATTAATCTTTTAAAAGTTTATTTAAAATGATAATTAATTTAATTAACAATCCAATAATAGTTTTTTAATAATCAATCCACGTGCAAGTAGTCGACTTGGTCATTTCAACATGGTTAGGTTATTTCTTTAAATTAAATTTAAATAAATTTCATTTGATTTAACAATCTAAATTAATAATCTCATTTAATTGTCTATTGGGAAAACAATCACTTCGACATTTAATCGTTTGGTTAATTACTGCTTATTTGCTTTACAAAACTCATTAACATACAAATCTCGTTTTATGTATTCATTACAAGATAATTATTCGTTTCCTTTAACACTTCATTTAAAAATTATAATATATACAAAATAGATTTCACTGTCTTTAGTTATAAAACAGACTTTATAACTTTCTTTCTATTGATTTACCAAATGGAAAATAAATCCCTATACAACGGTTCATTAACAGGCCATCTGCCGTTACTCAACCAATATCATCCATTGGTTAATGTCACACAATTGTTGAATTTAGATTCAACAATCAATAATCAATCAAAATGATTAACAGTACATATAAATAAACAATATGTGTAACCTGCCTTCCGTGCATCAAATGGGTTACTTCAAATTCAATATGACATCATATTTACTCATCACGATAAACAGAAATAACAGTCAACAACCTATTTATAACACCAAATCAAGCATTCAATTATTTGTTTAATACATTTATATTATTATAAACGTAACCAACAAGGCAAGTTACCTTGTTTGGAAACTAATCGTTAAAATAATGATTTAATTCGATTAAATTAAACAAAAGCTTAATCTAATCCATGAATATTAAATATTATTCAACATACAAACAAACAGTAATTCAATTATCAACCATTAGCAAATAGTGCACATAAAATAAAATAAAATGCAAACCCTACTTACATAAAGTATAAGAGGGATAACCAAGTGAGTTGAACTCACCTTGGGTTTCCATTTGTTGTCAGATGGTGTGTTTTTAATTAAATTTAAGCAAACTTTAATTTAATTAAAACCTCCTGCTGAGCTGCGTCCTGCTCTGTCCAAACCAGCTCTACAATGTTGCGCTTACCGATGTCGTTTGGAAGTCACTTGTTTGGCCCGATTTGTACATCTTTCTTCACCGCTCTTTTGGAAATCCATCGCCTGCTCCTTCAAATACACGGCGCACTCATATTTTATTTCTTCCACCTGCTACTGATAACCGCCCCCATCAATTATGCCCATAATTGACAATACTACTTCTTCAAGCTATAGTCTACCTGCTGCATTTTTCCTTCCACATCCGGCCTCCTTTCTCATACCTTCTCGCAACCGCCTCCGTCCTCCTGTTCCTTACATCCGCACCCTTCTTCATATTTTTTTCTCTTTTTCTTTTCTTCCCTTCTTTGAAAAGCCCACGGCCCACTACTATTAATCAGCCCACCTACCGCTTAATCCCCCTCCCCTATGCATTAACTTGCTTCAGTAAACTGCATCCTTCCATGTTACAGTTCCTCCTATAGGCAAAATGCTCCAGGTATTCATGCTTATTTCGAATCTTAACATGACCATATCTCATCCATTTCTTCAGCACTCCACTAACTGTCCCACTGGACTTCCTCTTTGCCATAATAATTCAACATGCTCGAAGGCCTAGGCCAGAGCACACAGTTCTCCACCTCTTTTCTACATGAACTCCTTCATGCCATTCGAAATAGTATGTTATCCACAATCCTACCGTACCGCAAGCTTCCATCACACTGACGCTCTTCTCCATCCGCCGCTGGGGTCCATTCTCCGACCACCAGCGACCCAGCTGTTATTCCTTGCTTCGTCCATTAGACCATCCATTATCCCGACAACCACCTCCACGCGGACTAAAGCACACGCACCCAGGTCAGAGAGAGAGAGCAGCTGTCGAAGTTACTATAAGACTTTTCTTTTTCTTTTTTTCTTGGAAAAATGTTTTGCTTCTGTATAACTGGTTCGATTTAATGTTGTTGAGGAGAAAAGAGTATATGGATTAGTTTATGATAGAAGAAGTGAGGAATACAAGGTTTATATATAGGATAGATGCCGTGGTAACCACATATACGTGCACAACACGGTGAGGAGGTTTGGTTGCCAAGGGAAGATATAGCGTGGCTTGCAAGGTAAATAATATATCCGTTTATTATTTCACTGTTTCAATAACTTTTTCTGCTATCTGTGACGGTTGAAGGAATGAGTAGCTGTTCATTTAGCGTTGAAGAGACAGGGTAGTATAATATATATATATATAGCTACAATATTTCCATTTCAAGGTAGCTGCGGTTTGTTTGTACTTTGCACAACATAAAATAGGTAGATGTGTTTGCGCACGTATTTTAGTTTACCTAAGCAATTTTTTATAGTGTATATGATATTTTAGGTAGATATGGCGTGTTCTGGTGTGGGGACAGTTTTGGTTGAGGCTATACTATTTTCGTGTGGGCTATAATTTCAATAATAATGGCATGTAGGTTGGGAAAACGTATTGCTTCATACCAAAAATATGAATTTGTATTTAGCTTAGGAATTAAATTTTATTTTTACATTTCATATGTTTTTATACAGTCAGTTCATATTACTGTTGACCATTAACTTCGCATCGCCAAACGCGGACTCCAAACCCAATGAAAATAAAAGGACACACTACTATGTTCTGACATTATGGTTTCAATGAAATCAATTTCGTTTAAAACGGACCCCCTTTGCAAAAACGACGCTATTTAGATGTCAATTTTATCTATCGGTTCACCCTTAAATTTCGCCTACCGACATAATAACTCCGTTTGGCTCCAAACCGGAAATATAGTAATAATTAGTTATATGTTTTCAAATTAATATTTTCAACTAGTAATTACGAGTATCGAACCGTGTGCGGAGCACGGGCCTTATATATATTTATGGCATAATTTACGCTGAACGTTCTAAACTCATACCGATATTCACTACTCCATTTTTAATAAATAAACTCGATAAAAATTCAATTAAAATTTCGATAAAATATTTAAAACAGATTTAGATTTTCATAATTATCGTTCGAAAATCTGGGACGTTACATTCTTCCCCCCTTAAAAGAATTTCGTCCCCGAAATTACAAGGAAAGAAGAATGATCTGAACTCAATTAATTCAATACAATTACTTTTGAATTATCATCAAAATAAATTCAGATTCCTTAAAATTTTCGACTTTTTTTGCCAATACCTCCTTTATGTTGTTTGATTGATATAGCTACAACTGCCACCCTGGGCCTCAACTTCACCAAAAGCCAAATAGCCAATCCAACTCAGGGGTATAAAATCAATCACTCCAACAATATTAAGGTTTACCTATTTGTTAGGCAATTCAATTCCAATTCCATTGCAAATCAACTAACTGCTACTCGTCGGTACTTCCAATCTGTTCTTCAATCTATGTAACTAAATAAACTCCCACGACCTACTGGTATCTGCACTTAACTCAATTTACAATGCTATAACAAATACAGGGTAAAATATTCTGTTTCATTTCATAAACGATGTTATTCCCAATACAACATACATGAATTTAATTTCAATCCATTCAATCATCCTTATTGACCCGTTTGATGTATTTTATTCAATAATTTAATTTGAATTCAAATCAAATCTAAAACAATCAAACTACCGATATTACTATATTATAGAAAATTATTTCCTTTTTCTATATAAAATATAGTTTGGGAAAAATTATTTCATTTACCCTCTTTATAAAACAATATTGTATCAATTTACAGTTCAAAATGGTTTCCCAACACTTGAACCGATCAATCAACACAATACAAAAGATTTTTATATAAAACTTACAAATACGCTTTCTCGTATATACACTCAAACTCAATCTAGGATGTTACTAACCCCATCTCTATTGAGTTACACCACAGAGCCAAGGTTATTACTCAACCAATAGCTCTGATACCAAATGTAGCAACCCAAATTTTTGGTACCTTTTAGGCTGACCAAACAACACCAGTCCAACCTAAATTGTACTGGAAACCCAGATGCCAACAGAAAGAAACTAGGGAATGAGATAAGAAAGAAAGAAATATTAGAACAGAAGAGTAAGAAGAAGAACCAACATCACACATAGTGCCACATGCAGCGGAAAAAAATATAATATAGAAATTTTCTTTATTGAGATTTTAAAAAAATACTTACAAATATCGGAGTACATCAATACACTTGGATAGTATAACAACCTGTCCTTATATACATCACACAGTAGAATAATTACCAATACGTCTGAACTCCTACAGCACGTCTTCTGAACTTCATAGTGTCCAATAACCTGAACCTGTACAACCCGGGCTAACCCAAGAATTACAAATACTGGATCAGTTTGGTGAACCAGAGTGAGAAAAAAATTCGCACAGTTTAAGGGGGTTCATCCAACTTGATTTTTAAGTTCAAGATCTTTTTGAAAAAAAAGGATAATCATAAGACCAAATCTACACATAAATACAGATGGGTTTTACCTTACGATAACCCAAACATTTTGAAAAAATATATGTATATATCATCAAATAATATAATAGTGTCTAAATACAAGTAAATAAAAATCTTGTGAAACGCTTGCATCTCACGCTCCACTTATATAGTATATAATCAAAACCGCTGGTGCTTATTGGAGATTGGATTCTGATTATGACAAGGTATGGAACCACCTTTCGATAGTGAATCTCTAGAGGGGAATACACAGGGTTCAAAAAGAACGTCTTACAACCCGACCCACACATGACCGACCAGTCATTTCACTTGAGTGTACCGAATGTATATCACCAACGGTTGGGATTAGCAACCATTTCCCGGAAAGGGACATCATTGATAGATTTAAGAAGCAAAAGGAATTTCTCTAGATAGGTGATTATACACCCTAATGGGAGCGACCCACATAGCCATGCTACCTGCCCGATTTTTGTCATTTCTCGGTTGATAAGGCTTGATGCTACGTTTACTTATCAGCACATCACTTTGAATTCCACATCGTCAAATCTGTCAAATCACTAATCGACATCCTCAAAAAATACACTGGGCACGTTTGAAGAAATCAATGTACGTGACCATCTGGAAATACTCTGTCAGACACTCGTCCATACAAGTCATCCAGGAACAGGATGAACCGAAGGCACTCTCCTATCGCATCCAAAGGATCAGTAGCAAGGAGTCCTTGCAACCTGCAAAATCCCAACCACGACCGAATAACAATTTGAAAGCCTCTGGTAGCTAGCCAGAGAAATTCAACAGTAATCCTTCCGCTTATGAAGATCCATGGTCTTCAATGTTCCATCTCGACTGTCTTCTGATATCTCTAGCGTTTACGTGTTTGCTGGTCGGAATGGTTTTTGGATATAAATTCGATCTCGGTCTTTTCGAACCAACAATCGATTTGGCCTAATTTTGATATCGGTGTTTTAACTATCAGAATAAACAACCACCATCCATAGAGAAAAATGGATTCACTGGTCCAGTATACAGCGTCTGTTTGCCTCTTTAGTTAAACAGACGTTAATTTGATTTCTAAAAACTTTCAACATGTGGATTACCACCTTTCAAATTTTTATTCAACTTATAATAAGTTTAAATATGTTTAATTTAAACTAACGAAGTAAATGATTTTGGAATTATTCTCCAAATATTATCAATGATATTTTCTAAAATAGAAAATAGACGATATAAGTTGGAAATCTTATTTGCATATTTTATCTTGTTATATTCATACAAGTAATGGCGCTTAACATTTGAAATTTGCATTTCAAACATATTTTTAATTCACATAAGTATAGAATTGCATAGACTTATATATAAAATGATAATTTACAAAGTGTAACAAAGGTTATAAATTGCAAATAAATGTCGTATGAACAAACTTACAAACGGAGTAAAATACCTTGTGCGACGCATACACTTTAATTGTTCATTTACAAAGGACAGTCACAACTGAATAATTTACCGTGTGTGATGCACACACTTTAGTTGTTCGTTTATAAAAGATAACAAAACCTTTGGGTTTAACCATTATAGCCATATACCCTTCCTATTGGTTAAAGATCATAGAATAGAAAATAAATTATACTCATTCACTTATTTCTAGAAAACTTAAAATCGTTCCAATTATCGTTCATGATATTCTTTACGGAAATACTTATTTTAATCACTTCCACTATCCTCGTTTCTAAACTAATATTATCCTTTGATAGTCATGAAGTAATTACAAGTTGGGGTATTTTATTTACCTCTCAGACCTTGAGACGACAACACTCTCATCTTCGGAACAGATAAAGTTTATTAACAAACTCCCATTCCAGTAATTATCCCAACACTTATATTTACTACGTAATCCCATTTATAATCACTTTGTTTAAATTAACCCCTTTCATCTCTAAAACATTTTACTTCTAGATCTTATCGTTATGTTTCACTTTTACAATCAAATTCAATTCACTTCACTTAAGCCCCCGTTCGATTTCAACTCATATTCAATCTTGTTTAAACTTTTCTTTTTAAAAAAAACTTTTCCGGAGATAAATCCAATTTCTAACTAATATAAGTAAAACCCTTTTTAATTATTACAAGGCCTTAATCAACCCCATTTCCTTTAAAACCATTTCTGACTCAATATATGTTTACTTTCAACTCTTTCCCTTTAAAAGTTAATCTTATCGATGTATCAAAACAACTTGCTTTCATTTGAAAACACTATGATATATTTACATTTTTGTCTATCGAGTTACTTTATGAATTCATACCATACTTTAAAAATCTCATTTACAGATCGACTCCTTGTTACTTGTCTAACACTATCTACATCGAACAGTTTACTTCATTATCAATTATAAATAAAATAATTAATCTTTTAAAAGGTTATTTAAAATGATAATTAATTTAATTAAAAAATCTAATAATAGTTTTTTAATAATCAATCCACATGCAAGTAGTCAACTTGGTCATTTCAACATGGTTAGGTTATTTCTTTAAATTAAATTTAAATAAATTTCATTTGACTTAACAATCTAATTTAATAATCTCATTTAATTGTCTATTGGGAAAACAATCACTTCCACATTTAACTATTTGGTTAATTACTGCTCATTTGCTTTACAAAACTCATTAACATACAAATCTCGTTTTATATATTCATTACAAGATAATTATTCATTTCCTTTAATATTTCATTTTAAAAAAATATGTATATATAAAATAGATTTCACTGTCTTTAGTTATAAAATAGACTTTATAACTTTCTTTCTATTGATTTACCAAATGGTAAATAAATCACTATACAATGGTTCATTAACAGGCCATCTGTCGTTACTCATCCAATATCACCATTGGTTAATGTCATACAATTGTTGAATTTAGATTCAACAATCAACAATCAATCAAATTCATTAACAGTACATATAAATAAACAATATATGTAACATGTCCTTCCCTACATCAAATGGGTTACTTCAAATTCAATAAGACATCATATTTACTCATCACAATAAATAGAAATAACAGTCATCAACCAAATTATAACATCAAATCAAGCATTCAATTATTATTTTAATACGTTTATATTATTAAAAACGTAACCAACAAGGTAAGTTACTTAGTTTGGAATCTAATCGTTAAAATAACGATTTAATTTACAAGTTCACATATCTGTAAGTTGATTTAGTTTATGTTGCAAATTCACATATATGTATGTTGGTTCAATCTACGCTGCGAGTTCACACCTATGATATTCATGTTGATTATTTTGCAAGCACACACCTATGGTGTTCATATTGACTATACTGAGAATGCCAAGTTTACACCTATGTCATGTTTATGCTAATGAATAGCTTTATGCAAATTTTGTGTATGTTAAAGTAGGCTGAGTTTTTAGCCTAATATTATATGTCAAAAATCATGCGGACGGAAAATTAGGCTAAGATTGTTAGCCTAATATTTAGACGGGGTAATGATGGGAAAAATTGGTAATTGTAGGAAACTTGGCATGGAATTTATCCTTGAAACTTGACACGAACTTGACTTGAAAATATGAACATGGACATGACACTAGAATGAACTTGAAAATGTCCAACTCGAGGTTGGGTTCAGATTGCAGTGTAATTCTGCCCGGAACCGCCCAGCAAATCCTGTGGGTAGTTGGTCATATCACGCTTGTAACCCGAGGTCAAACTGAGTTGTGGTGTAAATCTGCCCAGAACCGCCCAGCATATCCAATGACCAAAACAATAGGTCTGATGTGAGAGGTTAGGGTGCATTAATGAATTAATGCCACATGATAGGGTTAAGTCATGAACATGAAAGACAACACTTAACCAACTTGACACATGATTCGTAGGGCTAAGTCATGAACTTAAACGACAACACTTAGCCAATTTGACATGACACGTAGGCGGGTTAGGTCGCGAACTTGAATGACAACACTTAACCAACTTGACATGCTAGACTGATAGGGGTTAAGTCACGAATTTAAATGACAACACTTCACCTATTAGACGGAAACCCTAGTTACGCGGTCCATTTCAGCAGTAACCCACTAGATGTATCATGGTACCCTGGAACTAGGCAGGGTGGGGCACGATTACTGGGCTGATTGTAAGCGACCAGAACGACGGTTGTGTTAATGCGCCAGTGTAGGTACAGGCGGGCTATGGTCGTGCACATGGTCCGGAGTTGAAATAGCAGGCATTGGGCATCAGTAGGTTTATCTGTGCATGCTTGATTCGTGTCGGTGGTTGGCACCCTATGACTTGATACACCCTATGGTGGACCTAGCACAGGTGACTACATTCGTGATAAGGCCGTGTGACATAGACACATGACGAGCTAGAACTTATAGGGAGCCGATCGACTAGTGGATCGTTTCGTTGGACCTTGCAATGGGTCATCACATGATATTGGGCCAAGGGATCATTTCATGATTAATATAAGACATGGGTTTGGGATTCTAGTACAGTTGATGTAGAGAACCTTGAATATGTGATGCTATACTTGATTTATACTTGATTTATCATGTTATCTTAGTCTATCTTGTCCATCTTGTTAGCATCCTTATGTTACTTTCATTTTATACATGTCATGTTACCTTTATCTGTTTTTATGCTGAAAGTCAGTTGCACTTACCAGTGTTTTTGAATGACCCGTTTTCTTTCGCCTCTTTTTCTTCCGTCCCCCCCCCCCCCCAGGTTCTCAGGGAGGAAACTCTAGCACTTAGCTTGGATTTCACTTGCTTTCGGTTCAGCTCATGTACGGTTTGATCTTGAGCTATGCTATGGCTGCATTTCTGCTACCTTTGAGGGAATTAAGCTCCTTTTGTTGTTTCAAGTTTATGCTTCTTTATTTATGCAAGACAGAATTTATTGTAATGGAAAATAATGACCTTGGCTACTTGATGTAAATGGTTTTGACTCTTTGAAAATAATGAAATTTAGCTTTTGAATCTTCCGTTGTTTTATTTATGTTCTGTCTTGTAATAATTTTGTGATTGTTTACCTCGATAACGCTCCTCCAAAACTAGTGCATTCCCTTTGTGAGTGACCCTAGCGGAGGTGGGGTGTTACAGGTGCAGAGGTAGAGGTCTGATTACTAGTTGTCACAGCGGGCACCAGAGCGTTTGCATTGGCTCGTGTAGAGACTCGACATTCTGCTGGGTTCGGTTCAAAGGAAATTGCAGTGGTGCCATCGGGTCGGGTTGGAAGTGCAACACAGGCTTAATTCATATCATCGGATCGGTTCGGTCTATCACCTTTGGATCGGATCAGATTGTTATTCTGGATCGGTTCAGAGCCGAACCGGATCCCTGTGACCTAATGACTACAATCGCCTTTTCTAGAAGCCGAGAAATCTGAGTCTTCTGAGATCAATGAAAACTTCAAAAATAGTGGAAATGCGGAATAAATTCTTTGGATTTGAGAATCCAAACAGTAGAATGATAATCGGAATGTTGAGAATTCAGATTTATTGGTAAAAGCACCAAAATGTTAGACCAAAAAGTGGTGCTAACACTCAATTGATTGATAACTCTAGAGAACAATAACTCAAAAATGAACGAAAGAGCAATCAATACACAAGATTTATAGTGGTTCGATGTTAATGAGCCCAAGTCCACTTTATACTTCCTGGATTGATGAACTAATTTCAAATACAACGATAATAGCTACTCAGTTTCACTAGTACAATTAAAACTCTCTCCAATTTCGTTAAAATATACTCTAGAACTTAGAAAACATTTTGAAATAAACAAAGAGATATCATTGGTGATGAATTTTGAGTAGATAGAGAGTCGAAAGATCCTTCTAAATGCTTTTTTTGTGTATTTATAGATGCAGAACATAGGCGGTCAGATACCACATGGGGCCCATCCCACAAATCTTGAAAATGGATGCTCCACAATGAGGACAACACATCAGCAACAAGTAGGTGGTAACCGCTCCGGATTTGTAGGAACATGGTATGTAACTGTCTTAGAACAGCAGATGTTCGATCGGATTAGTAGAGAGGGACCCAAACCGAACCATCGCTTGTCAGCTTGGACCGATCCAACCTACGCATTCCAACCTGATATTTGCTAACACCTGATCCTATGGTTTATTCTCTTCAATGGTCTTTGTCTTCCACCTTTAAGTGTATCCAGCATTCAATTACTAAGCTTTGTATAACCTGGTTACACAGCTGGCTAACAGGATAATCTGAAAATAGAAACGAGATAGATTCTAGTGATCTTGGAGGTTGTAGGGTTTAGAGTTTGGCCTGGAGGAGCGCAGAGTGTCAGATAACATAGAAAATATGTCATAATATTTTTCCAGTAAGTGGTTAGGGAGGTTAAGTTTGAAATAAGGTTTTTGCGGCTGTTTTGAACGCTGGGTTTAAAGGTGGACTACACCACCGTTTGAGGAACCGACTGGGCTAAAACTGGGTAAGGAGGCCCGTTTAAGGGTCGATGTCAGAATGGTGAAGTTTGATCGAAAACAAGTTTGTGTGGTGGTGGCAGTAAGGGTTTTCATAACAAGGGTTTGGGGATGTTTGTTCTTTTTGAAAATTGGGTTGAACAAGGAGATTTTGGCCGAGATGATCGGGGTGTGATCTAGGTGCATGGATCGACTCGAATGATGATATTACGTTTGTGGGAAGGTTTATGATCTATGATTGGTGACGTTGTGGCTTCTGCATGTGCACATTGCACCCACGTGCACTGGAAAGAATTATTGGAGCAAACAGATAGGAGAAGAAGAGAGACAGATCGAATAGGAGAGGGAGAGAGGGAATAAATTCAATAAAATAGACTTATGTCATTTGGTCATTTACTAGAATTATGTCGATAACTCTTTCAAAATCAAGGAATGATTTCAGAATCAATCGACAAATAAATTCAATATTTAAAAACTCGTTTAAATATAAATTATATGTTCCTTTAAGTATCACTTGTCCCTAAAAGACACTAATGTTAATTGGTTTGAAGACTCTAAAATCTATATTCCACTTTGATTCGATTATTACAAGTCAGAGATTATTGAAGACAATTGAAGATGGAGTTTTGCAAAGGCTATCCCGTTATTCCTAGGCAGAAATTGCCTAAGATGGATTTACATAATAGTGCCTTCGGTTCTCCAGTCCCATGACAACTTGCGTGGACGAATATCTGACATAGTATATCTAACTCGATCATGTATGTTGATCTCTCCAAACGTATTTATGTTTGGTGGGGGAGGAATTCGTTTCTCTTAGCTTTATACCTGTAATATATGTTTGGGGAAATGTGACATATAAAGAAAATAAAGATATGATATGCCTAAAGGTAAGTATAGCCTCAAGCTTCACAACCGAGAAATGACAAAAATCGGGTAGGCAGCATGGCTAAGTTGGTCACTCCCAATTAGGATGTATTGTCACCATATAGAGAAATTTCATTTTTATTTTCTTTCATTTCAGTATCTTCGCGGTATATGGTGGCTGCAGTCGTAAGGTGATAATATATTCAGTGCACTTAAGCGAAATGAGTAGTTGGTCATGTGCGGCCAGGTCGCAAGATGTTCTTGTTGAGCCCAGTGTGATCCTCTCTAGAGATACACTATCGGAAGGCGATTCCATACCTTGGTATAATTGGAAATCCATTATCCATAAGCGCCAAGCGGTTTTGTTTGTATACTATAGAATGTGAGATGCAAGCATTCTGCAAAATTCTAAATTATTTGTGAAAACCCTAGACATTATCATAATATCTAATTTAAATATGCAAAATGTTTTGGTTCTTGTAAGGTAACAACCAGTTCCATACTTACGGCGCGGTCTTATATGATGCTTTTTATTTCTTAACTTGTTTTAAAATGTTTACTCATACCAATCAACTGACCCACCAAGAGTTTAATTTTCCGTGTTTTCCCTAAACTCTTGGGTACTCATAACACTTGTTATGAGCAGACAAGTCAACCAGGTGTTAGATGATTTTTGGAATAACTGGATGGCAAGGTTCTGCAAGTTGGTCTTTATTTATAAGTCTAAAAGCTGGTTTATTAATAATATCTATATATAATTATGAAGTATGTAAGTTGTGATGGGCATGTATCCATGTATCTGATGTATTGTTCTATGATGTATAATATTATGTGATATTTTTTTTTTCAAGTTCCGCTACAGGATTCTGATGTTTTCTTTAGTTCTATCTTTTATCTATTTTTATTCTTAAATAATGACACGACTTCCGAGGGGTTCGAAAGTCGGGCCATTACAGTTGGTATTAGATCTTAGGTTATTGAATATTTAGCCTTTGGTGAGTATTGGGAGAGCACACTTGTAATTTTATATTATATATATATGTACACACACACATACTTAGAAAGGATCAACTTGAGTTATCTACTTAAGTCAGTTTTATCTTCCAGTCAAGTTTTGATTATAGACCTGTTATATTTAGGAGATTAAGTATGAGTAGCCATAGATGAAGAGGTCAAGCTAGTAGAACCACCACTACCAATGGTCATACCACCTACCAAAAACCCAGTAGAAACTGTGAAGATGTTATACCAGTTCAACCCAGGCCAAATTTCGCGACTATCTGTAAGGATTATACTACTCAAGGAGGAAACCAAATCTTGTATAGAAATTCAAGCATGCTTGAGGTTGTGTCGGAGAATCTTTAAAGGTTTGAAATTAAACGACGAGCAAAATCGTCTATTAGCTTCCTAGCAACTGTAAGAAGCTGCAGCAATATGGTGGGATGCACAGATTGCAAATGTTTCCGAAGATGAGTTTACTTGGGAAAAATTCAAAGAGGAATTCGAGGTACAGTTTCTTACTGCCGCAGGAAAGACTAGAATGTATCGAGATTTCATAGATCTCAAACAAGGGAACATGTCGATAGCTGGATAAGAGAATAAGTTTAACGAACTTTCTTGTTTTGGACCGGAGTTGATCGACACTATGCTCAAGAAGAACGAGACATTCATAGCAGGTTTGAAGGATATTTTTCAAGTTAAGATGATTGGGCATCTAAAGATACCATTTGTTGACTTAGTAGACATGGCAATTCGATATGAAGAACAAGATACCAAAAAAACCAGTGGCAAAAGAGCAAACTGGAGAAACCAGTGGAGGAAATCCCATTAAAATAAAGTTTAATCCAAATTGGAGAAACATGGGAAATGGAAAAAATGGGAGAGCAACCTCAACAGCAACCACAGGGAACGGGTAATGCTATTGTCATGCGGATTTCATACTCTAATTGTCATCAGTTCGGGCATATGTTTAAAGATTGTCCACTTATGAAAATGGAAATGAAATCAAAGGTCTTTTCCTTAATGGATAAGCTCAACCTCAAAGGACGTGAACATGGAAGAAGTTCTAGAAGGTACCTTACTCTTTTTAATAGAAGGAGTTAAATGAATTAGGGGTAGACAAAGGATAATTTGAATTGGACTGAATTAATTAGAATGATATATAATCATATTAGTATAGGAAATGAAGTTAGAATTATAAATTCAGTAAAATTTTGATTTCCTCTAAATTAAGTCTAGACTTAAGTTATTAACTGGATATGGACTCATAAAAAATGAATACATTGTTTTTTTTTGAAATAAAAGCAGATTTTTGAGATCTAAAATGAAGATAACCAATTTAAGAATTAACTAGTTAATAGAGAATGGGGATATGACTTAACGTAGTTAAGTGAATTTGATTGGTGAGTTGAGTATGGATTTGAGTTTAACAAGAGAATTAGAAGCAGATAAATATATTTGAACAAGGTTGATTCAAATTAATGAAGTAAATAATATTTGGAATTTATTTTCCAAATGTAATCAAGGATATTTTAGGGTAATGTGGGTTAATAAATAATTAAGATATGGAGTAAAGAAATTGGAACCTAACTGGAGATTGGATGAGTTGGAATTATTTTCTAAATATTGATCAGATGTTGATTTCGGTCTTTGGGGTTGATACTTTGAGGGTTATTTTCTTACCAATTTACGGCCAAGGACTGATGAATGTTGAAGAATAGTAATGCAGAAATGGAAATGTTTTCCAACCATAGTAACATATATTTCTAGTTATGGAAATGACGGCGATAGATAGAAAATTGCTGATGTGTGTTGATTATTTATGTATATAAGTCCATAACTTTAATTTTAACTGGAATCTACTTATTAATCTTTAATTTTGGGGACAAAATTCTTTTAATGAGTTTAGATGTAACATCCCGGTTTTGAATGACTTTGTTAAACAATAAATTATTGATTATATCAATGGTTAATTAAATTAAACTGATTAGAATTGGAGTTAATACTTGAGAGAACTAAAAAATTTCCTTTTATTTAAATTCCTTTATGTATGTATATATATATATATGTATATTTGTATATTAATTTGTTATTAAAATATTTAACATATGTGTATATGAAAAATAAGGATATAAGTGATTTTTTTTTCTCATATTCATAATTATGTTTTAGCTTATGTAAAAATCAATATCTTATGTAAATATTGCCTTACTTCTTATATAATAAAAACATGTACATATGAAAATGTAAACCTCTTGTACTTAAGACCGTAAATTCATTGAATAAAATCTTTTGATGTGCATACAAATATAATGTTTAAATCAATAGAATGCATAGGCAGTGGAAGCCTAGAACCAAAGTATACATTAATATATTCATTGTACATGAGTTGTACATATATGTATGTAGAAAACATAGGATAACTGTGCCTATGTATACATAGGAAACAATGAAAACAAATTAATACATGTGTTAAAAACTCTGGTCGATCATACATAGCTACGAGGAATCACAACTAATATCCTACACGCAAGCACTATTCTTTTTAATCAAATGTATAGGCTTCTTTTCTATCAAATATATAGGCAGCTTCAAGCTTTAGATAGCTTGAATTACTTAACACCAAGGTATGCTTTTATAATCAATATTTGCACATGGTCTTGTACTTCATTCCTTTCTACAGTGACCTGCACTTCAGCATCCATGAAATCAAAACCATACTAGCTTTAGCACTAGAAATAGGTGACAGCCATGTTTTCAAATCAAACTACATAGCTGAGTTACTTAAGGACCAAGCATCACTTTTTAAATGAATTCTTGCATGTGCTTTGTACAAGCTTTGTGTACTTAATTAACCTGGCTACATACCAACTAAAAATAGAAATTTCTTCTCAATCATAGTTCAATTGAGAAGACACAACATAACTGCCCTTCAATCATCAACTTACACAACTATGAAAACAACCCAGACTAATTGTTCAATCACAACACACATAGCCGAAGCATAGCTTTAGCTACCTCTGTCTATTCCCCTACATGCAAGTAGATACATCATTACTTTATTCAATTTTTTTCCCTATAAATACATACCTAGAAAACACACATATTCACACACAAATCATTCGAGCTAAGCTAATTTGGATAGGAAATCTGAAGAGAGAAACGCAAGCACAAATAAAAAAAAACAAGAATAGAGAATACTAAAGCGGCAAGTAAACTCAACTTTAAACCTCTGTTAAATCCATACATTGATTGTTATTGAATGCTTACTAGTAGTTATGTTTGTATACATGTTTGGATATGTAGTACACCATCTATAGTACTTGCAATTTATCTGTCGTTTGCATATAACCTAGTGTAAAACATTTAAAAAAGCCTCTGTACCTATAAACAAAAGCATAGATGAGTAAACCCTTCACTGTTTACCCTTTTAAACCATGCAATGATCATTGGTGCATATACATATATGCCTACGCTTGTATACGAATATGTTACACCTATTTTAGACCAAATATTTGATGGTATTAGATTAAAACCTTGCGATTTCTTTTGTTGCTCAACTGTTGTATACAATACTGATAAACCCTTCCAACACTTTAAAAACCATTATCTTAATTTCTAGTAGATGTTAGGCTCTAATTCCTTCATGATAAATGTTCAATTAAATCTCTCGTACATGTTAAAAATAACCCCATTGTGTAATGGGCCATATATGTATGGTTTGTAATATATATAGTGAAAAGAGGGTTGAAAACCAAATATTCCAACCACCTTAATTTCGATTTTCAGGTAGTTAAATAGTGTTGAATTCTTAAAACGTGAATTTAGGAAGAAAAATCACAATTTAAAATGTTGGAATTGATAAGATATTTTAGGATAATATCAAAAGGGAAACGAGATAGATTTTGGTGATCTGGGAGGTTGTAGGGTTTGGCCTGGAGGAGTGGAGAGGGTCAGATAACGTAGAAAATTGTTAGGGATATTAAGTTTGAAATGAGGTTTTTTTTCTTACTGTTTTGAACACTAGGTTTAAAGGTGGACTGCACCACCGTTGAGGAACCGGGTGGGCGAAAAATGGGTGAGGAGGTCTGTCCAAGGGTCGATGTCAGAATGGTGAAGTTTGATTGGAAACGAGGCTGTGTGGTGGTGGAAGTAAGGGTTTCCGTAACAAGGGTTTGCGGATGTATGTTTTTTTGAAAATTGGGTTGAACAAAGAGATTTTGGCCGAGATGATCGGGGTGTGATCTGGGTGCACAGATCGACTCAAATGATGATATTATGTTTGTGGGAAGGTTTGTGATCGATTCTTGGTGACGTGGTGTCTAGTGCATGTGCATACTGCACCCATGTGCACTGGGAAGAAATATTGGAGCAAATAGATGGGAGTATAAGAAGAGATATAGATCGAGTAGGAGAGGGAGTTGGGTGAGTGATGACAGTGTTGAAGAATAGTGGTGGTTCAATAGCAAGTGGATCGACCAAGTGGATCTCAGGCCAGTGCAAACGAAGATACAAGAAAGAATTGGGAAGGTGAAATAAAGAAGGGGAAAGAAAGAAATGGTATCAGGAAAAGAAGTAAAGGGGAGCGGGCTAAAGAATATTGGGCTAGTAAAATAAAAGTAGAAATTAAAATAAAAAAGGTAAGGAAGCGGGCTTGGGCCAGGAGAATTGGGTTGTAGGTTAAATAAAAGAAGATAAGTAGAAATGTAAAATAACAGTAAAAAATAAGAGAAGAAAAAAAAAGAAATAAGGTAGGAAAGAAAGGTAGATAATGAAGAAGGAGAAACAAAACAATGCCGCGATAATAAAACAAATATTTTGTTTTAAATTCCCAAATTATAATTTAGTTGTTTGTTTACAAGAAAATTAAATAAATATATGTATATATATAGGAAGTAATACAAGTGTATTGACTTCATAATAACGAAATAGTAAATAGTAGCCATCGAAATGAATGTAAAGTTAAACATTCATCTATAATTTATTAATCAAAATTGTATTTAATTTAAGTAGTGATTAATTTATTCGTTTTGAATAATTTAAAATAACAAAGAAAGGTTATATAGTCAAATTGGTCTAAGGACCGAGAAAGTAATTATAATTTGATGTGTTGAATTATAATCAATGGTATTTCATAATTATCGGAAGGTGGTTGACTAGCAGTGAAGCTGTATTGTAACGATGAATTCAAATGTTTTGAAATAAACATTAAAGTGCTTTTGAATATACTAGACTTATGTCAATAACTCTTTCAATGTCAAGGAATGATTTCAAAATTAATCGAAAATTAATTTCAGTATTTAAAAAATTCATTTAGATATAAATAATGTGAAACGACCTGGACTTCCCCTGTAAAGAAAGCCCGGATTGCTTTGAGAACATGATAAATCGAAACGTAAACAGAGGAACATTTCATTGCTTATTACAACAATTCCATCAAAATATAAGAATATACAGAGTATGAATCAATATTACACATCATAAATTATCAGAGATTTAAATTACATTACATAGCAGCGGAAAATAATACAAAACACAACTGAAAGTGATACACGGATACAGAGATTTTTGAGTATCGTTCCAGCTGTAAACCACGATCCCGTGAATATAAATCTGCAAAACAAAACTACAAGCTGCCCGTGCAGAAAATAAGGGCACCCAGAGTTTAGGTTAAAACAATAAACTCCAGGTCAGTCATGTGACTGGTGTGAGAACTAAAACAGTTATTATTCTTTATTTTAAAGTTCGGTATATCAATGGACCACGCCGTATAATACGGAACGGCTTTCCTCCCAAGAACACCAGTGCATAAAACAACAGCGCAATGCTAACTAAAGAACAATGAAGCTATTATAAGACCCAGGTCCCATCACACAATCCAACACAAGCCGAAGGATAGGGTTTTACCTTATAATAGCCAAAGAATTCTTGATACGCTAAATTTCATCTTTTATTATTACTATAAGTGCATAGTATTAAAACAATTTCAATCATAAGTATCAATCATAGACGGCATAAGTGCCCCATCCCATTATGTCGCCATATATAGGTTCTACAATCAAAACTGCAATGTCACGTATTGGAAATTGGATTTCCATCTGTGAACTAAGGCAGGAGATCGTCCTTACCACTTCAAGAGGCTCTAGCCCGTGTCTCAGGCAAGCGCGCAGACAAGTCTTGGATCGTTAGGGTCGGTCCACCAATATGGATTAAAATGCCTGAACACTGCGTTTCCCCACCCTAAGGAGTGTCTATGAGTCCAATGACTCCATCGGCTACACATAGTAACCGATATATCTGAGGCGCTTCGCAACAACAACAACAACATAAGTCAAACTCGTCAGGGCGTGTAAACCACTAATGCCACTTCTAGCTAGAAGGAAGCGCATGCCCTCCCTCATGTCCTCTCCTGTTTCTAGTTCACAACCGGGGTGTGAGGCTCGCGAATCAATGCTACACGAAGCTACGCCACACAGGCCGTGCTTAGATCATCAACCACAAGACTCTGCTTTTCTACAGAAGCCTTGATCATATTGCCACTTAGGCATGCCACACAGGCAACTCACTGCGTGCGTTTGATATCCATCAATATATAACCTCTGAGCTCGTACGTCTCAGAGAAGGGCGTTAAGCAAGAGAATAAATTCTCCGCCGCCAAACGATAAATATTTAAGAGAAATCAATCACACAGAATAAAATCCAATGTCAGACACACAGTCCATTTACAAGTCCGTTCTGGGTCTAAACGAAACCGGAGGCACCTTGTACCTCGCATATCCATCGATCTCCAAGTACGTCTAGACGATCACCAACTGATTCCCTCCACTTGTGTGTACAACCCAATCAAGATCATCAGTAATCATCCAAACGATGTGAAGACCTCCGGTCTTCGACCACCGTCTTCATCCTCGACACCACGTCGAATCAGTTATTCAGAATGGGATAAACCCGGTCTTTCTGAATAACTCACGTATATAATAAACAAGTGTAACACAAACACAACATGCGCCTCATTCCAATTCAGAAAATTCTTTTATTCAAATATTCTTATACTTTGGGAAAGGTTCCCATTAATTTTATCAAAGATAAATTCTTTAAATTTATTCTTTAATCTTCTTTTGAATATCAATACAAACTAGTCGGGATTAGCGAACCACACTGAAGTAATTATTTATTTTATTTCTGAATCCCAACCTATTCATCCCATGAAGTAAAACTGGTCATACTTCATATCCAACACCACAGTGTTATCGGTAAGTTCAATTACCATTTCACGTTCAAGTCTAATTAAAGATTTAACTATCGCCTGGAGCAAAACTGGTGATACTCCATTCTTGATCATTTCAATCAAATTAAAGATTCATTAAAACTCCACTTGATTTTAATCTTCCCAAAAATCAATATTAATGATTATTTAACTTGGGAAATCATATCCTGTCTTTAACTGGGTTAAAGAATCAATGTCATTTAAAACACGGTTCACTATAAACCCGAAATCACATTCTATTCAATTCCAATTAAATACCATTTAATTGGTATACTTCATTAAATCTAAATAAAAAGATTTAATCTTTTTCTCAATTGGGTTTAAGAATAGTGTTAATGAAGACACCATTCACGACAAACCCAAATCCCATTTGATATTAAATACAAGGCTCTAAATAAAAAATATATCGGCTTATATTCAATATCAAATTCTACGACCAACAAATATCGTATTGGAAATAACGGTATAAATATATCATTCAAATTCCCATAACAATATCTGTATCATCACGAAATCTAACATCTAAATATTCCAAAGACAATTTCGATTCAAATCCATTCCAATTCAATTATTGGAAATTCTGGTTACTTTTAAAACCATTTCAAATCCAATTTATTTATTTTAAAAATAAATGGATTTATAATTCTAGTTCAAAAATAGTTCATTTCGATAAAAATCTATTTTTATCTTTTCAAATATGGAATTTTTCATCCCAATTCTTTCCAAATCACTTCTTATGATTTTACACAAATTATTACTTTTTTTAATAATTTTATCAAGGCCCGTACAGTCGATTTCCATTCAACGGCCATCGAACTGCACTTACAACGACCTTTTCCAAATTTGATTTGGACATAATTCCAAATCCAATCGTTAGATTTCAAATCTCTAATATTCGTTAGAAAGAACTTTTTGCTACGAACCTAACGGTTCCAGTTTTAGGAGAATCCGACAGTCGGATCTCCCGTAACGTGCATTCGAAGTCAATGGTCGAAATTCACGAACTGCCGCAGCGCGGCGCGTTTTATTCAGGCCATTATATTATATATAGAATATATATAATATATACTTCGTCGATTTCCTTTCAAAACGTATTTTATAAATCGTTTCAAATTCTTTTTCAAAACGATTTCAACTTCATATTCAATTTCTAATCAAAATTGAATATTCCATGTCATTAATCAATAAATGATAATATTTTCAAAACGTTATATTTTGAAATCACTTCCTTTTCTATATTCATTATAAAAATTAATAAAATCGATATAAATATCGTTCACGTCAAAATGGCGTCAATCTAATCAACACGGCTTTTATTCAACACATGAATGTTTATTCTATTCAACACATGAATATTTATTTTATTCAACACATGAAGATTTATTTTATTCAATACATGTATATTTATTTTATCCAACACATGAATATTTATTCTATTCAACACATGAATATTTATTCTATTCAACACATGAATATTTATTTTATTCAACACATGAATTTTCATTTTATAATATTCTTTATTTTCCAAATTAGAATGAGGCCCAATCAGTTACCATATAATGTTAATTATATGGATTCCATATAATACATGTATATAATAGCAAT
Source organism: Allium sativum (assembly GCA_030737875.1). Taxonomy (NCBI): domain Eukaryota; kingdom Viridiplantae; phylum Streptophyta; class Magnoliopsida; order Asparagales; family Amaryllidaceae; genus Allium; species Allium sativum. The sequence continues at coordinate 250,235,683 of CM060918.1, read as the reverse complement.
GATAAATAATCAACCATCATCAAGAGTGCACCACACAACTGCATAAGCATTAAATTTAAATAATTAACGCTTACATAGTCTGTCAACCCATCGATTGGCATACAACTAAACAATCGGGATTAGCGTACATCAAATATCATCCCAATACCCGTGTGGGGTTTCAAATCAACAAACACAGATTTTTATTTGCGCAGTTGGGCGATGTGTAAAATTTATCGTCCCAATCAATATCAGTCAAATCAGTGTATATAAACAAATCATCCGATTTTTTTATAAATATTTATTTTATATACACATTAAAAATCATTTTTTTAACTATAAAATATTTTCCACTATAAAATATTTTATTTCATTCCACATTACACAATCAAATTTCACAACATAGCAATCAAACAAACAAGTCATCCATGGTCTGTGGACGACGGGTGTTAGGGGCTACTAAGCACCGTCTGCATCCTAGTATATATTTCAACTAGAAAATAAAAATAAAAGTGAGGAGTTCTCACCGAGAAGCTAAACAAAACGCCACGACTCTTCATATGTAGAAAATCTTCGTCGTGCTCGCCTTTTGTCACTTTCGTCGTCCATGTTCGCTACATATATAAAAAATCACATTTTTATAATATCACTCCATGGATAAAAATTATATTTTTATATCGCTCTATACATTGTAAAGATTATATTTTTACTTTGCTAAAATATATATATATAAAAATCACAAATTTATACTAGCATAAAAATCGTGTTTTTATTATCTCTATAGTATAAAAATCATATTTTTATTCTTTCTATAATATAAAAATCATATTTTTTATTCTTTCTATAATATAAAAATCATATTTTTACATTGCTACTTCTATAAAGATCACATCTTTATTACTCTACGTTATATAAAAATTATATTTTTATACTCTACCTTATATAAAAATTATATCTTTATAAAATGAAAAATCGTATATTTGTATAATGAAAAATCATATATTTTCAAATCAAAGAATCATATATATTGATAATCAAAATCAATATATTCAGCCTAGAATGAAAATCAGAAAAGGAATAAAGACTTACAAAAATTAGGATTCGCATTGAATTAGGGAAAAGGGCTCGCGGGGGTGCTTTCAGGGCGTAGGCGGTCTGTGGTGGGCAGAGCTGGCGATCGCAGGGGGACTGCGGTGCTCGACGCGGTGGTGGGATGGCTGGCGCGACTTTCTGGTTCACGGATGGGGCTCGCAGTCTCCGGCTTCGAGATGGAGGAGGAGAAGTTGAAGACCATGGGGAGGCGCGGTTGGAGGGGGCCCGCGAGGGGCGGCGACGCGGTGGCCTGAGTGCGGTGGGAGCTCGAAGAAGGAGGCGACATCTTTATCCTAAACCGAAAATCGATTTGAAGAAGGGGAAAATAGGTTTAGATTATAAGGTTAGGATATATATTTATAATTTAATATTTTATTTTTCAAAAAGGTGAATTTTTATACCAACTGCAAATCGAACCCAATGACTTTCGCCCCTAGCTAATTACCCCCATTCCGAACACAATGGGATATGTATCATAGGATGATTCGACTGCTTTGATCAGTTTTCGTCAAAATCAAAATATAAACCTATATATTAAATTTTGAACGCACCTTTTAATTTACCGGGGTCACATGCGGATTCTAAAAATTCCCAAAAAATATTTTCTAGCTTCATATTGACGATACGGTCCTAACAAAACTAATTTCGTCAAATTCTGAGGCTGTTTGAAAAATGGCCATTTTCTAGTCAATTAAAATCAACTAAAACTAGTCAAACGCGTTTTCCTTTGCCACGCTAACATATTGAATCAGAAAATTACGAATTTTGAAACCTAGAAATAACTTGACATCACGAATCCAACAAAAGTGGTTTCGTCGAAAATCGAGGTCGTTTACAAAATTTTTATTTTTAAGGGCCAGAATTCCATAGCCACTATTCTGAATTTTCAACTGGGCATAACTTTTTATCCCCGCTATGAAATTTCAATTTTTCGGATTCGTTGGAAAGATATTTTCAAATTGATTCTTTTATTTTTAGTTTTGCTAAAATCCGGTTTATTTTGAATCTTGTACATTCATTTGAACTTTGAAATCGAATTATCGAACTACCACGCCATTTTCAATTCCTTTTATAATTATAAATAATTATTTATTTTCTAACGACGATCTATATAAATATATACGTTCGAATTCTATTCAAAATAAATTTCTTGTCGTTATTATTTAAAATAATTCATTTTAAATATTCAAAATTCATCAAAATTGCCAAAATAAAAAATTTAAACTGGCTCAGAATTTCCGAGTTGTTACAATCTCCCCCCTTAAAACTTTTCATCCCCGAAAAGGAACGAAGCCGAAAGTTGTTTAACTAATCAACTCAACTTCCATTATTTTATTTATGGCTTAAGTTCTTCAACTTTTTAGTTTCTAAGAACTTTTCAAATTTTTCAAAAATTTGGATAACACCCTAAATTTTCGAAAAATTTCGCCATAACCTCCCCTACACCGGGAGCTTCGAGATATTTCAAATAGCCTCCCATGGCCCTCACCAATCCAAAAAGAAAAAGAAACAGCCAAGCGGCTAGCCAATCGGCTCATAAAATCATCAGAAACCCAAGAAATATAATAAACATGTACCTATTTGTCGAGAAAACAATTTTATTCCTCTTCTCTAGCCTCCTTGCTATGACCTGTTCAATGTAAGTACATGTATATGCCTGCAAATGCGACAAATTTTGAATACAACTCACTATTTGGTACAATTTGGCTAAAGGTTCAACATTTAATTAATCAAACAATAATCAAAAAATGCAACCAGCAATCAATTAGTTGATTAACTTTTCAAATTCATAATTTGGATACATAGTCAAAAAGTCATATTTTTGATGCCAAATCACAACAATAAGCCCTATCTAATTTTGGTTCTCACACCAGTCAATTAGAAATATATAGAAATACCACTTTCGTCACACGAACAAGAATACTGATGACGACTAGTCAATCATCAGAATCATCTGCTGGCGACTAGAGCGTGATTCTATATCTATCCAGTATATTAAAACTCCAAATACACGCGGATCAGACGTATACACAAAATCTATATATACTGGATTGTCCAAATTCAATATATAATGAATAATCAAATACATATAATTGAATTAAAATTTCGAAACAAAACATGTTTGCACTTTTATTTTAAAAACATCACTCTTGACACTCGTTCTAGGATACTACTGATCCCATCTCTAACGAGTCATTCTCATTGGATATTACTAATCCAATTTCTGATGAATTATTTCGTTTGGTTCTAACGTGTCTTGTTCTCGAGCTTTGTAAACCAAAGCTCTGATACCATAATGAAACGACCTGGACTTCCCCGCTAAAGAAAGCCCGGATTTCTTTGAGAACACGACAAATCGGAACGCAAACAGAAGAACATTTCATTGCTTATTACAACAATTCCATCAGAATACAAGAATATACAGAGTATGAATCAATATTACACATCATAAAATATCATAGATTTAAACTACATTACATAGCAGTAGAAAATAATACAAAACACAATTGAAAGTGATACACAGATACAGAGCTTTCCGAGTATCGTTCCACCTATAAACCAGGATCCTGTGAATATAAATATGCAAAACCAAAACTACTAGCTGCCCGTGCGGAAAATAAGGGCACCCAGAGTTTAGGTTAAAACAATAAACTCCAGGTCAGTCATGTGACTGGTGTGAAAACTAAAACATTTATTAATCTTTATTTTAAAGTTCGGTAAATCAAGGGACCACGTCGTATAACACGGAACGGATTTCCTCCCAAGAACACCAGTGCATAAAACAATAGCACAATGCTAAATAAAGTAAAATGAAGCTATTATAAGATCCAGGTCCCATCACACAATGCAACACAAGCCGGAGGATAGGGTTTTAACTTATAATAGCCAAAGAATGCTTGATACGCTAAATTTCATCTTTTATTATTACTATAAGTGCATAGTATTAAAACTATTTCAGTCATAAGTATCAATCATAGATGGCATAAGTGCCCCATCCCACTATGTCGACATATATAGGTTCTACAATCAAAACCGCAAAGTCACGTATTGGAAGTTGGATTTCCATCTGTGAACCAAGGCAAGGGATCGTCCTTACTGCTTCGAGACGCTCTAGCCCATGTCTCAGGTAAGTGCGCAGACAAGCCTTGGATCGTCAGGGCCGGTCCACCGATGTGGATTAAAATGCCTGAACACTGCGTTTCCCCACCCTATGGGGTGCCAATGAGTCCAATGACTCCATCGGCTCCACATAGTCACCGATATATCTGAGGCGCCTCGCAACAGCAACAACCACATAAGTCAAACTCGTCAGGGCACGTAAACCACTGACGCCACTTCTAGCTAGAAGGAAACGCATGCCCTCCCTGATGTCCTCTCCCATTTCTAGCTCACAACCGTGGTGTGAGGCTCGCGAATCAACACTACACGAATCTATGCCACACAGGCCGTGCTTTGATCATCAACCACAAGACTCTGCTTTTCAACAGAAGCCGTGATCATATTGCCACTTAGGCAGGCCACACAAGAAATTCACTCTATGCGTTTGATATCCATCAATATATAACCTCTAAGCTCGTACGTCTCAGAAAAGGGCGTTAAGGAAGAGAATAATTTCTCTGCTATCAAACAGATATATATTTAAGAGAAATCAATCACACAGAATAAAATCCAATGTCAGACACACAGTCCATTTACAAGTCTGTTCTGGGTCTGAACGAAACCGGAGGCACCTTGTACCTCGCATATCCATCGATCTCCAAGTACGTCTGGACGATCACCAACTGATTCCCTCCTCTTGGGTGTACATCCCAATCAAGATCATCAGTAATCACCCAAACGATGTGAAGACCTCCGGTCTTCGACCACCGTTTTCATCCTCGACACCACGTCGAATCAGTTATTCAGAATGGGATAAACCCGGTCTTTCTGAATAACTCACGTATATAATAAACAAGTGTTACACAAACACAACATATGCCTCATTCCAATTCAGAATTTTCTTTTATTCAAGTATTCTTATTCTTTGGGAAAGGTTCCAATTAATTTTATCAAAGATAAATTCTTTAAATTTATTCTTTAATCTTCTTTTGAATATCAATTCAAACTAGTCGGGATTAGCGAACCACACCGAAGTAATCACTTATTTTATTTCCCAATCCCAACCTATTCATCCCATGAAGTAAAACTGGTCATACTTCATATCTAACACCACGGTGTTATCGGTAAATTCAATTACCATTTCACGTTCAAATCTAATTAAAGATTTAACTATCGCCTGGAGCAAAACTGGTGATACTCCATTCTCGGTCATTTCAATCTAATTAAAGATTCATTAAAACTCCAATTGGTTTTAATCTTCCTAAAAATCAATATTAACGATTATTTAACTTGGGAAATCATATCCTATCTTTAACTGGGTTAAAGAATCAATGTCATTTAAAACACCGTTCACTATAAACCCAAAATCACATTCTATTCAATTCCAATTAAATACTATTTAATTGGTATACTTCATTAAATCTAAACAAAAAGATTTAATCTTTTTCTCAACTAGGTTTAAGAATAGTGTTAATGAAAACACAATTCACGACAAATCCAAATCCCATTTGATATTAAATACAAGGCTCTAAATAGAAAATATATCGGCTTATATTAAATATCAAATTCTACGACCAACAAATATCGTATTGGAAATAACGATATAAATATATCTTTCAAATTCCCACAACAATATCTGTATCATCATGAAATCTAACATCGAAATATTCCAAAGACAATTTCGATTCAAATCCATTCCATTTCAGTTATTGGAAATTCTGGTTACTTCTAAAACCATTTCAAATCCAATTTATTTATTTTAAAAATAAATGGATTTATAATTCTAGTTCAAAACTAGTTCATTTCGATAAAAATCTACTTTTATCTTTTCAAATATGGAATTTTTCATCCCAAATCTTTCCAAATCACTTCTTATGATTTTACACAAATTATTACTATTTTTAATAATTTTATCGAGGCCCGTACAGTCGATTTCCATCAACGGCCATCGAACTGCACTTACAGCGACCTTTTCCACATTTGATTTGGACATATTCCAAATCCAACCGTTAGATTTCTAATCTCTAATATTCGTTATAAAGCTCTTTTCGATACGAACCCAATGGTTCTATTTTTAGGAGAATCCGACGGTCGGATCTCCCGTAACGTCCATTCGAAGTCAATGGTCGAAATTCGCGAACTACCACAGCGCGGCGCGTTCTATTCAGGCCATTATATTATATATATAATATATATAGTATATACATCGTCGATTTTCTTTCAAAATGTATTTTATAAATCTTTTCAAATTCGTTTTCAAAACGATTTCGACTTCATATTCAATTTCTAATCAAAATTGAATATTCCATATCATTAATCTTTAAATGATAATATTTTCAAAACGTTGTATTTTGAAATCACTTCCTTTTCTATATTCATTATAAAAATGAATAAAATTGATATAAATATCATTCATGTCAAAATGGCGTCAATCTAATCAACACGGCTTTTATTAAACACATGAATGTTTATTCTATTCAACACATGTATATTTATTTTATTCAACACATAAAGATTTATTCTATTCAACACATGAATATTTATTTTATTCAACACACGAATATTTATTCTATTCAACACATGAATATTTATTTTATTCAACACATGAATTTTCATTTTATAATATTCTTTATTTTCCAAATTAGAATGAGGGCCAATCAATTACCATATAATGTTAATTGTAATAACCCGGAAAATACGAGCTAATTTAAAATTTTTAAATTGGTGATTTCAAAGGAATTTGAACAATTGAAATAGAATATTTCAATAAAATAGTGAATTAGAAATAGTGAGTCAGTTTGAAAATTTGAATTCAAACTTTGACTGACTTTGCAGGGTGGAGAATATAACGGATTTTAGCGAAACTAAAAATATTTAAATCTGTTAGTCAATACCTTTCTAACGAATATGAAAAATCGAAGTTTCATCACGGGAATCATAAGTTATGGCCGAATGAATTTTCAGAAAGGTCGCTATATAGAATATATAGCCCTGGAAAATTGATATTTTGCAAACGACCTCGAAATTCGACGAAATCACTTTTGTTGGGTCCGGGATGTCAAACTATTGCTATGTTTCAAATTTCATAATTTTTGAAGCTAGTATGTGAGCGTGGCAAAAGAAAATGCGTTTGGTCAATTTTTGTTAAATTGGATCGACTAGAAAATGGCCATTTTTCAAACGATCTCAGAATTCGACGAAACTAGTTTTGTTGGGACCGTAGCGTCAAAACATAGCTAGATTTATTTTTCTGGAATTTTTCGAATCAGTTTGTGGTCCTGGCAAATTGAAATGTACGTTCAAAGTTAAAAATTAAATGTTTTATACTTTAATTTGAAAAATAACTGACTGTAACAGTCGAATTGGCCAATGAAACATACCCATTGTGTCCGGGATGGGGGTATTTAGCTAGGGGCGACAGTCGTTGGGCTTGAAAAGGAGTTCGTTGGTGAAAACCCTAATTTTCTGAAATATATATATTCCGGCGAATCAGAAAATTCCGTTCATTATTTAAAAAATAAAAAATAAAACTAAAAACCCCCGTAACCCACGAACGAACGGCGAAACCCGTTCGATTCTTCTCCGACCGATTGCCGCCGCCTCAGCCCTCTATCGCCGCAGCCACCACTTGTCGTCGACGCGCCTCCCTCCCCTCGTCAGATCTGACCCACCCACGACTAGAACCATCGCCTCCTCCGCCTGAATCGAGCGCCCAAAGTCCACAACTTCCCATCGCCGCCGCCGCTCCGATCTGCCACCGAGCTCCACCAAACCACCATCGACAGGACCCCCACTCGAAGCTCTTCCACGTCCAACTCCCTGATCGTCATCTAGGCCAGTGGATTTCGCGAAAACCTCAAACCTAGTTTCGAACCAAATAGAAAGGTGAGTCCTTTCTGATGTCTACACTTTGAAAAATCATATCTTTTTAGTGTGTTGACGAAATTTGATGAAACAGGAAACATCGGGACCACAAGAAAGCTCTATACACTCTAGAAGAAGCCGCGGATTTTTCTGAGTCATCTACGATTTTAACACTCCGCAAACCAATGTGAGAAATCTAAATTAATAGAATTTGAATGGAAAATGTCGTGTATAAATTATATAAGCGAAATATAAACTACACACGTGTTGTATACCTCATGTACATGCGATGTGTAAGCTATATGAGCGAAGTATGAATTATACATGCAAAGAATAATTGATATATGTGTTGAAATGCAAGTGAAATATAGCGATAATATATATATACACACACACTCCCCTCGTCCACAAACCATGGACGATATTTATTGTTGTGAATTGGTGTGAAATATTGGATGAAAAATGCGAATGGTTGAATAATTGTTTGTGGTTGATATTTTTTGGTTGTGGTTGAAAAATACCCATTGATGATTGAAATGAATTGGAAATATTTGTGGAAATAAAAATAAAACATGCCGCCTGCGTGCGAATTAGATGCATGAATCCCCATTGTCAAAAACCGCAAGGTTTTAAGGTAGAGCGAGGAGCCGTACTAGGGACGGTGCCGGTTTTAACTACCCTACCGTTAAGCTGCCGAAATTTTTAATAATCTTTATGTGTTAGAATTATTTTCATATGTTGAAATTATCTTCATGCGTTGAAATTAAAGTCATGTGTTGAAACTATATCCATGTGTGGAAATGTTCATGTGTTGAAAAGTGTTGTGTGAAAATTAAATTCATTTGTGAATGAATGAAGTGTTTAAACAATAAAAATCACCTTTTTAAATATATATAAAGTATGAAAAATATTCGCCTTATATATATAAATAGTTTCAACAATAAAAATTCCATCTTTCTAATATGAACAATATAAATAAAATATCCATGTGTGGAAATGCTCATGTGTTGAGAAGTGTGTGTAGTAGAAAAATTCATGTGTTGAATAAAAAGATCGAACAATAAAAATTACATTTTTATTGAAACTATGAAGTGTTGAAAACATCCATTTGTCGAATAAATATTTTAAATGATAAAAATGTCATTTTTATCATATATGTGATATGCTAAAGATATGCGGAAGTTGAAATAAATATTTGTGAATGAAATATTATTTTTAACATGCATAGGAACAAAATAAAATAGTCATGTGTTGAAATCTATTTTAGTTTGCCAAAATTATCATCTTTGAAATGTGAAGTGTTAAAAATAGCCACTTGTTCAAATAAAATATGCATGAGTTGAAATATACATTAATTAGCTAATGATATGATTTTAGCCTATGCACGCAACATTAGAATGAATGGTGTTTTTAAACCAAATTAAATCGAATATGAAGTTGAATGGAAAATGATAAGTGATAGAAATTGTATATATGTACATGCATATTTATTGAACAGGTTATAGCAAAGGGGCTAGAGAAGAGGAATAAAATTTTGTGCCCGACAAATAGGTACACATTTACTGTTTTGTTTGGGTGATGATTTTATGAGCCTGTTGGCTAGCCGCTTGACTTTTTCTTTTTGACATGAGACGCTCGTGTGGCTATTTGGGAATTTTCCCAGCACCTCCCGTACAAAGGAGGTTATGGCGAAATTTTCCAAAATTTAAAGGCGTTAGTGAAATAATTGAAGTGAAAACGATATAGGAATTTTTGAATGAACTATATTTATATAAATATATAAATATAAATAAAATTAAAATGAAACGTGGCCGTGCAGTTCATGTTTTGAAACCGTGATTTCAAACGACTAGTCGGGAAATCCGACCATTGGATTTTCCCGAAACCGCAACTATTGGGTTCGCCTTGGAAATATTTTTCCAACAACACCAACTTTGTGAAGATCTAACGGTTGGATTGTCTGGAATGTTTAATTCAAATCTGAAGAAAAATAGCGCCAGAAATGATTATATTTATATATATATATATACATATAAATATAATTAAATTAAATCGAATAACGACGCTGCAGTTCGTATATTGAAATCGTAACTTCAAATGACTAGTGTGGAAGATCCGACCGTCGGATTTTCCCAAAACTGAAATCGTTGGATTCGCTTTGAAATGGCCTTCCTAAGGATATAAAATTTGTGAAGATCCAACGGTTAGATTTTCAGATATGCGTAAAACAAAATTAGTGAAAAACAGCGCCAGTGCATCGGCACGACCTGAAACGTCGTTTAATTAAATATGGCCGTTTTAAATTAATTAAAAATGGCGATATATCGTTATAAGATACTATAGACGATATAGAGTGGAAATAAACCAATTTCGTTGTGTTAGCTTGATATGTGATAGTTGAATGTATTTGACATGAAAATTATAACTAAAGAACTGAAATGTGAATGTTGAATAGTCCAACCATGTGAATAATTGATTTGAAAATCTAAATATACGTGGGTTATTTGAAAAGGCCGAGTTTATCTCATTTCAAATAATCGATCGACGTTGAGAAGTCGAAGAGTGGAAGACGGTTGAAGACTGACGATCTTCACATTGGATGGATGGGCGCTACTGATGCTCGTGATTGGAGTATCTACCATGAAGGAACTGAAGTAGTAGCCGTCCAAACATACTATTGATTGTACGGATATGCGAGGAATTGGTGCCTCCGGTTTCGTTCAGACCCAGAACGGACTTGTAAATGGACCGTGTGTCTGACATTGGATTTTGTTCTGTGCTGATTGATCTCTGTTAAATATATATCTGTTTGGCTGCGGAGAATTTATTCTCTTGCTTAATGCCCTTCTCTGAGACGTACGAGCTCAGAGGTTATGTATTGATAGAAATCAGTCGCATGGAGTGGATTGCCTGTGTGGCACGCCTAAGTGGCATATGATCAAGGCTTCTGTTGCAAAGCAAAGTCTTATGGTTGATGATCAAAGCATGGTCTGTGTGACATAGCTATGTGTATGATGTGAATTCGCGAGCCTCACACCTCGGTATGAGTCAAAAACGGGAGACGGACCGCTGGGAGAGCACGGCGTTTCTTTCTAGCTATGGTGGTGTCAGTGACCTCCCAGCCCTGACATTATATATACTTTTCACCTGTGTGGTTGTTGGAATGCGAGGCGCCTCGATTATAGGTCTGTAAGGACCGGGAAACGTGTGTTCAGGAATTGCCAATCCTCAAAAGTAAGAGAGGACCGGCCCAGCCGATTCCATGGATCATAGTGGGGTCTTGGGACATTTGCTAGAGTGTCTCGAACGAAGAGGAGCTTGCCCCTTGCCTCGACTCATGAAGGAATCCAATACGAAATATGCGGACGTGATTGTATTACTAGTATGGCGACATAGTGGTATGGGTCATTTATGCCGCCTATGATTGATATTTATGATTGAAATCGCTTTTGAAATATATATGCACTAGTAATAATATCAAACACTTTTGTTTAATTTGTATGAAACATTTTTGGCCGTTATAAGGTAAAAACTCTATCCTCCAGCTTGCGTTGCATTGTGTGATGGGACCTGAGTCTTATAATGGCTTCATTTTTCAAAAAGCATTGCGATGATTTAATCATTTGCTTTATTTCATGCACTAGCACTCATTGGAGTAAACCCGTTCCGCGAAAGTGGCGTGGTCCTTTGATTTGCCATATTATTGTTGTTAATAAGTTAAGTAGATTTCTCATACCAGTCCCATAACTGACTCGTAGTTTGTTTCACCTTGCAAACTCGGGTGCCCTCATTTTTACACGGGCAGCCTAGTTACAGGTTTCTGACGCACCTTTTGGCTCATGGCGAGGCTTGACTACACTGTGCTGACTTGGATTTTCTCCGCCATTATTATATCTATATTATGATTCCGCCATTGGCGATGTAGACTGATATTTATTTTGTGTACTCTTTATGTATGATTCCACCTCAGGCGATGGTGACTGACTATGTATCATTATGCACTAAGTTGTATCCTGTACTGTGCTTCTCTGATGTGATGATATCTATATGATTCCGCTGTCATATGTGTGTAAATTATTCTATTTTCTGTTTATGCTATTATCTGTGATCTGCTAATGATGATTAATGTGTTATATTCCAATGATTATCCTTAACACCGTGTTACGGGGTTTTGGGATTGTCACATTAATTATATGGATTCCATACAACACATGTATATAATAGCAACGATAAATAATCAACCATCATCAAGAGTGCACCACACAACTGCATAAGCATTAAATTTAAATAATTAACGCTTAACAGTCTGTCAACCCATCGATTGACATACAACTAAACAATCGGGATTAGCGTACATCAAATATCATCCCAATACCCGTGTGGAGTTTCAAATCAACAAACACAGATTTTTATTTGCGCAGTTGGGCGATGTGTAAAATTTATGGTCCCAATCAATATCAGTCAAATCAGTGTATATAAATAAATCGTCCGATTTGTTTATAAATATTTATTTTATATAAACGTTAAAAATCATATTTTTAACTATAAAATATTTTCCACTATAAAATATTTTATTTCATTCCACATCACACAATCAAATTTCACAACACAGCAATCAAACAAACAAGTCATCCATGGTCTGTGGACGATGGGTGTTGGGTGCTACTAAGCACCGTCTGCATCCTAGTATATATTTTAACTAGAAAATAAAAATAAAAGTGAGGAGTTCTCACCGAGAAGCTAAACCAAACGCCATGACTCTTCATATGTAGAAAATCATCGTCGTGCTCGCCTTTTATCACTTTTGTCGTCCGTGTTCGCTACATATATAAAAAATCCCATTTTTGTATTATCACTCCATGGATAAAAATTATATTTTTATATCGCTCTATACATTGTAAAGATTATATTTTTACTTTGCTAAAATATATATATAAAAATCATAACTTTATAATAGCACAAAAATCGTGTTTTTATTATCTCTATAATATAAGAATCATATTTTTATTCTTTCTATAATATAAAAATCATATTTTTATTCTTTCTATAATATAAAAATCATATTTTTACATTGCTACTTCTATAAAGATCACATCTTTATTACTCTACATTATATAAAAATTATATTTTTATACTCTACCTTATATAAAAATTATATCTTTATAAAAAGAAAAATCGTATATTTGTATAATGAAATATCATATATTTTCAAATCAAAGAATCATATATATATATATATATATATATATATATAGATAATCAAAATCAATATATTCAGCCTAGAATGAAAATCAGAAAAGGAATAAAGACTTATAAAAATTAGGGTTCGCATTGAATTAGGGAAAAGGGCTCGCGGGGTGCTGTCAGGGCGTCGGCGGTCTGTGTTGGGCAGAGCTGGCGATCGCAGGGAGACTGCGGTGCTCGACGCGGTGGTGGGATGGCTGGCGCGACTTTCTGGTTCACGGTTGGGGTCGCTATCTCCGGCTTCGAGATGGAGGAGGAGAAGGCGATGGGGAGGCGCGGTTGGAGGGGGCCCGCGAGGGGCGGCAACGCGGTGGCCTGAGTGCGGTGGGAGCTCGAAGAAGGAGGTGACATTTTTTTTCCTGAACCGAAAATCGATTTGAAGAAGGGGAAAATAGGTTTACATTATAAGGTTAGGATATATATTTATAAATTAATATTTTATTTTTCAAAAAGATGAATTTTTATACCAAATCCAAATCGAACCCAACGACTTTCTCCCCTGGCTAATTACCCCATTCCGAACACAACATATGTATCGTAGGACTGCTTTGATCCGTTCTCGTAAAAATCAAAATATAAACCTATATATTGAATTTTGAACGCACCTTTTAATTTACCGGGTTCATATACGAATTCTAAAAATTCCCAAAAAATAATTTCTAGCTTCGTATTGATGATACGGTCCTAACAAAACTAATTTCGTCAAATTCTGAGACCTTCTGAAAAATGGTCATTTTCCAGTTGATTAAAATCAACTAAAACTGGTCAAACGCGTTTTCCTTTGCCACGCTCACATATTGAATCAAAAATTTACGAATTTTGAAACCTAGCAATATCTTGACATCACGTATCCAACAAAAGTGGTTTCATCGAAAACCGAGGTCGTTTGCAAAATTTCTATTTTTAAGGGCCAGAATTCCATAGCGACTATTCTGAATTTTCAACTGGGCCTAACTTTTTATCCCTGCTATGAAATTTCAATTTTTCGGATTCATTGGAAATATATTTTCAAATTGATTATATTATTTTTGGTTTCTCTAAAATCTGGTTTATTTTGAATCCTGTACATTCATTTGAACTTTGAAATCGAATTATCGAACTACCGCGCCATTTTCAATTCCTTTTATAATTATAAACAAATATTTATTTTCAAACGACAATCTATATAAATATATATGTTTGAATTCTATTCAAAATAAATTTCTCGTCGTTATTATTTAAAATAATTCATTTTAAATATTCAAAATTCATCAAAATTTCCAAAATAAAATTTTTAAATTGGCTTAGAATTTCCTGGTTGTTACATAATGTGTTCCTTTAAGTATCACTTGACACTAAAAGACATTAACGTTAATCATTTCGAAGAGTCCAGAATCTATGTTCCACTTTGATTCGATTATTACAAGTCAGAGATTATTGAAGACAATCGAAGATGGAGTATTGCAAGTGCATTTTGTTAATCCTAGCTATAAATTGTCTAAGATAGATTTACATAATAGTGCCTTCGGTTTCTCCAATCCCAGAACAACTTGTATGTATAAATGTCTGACAGAGTTTATCTAATCCAATCTCGTACGTTAATCTCTCCAAATGTGTTTATGTTTGGTGGTAGAGAAATCCGTATCTCTTAGCTTTACACCAATAATAGGTGTTTGGGGAAGTCAATTAGTGGTCGGAGCATTTTGACGATGTGACATTCAATGAAGATAAAGAAATGATATGCCTAAAGGTAAGTATAGCCTCAAGCTTCACAACCGGGAAATGACAAAAATCGGGCAGGCAGCATGGCTAAGTGGGTCGCTCCCAATTAGGATATATTGTCACCATATAGAGAAAATTCATTTTTTGTAACAACCCGGAAAATCAGAACCAATTTAAAATTTTTATTTTGGCAATTTTAATGATATTTTAATATATAAAATGATTTATTTTAAATAATAACAACTAAAAATTTATTTAAATCGAAGTTAGAATGAATAAATTTATTTTAATTATAAAAGGAGCCTGAAATGGTGTGGTAGTTTGAAAAATTCGATTTCAAATTTCAAATGAATGTACAGGATTCAAAATAAATCGGATTTCAGTGAAACAAGAAATATTCGAATCTGATTGAAAATATCTTTCTAACGAATGTGAAAAATCTAGATTTCATAACGGGAATAAAAGGTTATGTACATTTTAAAATTCAGAATAGTCGCTATGAAATTTAATATAATATATAGCCCTTAAAAATAGTGATTTTGAAAACGACCTCCGTTTTCGACGAGACCACTTTTGTTGGATCCAGAATGTCAAATTATTGCTACATTCCAATTTTCATAATTTTTGGAATTAATATGTGAGCGTGGTGAATTTAACGTGTTTGGTCAATTCAGTTTGAATTTAATCGACTGGAAAATGACTATATTTCAAACGGTCTCCAAATTCGATGAAATTAGTTCTGTTAGGACCATATAGTCATAACAAAGCTAGAAATATTTTTTCAGGAATTTTTGGAGTCAGTATGTAGCCCTAGTAAATTAAAATGTGTGTTTAAATTAAATATATATTGATTTATATTTTAATTCTGATGAAATCTATTCGAAACAGTCGAATTGGCTTACAAAACATATCCCATTGTGTCCGGAATGGGGGTATTTGGCTAAAGCAACAGTCGTTGGGTTTAATTTGGAGTTCAAACATAATTAAACGAATTCGAGAATTAAATAATATTATTTAATTATATATATATATACCTATTTAAATTCTAACCCTAATTCATTATAAAAAATCGCGCCACCAGGGTTAGAGCGAAGGGCAATTATTTCTCCGATCTTCCTCCTCCAAGAACTCCAAATCCGCGCAATAAAACCCAAGGCTTCCAAAGGGAAAATTAAAGTGCTTCATCGCTCTTTCCATCCATACTAATTGCAGCTTCTATCATTCAGTAAATTGGGTGAATTTCTTCCTCAAACACGTCGTCATCAAACCACCACAAAAGGGAGAGGAGGCCATCGAGTTGCTCCGTTTCTGCACGTGGGGAGGCGCCGCTCTGCCCTTCAACCTCGTGCGTTCAGATCGTCCTCCGGTAAGACGTAGGGGCGGAAAAATCGAACCCTAGTTCTTGAGCGGGGTTTGAAAGGCGCGATCTTATAATAGAAGGGGGAAGAAGGTGATTATATAATTATTTAATTAATTAAATTATTTATATAAAGTCATGAACCTTTATAAAATCATAACTCTCTCGTACGAGGTCCAAATAGCGTGAAACTGGATCCATCGCGATCGTGGGGACGAGAGCTTTACAACAAGACTAACCCGGTCCAAGTTGAAGCACGTTAGAAATTTAGTCAAATTTAGACTGTTCAGAAATTCAGAAATAAAACTGGCGGAGTGGAAACCAAATGTGTGAACTCCTTCTCACTCTATTTATTTTCTAGTAAAATATATAGTAGGATGCAGATGGTGTTTAGCAGCACCCGACACCATTGATTGTACAAACCATGATTATTTATTTGAATTGAATGGACTGTATTGTGGTTGTTGATTGTATTGTATGGAATAAAATATTTGAACTATAAAATTACCATTTTTATTGTATATATGAACTGTATATAATATTCATTTGTTGAATAAAATATTTGAATAATAAAAATACCATTTTTATTGTATATATGAACTGTATAAAATATTCATGTATGGGATAAAATATTTGAACATAAAAATATCATTTTTATTGTATAAATGAACCATATAAAATGGTCATGTGTTGAAAATAAATATTCGTTTACAATCGGATGATTTGTTTATGTACACTCATTTGACTGATATTGATTGGGACGATAAATTTTACACATCGTCCAACTGCACAAATAAAATCTGCGTGTGTTGATTGAAACCCCACACGGGTATTGGGATGATATTTGACATACACTAATCCAAATGTTTAGTTGTATGTCAATCAACTGGTTGATAGACTGTTGTAAGCATTAATTATTTATATTTAATGCTTACGCAGTCGTGTAGTGCACTCTGGTTGATGGTTGATTGTTCGTCATTGTTGATATATACAAGTGTTGTATGAAATCCATATAAATAAAATTATAAGGTAATTAATTGGGTCTGATTCCAATTCAGAAATAAGGAAAATTTTAAATTAGCGAATATTTTAAAATTAATGAATATTTCAAAATAATATTCAAAAAAGAATCAGAATATGATTTTGATGTACTGTTTTAGATGGACACGAAAATACTTGAATATGTGAAGCTGCGTTGATTAGAGATGCGCCATTTTGACGCGAACGATATTTATATCGATTTTATTCATTTTTATAATGAATATCGAAAAGGAAATGATTTCAAAATCTGATATTTTGAAAATATTACCATTTATATATTATAATGATAAGGAGTATTCAATTTTGATTTAAAATTGAAAATGAAGTTAGAATCGTTTTTAAAACGAATTTAAAACGATTAATAAAATATGTTTTTAAATGGAAATCAACGAAATATATACAATATATAAAATATATACTAAATGGCCTGAATAGAACGCGCCTCGCCACGGCCGTTCACGAATTTCGACCATTGACTTCGAATTGATATTACGGGAGATCTGGCCATCGGAATTTCCTAAAATCAGAACCTTTGGGTTCGTATCGAAAAGATCTTCCAACAAATACAAGAGATTTGAAATCTAATAGTTGGATTTGGAATCATGTCCAAATCATATTTGGAAAAGGTCGTTGTAAGTGCAGTTCGATGACCATTTAGGGAAATCAACTAAAAATTTATTAAAAATATTAATAATTTGTGTAAAATCATAGTAAATGATTTGGAAAGAATTGAGATGAAAATTTCCATGTTTGCGAAGATAGAAATATATTTTTATCGAAATGAGCTAGTTATTAACTAGATTTGAAATCCAATAATTTTTAAATAAAATAAATTGGATTGGTGAATGGTTTTAAAATAACCAAAAATTTCCATCGAACAAATTGGAATGGAAATAATCTTCGGAATATTTCGATTCTGGATTCCGTGATTATACAGATATTGTTATGGAAATTTGGAAGATTTGATATTGAATATAAGCCGATATATTTTCTATTCAGAGCCTTGTATACTACTATCTAATTTGATTTGTGGTTCGTCATGAACGGTGTCTTAAATAACGCTGTTCTTAAACCCCGTTTGAAAAGAATTAATCTTTTAATTAAGATTATTAGAGTTTCCAGTTACATTTGGTAATTGGAATAAAATGAAATATGAATCGGGTTTATCATGAACTGTTTTTTAACGACATTCGTTTTTTAACATGATTAACAGTGAAATATTATTTGGAATTTATAAATCTTTTGATTAAGATATAGAGGAATTTTCAAAAGAAAAGGTTTCCAATTTAATAAAATAAATTGGAATGGAATGGAATTCGATTTGGTAATAATCGAAGTGATGTAATAACCCGGAAATCTGAGGCAATTTAAAATTTTTATTTTGGCGATTTTAGCGAATTTTGATTATTTAAAATGAATTGTTTTAAATAAAACCGACGAGAAATTTATTTTGAATATAATTCGAACGTATATATTTGTTTGAATCTACGATAGAATATAAATATTTATTTATATATATAAAAGGAATTGAAAATGGCGTGGTAGTTCGATAATTCGATTTCAAACTTCAAATGAACATACCGGATGCAAAATAAACCGGATTTTAGTGAAACCAAAAATAATAGGATCTATTTGGGATTATCTTTCCAACGAATCCGAAAAATCAAAATTTCATAGCGGGAATCAAAAGATATGTCCAGTTGAAAATTCTGAATAGTCGTTATGGAATTCGGGCCCTTAAAAATGGAGATTTTGCAAACGACCTCGGTTTTCGACGAAACCACTTTTGTTGGATCCATGATGTCAAGTTATTGCTAGGTTTCAAATTTCATAATTTTTCGAATCAATATGTGAGCGTGGCAAAGGAAAACGCGTTTGACCAGTTTCAGTTGATTTTAATCAACTGGAAATTGGCCATTTTTCCAACAGTCTCAGAATTTTACGAAATTAGTTTTTTAGGACCGTATCGTCAATACGAAGTTAGAAAATATTTTTTGGGAATTTTTAGAGTTAGTATGTGACCCCGGTAAATTGAAATGCGCGTTCAAAATTCAATATATAGAGTTATATGTTGATTTTAATGAAAACTGATCGTAACAGTCGAATTGGCTTATGAAACATATCACATTGTGTTCATAATGGGGGTAATTACCTAGGGGCGACAGTCGTTGGAGTTCGTTTGGAGTTCGAAGCATTAAAATTTCAAACGTTAAGAAAATATAATTAAATATTAAAATAAAGGCTATAAAAGGGATTTTTCAAAACCTTAAAACCCTAATTTCCCTTTGAGCCGCCGTCAGCTCCCATCGATGGACGAAATCGTCCGGTTTCCAACCCTTAATCGCCCCTCATCAAAATCGACTTACACCCTCCCCTCAAAGCGAAAATTATAGAGAAATTCAAGGGCTTCTCATCCCTGTAGGTATCGTCGTCTAGCATGAACAAATATGAGTGAATTTTGAGTTCAAAGGTGCGCGGTTTGGGGTGGTTTTCTGGCACAGGTGAAGCATCGAGTTCGACGCTGGAGTGTGGCGAGGGTGCGCTGCACATAGGGCAAGGCGGGTGGCGGCCTTGGATCGACCTCCGATCACCGCAGGGAGGCGCGCCAGGCAGGTTTTCTGGTGAACGATGGTATCGGCTGAAACGAAGAAGAAAGGTTTAACCGTATGAAAATGTGATTAAGGTAAATTTCTGATTTTTAAATAAATACATTGTTAAAAATATGGTTTTTTTTGTTTAGTTTTAAAAATAAAATTAGCAATGTTTTAAAAATAAAATTAGCGTTGTTGATAAAAATAAAAGACCATTGTTTTTAAACATTAAAAATAGCCTTGTTAAAAATAAGATTCTTCTACTCTGAAAAGATTTGATTTTGAAAAATGAAAAGGATTATATTTTTATAAATGAAAAGGATTATATTTTTATATATGAAAAGGATTATATTTTTATATAGTAAAGGATTATATTTTTATATAGAAAAGGATTATATTTTTATATAGTAAAGGATTATATTTTTAAAATAGAAAAGAATATATTTTTATAAAGGAAAAGGTTTGATTTTTATTTTATGAACATCACCATAAATATATGAAGAAGTGATTTCTATTATATATATCATCATAAAAAGAAATAATTTTTATAATGTGTAAAGAGATGATTTTTATGTACATGGCAACCATATAAAAATGTGATTTTTATATATGTAGTGGCTACGGACAACGAAAGTGACAAAGGCGGAAACGAAGAAGATTTCCTACATATGAAGAGTCGTGGCGTTTGGTTTAGCTTTTCGGTGAGAACTTCTCACCTTTAATATTTATTTCTAGTTAAAATATATACTAGGATGCAGACGGTGTTTAGTAGCACCCGACACCCGTCGTCCACAGACCATGGACGGCTTGTATGCTTGTTTGTTTGGTTTTGATGTGTAGTTGATTGTGTGATGTGATGTGAAATGTAATAAAATATTTATGTAGATAAAAATATTTTATAGTTGAAAATATAATTTTTAACATGAATGTGAAATAAATAAATATAAACAAATCAGACGATTTGTTTATATACACATATTTGACTGATATTGATTTGGACGATAAATTCTACACATCGCCCAACTACACAAATAAAATCTATGTTTGATTGTTTGAAAACCCCACATGGGTATTGGGGTGATATATGACATACAGTAATCCTAATAGTTAGTTATATGTCGATCGATTGATTGACAGACTGTTATGAGCGTTAAATATTTATATTTTATGCATATACAGTGTAGAATGCACTTTGGATGATGGTTGATTATTCATCATTGTTATTGTATACATGTGTTGTAGAAAATCCATATAATTAACATTATATGGTAATTGATTGGGCCTCATTCCAGTTTTGAAAAAGAAATATTTGAAAAAGAAATATTTGAAAAAGAAATATTTGAAATAGAATATTTGAAAATAGAAATATATGAAGCCGTGTTGATTAGATTGACGCCATTTTGACGTGAACGATATTTATATCGATTTTATTCATTTTTCAATGAATATTGAAATAGATTTGAAATTCGAATTAAATTGAATAGAATTGAAATCCGAATTAAATTGAATAGATTTGAAATCGAATAGATTTGAAATTCGAATTATATTGAAATGAATTGAAATTCGAATTATATTTAAAGTGAATTGAAATTCGAATTAAACTGAATTGATTTGAAATTCGAAATACACTGAAATGATTTGAAATTCGAATAGAATTGAAATCCGAATTAAATTGAATAAAATTGAATACGAATTGAAATCGAAAGGAATTGAATTCAAATTGAAATTGAAAAGAAATTCGAATTAAATTGAAATTGAATTGAAATCGATTTGAAATGAATTTAAAACGAATTTATATTGGAATATTTAATTTTGATTTGAAATTGGATATGAAGTTGAAACCGTTTTGAAAATGAATTTAAAACGATTTATAAAGCACGTTTTGAATTGAAATCGATGAAGTATATATTATATATATTATATATATAATATAATGGCCTGAATAGAACGCGCCGCGCCGCGGCAGTTCGCGAATTTCGACCATTGACTTCGAATGGATATTACGGGAGATCCGACCGTCGGATTCTCCTAAAACTGGAACCGTTGGGTTCGTATCGAAAAGAGATTTCTAACGAATATTAGAAATTAGAAATCTAACGGTTGGATTTGGAATTATGTCCAAATCAAATTTGGAAAAGGTCGCTGTAAGTGCAGTTTGATGGTCGTTGATGGATATTGACTGTACGGGCCTTGATAAAATTATTAAAAATATCAATAATTTGTGTAAAATCATAAGAAATGATTTGAGAAGAATCGGGATGAAAAACTCCATATTTGAAAAGATAAAAATAGATTTTTATCGAAATGAACTAGTTTTGAACTAGAATTATAATTCTATTTATTTTTAAATAAATAAATTGGATTTGAAATGGTTTTGAAAATAACCAGAATTTCCAATAATTTCACTGGAATGGATTTGAATCGAAATTGTCTTCGGAATATTTCGATGTTGGATTTCGTGATTATACAGATGTTGTTATGGAAATTTGAAAGATATACATATATCGTTATTTCCAATACGATATCTGGTGGTCGTAGAATTTGATATTGAAAATAAGCCGATATATTTTCTATTCAGAGCCTTGTATTTAATATCAAATGTGATTTGGGTTTGTCATGAATGGCGTCTTCATTAACACTGTTCTTAAGCCTAGTTGAGAAAAAGATTAAATCTTTTTATTTAGATTTAATGAAGTGTACCATTTAAATGATATTTAATTGGAATTGAATTCGAATTGATTCTTGGGTTTATCGTGAATGGTGTTTTAAATAACACTTGTTCTTTAACCCGATAATTAATAGAATGTGATTTTGGGTTGTCGTGAACGGTATCTTCAATAATACTGTTCTTAGACCCAAAGGAGTTAAGAAAATCAGAAACTAACTGGGGATTAGTTAAGTTGAATGGTTTCTGGGGTATTGATCTGATGTTGGTTTCGGCCTTCGGGGTTAATACTTAGGGAATTGCTCACTTGCTAATTTACGATTAGGGACTGATTGAAATGTGATGTGATTTTGGGTTTATCGTGAACCGTGTTTTAAATGACACTGATTCTTTCACCCAGTCACAGATCAAAACTAAGTGGAGTTTTAATGAATCTTTAATTAGATTGAAATAATCGAGAATGGAGTATCACCAGTTTTGCTCCAGGCGATAGTAAAATCTTTAATTAGATTTGAACGTGAAATGGTAATTGAATTTACCGATAACACCGTGGTGTTAGATATGAAGTATTACCAGTTTTACATCATGGGATGAATAGGATGGGATTGGGAAATTAAAACAAATGATTACTCTGGTAAGATTCGTTAATCCCGACTAGTTTGAAGTGATATTCAAAAGGAAGATTAAAGAATAAATTCAAGGAATTTATCTTTGATAAAATTAATGGGAACCTTTCCCTATGAATGTGAAATTTAGAAACTAACTGTCGGTTAGCTAAGCAGAATGGTTTTCTGGATATTGATCTGATGTTGGTTTCGGCCTTCGGGGTTAATATTTAGGGAATTATTCTCTTGATTAATTTACGGTTAGTGACTGATGAATTGGAATGAGTCGTATGTTGTGTTTGTGTAACACTTGTTTACAATATACGCGAGTTATTCGGAAAGACCGGGTTTATCCCATTCTGAATAACTGATACGACGATAAGTCGAAGATGAAGACGGTGGTCGAAGACCGGAGGTCTTCACGTCGTTTGGGTGATTACTGATGATCTTGATTGGGCTGTACACCCAAGAAGATGGAAACAATTGGTGATCGTCCAGACGTACTTGGAGATCGATGGATAGGCGGGGTACTAGGTGCCTCCGGTTTCGTTCAGACCCAGAACGGACTTGTAAATGGACTGTGTGTCTGACATTGGATTTTATTCTGTGTGATTGATTTCTATTAAATATATATCTGTTTGGCGGCGGAGAATTTATTCTCTTGCTTAACGCCCTTCTCTGAGACGTATGAGCTCAGGGGTTATATACCGATGGATATCAAACGCATAGAGTGAATTGCCTGTGTGGC
Source organism: Allium sativum (assembly GCA_030737875.1). Taxonomy (NCBI): domain Eukaryota; kingdom Viridiplantae; phylum Streptophyta; class Magnoliopsida; order Asparagales; family Amaryllidaceae; genus Allium; species Allium sativum. Next base: position 250,211,697 of record CM060918.1, on the reverse strand, counting down.
ATGCCTAAGTGGCGAATGATCAAGGCTTCTGTTAAAAAGCAAAGTCTTGTGGTTGATGATCGAAGCACGACCTTTGTGGCGTAGCTTTGTGTAACGTTTACTTCGCGAGTTTCACACCCGTTATGAACCAAAAACGAGAGAAGGACCTCAGGGAGGGCATGCGTTTCTTTCTAGCTAGAAGTGGCGTCAGTGGTTTTACACGCCCTGACGAGTTTGACTTATGTGGTTGTTGCTGTTGCGAGGCGCCTCGGTTTGATCGGACAATCCGGGTCCGATGGAGTCATTTAGTTGGCTCACCTACGCCCCATAGGGCGGGGAAACGCATGTTCAGGCATTTTAATCCACATCGGTGGACCGGCCCTGACGATCCAAGGGTCACTCGAGCTCTGATCCTAGGGGCGGACTAGAGCGTCTCGAATCGGTTGAGGACTATCTTTTGCCTCGGTTCATAGATGGAAATCCAATTTCCAAATATGTGACATTTGCGGTTTTATTTGTAGAGCCTAGTATGACGACATAGTGGGATGGGGCGCTTATGCCGTCTATGATTGATACTTATGATTTGAAGTTGGTTTATACACTATGCACTTATAATAGTATCAAATGATTTGTTTTAAACGTATCAAGCATTCTTGGCTATTATAAGGTAAAAACCCTATCCTCCGGCTTGCGTTGCATTGTGTGATGGGAACTGGGTCGTATAATAGCTTCATTTTTCTTTATTTAGCATTGCGTTGTTTGTTTTATGCACTGGTATTCTTGGGAGGAAACCCGTTCCGTGTTATACGGCGTGGTCCCTTGATTTGCCTAACTTTAAAAATAAAGATTAATAACTGTTTTAGTTCTCACACCAGTCACATGACTGACCTGGAGTTTATTGTTTTGACCTAAACTCTAGGTGCCCTTATTTTGACACGGGCAGCTAATAGTTTTGGTTTTGCAGATTTATACTCACAGGATCCTGGTTTACAGCTGGAACGATATCCGGAAAGCTTTGTATCCGTGTATCTCCTTCTAGTTGTGTTTTGTATTATTTCCACTGCTATGTAATTTATGGTAATCTCTGATATTTTCCGTTGTGTAATATTCATTTATACTCTGTATATTCTTGTAATCTGATGGATTGTTGTAATATACAATGAAATGTTCTTCCGTCTGCGTTCTATTTTGTCATGTTCTCAAAACAATCAGGCATTTCGAACGGTCTGGGTCGGTTTAGCGACTGATTCGGATTGAGCGAAATTCCCGGTCGTCACATTTGGTATCAGAGCTTTGGTTTACAAAGCTTAGAGAACAAGGCACCTTAGAACCATACGAAAGAATTCATCAGATATTGGATTAGTAATATCCAACGAGAATGACTCGTTAGAGATAGGATCAATAGTATCCTAGAACGAGTGTGAAGAGTATATTTTTAAAATGAAAACAATTTTTGTTTTGAAAATTTAAATCGTTGCATACATATTTGAATATTTATTTTATATTGATTAGGACAGTCCAGTATATAAAGATTTTTCATATACGCCTTGCAAACGTGTATTTGAAGTTTTAATATACTGGGTAGATATAGAATTACACTCTAGTCGCCCGGGGTTGACTCTGATGATTGATATATCATCATCAGAATTTATATTCAAGTGACGAACGTGTAATATCTATATATTTCCTATTGACTGGTGTGAGAACCAAAAATTAGATAGGGCCTATTGTTGTGATTTGGCATCAAAAATTTGATTTTTGACTATGTATCAAAGTTATGAATTTCAAAAGCTAATCAATTCATTGATTGATGGTTCTGTTGTTGATTATTGGTTGATTTATTAATTTTTTTAACCATTTAGCCAATTGAACCAAATAGTGAATTGTATTGAAATTTGGTCGCATTTGCTTGCATATACTTGTACTTACATTGAACAGGTCATAGCAAAGAGGCTAGAGCAGAAGAATAAAATTGGTTTGCCCGACAAATAGGTACATGTTTAATATAATTTACTGTTTTGGTTAGGTGATGATGATTTTATGAGCCGATTGGCTAGCCGCTTGGCTTTTTCTTTTTCTTTTTGAGATCAGAAGGCCTTTATGGCAATTTCGGGATTTTCCCGTTGCTCCCGGTGCAGGGGAGGTTATGGCGAAATTTTTCAAAAATTTAGGGTGTTAGCCAAATTTTTGAAAAATTTGAAAAGTTCTTAGAAACTGAAAAGTTGAAGAACATAAGCCGTAGCGAAAACTATGAAAGTTGAGTTGGTTTGTTAAACAACTTTCGGCTTCGTTCCTTTTCAGGGACGAAAAGTTTTAAGTGGGGGAGATTGTAATAACCCAGAAATCTGAGCCAATTTAAAATTTTTATTTTGGTGATTTTAGCGAATTTTGATTATTTAAACTCAATTATTTTAAATAAAACTGACGAGAAATTTATTTTGAATATAATTCGAACATATATATTCGTTTGAATCTACGATAGAATATAAATATTTATTTATATATATAAAAGGAATTGAAAATGGCGCCGTAGTTCGATAATTCAATTTCAAACTTCAAATGAACATACCGGATGCAAAATAAACCGGATTTTAGTGAAACCAAAAATAATAGGATCTATTTGGGAATATCTTTCCAACGAATCCGAAAAATCAAAATTTCATAGCGGGAATCAAACGATATGTCCAGTTGAAAATTCTGAATAGTCGCTATTGAATTCGGGCCCTTAAAAATGGAGATTTTGCAAACGACCTCGGTTTTCGATGAAACAACTTTTGTTGGATCCGTGATGTCAAGTTATTGCTAGGTTTCAAATTTCATAATTTTTCGTATCAATATGTGAGCGTGGCAAAGGAAAACGCGTTTGACCAGTTTCAGTTGATTTTAATCAACTGGAAATTGGCCATTTTTCCAACGGTCTCAGAATTTAACGAAATTAGTTTTGTTAGGACCATATCGTCAATACGAAGCTAGAAAATATTTTTCGAGAATTTTTAGAGTTAGTATGTGACCCCGGTAAATTGAAATGCGCGTTCAAAATTCAATATATAGAGTTATATGTTGATTTTAATGAAAACTGATCGTAACAGTCGAATTGGCTTACGAAACATTTCACATTGTGTTCAGAATGGGGGTAATTACCTAGGGGCGACAGTCGTTGAAGTTTGTTTGGAGTTCGAAGCGTTAAAATTTCAAATGTTAAGAAAATATAATTAAATATTAAAATAAAGGCTATAAAAGGGATTTTTCAAAACCTTAAAACCCTAATTTCCCTTTGAGCCGCCGTCAGCTCCTATCGATGGACGAAATCATCCGGTTTCCAACCCTTAATCGCCCCTCATCAAAATTGAATTACACTCTCCCCTCAAAGCGAAAATTAAAGAGAAATTCAAGGGCTTCTCATCCCTGTAGGTATCATCGTCTAGCATGAACAAATTTGAGTGAATTTTGGGTTCAAAGGTGCGCGGTTTGGGGTGGTTTTCTGGCATAGGTGAAGCGTCGAGTTCGACGCTGGAGTGTGGCGAGGATGCGCTGCACGTAGAGCAAGGGGGTGGCGGCCTTGGATCGACCTCCGATCACCGCAGGGAGGCGCGCCAGGCAGGTTTTCTGGTGAACGATGGTATCGGCTGGACGAAGAAGAAAGGTTTAACCATATGAAAATGTGATTAAGGTAAATTTCTGATTTTTAAATAAATACATTGTTAAAAATATGGTTTTTTTTTGTTTTGTTTTAAAAATAAAATTAGCAATGTTTTACAAATAAAATTAGCAATGTTTTAAAAATAAAATTAGCGTTGTTGATAAAAATAAAAGACCATTGTTTTTAAACATTAAAAATAGCCTTGTTAAAAATAAGATTCTTCTACTCTGAAAAGATTTGATTTTGAAAAATGAAAAGGATTATATTTTTATAAATGAAAAGGATTATATTTTTATATATGAAAATGATTATATTTTTATATTGTAAAGGATTATATTTTTATATAGTAAAGGATTATATTTTTATATAGAAAAGGATTATATTTTTATATAGTAAAGGATTATATTTTTATAATAGAAAAGAATATATTTTTATAAAGGAAAAGGTTTGATTTTTATTATATGAACATCACCATAAATATATGAAGAAGTGATTTCTATTATATATATCATCATAAAAAGAAATAATTTTTATAATGTGTAAAGAGATGATTTTTATGTACATGGCAACCATATAAAAATGTGATTTTTATATATGTAGTGGCTACGGACAACGAAAGTGACAAAGGCGGGAACGACGAAGATTTCCTACATATGAAGAGTCGTGGCGTTTGGTTTAGCTTTTCGGTGAGAACTTCTCACCTTTAATATTTATTTCTAGTTAAAATATATACTAGGATGCAGACGGTGTTTAGTAGCACCCAACACCCGTCGTCCACAGACCATGGACGGCTTGTATGCTTGTTTGTTTGATTTTGATGTGTAGTTGATTGTGTGATGTGATGTGAAATGTAATAAAATATTTATGTAGTTAAAAATATTTTATAGTTGAAAATATAATTTTTAACATGAATGTGAAATAAATAAATATAAACAAATCGGACGATTTGTTTATATACACACATTTGACTGATATTGATTGGGACGATAATTTCTACACATCGCCCAACTACACAAATAAAATCTATGTTTGATTGTTTGAAAACCCCACACGGGTATTGGGGTGATATATGACATACACTAATCCCAATAGTTAGTTATATGTCGATCGACTGATTGACAGACTGTTATGAGCGTTAAATATTTATATTTGATGCTTATACAGTGTAGAATGCACTTTGGATGATGGTTGATTATTCATCATTGTTATTGAATACACGTGTTGTAGAAAATCCACATAATTAACATTATATGGTAATTGATTGGGCCTCATTCCAGTTTTGAAAAAGAAATATTTGAAAAAGAAATATTTGAAATAGAAACTTTGAAAATAGAAATATCTGAAGCCGTGTTGATTAGATTGACGCCATTTTGACGTGAATGATATTTATATCGATTTTATTCATTTTTCAATGAATATTGAAATAGATTTGAAATTCGAATTAAATCGAATAGAATTGAAATCCGAATTAAATTGAATAGATTTGAAATCGAATAGATTTGAAATTCGAATTATATTAAAATGAATTGAAATTCGAATTATATTTAAAGTGAATTGAAATTCGAATTAACCTGAATTGATTTGAAATTCGAAATACACTGAAATGATTTGAAATTCGAATAGAATTGAAATCCGAATTAAATTGATTAGAATTGAATCTGAATTGAAATTGAAAGGAATTGAATTCAAATTGAAATTGAAAAGAAATTCGAATTAAATTGAAATTGAATTGAAATCGATTTGAAATGAATTTAATACGAATTTATATTGGAATATTTAATTTTGATTTGAAATTGGATATGAAGTTGAAACCGTTTTGAAAATGAATTTAAAACAATTTATAAAGCACGTTTTGAATTGAAATCGACGAAGTATATATTATATATATAATATAATGGCCTGAATAGAACGCGCCGCGCCGCGGCAGTTCACGAATTTCGACCATTGACTTCGAACGGATATTACGGGAGATCCGATCGTCGAATTCTCCTAAAACCGGAACCGTTGGGTTCGTATCGAAAAGAGCTTTCTAACGAATATTATAAATTAGAAATCTAACGGTTGGATTTGGAATTATGTCCAAATCAAATTTGGAAAAGGTCGCTGTAAGTGCAGTTCGATGGCCGTTGATGGATATCGACTGTACGGGCCTTGATAAAATTATTAAAAATATCAATAATTTGTGTAAAATCATAAGAAATGATTTGTGAAGAATCGGGATGATAAACTCCATATTTGAAAAGATAAAAATAGATTTTTATCAAAATGAACTAGTTTTGAACTAGAATTATAATTCTATTTATTTTTAAATAAATAAATTGGATTTGAAATGGTTTTGAAAATAACCATAATTTCCAATAATTTCATTGGAATGGATTTGAATCGAAATTGTCTTCGGAATATTTAAATGTTGGATTTCGTGATTATACAGATGTTGTTATGGAAATTTGAAAGATATACATATATCGTTATTTCCAATAAGATATCTGTTGGTCGTAGAATTTGATATTGAAAATAAGCCGATATATTTTCTATTCAGAGCCTTGTATTTAATATCAAATGTGATTTGGGTTTGTCGTGAATGGTGTCTTCATTAACACTGTTCTTAAGCCTAGTTGAGAAAAAGATTAAATCTTTTTATTTAGATTTAATGAAGTGTACCAATTAAATGATATTTAATTGGAATTGAATTTGAATTGATTCTTAGGTTTATCGTGAATGGTGTTTTAAATAACACTCGTTCTTTAACCCGATAATTAATAGAATGTGATTTTGGGTTGTCGTGAACGGTATCTTCAATAATACTGTTCTTAGACCCAAAGGAGTTAAGAAAATCAGAAACTAACTGGGGATTAGTTAAGTTGAATGGTTTCTGGGGTATTGATCTGATGTTGGTTTCGGCCTTCGGGGTTAATACTTAGGGAATTGCTCACTTGCTAATTTACGATTAGGGACTGATTGAAATGTGATGTGATTTTGGGTTTATCGTGAACCGTGTTTTAAATGACACTGATTCTTTCACCCAGTCACAGATCAAAACTAAGTGGAGTTTTAATGAATCTTTAATTAGATTGAAATAATCGAGAATGGAGTATCACCAGTTTTGCTCCAGGCGATAGTAAAATCTTTAATTAGATTTGAACGTGAAATGGTAATTGAATTTACCGATAACACTGTGGTGTTAGATATGAAGTATTACTAGTTTTACTTCATGGGATGAATAGGATGGGATTGGGAAATTAAAACAAATGATTACTCCGGTAAGATTCGTTAATCCCGACTAGTTTGAATTGATATTCAAAAGGAAGATTAAAGAATAAATTCAAGGAATTTATCTTTGATAAAATTAATGGGAACCTTTCCCTATGAATGTGAAATTTAGAAACTAATTGTCGGTTAGCTAAGCAGAATGGTTTTCTGGATATTGATCTGATGTTGGTTTCGGCCTTCGGGGTTAATATTTGGGGAATTATTCTCTTGATTAATTTACGGTTAGTGACTGATGAATTGGAATGAGGCGTATGTTGTGTTTGTGTAACACATGTTTAAAATATACGCGAGTTATTCGGAAAGACCGGGTTTATCTCATTCTGAATAACTGATACGATGATAAGTCGAAGATGAAGACGGTGGTCGAAGACCGGAGGTCTTCACGTCGTTTGGGTGATTACTGATGATCTTGATTGGGCTGTACACCCAAGAAGATGGAAACAGTTGGTGATTGTCCAGACGTACTTAGAGATCGATGGATAGGCGGGGTACTAGGTGCCTCCGGTTTCGTTCAGACCCAGAACGGACTTGTAAATGGACTGTGTGTCTGACATTGGATTTTAGTCTGTGTGATTGATTTCTATTAAATATATATCTGTTTGGCGGCGGAGAATTTATTCTCTTGCTTAACGCCCTTCTCTGAGACGTACGAGCTCAGGGGTTATATACTGATGGATATAAAACGCATACAGTGAATTGCCTGTGTGGCATGCCTAAGTGGCGAATGATCAAGGCTTCTGTTGAAAAGCAAAGTCTTGTGGTTGATGATCGAATCACGGCTTTTGTGGCGTAGCTTTGTGTAACGTTTACTTCGCGAGTTTCACACCCGATATGAACCAAAAACAGGAGAAGGACCTCAGGAAGGGCATGGGTTTCTTTCTAGTTAGAAGTGGCGTCAGTGGTTTTACACGCCCTGAGGAGTTTGACTTACATGGTTGTTGTTGTTGCGAGGCGCCTCGGTTTGATCGGATGATCCGGGTCCGATTGAGTCATTTAGTTGGCTCACCTACGCCCCATAGGGTGGAGAAACGCATGTTCAGGTATTTTAATCCACATCGGTGGACCGGGCCTGACGATCCAAGGGTCACTCGAGCTCTGATCCTGAGGGGCGGACTAGAGCGTCTCGAATCGGTGGAGGACTATCTTTTGCCTCGGTTCATAGATGGAAATCCAATTTCCAAATACGTGACATTTGCGGTTTTATTTGTAGAGCCTAGTATGGCGACATAGTGGGATGGGGCGCTTATAATAGTATCAAATGATTTGTTTTAAACGTATCAAGCATTCTTGGCTATTATAAGGTAAAAACCCTATCCTCCGGCTTGCGTTGCATTGTGTGATGGGAACTGGGTCTTATAATAGCTCCATTTTTCTTTATTTAGCATTGCGCTGTTTGTTTTATGCACTGGTATTCTTGGGAGGAAACCCGTTCTGTGTTATATAGCGTGGTCCCTTGATTTTCCTAACTTTAAAAATAAAGATTAATAACTGTTTTAGTTCTCACACCAGTCACATGACTGACCTAGAGTTTATTGTTTTGACTTAAACTCTAGGTGCCCTTATTTTGACACGGGCAGCTAGTAGTTTTGGTTTTGCAGATTTATACTCACAGAATCCTGGTTTACAGCTGGAACGATATCCGGAAAGCTTTGTATCCGTATATCTCCTTCTAGTTGTGTTTTGTATTTTTTCCGCTGCTATGAAATTTATGGTAATCTCTGATATTTTCCGTTGTGTAATATTCATTTATACTCTGTATATTCTTGTAATCTGATGGATTGTTGTAATATATAATGAAATGTTCTTCCGTCTGCGTTCTATTTTGTCGTGTTCTCAAAACAATCAGGCGTTTCGAACGGTCTGGGTCGGTTTAGCGACTGATTCGGATCGAGCGAAATTCCTGGTCGTCACAAGTGAACTTCTGTGGAGGAAGACTGTTACTATATGGAATTTAAAAAGGCTTTGCCGTTATTTCATTTATATTATTGGTTGGATATTGAAGTTTATATCGATGATATATATTGATCTATTTTCCGTGAAGATTCCATAATTAATGGAATGGGATTTTGGGTTTACCGTGACATATTTTTTAAATGACATTAGTTCTTTAACCCAGTTAAATATAAGATTAATTTCTTAACTTTGGATAATCATTTAGTAATGATTCTTGAGATTAAAAATGAATTAGAGTATGGAGTCATCAGTTTTGCTCCAAGCGATAGTTAAATATTTAATTAGATTTGAATGTGAAATGGTAATTAATTTTACCGATGACACCTTTGTGTTAGATATGAAATATTACCAGTTTTGCTTCATGGGATGAATAGGTTGGGATTGGGAAATATAATAAATGATTACCTCGGTAAGGTTCGCTAATCCCAACTAGTTTGGATAAACCTTAGTTTGGTTTGAATTGATATCCAATGGAAGATTAAAGAACAAATCTAAAGAATTTGTCTATGATAAAATTAATGGGAACCTTTCCCAAAGAATATGAATATTTAAATAAAAGATTATTCCGAATTGGAATGAGGCGTATGTTATGTTTTATAGCGCTTGTTTATAAGATACGTGAGTTATTCAGAAAGACCGGGTTTATCCCATTCTGAATAACTGATTTGACGATAAGTCGATGATGAAGACGGTGGTTGAAGACCGAAGGTCTTCACATCGTTTGGATGATTACTGATGTCTTGATTGGGCTGTGCACCCAAGACAAGGTAATAAGTGGTGATCATTCAGACATACTTGGTGATCGACCGGATATGCGAGGACCTCTCTCCTGTATTGGACATATAAGACCAGGAATAAGATGCCTCCAGTTTCGTTCAGACCCAGAACGAACTTGTAAATGGATGTGTATCTGACATTGTATTTTATTCTGTGTTGTTGATCTCTATTAAATATATATCTGTTTGGTGGTGGACAATTTATTTTCTTGCTTAACACCCTTCTCTGAGATGTACGAGCTCATAGGTTATATATCAATAAACATCAGTCGCATGGCGTGAATTGCCTGTGTGTCATGCTAAGATGCAAATGAACAAGGCTTTTGTTGAAAAGTAGAGTCTTGTGGTTGATGATCAAAGCATGGCTTAGCTATGTGTATAGCATTAATTTAGGAGCCTCACACCTAGGTGTGAACCAGAAACGGGAGAGGACTTTAGGGAGGGTGTGTGTTTCCTTCTAGCTAGGAGTGGTGTCATGGTATGGAGCCTAGACATTTTTTCTTATATGGATGATGGAAAGCGAGGCGCCTCCGTTATATCGGTCACCACGGGACCGATGGATGGTTTAGTCGATATACTGACCAGTTTTACGGCCCGTAGGGAAGGAAAACGTATTATCCAGGCATTTTAATCCACACCGTGTGGACCGGCCCTGACGATCCAAGGGCCCACTTATGTCTGGTCCCTGAGGCTCGGGCTAGAGAGTCTCGAACTAGTAAGGACGATCCCTTGCTTGGTTCACAGATGGAAATCCAACTTCCAATACAACATTGTGCGGTTTTAATTGTAGAACTAGTATGAAGACATTGTAGCATGGGATACTATGACGTTTATGATTGATACATTTATATTTGAAGTTGTTTTATGCACCTTACACTTATAATAATATCAAAATGATTTGTTTTAAACGTACCAAGCATGTTTGGCTATTATAAGGGAAAAATTTATCCTCTGGCTTGCACTGCATTGTGTGATGGGACCTGAGTCTTATAATAGCTTCATATTTCCAAAAAGCATTGCGTTGTTTGTTATATGCACTGGTATTCTTGGAAGGAAACCCGTTCTGTGTTATACGGTGTGGTCCCTCGATTTACTTTATTTTAAAGTAAAGATTTACTAACTGTTTTAGTTCTCACACTAGTCACATGACTGACCTGGAGTTTATTGTTTTAACCTAAACTCTGGGTGCCCCTATTTTCCACACGGGTAACTAGTATTTGGGTTGTTTGCAGATATTATTTTCACAGGATCTTGGGTTTACAGCTGGAGCTATATTCGGAACGCTTTGTATCCGTGTTTCTCTTTCAGTTGGGTTTTGTATTATTTTCCGCTGCATTGTGATTTGTAGATCTTTGATATTTATCATATGTATATTATTTGTTCATACTCTGTATATTCTTGTACTCTGATGTAAATTGTTGTAATAGCAATGAAATATTCTTCTGTTTGTGTTCTGATTTGTTGTGTTCTCAACTCAATCTGGGCTTTCGTTTACGGGGAAGTTTGGGTCGTTTCAGTTGGTATTAGAGCTTTAGTTTACAGAGCTCGAGAACAAGACACTTTAGAAACAAACGAAAGAATTCATCAGAGATTGGATTAGTAATATCCAATGAGAATGACTCGTTAGAGATGGGATCAATAGTATCCTAGAATGAGTCGAAAAAGTGATATTTTTAAAATATAAATGAAAACAAACTTTGTTTTGAAAATTTAAACCTTATTATACGCATTTGAGTATTTTATTCTAAATTAAATTTGGACAATTGAGTATATGAAGATTTTGCATATACGTCTGATCCACGTATATACGAAGTCTCAAATATACTGGATAGATATAGAATCACACTCTAGTCGCTCGGAGATGATACTGATGATTACTAGTATCATCAGTTTTTATGTTCGAGTTTCGAAAGTGGGATATTTATATATTTCCAATTGACTGGTAACCAAAATATAGATAGAATATATTGTTGTGATTTGGCATCAAAAATATGATTTTTTGACTATATATGTATTAAAAATATATGTTTGAAAAGATAATCAACTAAGTGATTGCTGATTGTGTTGTTTGATTATTATTCTGATTGATAAAATATATTAGAACCATAAAAACCCATAAGAGAAATGAAGGTAAATTTAGCCAAATCGAATCAAAATTTTGAACTGAATTGAAAATTGATTGGAAATGCATGCATGTACATATATATGTGTGAACAGGTCATAGCATGGAAGCTAAGAAGAGGAATAAAATTGTATGCCCGACAAATAGGTACATGTTTACTAATTTCTTGGGTTTGGATGATTTTATGAGCCGATTGACTAGCTGCTTGCTGATTGTGTTGTTTGATTATTATTCGGATTGATAAAATATATTGGAACCATAAAAACCCATAAGAGAAATGAAGGTAAATTTAGCCAAATCGAATCAAAATTTTGAACTGAACTGAAAATTGATTGGAAATGCATGCATGTACATATATATGTGTGAACAGGTCATAGCATGGAAGCTAAGAAGAGGAATAAAATTGTTTGCTCGACAAATAGGTACATGTTTACTAATTTCTTGGGTTTGGATGATTTTATGAGCCGATTGACTAACCGCTTGGCTTTATCTTTTTCTTTTTGGATGATGAGGGCCTGCATGGCTACTTGCTTTATTAAATGTCTCCTCGTACAAAGGAGGTTATGGAGAAATTTTTCGAAAACTTCGGGTATTAGCCAAATTTTTGAAGAATTTGAAAATTCTTAGAAACTGAAAAGTTGAAGAATGAAAGCCAGAATGAGAGTTGAGTTGGTTGGTTAAACAACTTTCATCTCCGTTCCTTTTCGAGGATGAAAATATTTTAAATGGGGAAGATTGCAACGAACCAGAAAATCAGAACCAATTTAAAAAAATTATTTTTGCAATTTTAATGAAATTTGAATATTTAAAATGATTTATTTTAAATAATAACAACTAAAAATTTATTTAAATTGAAGTTAAAACGAATAAATTTATTTTAATTATATGGTAATTGATTGGTTCTGATTCTAATTCAGAAATAAGGAAAAAATTAAAATAACAAATATTTTAAAATTAATGAATATTTCAAAATAATATTCTGAAAAGAATCAAAATATGATTTTGATGTTCGATTTTAGGTGGACATGAAAATATTTGAATATATGAAGCCGTGTTGATTAGAGATGCGCCATTTTGATGCAAACGATATTTATATCGATTTTATTCATTTTTACAAATAATATCAAAAAGGAAATGATTTCAAAATCTGATATTTAGAAAATATTATCATTTATATATTATAATGATAAAGAGTATTCGATTTTGATTTAAAATTGAAAATGAAGTTAGAATCGCTTTTAAAATGAATTTAAAACGATTTATAAAATATGTTTTTAAATGTAAATCGATGAAATATATATAATATATATATTATATATATATTAAATGGCTTGAATAGAATGCGCCGCGCCGTTATCGTTCACGAATTTCGAACATTGACTTCGAATTGATATTACCAAAGATCCGACCATCGGATTCTCCTAAAACCAAAAGCATTGGGTTCGTACCGGAAAGAGCTTTCCAAAGAATACAACAGATTTGAAATTTAATGGTTGGATTCAGAATTATGTCCAAATCAAATTTGGAAAAGGTCGTTGTAAGTGTAGTTCGATGATCGTTTAGGGAAATCGACTGAAAGGTCCTTAATAAAATTATTAAAAATATTAATAATTTGTGTAAAAATGATTTGGAAAGAATTGGGATGAAAATTCCATGTTTGTAAAGATAAAAATATATTTTTATCAAAATGAACTAGTTATTGACTAGATTTCAAATCCAATAATTTTTAAATAAAATAAATTGGATTGTGAATGGTTTAAAAAAAACCAGAAATTTCCAACGAACAAATTGGAATGGATTTGGAATGGAAATAATATTCAGAATATTTCGATCTTGGATTCCGTGATTATACGGATATTGTTATGGAAATTTGGAAGATATATTTATAACGTTATTTCCAATACAATATTTGTTGATTTCGGAATTTGATATTGAATATAAGTCGATATATTTTCTGTTCGAAGCCTTGTATTTAATATCAAATTAGACTTCGGGTTTGTCATGAACGTTGTCTTAAATAACACTGTTCTTAAACCCCATTTGAAAAGAATAATCTTTTAATTAAGATTATTAGAGTTTCGAGTTACATTTGGTAATTGGAATAAATGAAATGTGAATCGGGTTTATCGTGAACTGTGTTTTAACGACATTCGTTCTTTAACCCGATTAACAGTTAAATATGATTTGGAATTTATAAATCTTTTAATTAAGATTTAGGGGAATTTTCCAAAGAAAAGGTTTCTAATTTAATAAAATAAATTGAAATGGAATGGAACTCGATTTGGTAATAATCGAAGTGAACTTCTGTGGAGGAAGACTATTACTATATATGGAATTTAAAAAGGCTTTGCCGTTACTCCATTTATATTATTGGTTGGATACAGAAGTTTATATTGATTATATCTATTGATCTATTCTCCATGAAGATTCCATAATTAATGGAATGGGATTTTGGGTTTATCGTGACGTGTTTTGTAAATGACATTAGTTTTTTTACCTAGTTAAAGATAAGATTAATTTCTTAACTTTGGATAATCATTAAGTAATGATTCTAGAGATTAAAACCAAATTAGAGTTGTAATGAATCTTTAATTAGATTGGAATGCGAATAGGATGATTAAATTTATCGAATTCATGAAATGATCGAGAATGGAGTATCACCGATTTTGCTCTAAGCGATAGTTAAATCTTTAATTAGATTTGAACATGAAATGGTATTTAATTTTACTGATGACACCGTGGTGTTAGATATGAAGTATTACCAGTTTTGCTTCATGGGATGAATAGATTGGGATTAGGAAATATAATAAATGATTTCTTCGATAAGGTTCGCTAATCTAGACTAGTTTGGATAAATCTTTATTTGGTTTGAATTGATATCCAATGGAAGATTAAAGAATAAATCTAAAGAATCTTTCTATGATAAAAATAATGGGAACCTTTCCCAAAGGATATGAATAATTAAATAAAAGAATATTCAGAATTGGAATGAGGCGCATGTTATGTTTTTATAACACTTGTTTATAATATATGCGAGTTATTCAGAAAGACCGGGTTTATCGCATTCTGAATAACTGATTCAACGACAAGTCGACGATGAAGACAGTAGTTGAAGACCGGAGGTCTTCACATCGTTTGAATGATTGCTGATGTCTTGATTGGGTTGTACACGCAAGACAAGGTAATTAGTGGTGATCGTTTGGACGTACTTGGAGATCGACCAGATATGCGAGGAACTCTCTCTTGTATTGGTGTAACAACCCAGAAAATCAGAACCAATTTAAAATTTTTAATTTGGCTATTTTAGTGGATTTTGAATATTTAAAATAAATTATTTTAAATAATAATGACTAAAAAATTCTTTTGGATCGAAGTTATAGCGAACATATTTATTTTTAATTATAAAGCAAGACCTGAAATGGCGCGGCAGTTTGATAATTTGAATTTGAACTTTGATTGACTGTACAGGATGCAAAATAAAAGGGATTTTAGTAAAACCAAAAATATTTAAATCTGTTTATGAATATCTTTTTAAATAATCTGAAAATTCGAAATTTCATAGCAGGAATCAAAAGTTATGGCTAAATGAATTTTCAAAAAGGTCGCTATGGAGTTAATATATCCCAAATTTGATGAAACTAGTTTTGTTGGGATCGTATCGTCCAAACATAGCTAGATTTATTTTTCTGGAATTTTTGGGATCAGTATGTGGCCTTGGCAAATTGAAATGTACATTCAAATCAAATATTGAATGTTTTATATTTTAATTTGAAGAAAACTTACTGAAATAATCGAATGGGCTTACGAAAACTATTCCATTGTGTTCAAAATGCGGGTATTTAGCTATGGGCGATAGTCGTAGGGTTTGAATTGGAGTTCGTTTGGGAAAACTTATATTTTTAAACTTATATAAATATGAACCAATCAGAAAAATTCATTAATAAGTTAAAAAAAATAAAGAAAACGAATTTCTCTCTCCCCGCTCCAGGTCTCGATGACGGAAACCCGCTACCACCTTCTCTCCTTTTTTCTGGCGAACCCATCAGTAAAAACCCTAGCTCCAGTTGAACTTTTTGTAGAGCTCGCCTCCCTCTTCAAATTAGTACCAACCACTCCTCCTCTCATCGCGTGTACAAGGAGAATCGACGACCCAAACTTCACCACTTTTAGCCGCCGCCGTGCCCTCCCTGATTGATCAAATTGGGCGCCTCCACCACACGCAGGAGTGCGACTCCAAGCTCAACGACGCTGCACAAGCTGATCGACCTCTCGTTCAACAGTTTACACGAAAAATCAAAAACCTAGTTTTGAACCTCGTTGGCAGGTAACGGCTGTTTTATTTTGAAAAGAAAATAACATTTTAAAAGTGCTACAGATTTTGATTTCACGATAAAAATCATATCTTTTTGCTATGTTGTCGAAATCTAGTGAAACAAGAGACATGTGACTCGGGTGGATGTCTTCTACATTCTAGAAGAGACCGGAGAATTTTTGGATCTTCCTATGATTTTTGGAGGAGTGGAACCCGATGTGAGATTTGTAAATTATAAACGATATGGAATGGCGATGTATAAATTATATGATCGATGTATAAGTTATATAAGCATTGTACACCTCATGTATAAGCATTGTATAAATTATATGTGTGATGTATAAGTTATATATGCATTGTAAAAATTATAGGTGTGTTGAATGGAGTTGAAATGAAATTGAATTGGAAGAATAATTATATACATACATACATACATATATATATACCCCCTTCGTCCACAGACCATGGACGATATATATTGGTTGTGATTGTTTGGATTTTGGTTGACGTGAAATTTGGTTGATAAATGCGAGTGGTTGATAATGATTGTTTTTGGTTGAAACAAAATTGGAATTGTTTGTGGAAAAATTTGTTGTGATAGGAAAATTATCGAAATATTTAGATTATAAGGAAAAGCCTCTTAGGGAATGCTGCGAGGCGTAAGGTAGTGCAAGAAGCCGTACTCGGGACGGTGCCGGTTTTAAACCCCATGCCGTTATGCAGCCGAAATTTTCTGAAATATTCCTGTGTTTGATTTATATTCATGTGTTGGAAAAATATTTATATGATGAATAAAAAGGTTGAACAATAAAAATCACATTTTTATCATGTATGTGAAGTATATAAAATATTCATGTTTGAAATAAATTTTTTTAATAATAAAAATCACATTTTTATTACATATACGAATCGCTAAAAATATTCATGTTTGAAATAAATTGTTTTAACAATAAAAATCACATTTTTATTACATATACGAATCGCTAAAAACATTCATGTTTGAAATAAATTGTTTTAATAATAAAAAGCACATTTTTTATAAATATAGAAATCGCTAAAAATATACATGTTTTAAATAAATCGTTTTAACAATAAAAATCACATATATATATATATATATATGAAGTATTAAAAATAGTCATGTGTTGAAATAGTTATTTGTTGGATAAAAATATTATTTTTATCACATATATGAAATGAAATGGTGTGGAAATCGAAGAACGAATTATATATATATATATATATATATATCGAATAACAAAGCTGTAGTTCGTATTTTGAAACCGTGATTTTAAACAATTATTGCGGGAGATCCGACAATCGGATTTTCCCCAAACCGAAACCACTGGGTCCGCTTTGAAAATACCTTTCCAACGATATCAAATTTGTAAAAATCCAACGGTTAGATTTTTTGTAATGTTTAATTCAAATCTGAATGAAAACAGTGCCAGAATGGATTATACTAATATATATAAATGTAATTAAATTAAATCCAATAACGACGCTACAATTCGTATTTTGAAATCGTAACTTCAAACGTTTGTATCGGGAGATCCGGCCGTCGGATTTTCCCAAAACTGGAATCGTTGGGTCCGCTTTGAAAAGAACTTTCCAATGATATAAAATACGTAAAGATCCAATGGCAAGATTTTCAAATATGCATAAATCAAATCTGGAGAAAAATAGCGCCATGGCCTCGTTATGGGCTGAAGCGTCATTTGAATAAATCGGCTATATTTAAATAAATAAAAATAGCAATAAATAATTATAAAATATTATAAATGATATGGAATGGAAATAAATTGAATTTATTCGTTTTATAGGATATTTGATGGTTGAATGTGTTTGGCATGAAAAATACATTAATGAACTGAATTATGGATGTCAGATAATTTAACCATTGAAATGAATTGATTCAAAATTCTAAATATACGTGAATTATTTGAAAAGACCGAGTTAATTCTCATTTCAAATAATTGATCGACGGGTAGAAGTTGAAGATATGAAGACGGTGCAAGACCGAGGATCTTCACATCGAATGGATGGCTAATGATGCCTTTGACGGGAGTTGCTGCCCTAAAGGGGTTATAGTGGTGGTTGTTCGGACGTACTTGTTGATCGTTCGTATATGCGAGGGCCTCTCTCCTGTATTAGACATACGGGAGAGGAATAAGGTGCCTCGGGTTTCGTTCAGACCCAGAATGGACTTGTAAATGGATGTGTATCTGACGTTGTAGATTGACAACATGGAATGCAGAGATTCTATGATCAAGACTTTTGTTGAAAAGCAGAAGCTTGTGGTTGATGATCAAAGCAGGACTTTAAATAGCTAGCTTTGTGTTTGGCGTTGATTCGCAGGCCTCACACCCTGATATGGACCAGAAACGGGAGAGGACATCAGGGAGGACATGCGTTTCTTTCTAGCTAGGAGTCGTGTTTTGGGTTTTACACACCCAGGCATTTAACTTATGTGGATGATGGATAGCGAGGCGCCTCGGTTATATCAGTCGTTTCACGGCCAATAGTTTGATCGGGATATGACCAGTTTACATCCATAGGGCGGGGAAATGCAGTGTTCAGGCATTTTAATCCACACCTGACGATCCAAGGGCCCACCTGCTAGACAGTCTCGAAGAGGTAAGGACGTTCCCTTGCCTTGGTTCATGACGGAAATCCAATTTCCAAATACGACATCATGCGATTTTGATTGTATACCTATATATGGTGACATGATATTTGGTACCCATGCCGTCTATGATTGATAGTTATGATTGAAATTGTTTTTGAAACATATAAGCACTAGTAATAATATCAAATGCTTTTGTTTTATTCGTATCAAGCATATTTTGGCCATTATAAGGTAAAACTCTATCCTCCGGTTTGCACTGCATTTTGTGATGGGAACTGAGCCTTATAATGGCTTCATTTTTGTAAAAAGCATTGCTATGTTTAAATGATCTACTTGTTTTAAAGCACTGGCAATCCAATGTAGTAAACCCGTTCCGCGTTAGCGGTGTGGTCCTGTGATTGGCCTTTTTGTAAATAAGTTAAGTAGATTTCTCATACCAGTCCCAAGACTGACTCATAGTTTGTTTCACTTGCAAACTCGGGTACCCTATTTTCTACATGGGCAGCCTTGTATTCAGGTTTTAGCAGGCTCTTTCTGGATAGCTATAGAGCTGAAGAGGGATTCTACCTATTCTTTCCTTTTATGCTGTTCAGCTCCTGTTGTACATATTATGTGTAACACCCCGCATTTTTAATATAATTAAAAATGAGATATATGTATATATTCATGGACATATTTAAAGGAAAGATTAAATAATATTAATATAATTGCATGTAAGAATTTTATGCAGTGAAATAAAGAAAAAGATTAATAAAGAAATTACATGCAATATTTGAAATAAGAAGAAATACAGTGAAATGCGAGGAAATACATGCGAACATTTAAAAAGAAATGAAAAGGAGAATTTGAAGAGACTCTAGAATTTGGTCATGAAATTAGCATCATTACGTTCATGGCGATTTTCTGGTCAATTTAGACCTATAGTTTGTAGAAAACTGATTTAAAACAAAGAAATTATCCTTAATTTAAGAAATGCAACAAAACATGAAAAAGAGCAATTGGAAAAGAATAATATGCAGCTTGGTCCTATGTCTTGTTAACAAAAGACTTAGTAGTTCATTTGGTTAATACATGAGACTTGTACATAAGAGGTTGTGAATTCAATCCCCACCAGTGCCATTTTTTTTGTTTTTGTTTTAAGGAGCGGCTAAATAGTGGCTTAGCAAATTGGTTCAGTGCGAAAGGGGATAAGTTAAATTGGAGGTTTAATTGAAAGAATGGAAATAAACCATTAATTGATTAAGGTAGATAATTTCTAAATAAAATAGACAATTGTGCGCATATAAAAATTAGTATACGCATAAGAGATGGATGCGTATGAACATGATTCAAATTTGAAGTTGCGCGCGAACATAGAGACAAACAAAAAGGGGGCATACATGTATACATGTTATTTGAAATTAATGCAATAAAGGAAAGAGGATATGTGAAATTATTGCATTAAATAAATGGATGATGCATAAAAATAAGTTAATGTGATGCAAATAAAAGAAAAAGAATATGGAATGCAAAACATGTCAAATGTGCAATTAAAGCATGCATAGAAAAAGGTTGTAAACATTAAAATGGAGTTATTAAATGTGAAAGGGATCAACTTTTGAAATTTAAACGTTTAAAAAGTAAACTAATAAGGCCATAAGCAAGCCATAGTTGGAGGAAGGTTAATGTTATCAAATAACATTCAAATCAGAGACGCATGCAAATGTGATTAGATGTAAATAAACAAAAGAAAATGGTTTAAGGACATGCAGTTTCTTTTCAAAAAGAGTAGACAAAAAGAGAAAGAAATCAATTAATTATTAGGAGAAGAATATAGCAAATAAAGGTTCACGTATAAGTGCAAATAAATAAATAATTGAATGCATGAAGGAAAGAGGTTGCTTGTTATGACCCGCATTGGCAGAGGTATTATAATTAATTTATTTAATTATATAAATGGTGGTTTAGAGAATTTAATGATCGTGGAATTAAATAATGCTGAATATTTAATTTAAAATAATAAATTAAATAATATATTTAATTCTGAAATAATCAGAATTGGCTGAAATGACGATATGGTGTGAACCGGATCATCTATGATATTTAATTCAGCTTGGAATTTAATTTGAATAACGAATATATTATTTAAATGACAGTCTGAACGTAGTGTTATAATATAATTAAAATCGAGCCCGAAATGGCGCTGCAGTTCGTAAATTGGCGATTCGAACTTCAACTGAATGTACAGGATTCGTTTTAAGTCAGATTTCTGTGAAACAAGAAACGTTAGGAGCTGGCGGAGTATATCTTTCTAGTGGAAGAGAAAAATTGGGATTTCGTCGTGTAGATTTTGAGATATGTCCAAATCAAATTTTAGAAAAGTCGATGTGGAATTCCTTTATAATTTATAAAGGAATTAATTTTATTTTAAAAAGGAATTTCAATATAAATCAAATATCAATTTAATCGGGATTTGAAATATCAAGTTATAAATCCCAGTAGAGCTGTATGGTATTCCACTGTGAATATAGACGATAATATTAATTTATTAATATTTTATTTAATTATATTTAAATATATATTTATATATTTAAATGGGTCATCCAGAGCTTTAAAAATAGCCAGTTTTGCAAACGGAGTCGGAATTCGACGAAATTAATTTTGTTAGATCTGCAATGTCGAGTAGTTGTTAGATTTCCAGTTTCGTGATTTTTGAAGTCAGTATGTGGCTGTACTGATTTTTAGAGTGAAAAACATTCAGTATTTTAACAGTTAAAAATACACTGTGTGAACATACAGAGTCGGAATTCGACGAAACCAGTTTCGTTGGGACCGTAATGTCGAATTCTAGCAGCATGTCAGTTTTCATGATTTTTAGACATGGTATGTGGTCGCAGGGATTTTTAAGGACCAGAGAAGAGTAAAAAATCAAGAAAATAAAATAAAAATAAATAGAAAAAAAATTATCCTAACTTTTCTTGGTTGAAACAGAGACCACACCTTCACTACCCTCAGCCACGAACGGCACCTACCAACACCAGTCTATATAAACCGTATAAAATCATAATCAGGAAAGGTTAGAAAATCAAAACAATTCCATTAAAATCCCATAAATCTCAAAACATATGTTGATGGATTCATAGAAGCATTAGCTACAGCCTGGTATGCATTTCGTACAGCTCGAAACACTTTGTGGGTTCGTTGGAAGGTATCGCGACAGCTAGGGTTTGGGTATCGAGAGGTTTTCGTGCATCGATGTAAGGGTTGAGTTTGGATTTGGATTGGGGAGTGAAAACCGCGCCTCCTTGGAAACTCTGGTGGATTCCGATTATCGAAAGTGACGCCCTGGTCACTGTGTAAACGCAAGATGGTGAACGTCGGATTTCGAGTGGAGGTTGCGAATGGAGATTCAGGGTGCTAGGTCTAAGGAGTCTTCGAAGAGATGAATGATGGTGATTTCAGAAGTGGGAACGACGAAGTAATAATGGAGAAAAGTGCAGATGTACGTATGGGAAATGGTAGGAGCGACGGGTTCAAGCTTTTTGTCAAGAAGAAGGATATGCGGGAGGGAGATGGGCCTGGTTGGAGCGGGCTGAAATGAAGAGGGTGAGCCCAAAAACAATTAATTAATTTAAAGTTAGTTTTAATTTAAATAATATATGAAGTTGTAAATTCAATAACTTTATCATACATAATCGAAATTCAGCGAAACAAGATCTGTTAGGATCGTGTGGATGGGAGCAACACAATGAGACTGGTCGGGAGTGAATCCGAGCTCGTTACAATTTATAGTGAAATAAATTGTCCAAATCTGAATCAACGACAATTATCGTTATTAACGATGATAGTCCAATGTGAGTAAATCTCATTAACTCTGAACAGTTTATAATTTCACGTTGTATTTTTAGAACTGTTAGATATTGGCTGATTGACGGTGTGTTGACTGTTTGATTGAACTGCTAGTCAGTTAGTTAAATTTCTATATTGATTTTGTTTAACAGAATGTATCATATAGAACTGAAAGTGATGTTATCTATATTGTTTAACATCTGTGATGCAGGGAAACAGGTTGGAGGAATCCAACTGGATTCCTCAACATTTATTTTACTGTTTTCATATATTGTGATATATGATGTGTTAT
Organism: Allium sativum; assembly: GCA_030737875.1. Taxonomy (NCBI): domain Eukaryota; kingdom Viridiplantae; phylum Streptophyta; class Magnoliopsida; order Asparagales; family Amaryllidaceae; genus Allium; species Allium sativum. The sequence goes on along the minus strand of CM060918.1, from coordinate 250,188,896 downwards.
ATAATATGTTATGGATTATGGGTGTTGGAATAATGTTGATCATTTTTATTCGATATTTTAAATATCATAAAGACCCTGGGATGTAAAAAGAATTATTTCAATGTATATTGAAATAAAGGGAGTTTATAAAATCAACAGATTTTGTAAAAGGAAATATTTCGAAAGTAAATAAAAAGGGAAATCATTTGTAAAGTGAAGAACTGTTACTAAAAGTAAATCTTTATAAATGAATAGTTTATTCGAAAAGAATAAAGGAGTTAATCGATGTTAGTTTAATCGATTAGAGTTAAAACAAAGGAGCTAATCGATGTTAGCTTAATCGATTAGAGTTAAAGCAAAGGAGTTAATCGATGTTAGTTTAATAGATTAGAGTTAAAGCAAAGGAGTTAATCGATGTAAGTTTAATCGATTAGAGTTAAAGTAAAAGGAGTTAATCGATGTTAGTTAATCGATTAGAGTTAAAACAAAGGAGTTAATCGATGTTCGTTAATCGATTAGAGTTAAAACAAAGGAGTTAATCGATGTTAGTTTAATCGATTAGAGTTAAAGAAAAGGAGTCAATCGATGTTAGTTTAATCGATTAGAGTTAAAGCAAAGGAATTAATCGATGTTAGTTTAATCGATTATAGTTAAAGTAAAATGAGTTGATCGAATATAGTTATTCGAATAGAAAGTAAAAGGAGTTAATCGAATATAGTTTATTCGATGGAAGAAAAAGGAGTTATCGAATATAGTTTATTCGAAAGGAATTAAGTGAAATGAGTAAATCAATAGCGTTAGTCAAATAGAGTTAATCCAATAATGTTAGTCCAATAGAGTTAATTGATAAGGGTTAATCGAATAGAGTTAAGAGAAAAGAGTCAATCGAATATAGTTATTCGAAGGAGGGTGATGTAAGGAAGTTAGTAAAGGGATATAAAGTGAACTTTGTCTATTTCAAAGTTAGAAATGTTGTTCAGTTAAGGTCTGAGTGGTAGTTCTACCCCAACTTGATTGGCTTCGTTTTTAACTAAGGAACAGTTAAGGTTCGGCCGTAAAGGAAATGGTTTGAGTTGGCATAGCGATGTTTGTTTAAACATCTGTCTAAGTCCAATGAAGAAGCTTTGGAAATGTTTTCCAAATAAGAAACCAGAAATGTTTTTCTAATAAAGGAAACAGGAAATGGAAATGTTTTCCAATGGAAATAACATATATTTTCTAAATTTAGAAAATAAGAAATGTTGAATATAGGGAAACAGGAGATGAAAAATGAACTAAGGAGATGAATTTTAAATGATGTTGATCGATATAATTTCCATTTGGAAATAATATTGTTGTTTGCACACTTGTTTTTATTCGATAGTTAAATCACAGACTATCGAAGTTTTGACCATTTTAATGTTGTTAATATGGAGAGACCGGTTGGATTATTATCCAAAGAACCACTCTGTATTGGCATAAGCGTTGCGAATCATATATGCCCAAGGAAATTGAAAACGGAGTTATGCAAGGGCTATCCTGTTTACAGAATAGTGCCTTCGGTTCATCCTGTTCCTGGATGACTTGTGTTAGACCCAAAAGTGGTTCTAACACCCAAATTGATTAAGAACAAGATGAAATGAGATAAAAATAAAAATGAACACACAGGATTTATAGTGGTTCGGCGAAGAAATGCCTACGTCCACTTATCTTTCACTATATTCAATAATTCAGTTGAGAATACAATGTAATTGTCACTTGACTTCACTCACAACTCACTTTTGTTCACTCAATTGACTAAAACAAGAAATGAAAGATGATTTGGATTCTCCGGGAGTAATGGAGTTCGGATAATGGAGGTAGTTGAATTCTCACAGTGCTGAAAAAAGATCCTTCTCTTTGTCTCCAGACGGGGTATTTATAGGTGTGAATTTGCTTGAGACTTGATCCGGGTCGGGCCACGTGTCATCCATCGCACTCTCTTCGGGTTCGGATGAACTATCATGTTGACAACGCATCAAAGGGAAGGACGTTATGGGTATGAACTGGTCATAGCCGGTCCGGATATCCAGGCGCTTTTGTAGGAGAATAACATGGATCATGGGTGCGGGTCGGAGACGTGCAGATAAGGGGTTCGGATCGGGATACCCGATCATAATCGGATTGGCTTGGGTGCGACTCTCCTTCTCTAACCTGTTCCGCTCCGTTCCATTATTGTGGCAAACAGGTGGCTTTCCGATCCATTCGAGATTTAGTTGCCTTCCGATCCGATTAGATATGCCTTACCAATCTACTCAGTAAGAGATCACCAATCCGAACAGAGGACTCTATCCGATCCGAACCGATATGTTGCTCTGACCCGACCCGAACAACTGCAGCTATCGATCTGAATTGTAGTGTTTTCCTCCAATCCGAACCGAAGTCTTATAATTAAAAATACCCTTCAATGTTTGGTTTCTTGACTTTGTGTTGCCTAGTTCACAAAGTAGGCTAACATTTTTCCCCCTCAAAGGATGCTTCTGTTGTATATGAAGCGTGCTTTGATGTCGTTTAAAATGCTAGTCCTTGAATCAGAACAGTCAGGAGGAATGCACAGATTTCTACTCGGTTCGGATGCTAGAAGAATGCACAGATTTCAATCCGGTTCGGTGGCGCGACTTGGGCACATTTTCTTCCCGTTCCGCTTTGCACTGGGTTGATGGACCAGAAGGTGTGGGCTAGCTTGGACTCGGTCCGAACAGAGTAAAACACGGGGAATACAAAGAGCCATCTCACGTCTTATATAAACTCGACCACCCATACTCTTCTTCCTTCTTTACTCTCACAATTCTTGTTCTCCTATTTTTACACCGAAACCCCCCACTTCCTAAAAATCTAAAAACTCCAAACTCCTTGTTTCAATCTTCGAATAACACATCTAGGTATTTTAAATCTTCAATTGTTTATGTAATAACTGATTTCAACTAGAATTTGCGTTTAAAACGAGCGATTGGAGTGTGGTGTTTGTTGAACTCTGACGCCTGGGTCTCCTCCACCGTTTGTCATCGTCGTTGATGGTGTCTTCGCCGTTTCGAGGTAGCAACGGGGGTCTTTGGGGTCCAGCGTTAAACGTTCAAGCACATACACATAAACACTTAACCTCGTTTTGGGTCTAGTGACATTTGAGGACGAAAAAGGGGAGAATAGGAATTGGGCTCGGTTCGGGTTAGGAAGTGCTGAAGCAGCAGAGGAGAGGGCAAGTTCACATGTTAGGATCGGGTCGGAATGAAACGCGATGTGGAGAAAGCCATGCTTGTCCGACCAGGTCGGGTCGGGGAAAAAATAGAGAAAGGGAAAGGACGTATGGATCTTCTTGCTTGCTAAACCACTCCGAATGCTTATTCCGATCCGGTTTTAATCTGCCAAACATGAATGTCTTCTCCGAACTAAACAATACACAAATCCGAACCGATCCCAGCTATATGCACACCCGATCCGAACCCAACAATGAACGCACCGAACCGAATGATATGCATATTCCAACTCAAAGCATTAGACTTTATCCAACCAGGGTTAATCAATGCTTGACATAATCTTCAACTTAATGAACAGTTAGGATAGTGCCTCGCGGACATAAACGAGAATTAAGAACAACTCTGACTATCACTTTCTCTTCAAAGCTTCGTCTTACATTGCTGTACTTTTATTTTGCATTTCCCACATTTGCTGCACACACTTTAGTTCACACACATACACAAAGGGGGGCACGGGATAATTTACTCTAATCCGTGCTATTGCTTCTTCAATAGTTCCATGACAATGAGGCCCAGACGCTCTTCCCGTCTAGCTGAGAGGAAAGAAGCCCCGGAAACTTCTAACAAAATCACTCTTGAGGATATATCTTCTTCGTCTGATTCGGAATGGGACAGTAAGGGTCCAGACTACGGGGTTGGTCATCGGGAAAGCGACGAGGTGTCTTCAGAGAATGAAGTTTCTCTGGGTTTCGAGGAGGAAGGAGGGATTGGTGATAATCGAGCACCCGATGAATTTGAATCAGCCATCATATTGGAATCACCCTCGGACTCCGTTGAATCAACAATTGACAACGATCGACTTGTTCGAATTTGTCTAAAATATGGAATAATGAAAAGGGACACCCTAGTGCCCTCACGCTCTGACCGTCCCCACAACCCTCCAGAAGGATATATGACGGTCACTCGATTGATGTGCATGGTCGGCGCCATTCCTCCATTCTCTCCTTTCATCGTTGATTTCTTAAGACAAATGCGGATTGCCCCCATGCAGTTGCATCCCAATTCATATGCCTATTTGCACACCTTGTACATAGCATATCGTGAAATCCTAGGCATAGAGCTCATGTTCGATGACGTTCACTTCTTCTATAATTTCAAGCATCGGACTCGAGAGACTCCATCCTTCTGCTACTTTGAATCAGTCCCAAAAAGGAAAATAATCTCCGCACCATTTAGCAGTAAAGCTGGAGATTCCAGACTAGAATGGTTCTACATAAAGCAACAATCCGGATGCGCTAGGAGATGGACAAAATCAAGTAAAGCGTTGATTTTCTGAACTCGGACTCTGTACACTTGAATCATCACCCTGACCTGTTTTCCTTTTTGTTTGCAGTCGACAATCCCAAACAGATATCAGATCAGGTGTTCTTTGATCGGATGCACCGACTTCTTAATGGCGATCAAAAATTCTTGACTATCGACGAGGTCCTTAAAGATGAATACCTTCACTTTCATGGGCTGCTATCCGTGTTTCGCAGCATCGGCCATGGGACGGTCCCTTACGCATACATTCCTCCAGTGGAGATAGTTCCAGAGATAGGAGAAGGCTCAGGAATTCCTACAGCTCCTCTTCAAACTTCACCTTCTCCCTCTTCCACACAAGATGATGAATTGGCTAATCTGGCCGAAAAACATCGTGAAGGGTATATTGCCCCCGAGGAAACTACTTCTCTAGACAAGTCAAAATCTTCCCAATAGTCGCCACTTCACGCTTCCGAAGGGGATGTTCCTAGCACTGATGAGCACATATTTCAGGGTTTGGGGGATCTCCCCTTACCTGAGACTATATATACTTCAGAGGATTTCAGGAAGGATCCTTTAGTCTTCACTTCTTCCGAAGAAACTACTCCCGCTAAGGCCAAAGAGCCTGCCCGCACTAGTCTAGCTTCAGACTCGGGTTGGTTGGGGGGACACACACCACTTAGGATGCACTTTACACCACAGCATTAGCATTCGTTGCACTTCTTTCTTCATGAATCCATTAATTCTAAACTTCGTTTATTTTATCGTGCAGGTACAATGTCTCGATCCTACTACGATATAAGAAAACTTCGTCGCAGCCTGTCCAATCCTCCTTAGGATGTCGAGTATGATCGTCGGGATGACCGTGGTAGGGAGGAGAGAAGACCTTATGATCCCTACCGTTCTCGACCCTCACGTTCCCGCTCACCAGTCCGATCTGAACAAGAGAAATATTAGAGTTATCAAAGCCGTAGGGAAGAGGACAGACCACAATCCAAAGACTCCTCCTCTTCCTATGAGAAACGCAGTAGAGAGAAAAGTCCTCCAAAGGAAACCGGGTCTCGAAGTAAGCAAAAGGTCCCTACGACTAAACGACCTAGGACAGACAAGGAGACTACAGAATCCTCTTCGGGAAAGGACACCGAATTGACAATCCTCGCTCCTCCCCCATCAGATGCGGGAACTGCCATAAAGCGGGCATATTTGAAAGAGCAATTTCCCGAACACTACTTCGAAACTCTGACTTTTTTACCTGCCCTTGAACCTATTTCGTCTAATTGGGCAGAAGAGGCCAAAGCAAAGATTGATGCGGTGCAAAAACAATATACCGAGATGTTCAAATATTCGCGCAATCTTTCTAGAATCATCCGCACTCTAATCACAAATACTGATTCAATGCAAAAGACCGCGGAGGATGATGCTAAGGCCTTAAAAGCTTTAGGAAAAGATTTGGAAGACACTCAAGCTCAGCTAGCGTTCGCTCAAAAGGACGCTTCTAATTTCAAACAACAATTCGAGGATATGCAAAAGCGCTATCATGATTTGCTTGAATCTCATACTCAGGAGCGTTCTGAATTAAAAAAGCAAGCTGACGAGGCCAAGTCAGAGGCTGCTAAGGCACGCATTGCTTATGCTGAGCTTGAGCGGAAAAACGCCGAGTTAGCAAAGAGGAGTGCTGACTTAGAAAAGAAGAACGCTGACTTGGCTTCAAAACTGTTGGAGGCAGAGAACAGGGCTGCTCTGGCTGAGGGCAATGTGGAGTGTGCTTTTAAATCTGCGGAGGAAGCCCGTAAGCAACTATCGGAGGCGGAGGCTGATATTCAGGGCTTCGGCGAGCTAATGATTGAATTCTTCGCACACATTATTCGTCGTCGAAACATTTCTTGGATCGAGGACTATCCATCCACTTTGGTTCAAGTATGGAATCAAATCGTTGAGTGGGAAAAAGAAGAACTTAAGGTCGATTCTCTTGATGAAGATAAACTGATGGAGAAATATTTGAGAGACGATGAACCGGAGCGCCTAGCTGAAGGGCGCCGCCTTATTGCTGAGGCCATGGAAGAAGAGAGACGGAAGTCTAAACAAAAAACCACTCTTAAAGCCGGTTCCTCTTCTTCTGCTCCTGCAACCCCCGAAGTAGAAGGGTATGATCCCGAAAATCCGGGAATTCCCCGAACAACTCTGCTATCTCCCATTCCTGAAATAACCCCAGAGGTAGTGGTCACCCCCGCTGGAAAGTCTTCGGAAGGTATCCCTATCTTTTCTCCTCAATTTGCCAAAGCTATTACTAACTTTCGCTACGTGATTGAACATTCGATGAGAGACCCTTTGTTTTCGCCTGAGTTGATAACCGATGTTTCTCATTCTGTAGGTGTTGAATCATCCGCAAAGACAGATGTAGCTCAAAGAGCTGTCGCTGGGACAAAGCCCGCTGATAGGGCCAAAGAAGGGGAAGACAAGGCTGCTTCCATTGACTTGGGGGAAGGAAGTGAGCCAACTAAGGTCACCACTCCCCATGATGAAGAAATGATAGCAGCTTTGAAGGACGATGGCGGAGACGGGGGGCATGATGAGGAACCAAAAGTCGCAATAACCGGGGAGTCAAAAAGTGCTGATGACGTCACCTTGGCTGCAATGAAGGCCGACCAAGACAAGCGTTTGCAATTAAAGGCCGAAGAACTAGACCCTGAGGTCCTCAAGCCCCTCGCAGTTGTGGATGCGGGTTCAAGGTTAGTTGTTAAGCTCTCAACTAGATCTATTACCGAAGAACTTGCTAAAAAATCTTCTCTTGATTCCAGTGTCCCGCCCTCCGGAAAGAAGTTTACTGGCTCCAGTACCGCATCTTCAGGGAAAAAGAAATCGAAACGAATCTTGACTGAAGCCGAGAAGGAAGCAAAGGATGCGGAAAAAGCCGCCAAGAAATCTAAGGCTCATTCCAAACCCAAATAGTGGGTTCCCCTGTATCTTTTTAGCATCTTTGTGAACCAATAATTGCTGCTACAAAAGCAGCTCCTGCACTTTCTTCTTTAGTTATTTCCCTGTACAAATTCATTCATTTGTAAATAAAAATAATTCACTTTTTGCAATGTTTATTTGTTAGTAGTTCTGCACTTATGTAAAAATGCATGTCTATAGTTATGAAACGAAATTGTGGAGGGGGGAAATATGTGTATGCATATGTGTCCCCAGTCAATTTCCATAAGTTATTCAATGCTTAACCATGCAATCTGAATGCTCCCAATTCTCTGACGGGATAGCACTTCCTGTGTCGTCAGTACCTGTCGTTTTTTCTGGCATTTCTTTTATACTCTCCCTCTTTCTCTTGAGAGTTAGATTTCGAGTTCAGTCATTTGTTTATTCCCCGGTCGTTCAACGGGGAAAGACTTCTTTCTCGGCGCTCAGTCGGAGTCGCCTTTATACTCTCTTTCTCTCTGGAAAGTTAGAGTTAGGAGGAAAATTTCTTTTTCAGCGCTCAGTCGGAGATGCTTTTATACTCTCTTTCTCTCTGGAAAGTTAGAGTTAGGAGGAGAATTTCTTTTTCAGCGCTCAGTCGGAGACGCTTTTATACTCTCTTTCTCTCTGGAAAGTTAGAGTTAGGAGGAGAATTTCTTTTTCAGCGCTCAGTCGGAGACGCTTTTATACTCTCTCTCTTTCTCTGGAGAGTTAGAGTTAGGAGGAGAATTTCTTTTTCAGCGCTCAGTCGGAGACGCTTTTATACTCTCTCTCTTTCTCTGGAGAGTTAGAGTTAAGAATGTCGTTTTCTCATTCTTTTATGTCTTATTGCACAAATAATCGTTGTGCTTCTTTTTATGTCTAAACTGTTTTCAACCTTTTTAGGCTTTGAGCTATCCTGTATTTTATAATCACAACAGAATAACTGATGAATGTAAATGCGTAAAAGTAAATAACACACAATATTTTTATAGTGGTTCAGCTAAGTCGTAGCCTACATCCACTTTATAGTCCTTTATTCATATCATCAGATTTTCCCAAGGCAAGGCATGCCTTATTACAGAGTTCACAGGAAAAATAACAAAAAGTACAGCATTTCTAATCCAAATATCGCATTAAGTGTTGGGCATTCCATGCTCTAGGGACTTCTTCGCCATCCACGGTCGTTAACTTGAAGGTTCCTTTTTCAAGTTTCCGTTGAATGACGAAAGGTCCTTCCCATTTCGGACCAAGGTGAGGAAGGGATGGAAAAACTCTCTTTAGCACCAAATCTCCTGGTTCAAAAGTTCTGAGGCAAACTTTTTTATCATAATAGCGTGCCATCTGACGCCGATGTCTTGCCGCACGCAAATCTGCTTCGTCCCTTTTCTCTTCGACTTCATCAAGAGACTCAAGTAAAAGCGCCCGATTTGTCATTGGGTCATAATATGTCACCCTGTGGGAAGGAACTTCTAGTTCAACTGGAATCACAGCTTCTGAGCCAAAGGAGAGAGAGAAAGGGGTATGACCGGTAGCCGTTTTAAATGTTGTTCGATATGCCCACAAGGCTAGGGGCAATTCATCAACCCACTTTGCCTTTGCACGCTCTAACCGCTTCTTGAGGATGGATTTTATTACCTTGTTTATTGCCTCTACTTGCCCATTCGATTGCGGATAGGCAACTGCAGTATATCGTTTGTCTATCTTATACTTCTGGCAAAAATTTCTGAACTCAGTGCTATCAAATTGGGTCCCGTTGTCAGTAATAATCGTCCTTGGGATCCCGAATTGGCATATAATATTTCTGACCACAAAACTTATCACCTTTCTTGTTGTGATCTTAGTCAAGGGCTCAGCTTCCACCCACTTCGTAAAATAGTCCACGGCTACTATTGCATACTTAGCTCCTCCTTTTGCAATTGGTAAAACTCCAATGATATCAATTCCCCATGTGGCAAATGGCCAAGGGCTCACCATTGATTTAAGCTGGGTTGACGGTGCCCTGGGGATTTTAGCGAATCTCTGGCACTTATCGCAGCGTCGTGAATAATCAGCTGCATCTTTGTTGATCGTAGGCCAGAAGTATCCGTACCGCAATATTTTCTTTGCTAAAGTTTGACCTCCTGTATGATCTCCACACTCACCTTCGTGTACTTCTCTTAGTACACGCTTGATGTCGTCATGTGCTATACATCGTAACAGGGGCATAGAAAATCCTTGTCTATAGAGAGTATCATCTTGTATAACATATCTGGTAGCTTTGCGAACTACAGCTCTTTTCTCACTCTTCTTTGATGTGAGTGTCCCATTCTTAAGAAAATTCTTAATTGGAGTCATCCATGACTCCTTCTCTGGTTCCGCTTCAAAAGTGAATTCAATTTCCATTCACTCAAAGCTTGGCGACTCCAACGTTTCAATTGGAATTACTTCAGTCTCTTCTGGATTGTCGGAACTAGCCAGCTTTGCCAGTCTATCCGCTTTCTGGTTTTCAATTCTGGGAATATGTGTTATGTTGTACCGCTCTAAGCTATTCAATAGCTCTTTCACTTTCTTGAGGTAGGCGATGAGCCGAGGTCCTCGAGCCGCAAATTCCTCTCGCACTTGGCAAACAACAATTTTAGAATCATAGAATATGTCTAACATTTTTACTCCAAGGTCTTTAGCAAGTTTCAGCCCGGCAATCAGGGCTTCATATTCAGAGTCATTGTTAGTTGCCGAAAATTCTAATCGCAGGGCGTAATATAACGACCGTCCCTCGGGAGTGACTAAGACAATTCCAGCTCCGGACCTTCGGTCATTCTTAGCTCCATCTGTATATAATTTCCACGGATTCATTTCTAGCTCATCCTCTGATTTAACCACTCGGTCATTGATTATTTCCTCCTCTGGAATGGTGAACTCCGCAATAAAGTCTGCTAGAGCTTGCCCCCTGATTGACTTTCGTGGTTGAAAATTCAAATCAAACTGACTTAGTTCTATGTTCCATTTGATCAACCTTCCCGATGCTTCGGGTCTCTGCAATACCTGCCTTAAGGGCTGGTCGGTGTATATGGTTATTGGATGGGCTTGGAAATAGTGACGAAGTTTTCGGGATGCGATCAGGAGGCTGTAAGCGAGCTTCTCAATTTTTGGATAATTGCGCTCTGCCGCTGCTAGTTTCTTACTTACATAATACACCGGCCTTTGTACTTTGTCTTCTTCTCGAACCAGAGCCGTGCTGACGGCATGAGCCGAGACCGCCAAATAAACAAATAATTCTTCGTGATCTACGGGCTTTGATAAAATCGGCGGTTTCTCTAGCAGTTCTAACAGATTTTGAAAGGCCTCAACACAATCCGGAGTCCACTGGAAATTCTTCTTTCCCCTTTTTATCAAATCAAAAAACGGAACACATTTATCTGTGGCTTTGGAGATGAATCTACTCAGTGCCGCTACTTTCCCTGCCAGATTTTGGACGTCTTTAATTCTCCTTGGTTCTTCGATGTTTCTAATCGCTGCTATCTGGCTAGGGTTGATTTCAATTCCTCGGGAACTCACAATAAAACCAAGGAACTTTCCCGATGCCACTCCAAATGAGCATTTCAGAGGATTCAATTTCATCCGATACTTTCGCAAGATACCAAACATTTCCGCTAAGTCTTGCGTATGACTGGAAGACTGCTTTGATTTGACAAGCATATCATCCATATAAACTTCCATAGTTTTTCCTATTTGTTCATAAAACATTCTATTTACCAAGCGCTGATAAGTAGCTCCAGCGTTTTTTAACCCAAATGGCATTACAACATAACAATATAGCCCCAAATTCGTAATGAAACTCGTATGCTCTTGGTCTGGTACGTGCATAGGAATCTGGTTGTATCCAGAGTATGCATCCATGAAAGAAAGGAGTTCATGACCTGCTGTCGAATCTACAAGCTGGTCAATCCAGGGGAGTGGGAAACTATCTTTCGGGCAAGCTTTATTTAAATCTGAAAAGTCAATACAAGTTCGCCACTTTCCGTTTGGCTTCTTTACTAAGACGGGATTCGATATCCAGTCGGGATATGTCGAATCTCGAATAAATCCATTCTGCTTCAACTTCTCTACTTCCTCTTTGAGAGCAGCCGACCTCTCTGGGCCCAGCATGCGTCTCTTTTGCTTCACAGGTGGATGCTTCGGATTTACATTCAATTTGTGACTTATAATGGATGGCGATATCTCACACATGTCAGCATGGGTCCAGGCAAACACGTCCAGGTTTGCCTTCAAGAAGTCCGTTAGTTCTTTAGCTCGACGTGGATCCAATTGAGAACCAATTTTCAAAACTTTTGTCGGATCAGCTTTATCAATGGGAATTTCCACTGTCGCTTCATTAGGAGTTGCATTCCTAGCCCCTAGTTCCTCGTCTTTTCTAGGATCCAGGTCTTCATGTGTTCCTTTGGGCAACTCCTTTGGGGTCAATTTCTCTAATTGCTATGTCGAGTCCCCTTTTGAGGGAGACGAGGCATCCTTACTCTCAACGTCAAGTCCTTTCATCAACATTTTTAACTCGGCCACATAGCAGGCCCGTCCGGAAACCTGATCCCCTCTCATTACTCCAGTTCCGGCTTCGGTTGGGAACTTAAGTAACAGACACCAAGGGGCGATACAAACTCTAAATTCAGCGAGGGCAGGTCTCCCCAAAATCGCGTTATAAGGCGAATCTACGTCCAATACTACGAACTGAAGCATTCGCACTCTTCTATGTTCTCCTTGCCCCAGGGTCACGGGCAACTCTATGTATCCCAGGGGAGCTGTCGACGCCCCGTTGAAGCCTCTAATCCATCCTTCACAAGGCTTCAGATCTTCGGACTCAAGCTTCATTTGATCAAATGACTTCTTGAACAAAATATTAACGGAACTTCCGTTGTCTACTAATACCTTATGGACCAAGGCCGGCCCAATGGTGGTAGTAATAACCAACGGATCATTGGTGGGTGATTGTATCCCAGTATTGTCTCGGCTTCGAAATACCACGTCGTCGAACATGGTCTTCTGTTGTTTTATAGGGGCGACATCTTCCAAATCATCACCTTCATTCACGTCTAGATGCTTGGCAGCATTCACATATTGTTCCATTGACCTAAAACTTCGGATTGCCGGGTGAGGTCCGCCTACAATGGAGTTGATGACAATTCCTTTACCTTTCTGCTGCGTTGTAGGCTTGGGAGCAGGTAGGATTTGTTTTGGTGCCTGCTCCCCTTGCCCCCCGTCCCTCGGGGAAACCTTGTACTCGTCCAACTTTCCTTCACGCAGAAGCTTTTCAATTACATCCCTCAAATGCTGACATTCATTGGTCGAATGCCCATGAGTTCCGTGAAACAAGCAAAATTTCCCTGTCGCCATTTCTTTCTCGGTCGAATCACGAGGTGGCGGTCTTTTGTACTGCAACACATTGTACGTATCCAGGTAAATATTTTCCAGGGTGTCGTTCAATGGTGTATAATTGTCGTAGTTCTGGAATCGGGGTCTTTTGTTGGGGTCACATCCCCTATTTCTGTTTCTTCTGTTACCGCTCGAATTACGGTTATTGTTGTTGTTTCCCCCACTTCCAGTATTGCTATTTCCACCCTTGTTTCCTACATTTACTTCAACCTTGCCAGAATTCTCCCCCGACTGCTTCACGGCGATATTACTCTGCACATTCTCCTTTGAAGCCGTCTCAGACTTTCTCTTTCGATTTGCCCTGGCCTCCTCTCGCCTTAAATAAATATCGGATTTTTCGTAGAATATCTCCCTTGTGGGGGGTGTCTTCCCAGAAAGGTAGTCTCCAAACTCAGATTCAGGATCGACTCCTTCCTTCAATGCCATCAGAATAGTGGGCTCATGCGGGTCACTGACCTCAGTTACAGCTTGGTTAAAACGATCAAGATATGCCCTTAAAGATTCTCCTGGTGCCTGTTTGATTCTCGATAATTCAATAACACTTTTGGACTTTCGGGCATGTAGTCGGAACTGGTTCATGAAACGCTCGCTTAGTTCCTTGTAATTAGAAATCGAACGAGGAGGAAGTCGGGTAAACCAGAACAATGCCACATCTTCTAGGTAGATTGGGAATGCTTTGCACTTCACTTCATCTGGGGCAGCAGCAGCATTCATGAGCCACGAATACCTCATCAAATGTTGTCCCGGATCAGTCCTTCCGTTGTACTTGTCCATTTGTGGCAAGTTAAAGCGTCGGGGAAATTGGAAGTCGAGGATATCATCGGTGAACGGAGTATGGCTTCGCTCAATGCCATAGTCTTCATTTGTATAATTCCGGCTCTCGGACATAATTTGGAGGACCATTGCCTGTACATCAGCATTAGTTAGGGGCCGCTCAGGTTCCCTGGCCCTAGTGTCCGAGCTCCTTCTGGGCTCTCGCTCAGGAGATGCTCTTCTTCTTCGAGCTGCCTCTACTCGATTCCGTTCCCTGCGTTCCCGGTCGATCTCGGGAGGAGGGGACTGGAGTCTTTGCCCCCGAGTGGGGTCATTGTTTCCTAATGCTCGTGTGATATCTTCACGAGATCCCAAAGATCCAAATGTCAACTGCTCCACGTTCTGAGGTCGTTCGAGTGGCCTTCGTTCACGGGGCCTCTCTTCCTCGGAAGATGAAGATTGGTCTACTGGTGTGTGACGAACCGGTGATGGAGTTCTTTGCCGACGGAGTTCACTAATCTCCCGACTCATGAGCCTCATATTTTCCTGCATCATGAGATTAGTGCGCTCATGAACTTTCATATCTTCCCTTGTGCTCTCAATCATGTCAAGCAAGCGCGAAAAGTCTCCTTGAGTGATGGGCGCAGATGGATTGACCTGATCACCAACCCTGGCAGCTGGAATTGGAGCATTCGTGGGGGCTCGAGTAGAGGTTCCAGCTTCACCAAGCATCGGGTCGGGTCGGAGGTAAGAGGTCGGATCGGATCGGAGCTGGGGTGCCTGGTCGGATTGGTATGCAGCGAGCAGCTCGGGTCGGTTCAGATTGGTGGAATGCACTGCTTCAGAGTCTCCTACCCGGATCGGGTCGGAGCTCTCCCCCTGCTGTCGGCTCGGATTTCCTGCATTGATTCTTCCTGCTGCTGAACTCTGCCCCCGAGACCTTGTTACAACAGCATTTTGCTGATCTTCGCCAGCTCCATTTCCTCGAACAGACTGAACTTCCTTGCCTTTTCCTTTGGCCATGAGTCTTTGACAATCACTTCAACGAATGTAAAAAAGCAGAGAAACTTAAGGATTCACTTCTTTGAACTCAACGGTCCAAAAAGTAGAAAGAGATCCCGGAAAATAAAGAATTTAGATGAGGGTTCTCAGTGAAAGCACCAAAATGTTAGACCCAAAAGTGGTTCTAACACCCAAATTGATTAAGAACAAGATGAAATGAGATAAAAATAAAAATTAACACACAGGATTTATAGTGGTTCGGCGAAGAAATGCCTACGTCCACTTATCTTTCACTATATTCAATAATTCAGTTGAGAATACAATGTAATTGTCACTTGACTTCACTCACAACTCACTTTTGTTCACTCAATTGACTAAAACAAGAAATGAAAGATGATTTGGATTCTCCGGGAGTAATGGAGTTCGGATAATGGAGGTAGTTGAATTCTCAAAGTGCTGAAAAAATATCCTTCTCTTTGTCTCCAGACGGGGTATTTATAGGTGTGAATTTGCTTGAGACTTGATCCGGGTCGGGCCACGTGTCATCCATCGCACTCTCTTCGGGTTCGGATGAACTATCATGTTGACAACGCATCAAAGGGAAGGACATTATGGGTATGAACTGGTCATAGCCGGTCCGGATATCCAGGCGCTTTTGCAGGAGAATAACATGGACCATGGGTGCGGGTCGGAGACGTGCAGATAAGGGGTTCGGATCGGGATACCCGATCCGAACCGGATTGGCTTGGGTGCGACTCTCCTTCTCTAACCTGTTCCGCTCTGTTCCATTGTTGTGGCAAACAGGTGGCTTTCCGATCCATTCGAGATTTAGTTGCCTTACGATCCGATTAGATATGCCTTACCAATCTACTCAGTAAGAGATCACCGATCCGAACAGAGGACTCTATCCGATCCGAACCGATATGTTGCTCTGACCCGACCCGAACAACTGCAGCTATCGATCTGAATTGTAGTGTTTTCCTCCAATCCGAACCGAAGTCTTATAATTAAAAATACCCTTCAATGTTTGGTTTCTTGACTTTGTGTGGCCTAGTTCACAAAGTAGGCTAACAACTTGTATGGACGGATGTCTGACAGAGTATTTCCAGACGATCACGTATATTGATTTCTCCAACCGTACCAAGAGTGGAAGCGGAGAAGGAAACTTCTTTTAGCTAACAAATAATGTATGGTTGAGGACGTTAATCGGTGATTTGATGGATTTGACGATGTGGCATTCAAAGTGAATCTGGTGTGATGATAAAGCGTAGCTTCTAGCCTCATCAGCCGGTAAATGACAGAAATCGGGCAGGCAGCATGGCTAAGTCGGTCGCACCGAAGTAGGGTGTATAATCACATGATCTAGTGTTTCATTTATTTCTAAAAATCTATTGTTGATGTTGTCTCATTCGGGAAACGGTTGCTGATCCCAACCGTTGGTGATATACATTCGATACACTCAAGCGAAATGAGTGGTCGGTCATGTGTGGTCGGGTTGCAAGATGTTCTTGTTGAACCCAGTGTATTCCTCTCTAGAGGTGCATTAGCGAAAGGTGGTTCAATACCTTGTCATATTTGGAAATCCATTACCAAATACATGCTTACGGTTTTGATTGTATAATATATATGTAGAACGTGAGATGAAAGCGTTTCTGCTAGATGATTATTATATTATGGTTGATAGACATTATTATAATATCAAAAGGTTTTTGATATAAAGATAATTTGGATTCTCATAAGGGAAAAACCCGTTTCGTTATACGGCGTGGTCTTATGAGATATCGTTTAATGGTTCGAACTGTTTTAAACTGTTTTACTCATACCAGTCCCATAACTGACCCGGAGTTTATTTTGTTGTTTTCCCTAAACTCTTGGGTGCCTAAATTTGTATGGGCAGTCAAGTAGTCGGGATTTTACAGATACACTGGAAGAGCTTGGAGTAGGAGGCTTCATGATCATATAGCTATAGTTTATTTCCGTTGTGTTGTAAGTGTTGTACCTTGATAATGATGTATATTCAAGTACAGATATTATATTTCAAAGTTATGTTATATAATATATTTATTCGTTCCGCTGTGAGATCCGTGTTACTCTGATGTTGTGTTCTTCTTCTTCTTCTATTCTAAGTTTCTATCTTATCTTTCCTCACCCTCTAATTTCTTTCACTAATGACTGGTATTTTTCGATGTTTTGGTTATCGACATCAAGTTTATGTCGATAACCAAAGTCGCTTAAAATCCGGGTCATTATAGTTGATATCAGAGCTTAGGTTAAGTATTACTTTGGCTCTGTGGCGTGACTCAGTAGAGATAGGGTTAGTAATACCCTAGATTGAGTTGAGTGTATATATACGAGTGAGCGTATTTGTTATTGATATAAAAATTGTTTTATATTGTGGTGATTTATTGGTTGAGTTGTTTATGAGTTCTGGTCGATCAGTTTGATCCACTGTATCGGTAGGAGTTACTAAACACTCGAATACGATGGGTCGACACGATATGTTTTGAAAAGAGGGTAAATTAAAATAAGTTACCCAAGGTATATCTTGGTATAGGGAGATATATATATATATATATATCAAAATTATAATATAATGGATATATTGGTTGTTATTATAATCGAGTAAGATTATAAATTAAATGGTTAGGTAAATAACCAATCAGGATTCATATAAGTGAAATACGTGAAATCAGATGAGTTGAATCTGAAATTTAAACCAGAAATTAAATTAAAATTTTGGAAAATTTGATAAGTGTTTGTGAATGGATTGGGATTAAAAGTAAGGAAAATTTAAGATCGTGGGAGATATTAAATTGTTTTACAAGCAATGTGAATTATATTTTGAAATGAATTTCAAAGTGGAAATGTTTAGAAATGGTTTTATAGTATTGAACTCACTTCGATCGTTGGAAAATAGATTCTGATTATGACAGCTGCATCATCAGTATTCATTTTCGAGTTGTATGTGACGAATTACTACCAGAGATACTGTTTTGAATTTGTTTTGGGAAAGACAAGTTGTGTTGAATTTCAAAATGGGATTTAAAATATAGAATTTGGATAATAGAATTTGAATTTTTAAATAGATTTGAAATATTAACTTGTTTTAAAAGAAATAAAACAAGAAGTTCCTTTATAAACGAAGTTTATATATAGTTCTTTTATAAACGAAGCTTATAAATAAAGTGAAAAGATTTATCATTGGGTAATTCAGAAATAAAAATACAAGTGTGAAGTTGAAAGCGAAATCTATTTTCCAAAGGTAGAAATATCGATTTCAAAAGGAATTGAAATCGAGACTTATGTAAAGAATGAATAAAGAAAGTCTGAAAAGGAATTTGAATAAAGTAAGTTCAAACATAGAATGTAAATAAGAAAATTCAAAGGGATTTGAATATAGAAATTCAAATGAGACTTGAATAAAGAAGATTTAAATATTGGAAAATTGAATATAGAATTCATATAGAGTAATAATGAAATTCGAATATAGAATTCAAATAGATTGAAATGGAATTTGAAAATAGAATTTCAAAATAGAATATAAAATAGGAATTCGAATATAGAATTCAAATAGAATTGAAATGAAATTCAAATATAGAATTTGAATATAGAAAATATAAAGGAATTCAAATATAGGATTTGAATATAGAAATTCAAATGGGACTAGTGATATAAAATTTGAATAGAATTAACTAAGTCGAAGAGGAATTAGTTAATTGAGTTTTGAATTTGAATTTGAACTTTGAAAGGTGAATTGGATTTGAGAATGGATATTCGAAATCGAATGTAGAACTTAAATTTGAAATTTGGATTTAAATTAGTTAATAAGCAAGTTAAAATATATTTGAACATTTCATGTTCAAGTATAAAAGTGAAATAGACTAAAGAGTTAATTAACAAAGTAATTAACGAATTGAGTTAAAACGATCAGGTATACTTAAAAAAAGACTAGGCAGTTATGAATATACAGGAGATATGTATGGATAAGGTTAATGAAGGTATACAAATAGAATGCTCGACGAAAAGGTATGTATTTAATTCATATATGTGATTTTATGCGCCGTATGGGCTAGCCGCTTGGCTTTTTCCTTTTCTTTTGGATTGGTGAGGGCTATGGGAGGCTATTTGAAATATCCCGATGCTCCTAGTACAAAGGAGGTTATGGAAAAAAAATTCAGAAATTTAAGGAGTTAGAATATTTTTAAGATAATTTGATAGTTAGAAATCAACGTATCGATATATATATAGAAGTCGATAAGGAAACGAACTTAGAAATAGAATAGTAAAATAAAAAAAAGGAAGACTAAGAATAAAATCTGGTAAGAATAGAAAGAGGAAGCGTATACGTGTTTAAATGTGAATAATCAGTTGTATGGTATTGATTATTCGAGTAAGTCGTCATATCTGTTTTGATGTTATAAATGTTATTTAGTCAAGGTCTGAGAGGTAGTTATACCCCAACTTGATTGATTTCATTATTAACAAATAAATAGTAAGATTTCAGGCTCGAAGATCAATGTTGAATAAGAGTTAGTTGAATATAGTATTTGGGTTGTCGTAACGATGTTTTACACAACATCAGTTTTAACCCAAACAAGTGTAAGCTTGGAAATATAATAAAGAATATTTCCTAAGTATAGAAATAAACGAGATCAGAAAAGAGATAAGTAATTGGAATATTTTCCAATTATAAATAGCATATATTTTCTAAAGTTTAGAAATAAAGGAAGGCGATATTCTGAAATGTTTTCCAAATAACATAAAAGGCCAATATGGTTATTGAAAATATTTGATTAACAAATATTGATAAAGAAATAGAGAAGTGATTTAACTAATGGAATATTAATTAAGGGCTCAGTGACATGATCAAAAGGAAATTTTGATTTTTGAAAAGAGTAAACTATTTGAAAACTCCCAGGGAAAGAATGTTTGAATTAAAAACAAATTTAACAGAAATTTGTGAAAGAAAAATTGAATTAAAGTAAAACCAGTAAAGTGGTAAATGAGATTGAATTAGAATGATATCAAGACAAATTGGATTGTGAGATTCAAATTGAAGTATAATGTGATAATCAAATTGAGAATTGGGAATTGAGGAGAAACTCGAGTTGAAATGATATTTGGCTCGAATATAAGCGAATGACTGTGTTGTGGATAAAAGCAGATTGGGATTTGATTGGGATGACCCTTGTATCCGCTGAATTGATAACAGGTAAAAAGGATATAATGATATGCCGACAAAAAGGTACAAGTTTATATTTCTATTGGATATAAGATTTATGAGCCGAATTGGCAAGCCGCTTGGCTGTTTGATTTTCTTTTGGGTTGGAGATGGCCTAGAGAGGCGAATTGTGGTTTTACCGATTGACCAATACAAAGGAGGTGCTGGCGAAATTTTTCGAAAAATTTAGGCATTAGAAAATTTTCAGGATTTTTGAAAATTTTCGTTGATAAGAATTAATTAATAATTTAATTGAAATTAAATTGGTTCAGCTGAAATTGAAGTTAAGAAGTGAACAAATATGTTCTAACCAGTCGATAGGGTCGTTCTCTACCTTTTAGAAATTTCGAGGACGAAATTATTTTAAGTGGGGAAGATTGCAATGACCCGCATTGGCAGAGGTATTATAATTAATTAATTTATTTAATTATATAAATGGTGGTTTAGATAATTTAATGATCGTGGAATTAAATAATGGTGAATATTTAATTTAAAATAATAAATTAAATAATATATTTAATTCTGAAATAATCAGAATTGGCTGAAATGACGATATGGTGTGAACCGGATCATCTATGATATTTAATTCAGCTTGGAATTGACTTTGAATAACGAATGTATTATTTAAACGACAGTTTGAACGTAGAGTTATAATATAATTAAAATCGAGCCTGAAATGGCGCTGTAGTTCGTAAATTGGCGATTCGAACTTCAACTGAATGTACAGGATTCGTTTTAAGTCGGATTTCTGTGAAACAAGAAACGTTAGGAGCTGGCGGAGTATATCTTTCTAGTGGAAGAGAAAAATCGGGATTTCGTCATGTAGATTTTGAGATATGTCCAAATAAAATTTTAGAAAAGTCGTTGTGGAATTCCTTTATAATTTATAAAGGAATTAATTTTATTTTAAAAAGGAATTTCAATATAAATCAAATATCGATTTAATCGGGATTTGAAATATCAAGTTATAAATCCCAGTAGAGCTGTATGGTATTCCACTGTGAATATAGACGATAATATTAATTTATTAATATTTTATTTAATTATATTTAAATATTTTTATATATTTAAATGGGTCATCCAGAGCTTTAAAAATAGCCATTTTTGCAAACGGAGTCGGAATTCGACGAAATTAATTTTGTTGGATCTGCAATGTCGAGTAGTTGTTAGATTTTCAGTTTCGTGATTTTTGAAGTCAGTATGTGGCCATACGGATTTTTAGAGTGAAAAACATTCAGTATTTTGACAGTTAAAAATACATTGTGTGAACATACAGAGTCGGAATTCGACTTCGTTGGGACCGTAATGTCGAATTCTAGCAGCATGTCAATTTTCATGATTTTTAGACAGGGTATGTGGTCGCAGGGATTTTTAAGGACCAGAGAAGAGTATAAAATCAAGAAAATAAAATAAAAATAAATAGAAAAAAAATATCCAAACTTTTCTTGGTTAAAACAGAGACCACACCTTCACTACCCTCAGCCACGAACGACACCTACCAACACCAGTCTATATAAACCGTATTAAATCATAATCAGGAAAAGCTAGAAAATCAAAACAATTAGATTAAAATCCCATAAATCTCAAAACATATGTCGATGGATTCACAGAAGCATTTGCTACAGCCTGGCATGCATTTCGTACAGCTCGCAACACTTTGTGGGTTCGCTAGAAGGTATCGCGACAGCTAGGGTTTGGGTATCGAGAGGTTTTTGTGCATCGATGTAAGGGTTGAGTTCGGATTTGGATTGGGGAGTGAAAACCGCACCTCCTTTGAAACTCTGGTGGATTCCGATTATCGAAAGTGACGCCCTGGTCACTGTGTAAACGCGAGATGGTGAACGTCGGATTTCGAGTGGAGGTTGCGAATGGAGATTCAGGGTGCTAGGTCTAAGGAGTCTTCGAAGAGATGAATGATGGTGATTTCAGAAGTGGGAACGATGAAGTAATAATGGAGAAAAGTGCAGATGTACGAATGGGAAATGGTAGGAGTGACGGGTTCAAGCTTTTTGGCAAGAAGAAGGATATGCGGGAGGGAGATGGGCCTGGTTGGAGCGGGCTGAAATGAAGAGGGTGAGCCCAAAAACAATTAATTAATTTAAAGTTAGTTTTAATTTAAATAATATATGATGTTGTAAATTCAATAACTTTATCATACATAATCGAAATTCAGCGAAACAAGATCCGTTAGGATCGTGTGGATGGAAGCAACACAATGAGACTGATCGGGAGTGAATCCGAGCTCGTTACAATTTATAGTGAAATAAATTGTCCAAATCTGAATCAACGACAATTATCGTTATTAACGATGATAGTCCAATGTGAGTAAATCTCACTAACTCTGAACAGTTTATAATTTCATGTTGTATTTTTAGAACTGTTAGATATTGGCTGATTGACGGTGTGTTGACTGTTTGATTGAACTGCTATTCAGTTAGTTAAATTTCTATATTGATTCTGTTTAACAGAATGTATCATATAGAACTGAAAGTGATGTTATCTATATTGTTTAACATCTGTGATGCAGGGAAACAGGTTGGAGGAATCCAACTGGATTCCTCAACATTTATTTTATTGTTTTCATATATTGTGATATATGATGTGTTATATAATCTTTTATGGATTATGGGTGTTAGAATAATGTTGATCATTTTTATTCGATATTTTAAGTATCATAAAAGACCCTGGGATGTAAAAAGAATTATTTCAATGTATATTGAAATAAAGGGAGTTTATAAAATCAACAGATTTTGTAAAAGGAAATATTTCGAAAGTAAATAAAAAGGGAAATCATTTGTAAAGTGAATAACTGTTACTAAAAGTAAATCTTTATAAATGAATAGTTTATTCGAAAAGAATAAAGGAGTTAATCGATGTTAGTTTAATCGATTAGAGTTAAAACAAAGGAGCTAATCGATGTTAGTTTAATCGATTAGAGTTAAAGCAAAGGAGTTAATCGATGTTAGTTTAATCGATTAGAGTTAAAGCAAAGGAGTTAATCGATGTTAGTTTAATCGATTAGAGTTAAAGTAAAAGGAGTTAATCGATGTTAGTTAATCGATTAGAGTTAAAACAAAGGAGTTAATCGATGTTAGTTAATCGATTAGAGTTAAAACAAAGGTGTTAATCGATGTTAGTTTAATAGATTAGAGTTAAAGAAAAGGAGTTAATTGATGTTAGTTTAATCGATTAGAGTTAAAGCAAAGGAGTTAATCGATGTTAGTTTAATCGATTAGAGTTAAAGTAAAATGAGTTAATCGAATATAGTTATTCGAATAGAAAGTAAAAGGAGTTAATCGAATATAGTTTATTCGAAGAAAGAAAAAGGAGTTATCGAATATAGTTTATTCGAAAGGAATTAAGTGAAATGAGTAAATCAATAGCGTTAGTCAAATAGAGTTAATCCAATAATGTTAGTCCAATAGAGTTAATTGATAAGGGTTAATTGAATAGAGTTAAGTGAAAAGAGTCAATCGAATATAGCTATTCGAAGGAGGGTTAAGTAAGGAAGTTAGTAAAGGGATATAAAGTGAACTTTGTCTATTTCAAAGTTAGAAATGTTTTTCAGTTAAGGTCTGAGAGGTAGTTCTACCCCAACTTGATTAGCTTCGTTTTTAACTAAGGAACAGTTATGGTTCGGCAGTAAAGGAAATGGTTTGAGTTGGCATAGCGATGTTTGTTTAAACATCTGTCTAAGTCCAATGAAGAAGCTTTGGAAATGTTTTCCAAATAAGAAACCAGAAATGTTTTTCTAATAAAGAAAACAGGAAATGGAAATGTTTTCCAATGGTAATAACATATATTTTCTAAATTTAAAAAATAAGAAATGTTGAATATAGGGAAACAGGAGATGAAAAATGAACTAAGGAGATGAATGTTAAATGATGTTGATCGATATAATTTCCATTTGGAAATAATATCGTTGTTTGCACACTTGTTTTTATTCGATAGTTAAATCACAGACTATCAAAGTTTTGACCATTTTAACGTTGTTAATATGGAGAGACCGGTTGGATTATTATCCAAAGAACCACTCTGTATTGGCATAAGCGTTGCGAATCATATATGCCCAAGGAAATTGAAAACGGAGTTAAGCAAGGGCTATCCTGTTTACAGAATAGTGCCTTCGGTTCATCCTGTTCCTGGATGACTTGTATGGACGGATGTCTGACAGAGTATTTCCAGACGATCACGTATATTGATTTCTCCAACCGTACCAAGAGTGGAAGCGGAGAAGGAAACTTCTTTTAGCTAACACATAATGTATGGTTGAGGACGTCAATCGGTGATTTAATGTATTTGACGATGTGGCATTCAAAGTGAATCTGGTGTGATGATAAAGCGTAGCTTCTAGCCTCATCAGCCGGTAAATGACAGAAATCGGGCAGGCAGCATGGCTAAGTCGGTCGCACCGAAGTAGGGTGTATAATCACCTAATCTAGAGTTTCATTTATTTCTAAAAATCTATTGTTGATGCTGTCTCATTCGGGAAACGGTTGCTGATCCCAACCGTTGGTGATATACATTAGATACACTCAAGCGAAATGAGTGGTCGGTCATGTGTGGCCGGGTTGCAAGATGTTCTTGTTGAACCCAGTGTATTCCTCTCTAGAGGTACATTAGCGAAAGGTGGTTCCATACCTTTTCATAGTTTGAAATCCATTACCCAATACATGCTTACGGTTTTGATTGTTTACTATATATGTAGAACGTGAGATGAAAGCGTTTCTGCTAGATAATTATTATATTGTGGTTGATAGACATTATTATAATATCAAAAGGTTTTTGATATAAAGATAATTTGGATTCTCATAAGGGAAAAACTCGTTCCGTTATACGGCGTGGTATTATGAGATATCGTTTAATGGTTCGAACTGTTTTAAACTGTTTTACTCATACCATTCCCATGACTGACCCAGAGTTTATTTTGTTGTTTTCCCTAAACTCTTGGGTGCCTAAATTTGTACGGGCAGTCAAGTAGTCGGGATTTTACAGATACACTGGAAGAGCTTGAAGCAGGAGGCTTCAGGATCATATAGCTATAGTTTATTTCCATTGGTTGTAAGTGTTGTACCTTGATAATGATGTATATTCAAGTACATATATTATATTTCAAAGTTATGTTATATAATATATTTATTCGTTCCGCTGTGAGATCCGTGTTACTCTGATGTTGTGTCCTTCTTCTTCTTCTATTCTAAGTTTCTATCTTATCTTTCCTCACCCTCTAATTTCTTTCACTAATGACTGGTATTTTTCGATGTTTTGGTTATCGGCATCGAGTTTATGTCGATAACCAAAGTCACTTAAAATCCGGGTCATTACATTGCTATACGTTTAAATTTGTATGTAATGCATTAATTAGAAAGAAATAAAGCGGTTTATTTTATTTTATTTTATTTAAAGGAGCACTAAGTGTGAAAAGGGTTGTTCTGGATGGTTCTTTTCTAGGGTGAGGTGGACGGTTTAGATGAGTTTTTATTTAATCTTAAGGTCCTAGTTGCTCTAACCCACCTATAAAAGAACACCTAACCTAACCCTAAAATCATTTTATCTCTTATAAGACGCCTCCATGCCACCAAACTTCAACCCAACATAGTCGCCGCCTCTAAACTCTAAATTAAATTGCAAGTTCTTCATCAATTTTGGAGTTTAATCAAATCAAGTAGCAAGTTTCTTCAACAACAATTCACGTTTTGCGTCAATAATCAAATAAGAAGCCTAAACCAACGTTCTACCTCAACAACCAATTGTTTATTTCTCCAATCCAATCAAGGTAAGTGGTTTAAAATACAGTTGTTGTATAATTGTACTTCTATCGTTTACCATTCCCCATAATGAATATGATGATAATTTAATAAATCAGTTATTTCATTTATACTTACGATTGAGTTCTCCCCTTTTTATTCTTTCCCATTTTTATTTTTATAGCTAGGCTATCTCAAGCCTACATCTATCATGAATTTATGCATTGTAAACGAGAATGAGAAAGTCAAAGGGAAAAAAGGGTTTGTCTGGGCACAATATGGGTTGGAAGGATTTATGTACGATTTGAATATAATTATGGACATAATTATATGATAATTTTAAATTTATGTAGTTTGACATGATTGAAATTGGACATGGAATTAGTACAATTTAATATTAACAACATGTAATTGGATATCGTGGATTGGTGAAATTTATTGGTAAGATAAGCCTAAAAGTTGAATTAGGTTATATGTATGAACATGGGAACGTTAGGAAATATATTGGAAAAATATTGATTTTATGAACTTGAGTATTATTGGATATTTTGGATAATTGGAATATAAAAGAAATTGGCATATTTGAGTATGGATTACATGGAATTGATGAAATTGCCTATAATTGGAAATTTGTAATTAAGGCTAATTAATATGTAATTAGTGACAAGTTGGAATAGGCAAAATTGTAAACATGACTATATGTTGAATTGGAAACACATAACATGAAAATTGGGATTGGGTGAAATACGATGTTAATGAACCTTTGACACGAGGTTAGGCGCAATTATGGTGTAAGACTGCCCGAAACCGCCCGGCAAATCCAGCTGCCACAATTGGACGTCTAATATGAGAGGTCAAAGGCATGAATTGTAGGCATAACGGTTGGTGACACGAGGTTAGACCCGCTTTGTGGTGTAAGACTGCCCGGAACCGCCCGGCAAATCCAGCAGCCAAAAAGTGTTCGGTCTAATGTGGGAGGTCATGCACCGTTCATCATAATGAATGAATTAAGTAATACTAACCATAATAAGACATGTGGGTGACATGGGTATGGTTAGAGGGTTAAGTGGGTGACATGTAAAATATGACATGTAAATATGGACTTAACCGTAGTAAGACAGGACATGTAAAACATGTAAATGTGGACTTAACTGTAGTAAGATACGTGAAGTAAAACACGATTAAGGTGGACTTAGCCGTAGTAAAGCATGTGTTAGACATGGAAACAATAATAAAAGAGGTTAAGTGGGACATGGGCGACATGTAAGACATAAATAAATAATGCTTAACCAAAGGGGACCCGTTATGGCATCACAAATTAATTGAATTGGGTAAAGTTTAGGTAACGGGTTAAATAAATGGAAAGGGTTAAGTAAATCTAAATTAATGACAAAAGTGGGTAATGGTAAATAACCTATTATGAATGAATTTGAATAAGAAAAGGAAGGATAATATGTTAGACTTGTCCTAGGACAAGTGGAAAGTATAACTTATGGGATAAGGTAAGTTATAAGAAACGATTGAGGAAAATAAGGTAACTTATATGTGAAGATATACTTAATTATAAATTAAGTAGTTTGGGAAGGAGAAGTGTGAAATTTAAGATGATATAAGTTATATAAATGGAAAATAAGTAAATTAGAATCATATATGTTGGTTGTGTTGAGTTATTCTCTGGGTGCTAGTCTGATGTTGATTTCGGTCTTCGGGGCTGGTGTTTTGGGGATTATTCTCCTAATCAGTATATATGTGGATAAGTCATACTTAACTATGAATTATGTATAACATGTTGTTGTAACCCTAAAAGGGAATAATTTATGAAGTTGGAAAACAACATGTTGTGGTCTTATTAATGGACTTAAATGGGTTAAGTATAAATTGAATTAATAAGCGAGGGTAACTTGGTAAACTAGAAAAGGAAGTCAACATGAATAAGGATAACCAAGTTAAATAAGAAAAACTGACGAGGTAACAAAAGCGCGTAAGAATTGATTAGATGTAGGGTCTAATGACATATAAAATCAAGGTGCTTGGGGCAATCTGTACGTTGTAGGATGAATAACCCAACAAGGTAAATCATCACGGTGTCATAAGGCATGAGGGGAGCGCACATTCGTTATTTTGGCGGCTCCAACGGACTAGAAGGGGAAGCACGCGGCTTCCTGAGACGTTAAAGGTGCTCCTAGTAGTCCTCTATGTGGTGGAAGATGTTTCAGGCTGTGCCCGCAGAGGTTGGGTCTGTGTGTAACTACTAGGTGGGTGGGCCTTGACTGCAAGAATAGCTGGGCAGTCAGAATGTTGTTCGCGGTGATGAAAAAGGTGATTCAATGGCTGCCTCAACGGAGATGGAGGGTTAGGACCAACAAGGATAGTGGGTCGTCGGTAGCCTGTTACCACAGCCAGTAGGATGCGGAAATACTAGAGCTAGACCCAATATACCATTAACCATTCACTATCATGGGACGGTGGTTGAGGGGAGACGCCACATGGATGTTTAGATTGGTTGCTTAGGGGCTTGTCGCTTAGCTCTCGTAGTCTTTATTAGTTATGGGAGGGGCTGAGGTGGGACCATAGCCACCATAGAAAACATACCCTAGGGATATTTGTGTGGGAGGCTCTTAAAGGCGGGCCTTGCACAAATATAAGGAAAGCTCCCGACCGAGTTCCGTGTTTCTTATGTAGCCTTGCCACGGAAATCGGGCACGCACACACGACGGTTGTGCGGGTTAGATGTTGAATACGATAGAGAATACGTACGTGGAAGAGTCTGGATATAACCATGTCTGCTTTGGGTGGTGTATCGTAGACTGGTGGGCATTATTCGATAACGGTAGTCAAATTAGTGTGATACTATGTGGGCGTAGTGTTGTATTATATATATAAGAGGAATATACATTACTATGACATAGGACGGGGGACTGCGTATATCACTGCGAGGATACGGTGGGGACCATGCTTGTGGGGTACCACGGGGTGTACCTCAGTTTGGGGGTAGCTACATATACATTATATTATGTTAATCTACTGGGAGTAGATGGGTGCGATGTGTGTGTAAGCCTTGAGCGCTAACGACACAAATAACCTAATAAACAATAAAATGTAATTGAACGGTATATGTAGGATTATTCAAGAAGTGTAGTTTAAACTCATTCACATAGAACTTATGTTCTGACCCACTCCTCATAACATTTGCAGGTTAGATTCATGACAGAGACTTATAGCTTTTGAGATACTGATTTAGCAGTATTGTAATTAGGTAAAGCTATGTTTATATATATTATATTTTATTCCTTCCGCTGTGAGTTGTTTTCCGAACTCTGACATATTTCTTGTCTCTGTCTTTTCTGCAGGGTACCAGAGCAACCAACTCGGGTTTTGATGGACTGGGTTTTTGAAAAAAAATCGGTCCATCGGAATTCAGGTTGTTACATTTGGTATGAGAGAGCGTATTTGTATTTTCAAAAATATAAATATATTATATTTAAACCTAGATCTATAAAGAAGCCCACTAAATAGAAAGAGTAAAATATGGAAAGGATTGGGATAACTGTTTTGTACGCTAAAAGAATGAGTAAGCAAATCTGAGACCCTTAGGTATGACGGGTGGAAAGTTTACAAGATGATTAGTGTTAAGAAAGATGTATCCCATACAATAGTAACTGAGATTAGTGGGTTTAGTAGGGAAACCTTATAAAGTGGAAAATGGATTAGGAATATATATAGTTGGAAGAAATGATTTCGTGGATGTGTCTAGGATAGGTAATTTGGAAACCCGATTAAGAAATAGTTGTCCTTGTTTACTCCAGTTTTTGATGTTTGAAACAAATGTTTTGCATTTTTGTTACGGCGTGTTTTTATTGTTTGGTGAAAGAAAGTTTTGGTAAAGAAAATAAAGTTTTACCATTTTTAATTTTTAGGGGAAAAATTTAGAAAAAAAGAGAGACCAAACCATGTTTTAAAACGAATGGAGTAGGTAAGGATTAGTGTCTAGAAAGATCGAGTTTGAGGCTAGGAAGTAAATAATAAAGACTATCCTAGAATAATAAAAATAAATTCCCGTAGAATGCATAAGCATTATAAAGACTAGAATTGTTGCTTGAAAAAGATAAGTTGAAAAAAAAAGTTTTTTATGTAATTGTGCTTGGATAGGAAAATAGGAACTTTTTATAGAATAGCTATGTAAAAATCCAAGTGCAACCAAAAAAGGTACATAAAAGAAAAGTGGAAAATGTAAATTCTTCCGTTTTATACCTTTTGTAACATAAGAAATCGAATTTGGAAAATTAGTTTTTTCTAAATTTCGAATTTAATAATGGTTGGTAGGATTTTGGATGCAACAATTGGATGAACAGTGCTCTTATTCTATAAGAGTATGGGAAAATTTGGATGAAAAATGTTTTGGTTTTTCAAAAATATTGCATTCATATAGAACTACAAGTATATTTAGGACGTGAGCATCATGTTTTGAAAAAAAAAATTGAAAGTTTGCATACATATAGGTGGTACCAAATTAGGCATACATGCATTACTATGACGTATTTCACTTTGCACATGTGCACAATGTCTGCACAAAAACAAAAAAATAATAATAATGGATGCACACTTGATGGTTTGATATTATGCGAGGAATTATATATTTTACCCCTATCGAATTTCGAGGACGAAATTCCTTAAGTGTGGGAGAATGTAACACCCCGCATTTTTAATATAATTAAAAATGAGATATATGTATATATGCATGGATATATTTAAAGGAAAGATTAAATAATATTAATGTAATTGCATGTAAGAAGTTTATGTAGTGAAATAAAGAAAAAAATTAATAAAGAAATTACATGCAATATTTGAAATAAGAAGAAATACAGTGAAATGCGAAGAAATACATGCGAACATTTAAAAAGAAATAAAAAGGAGAATTTGAAGAGACTTTAGAATTTGGTCATGAAATTAGCGTCATTACATTCGTGGCAATTTTCTGGTCAATTTAGACCTATAGTTTGTAGAAAACTGATTTAAAACAAAGAAGTTATCCTTAATTTAAGAAATGCAATAAAACATGAAAAAGAGCAATGGGAAAAGAATAATATATAGCTTGGTCCTTAGTCTTGTTAACAAAAGATGTAACAACCCGCTCATTCGATGATTTTAGATTTTAGATATTTTATCTAAATATATCGTCGTATCTTATGTGTCACTCAAAATGTAGTTTTTCACAAACAATATAATTAGGACTCGGGACCACTTTCATTGAGTCCGGATCATCGTTCACGATCTTTTTGACTGTAAACATCGATACCTTTTGAGTTGAGCAATTTTGGTCTTTTTCATTAGGTATATGACCAAAATATCTCTTTCTGCATATGAACGAATTTGGACTCGAATCTACTTCCATCGAGTTCAAAACGTCGTTTAGGTGTTCGAAAACTATAAGGTTCGATATGTTCTGAGCTTCGGAGATTTGGGACTTTAGACTAGGGCTTGGTTAGCCAACCTAGCTCATTCACTTAAGAGCTCCAACTAGCTCTCTCCTCTTTCATTCATTCTCACTTCAAAGAAAATAGAGAATGGGGAAGGGAAGGGAAAATAGAAATTCTTAATCTAGGTTTCGCAATTTCAAACTCAAATCAAAGGGGAAATCGAAGAGACAACCTGGGTAAGCTCTCTCCTCATCTTCTCTATCCTATTCTCCTCTCAATTTCGGATTTTAATCATGCCCTAACACTCATGTGTCTTCATTTGTGTTTATGAGGTGATTATTGAGGAGCTATTGGAGAAAGAGGGGTTCTTTGTGTGTGTTGATGCTTGTTCTTCCTTGTTGGAGCTTGTTCTTGATATTCAAGAGCCAAAGGTGAGTTCTTTGTTGAACTCATATCCATGCCGCAAGTTTATGGCTTGCACAAGTGTAATTTAGTGTTCATTGAGTTTTCGTATGCTAGTGAATTGGTTAAGCTAGTGTAACTAAGTTGATTTCATGTATTCATGTTTCATTGATTTGGAAAATTATGATTTGGAGTACTCATATGATCCATTCA
Source organism: Allium sativum (assembly GCA_030737875.1). Taxonomy (NCBI): domain Eukaryota; kingdom Viridiplantae; phylum Streptophyta; class Magnoliopsida; order Asparagales; family Amaryllidaceae; genus Allium; species Allium sativum. The sequence goes on along the minus strand of CM060918.1, from coordinate 250,157,311 downwards.
TATGTTGCGTGTTGTTTTGGCGTTGTTGTGAAGCTCCGTTGTCCCCCGACAAAGTTCTAAGAGTTCACAATTCACTTATATTGCATTTGATTGCTTTGGTTAGACAATTTGGTCATTTTGGAGTTTATAAACAAGAATCATTGCAAATATCTTGTATGAATGTTTGTATATGTTATAGGTGAAGTTATTGTATGCACCCATGCTCTTGTAGCTACCCTTTAGTATTGCCAAACCATCTTGTTCTAGTTTGAATCGCATTTGATTTGCTTTGGTTAGAGAATTAGTTCATTTTCGAATATATAATCGAAATCATAGCAATCTCATGTTCGTGTTGTGTGTGCATGTTTGTTGGTTTTATATGATGTTTCGGTAAGCCTTAGATGCTTCGTTTTCACTTAGAAATCATCATATACCATCACCATTGATCTGGGCTCGTCCGTGAGTCGTTTGCACCTCATTCCTTAAGCAAAATATTCCATATTTCAGCTCTGACATCTGTCACTACAGGGGGACAGACGTCTGTCAATGTTTTAGGAGCAAAATAAATATTTGCTTCAGCTCAGATGTCTGACCAAAATGGGTCAGACGTCTGTCCCGGCTCTCGGGAAAAATCAAAAAAACTGCTTCCTGCAGTGACAGACGTCTGTCACTATAGGTCAAACGTTTGTCTGCCTGAAACTGCTATTGACCAATGGACCACGGTCAATAGTTTAGTATCGTTTCAGCTCATTCCCGGCCAAGTTTCTGCCAATTTCGACTTCATTTGGGACTTGTCAGTTTCTCTAGTTCGCAGACTTCTGCATCTCGATTACTCGACTTTGATTTTCATGTGATTCTTCCAATGTTGATCCTTATTAGCCGAATTCACATTGGTTTACGATGTGAATTGAATAAGTGATCATTCTAAAGTCCGTATACTCTTGTTAAGATGATTCACGCCTCTAAAACGTGAATTATCGACTCGATATCCTTTGAGTCTATTCTGATGTAGTTTAAAACCTTCGGGTGCTAGTTTGGGATTTCGATTCGTTCGTTGATCAAAATTACAACCATTATCCCTTGATTTCCTGTATGTTGTTGTGATGTGAGTTTATGATTTATGATTTGAATTCACGGCATTGTGACGTGAATTCCCTTGCTCAATTTTCTTCGGCAACCGTACTATTGTTTATTGCCACTTTGAAACTATATAAAGAGGTTTTATGTTATTTAGTAGATATCAAATTCTTGTACTAAAATGGTCTCCAATCTTACTTCATTATACGAAGCTAATTTACGAAATCATTCTATGAACCTTCTTCAAATCTACTAGTATATATTTTATAAACCTTTTTCTCGTTCGTATGAGAATCTAATTAAACGTCTTAGTAAAATCAAGGACTGTGAACCCTTGCTTTTGCTTCGATGGTTAATTCTTGGATTCGTCCGATTGAAAACCGTGGCAATGCTCATTTTATGATTTTCTCTTTTTTGAATAGAAACCAATTACGGGTTCGTAAATATTCGAGAATAGCGTGTGGTTATGGGACATGTTGCTGTTTTCTTATATTCACTAGCTCGGAGTAATTTCTATTCACCTGGATCCATGGTTTCCGCCTCTATGACATAGTTGTTTGGTTCGCGATCGCCCGAGTGGGAATATACGATTTGTAAACTTCATCTATGAGACTTCGGTCCAACTTTATATGATTTTCTATGATTTATGATTTCCTCTCTCCAGGGTCACAACCCGGGCACGGTGGGGAACTTCGGCAGCCCGGCACCGTGGAAAGCTTCGGCTCATACTTATGGGTTCGCTACCTTGAGATCGTATCTCATCTTGGTGAACAAGCCTGCCTCTTGGTGATGTTTTCTATGATGTCTTGGTGATTTATGATGACTTGGTGATTTATGATTTCTTGGTGATTTATGATTACTTGATGATTCATGATTACTTGGTGATTTATGATTTTTTGATGATTTATGATTTCTTGATGATTTATGATTTCTTGACGATTTATGATCATTGGAATGTTGTATTCCACATTAGCTAGGAGATTATTTAGAGATAGTTGTGTTGACATGCTATGTTTCATATTTAGTTATGATTAGATGTTATTAGTAGAATCATGTCATCCTGTGCTATATCTCTTGTTATCTCCGTTTATTTGATAAGTATAGCTAGACTAATCCGTTTGTTGTTTACTTTCTTATAAATAATACTCGGGTCAGGCCGAGTCATTTTAGGTACTCCTCTGGGACTCATAGCAGGATTGATATTCCGCTTTCAGCTTGCTACTTTGTCTCTGCGGCTTTATGTACTGTTGTACCTATGACTTTATCTATTGTTGCGTACATATTCTTTTATGTCGATCATGGTGCATGTACCTATTCTTTTGGGATTAGTGGATCTTTGTTGACCACTATCTTGTTGTACACATTCTTGATTTATTCATATCTATTCCGCCTTTGTGGTATGATTATTCTGTGTCTGGCTTTGAGATATACCATATTTATATTATTGTTGTTGTCTATTTTATACTGCTTTCCGGATTGCATATAGCCGTTGTGTAGTTGCCCTATGTGCCGAATGGTCATGTCGAAATTTTAATTGGTATCAGAATTCGATGTGCATTCCTCACATGGAGTAATCATATAATCAGTCGCCCTTCATAAACCTCATTCTCCATTATGGTCTGCGACATTTCTTTGAAATGAACCGGACGATAGTGGGTATTGAGGCGGGGCGTTGCAGTTAGCATCAGAGCAACTTTCCGAAACAGTGTAAGATAGTATGACGATGGTATTGTCTTAAGCCTCTCTCGGGAATCGTGCTTTAGGGTTTTAGTTAGAGTCTTAAGACTCGTCATAGCTTATCTTCCTATACGATTCCATTTTTATTGAATTCAAGTCGTTTGAATTCAACTTAAGAATAACTTTTTCCTCTTTTTCCTTAAAAAAGCGAAATTGTTGGTCGTAACCGTGGAAGTGCCGGTTCACCCAGTGTACCTCCTACGGAGGGGTGTTTGAGTATATAGTGGCCTATTTTTAGTCTCTTAGAATAGTTATTGACTCGTCTCCTTTGGGTTGATTTCTATAGTCCGTCTAGGGCCTGTGTGCTCTAGTGGTGCTTTTATTTCATTCTATGACTCGAGTTGCTAACCAATGCCTATTTCTGTATAAATGGTATCACACTTATCTTATCGATCATTTATGATCCTTGTAGTTGATTGATCATTGGATATCTTTCTCATGCGTCGTTACGCATGTGGTAAGCGCCTTTGATCATGATATTTCTTGATTTCTAGTTAAGATTGTTTCGTACGTCGTTACGTACCTAAAATAGTCTATTGGTTTCTTGTCGATCGGTATGGAGATACCATGTCGTTATGACTAAATCTACTCCCTTTTTGTCATCTATATAGTTCTAGTTTGGTGGGAGATCACCAAGCCTTCGAGCTAAAACAACTCATTTGTTACCTTGTTGTGTCGGTATGAGTCACCAAGCATTTGTGCTAAATTAACTCAACGAAGGCGCAATGATATATTTATGTTACCTCGTTGCGTTCCAAATTCAAGATCGAGAATGAGGGAAAGCATCCCGCTTCTTGTGATCCCTCTTCTTGAGTCAAGGTACATATCATTAATTCCTTAATGTCATTTGCCTTGTTAAGAGATTATTTTAATTATGTTCTTTTGATATACGTCGATCTTTTTCTTCGTTATCAAAAGATATCATTTGTGTTTTATTCGTAAGTTGATAAAGGAATTTTATTTCCTTTATGCCATCCCGAATGATTTATTGATTTTTTATGTTTTCACGAGATTCGCGTGAACGTTAGAAATTTTGAGGACTTTCTTAACTTGTCCAGGATCTCGAACAAGATATGGGACGCCATGTGTAACACCCCACCTCTGCCAGGGTGGCTCTTGCAAGCACTCTGACTTTGGAGGGGCGTTTGAATCAGGTAAACATGCATAATGATATATCAAGGCAGAACAAGAACATATGTATATATGTAAACAGAGTAAATAACATAGATAAAACAGCGGAAGATTTCAAACCATTTCAAAACAAGTCTGGTACAACATAATGTCAATTTTTCCAAATACACAAGTCTAGATAAAAACAACATTACTGAAAAACTGAAATACATAAGTACTATCCCCAAAATAAGTGATAACCATAGCTAGCTTCATGTCAAGACCATACATGAGCTAAAATCCCACAAGCAAACGATCATAAATCCAAGCTAAGCTCCAATATTCCCACCCTGAGAACCTGGGGGGGGGGACGGAAGAAAAGAGGCGAAAGGAAAACAGGTCAGTCAAAAAGAATGAGTAAGCCCTACTACAATCAATGTAAACTGATAAAGTTAACTGGCATGATGAAAGCTGAGATGAACATATGGATAACTACATACTGGCATGATGATTAACTAACAAGGTAGATAAAGGTGTCATCGCATAATCAGGTTTTAGGTTTTTGCACCACAGGTGTACTAGCAAACTAACATGACTTGAATAAACAAGTATTGATCCCTTGGCCCAAGCTTTGGCCCAATAACATGAAGTGACCTTAATACGAGGTCCAATAACATGAAGCGACCCTAATATGAGGTCCAATAACATGGTTTGACCCTAATACAAGGTCCAACCAAACGGTCTAATCGATCGGCTCCCTAAGCGTAACTCGTCACGTGTTGGTGTCAATGCGGCCCAAACATAATTGTAGTCAGACTGTGCAGGGTCTCCCGTCGGGTGTATCAAGCCCTAGGGTGTCAACCCCTGGACACCATAAACATGAGTGCACAGTCTCGATCTACTGGTACCTGTGCATGTTTTCCCCGGCTTCGGACTATGTGCACGACCATGGTCCGCCCGGAACTACACCGGCGTACCAATCTGCCGTCGTTTTTGGTCGCTTACCTCAAGTCCAGTAATCGTGCCCCACCCTAGCCTAGTCCCTAGGGTCATGATGATACAAACTTGGGATTACTGCTGGAGTGGACCCCCGTTGCTAGGATTTTCTAGTGGGTTAAGTACGGTTTAACCCTCTTGCTAATCATGGATTAACTTGGCTAAGTATAACGATGAGTTCACGTCTTAACCCTGATTAATCTACCAAGCCCAAATTGGTTAAGTATTAAGTGGACCATGACTTAACCCTAATCATGAGGCATTAATTAATTAATGTGCCTTAACCTCTCACATTAGACTTTGTTGCGGTTACTAGTTAAGCCGGTCGGTTCCGGGTAGCTTTAGACCACAACTTGGTCTAACCTCGGGTTCAAGGTACAACATGACCAACTTCTCACATTGGGTCCTATTGTTTCCATCAACTAGTTAAGCCGGTCGGTTCCGGATAGGTTTACGCTACAAACTCAACCCAACCTCGAGTTGGTCACACTTATATTTTCTAAGTGTCATGTCCATCATGTTTCCAAAACATGTTACAAGTTTTCAAGAATTTGGGTAGACCTAACTTAATAGGTAAATTCCCAATGGGTAGACCTAACTTAATAGGTAAATTCCCAATCTTATGTTTTTATGTCTTTTAAGTTTACCCAACCCCAAACGCAATCCCATCGCTTACATATCGCAATAGCGCATAAATGATAGAAAGAAGGAACTTGGCATAATCATGACAAAAAGGTGTTGAAGCCACAAGTTTAACATGGTGGCATATGAAATGTACATATGTTCATATACTTGCATATTACATTTTTAGGCCTCAAAAGCATGCATAAAACCAAACTTAGCATATTGGTGATACATGGTGATAAATGACATGTAGAAGTTGCCATAAGTTCGCATTTAGCCTCACATGCAAGTTATCATAAGGGATATGATAACTTACATGTTGCCAAAATGCAACCTTTAGCATAAAGTTTGAAGCTTTAAGCTCATAAGCCCAAGATAAGCTTGCATAACATGATAACATGAACAAAATGATCATCCCAAACTTGCATAACATAACTTGCATATCATATGGCAAACTTGCATATCAAACTTGCATAACATAACATGATAAACTTGCATATCATAACATGGCAAACTTGCATAGCATAACATGATAAACTTGCATATCATAACATGGCAAACTTGCATAGCATAACCTGATAAACTTGCATATCATAACATGGCAAACTTGCATAGCATAACATGATAAACTTGCATATCATAACATGGCAAACTTGCATAGCATAACATGATAAACTTGCATATCATAACATGGCAAACTTGCATAGCATAACATGATAAACTTGCATATCATAACATGGCAAACTTGCATAACATAGCATGGCAAACTTGCATATCATAACATATCAAACTTGCATAACATGACATGGTAAACTTGCATATCATGGCAAACTTGCATATCATAATGATCACCCAAACTTGCATCATTCATTTAACTTTAGAGTTTAAATATGAAAGTAGAAAAGGGCTTACAATGCTTATGAAGACACAAAAATATGACAAAGCCCTTATGCAATCAATTAGACCCAAAATGCAAGCTCTAATAGAAAAACCCTTGAGCCAAAATGATCAAAACCCTTGCTTTATGATGTAAATATGGAAACTTGACTTGAATGAAAGCTAATGACACTCATACAAGCTTGAAAACACTTGTATGCATGGAAAATCTCTCATAGAAATTTATTTAGGAATTAGATGAAGAGAGTGGAGGCCATGAGAGGTAAAATTTTGCCATAGTTTAGTTGTAGGATTAATTAATGATGATTTAGGGCTAGCTTAGGGTCTTATTTATAGATTAGGCAAGTGTTTTAGGCCATTAGATTAACCCTAAATTAGATTAGGACCATCAGATCTCGGAAGCTTCCAGAAAACAGCCCCAAAACACAGCCAAACCCTAAAATGGTGCACCAGGCCAAACTGGCCGAGCACCCCCTGTCGACAGCCAAGTCGACAGGGCTGTCGACTTGGGTTCAACAAGTCGACTCCCAAGTCGTTAGGGCTGTCGACTTGGGTGATCTGGCGGGAATTTTCCCGCCTGGCCCAATCTGCCCTAATTTTCCAAATTCAAACTTGAATTTGAAATCTGTTTTTACTTTGAAATTTTCTGAAAACTTCGTTGGGCCTTAATCAGGTCATACGGACTCCGATTTTCGAAAACTCGGACTCTATTTCGCGTATTTTTCCGAGACGAACGCAATGGCACAGCCTGTTTCCCTTGATTCATATTTTAGAATTAAATTCTGCCTCGATTTACGTTATAACAGGTTATTGAAAATACGGGTTGTTACATTCTCCCCTCCTTAAAGGATTTCGTCCCCGAAATCTTCAAGTTAGGAGGAATGTATCCTACCATCCAACATCCATCTACTCAAAGCATCATCCATGAGCAATCATTGTCCTTACAAGATTCTAAATGTTGTATGAACATATGCAAAGGTGTGTGTATATGTACTTATCTAATGCAAATATCATCAATGCAAATTATGTTAGTGAAATGAATCCATATGTATGCAATTCCTAACATAATGTATAACATCTATATGTGTGCACATAACATACATCCATATGCAACATCCATGTGATAACACAAAAAATTTCATCCATGAATAAGCATAAACTGTAACACCCCGTGTATTCTATAACTGTGAAATTAACAAATTAAAGTATAATTAATTTGAAATCAAAGAACTAAGGGAAACGGGATAAGCCATTGCGTTCGTCTCGGAAAAATACGCGAAATAGAGTCCGAGTTTTCGAAAAACGGAGTCCGTATGAAGAAGATATAGCCTCCGGAAGTTTTCTGATTTAAAGTTTAAAATTCGAACAGCTCAGAAAAACAAGTTTAAAATTAAAAACCGGGCCCAATTGGACAGGGCGGGAAAATTCCCGCCTAAGACACCCAGGTCGACTGGGCTGTCGAACTGGTCTAGCCAGGTCGACAGGGCTGTCGACAGGGCTGTCGACCTGGTCCAGACCCAGGTCGAACCCAGTCCACCCTGGCTGGCCTAGTCTATGTTGGTCGATTTTCAGAAGCATGCTTTGTCATTAGGGCTAGGTGGCAGGCTCTAATTGGTCTCTCTTTCGAATGAATGGCTACGATCAATCCAAGCAACATCGATGGTCCTAATCAGTTCATAAACTCTATAAAAATGACCCTAGACTCAACCTAATCTATTCATTCAAAAATAAGAACAAAGCCATCATGCTGCTGAGGAACGACTAGGAGTAGCCACCAATTTGGGAGAAGACTAGGAGGAAAATTCTAAAGCATAAAGCAACTTAAACAAATCAAATCAATAAGGAATCGCATCTCCAAATCCCTAAATTGGAGAATTCGCCACACAATTGTAAGTAGAGTATTATTTTAGTATGAACAAATAATTGTGTTGGTTTGTATACTTGATTTGCGGTGATAAAGTAATTCATATTTGTGCGTTACTATGATTCTTATCGATTTGGAATATTGTATACGTTTGGATATTCTCAAATTATGTTATTCATTATAAAAACTACATGTTTGCGGTAGTTTTATGCAAGTATACGTTTGGATATTCGCAAAGCATGTTATTCATTATAAAAACTACATGTTTGCGGTAGTTTTATGCAAGTATACGTTTGGAATATTCGCAAATTATGTAATTCATGTTGAAGCTACATGTATGTAGTTGTTTAATTGAAATTCATGCAAGTTTGGGGTTTTGCTACTATGTCATCATAATGTGTATTTTTGTACAAAAAAATCATTTTTGTGAGTAATTGGAACAAATTTGGGTTATTATAATTCATATGAAATTATGTTGAAAATTTGGCATCATGATCTATGTATTAAGCCATACTTTTGTACTAGAAAACCTCTTTGCGAACTTATGAATAGGACTAGGCTATGATTGATATTTTGCATAATTGAAAACCATGTTAGGTCTATATTGTTAACAAGAATTATATGATGACATATGTGGTACATAGCTAGGTTAGATTCAAAATCCCATTTGCAAGTTTGCATGACTAAAGTAAAAATCATGATTTCATGTTTAGAAATATTTATGCCATAAGTATATGTGCGCCATGGTTAGGTGAATAGATTTAAAGTCATGATTAAGTTGGAATAACTCAAGTTGAACTATGCTTTTGTATTAGTAACAAAAGTAAACCCCTTTGTAAACATGTAGGAATCTTATGAACATGATTTGCTTATGTTTGACATTATGCCTAAATAAAAACATAGGTTTATGTTGTAGTTAAGATTATGTGTCAATAATGATATCCAATTTAGATTCTTATCTCAACTACAAGTTTACATGCTTTGATTCATGTCACTTATGCTTTATGACCAAAGTATACATTACTACTATGCAAGTACACCAGTTTCTATTTTGTAGTTCTAACGTTATGTTGCAAGTTCATGCGTTCACATTCCCCTTCTTGTGTATGTAATCATGCTTTAAGCCTCCCCTTTTTCACGTGGCTAAGTTGGGCTTAAAAAGGCTAAGCCCAACATATATATAATAAACGAGCGAATTAAACGAGGGTAAATAGCGTTGGGCCAAATTAATTAATAAATGAAAATATAAAGAAAAGGGACCCAAATTCAAGTATGGGTTGGGCCCATGATTGGTGTAACCTTCACACCATTGATTTTTAATAATGGGCCACAAATATTTACATATAAGAAAATAAAGAAGAAAGACAAAATATGTAAATGTAGAACATACGATGTGTTTAACCCGAGGTTGGATTGAGTTGTGATGTAAACCTGCCCGGAACCGCCCGGCTGTCCAGTAGTCACAACAATACCTATCCAATGTGGGTGGTTAAACATGGAGCCCAATAAGGACCCGAGGTTAGACTGAGTTGTGGCGTAAGACTGCCCGGAACCAACCGGCAACAGGCAACCACAACAATACCTGTCTAATGTGAGAGGTCAAGGCTTTAATAAGACAATTAAGGCTGAGTCAGGATTGTTAGGATTAAGTGAACTAAAGACTTAATCAAAATGGAACATGCTAAACTAAACAGACTGATTGGGGGGTTAGGTTATAAAACACTTAACCAACTTAGCATGTTGGCTAGAAATAGAAAACCTAGTAGCGGGGGGACCCTTTTCAGCAGTAACCCTATAAGGTGTATCATGATACCCTGAAACTAGGCAGGGTGGGGCACGATTACTGGGCTGATTGTAAGAGGTCAAATCGACGGCGGTGGTGTAGCAGTGTAGGTTCTAATGGGGTGCGGGCGTGCACACACTCCGGCGTAGAAAAATAAAGCACTGGGCACCAGTAGCATACCTGTGCATTCTAAGGTTGTGTCGGGCCGCTGCCATGGGACTTGATACACCCCATGGTGGGACCAGCATAGGTAACTACAACATCGGGGGCCGTAAGACACATGTAACTATGCGAGTAGGAGCCGATCATCATAGAATGGATCACTTCACCCTGATTATGGGGTGCCAGTTGGGAACTAGTTTATATGGGTTCAGAGATTAACATGGGGTACGTTAGTATATTCGACCCTAGACAACTTAACTAAGTTTATAGTGCTTTCCCACTTCTTGTTTATACTTATTATACCCAGTTCTTTATTCATAGACAGAATAGTCCTAGACTTACTCAGGCGTTATGTCTGACTCTACTTTTCTTTCGTCTTCTTTTCTTCCGTTTCCCCCCCCCCCAGGTCCACAGGGAGGGAACACTGCAGCTTGACCAGCCTTAATATCCAGCTTGAAGAGGAGAAATGTGTTGCTTGGACTTTTTCGTTTTGAACTATGGCTTTGGACAGCAACTATGGGGCTTTTGCAGTTTATTTATGTTTTCTTTAAGCTTCTTTAAATAATGTAATCAAGACAGATTATGAAAGTGTTATGTTATGATTTTGGAAAGGATGTAAGACAATCATGGTGATGTTGTTGTAACACGTATTTGCTTTTATGAAATAAAAGTTACCACTTTTCTGCTGTTTACAAATATGTGTTTTTATATCTGTCTTGTATATCTGTGACTTATACTTATAAACCTCCACCAAAATTAGGGCATTCCCTTTGAGAGTGACCCTAACGGAGGTGGGGTGTTTCACTTGGTATCAGAGCATAGGTTTACCAGATAAGATAAAAAGTTTTAAAAATTTATTTTCAAAAAGGAAATTTAAAGAAGCATTTAAAAAAAATGTTATTTTATTTTAAAAGGCAAAGTCCACTCCCCAAAGCCATAGGTACTATCTCTTATCCTTCGTTTTGAATCTATCCTTTTTTGTTTCAGCATGTCCGAAGAACTTAACTTGCCGGAAGGGGTACCAATACCTGGTTGGTTTAGATGGTTCTTAGAAGCAAGGGCCACTCAGCCAGGTCCTACCGTTCCTCCTCCCCCAGCTGCAGGAAATCATCCAGCTGCAGCGGCACCTTTTCCTCCACCTCCTCCACGGGGAAACACATTTGCTAAGATATGTAAAGATTTTAAAGCTATGGGAGGAAAGGATTTCCATGGAACTGAGTCCTTCGTGGCAGCTAGAAATTGGCTGAAAGAAACTGAGGACCTATTCATCATCTTTGAGGTAGAAGATAGACAAAAAGTACAACTGGCAGTATGGCTATTAAAGGGCGAGGCTTCCTACTGGTGGGAAGTCACTAATGCAGAAAGACCAGTGGAGACATGGGAGGACTTTAGGGCAAGGCTTGAGACTAAATTTCTCTCGGATGCGGAAAGGAGCTTGCAGTTGGAAAAATTCTTATTTCTTAAGCAAGGGAACAAGACAGACAGAGAGTATGTGAATCAGTTCGATGAGCTGGCTAGGTTTGGGCTAGACCTAGTCAACACCCCGCACAAGAAGGCTCTCCGTTTCGTCAAAGGGTTAAATGAGCCATTACACAGTTTGGCCATGACCCATATACCCATGGGGGCCACGTATGAAAGATTGGTGCAAATGGCATTGCTGAATGAGGAGGATAAGGGTAAGAAGGAGACAAAGGCAGAAAGCTCTCAAGGGAAGAAAGAGGGTTTGCAGCCTAAGAAGACAGACTTTAAGAAAGGCGGGAAAGGCAACAAAGAGAAGAGGAAGTGTAATTTCTGTGGCAAAGTGGGGCACTTAGTAAAGGACTGCCGGAAAAAGAAGGCCAAGGAGAATGGTGGGTGCTTTTCTTGCGGTGAGACAGGCCACAGGGCTAAGGATTGCCCAAAGAAACGAGGACAGGGGCAGAGGGCTGGATCCACCTCAGGGGCACAGGTTCATGTACTAGAAGCGCCACCTTTGCAACAGCGAGGTATAAATACTTCTGTAGAAAGTGTAGTTTATCTTTATGATCACCCCGTTCGCACTTTATTTGATTCTGGCGCATCACACTCCTTTATCTCGTCTGCTTTAGTAGAATCTCTGCACCTAAAAACTAGTATGGTAGATGACCCCTTAATTGTTTCAAACCCAATTGGGGGCCCAGCTCATTTGTCTATGATCTGTTTGGGATTGAAAATTTCTATTCTAAGCGTAGAATTTCACTGTAGTGCCTTTGTTTTGGGCTTTTCGGGGTATGGTTTGATTTTGGGTATGGATTGGCTATCCAGTAATGGGGCCATCCTTGATTGTGAGAAAAGGGTTGTTAGGCTCCTAACCCAGCTCGGTAATACTTTGGAAATTTCTTGTAATCCCTCGTATGCGGTTATGCTTAGTTATCTTGAATCGCTTGATGCCTCTGTTGAAAATTTGCAATCAGTTAGAGTGGTCCGGGAATATCCGGATGTCTTCGAAGAGGTGAAGGGCTTGCCTCCGAAGCGGGAAATAGACTTCCGCATATATCTTGTAGATAATGCAAAGCCCGTTGCGTTGCCCGTTAGACACATGGCTCCACGAGAAAGGAAAGAGCTCAGTAAACTGATTAAAGAGCTTCTAGAGAAGGGGTTCATTAGGAGGAGCATTTCAGAATGGGGCGCTCCAGTGGTGTTCGCTACAAAGGCGGATGGTTCACTCCGTCTATGTGTTGACTATAGGGAGCTCAACAAGCTAACGAAAAAGAATAGGCACCCTCTCCCTAGAATTGACGATTTATTTGACCAGCTTGTAGGAGCGTCTTTTTTCTCCCAGCTCGATTTAGCAACCGGTTTTCATCAGCTAAGGGTGGCTGAAGATAGCATCGATAAAACGGCATTCAGAACCCCAGACGGCTTCTTTGAATGGCTTTTCATGCCTTTCGGCTTGACAAATGCACCTGCTTACTTCGTGGACCTGATGAGTAGGGTATTTAGAGATTTCCTCAACAAATTCGTAGTGGTCTTCGTAGATGATATCCTTATCTTCTCAAAGAGTGAAGAGGAACATGCTCAACACTTAAGGGCAATCATGGAAACTTTGCGAGTCCATCAACTAAAAGCCAAATTCTCCAAATGTCACTTTTGGAGAGAAGAGGTGAGGTTCCTTGGGCACATAGTATCCAAACAAGGGTTAGCAGTGGACCCTGCTAAGGTAGTGGCGGTACAGGATTGGAAGACACCAAGGAATGCAATTGAGGTCCGAAGCTTTCTAGGACTAGCAGGTTTCTATCGAAAATTCATAAGGGATTTTGCGAAAATCTCAGCTCCGCTCACGAAATTGACCAAGAAGAATCTAGTGTTCAATTGGGACTTGGATTGTGAGTTTGCTTTCCAACGACTGAAAAGGGCTCTCACAACAGCGCCAGTTTTGACACTGCCAGATGGGAGCAAGATGTTCACTGTTTATACGGATGCATGTGGGACAGGGCTAGGCATCGTCTTAATGCAAGAAGGAAGGGTAGTAGCTTATGGCGGGAGGCAGTTGAAAGTGCACGAAAAGAACTACCCCACCCACGATCTTGAGTTAGCCGCCATCGTCTTTGCACTCAAGTCTTGGCGACACTATCTCCTAGGTGAGAAGTTCGAACTTTACACTGACCATAAATCGTTGAAATATCTTTTCTCGCAGAAGGATCTTAACTTGAGGCAACAAAGATGGATGGAGTTTCTTGCCTCGTACGATTTCAAAAACTCCTATACTCCGGGCAAAGGCAACGTAGTGGCAGACGCGTTGAGCCGAAAGAAATAGACCCTAAGCCCGTTGTTTGTTGAAAGACAAAGCCTAGAGTTTATAGCCAGCTTCGACTTTAGGCCCTCCTCCGATTTCGTACCAGGCTTACTAGCATCTCTCGAAGTACGGCCAACTTTAGTGGATTTAGTAGGGACAGCACAACGCGAAGACCCTCCGCTTGTGGAAATGATTGGTAGGCTAAGTAGGGGTGAGACTTCAAGTCACCTCAACAGATACTCCATCGACGATAAGGGTTTGCTAAGGCGAGACGGTAGACTATGCGTCCCACCAACAAAAGATTTAGTAAAGAAGGTTCTCGAGGAAGCACATCACTCCAAGATGACGATACACCCAGGCGGAGATAAAATGTACAAAGACATAAAAAGGACTTTCTTCTGGAACGGCATGAAAAAGGACGTGGCAGAATTCGTTTCTAAGTGTATGGTGTGCCAACAGGTTAAAGCGGAACAGAAAAAGCCTGGCGGACTACTACATCCTCTAGAGGTCCCGCAGTGGAAGTGGGATAGCATATCAATGGACTTCATCGATGGGCTGCCTAGGTCTAGGAGAGGCAACACTAGCATTTGGGTAATAGTGGATAGGCTTACTAAAAGCGCCCACTTTTTACCTGTCAAAAGTAAAAGAACTGCCTCATCCCTGGCATCACTTTACCTCAAAGAAATCGTTCGACTCCATGGAATACCATCTAGCATTGTTAGTAACCGAGACCCCATCTTCACCAGCGAGTTTTGGCGGAGTCTGCAAGAAGCAGTAGGAACGCAGTTATGCTTGAGCACAGCCTATCATCCCCAAACCGACGGCCAAACAGAGAGAGTGAACAGAGTTTTGGAGGACCTTTTAAGACTATGCGTCCTTGACTTCGGAGGGACATGGGAAGACCACCTTCCTTTGGTGGAATTTGCCTACAACAACAGCTATCAAGCAACCATCGGAATGGCGCCCTTCGAAGCTTTATATGGAAGACTGTGTCGATCGCCCACTTGTTGGTGGGAGTCTACTGATAAGCTCATACTTGGACCAGATATGATCCGAGAGACTTCAGAGAAAGTAGACTTAATACGAAGAAGGATGAAGACGGCCCAAGACAGACAAAAGTCCTATGCCGACAAGAGAAGGACCGACCTTGAATTTGAGGTTGGAGACAGAGTTTTTCTCAAGGTATCTCCACTAAGAAATGTTGTTCGTTTTGGAACCACAGGAAAACTGGCACCAAGGTTCGTAGGGCCATTCCCTATCATCGAGAAAATTGGGAAAATGGCCTATAGATTAGAGCTACCCGAGAAGTTGGCCGGAGTCCACAACGTTTTTCACGTTTCACATCTCCGAAAATGTCTACATGAGTCTGCTGAAGTGGTAGAGCCAAATATCCTCGAAGAGGCCGAAGTGGAATGCGAAGCAACCATAAGAAAAGTTCCAACCTGCATATTAGGAACGGAAGTGAAAAAGCTACGCAACCGCGAAGTCAAACTCGTCAAAGTTCAGTGGAGCGACGCCGAGGGAGACGCGACTTGGAAAACTGAAGCTAGAATACGCACTGCTTACCCTTTTCTTTTCGAGGGTACATCCTTGATCTTTCTTTTTCCTTAAGTCGCGCTTTTATCTATCTTTTTAGGTATATTTCCTCGACCTTATCTTTTAGCTAGAAACCTCTTTGGATGGAAACATGTAATTGAAACATGTTATGGATGATGGTTGCAAGTGGTTGCAAGTGATTGCTAGTGGTTGCTCGTGGTTGCATATACACACACAATCTAGGTTTTAGATCGGCTCAGTCACTTCATATTGCATATGCATATATGTTTGCATTCGTATATGGTTGAACTTTAATGTGTTGTCATATGGATGTTGCATTTGTAATGAATGATTGTGCACTCATGTAGAATCATGAATAGGAAAAATTTGCATACATAATGGATTCATGGCACTTACATAATTCGCATTAAGGAGGTCAACTGAATCAGTAGACCGCCTGATTTTGCATTAGATAAGTACATGTACACACACACTTCACATATGATCATGAAGCATTAGAAGTCTTTTAAGGACAATGGATGCTCGTGTTTGATGGATGAGTAGATGGATGATTGGATGTTAGGATATACATTTTCCTAAACTTGAAGATTTCTGGGACGAAATCCTTTTAAGTGGGGGAGAATGTAACACCCCGTGTATTCTATAACTGTGAAATTAACAAATTAAAGTATAATTAATTTGAAATCAAAGAACTAAGGGAAACGGGATACGCCATTGCGTTCGTCTCGGAAAAATACGCGAAATAGAGTCCGAGTTTTCGAAAAACGGAGTCCGTATGAAGAAGATATAGCCTCCGGAAGTTTTCTGAATTAAAGTTTAAAATTCGAACAGCTCAGAAAAACAAGTTTAAAATTAAAAACCGGGCCCAATTGGCCAGGGCGGGAAAATTCCCGCCTAAGACACCCAGGTCGACTGGGCTGTCGACCTGGTCTAGCCAGGTCGATAGGGCTGTCGACAGGGCTGTCGACCTGGTCCAGACCCAGGTCGAACCCAGTCCACCCTGGCTGGCCTAGTCTATGTTGGTCGATTTTCATAAGCATGCTTTGTCATTAGGGCTAGGTGGCAGGCTCTAATTGGTCTCTCTTTCGAATGAATGGCTACGATCAATCCAAGCAACATCGATGGTCCTAATCAGTTCATAAACTCTATAAAAATGACCCTAGACTCAACCTAATCTATTCATTCAAAAATAAGAACAAAGCCATCATGCTGCTGAGGAGCGACTAGGAGTAGCCACCAATTTGGGAGAAGACTAGGAGGAAAATTCTAAAGCATAAAGCAACTTAAACAAATCAAATCAACAAGGAATCGCATCTCCAAATCCCTAAATTGGAGAATTCGCCACACAATTGTAAGTAGAGTATTATTTTGGTATGAACAAATAATTGTGTTGGTTTGTATACTTGATTTGCGGTGATAAAGTAATTCATATTTGTGCGTTACTATGATTCTTATCGATTTGGAATATTGTATACGTTTGGATATTCTCAAATTATGTTATTCATTATAAAAACTACATGTTTGCGGTAGTTTTATGCAAGTATACGTTTGGATATTCGCAAAGCATGTTATTCATTATAAAAACTACATGTTTGCGGTAGTTTTATGCAAGTATACGTTTGGAATATTCGCAAATTATGTAATTCATGTTGAAGCTACATGTATGTAGTTGTTTAATTGAAATTCATGCAAGTTTGGGGTTTTGCTACTATGTCATCATAATGTGTATTTTTGTACAAAAAAATCATTTTTGTGAGTAATTGGAACAAATTTGGGTTATTATAATTCATATGAAATTATGTTGAAAATTTGGCATCATGATCTATGTATTAAGCCATACTTTTGTACTAGAAAACCTCTTTGCGAACTTATGAATAGGACTAGGCTATGATTGATATTTTGCATAATTGAAAACCATGTTAGGTCTATATTGTTAACAAGAATTATATGATGACATATGTGGTACATAGCTAGGTTAGATTCAAAATCCCATTTGAAAGTTTGCATGACTAAAGTAAAAATCATGATTTCATGTTTAGAAATATTTATGCCATAAGTATATGTGCGCCATGGTTAGGTGAATAGATTTAAAGTCATGATTAAGTTGGAATAATTCAAGTTGAACTATGCTTTTGTATTAGTAACAAAAGTAAACCCCTTTGTAAACATGTAGGAATCTTATGAACATGATTTGCTTATGTTTGACATTATGCCTAAATAAAAACATAGGTTTATGTTGTAGTTAAGACTATGTGTCAATAATGATATCCAATTTAGATTCTTATCTCAACTACAAGTTTACATGCTTTGATTCATGTCACTTATGCTTTATGACCAAAGTATACATTACTACTATGCAAGTACACCAGTTTCTATTTTGTAGTTCCAACGTTATGTTGCAAGTTCATGCGTTCACATTCCCCTTCTTGTGTATGTAATCATGCTTTAAGCCTCCCCTTTTTCACGTGGCTAAGTTAGGCTTAAAAAGGCTAAGCCCAACATATATATAACAAACGAGCGAATTAAACGGGGGTAAATAGCGTTGGGCCAAATTAATTAATAAATGAAAATATAAAGAAAAGGGGCCCAAATTCAAGTATGGGTTGGGCCCATGATTGGTGTAACCTTCACACCATTGATTTTTAATAATGGGCCGCAAATATTTACATATAAGAAAATAAAGAAGAAAGACAAAATATGTAAATGTAGAACATACGATGTGTTTAACCCGAGGTTGGATTGAGTTGTAATGTAAACCTGCCCGTAACCGCCCGGCTGTCCAGTAGTCACAACAATACCTATCCAATGTGGGTGGTTAAACATGGAGCCCAATAAGGACCCGATGTTAGACTGAGTTGTGGCGTAAGACTGCCCGGAACCAACCGGCAACAGGCAGCCACAACAATACCTGTCTAATGTGAGAGGTCAAGGCTTTAATAAGACAATTAAGGCTGAGTCAGGATTGTTAGGATTAAGTGAACTAAAGACTTAATCAAAATGGAACATGCTAAACTAAACAGACTGATTGGGGGTTAGGTTATAAAACACTTAACCAACTTAGTATGTTGGCTAGAAATAGAAAACCTAGTAGCGGGGGGACCCTTTTCAGCAGTAACCCTATAAGGTGTATCATGATACCCTGAAACTAGGCAGGGTGGGGCACGATTACTGGGCTGATTGTAAGAGGTCAAATTGACGGCGGTGGTGTAGCAGTGTAGGTTCTAACGGGGTGCGGGCATGCACACACTCCGGCGCAGAAAAATAAAGCACTGGGCACCAGTAGCATACCTTTGCATTCTAAGGTTGTGTCAGGCCGCTGCCATGGGACTTGATACACCCCATGGTGGGACCAGCATAGATAACTAGAACATCGGGGGCCGTAAGACACATGTAACTATGCGAGTAGGAGCCGATCATCATAGAATGGATCACTTCACCCTGATTATGGGGTGCCAGTTGGGAACTAGTTTATATGGGTTCAGAGATCAACATGGGGTACGATAGTATATTCGACCCTAGACAACTTAACTAAGTTTATAGTGCTTTCCCACTTCTTGTTTATACTTATCATACCCAGTTCTTTATTCATAGACAGAATAGTCCTAGACTTACTCAGGCTTTATGTCTGACTCTACTTTTCTTTCGTCTTCTTTTCTTCCGTTCCCCCCCCCCCCCAGATCCACAGGGAGGGAACACTGCAGCTTGACCGGCCTTAATATCCAGCTTGAAGAGGAGAAATGTGTTGCTTGGACTTTTCGTTTTGAACTATGGCTTTGGACAACAACTATGGGGCTTTTGCAGTTTATTTATGTTTTCTTTAAGCTTCTTTAAATAATGTCATCAAGACAGATTATGAAAGTGTTATGTTATGATTTTGGAAAGGATGTAAGACAATCATGGTGATGTTGTTGTAACACGTATTTGCTTTTATGAAATAAAAGTTACCACTTTTCTGCTGTTGACAAATATGTGTTTTTATATCTGTCTTGTATATCTGTGACTTATACTTATAAACCTCCACCAAAATTAGGGCAATCCCTTTGAGAGTGACCCTAACGGAGGTGGGGTGTTTCATAAACACTCATGCATATGCAATATGAGGAGTGTGTGAGCCGATCTAGTGCCTAACGTGTATAATGCATCCACGAGTAACCACTTGCAAACACTTGCAACCACTTGCAACCACCAAGCATAACATGTTTCAAACACATGTTTCATCCAAAGGGTTTCTACCTAAGGTTCTCATGATAAGATTAACATGATAAACTAGATAATCAAGACAAACATGGAACGCAAAAGATATGCTACAAAGAGATCGGGAAGATAAGCAGGATATACTCTTTTCGGATTACAAGAAATCCCTTCCTAACCCAACCCGTATTCTATAAAAGCCCAAAAGGTTTAGTCAACCTAACGGACCCCTTCAAACCCTGACATGCATTACTAACCGATGGGTCATACCCCCTTATGGAGTTTACAACAAAAATGGGATCGAGAATGGGACCGAGGGGATATATGTAAAAGATAACACGCAAGTAAGTTCCACAGGAAAACAAGGATCAAGAATATACTCTTAAAAAGAGATATGATGCGCGTATCTAGCCTTCAGTCTTCTGAGTCACGTTTCCTTGAGTTTAACTCCACTGTGCTTTGACCGTCTTTTACTTCATGATTCCTTGGCTTCTTAACTCTTATTTCCAAATATGAGTTGGAACCCATTTCATTGTTGCCTCTCGTCTTCCTCTTTCACTTACTCTTCTATCATTCTTGGCTTAAACATAACTTATGGCCTCATGGTTTCATGCAAGCTCTCCAAAATTCACTAGTGAATCCTGGATCTCGTTTACTTACTGTAAAGTATTCCACGCAGCAGAACTTTTCTTGAAAATACCAATCCACGTTGCCAATTGCTCTTACTAATGTGATTTTCTATAACTCATGCTTGAACGAAATGAACCCTCCGCCTGTGAATGATAGGCCGTACTTAGATTCAGTTGCTTGCCCTTGACTTCCCGTAGACTATCTCAAAACTGGCTAGTGAAGATTGAGTCATGGTTACTAACTATCCTTTAGGGAACCTCGTGCAACCGCTTTATTTCTTGAAAGTAAACTGTAGCTAGCTATGATGCAGTCCTTTCGCTCTTTACCGGAGTGAAATGAGCACTCTTCGTGAGTCTACCTACTATGACCCACATGCTCGTATTCTCTTTCCTTGACCTAGGCAGTCCATCCACGAAATCCTTCGTGACGCTTTACTACTTCCATTGCGGGGACCTCCAATGGATGTAATAGCCCACCGGGCTTCTATGACTCGGCCTTTAACCTGTTGGCACAACATGCACCTTGGGACAAACTCGGCCACCTCCTCGGGTGATGTGCATCTTCAAGAACCTTCTTTCTCTCATCGCGTCTTAGCCATCCCTTGTCATCTATAGCGAGGTGACTTACCATCTCGCCTCGAATCAACTTATCCATGATCTCGACTAACTGCGGGTCTTCTTTCTGTGAAGTCCCTACTTGATCCAGAAGGGTAGGTCTAAGCTCGAGGGACGCTAACTAACTAACTAAACTGAGAGAACTTCTTACTTCAATTGTCCTCGTCGGAGCTTTTCGGTTTTGAACCGCGACCACTTTAGCGGGATCCACCACTAAGCCTTGCTTAGAAACTATGTGCCCAAGAAATCTAACTTCTTTTCTCCAAAATGACATTTGGAGAACTTGGCTTTTAACTGATGCGCTCTAAGCGTATCCATCACCTCCTTGAGATGTCTAGCATGTTCTTCCTCGTTCTTTAAGAAAGTCAGGATATCGTTTCAGGGACTCCCTAGACACCCTACTCATCAAGTCCACGAAGTAGGCGGGTGCATTAGTCAAACCGAATGGCATGACCAGCCATTCTAAGAATCCATCTGGAGTTCTGAACGCAGTCTTGTCTATACTATCTTCAGCTACCCTAAGCTGATGGAATCCAGTAGCAAGATCAAGAGAAAACAGATGTTCCTACAAGCTGATCAAACAAATCATCGATCCTTGGTAATGGTTGTCTATTCTTTTTGTTTAACTCACGATAATCAACACAAAGTCAAAGAGAACCATCTGCCTTGGTAGTAAATACTACAGGCGCTCCCCATTCAGATATACTTCATCTAATGAAGTTCTTCTCAAGCAACTCCTTGACTTGCTTCCTTAACTCTCATCTTGCGGGGCCATGTGCCTAACCGGCCACGAAACTATCTTGGCATTATCAACCAGATAAATGCGGAAATCTATCTCTCGTTTAGGGGTAACCCCCTTCACTTCACCCAAGATATCAGGATATTCTCGGACCACCCTCACTGATTGCAAACTATCGATAGACGAGTTGAGGGATTCAAGATAACACAACATGACGGGACTCATAGGGTTACTAGAAATTTCTAGGGTATTACCGAGGCGAGTCATGAGCCTCACAACCCTATGCTCAAAATCAAGGATGGCTCCAAAACTGGACAACCCATCCATGCCCAAAAATCAACCCATACCCCCTGAAACCGAGAATATAAGCACCACGCGAGAATTCAAATCCACGTAGATAATAGACAAATGGGCGGAACCCCCAATTGGATTTGAAACACACACGAGATCATTAACTAGACTAGTACTTAGGTGCAAACTTTCAACTAAACCAGATGAAATAAACTATGCGATGCACCAGAATCAAACAAAGTACGAACAGGAAAATCAGAAATGTGAACAAGACTTTCAACAGAAATACTACCTCGATCGGGAACTGGAGCGGCATTGAGAGCATGAACTTGCCCTCCTGAAGGTCCAGCACGCTGAGTCTGACCGTGGTCTTGCCCTTGCTTCTTCGGGCAATCCCTAGTGAAGTGTCCCATTTCTCTACAGTTAAAGCAAGTTCCCTTCCTCTTTCTGCAATCCTTGTTTAGATGAGTCAAGCTTCCACAAGTAAAGCACTTCTTTTCCTTCTTTTTCATTTCCTTTTTGGGCTCCGTTTCCTTGTTTTGAGACTCATTCATCTTGACCTCCTTCTTGTCACTCCTATTCTCTTCATTGAGTAGGGCCATATTCACCAAACTCTCGAAAGTTGCCCCCAAGGGTATATGAGACATGGCTAAACCATGTAATGGCTCGTTTAATCCTAGAGCAAAGTATAGGGCCTTCTTCTGAGCTGTGTTAACCAAGTCTAAACCGACCCGAGCCAGTTGATTAAACTTATCTATGTATTCCCTAATAGTCATGTCCCCTTGCTTCAGTGATAGGAACCTTAGTCCAAACTTTCCCCGAAAGTCATCCCAAGTCTCAATTGGCCTAATAGCGGTGGTGACCACCCACCAACGTGCAGCTTCTTCCTTTAGCAACCACACTGCCAATAAAACCTTCCTACGGTCATCTATATCAAAGAAGGCAAAAAGATATTCGGTTTCTTTCAACCAATTCCTTGCCTCTACATAAGTCTCGGTTCCAATGAAATTCTTGCAACCCATCGCCTTAAAGTCTTTGCAAATCTCCGCGAAATCCTTTTGTGGATGCTGAGGGGGAGGAGGAAGAGGAACCTCAGCGACAGGAGGAGGAGGAACATTAACTACCGGAGGAGGAGGAGGAGGTGGAACATCTGCGGGGCCGGCTTCGGTCGCCCTAGCCTCCAAAAGTCTCCTATACCAAACAGGTATGTGTACTCCCTCCGGAATAGCAAGGTTATCGGCCATACTGAAAACGAAGAAAAAGACAGATTCAGAATGGAGAAAAACGAAGGAATTTTGCTAATAGCTTTTTGGGGAATAGCCTTTAAAATAAACTAGACTTTTCTTTGGAAAATACTTTATACTTGGTTTTGAAAATAGTTTTCCAAAAGTTTTAAAAACCTTTTTGTTCCTTCTCGTAAACCATATGCTCTGATACCAAATGTGACACCCCACCTCTGCCAGGGTGGCTCTTGCAAGCACTCTGACTTTGGAGGGGCGTTTGAATCAGGTAAACATGCATAATGATATATCAAGGCAGAACAAGAACATATGTATATATGTAAACAGAGTAAATAACATAGATAAAACATCGGAAGATTTCAAACCATTTCAAAACAAGTCTGGTACAACATAATGTCAATTTTTCCAAATACACAAGTCTAGATAAAAACAACATTACTGAAAAACTGAAATACATAAGTACTATCCCCAAAATAAGTGATAACCATAGCTAGCTTCATGTCAAGACCATACATGAGCTAAAATCCCACAAGCAAACGATCAGAAATCCAAGCTAAGCTCCAATATTCCCACCCTGAGAACCTGGGGGGGGGGGGACGGAAGAAAAGAGGCGAAAGGAAAACAGGTCAGTCAAAAAGACTGAGTAAGCCCTACTACAATCAATGTAAACTGATAAAGTTAACTAGCATGATGAAAGCTGAGATGAACATATGGATAACTACATACTGGCATGATGATTAACTAACAAGGTAGATAAAGGTGTCATCGCATAATCAGGTTTTAGGTTTTTGCACCACAGGTGTACTAGCAAACTAACATGACTTGAATAAACAAGTATTGATCCCTTGGCCCAAGCTTTGGCCCAATAACATGAAGTGACCCTAATACGAGGTCAAATAACATGAAGCGACCCTAATATGAGGTCCAATAACATGGTTTGACCCTAATACAAGGTCCAACCAAATGGTCTAATCGATCGGCTCCCTAAGCCTAACTCGTCACGTGTTGGTGTCAATGCGGCCCAAACATAATTGTAGTCAGACTGTGCAGGGTCTCCCGTCGGGTGTATCAAGCCCTAGGGTGTCAACCCCTGGACACCATAAACATGAGTGCACGGTCTCGATCTACTGGTACCCGTGCATGTTTTCCTCGGCTTCGGACTATGTGCACGACCATGGTCCGCCCGGAACTACACCGGCGTACCAATCTGCCGTCGTTTTTGGTCGCTTACCTCAAGTCCAGTAATCGTGCCCCACCCTAGCCTAATCCCTAGGGTCATGATGATACAAACTTGGGATTACTGCTGGAGTGGACCCCCGTTGCTAGGATTTTCTAGTGGGTTAAGTACGGTTTAACCCTCTTGCTAATCATGGATTAACTTGGTTAAGTGTAACGATGAGTTCACGACTTAACCCTGATTAATCTACCAAGCCCAAATTGGTTAAGTATTTAGTGGACCATGACTTAACCCTAATCATGAGGCATTAATTAATTAATGTGCCTTAACCTCTCACATTAGACTTTGTTGCAGTTACTAGTTAAGCCGGTCGGTTCCGGGTAGCTTTACACCACAACTTGGTCTAACCTCGGGTTCAAGGTACAACATGACCAACTTCTCACATTGGGTCCTATTGTTTGTAGCAACTAGTTAAGCCGGTCGGTTCCTGGTAGGTTTACGCTACAAACTCAACCCAACCTCGAGTTGGTCACACTTATATTTTCTAAGTGTCATGTCCATCATGTTTCCAAAACATGTTACAAGTTTTCAAGAATTTGGGTAGACCTAACTTAATAGGTAAATTCCCAATGGGTAGACCTAACTTAATAGGTAAATTCCCAATCTTATGTTTTTATGTCTTTTAAGTTTACCCAACCCCAAACGCAATCCCATCGCTTACATATCGCAATAGCGCATAAAGGATAGAAAGAGGGAACTTGGCATAATCATGACATAAAGGTGTTGAAGCCACAAGTTTAACATGGTGGCATATGAAATGTACATATGTTCATATACTTGCATATTACATTTTTAGGCCTCAAAAGCATGCATAAAACCAAACTTAGCATATTGGTGATACATGGTGATAAATGACATGTAGAAGTTGTCATAAGTTCGCATTTAGCCTCACTTGCAAGTTATCATAAGGGATATGATAACTTACATGTTGCCAAAATGCAACCTTTAGCATAAAGTTTGAAGCTTTAAGCTCATAAGCCCAAGATAAGCTTGCATAACATGATAACATGAACAAAATGATCATCCCAAACTTGCATAACATAACTTGCATATCATATGGCAAACTTGCATATCAAACTTGCATAACATAACATGATAAACTTGCATATCATAACATGGCAAACTTGCATAGCATAACATGATAAACTTGCATATCATAACATGGCAAACTTGCATAGCATAACATGATAAACTTGCATATCATAACATGGCAAACTTGCATAGCATAACATGATAAACTTGCATATCATAACATGGCAAACTTGCATAGCATAACATGATAAACTTGCATATCATAACATGGCAAACTTGCATAGCATAACATGATAAACTTGCATATCATAACATGGCAAACTTGCATAACATAGCATGGAAAACTTGCATATCATAACATGTCAAACTTGCATAACATGACATGGTAAACTTGCATATCATGGCAAACTTGCATATCATAATGATCACCCAAACTTGCATCATTCATTTAACTTTAGAGTTTAAATATGAAAGTAGAAAAGGGCTTACAATGCTTATGAAGACACAAAAATATGACAAAGCCCTTATGCAATCAATTAGACCCAAAATGCAAGCTCTAATAGAAAAATCCTTGAGCCAAAATGATCAAAACCCTTGCTTTATGATGTAAATATGGAAACTTGACTTGAATGCAAGCTAATGACACTCATACAAGCTTGAAAACACTTGTATGCATGGAAAATCTCTCATAGAAATTTATTTAGGAATTAGATGAAGAGAGTGGAGGCCATGAGAGGTAAAATTTTGCCATAGTTTAGTTGTAGGATTGATTAATGATGATTTAGGGCTAGCTTAGGGTCTTATTTATAGATTAGGCAAGTGTTTTAGGCCATTAGATTAACCCTAAATTAGATTAGGACCATCAGATCTCGGAAGCTTCCAGAAAACAGCACCAAAACACAACCAAACCCTAAAATGGTGCACCAGGCCAAACTGGCCGAGCACCCCCTGTCGACAGCCAAGTCGACAGGGATGTCGACTTGGGTCCAACAAGTCGACTCCCAAGTCGACAGGGCTGTCGACTTGGGTGCTCTGGTGGGAATTTTCCCGCCTGGCCCAATCTGCCCTAATTTTCCAAATTCAAACTTGAATTTGAAATCTGTTTTTACTTTGAAATTTTTTGAAAACTTCGTTGGGCCTTAATCGGGTCATACGGACTCCGATTTTCGAAAACTCGGACTCTATTTCTCGTATTTTTCCGAGACGAACGCAATGGCACAGCCCGTTTCCCTTGATTCAGATTTTAGAATTAAATTCTGCCTTGATTTGCGTTATAAAGGTTATTGAAAATACGGGTTGTTACACCATGTTGTAGTTCGGAATTCGTAAACACCATTATGTGACAATCTGACATTCGAAATGATTCCTAAAATTAAAATTCACTCCTAATAAGTTAATCAAAATAATAATATTTTGGATTTTTGCGATTCTTCGTAGTCGTTTGTTATTTTTCTAGATAATTTATTTCTAGATTCCCTTGGAACAATTCCAAGAATTTGAGTGGTTCAAGATTTTTAATTAGAAATTATCTTGAATCTTTTCTTTTAGTAAATTAAATAACTCCAGGAACAACCTAAAAAGTTATTTATTTATGTCGATTGTTTCTGGATTTTAGATCTTTGATTTTCGAGAATTCCTAGTGATTGAGAATCTCGCCTAATTCTTAATCCTTGTTTCAATTTGCTAAAGAGAATTTAGTATTCTTGTGATTCCATGGGTCTTCTTATTTTCTCTAGTGAACGATCACTCGAGAGAATGAGAGTTCCCATTGGGGAGGGAAAATTGAGATTTTGCGATCCATGGCAAACTCAATAATTCCTTTATTCGAATCTATGATCTAGTCGATCATCCAGAAGTGCTTTAGCCAATTCACTTATGGACTTAGCCTTGCATTGTTCTTAGAAATGAATATCGAAAGGATGAGCTTTTTTTATATTCTTCCTATGTATGTTTGAATCATTTGGGTTGACAATTGTCTCCGCATGTTTGTTAATCTTTGTCAATCAAATCTTTAGGGATTATGGCCTCTTGGGTTTAATCTCATCTTGTTATAGAAATTGTCTATTGCCTCTTTGATTAGTTGCTGATGTTTTTGCAATTTGAGATTTTTGGCGGAAAATTATCTTAAAATCCTGTTGTCCCGAAGTGGTAAGTTGTGCACTACTTATCCATCGTCTTCTCGATGTTTCTGATTTTCTAGAACTGATACTCGAGTTTCTGAATATTGAGAATTTTGTATAATTCCTAATGATTCGTCCTTATGGTCGCTAAATGAGATTTAGTACCTGGTTAGAAATCGATTTCCCCGAGTAGTTCATTGGTATTCCGTTATCAACCTTGAATCATTGATATTAAAATTGATTATTCCTTTTAAAATAGCTTTCCTTAGCTAAATTCGTTGGAATCTTTGTGTTGTGCTTTTGTTGGCGTCAGCCACCTTGTCACAAGACTTAGGTCCTCAGGTTTGATGTTTACTGTAGGATCAAGATTAACCCTAGACGGGGGGTGAATAGGGTTTATCCAATATTTAGAACAGTCACAGAATAATAAGGAATGCAATAAAAGAAACACACAGAAATTACCCAGCTTCGGCGAACTGTGCCTACTGCTGCATTACTAAGATATCTACTAGGATTTAAAACAGTCTCCCACTTACAAACACTCAATAAACTTGCAAACCCTGCTACCACCTAAAGAGTTTTGCAAACTTGCAACACCTGCTACTGATTTAAACCTACGCTCGAAGTCTTAGACTGATCTAAAATCCCTAGACCAGATTTTCCCAGATCACAAAACCGTAATCTGTACACCCTAGTTTTACGGACGTAACTAGTAAACCACAGATTGTTTTTCAAACAGAACTAAACAAAGTACATTAAAAATTAAAACAAAAAGCCCTTAAATGAAAACACCCCCTTTGTAGCTTTAATTAGAAATCCGTCATCCCTTTTTCTTTATTTCTTCAAGCAAATAAACAAGGCGGCTGGGGTTTCTTTAGTTTGAGGTTCTGATGGCTTTGATTTTGTTCCAGATGATTTGCGATGCTTTCTAGCTTGACTCCGAATGTCTTTCTGCTCCAATCCAACACTGTAAGCTCTTTGATTTGACTGTAGGGTTTTAGTTGATTTCGAATGAGTCGGATGATTTTACCTATGAGGAAACATGTGAATTTATAGGGGAAATTCGAACCCTTATTCTCTGATTTCACTTATGACTTGCTTGATTTGGTTTGATGAATATTTGGAAGGATTTTTCGTGAATTTCTTCTTTTAATTATTCTGAATTTTCCATGATTTCCCTTTCTGATTGAATTGATGACTATAGACATGAATTTGTCCATCGACGAATTTGGAAAAATGAATTGCCACCTGGAAACAAATATTGACATGCACGAATTGATCTTTCCATATATGAATGAACTAATTTATTCACTACTTTTGTTTGTTGCCTGCGTGTATTGCTTGATTGAATCCTAAAAAAATATATTAATTTATCCCCTTGAATAAATTGAATCATTTCTGGAAGATTTTGATTTCTTGCTTGCCCATTTTACTGTGTGTATTGATTTCCAGAGAAAAATTTCCTTGTCAAAAATGAGCTTGGGATTGATTGATTATCATAAAAAACAATTACCCAAGAATGTATTAAACACTTCCCTAAAATTGTATTGCCCATAAAGTCGTGTTAAAACATTTACAATATTAACAATTCAAACCAGGAAACAAGATAAGTGGAAACTGATTATCTTGTCGACCATTATTCACAAAAAATCTTCAGAAAACAAACTGCATGATTTTAGGCCCTCATTTTATTCTCTGATGTCGAATTTTTCCACTGTATTAAATGCCATCACCACTTAATTATGCCCAGATAATTTTTGCATGTTAATTGTGTTCATTTCCAATCTAGTAAATCAAATCTGCTTCATTTGCACATGCTTTAGTTTCATGTAAATAGAAAACAGGATTTTTTTTTCTTTTTCTTTTTTTAATGCTGAACAACTTGCCATATATTTCCATCCTGCAATGTCATGTTGCATGTTTGCTGCCTTGTGTATGTCTGAATTTCCTGTATTGCATATGAAATCCATGCAGTTTGAATGCTATCCATATGTAGCTCTGAAACCTTGTGCAATCTTGTGCACACTGCTTTGACCATTTCTCTTTGAATGCTGCTTGAACCTGAACTGATTTGTTATTGTTGCCATATATGCTTCTGTGACCCTGTAACACAAAAATGAAAAAAAACAGATACCATTCTTGATCCAACTTGAATGTGTTGGTTTTGGTATACACAAGTATTTGGCTTTCTTGCTATACTTGATCGTTTCTGATCTTGTATAGTATTGTGCCATACTTGTAAAATATGTGTCAGGCAAGTCAGAAAAAATGATGAGAAAAACACACAGAAAATCTGAGGCACATAAAAAATTATAAAATAAAATTTTAGTTCCAGTCTACTGTGTGCATTTCCTTTTTTTTTTGTGATAGGTTTCAGGATGATGCAACAGGAGAAAAACAGGATAAAGAGACAGTAAGAATGTATTGATGAGTGAGAGTGAAACATGTAGTGAGATTCATTTGTACTGAAATAATGAGTGAAAATTTGTATAGCTGAGAGTTCAGAAAGTATTGTACTGTTTTGATTATGAAATAAAAATATGATTTTTGAATAATAAATGCTTATGTAAATTTTCAATTTCTGTGTAGGAGCATTATTAGACAAAAATATTTTTATTCCAATATGATGTGAAGAGCAGTAAACAGTACAGTTTCAAACACATTAAAAAATGTTTGTTATCATCAAACAAAAAATCACGGGTTCAACTGTTTACTACATCGTCGTGATTGAGTTTGGGAATGGATTAGTCAACCACCGAAATTTCCCATTTCATATCCTAAGAGAAATATCTATTATTGATATCTCGCGTCTGTAGGATGCAGTCTTGTTGCTTCTTGAAATTCCAAATTAGATTTGCTTGGTTTTTGCGCATTCTATTGATTCTCGTTCCTTTGAGAATCATACGAAGAAAGGCGAGTCTATTTGAATTCATAGCGCTTATGAATTTTCCTGGAATTATTTTGCCCGTTTAGGATGACTACCTTCATGGGTAATGGAATTCGAGATTGATCTCTAGTTTTTATGATCTTTTGATACGAAATTGGGATCTCACCTAGCCATTGGTGTGATCTTTTCATTCCGTGTCGGCTCTTGTGGTACCACTCCGTGGTATTATTTTTGGTTGTTACTCATTACTTTAATCTTAAGGAATTGTAGGGACGTAATTCTTTTAAGGGGGGAAGTCTGTAACAACCCGCTCATTCGGCGATTTTAGATTTTAGATATTTTATTTAAATATATCGTCATATCTTATGTGTCACTCAAAATGTCGTTTTTCACAAACGATATAATTAGGACTCGGGACCACTTTCATTGAATCCGGATCATCGTTTACGATCTTTTTGACTGTAAACATCGATACCTTTTGAGTTGAGCAATTTTGGTCTTTTTCATTGGGTATATGACCAAAATATCTCTTTCTGCATATGATTGAATTTGTACTCGAAACTACTTCCATCAAGTTCAAAACGTCGTTTAGGCGTTCGAAAACTATAAGGTTTGATATGTTCTAAGTTCGAAGATTTGGGACTTTGGGCTAGGGCTTCGTTAGCCAACCTAGCTCATTCACTTAAGAGCTCCACTAGCTCTCTCCTCCTTCATTCATTCTCACTTCAAAGAAAATAGAGAATGGGGAAGGGAATGGGAAATAGAAATTTCTAAGCTAGGTTTTGCAATTTCAAACTCAAATCAAAGGGGAAATCGAAGAGACAACTTGGGTAAGCTCTCTCTTCATCTTCTCTATCCTATTCTCCTAACAATTTCGGATTTTAATCATGCCCTAACACTCATGTGTCTTCATTTGTGTTTATAAGGTGATTATTGAGGAGCTATTGGAGAAAGAGGGGTTCTTTGTGTGTGTTGATGCTTGTTCTTCCTTGTTGGAGCTTGTTCTTGATATTCAAGAGCCAAAGGTGAGTTCTTTGTTGAACTCACATCCATGCCGCAAGTTTGTGGCTTGCACAAGTGTAATTTAGTGTTCATTGAGTTTGCGTATGCTAGTGAATTGGTTAAGCTAGTGTAACTAAGTTGATTTCATGTATTCATGTTTCATTGAGTTGGAAAATTATTATTTGGAGTACTCATATGATCCATTCATATGTTGCGTGTTGTTTTGGCATGGTTGTGAAGCTCCATTGTCCCCCGACAAAGTTCTAAGACTTCACAATTCACTTATATTGCATTTGATTGCTTTGGTTAGACAGTTTGGTCATTTTGGAGTTTATAACCAAGAACCATTGCAAATATCTTGTATGAATGTTTGTATATGTTATAGGTGAAGTTATTGTGTGCACCCATGCTCTTGTAGCTACCCTTTACTATTGCCAAACCATCTTTTTCTAGTTTGAATCGAGTTTGATTTGCTTTGGTTAGAGAATTAGTTCATTTTCGAATATATAATCGAAACCATAGCAATTTCATGTTCGTGTTGTGTGTGCATGTTTGTTGGTGTTATATGATGTTTCGGTAAGCCTTAGATGCTTCGTTTTCACTTAGAAATCATCATATACCATCACCATTGATCCAGGCTCGTCCGTGAGTCATTTGCACCTCATTCCTTAAGAAAAATAGTCCATGTTTCAGCTCAGACGTCTATCACTACAGGGGGACAGACATCTGTTAATGTTTGAGGAGCAAAATAAATATTGCTTTAGCTCAGACGTCTGACCGAAATGGGTCAAACGTCTGTCCCGGCTCTCGGGAAAAATCAAAAAAACTGCTTCCTGCAGTGACAGACGTCTGTCACTACAGGTCAAACGTCTGTCTGCTTGAAACTGCTATTGACCAATGGACCACGATCAATAGTTTAGTATCGTTTCAGCTCATTCCCGGCCAAGTTTCGGCCCATTTCGACTTCATTTGGGACTTGTCAGTTTCCCTGGTTCGCAGATTTCTGCATCTCGATTCCTCGACTTTGATTTTCATGTGATTCTCCTGATGTTGATCCTTATTGGCCGATTCACATTTGTTTACGATGTGAATTGAATAAGTGATAGTTCTAAAGTCCGTATACTCTTGTTAAGATGATTCACGCCTCTAAAACGTGAATTATTGACTCGATATCCTTCGATTCTATTCCGATGTAGTTTAAAACCTTCGAGTGCTAGTTTGTGTAACAACCCTGAATTTTGGGGGTAAATTTAAAATTTATATTAACTAATATTAATGAGTTTATGATATTTAAAATAATTTATTTAGAATAGTAATGATTAAAAATTGATTTAAATCGAAGTTAGAATGAATAATTTAATTGTAATTATAAAAAGAGTTAGAAATAGCGCGGTAGTTTGAAAAGTCAAACTTGAACTTTGACTGACCGTACAGGATGCAAAATAAATCAGATTTTAGTGAAACCAAAAATATTATAATCTATATAAAAATATCTTTCCAACACATCCGAAAAATTGAAATTTCATAGTGGGAATCAAAAGTTATGCCCAAATTAAAATTTAGAAAGGTCGCTATGAAATTTACAAAGGTCAAAATGCTACTTTTTGCATACGAAGGAATTTGAACTCTAAACCACTTCCATTGAGTTCAGAATGATGTTTATGCATTTAAAAAGTATAAACACTTATATATTTCGAGTTTCGAAAATTATTTGTTTAAAAATGTATTTTTATTATTTAATATATACGCCTTGAAAATAGCCATTTTTCAAACGACCTCAGTTTTCAATGAAACCACTTTTGTTGGAACCGGAATGTCGAATTATTGCTAAGTTTAAATTTTCCAGAATTTTACGAATTAATATGTGAGCGTAGCAAAAGAAAACGTGTTTTGATCATTTTAGTTAAATTGGATCGACCAGAAAAAGGTCATTTTTCAAACAGTCTCAGAATTCGACGAAATTAATTTTGTTAGGACCGTATCGACAAAAGAAAGCCAGAAATAATTTTTCTGTAATTTTCGGAGTCCGTATGTGGTCTTGTCGTATTTATAAGTACGATAGAAAATCAATTATTTAATTAATATTGTAATTTTAATAAAACACGCAACAGACTTTAGAACTGGGCCACGGGGCATAGCCGATCGCGTTCAGAAGGCGTCAAAACCTTAAGAACGACAGTAAGCAGGCCTGATTTGGAGACAGCCCGGATTTCCACCTTTTAAGCATGAAAATCGAGATTTATTATTAAAACATTAAAAAAAACCTAACCCTAATTCATGGAGCCGCCGCCTGTAGCTTTCGAAGGCTGAAATTGTCCCAAATTCATATGCTAATATCTTTTAATCCACTCAATGATAAATCGCATACCATATATCAAATTGAAGGGAATTCAAAGATCTTTAAATCGGTACGGGCAAGTTCGAATTCAGGCGAACGGATTGGGAGGATTTTGGTGCTAAACCCGCTGACTTTGGTGCGGATTTAAAGGTGGTTGAGACCACCGAACTCGCCAGGGTTCCTTGCGTGGGTGGCATGCTTCAAAGCGGAGGTTGTGGCGGTTTTAGATCGGATTCTGGTGCTTCGAGGGAGGGTGCGTGCAGAAACATTCACGGTGAAGTTTGGGTTTGTGCGTTACAGACTATACGAAGAAGGAGATGATGAGGTAAGGGGATTAGTGAGTTAAACCATTAACTAATTGAGCTAATTATTTATTTAAATGTTCAAACCTATAAACGATCGTAACTTGTTCGTACAGCAACGAAATTAGATGATTTTTGAAGCGTTGGAATCAGAAAAATAAGATCTACAACATGAAGCTAACTACAACCATTTCTGAGCCAATCAAAATTTGACCAAAATTCAGATCTAAATTATTCGGTGAGATTTCTATATTTTAAATTTTAAAATTAATTATTTATTCTACTGTGGAATTTATATTTGTTCTATTTAAAATTCATGTTAATGTTGTGTATGTAATGATTTCAGTGTTGACTGTTTTATGTTGATGATGAATTACTAAATTGTTTGTGTGTTTAATGGTAGTTATGATACGAATAAAAACTAGTTATCACATAAAAATTCCTTTTATTTGTCATATTAAAGTATAGAAGTTGATTTACAAATAAAATCCCTTCTATTTGTTATTGAAATGCATAGAAAATCTTGATGTATAAGATATTCTTTTATATGTTATTAGAATGTATAGAAAAGTTTAAACAAATAAAAATGCCATTTTTATTTGTCATGATTAAAACTAGAATTAGATGCAAAATTGAGATACTCTTTTCATGTGTTATGTTAAAAATAAGTAGTAATAAAATATGTCTTGTATGTTTTAAAAACATAATTAGATTAAAAATAACATTTTTGCATTAAAAATGTTTATTGTAATCAAGTATGTCATTTTTGATAAAAAGATTTCATTAGAATAAAAATGTCAATTTTGTTAAACATGACATATTAGAATAAACATGCCGTTTTGTTAGACATGTTTAATTAGGAGAAAAATGTCACTTTCATTGGTAATGAAATATTTGAATAAAATTCATTTTGTTATGAACATGAGAAATAAAAGTCATTTTGTTATAAAATGATACATTAGAAGTAGAGTCAAAATTCACATTTTTGTCAATATAAATTAGTAGCGTCAAAATTCACCATTTTGTCAATATAAATTAGTAGCGTCAAAATTCACATTTTTGTCGATATAAAAGAGTAGCGTCAAAATTCACATTTTTGTCTAAAGGAAAGAGTTGAAATAAAAAATGTACATTTGGTTAAATGTGATGGTCGAGAAAAAAAATAATATTTTTGTTTAAAAGAGATTTGAAAAAAAAAAACTTGTTGTATACATTTTTATTTAGATCCTATATGTGAATAAAATGCAAAATTTGTAAACTATTTTTATTTACATGTTATATGTAAAATAAAATATTTATTTTGTTAAATAGAAGGGTATGTCATAACAAAATGTTCATTTTGTTAAATAGAAAATTTTCAAAGTAAAAGAAAAATAACATTTTAGATATAAAATGTTGAGATTAGTTAAAATAACAATTTAGTTATAAAATGTTAACTAGACAAAATATAACTCTTTATATATTTTGTTGTGTTAGAATTGACGACAATCAAAGTTATCTTTTATTTGTTTATGTTAAAATGTTAAGAAGGATTTAACATAAATAAATGGTTAAAAATATTTACATATAAAATATGCTTTTATATGATATGATGAAAACATAGAAAAATGTTAAAAAATGAATGTCCTTTTGTTTGATAGTAGAATACATGGAAAATGACATTATTCACACCGTATTGAGAATAAGATTTAGAGTGAAGTTACATTTTTCACGTAATTGAATAAAAGTAAGAGAAGTACATTTTATGTAATCAAGATAAAAAAAGAAAAGATAATTACATTTTTTTTATAAGGTAAGAATTCATCGTCGTAATGGAAATTACATTTTTAATGTAATTAAAAAGAGAAATTTGACAATGGAATCAAAATCACCTTTTTATGTAATTTAAAAAGGATAGAAATTTTCACCGTAATGTTAATCACATTTTTATGTTAACATTAGAAAATAAACATTTTATGTATAAAAATGTTTGCATAATAAAATCCCATTTTTATGTCAGTATATACAGGAACATTTTCTTATATAAGACGTTAGCATTAGAAAAGATCATTTTTATTATATAAAATGTTAACATAGGAAAGTAACATTTTTATTCTATAAAATGTTCAATTTAAAAAAATTATCATTTCTAGTCAAAAAGGTTGCATTAGGAACAAAGTTTCATTTTTGTTAAAATGTCACATTAGTATAAAAATATCATTTTTGTTAAAATGTCACACTTGTATGAAAATAACATTTTGTTAGAAAAGTCTACATGTTTAATGTGAATTAGATTAAAAAGAAGAGTTACATTTTAATGTAATTTGATTTAAAAAAAATTTACATTTAGGATTAAGGAGAAAGTTTACATTTTTCATGTAAAAGATTTAAAGGTAGAAATTACATTTTCATGTAAAAAGCTTTAAGTGAAAATTCATATTTTAATGAATTAGATTCTCATTTTGAAAAGGATAAAGATACGAAATTTACATCTTTATGTAAATGGGTTTTCAATGAAAATTATAACAATGAAAATTTACATTTTAACGAATTTGTTTTCATTAAAAAGAATAAAGATATGAAATTTACATTTTCTCATGTAAAGATTAAAGCAAGAATATCATTTTGCTTGTAAAGAAAAGAATGACACAAAATAATCATTTTTGTTGAATTAGAAATGACGCACAAGAAATTGTATGTTTGTGTAGATTGGAAATAGTAAAATAAAATACATTGCATGTATAAGTTGTTTTTGTGAATTAAAATAAACATTATTGTGGGTTATGTTATATATCTTTACTTGTCATGATTATCAGAATAACGAATTGGCCGAAGAAATTGTATGTATATATATAATCATATATATAAACAAATTTAAGTTGAATGAATCGAGTGTGGTAGTTCACTTTATAGAATTGTACTTTTAGTTGATTATACCGAAATATCCGACCGTCGGATTTTCCCAAAACTAAAACCGTTAGGTTCGCCTTAGGATGATCTTTCCAATGTTATGAATTGTGTTAAATTCCAACGGTTAGATTTAGCTAAATATGTAAAACAAATTTGGGTGAAAATAGCGCCAAGGTCTTCCTTTTGACTTGAAGCGTCGTTAAATGGAATTTAATTATTTTTATATAAATAAAAATAAAGATTGATCGTTATAAATTAATATCAACGATATGAAATGATTTTTAAATATATATATGCGAGGATCATTTGAAAAGTCCAAGTTCAATCTCATTTCAAATGATCATACGACGAATGAAAGTCGAAGAGTTGAAGACGGTGATTGAAGATCGGCGATCTTCACATCTAATGGACGACAACTGCTGATGCCCGTGATTGGAGTAGCTACCTTGAAGGGGCTACTGTGGTGGCCGTCCGGACGTAGTGTTGATTAGTACGGATTTGACTTTCGCTCAGACCCAGAGCATAAGCTTATAAATGGAATGTGTGTATGACATTGTACTCCTTTATATTGTATTTATTGATTTTCCATCGAATGTATGAATGTTTTGTGGCGGAGAATTTATTCTCTTGCTTAACACCCTTTCATACATTTCGGCAAAGGATTGGTAGTGTGATATGGAGTGACGATGTGGCATGCTAAGAGGCATATGATCAAGGCTTTGTTGAAAAGCAGGCCTTGTGGGATGATCAAAGCATAGCCTATTTAGGCATAGCTTTGTGTATAGCGTGACTTCGCGAGCCTCACACACCGGCGGAGTCTAAAACGGGAGAAGGGAACGCAGGGAGAGCAGCACGTTTCTTCCTAGCTAGAAGTGGTGTTTGGGTTTTACGGCCCGACATTTTACTTATGTGGATGATGGAATGAGGCGCCTCGGATGATAGGTCCTATAGGATCGGGAAACGTGTGTTCAGGGATTGCCAATCCACAAAGCTGTATGTGTGGACCGGCCCTGCAGCTATCCAAGGGTTCACTGCGGGGGATCCTGAGACATTAGCTAGAGTGTCTTGAATCGGTAAGGAGCTCCTTCCTAGCCTTGACTCATGATGGAAACAAAAATCCAAATATGACCCTACGAATTTGATTGTATTACTAGTAAGGAAGCATAGTATTATGGTATCTATGTTTCCTAGGATTGATACATTTACTTTGAAATGTTTTTGAAACATATGCACACTAATAATAATATCAAATTTGTTTTTAACGTATCAAGCATTTTTGACCATTATAAGGTAAAACCCTATCCTCCGGTTTGCGTTGCATTGTGTGATGGGACTTGGGTCTTATGATGGTTTCATTTCTCCAAAAAGCATTGCATTGTTTAACAATTTACTTTAATTTATGCACGACAATCCATTGGAGTAAACCCGTTCCACGTTAGCGGCGTGGTCCTTGGATTTGTCTTATTACTATTAGTTAAATTAGTTAAGAATTCTCACACCAGTCCCATGACTGACCCGTTGTTTGTTTCCACCTTTACAAACTTGGGTACCCTCTTTTCCCCACGGGCCGTCAAGTAGTTTGTCTACAGGTTCTTATCTCGAGCAGGATTCTGGATTGAAGCCTAAAGCTGTGTCCAGAGCATAGTTGTCTTCCGCTGTATCTATTTTATTGTTTCCGATGCAATGTATTATAATATTGTAATTTATCTTCCGCTGTAATTCGATGTACTCTGATATTCTGTACTCTGATGTAACATTATTGTAATGTAATAAAAGTCTGTTGTTATTGTTTTGATGTGTTGTAGCCCAAAGTAAGCGTATCCGGCGATTTCCCGCAAGGGAGATTTTCGGGTCGTTTCATTTTGGTATCAGAGCTTTGGTTAGCTCAAATCTTTGGGATACAACTCATTAGAACTGAACAAAAGACTCATCAGAGATTGGATTATTAATATCCAATAAGAATACTCATTAGAGATAGGATCAGTAGTATCCTAGAATGAGAAAACTCATTAGAGATGGGGTTAGTAATGGCCTAGAATGAGTTGAGAGTGCCCAGTTTATAATTAACGTATTTTTGATTATATATAATCCGATTTTTGAAAATATGATTTTTGAATATATAAAAGTTATATATATTTTAAAAGTTAATCAACAAATAAAATTCTTGAAATTAATAAAGAACGAAAAATTTGAGTAGGATAATTAAACACTTTTAGCTTCGTTCCTTTTCGAGGATGAAAAGTTTTTAAGTGGGGGAGACTGTAACAAACCTGAATTTTGGGGGTAAATTTAAAATTTATATTAACAAATATTAATGAGTTTATGATATTTAAAATAATTTATTTAGAATAATAATGATTAAAAATTGATTTAAGTCGAACTTAGAATGAATAATTTAATTGTAATTATAAAAAGAGTTGGAAATAGCGCGGTAGTTTGAAAAGTCAAACTTGAACTTTGACTGACCGTATAGGATGCAAAATAAATCGGATTTTAGTGAAACCAAAAATATTAGAATCTATTTAAAAATATCTTTCCAACAAATCCGAAAAATTGAAATTTCATAGCAGGAATCAAAAGTTATACACAAATTAAAATTTAGAAAGGTCGCTATGAAATTTACAAAGGTCAAAATGCTACTTTTTGCATACGAAGGAATTTGAACTCGAAACCACTTTCATTGAGTTCAGAATGATGTTTTTGCATTTGATCAGTATAAACACTTATATATTTCGAGTTTCGAAAATTATTTGTTTAAAAATGTATTTTTAATATTTAATATATACGCCTTGAAAATAGCCATTTTTCAAACGACCTCGATTTTCGACGAAACCACTTTTTTTGGAACCGGAATGTCGAATTATTGCTAAGTTTAATTTTCCAGAATTTTTTGAATTAATATTTGAGCGTGGCAAAAGAAGACGTGTCTTGACCATTTCAGTTAAATCGGATCAACCAGAAAAAGGTCATTTTTCAAACAGTCTCAGAATTCGACGAAATTAATTTTTTTAGGATTGTATCGACGAAAGAAAGCCAGAAATAATTTTTCTGTAATTTTCGGAGTCCGTATGTGGTCCCGGCGTATTTAAAAGTACGGTAGAAAATCAATTATTTAATTAATATTGTAATTTTAATAAAACACGCAACAGACTTCAGAATTGGGCCACGGGGCATAGCCCATCGCGTTCAGAAGGCGTCAAAACCTTAAGAACGACAGTATGCAGGCCTGATTTGGAGACAGTCCGAATTTCCACCTTTTAAGCACGAAAATCGAGATTTATTATTAAAATTTTAAAAAAACCTAACCCTAATTCATGGAGCCGCCGCCTGTGGCTTTCGAAGGCTGAAATCGTCCCAAATTCATATGCTAATATCTTTTAATCCACTCAATGATAAATCACATGCCATATATCAAATTGAAGGGAATTCAAAGATCTTTAAATCGGTACAGACAAGATCGAATTCAGGCAAACGAATTGGGAGGATTTTGGTGGTAAACCCGCTGACTTTGGTGCGGATTTCAAGGTGGTTGAGACCACCGAACTCGCCGGGGTTCCTGGCGTGGGTGGCATGCTTCAAGGCGGAGGTTGTGGCGGTGTTAGATCGGATTCCGGTGCTTCGAGGGAGGATGCGTGCAGAAACATTCACGGTGAAGTTTGGGTTTGTGCGTTACAGACTATATGAAGAAGGAGATGATGAGGTAAGGGGATTAGTGAGTTAAACCATTAATTAATTAAGCTAATTATTTATTTAAATGTTCAAACCTATAAACGATCGTAACTTGTTTGTACAACAACGAAATTAGATGATTTTCGAAGCGTTGGAATCAGAAAAATAAGATCTACAACATGAATCTAACTACAACCATTTCTGAGCCAATCAAAATTTGACCAAAATTCAGATCTAAATTATTCGGTGAGATTTCTATATTTTAAATTTTAAAATTAATTATTTATTCTACTGTGGAATTTATATTTGTTCTATTTAAAATTCATGTTAATGTTGTGTATGTAATGATTTCAGTGTTGACTGTTTTACGTTGATGATGAATTACTGAATTGTTTGCGTGTTTCATGGTAGTTATGATACGAATAAAAACTAGTTATCACATAAAAATTCCTTTTATTTGTCATATTAAAGTATAGAAGTTGATTTACAAATAAAATCCCTTTTTATTTGTTATTGAAATGCATAGAAAATCTTGACGTATAAAATATTCTTTTATATATTATTAGAATGTATAGAAAAGTTTAAACAAATAAAAGTATCCTTTTATTTGTTATTAGAACACATAGGAAAGTGTAAAACAAATAAAAATGCCATTTTTATTTGTCATGATTAAAACTAGAATTAGATGCAAAATTGAAATACTCTTTTTATGTGCTATGTTAAAAATAATTAGTAATAAAATATGTCTTGTATGTTTTAAAAACATAATTAGATTAAAAATAACATTTTTGCATTAAAAATGCTTATTGTAATCAAGTATGTCTTTTTTGATAAAAAGATTTCATTAGAATAAAAATGTCAATTTTGTTAAACATGACATATTAGAATAGACATGCCGTTTTGTTAGACATGTTTAATTAGGAGAAAAATGTCACTTTCATTGGTAGTGAAATATTTGAATAAAAGTCATTTTGTTATGAACATGAGAAATAAAAGTCATTTTGTTATAAAATGATACATTAGAAGTAGAGTCAAAATTCACATTTTTGTCAATATAAATTAGTAGCTTCAAAATTCACCGTTTTGTCAATATAAATTAGTAGCGTCAAAATTCACGTTTTTGTCGATATAAAAGAGTAGCGTCAAAATTCACATTTTTGTCAATATATATTAGTAGCGTCAAATTCACATTTTTGTCTAAAGGAAAGAGTTGAAATAAAAAATGTACATTTGGTTAAATGTGATGGTTGAGAACAAAATTAATATTTTTGTTAAAAAGAGATTTGAAAAAAAAACTTGTTATATACATTTTTATTTAGATCCTATGTGTTAATAAAATGCAAAATTTGTAAACTATTTTTATTTACATGTTATATGTAAAACAAAATATTTATTTTGTTAAATAGAAGGGTATGTCATAACAAAATGTTCATTTTGTTAAATAGAAAATTTTCAAATTAAAAGAAAAATAATATTTTAGATATAAAATGTTGAGATTAGTTAAAATAACAATTTAGTTATAAAATGTTAACTAGACAAAATATAACTCTTTATATATTTTGTTGTGTTAGAATTGACGACAATCAAAGTTATCTTTTATTTGTTTATGTTAAAATGTTAAGAAGGATTTAACATAAAATATCCTTTTTATATTAATATGAACGGTTAAAAATATTTACATATAAAATATGCTTTTATATGATATGATGAAAACATAGAAAAATCTTAAAAAATGAATGTCCTTTTGTTTGATAGTAGAATACATGGAAAATGACATTATTCACACCGTATTGAGAATAAGATTTAGAGTGAAGTTACATTTTTCACGTAATTGAATAAAAGTAAGAGAAGTACGTTTTATGTAATCAAGATAAAAAAAGAAAAGATAATTACATTTTTTTTATAAGGTAAGAATTCATCATCGTAATGGAAATTACATTTTTAATGTAATTAAAAAGAGAAATTTGACAATGGAATCAAAATCACCTTTTTATGTAATTTAAAAAGGATAGAAATTTTCGCCGTAATGTTAATCACATTTTTATGTTAACATTAGAAAATAAACATTTTATGTATAAAAATGTTTGCATAATAAAATCCCATTTTTATGTCAGTATATACAGGAACATTTTCTTATATAAGACGTTAGCATTAGAAAAGATCATTTTTATTATATAAAATGTTAGCATAGGAAAGTAACATTTTTATTCTATAAAATGTTCAATTTAAAAAAATTATCATTTCTAGTCAAAAAGGTTGCATTAGGAACAAAGTTTCATTTTTGTTAAAATGTCACATTAGTATAAAAATATCATTTTTGTTAAAATGTCACACTTGTATGAAAATAACATTTTGTTAGAAAAGTCTACATGTTTAATGTGAATTAGATTAAAAAGAAGAGTTACATTTTAATGTAATTTGATTAAAAAAAAAATTTACATTTAGGATTAAGGAGAAAGTTTACATTTTTCATGTAAAAGATTTAAAGGTAGAAATTACATTTTCATGTAAAAAGCTTTAAAGTGAAAACTCATAATTTAATGAATTAGATTCTCATTTTGGAAAGGATAAAGATACGAAATTTACATTTTTATGTGAATGGGTTTTCAATGAAAATTATAACAATGAAAATTTACATTTTAACGAATTTGGTTTCATTAAAAAGATTAAAGATATGAAATTTACATTTTCACATGTAAAGATTAAAGCAAGAATATCATTTTGCTTGTAAAGAAAAGAATGACACAAAATAATCATTTTTGTTGAATTAGAAATGACGCACAAGAAATTGCATGTTTGTGTAGATTGGAAATAGTAAAAAAAAAATACATTGCATGTATAGGTTGTGTGTGTGAATTAAAATAAACATTATTGTGGGTTATGTTATATATCTTTACTTGTCATGATTATCACAATAATGAAATGGCCGAAGAAATTGTATGTATATATATAATCATATATATAAACAAATTTTAATTGAATGAATCGAGTGTGATAGTTCACTTTATAGAATTGTACTTTTAGTTGATTATACCGAAATATCCGACCGTCGGATTTCCCCAAAACTAAAACCGTTAGGTTCGCCTTGAGAAGATCTTTCCAACGTTATGAATTGTGTTAAATTCCAACGGTTAGATTTAGATAAATATGTAAAACAAATTTGGGTGAAAACAGTGCCAAGGTCGTCCTTTTGACTTGAAGCGTCGTTAAATGGAATTTAATTATTT
The DNA here is from genome assembly GCA_030737875.1 of Allium sativum. Taxonomy (NCBI): domain Eukaryota; kingdom Viridiplantae; phylum Streptophyta; class Magnoliopsida; order Asparagales; family Amaryllidaceae; genus Allium; species Allium sativum. The sequence goes on along the minus strand of CM060918.1, from coordinate 250,113,362 downwards.
TTATATAAATAAAAATAAAGGTTGATTGTTATAAATTAATATCAACGATATGAAATGATTTTTAAATATATATATATATGCGAGGATCATTTGAAAAGTCCGAGTTCAGCCTCATTTCAAATGATCATACGACGAATGAAAGTCGAAGAGTTGAAGACGATGATTGAAGACCGGCGATCTTCACATCGAATGGACGACAATTGCTGATGCCCGTGATTGGAGTAGCTACCTTGAAGGGGCTACAGTGGTGGCCGTCCGGACGTAGTGTTGATTAGTACGGATTTGGCTTTCGCTTAGACCCAAAGCATAAGCTTATAAATGGAATGTGTGTCTGACATTGTACTCCTTTATATTGTATATATTGATTTTCCGTCGAATGTATGAATGTTTGGTGGCGGAGAATTTATTCTCTTGCTTAACACCCTTTCATATATTTCGGCAAAGGATTGGTAGTGTGATATGGAGTGACGATGTGGCATGCTAAGAGGCATATGATCAAAGATTTGCTGAAAAGCAGGCCTTGTGGGATGATCAAAGCATAGCCTGTTTAGGCATAGCTTTGTGTATAGCGTGACTTCGCGAGCCTTACACACCAGCGGAGTCTAAAACGGGAGAAGGGAACGCAGGGAGAGCAGCACGTTTCTTTCTAGCTAGAAGTGGTGTTTGGGTTTTAACACGGCCCGACATTTTACTTATGTGGATGATGGAATGAGGCGCCTCAGATGATAGGTCCTATAGGATTGGGAAACGTGTGTTCAGGAATTGCCAATCCACGAAGCTGTATGTGTGGACCGGCCCTGCAGCTATCCAAGGGTTCACTGCGGGGGATCCTGAGACATTAGCTAGAGTGTCTCGAATCGGTAAGGAGCTCCTCCCTAGCCTTGACTCATGATGGAAACAAAAATCCAAATACGACCCTACGAATTTGATTGTATTACTAGTAAGGAAGCATAGTATTATGGTATCTATGTTTCCTAGGATTGATACATTTACTTTGAAATGTTTTTGAAACATATACACACTAATAATAATATCAAAGTCGTTTTTAACATATCAAGCATTTTTGACCATTATAAGGTAAAACCCTATCCTCCGGTTTGCGTTGCATTATGTGATGGGACTTGGGTCTTATGATGGTTTCATTTTTCCAAAAAGCATTGCATTTTTTAATGATTTACTTTAATTTATGCACGACAATCCATTGGAGTAAACCCGTTCCGCGTTAGCGGCGTGGTCCTTGGATTTCTCTTATTACTATTAGTTAAATTAGTTAAGAATTCTCACACCAGTCCCATGACTGACCCGTTGTTTGTTTCCACCTTTACAAACTCGGGTGCCCTCTTTTCCACACGGGCAGTCGAGTAGTTTGTCTACAGGTTCTTATCTCGAGCAGGATTCTGGATTGAAGCCTAAAGCTGTGTCCAGAGCATAGTTGTCTTCCGCTGTATCTATTTTATTGTTTCCGCTGCAATGTATTATAATATTGTAATTTATCTTCTGCTATACTCTGATATTCTGTACTCTGATGTAACATTATTGTAATGTAATAAAAGTTTGTTGTTATTGTTCTGATGTGTTGTAGCCCAAAGTAAGCGTATCCGGCGATTTCCCGCAAGGGCGATTTTTAGGTCGTTTCAGTTTGGGATTTCGATTCGTTCCTTGATCGAAATTACAACCGTTATCCCTTGATTTCCTGTATGTTGTTGTGATGTGAGTTTATGATTTATGATTTGAATTCACGTCATTGTGACGTGAATTCCCTGATCGATTTATTTCAGCAACCGTACTATTGTTTATTGCCATTTTGAAACTATATAAAGAGGCTTTATGTTATTTAGTAGATATCAAATTCTTGTACTAAAATGGTCTCCAATCTTACTTCATTATACGAAGATAATTTACGAAATCGTTCTATGAACCTTCTTCAAATCTACTAGTATATATTTTATAAAAAAAATTCTCGTTCGTATGAGAAATCTAATTAAACGTCTTAGTAAAATCAAGGACTGTGAACCCTTTCTTTTGCTTCGATGGTTAATTCTTGGATTCGTCCGATTGAAAACCGTGGCAATGCTCATTTTATGATTTTCTCTTTTTTGAATAGAAACCAATTACGGGTTCGTAAATATTCGAGAATAGCGTGTGGTTATGGGACATGTTGCTGTTTTCTTATATTCACTAGCTCGGAGTAATTTTTATTCACCTGGATCCATGGTATACGCTTATATGACATAGTTGTTTGGTTCACGATCGCCCGAGTGGGAATATACGATTTGCGACCTTCATCTATGAGACTTCGGTCCAACTTTATATGATTTATGATTTCCTCTTTCCGGGGTCACAACCTGGGCACGGTGGGGAACTTCGGCAGCCCGGCACCGTGGAAAGCTTCGACTCAAACTTATGGGTTCGCTACCTAGAGATCGTATCTCATCTTGGTGAACAGGCCTGCCTCTTGATGATGTTTTCAATGATGTCTTGGTGATTTATGATGACTTGGTGATTTATGATTTCTTGGTGATTTATGATGTCTTGATGATTTATGATTTCTTGGTGATTTATGATTACTTGATGATTTATTATTACTTGGTGATTTATGATTTCTTGGTGATTCATGATTTATGATTTCTTGACGATTTATGATTATTGGAATGTTGTATTCTGCATTAGCTAGGAGATTATTTAGAGATAGTTGTGTTGACATGCTATGTTTCATATTTAGTTATGATTAGATGTTATTAGTATAATCATGTCATCCTGTGCTATATCTCTTGTTATCTCCGTTTATTTGATAAGTACAGCTAGACTGATCCGTTTATTATTTATTTCCTTTTAAATAATACTCGGGTCAGGCCGAGTCATTTTAGGCACTCCTCTGGGACTCATAGCAGGATTGATCTTCCGCTTTCAGCTTACTACTCTGTCTTTGCAGCTTTATGTATTGTTGTACCTATGACTTTATCTATTGTTGCGTACATATTCTTTTATGTAGATCATGGTGCATGTACCTATTCTTTTGGGATTAGTGGATCTTTGTTGACCACTAACTTGTTGTACACATTCTTGGTTTATTCATATCTATTCCGCCTTTGTGATATGATTATTCTGTGTCTGGCTTTGAGATATACCATATTTATATTATTGTTGTTGTCTATTTTATACTGCTTTCCGGATTGCATATAGCCGTTGTGTAGTTGCCCTATGTGCCGAATGGTCATGTTGAAATTTTAATCGATATCAGAATCCGATGTGCATTCCTCACATGGAGTAATCATACAATCGGTCGCCCTTCACAAACCTCATTCTCCGTTATGGTCTGCGACATTTCTTTGAAATGAACCGGACGATAGTGGGTATTGAGGCGGGGCGTTACAAAAGACTTAGTCGCTCATTTGGTTAATACATGAGACTTGTACATAAGAGGTGGTGAGTTCAATCCCCACCAGTGCCATATATATATTTTTTTGTTTTAAGAAGTGGCTAAATAGTGGCTTAGCAAATTGGTTCAGTGCGAAAGTGGATAAGTTAATTGGAGGTTTAGTTGAAAGAATGGAAATAAACCATTAATTGATTAAGGAAGATAATTTCCAATTAAAATAGACAATTGTTCGCATTTAAAAATAAGTATACGCATAAAAGATGGATGCATATGAACATGATTCAAATTTGAAGTTGTGCGTGAACATAGAGACAAACAAAAAGGGGGCATATTTGTATACATGTTATTTGAAATTAATGCAATAAAGGAAATAGGATATTTGAAATTATTGCATTAAATAAATGGATGATGCATAAAAATAAATTAGTGTGATGCAAATAAAAGAAAGGGAATATGGAATGCAAAACATGTCAAATATGCAATTAAAGCATGCATAGAAAAAGGATGTAAACATTAAAATGGAGCAATTAAATGTTAAGGGGATCAACTTTTGAAATTTAAACGTTTGAAAAGTAAACTAATAAGGCCATAAGCAAGCCACAATTGGAGGAAGGTTAATGTTATTAAATAACATTCAAATCAGAGACGCATGCACATGTGAGTAGATGTAAATAAATAAAAGAAAATGGTTTAAGGACATGCGGTTTCTTTTCAAAAAGAGTAGACAAAAAGAGAAAGAAACCAATTATTTGATTAGGAGAAGAATATATCAAATAAAGGTTCATGTATAAGTGTAAATAAATAAATAAATAAATGCATGAAGGAAAGAGGTTGCTATACGTTAACAATAGTATGTAATGCATTAACTAGAAAGAAATAAAGCGGTTTATTTTATTTTATTTAAAGGAGCACTAAGTGTGAAAAGGGTTGTTCTGGATGGTTCTTTTCTAGGGTGAGGTGGAAGGTTTAGATGAGTTTTTATTTAATCTTAAGGTCCTATTTGCTCTAACCCACCTATAAAAGAACACCTAACATAACCCTAAAATCATTCTATCTCTTATAAGATGCCTCCATGCCTCCAAACTTCAACCCAACATAGCCGCCGCCTCTAAACTCTAAATTAAATTGCAAGTTCTTCATCTATTTTGGAGTTTAATCAAATCAAGTAGCAAGTTTCTTCAAAAACAATTCACGTTCTGCATCAATAATCAAATAAGAAGCCTAAACCAACGTTCTACCTCAACAACCAATTGTTTATTTCACCAATCCAGTCAGGGTAAGTGGTTTAAAATACAGTTGTTGTATAATTGTACTTCTATCGTTTGCCATTCCCCATAATGAATATGATGATAATTTAATAAGATCAGTTATTTCATTTATGTTTACGTTTGAGTTCTCTCCTTTTTATTCTTTCCCCTTTTTATTTTTATAGCTAGGCTATCTCGAGACTACATCTATCATGAATTTATGCGTTGTAAACGAGAACGAGAAAGTAAAAGGGAAAAAGGGGTTGTTTGGGCATAATATGGGTTGGAAGGATTTACATATTATTTGAATACAATTATGGACATAATTGTATGGTAATTTTAAATTTATGTAGTTTGGCATGATTGAAATTGGATATGGAATTAGTACAATTTAATATTAACAACATGTAATTGGATATCATGGATTGGTGAAATTTATTGGTAAGATAAGCCTAAAAGGTGAATTAGGTTATATGTATGAACATGGGAACGTTAGGAAATATATTGGAAAAATATTGATTTTATGAACTTGAGTATTATTGGATATTTTGGATAATTGGAATATAAAAGAAATTAGCATATTTGAGTATGGATTACATGGAATTGATGAAATTGCCTATAATTGAAAATTTGTAATTAAGGCTAATTAATATGTAATTAGTGACAAGTTGGAATAGGCAAAATTGTAAACATGACTATATGTTGAATTGGAAACACATAACATGAAAATTGGGATTGGGTGAAATACGATGTTAATGAACCTTTGACACGAGGTTAGGCGCAACTGTGGTGTAAGACTGCACGAAACCGCCTGGCAAATCCAGCTGCCACAATTGGACGTCTAATATGAGAGGTCAAAGGCATGAATTGTAGGCATAAAGGTTGGTGACACGAGGTTAGACCCGCTTTGTGGTGTAAGACTGCTCGGAACCGCCCGACAAATCCAGCAGCCACAAAGTGTTCGGTCTAATGTGGGAGGTCATGCACCGTTCATCATAATGAATGAATTAAGGAATACTAACCATAATAAGACATGTGGGTGACATGGGTATGGTTAGAGGGTTAAGTGGGTGACATGTAAAACATGACATGTAAATATGGACTTAACCGTAGTAAGACAAGACATGTAAAACATGTAAATGTGGACTTAACTGTAGTAAGATACGTGAAGTAAAACATGACTAAGGTGGACTTAACCATAGTAAAGCATGTGTAAGACATGGAAACAATAATAAAAGAGGTTAATTGGGATATGGGCAACATGTAAGACATAAATAAATAATGCTTAACCAAAGGGAACCCATTATGGCATCACAAATTAATTGAATTGGGTAAAGTTTAGGTAACGGGTTAAATAAATGGAAAGGGTTAAGTAAATCTAAATTAATGACAAAAGTGGGGAATGGTAAATAACCTATAATGAATGAATTTGAATAAGAAAAGGAAGGATAATAGGTTAGACTTGTCCTAAGGACAAGTGGAAGGTATAACTTATGGGATAAGGTAAGTTATAAGAAACGATAGAGGAAAATAAGGTAACTTATATGTGAAGATATACTTAATTATAAATTAAGTAGTTTGGGAAGAAGAAGTGTGAAATTTAAGATCATATAAGTTATATAAATGGAAAAGAAGTAAATTAGAATCATATATGTTGGTTGGGTTGAGTAATTCTCTGGGTGCCAGTCTGATGTTGATTTCGGTCTTTGGGGCTGGTGTTTAGGGGATTATTCTCCTAATTAGTATATATGTGGATAAGTCATACTTAACTATGAATTATGTATAACATGTTGTTATAACCCTAAAAGGGAATAATTTATGAAGTTGGAAAACAATATGTTGTGGTCTTATTAATGGACTTAAATGGGTTAAGTATAAATTGAATTAATAAGCGAGGGTAACTTAGTAAACTTGAAGAGGAAGTCAATATGAATAAGAATAACCAAGTTAAATAAGAAAAACTGACGAGGTAACAAAAGCGTGTAAGAATTGATTAGACGTAGGGTCAATGACATGTAAAATCAAGGCGCTTGGGGCAATTCGTACGTTGTAGGATGAATAACCCAACAAGGTAAATCATCACGATGTCATAAGACACGAGGGGAGACTGGAAGGGGAAGCACGCGGCTTCCTGAGACGCTAAAGGTGCTCCTAGTAGTCCTCTATGTGGTGGCAAATGTTTCAGGTTGTGCCCGCAGAGGTTGGGTCTCCGCGTAACTACTAGGTGGGTGAGCCTTGACTGCAAGAATAGCTGGGCAGTCAGAATGTTGTTCGCGGTGACGGAAAAGGTTATTCGACAGCTGCCTCAACGGAGGTGGAGGGTTAGGACCAACAAGGATAGTAGGTCGTCGGGTGCCTGTTACCATAGCCAGTAGGATGCGGAAAGACTAGGACTAGACCCAATATACTATTAACCATTCACTATCGTGGAACGGTGGTTGAGGAGAAACGCCACATGGATGTTTAAATTGGTTGCTTAGGGGCTTGTCGCTTAGCTCTAGTAGTCTTTATTAGTTATTGGAGGGGCCGAGGTGGAGCCATAGCCACCATAGAAAACAAACCCTAGGAATATTTGTGTGGGAGGCTCTTAAAGGCGGGCCTTGCACAAAAGGAAAGCTCCCGACCGAGTTCCGTGTTTCTTGTGTAGCCCTGCCACGGAACTTGGGCACGCACACACGATGGGTGTGCGGGTTAGATATCGAATACGATTGGGAATACGTACGTGGAAGAGTCTATATATAACCATGTCTGCTCTGGGTGGTGTATCGTAGACTGGTGGGCATTATTCGATAATGGCAGTCAAATTAGAGTGATTTTATATGGGCATAGTGTTGTATATATATATAAGAGGAATATACATTACTATGACATAGGACGGGGGACTACGTATATCGCTGCGAGGATATAGTAGGGACCATGCGAGTGGGGTTCCACGGGGTGTACCTCAATTTGGGGGTAGCCACATATACATTATATTATGTTGCTCTACTGGGAGTAGATGGGTGCGATGTGTGTGTAAGCCTTGAGCGCTAACGACACAAATAACCTAATAAATAATAAAATGTAATTGAACGCTATATGTAGGATTATTCAAGAAGTGTAGCTTAAACTCATTCACACAGAACTTATGTTCTGACCCCCTCCTCATAACATTCGCAGGTTAGATTCATGATAGAGACTTATAGCTTTGGAGATACTGATTTAGCAGTATTGTAATTAGGTAAAGCTGTATTTATATATATAGTATATTTTATTCCTTCCGCTGTGAGGTGTTTTCCGAACTCTGACATATTTCTTGTCTCTGCCTTTTCTGCAGGATACCAGAGCAACCAACTCGGGTTTTGATGGATTGGGTTTTTGAAAAAAATCGATCCGTCGGAATTCGGTTTGTTACATTATGTTTTGATTCCGCTATAGACAATTTATGTAAAGCTGAACTGTATTTTGTATCAAGTATGATCCTATGTACTGTGTAACTTTTATGATTATTATTTCCAGTTTAATTTGATGTACATTATCTGGTGTATTTATATATTTCTGTTCTGTTGTCATTTGTTTATGTGTTATATTCCAAAGTTTACCCTTGCCACCGTGGAACGGGGGTTTGGGATAGTCACAACGTGGTATCAGAGCTTTGGTTAAGCCTAGTTCTGGAATATAACATATTAACGAACTCATAAAAAATAGAATCAGAAGTATTCTATAATGAATAACTCATTTCAGATAGGATCAGTAATATCCTAGAATGAGAGTAGCAGAATGAAATACACCCCGATAGACACATTTACATTCAATTATATGTCTCTATGCTTTAAAATATCTTTTCCGTTGGCCTGACACCTTGTCTGCTATTTGCAGACATTGAAAAATGAGTGGCAGAAGTAGAAGAAGTAGGTCAGAACCAGATATTGAAGCTCTGTTAAAGAAGTATCGAAATTTGGGTGGATTACCGTTCTCGGGCAATGAATCCATTATTCAAACACAAGCATGGATGCACTCTGCTGAGAAAATTTTTGAAGGTTCAAAGCTGTGAGATGATCAGAAAAGATTACTAGCATCTTAGACACTTAAAGATGAAGCTTTAATCTGCTGGGAAACCGATATTAAGGATAATCCAGAAGGTAATATTACCTGGGATAGATTCAAAGAAATTTTCAATGAAAGATTTACTCCTCCAAAAGCAACTGAACGGTTAAGTGATGAATTCTACTATCTGATTCAAGGAGATATGACCATTCCGGAATATCATAAGAAATTCAATGAACTTTCTCGTTTTTCCCACATCTAATTCAACATCCTAAGAAGAACAATCTGAGGTTTATTAATGGGCTCCAAAAGAAAGTACCAATGTAGTGTAACTGCTCATGTGCAACGGCCTTTTCACATATCTCAACTTCAAAAGCATGTGCATGATCCAGAATTGGTCGTGGAAGAAGCCACTCAACAGGATTTGGAAATTACTCCAAAATTAGTTATGAGAAGAGAGCCGTTAAAGATTATTGGCAAAGAAACTAATGGGCTGAGGAACAAGAAGGTTTACTTAGTCAAAGTGCAATGGAGTGGAGATCCGCGAGACTGTACTTGGGAAACTGAGGAGAGCATTAGGAAAGCCTATCCCAACTGCAGGGTGGATATCTCTGATTAACTCTGGTGCAAGGTACATTTACCATATTTTACATTTCCGTATTGTTCGCTTCTTGGTTCTTTTTCCCTTTCCATGGATGTAAATTTTTTAATTATATAGTCTAAATGATTTTAAAAGAGTATATGAATTAATTAGTATATTTTTGAAAAGTGAATCAATAAAGTGATTGTTGTTTGTGTTGTGTGACTAAGAATTTGATTAATCAAATTATTGGAATGATAATTAATTTAAATCAATAAGAAGAATGAAGTTAAATTTATGCAATGGAATCAAATATTAAACTGATTTGAAATAGATAGAAATATATGCATGTACATTATATATGTTTGAACAGGTAAATGGATTTGCTGTTGAGTAAAGAATTTATTTGCGTGCCCGACAAATAGGTAAACCTTAATGAGTTGGATGTGCAATTTTATTTATTATATCAACTCCTGTGAATGCCATTGGATGTGAAGTGCTGGTTGTTCTGTGTGTAATAATAAACGTCGCCATAAGATAGTAACAATTAATTTTGAAATACACTACATGGCATACTTCTTGAAGAAGGCATACTTCTTGAAGATAGCATACTTCATCATATACTACATAAGCATTTGGAGCTTATGTGACGAGGTTGACGATTTACCATACGAGCGAGAGGCTTGTATGGCAATGACTATATTACAGGTGGAACCAAAGTTGATATGGACTATATAAAATATAATGGTAAATTGCCAAATTAATAAAAAAAACCACACGGGTCTGGAGATGACAATAAACATGTCTCTCTGGTCATTAAGGCACAAAAAACCATTTATAGGGTGACGAGAATTTATTCTCTGGAGTTATGATCTATACACACTCCCCTGTGGACATCGGAATATATCACTATTAATATGTGTATGCTTATTAGGATTTACTGGGTACCTAATACAACCCAATGAATTTTCAAACCCCTGCCCGTACAAACGAGGTTATGGCAAAAAAATTCGAAAATTTAGGGTGTTAGCCAAATTTTTGAAGAAATAGAAAATTCTTAGAAACTGAAAAGTTGAAAAATAGAAGCTTGAATGAAAGTTGGGTTGGTTAGTTAAACAACTTTCAGCTTCGTTCCTTTTTGGGGACGACAAGATTTTAAGTGGGGGAGATTGTAACAACCCGGAAAATAAGAGCCAATTTAAAAAAAATTGGATATTTTATTGGACTTTGAATATTTAAAATAAATTATTTTAAATAATAACGACTAAAAAATTCTTTTGCATCGAAGTCATAGCGAATATATTTATTTTAATTATAAAACAAGGCCTAAAATGGGGCGGTTGTTGGAAAAATTGAATTCGAATTTTGACTGACTATACAGGATGCAAAATAAAACGGATTTTAGTGAAACCAAAAATATTTAAATCTGTTTATGAATATCTTTCTAAAGAATCTGAAAAATCGAAATTTCATAATGGGAATCAAAAGTTATGGCTAAATGAATTTTCAGAAAGGTCGTTATGGAGTTAATATAGCCCTTGAAAATAGACATTTTGCAAACGATCTCCGTTTTCAACGAAACCACTTTTGTTGGATCCGGAATGTTAAGTTATTTCTAGATTCCAAATTCCATAATTTTTGGAATTAATATGTGAGCATGGCAAAGGAAAATGTGTTTGGTTAATTTCAATTAATTTGGATCGACCAGATAATGGCCATTTTCAAACAGTCTCCAAATTCGACGAAACTAGTTTTGTTGGGACCGTATCATCCAAACATAGCTAGATTTATTTTTTTGGAATTTTTGGGATCAGTATGTGGCCCTAGCAAATTGAAATGTACATTCAAATCAAATATTAAATGTTTTATATTTTAATTTGAAGAAAAACTAACTGAAACAGTCGAATGGGCCTAAGAAAAAAATTCCATTATGTTCAGAATGGGGATGTTTAGCTAGGGGCGACAGTCGTTGGGTTTGAATTGGAGTCCGTTTGGGAAAATAGATATTTTTGAACTTATATAAATATGGACCAATCAGAAAAATTTATTCATAAATAAAATAAAATAAAATAAATGACTTTCTCTCTCCCCGCTCCAGATCTCGACGATGGAAACCCGTTACAACCTTCTATCCTCTTTTATGGCGAATCCATGCAGTAAAAACCCTAGCTCCAGTTGAACTTTTTGTAGAGTCGCCTCCCTCTTCAAATCAGTACCAACCACTCCTCTTCTCATCGCGTGTATAAGGAGAATCATTGCCCCAAACTTCACCACTTTCAACCGCCTTCGCGCCCACCCTAGTGGATCGAACTGGGTGCCTCCACCATGAGTAGGAGTGCGACTCCAAGCTCTACGACGCTGCACAAGCCGATCTACCTCTCGTTCAACGATTTACACAAAAAATCAAATACCTAGTTTTGAACCTCGTTGGCAGGTAACAGCTGTTTTATTTTGAAAAGAATATAACACTTTAAAAACGCTACGGATTTTGATTTCACGATAAAAATCATTTCTTTTTGCTATGTTGTCGAAATCTAGTGAAACAAGAGACATTGGACTCGGGTGGACGTCTTCTACATTCTAGAAGAGACCGGAGAATTTTTGGAGCTTCCTACGATTTTTGGAGGAGTGGAACCCAATGTGAGATTTGTAAATTATAAAAGATATGGAATGACGATGTATAAATTATATAATCGATGTATAAGTTATATAAGCGTTGTACACCTCATGTGTAAGTGTTGTATAAATTATATGTGCGATGTATAAGTTATATATGCGTTGTAAAAATCATATGTGTGTTGAGTGGAGTTGAAATGAAATTGAAATGGAAATATATTTGTATACGTATATCTATATATATACTCCCCTCATCCACAGACCATGGACGATATATATTGGTTGTGATTGTTTGGATTTTAGTTGACGCGAAATTTGGTTGATAAATGCGAATGGTCGATAATGATTGTTTGTGGTTGAAACAAAATTGGAATTGTTTGTGGAAAAATTCGTTGTGATATGAAAATGTTCGAAATATTTAGATTATAAGGATAAGCCCCTTAGGGAATGCTGCGAGGCATAAGGTAGTGCGAGGAGCCGTACTCGGGACGGTGCCGGTTTTAAACCCCATTTCGTTATGCTGCCGAAATTTTCTGAAATATTCCTGTGTTTGATTTATGTTCATGTATTGAAATATATTCATGTGTTGGAAAAATATTTATATGATGAATAAAATGGTTGAACAATAAAAATCACATTTTTATCATGTTTGTGAAGTATATAAAATATTCGTGCTTGAAATAAATTGTTTTAACAATAAAAATCACATTTTTATTACATACACGAATCGCTAAAAATATTCATGTTTGAAATAAATTTTTTTAACAATAAAAATCACATTTTTATTACATATACGAATCACTAAAAATATTCATGTTTGAAATAAATTGTTTTAATTATAAAAAGCACATTTTTTATATATATAGGAATCACTAAAAATATACATGTTTTATGTAAATCGTTTTAACCATAAAAATCACATATATATATATATGAAGTATTAAAAAAAGTCATGTGTTTAAATAGATATTTGTTGGATAAAAGTATTATTTTTATCACATATATGAAATGAAATTGTGTAAAAATCGAAGAACGGATTATATATATATGTATAATTAAAATAAATCGAATAACAAAGCTGCAGTTCGTATTTTCAAACCGTTATTTTAAACGATTTTTACGGGAGATCCGACCATCGGATTCTTTTTCGAAATAGAAAACGTTAGGTCCGCTTTGAAAATATCTTTCCAACGATATCAAATTTGTAACAATCCAACGGTCAGATTTTGTGAAATGTTTAATTCAAATATGAATGAAAACAGCGCCAGAATGGATTATATTAATATATATAAATTAAATTAAATTAAATTAAATCGAATAACGATGCTACGGTTCGTATTTTAAAATTGTAAATTCAAACGATTGTACCGGGAGATCCGACCGTCGGATTTTCCCAAAACTGGAACCGTTGGATCCACTTTGAAAAGATCTTTCCAACGATAAAAAATATGTAAATATCCAACATTTAGATTTTCAGATATGTGTAAATCAAATTTGGAGAAAAACAGCGCCATGGCCACGTTATGACCTGAAGCGTCGTTTGAATAAATTGGCTATATTTAAATAAATTAAAATAGCGATAAATCGTTATAAAATATTATAAATGATATGGAATGGAAATAAACTGAATTTACTCGGTATATAGGATATTTGATGGTTGAATGTGTTTGACGTGAAAATTACATTAATGAACTGAATTATGGATGTCAGATAATTTAACCATTGAAATGAATTGATTTTAAATTCTAAATACACGTGAATTATTTGAAAAGGCCAAGTTAATTCTCATTTCAAATAATTGATCGATGGTTAGAAGTTGAAGATATGAAGATGGTGCAAGACCGAGAATCTTCACATCAAATGGATGGCTCCTGATGCCTTTGACCGGAGTTTCTGCCCTGAAGGGGTTACAGTGGTGGTTGTCCGGACGTACTTGTTGATCGTTCAGATGTGCGAGGGCCTCTATCCTGTATTGGACATACAGGAGAGGAATAAGGTGCCTTCGGTTTCGTTCAACCCAGAACGGACTTGTAAATGGATGTGTGTCTGACGTTGTAGTTTGACAACGTGGCATGCAGAGATACTGTGATCAAGGCTTTTGTTGAAAGGCAGAGCCTTGTGGTTGATGATCAAAGCAGGGCTTTAAATAGATAGCTTTGTGTTTGGCGTTGATTCGTGGGCCTCATACCCCGGTATGGACCAGAAACGGGAGAGGACATCAGGGAGGACATGCGTTTCTTTCTAGCTAGGAGTGGTGTTTTGGGTTTTCACGCCCAGGCATTTTACTTATGTGGATGATGGTTAGCGAGGTTCCTCGGTTATATCGGTCGGTCCAGGGCCGATAGTTTGGTTGGGATATGACCAGTTTATGCCCCATAGGGAGGGGAAACGCAGTGTTCAGGCATTTTAATCCACTCCGTGTTGACCGGCCCTGACGATCCAAGGGCCAACCTGAGTTTGGGTCCTGAGGCTTAGGCTAGACAATCTCGAAGTGGTAAGGACGATCCATTGCCTTGGTTCATGACGGAAATCCAATTTCCAAATACTACATCATGCGATTTTGATTGAATACGTATATGTGGCGACATGATATATGGTACTCATGTCGTCTATGATTGATACTTATGATTGAAATTGTTTTTGAAACATATAAACACTAGTAATAATATCAAATGATTTTGTTTTATTCGTATCAAGCATATTTTGACCATTATAAGGTAAAACTCTATCCTCTGGTTTGCGTTGCATTATGTGATGGGAACTGAGTCAATTGCTTCATTTTTGTAAAAAGCATTGCAATGTTTAAATGAATTACTTTTTTTAAAGCACTGGCAATCCAATGGAGTAAACACGTTCCGCGATAGCGGCGTGGTCCTGTGATTGGCCTTTTGTAAATAAGTTAAGTAGATTTCTCATACCAGTCCCATGACTGACTCGTAGTTTGTTTCACTTGCAAACTCGGGTGCCCTATTTTCTACATGGGCAGCCTTGTATTCAGGTTTTAGCATGATGTTTCTGGATAGCTCTGGAGCTGAGGAGGGATTCTATCAATTCTTTCCTTTTATGTTGTTCAGCTCCTGTTATACATATTATGTTTTGATTCCGCTGTTGACATTTTATGTAAACTGAACTGTATTTTGTACTAAGTATGATCCTGTATACTATGTAACTCTGATGATTATTATTTCCAGTGTAATTTGATGTACATTATCTGGTGTATTTATATATTTATATTCTTCTGTTATTTGTTTATGTGTTATATTCCAAAGATTACCCTTGCCACCATGGAATGGGGGTTTGGGGTCGTCACAATTGGACATATGGGACGAGGAATAAGATGCCTCCGGTTTCGTTCAGACCCAGAATGAATTTGTAAATGGATGTGTGTCTGACATTCAATTTTATTCTGTGTTGATTGATCACTACTGAATATATATCTGATTGGTGACGGAGAATTTATTCTCTTGCTTAACACCCTTCTCTGAGACGTACGAGCTCAAAGGTTATATATCGATAGATATCAGTCGCATGGCGTGAATTGCTTGTGTGGCATGCTAAGCTGCAAATGAGCAAGGCTTTTGTTGAAAAGCAGAGTCTTGTGGTTGATGATCAAAGCACAGCTTTAATATAGCATAGCTTTGTGTATAGCGTTAATTCGAGAGCCTCACACCCCAGTGTGAACCAGAAATGGGGGAGGACTTTAGGGAGGACATGCGTTTCCTTCTAGCTAGTAGTGGTGTCATGGTATGGAGCCCAGACATATTTACTTATGTGGATGATGGAAAGCGAGGCGCCTCGGTTATATCGGTCACGATGGGGCCGATGAATGGTTTGGTCGATATACTAACAAGTTTTACGCCCCATAAGGCGGGGAAACGTATTGTTTAGGCATTTTAATCCACTCCGTGTGGACCGGCCCTGACGATCCAACGGCCCACCTGTGTCTGGGCCCTGAGGCTCGGGCTAGAGAGCCTCGAAGTGGTAAGGACGATCCCTTGCCTTGGTTCACAGATGGAAATCCAACTTCCAATACAACATTGTGCGATTTTAATTGTAGAACTAGTATGGCGACATAGTAGCATGGGATACTATGCCGTCTATGATTGATACATTTATATTTGAAGTTGTTTTATACACTTTACACTTATAATAGTATCAAAATGATTTGTTTTAAACGTACCAAGCATGTTTAGCTATTATAAGGGAAAACTCTATCCTCCGGCTTGCATTGCATTGTGTGATGGGACCTGAGTCTTATAATAGCTTCATTTTTCCAAAAAAGAATTGCGTTGTTTGTTATATGCACTGGTATTCTTGGGAGGAAACCCGTTCTGTGTTATACGGCGTGGTCCCTTGATTTACTTTATTTTAAAGTAAAGATTTAGTAACTGTTTTAGTTCTCACACCAGTCACACGACTGACCTGGAGTTTGTTCTTTTAACCTAAACTCTGGGTGCCCCTATTTTCCACACGGGCAGCTAGTAGTTGGATTTTTGCAGATATTGTTTTCACAGGATCCTGGATTTACAGCTGGAGCTATATTTGGAAAGCTCTGTGTCCGTGTATCTCTTTCAGTTGTGTTTTTTATTATTTTCCGTTGCATTGCAATTTGTAAATATCTGATATTTATCAAATGTATATTATTTTTACATACTCTGTATATTCTTGTACTCGGATGTAAATTGCTGTAATATCAATGAAATGTTCTTCTGTTTGTGTTTTGATTTTTTGTGTTCTCAACTAAATCCGGGCTTTCCTTTACGGGGAAGTTTGGGTCGTTTTATTTTTGTTCTTCTTTCGTTTCTGTATCTCTGCGGTATACGGTGGTTGCAGCCGTAAGGGGATAATATATTCGGTCACTCAAGCGAAATGAGTGGTTTCTCATGTGTGGCCAGGTTGCAAGATGTTCTTGTTGAACCCAGTGTATTCCTTTCTAGAGATACACTATTGGAAGGTGGTTCCATACCTCTCCATTGTTGGAAATCCATTATCCATAAGCGCCAAGCGGTTTTGCTTGTATGCTATAGAATGTGAAATGCAAGCACTCTGCAAAATTCTAAATCATTTGTGAAAACCCTAGACATTATCATAATATCTGATTTAAATATACAAAATGTTTTGGTTCTCATGAGGTAAAAACCCGATCTGTATTTACGGCGTGGTCTTATGAGATACTTTTTATTTCTTAATTTGATTTAAAATCGTTTACTCATACCGGTCCCCTGACTGACCCAGAGTTCATTTTTCTGTGTCTTACCTAAATTTTTGGGTACTCATAACACTTGTTTTGAGTAGACAAGTGAAACAGGTGTTGGATAACTTTTGGAATAACTGGATGGCAGGGTTCTACAAGTTGGTCTTTATACCTATGAAGTGTAGAAGCTGGTTTACCAATAATATCTACGTATAATTATGAAGTATGTAAGTTGTGATGGGAATGTATCCATGTATCTGATGTACTATACTACGATGTATTATGACTGATGTATAATATTATGTGATATCATATTTTGTTCAAGTTTCACTGTGAGATTCCGATTTTTACTTTAGTTCTATCTTTTATCTATTCTTATTCTTAAATAATGACACGATTTCCGAGGGGTTCGAAAGTCGGGTCGTTACAGATGTAAACATACAGAAAGAAAAGAATAACCAACCTAAACTAAATGAATGTTGATGTCATCATACAAAGATAAACTAGGAGAGTTCGACAACAAAAAAACAATTACTATATTTCTATTATGCATAATAGTTGTTGCAAGGTAAAAATATATATTGAACTTAAGAGTGAACACGTTAATCTGTAATGCTAATTGAATAAGTGAGACAATTTTACTACTTAAATCCAAGAATATTTTCTTAGCATAATCAACAGCAAAATGATTAAATGGCTAGTATTTTTATTTCAGTAAATTAAATTTTGTTACTAAGGAAATATAGTTTGTGTGGTTGTCGTGTGTGTACACATACGACACACTAATAACAAATATAATTCATATGTAAAATATATTACTTTAAGTATATTATCGTGTAATATGAATTGAAATTATCTATCCACATGTTTTCCATAATCATGTTGAGGCTCTCATTTACATAACAGATGAATCAAGGATGATAACTTCCAGGTGTGACATGTTAAACATAACGAAAAAACGTGAAACATAAATTATTCCATTTAAGAAAATAGGTAGGCCTCAGGTCTGATCAAATAATATAATAATAGAAAATATGTTTGAATGGAAAAATGAAACATATAGGGGAAGATGCAAAATTAAGCGACTAAGTAAGTTATAGATAAACCTATGAACAAAACTGAATAATACATAGAATCCATAAGACATCTACAGTTAGAATCCAATGTCTTATATAATGAGTGATACTGATATTTAATTGAGAGAAAATTTATGCTCTTCAATTTAAAAAAGTTCAATTTTGATGAGACGCAGTGCTATGAGAATATATCAGTAAATGAAAACATGCTTCACATGTGTTTGAATCCAATAAAGGAGTCAACCACGACGGATTTAAATTGTAGATAATTGCACTAAATGGCGAAAGAACATAATTTTAATTCAATCAACAGAAGAATATTCATGCATAAAATTAAACGAATTTAAGTAATAAAAGGAAATGGATGAAAGCAAAGGATTCAAAACTTATCTGAAAATCAAGTATTGATCCATTAATACGGATCAATGTGGGGGTGAGCGATGTAGATTCTACTGGGTTTGCCGAGGCAGACATGATAAACGGAAAGCGATGTTAATTATTCTGGGTTTTTGTTTTGCTCTAGGGTTAAGATTTAGTGTATGAATACATGTGGTGGAATGCTATAGCATTTCGTTGGAATGCTTGAGATTTTGGGAGGATCTAGGGTTTACAGTAGAGGAGGTACAGACGATAAGGGGACGCAAACACGCTACTCAGACTATAGGCAGCCATGAATGGTTGGGAATGGATGGACGTAGGAGGCTCCAGGGCAAAATAAAGGCAAAGAAAGGAGTGCTGAAACATGATTTAGGAGGAGGAAAATAGAGACGGTTGAGTAAACATTATATGTGTCGTGCTATAATGCACTTGTATCGAAGATTGGAGGGGTGTGAGCTACCGAAAGATAATTCATCTTTAATAGTATAGTATAGAATAGATGTCAAGACAACCTAAAATTTAATGAAGTTCAGATGGAGATTAAACAAAAGCTTATATTCAACGACTAGAACAAGTCCAATTCGAAAGTTGATCATCTTGGCTTTACTAAAATGGCTAGAACACAATTCCCTGTACCACCTCTACCTAGAGTACTCCCTTTGTTACGTTGAAGAGTGCCAGTCAAACAACAAATGATCAAATATTCACAATATTGACGTGGATTAAACTTGAACTATAGTAGCTTTATATTGCAACTATTTGTACATCCATTACCAACTATGATAAATTGAGTCAGACATATCACATGGGCTCATTGGTTCGCTCACAAACCTAAATTTAGCACCTAACTAGTAATATTGAGTATAATACTACCACTGATTCATATTGCAAGGATAAAGTTGTTATCATGCCAACATAGATTTATTTGAAATTAGATAAAATATCGTATATTCAAAGTCTCATGTGTTGGTCAATGCACAAGGCCATGGATTATAAGGGCAATTTTAGAAACTAAAAATAATAATTCATTATACTTTAGATCTTAAAAAATGTCATTAGTAATAATTTTCTTATTTGAAATAAATCATATTCAAAATCATTTCATATAACATGATTATAATTTGTATCCTATATTAGAAAATTAAATTTTATTTGAAATATTGTAAATTTATCTAAAATTTTAACAAATTGAATTTTTTTTTGTTTAACTTATAGTACTATTTATTTTCTTTAAAAAGATATAATGTTGTTTACAATTTCATACATTCAATATATGATAAAATAATATAAAATTAATTAAAAATGTGTCTAATAATAGTAGAAGATGTGTTTAAACTTATGTAAAAGGATATAGATATACATATATATATACTATATATATATTCAGCCTTTTTATTATTATGTATTATTAATAATTGGTAAAATGGATTTAACCTTTATAATACAAAATATAGGTGTTATTATTACTTTTAAAATATAATTTATAATTACGCTCTAGACTAAGATTATAGAGGTTACCAGTTCATACCTTTGAGATATTAAATGGCTGTTTGAATAAATTATCACTCATATTATCTAAAAAGCAATTTAAATTTAAATTTAAATTTGCTTTCTAAGTCAAAAAATCATGGTGAAAACTAATTAAATAAGTATATTAAATAATTATTTGGTCAAGATTTAATATACGCATTGCGTGCACACACGTACACACTCGTGTATGTATGTATGTATGTATGTATGTATGCATGCATGCATGTGTGAGCATATATAACTATATATATATATATATAAGAGCGCTCCGGGGCAGTCCTGCTTTGTAGCACACTAACCCTATCGTGAGCTACACAAATCCAAATTCAACAAGATTTTGTGGATGTTCAATCCACATATGTATTATCATCAATCCAAAATTTGAGCTCGTTCCGGCATTCGTATAATAACATATTTGATGTTTAAATTTAAACTGTTTGAATAAATGTCTGAACAGTTAATAATTGA
Organism: Allium sativum; assembly: GCA_030737875.1. NCBI lineage: Eukaryota > Viridiplantae > Streptophyta > Magnoliopsida > Asparagales > Amaryllidaceae > Allium > Allium sativum. The sequence continues at coordinate 250,092,868 of CM060918.1, read as the reverse complement.
GCTAATATTTTGAAAATGTTACGAATGTCGGAATGAGTTCAAATTTTGGAAAAATGATAATATATATGTGGATTGAACATCTACAACATCTTGTTGGATTTGGATTAGTGTAGCTCACTAGAGGGTAGGGTGCTGCAAAATAGAGGTACCTCAGAACGCTATATGTATACATATATATATATATACATATATAGGGTTACATGACACCACTTTTGCATACGAACAGCAATCACTCATTTATATTTAAACAACAAATGGGTGAGACTGAGAGTTAGTGAGAAGAGAGAGAAAGTGGATTAAATAGTGGAAATTAATCGGCATTTAGGGATGTTGCACTGTTGGGGGTGCAATGGAATGCTCCTCCAATGCATATATATATATATATATATATATGCGTGCGTGTGTGTATTTATGTTTGTGTGTATACACACACTTGAGCAACGCTCACAACACATCTATTTCAGAGCATCTCAACCATAAGGACAAATTTCAAATTAAATAATAGACTGAGAGGAAGAGAGGAAGTGAGAATGAGTTGTGAAGAGAAAAATATTGTGGTTGAAATCATAGGGAATTTTGGCACTGCACTATTTAGGGAGCAATCAAACATCATGTAAATGGTGCATATAATCTAAAACATGATAGTCGAGGAAAATTAATTTTTGCTTAAAATTTTGTTTTAAATAAAAGTCAAAGACTGCTAGATCAAGTTGGAAATGATACAATGCTCCAAACTAAGGTTCTAGAAGTCATGATTTCAGACACCTATGGCATTGAACCGAGTGTTTTGCTTGAAATAAGTATCACTCCTATTTTAAAAAGGTAAATTGACTCATTCATCCCTCTTTTAGTAAGCATTAAAGCAAATAGCCATGTTCCATAAATAATTATAGATATAGACCTGTTTGGGTTTCGAAGGCGAGTTTTGAAAACTCGCCTTCACTAAAATACAACGGCGAGTTTCCAAAACTTGCCTTCAATAAAAAATACACTCTAACACATTTACACACCACACCACATTCAAACTTGCCTACACACAACACCATATTCAAACTAGCGTACATACAACACGCTAATGTAGTGCTATGTTGACCACACCCATTTACATTAAAATTAGCGCTCAATTTATACTATATAAAATTTTGTATAAATTATAAATCGTTAGGGTTTATAATGGATTCCATAGAGACTTTCTGAAGATTTGATTTGGACATAACTAAAAATCTATCATATGAAATCTTCATTTTTCTCTTCTGTTATAAAAATATAGTTCAGTAGATTCTAACGTTTCTTATTTCTAAGAAATCTAACTTAGAATGAATATTATATATTCAGTTAAAGTTCAATACGTAAAACTACAAACTACCGCAATGTTAGGAGCTTGGTTTTAATTATGTTATAAATTATACGTTCAAACGTCGTTTAATTATTACACATATCAAAACCAAAACATACGGATGACAACCAAGGAAGCTGAATGACAAATAACCAAACATACCAAATAATTATACGCACTCTAGTTTAATCCAAAACTAGGAAAATATTACGCAACCACACTACATCTCATGGTCATGCTCTAGGGATTTTAAGTCGTCTAATTATTACGGTTAAACCGCAACTGTCCAATAACATTTACGAGACGTCTAATATTTTGTTCGAGCTTGTTCGCATATGTTATTCCCTTTGGGCAAAACGGTTTATCTATCCAATCGGAGTAATTGCATCCGTTCGGATAGGATAGACATTGCTGAATGCGCCGACCAATATTGTTGCCATCTGATCGAACCACAACTTCAACCCGATAACCGCAGTAGCAACAAACTTGATAAGAATCAACTTCTTTTTCATAAGAAATTGGAACATGTGGTTCTTGATATGCCTCTACTTCTTTCCATGGTTGAACGACCGACTGTTCATACGAATGTTGAACATTTGGTACTTGAGCTTGATGTGGAGGTTGTACGTTCGTCCGTTCAATAGGTGGGTCTTCCTGAAGTCCCAATAAGATTAGCTCTGGGAATTCATCCGCATACGCCTGAAGTCGCATCTGTTCATACGTCTCTTCATCTGAGTCTGTAGATGATGACCAAGAAGGCATAGTTGTGGTAAAGCACAGAGTAGTTGGAAACAAAATTGTTGGAGTGGGGTAAGTTGTGAGTAATTCGACAGAGATATATAGCAGCGTAGTGTAATAGTGAATAAAGGATAAAACAAACAATGATATGAACGGTCACTAGTACACCTTGCTTTATGTGCTGCACGACTTCATCTGACGCAATACTTTAAGGTATCTGCTTTACGTACTCCTTTAACCATGCACTGACTAGTCGTATCAGGAGAAAATATGCTTTACGTACTCCTTTAACCCTGCACAAACTAGTCATATCAGGAGAGAATCTGCTTTACGTACTCCTTTAACCTAGCACGACACTGTTTCGTCTGGCGTATTACTGTAGGGAATTTGCTTTGCGGAGATGTAATGTTCGGTCTTCCAGGAATTTTAATATTTTTCATTACATAACTGAGAAGCTTACAACAACGACAATTACAACATTAAGAAATGCAAAATACTATTACACGAACTACAATGACAAAACACACAAACTTCAAATTCAAAGTACAGTAAAAACATTAAGATAGTTTCTACGTACACCTATCATGGTCGTGGGAAAAATCCAGCTCTAGCTGCATCAGCAACATTCTTGTTCAAGCTTCTTATTTCGATTTGTGTTTCCAGTGCATATTGAACTCCACGTTCACACATCGAAGGATTGATCCACTGCTTAAAGTAACAATAATAAATTTCGTCAGGAAAAACCTTGTGGTCCTCGTACACTTCACAACTGAAAAATCGACAACCAGCATTTTTTCGGTTTTCGAAACAACCACGACAAATTTTTCTCCACAACGGCAAATAAGGTTGGATCCTCCCGGACCTAGTGGCTCGACAACGCGCCCTTCGACCACCCTTTCTTTTCCAAGTTGTTGATTTGTTATCACTTCAATGTCATTTTCGCATTTGTCCATGGTGGAGCCTACACTTTCTTTTTCGTGTTTCGAAATGGTGAAAGAGGAAGGAGGAGGTGGTTTTTTCGTGTTTAGCTGGCATCAGAGAAGCCTCTATATATAGCGAAAACAGGATCGTCCCCAACCACATAAAATTTAAACAGTTCACTACACAAAGGAGTTAAAAAGGGTTGTCCCTAGTCAAATGAGCATTATTATTGACAATTGCCTAGAAACTTGTAGCACATCAGGCCAAAATGTATATAATATGGAGTGAGCATTTAACTTTGCATTTAAATTTATATCAGTTCTACAGTGTTCCTAAGGGGACATTTTCTGAAGTGAGCATATTGAGTAGTCATATCAGTTCAGCCACATAACGATCATACTGAGTAGTCATATCAGTTCGACCCCATAATTATCATACTGATTAGTCCCATCAGCTAAAGGGGACATCACATGCACACTGACTACATTTATCATGAGAGATTCATCACTCCTTGATTTATGGGTCATCACATGCTTCAAACCAGTCTCTTTCCTCTCTCCCTTATTAAAGACCAACGAACCTATCTTCCTCTCTTCATCACTCCCTGGTTTTGAGTAGTTCACTGTCAAAATGGCTAATTGGGCATACGATGATGATACCATGGTTCAAATGTACAATGATTATGAACGTGGTAAACAACCCACAGAAGATGTCGACTTTGTGCCTGAAACGCAAATGGGAGTCCAAGTAGATGCAGTAGAGTTCGAGTCGGAACTCTTTAGTGCAAAGCAACTAAACGTTGCAGTCCAGCGCATCGGACCAGTTCAAAAATCCCTCAATGCTCAGTTGAGGGAAGTTCTTGCTCGACAGAACCCCGATAGGTCAAGCTCTAGCATGACATGTCGTTCGGTTCTTTGCTATTGCGAAGTCGAGTGCAATGTGCTTGTTTCTAAAAGTCAAACGAATGCAAGTCGTCGGTTTTACGGTTGCAAAGCATACATTCATGCATAGAATCTCCAAGGGTTGCAGAGTTTAAGTTTTTTCATGGTACGAGCCACCTTTAACAGAGAGGGGTGTTGAGTACGCACTTAAGATAAAAGCTGAGGTTAATCGCTTGGAAAGAATGAATGTGGCAATCAAGAATGAAATGCTTCATGGGTGCTAAGGTTCATTCCGAAGCTATGGGTCGTAGTTACGTTTTATTGTTGTGTCGTGGTTATGTTGTATCGTTGGGTCTAAGTTATGTTGTATTGTTGTGTCGCGGTTATGTTTGGTCTTATTCAAGTTGTTTCGTAGGCTATTGGTTATGTTGTATCGTTGGGTCTAAGTAATGTGTTTTTATCGAATTAGACGAACGGGGTTTGTATGTTGTATGTTGTTCTTGTAAAATTGTTTATCTTGTTTAAAATATGGTTGAAAGAGTTCAATTGTGAAGGTGAGTTTTCAAAACTCGCACAAGGCGAGTTTTCAAAACTCGCCTTCGTAACGCCTCTGACCAAAACAGGTCTATGTTTGTAATTATGTTACAAACATGGCTAAATCTGTTATAATTTTCAAGAACAAGGTTGCACATGTGATTTTTCCTTTTAAAAATCAAAGTTGAATCAAAACCTAATTTTATCGAGCTAGGGGTATGCCACTGAAAACTACAATGGATCAGTTAAATACAATTTGAGAACTATGAATCATACAAAGTAAACTATGGCCACCGTTTTTGATTTAATGGAAGGAACTACATCAGAATCCTGAATAATAATAAATATTAACACTGTGTTGCGACATTCAACGTCATATGAATGGTGTCAAAGTGCGAGACATCTCACTTAAAAGCTATATGCAAATGATAATATGTTGCATTCACAATCCTATATATTTAAAGAATAGAATTGCATTAACTGTCTTTTGTTAAAGGAAATCTAGCTAGCTCCATAACGTGTTGGAATGGCACAATATAAGACTATCATCCGAATAAGTCAATGAAAAAATGTGTCATCATTTGAACAAGCTAATGAAGAATCTTACCACAATCAATGCAAGCCATTGAAGGAATTCATCGTCATTGGAACATGACAAGTACAACAATAAAAAGAGAGGAATTACGCTACAATCAATGTGCTCGTGTAATACCCTAATTTTTTTTCACATTATCCACTAGATTTAACTAGATAAATTAAATAGATTCATGTGAGGTGATAATGTAACAACAGTTCCATACCTCATATAGCAAAGAAGCCAAATTAAACGCTACAACACTGTGTCGATCGATATAGGACAATCATAGAGAAGAAATAAAATTGGAATAACTTGTTATATATCTCACAGTGCTTGGACGAAATTTGATATTAGTTATATGAGAGAAAAGGAGCAATAACTAATTAAAATATCTCAAATTCACTTAGTTATGTATAAAGGTAATGTAGTACGCATATAACGAGTCTTCATAAAATCATCTCTCAAAACACTAGAAAATAGAGAAAATATCATTGCCTAGGATCCATAGTGCCGACCAACAAAAAGAGTCCATATAACAGTATATAATACGTCAAAACTCCTTCTAGCTTGTAACATCCCATATTTTTTACCATTTAAAATTTCCGAATTTAATAAATTCATGTAATTCAATATTGAAAGAGAAATAAAATTTTGATTTTTTTTTGCAAGGATATCAACTAGAATGGAAATGGTAATGTTGATTTAGATAAATTATAACTATTTTAATTGGATTGCAACTAAATGGAATGATTGTAAATATAAAAGTTGCTATAAAAATTGGAAAGTAGGAACAATGCAAACGTTAACTACTTGGTATTGATATAGTAACAACTTGAATCAATATAATTAAGTATCATAGTTACTATATATTAAAAGTGGAAAGAGAGTGAGAAATGCTACATGCACTCACGCAGCAGGCGAGTGATGTATACTCGCTCATTTTATTGGTCAGGTAACCAATGTGGGACCCACTCTAACTATTTTTTTTAAATTATTGTGAAAAGTTGTGCTGAACCAATAAAATTAGCGAGCACACATCCACTCGCCTATTGTGCGAGTGGGTTTAGCATTTCTCATGTGGAAATTATAGAATAGTAAGGTAATAAATGAAAACAAGGAAATAAAATAAATGCTAGAAGTAAAGTGGTGAATTAATATGTAATAAATGGTATGGTTACATGGGAACGAAATTATAAACAAGATGGGAAAATCAATGTGAATCTAAATTTTGTTGTTGTCGGTAGGAAACACAAAACTATGTTTAAATTGGAGATTCTTCAATTATATATTCAATACTTAATTCAATGATGAAAATTTGAAAATAAATTACAATTACTGCACAATATTAATTACAATTAAGGTGAAGTAAGAAATGAATACAAGAAAATAGAAATTAAAGTGAGAAGCCATTTGATTATGAATTAATTTGGCAACTATTGAAATTGAATAATACTCATTTTTTAATATAACATATATATGTCTTACCAAAATATAAGAAGCTAAATTGTTATTGAAATAAGAAATTTGATAATATGCTAGTAGTGTTATGAATAATGAATGTTGAAATTAAATGGATGGCTTATGAAGACAAACAAAAATTAAGCCGCGGTTATGAGCGAAGAATACTTAATTTGTTATAAAATTTAATTCAACTAAGTAAGATAAACAAGATTAAATTAAATTGATTGTCTATAAATATAAATAAAATATAAATTCTGATAATAAATAATATATTTAGTTATGTTATGGAATTGAATTCAACTAAAAAAAAGGGGTATATAAATTAAACTAGTATATTGATTATTAGATTTATTTAACTTTTGGAGATTAATGAAAATGTATAAATAAATTTGGAAAGGACTAAATTTGTAAAATAAGCCGAATGAATTGGAATCGATATAATATGGAAACGAATGCAATTTGTGAGGTGAAAACTAATATAGTGAACATCGATGATTGTAAATGAGTCAATTAGATATAAGATAATATACATTAGTTGAATATGAATTCATTATAAGAAAATAAATGTATATAAACCTAATACACTTAAATGAATCAAATGGGAAGAGAATGAAAACAACTAATGAGCAATAAAGTGAATGCTACCGATAAATGTTAATCAGTGGTATATTGGTAAGAAAGTGGTTTAAATTTTTTTGAAATGCAATCAGGAATTTATAGCAAGTTTTTAAGACTTAAAATGAATTGATTATTTTCAAAATTAAATATTAATTTGAAATTGTTAGATAATTCAATTTTGAATGTATATCATGCATAATTTGTTCACATAACTAATATTATTAAATTTTGAATGTATATCATGCATAATTTGTTTACATAACTAACATAACTAATATAATTCAATTTTGAATTTATATCATGCATAATTTGTTCACATGACTTATATAAGACCTATATTGAACACAATAATAAAATACCTCGAACTCATTAGCCTATAAATATTTCCTTAATTTCTTTAAACCAAAATCCACTAATCACTTTTATTTTTCTAACCTGTAACCGAAATAAAACATGGTAGCATTATTCTTAAATCTTCATCAATTTAAATAAAAATGGATACTCAACGAAATCACGTGAACCTTAATCCATTGAGTTCGTATGAGGGAGAGATTGTAACAACCTGGAAAATCTGAACCAGTTTAAAAAAATTTAATTGGCTATTTTAGTGAATTTTAAGTATTTAAAATAAATATTTTAAATAATAACGATGAAATGTATGTTTGAATCGATGTTGAAAATGAATACAATTAATTTGAATTATAAACAAGGCCTGAAATGGCGCGGCAGTTCCAAATTTTCATTTCAAACTTTGATTGACTGTACCGGGTGCAAAACAAAATGGATTTGAGTGAAACCAAAAATATTTAAATCTGTTAGTGAATATCTTTTTAACGAATCTAAAAAATCGAAGTTTCGTAGCGGGGGTCAAAAGTTATGGCCAAATGAATTTTCAGAAAGGTCGCTATAGAATTTATATAGCCCGTGAAAATGGCCATTTTGCAAACGACCTCAGAATTCGACGAAACCACTTTTGTTGGATCCGGGATGTTAAATTATTGCTAGGTTTCAAATTTCATAATTTTTGAAACTCGTATGTGAGCGTGGTAGAGGAAAACGTGTTTTGGTCAATTATAGTTAAATTGGATCGACCAGAAATGGGCCATTTTTCAAACGGTCTCAGAATTCGACGAAACTAGTTTTGTTGGGACCGTATCGTCAAAACATAGCTAGATTTATTTTTTGGGAATTTTTAGAATCAGTATGTGGCCCCGGTAAATTGAAATGTACGTTCAAATCGAATATTGAATGTTTTATATTTTAATTTGAAGAGAAACTGACTGAAACCGTCGAATGGTCCTACGAAACATATCCCATTGTGTTCGGAATGGGGGTATTTAGCTAGGGATGACAGTCGTTGGGTTTGAATGGGTGTTCATGTGTGACAAGGGGTATTTTCGGATTTTCAAAATTTATAAATATAAAGAAAAAACATGATTGGGCCACATAATCTTTCTCTCTCCCTGATATACGTCGCCGCACGGCGGTAAACCCTTCATTCCTTCTATCTTCTTTTTCTTCTGATCCGCTCATCAAAATCAAACACTCCAATTGGGAAATTTGTAGAGCTCCTCGAGATCTTCAAATCCATATATAGTTTGGATTTTTTTCATTGAGTGGTTTGGGAGAACCAACGTCACGAAGTCGGAGGGTTCAAATCGTCGCCGCCGTCAGATCCGACCACCGAACTGGATCTACTCCCTGGTGCATGTGCGCCTCTCCGAGCTTTCTCACGTGGCGTTGGCCGATCGACGCGAAGCTACATGGATTTGAAGAAAAATCCAAACCTAGTTTTGAACAACTTTGAAAGGTAACGGCTGAAATTAAATTAAACTATTCTATAGCACTTTAAAGCGCTACAGTTTTTGATTTCACTGTAAAAATCATATCTTTTTCGTTTGTTGACGAAACTCAGTGAAACAAGAGACAGTGGACTCATGTGGACTTCTTCTACATTCTAGAAGAGACCGCATATTTTTCTGAGCCTTCTGCTATTTTTGGAGGAGTGGAACCCAATGTGAGATTTCTAATTTATAAACGATATGGAAAACAACGATGTATAAATTATATAGTAGATGTATGAGTTATATAAGCATTGTACACCTCATGTATAAGCGTTGTATAAGTTGTATGTTCGATGTATAAGTTATATATGCGTTGTAAAAATTATATGTGCGTTGAAATAAATTGAAGTGAATTGAAATATATTTATATACGAATATATATATATACTCCCCTCATCCACAGACCATGGACGATATTTATTGGTTGTGATATTATTTGGATTATTTGGTTGATGTGAAATTTGGTGAATAATGCGAATGGTTTTTATAAATTGTTTGTGGTTGAGAATGATTGACTGTGGTTGAAAAATACCCATTTGTGGTTGAAAAAAATTAGAATAGGATTGTGAAAATGAAAATAAAACATGCCGCCGGCGTGCGAGCTAGATGCATGAATCCCCATTGTCAAAAACCGCAAGGTTTTAAGGTAGAGCGAGGAGTCGTACTTCGATACGGTCCCGGTTTTAACTACCCTACCGTTATGCTGCCGAAATTTTCAACAACATTCATGCGTTAGAATTATTTTCATGTGTTGAAACTATACTCGTGTGTTGAATAGAAATTCATGTGTTGAATAGAAATTCATGTGCTGAATAAAAATTCATGTGTTGAACGACATTCATGTTTTGAAATAAATTGTTTTATAATAAAAATCATATTTTTATCATCTATATGAACTATATAAAATAGTCGTGTTTTGAAATAAATTGTTTTATAATAAAAATCATATTTTTATCATATATATGAACCATATAAAATAGTCGTGTTTTGAAATAAATTGTTTTACAATATAAATCACATTTTTATTATATACATGAATTGTTCAAAATAGCGAAGTGTTGAAATAAATGTTTGTTGGATAAAAATATCATTTTTATCAAATACGTAAAGTGGAAATAGTTTTGAAATCGAAGAAAGAATTATATTTATATATATTTATATAATATAATTAAAATATAGTGAATAACGACGCTATAGTTCATATTTTGAAATCGTGATTTCAAACGATTAGTGCGGGAGATCCGACCATCGGATTTTCCCAAAACCACAACCGTTGGGTTCGCCTTGGGAATATCTTTCCAATGGCACCAACTTTGTAAAGATCCAACGGTTGGATTGTCTGGAATGTTTAATTCAAATTTGAAGAAAAACAGCGCTAGAATCGATTATATATATATATGTATATAAATATAATTATATTAAATCGAATAACGACGCTGCAATTCGTATTTTGAAATCGTAACTTCAAACGATTAATGCGGGAGATCCGACCGTCGGATTTTCCCAGAACAGAAACCGTTGGATTCGTTTTGAAAAGATCTTTCTAATGATATAAATTTTGTGAAGATCCAACGGTTAGATTTTCAGATACGTATAAATCAAATCTGGAGAAAAACAGCGCCACGGCCGCGTTATGGCCTGAAGCGTCGTTTGAATGAATTGGCTATTTTTAAATAAATAAAAATAGCGATATATCATGATAAAATATTATAAACAATATGGAATGGAAATAAACTGAATTTGCTCGATTTATGTGATATTTGATGGTTGAATGTGTTTGGTGTGAAAATTACATTAAAGAACAGAATTGGTGATATCGAATAATTTAACCATTGAAATGAATTGATTTGAAATTCTAGATATACGTGAATTATTTGAAAAGGCCGAGCTAATTCTCATTTCAAATAATTGATCGACGAGTGAAAGTCGAAGATATGAAGACGGTGCAAGACCGATGATCTTCACATCGAATGGAGGGGTGCTACTGATGCTCATGATAGGAGAGCTACCTTGACGGGGTTGAAGTAGTTGCCACCCGGACGTACTTGCTGATTGTACGGATATGCGAGGTAATGAGTGCCTCTGGTTTCGTTCAGACCCAGAACGAACATGTAAATGGACCGTGTGTCTGACATTGGATTTTGTTCTGTGCTGACTGATCTCTATTAAATATATATTTGTTTGGCGGCGGAGAATTTATTCTCTTGCTTAACGCCCTTCTCTGAGACGTACGAGCCCAGAGGTTATATATCGATAGAAATCAGTCGCACGGAGTGAATTGCCTGTGTGGCATGCCTAAGTAGTAGATGATCAAGGCTTCTGTTGAAAAGCAAAGTCTTGTGGTTGATGATCAAAGCACGGCCTGTGTGGCATGGCTTTGTGTATAGCGTTGTTTCGCGAGCCTCACACCCCGGTATGAGCCCGAAACGAGAGACGGACATCAGGGAGGACATGCGTTTCCTTCTAGCTAGGAGTGGTGCTTTGGGTTTAACACGCCCGGGTATTTCACTTATGTGGATGATGGAAAGCGAGGCCTCGGTTTGCTTCGGTCTCTTCGGAGCCGATGGTGTGGTCAGATAAGACCAGTTTACACCCCATAGGGCAGGGAAACGTAGTGTTCAGGAATTTTAATCCACATCGATGGACCGGCCCTGACGATCCAAGGGCCCACCTGTGTCTGGGTCCTGAGACATGGGCAAGATTGTCTCGAATCAGTAAGGACTATCTTTTGCCTTGGTTCATGGTGGAAATCCAATTTCCAAATACGACATCGTGCGGTTTTGATTGTATATATATATATATATATGTGGCGACATGATATATGGTACCCATGTCGTCTATGATTGATAGTTATGACTGAAATTGTTTTTGAAACATATATACGCTAGTAATAATATTAAATGATTTGTTTTGCTTGTATCAAGCATATTTTGGCCATTATAAGGTAAAACTTTATCCTCTGGTTTGTGTTGCATTGTGTGATGGGGATTGAGTCTTATAATGGCTTCATTTTTATAAAAAGCATTGCGATGTTTAAAAGAATTATTTATTTTAAAGCACTGGCAATCCAATGGAGTAAACTCGTTCCGCGAAAGTGGCATGGTCCTCTGATTAGCCATACTTGAAAATGTGTTAAGTAGATTTCTCATACCAGTCCCATGACCGACTCGTAGTTTGTTTCACTTGCAAACTCGGGTGCCCCTTTTTCTACACGGGCAGCCTTGTATTCAGGTTTTATCAGGCTCTTTCTGGATAGCTGGAGCTGAAGATGGATTCTATCATTTATCTCTTTTTATGTTGTTCAGCTCCTGTTGTACATATTATGTTTTCTTCTCTGCTGTAGACATTTTATGTATAGCTGAACTGTATTTGTTCTAAGTATGATCCTATATACTGTGTAACTCTGATGATTATATTTATCCAGTGTATTCTATTGTACATTATCTGGTGTATTTAATTATTTATGTTCAGCTGTTATCTGTTTATGTGTTATATTCCAAAGATTACCCTTGCACCGTCTCATCGGGAATGGGGTCGTCACAAACGTGGTATCAGAGCTTTGGTTAAGCTTAGTTCTGGAATATAACATATGAACGAACTAGTCAGAAATAGAACCAGAAGTGTTCTAGGACGAGTAACTCATTACAGGTAGGATCAGTAATATCCTAGTATGAGTATAGCAGAATGAAATACGCCCTGATAGGCACATTTACATTCAACTATATGTCTCTATGCTTTATAATATCTTTTCTGTTGACCTGACACTTGGTCTACTATTTGCAGAAGTATTAGAAAATGAGTACCAGAAACATAAGAAGTAATACTGACCCAGAAGTAGAAGCTCTATTTATGAAATATAGAAATCTGGGTGGAGTATCGTTCACAGGTAATGAATCTACTATTCAAACACAAGCATGGGTGCGCTCTGTTGAGAAAATCTTTGAAGGATCAAACCTTCGGGATGACCAGAAAAGATTTATAGCATCTTGGGAACTCAAAGACGAGGCTTTGTTCTGGTGGGATTCGATTGTTAAAGATAATCCAGAAGGTGATATCACCTGGGGTAGATTCAAAGAGCTTTTCAGTGAAAAATTTATTCCTCTAGAAGCAACTGAGTGGTTATGTGAGGAATTCTACTATTTGATACAAGGAGATATGAATATCCCAGAATATCATAAGAGATTCAATGAACTTTCTCATTTTGCTCCGCATCTGATTCAAGATCCAAAGTGGAAGAATCTGAGGTTTATTAATGATCTTCAAAGAAAATACCAGAATAAAGTAATGGGGTATGTGAAGCTTCCTTTTTCTGAAATGATATACATAGCTTACCAGTATGAGGATCTTGACAGGAAAGGTATGTTGCGAGACGAAGAGGAAGTCAGTTCTAGCAGCAAAAGGAGAACTGAAACTGATAGCCTAGAGACGAGTACACAGCCTGAGGACAGTACGACGTCTAGGGTCAGAAAGAAGCCTAGATTCAATGAAGAAAAGGTTATATCTGAGAAAGGACCAGAGACGACTGCAATATGCAATACTTGCAAAAGGCCAGGGCATTTTCAAGGGAATTGCAAATCCTCGAGGAAGGAAAGAAATGTGGGATCAAAATCCAGTAAGAAGGGTCGAGAGAATAGGAAATGTAATCTTTGCCATCAGGCTGGGCATATTGCGAAGAATTGCCAACTATCACCAAAATATGAAATGGTACAGGTAAATAAAGTGGCAGAAGTTCCTGGATCCTCATCCGGCCAGGAAAGGCCAGATGTCTTAGAAGGCACGCTTACTATCAAAAACATTCCAGTTAAAGTACTGTTTGATACAGGCGTGTCGCGAAGCTTTGTTGCAAAGAACGCGGTTAAGAAACTAGACTTGAATTTGAAAAAGCTCAGAGAACCCATAACTGTTCATAATCCAGTTGGGGGTTCTGTCGATCTTAGTTGGGTTTGTGGGGTTCCAGTTTCTTTTTCCTGCAACCGATTCCCTACTATTGCGATTGTCATGAATTTTACAAAGTTTGATCTGATTCTGGGAATGGATTGGTTAACCAAGTATGAAGCTAAGGTTAAATGCGCCGACAGAGTCGTAAGGGCGAAAATTAAATCAGGAAATTATATAACCATTCCATGTGAAGGTTCGAATTCTGACAGAAAAGACTTCTGGGCAGCATTGGATGTTTCTCCTGCTCAAACAGAACCTGTTCCTGTCATTACAGAGAATATTCAGGTCGACATTGCAAATATTGCAGTTGTCAAGAACTATGTGGATGTGTTCGAAGAAGTTGTTAGCTTACCTCAACAGAGATAAATTGATTTTAAAATCTCTTTAGTTCCGAATGCAAGGCCAGTATTTCACGCTATTCAAAGAAAGACCTTGAAGGAGAAAGAAGAGTTAGACAATCAAACTAGACAGCTTGTATGGAAAGGTCTGATCATGCCTAGTTTCTCTGATTGGGGAGCAGCAGTTGTATTTGTCCCAAAGTCAGACGGTACTCTCAGATTATGTGTAGACTATCGTGACTTGAATAAGCAGACACTGAAGAACAAATATCCGTTGTCGCGGATTGATGATTTATTGGACCGATTGAATGGAGCACAAGTGTTTTCACGAATGGACTTAGCTACAGGTTTCCATCAGCTTCGTATTGCCGAAGAGTGTGTTCCTTTGACAGCATTCATAGGTCCAGACCTATTCTATGAGTGGTTAGTAATGCCATTCGGCTTATGTAACGCTCCAGCCTATTTTGTCGATCTAATGAATCGGGTATTTAGAGGAGTATTGAATAAATTCGTTCTTGTCTTCATTGATGATATTCTAATCTTCTCTAAATCATAAAGCAAACACGAAAAACATTTGGAACAAGTATTAGAAATTCTCAGAAAGAATGTTTTAAAAGCAAAATTTTCCAAGTGTATATTCTGGCGAGAAGAAGTCAAATTTCTTGGCCACGTCGTGTCAAAAGAAGGAATTTCAGTGGATCCCAGTAAAATTACTACTATTCAGAATTGGAAACAGCCTACGCCCACAGAAGTCAGAAGTTTTCTCGGGTTAGCCAGTTATTATCGAAAATTCATTAAAGATTTCGCGAAGACATCTTGTTCCTTAACGAAGCTGACTAAGAAACATTCGAGATTCAATTGGACTTCAGAATGTGAGGAAGCTTTCCAGAAGCTGAAATTAAAACTGACGACCGCTCCAGTGTTAACAATAATAGATGACAATGAGGACTTGAAAATCTGGACTGACGCATCTAGAGAAGGCCTTGGTGCAGTGTTAATGCAAAGAGGTCAAGTGATTGCTTATGCTAGCCGTCAGCTGAAACCGCATGAGAAGAATTACGTTACTCATGATCTTGAGTTGTTATCCATCGTATTCGCTTTGAAAATCTGGAGGCACTACCTTTTGGGTGAGAAATTTGAACTATATATAGACCATCAGTCATTGAAATATCTGTTCACCCAGAAAGACTTAAATCCGAGGCAGCAACGTTGGCTAGAACTTCTTGCGGCATACGATTTTGAGATTTTGTACACTCCAGGGAAAGCCAATGTTGTAGCTGATGCGCTGAGTAGAAAGAATGTAATAATCGCCAGTTTTATCATTACGACGTCTTTGATTGATAAAATATCTGCTCTTCAGAAGGATGATCACTTCATTCAAAGAATCAAAGAAAGAATACAGAAAGGCGAGATCTTGAGTTTTCAGATAGATGACGAGAGAATCCTAAGGTTGAAAGGCTGAATATGTGTGCCGAACATTGCTGAACTTCGAAGAGAAGTATTGGATGAATGTCACAAAGCCAAGCTTAGTATCCATCCAGGGGTGAGCAAGATGTATAATGATATCAAACGCACTTTCTGGTGGAGATCTATGAAATGAGACATCTCCTTATATGTTAGTCGGTGTACTACTTGTCAGCAAATCAAAATCGATCAGCAGAAGCACGCTGGATTGTTGCAACCTTTGGAAGTTCCAGGTGGGATGTGGGAACAGATTTCTATGGATTTCATAGATGGTTTTCCCAAAACCAGAAAAGGAAATGACAGTATTTGGGTGATCGTGGATCGCTTTACGAAGACCGCTCATTTCATACCTGTCAAATCGAATAGAACTGCTCAAAGTCTAGCGCAGATTTATTTCAAAGAAATTGTTAGACTGCACGGAGTTCCCATGAGCATCGTTAGTGATCGTGACCCGATTTTTGCTAGTAAATTCTGGGAAGCATTCCAAGCAGAATTGGGAATGAAACTGAAGTTGAGCACCGCATATCATCCTCAAACAGATGGCCATACTGAGAGGGTGAATCATATTCTGGAAGATCTATTGCGGGCTTGTATTCTTGATTTTGCCGGATCGTGGGAAGACCATTTACATTTGGCTGAATTCTCATATAATAACAGCTACCAGGCGAGCCTGAAAAAGTCTCCATTCGAAGTATTGTATGGTAGACCGTGTCGATCTCCTACTTGATGGGTTGAACCAGGTAATAGACTTGTATTAGGGCCTGATATGATTCGCGATGTTGCAGACAAAGTTGATTTCGTTAAGAAACGATTACTAGCCGCTCAAAGCCGACAGAAAAGCTATGTAGATAAGAGAAGAAGAGATATATCATTTTCTGTTGGCGACTATGTTTATTAGAAGGTATCTCCGATGAGAGGAGTTATCCGTTTCGGTAAAACAGGGAAATTGGCACCCAAATTCATTGGTTCGTTTCCTATTCTTGAACGGATTGGAACTCTCGCATATAAGGTTCAATTGCCTAATTGGTTGCCTGGAGTGCATGATGTATTTCACGTATCTCAACTTCGAAAGCACGTTCATGATCCAGACTTGATCGTGGAAGAAGAAGCGCAACAAGATATAGAAATCACTCCAGAATTGGCAGTTAGGAGAGAGCCGCTAAAGATAATTGGCAAAGACACCAAAGAGCTGTGGAACAAAAAGGTTCACTTAGTCAAAGTGCAATGGAGTGGAGATCCGCGAGATTGTACTTGGGTAACGGAGGAGAGCGTTAAGAAATCCTATCCTAAGTGCAGGGTGGATATCTCTGATTGACTCTAGTGCAAGGTACATTTACAATATTTTACATTTCCATTATGTTCTCCGCTTTGCTATTGTTTCTTTGCATGGATGTAAACCTTTTGATTATATAGCTGAATGATTTAAAAGAGTATATGAATTAATAGATACATTTATGAAAAGTTAAAAACAAATTAATTGTTGTTTGTGTTGTGTGATAGTTGATTTGATTGATTAAATTATTAGAACGATAGTTAATTTAATCAATAAGCGAATGAACGGTAGAATTTATTCGATTAAATCACACATTGAACTGAGTTAAAAATAGATAGAACCATATACATGTGCATTATATATGTTTGAATAGGTAAATGGATTAGCTGTTGAGTAAATATTTTATTTACGTGCCCGACAAATAGGTAAACCTTAATGAGTTGGATGCGCAATTTTATTATTATATCAACTCCTGTGAATGCCATTGGATGCGGAGTGTTGGTTGTTCTGTGTGTAATAATAAACGTCGCCATAGGATAATAACAATTAATTTTGAACTACACTACATGGCATACTTCTTCAAGATAGGCATACTTCATCATATACCACATAAGCATTTGGAGCTTGTGTGACGAGGTTGAAGATTTACCGTACGAGAGAGAGGCTTATATGGTGATGACTATATATTGCAGGTTGAACTGATGACTGATATGGACCATATAAAATAAAATGGTAAATTGCCAGATTAATAGAAAAACCCCACACAGGTATGGAGTTGACAATAATCACGTCCCTCTAGTTATTAGATACGGAACATGGATTATTTATTTCCTACATGGGACGAGGTGATGAGAATTTATTCTCTGGAGTAATTAAAAATACACACTCCCTCAAGCTTAGACAGGGTGACGAGAATTTATTCTCTGGAGTTATTATCTATACACGCTCCCCTGTAAACACTAGAATATATCACTATAAATATGTGTATGCTTTATAGGATTTAATGGGTACCTAATACGGCCTAATAAATTTCCAAACCCCTCCCCGTACAAAGGAGGTTATGGCGAAATTTTTCGAAAATTCCCGGTGTTAGCCAAATTTTTGAAGAATTTGAAAATTCTCAGAAACTGGAAAGTTGGAGAATGGAAGCCAGATTGAAAGTAGAGTTGATTAATCAAACCACTTTCGACTTTGTCCCTTTTCGGGGACGAAAAGTTCTAAGTGGGGGAGATTGTAACAACCCGGAAAATCTGAACCAGTTTAAAAAATTTAAATTGGCTATTTTAGTGAATTTTAAGTATTTAAAATAAATATTTTAAATAATAACGATGAAATGTATGTTTGATCAATGTTGAAAATGAATATAATTAATTTGAATTATAAACAAGGCCTGAAATGGCGCGGTAGTTCCAAATTTTCATTTCAAACTTTGACTGACTGTACCGGGTGCAAAACAAAACGGATTTGAGTGAAAACAAAAATATTTAAATCTGTAGTGAATATCTTTTTAACGAATCTGAAAAATCGAAGTTTCGTAGAGGGAGTCAAAAGTTATGGCCAAATGAATTTTCAGAAAGGTCGCTAAAGAATTTATATAGCCCGTGAAAATGGCCATTTTGTAAACGACCTCGGAATTCGACGAACCACTTTTGTTGGATCCGGGATGTTAAATTATTGCTAGGTTTCAAATTTCACCATTTTTGAAGCTCGTATGTGAGCGTGGCAATGGAAAACGTGTTTTGGTCAGTTACAGTTAAATTGGATCGACCAGAAATGGGCCATTTTTCAAACAGTCTCAGAATTCGACGAAACTTGTTTTGTTGGGACCGTATTGTCAAAACATAACTAGATTTATTTTTCGGGAAGTTTTAGAATCAGTATGTGGCCCCAGTAAATTGAAATGTACGTTCAAATCGAATATTGAATGTTTTATATTTTAATTTGAAGAGAAACTGAATGAAACAGTCGAATGGGCCTGCGAAACATATCCCATTGTGTTTGGAATGGGGGTATTTAGCTAGGGACGACAGTCATTGGGTTTGATTTGGTGTTCGTGTGTGACAAGGGGTATTTTTGGATTTTTAAAATTTATAATTATAAAGAAAAAACATGATTGGGCGACATAATCTTTCTCTCTCCCCGATATACGTCGACGCACGGTGGTAAACCCTTCATTCCTTCTCTCTTCTTTTTCTTCTGATCCGCGCATCAAAATCAAACCCTCCAGTTGGGAAATTTGTAGAGCTCCTCGAGATCTTCAAATCCGTATATAATTTGGATTTTTTCATTGAGTGGTTTGGGAGAACCAACGTCACGAAGTCGGAGGGTTCAAATCGCCGCCGTCGTCAGATCTGACCACCGAACAGGACCTCCTCCCTGGTGCACGTGCGCCTCTCCGAGCACTCTCACGTGGCGTCGGCCGATCGATGCGAAGCTACACGAATTTGAAGAAAAATCCAATCCTAGTTTTGAACAACTTTGAAAGGTAACGGCTGAAATTAAATTAAACTATTCTATAGCACTTTAAAGCACTACGGTTTTTGATTTCACTGTAAAAATCATATCTTTTTCGTTTGTTGACGAAATTCAGTGAAACAAGAGACAGTGGACTCGTGTGGACGTCTTCTACATTCTAGAAGAGACTGCATATATTTCTGAGCCTTCTACTATTTTTGGTGGAGTGGAACCCAATGTGAGATTTCTAATTTATAAACGATATGGAAAACAACGATGTATAAATTATATAGTCGATGTATGAGTTATATAAGCGTTGTACACCTCATGTATAAGCATTGTATAAGTTGTATGTTCGATGTATAAGTTATATATGCGTTGTAAAATTTATATGTGCGTTGAAATAAATTGAAGTGAATTGAAATATATTTATATACGAATATATATACTCCCCTCATCCACAGACCATGGACGATATTTATTGGTTGTGATATTGTTTGGATTATTTGGTTGATGTGAAATTTGGTGAATAATGCGAATGGTTGTTATCAATTGTTTGTGGTTGAGAATGATTGACTGTGGTTGAAAAATACCCATTTGTGGTTGAAACAAAGTAGAATAGGATTGTGGAAATGAAAATAAAACATGTCGCCTACTTGCGAACTAGATGCATGAATCCCCATTGTCAAAAACTGCAAGGTTTTAAGGTAGAGCGAGGAGCCGTACTTCGATACGGTCCCGGTTTTAACTACCCTGCCGTTATGCTGCTGAAATTTTCAATAATATTCATGCGTTAGAATTATTTTCATGTGTTGAAACTATATTCGTGTGCTGAATAAAAATTCATGTGTTGAATAGAAATTCATGTGTTGAATAGAAATTCATGTGTTGAACGACATTCATGTTTTGAAATAAATTGTTTTATAATAAAAATCATATTTTTACCATCAATATGAACTATATAAAATAGTCGTGTTTTGAAATAAATTGTTTTATAATAAAAATCATATTTTTATCATATATATGAACCATATAAAATAGTCGTGTTTTGAAATAAATTGTTTTGCAATAAAAATCACATTTTTATTATATACATGAATTGTTAAAAATAGCGAAGTGTTGAAATAAATGTATGTTGGATAAAAATATCATTTTTATCAAATATGTAAAGTGGAAATAGTTTTGAAATCGAAGAAAGAATTATATTTATATATATTTATATAATATAATTAAAATATAGTGAATAACGACGCTGCAGTTCGTATTTTGAAATCGTGATTTCAAATGATTAGTGCGGGAGATTCGACCATTGGATTTTCCCGAAACCACAACCGTTGGGTTCGCCTTAGGAATATATTTCCAACGGCACCAACTTTGTAAAGATCCAACGGTTGGATTGTCTAGAATGTTTAATTCAAATTTGAAGAAAAACAGCGCCAGAATCGATTATATATATATATATATATATAATTATATTAAATCGAATAACGATGCTGCAATTCGTATTTTGAAATCGTAACTTCAAACGATTAATGCGGGAGATCCGACCGTTGGATTTTCCCAAAACTGAAACCGTTGGATTCGTTTTGAAAAGATCTTTCTAATGATATAAATTTTGTGAAGATCCAACGGTTAGATTTTCAGATATGTGTAAATCAAATCTGGAGAAAAACAGTGCCACGGCCGCGTTATGGCCTGAAGCGTCGTTTGAATGAATTGGCTATTTTTAAATAAATAAAAATAGCGATAAATCATTATAAAATATTATAAACGATATAGAATGGAAATAAACTGAATTTGCTCAATTTATGTGATATTTGATGGTTGAATGTGTTTGGTATGAAAATTACATTAAAGAACAGAATTGGTGATGTCGAATAATTTGACCATTGAAATGAATTGATTTGTAATTCTAGATATACGTGAATTATTTGAAAAGGATGAGTTAATTCTCATTTCAAATAATTGATCAACGAGTGAAAGTCGAAGATATGAAGACGGTGCAAGACCGATGATCTTCACGTCGAATGGAGGGGCGCTGCAGATGCTCATGATAGGAGTAGCTACCTTGACGGGGTTGAAGTAGTAGCCACCCGGATGCACTTGTTGATTGTACGGATATGCGAGGTATTGAGTGCCTCCAGTTTCGTTCAGACCCAGAATGAACGTGTAAATGGACTATGTGTCTGACATTGGATTTTGTTCTGTGCTGATTGATCTTTATTAAATAAGTATCTGTTTGGCGGCGGAGAATTTATTCTCTTGCTCAACGCCCTTCTCTGAGACGTACGAGCCCAGAGGTTATATATCAATAGAAATCAGTCGCACGGAGTGAATTGCCTGTGTGGCATGCCTAAGTGGTAGATGATCAAGGCTTGTGCTGAAAAGCAAAGTCTTGTGGTTGATGATCAAAGCACGGCCTGTGTGGCATGGCTTTGTGTATAGCGTTGTTTCGCGAGCCTCACACCCGGTATGAGCCAGAAACGGGAGACAGACATCAGGGAGGACATGCGTTTCCTTCTAGCTAGGAGTGGTGCTTTGGGTTTTACACGCCTGGGTATTTTACTTATGTGGATGATGGAAAGCGAGGCCTCGGTTTGCTTCGGTCTCTTCGGAGCCGATGGTGTGGTCAGATAAGACCAGTTTATGCCCCATAGGGCGGGGAAACACAGTGTTCAGGAATTTTAATCCACATCGGTGGACCGGCCCTGACGAACCAATGGCCCACCTATGTCTGGGTCCTGAGACATGGGATAGATTGTCTCAAATTGGTAAGGACTATCTTTTGCCTTGGTTCATGGTGGAAATCCAATTTCCAAATATGACATCGTGCGGTTTTGATTGTGTGTGTGTATATATATATATGGCGACATGATATATGGTACCCATGTCGTCTATGATTGATAGTTATGATTGAAATTGTTTTTGAAACATATATACACTAGCAATAATATCAAATGATTTGTTTTGCTCGTACAAGCATATTTTGGCCATTATAAGGTAAAACTCTATCCTCTAGTTTGTGTTGCTTTGTGTGATGGGAACTGAGTCTTATATTGGCTTCATTTTTATAAAAAGCATTGCGATGTTTAAAAGAATTATTTGTTTTAAAGCACTGGCAATCCAATGGAGTAAACCCGTTCCGCGAAAGTGGCATGGTCCTGTGATTAGCCATACTTGAAAATGTGTTAAGTAGATTTCTCATACCAGTCTCATGACCGACTCGTAGTTTGTTTCACTTGCAAACTCGGGTGCCCCTTTTTCTACACGGGCAGCCTTGTATTCAGGTTTTATCAGGCTCTTTCTGGATAGCTGGAGCTGAAGATGGATTCTATCATTCATCTCTTTTTATGTTGTTCAGCTCCTGTTGTACATATTATGTTTTCTTCTCCGCTGTAGACATTTTATGTATAGCTGAACTGTATTTGTTGTAAGTATGATCCTATATACTGTGTAACTCTGATGATTATATTTATCTAGTGTATTCTATTGTACATTATCTGGTGTATTTAATTATTTATGTTCTGTTGTTAACTGTTTATATGTTACATTCCAAAGATTACCCTTGCACCGTCTCATCGGGAATGGGGTCGTCACAGAGATTCTCGATGGTGTGCAAATTTTAAGATGTGATCAGGATTAGGAGATCGACATGTTCATGTCGTGGTGGCTTATTTTTTAGGGTTCATATCTTTTGTTAATACAAGGATTGATTCGCGATTTAAATATCGTATTCGAGTTCGTAAGCTGAAATAGCATCGGATGAAAAAATTTAAGGAGAATCGATGGATAAAGATGTCGATACCTATAGCATTAGGCATGAATAACACCTGGAAACACGATATTATTGTCATGACTGAGTTGGTCGGGTTGGTGATGTTTTGGTAGAGGTTGCAAAGAGAAGAATATAATAGTGAAATCAGTGCGGCATTTCGTAAAGAGATAGGCATGGATGGTGGAAGTGAAGGGGTTGTTTTTGGACATGGGTGGTTCGAAATTTGCTGTAACTACATTTTAGGTGGGAGAGAAGAACGATGATGTAGCATTTATTTGAGGTGAGAAAGTGTTGTTTGTTTCATTTTAATTTAATTACAAATTCATATAACGTGTAACATGCATAACATTTTCATAGGAACTCAGTTTGACACGCGGTTTGTCGTATTGGAATCGTATTGACGAGCTCTTCACGATGGTGTCGGTTTGGATGTATTCTAAGACTATGAAATTTTGGGCTTTATTTATGGCTTAAAACCAAGGTGAATGATTAAACCCACTCACACCTAGCTAAAATATTTGATTGGTAGCTAAATTAAATTCATGTTATGATATGATTGTATTGTTTGTTATTTGATTGTTTAAATCGCTTATTTGTGTTAATCTACATAGGCAATATAATTTAGTTTACTTGTTAATATAAATTGTACGGTTAGAATTTATTTTCTATTTTAAAAACCTCATACCTGATGACTAATAAACTAATATTATATTGAACTTCTTAGATGTATTGAATTTGATGGATGCATTGGATTTATATATCTGATGTACTCGGGTGCAATTCATCTTGTTATTGACCTTGTTTATATATACCTATTGATTACGTTGATTAATCCCAACCATTACCCTAGATGTTATGGGCATCAAATAAACCCGGATTAATATTGAAAATGAACTAAGAACATATGTCGAAATGATAAATACCAATGACTCTGATTTGGATTGAACTGATATATATCCTTTCCCAAAATACAAAAATTAAATTTTAAGTTTTATTTGGCCATAGGATAGAAAATTAAATACGGGCACCGATTGGTTAAATAAATTTTGATTAAACTTTGAATTTTGAAATATTGTTTTAAAAGCAGTATAAGTGAGATTTTATAGATTGATTTTCTTCAAAATTGGACTTTAAAATTTTGGAATTTAAAGTTATATGATTATTGTTATTATTATTATTTTTGGTTGTATATCGAAGCTGAAGATTTGTAATTTAGCATGAATTGAACCTATTGAAATTAAATTGTTTAAAAATATAAACAATTGTCCATCTTTGAAATTTACTTTAAATTAATCCCATTTAAAGTAATATTTGATTTGTGAACTCCAGATTTGCTACAAACTGAAATGATTCCAAATGAGAATTCTATGTTAAAACTTTAAAAATTTAAATCAGATTGTCTAAATTTAATTGAATAAAAAAATGAATCCAACTGAAATACTGAAACTGAGGTGCATTGATTTGAAATTGAAACATGACTTCAAGTTATTTGGAAGGAACAATACCAATTCCAATTATAATAGTTTAAACCATTTTATAAGCTATTTTACTAAATATTTATTTTATTTTATAAACTATACTATTTAATATATATTGATGTTGCACTATCTTTATAAACTATTTTTTAAAAACTTATATATATTTACTATTTAAATGAACTGTTTTATTAACCAATTATCTATATTATAAACTACTTTATATTTTACTACATATATATGTATTTTACAAAAAAATTATAAAAACTATTTTTATATTTAAAATTTTAATATCTAATTATTTATTTCCTAACTATTATATATATATATATTTCTAAATTATTTTAACATAATTTTCTACTATTTAAATATTCAAATTATTTGGAATTGGGATTATTTCAAGATTCTAAGTTTGGTTTTAAATGGAGATTTTAATATGAAAATATTCTATCTTTTAGTATTGAAACGAGTTTGAAGCAAAACATGATATTTTGATATGAAGTATGAATCTCTTTGAAGTGTAAATGAAAAGCCGATGTGGAAATATAAACATTTGGTTGTTAAAAAGACCGAGATCAGGTATTGTCACAATCTCTTCCAATACCGAAAACCACTTTAAAAATTGTGTACGTGGTGGAAAATCCAGAATAAAGTAGGTTGTTTTGGCGATCGCTACTGGAATGAAGTAAGAGAACAATGATGGATGTCCTTGACCTTCGGGTCATAATTTAAATGACTAAAACAGGGCAATACCGGACTAAGTGGGGTTAACTACCTCCATTGGCAACACTTCTTCCTTTATTACAATAGTCCCTCAATTGATTTGATTCGAAAGATGCACATCCTTGATTTGGGAGTGTTGTTCAAGGTGGGTGGTAGTCACGTCTATGCGTTACCACCAGTCTGGGCGTGCAACTAGTATATTCCTACTCTGGGCATTCCTCGTGTGCCTTGTTATATTATCCTGATCAATCCCCCTACGATTTTGATTTGACGTTGTGCCCATGGAGTGCTTCCTGATGCCACCAAGTTACGGTGGGTTTACAGTACTGTATAAACAACAGCGTTTATAAATAGCGTAAGAGTAAAAATGTAATCCCGGTTATGCTATTTTAATATTTTATATTTAACCATAGACACTATTATAATAGCGTATTATATTATACATATATATATAGTATCTAGTTTAACTGATCCTTAGGAGATGGAAATTCCCATAACATCTCTTAACTATTGCACACATATTGTCACATGAATTTGATTTAACTGATATAAGAGTGTTTTAGTTCTAATATGAGTGTTTTTGTCTTTCATTTGTGCTTGGGTCAGCTTGAGTTTTCAGTTATCGAAGACAACGTAAGAACATGAAGATGGAGCTCAACAGACGTATTTATTATTACTATTCCGCTACAAATATTGGTATGCATATGATAGTTAAATTTGATAATTGTTGTAAAATATAATCAAATGTATGTTTTAACAGCTTCATGAATTGTTATTTAATTATTATATTTTGTTCTTCCATTGTGAGATTATGTGATTGTTTTTGTTCTTTCTTCTTTCTTCTTTCTTCATTTTTTATAATAATCCTAACAACTATCTATATTTTAGATTTGTTTGAGTCGACATGTGAGGATCGTTGTCGATTTAAACAGTCAAAAAATCCAGGTAGTTGCATAGCTCACCCTCAAAACAACAGTTTCACCTAGATCTATCGCCTATTCTACTCATTTAAGAGTACCTAAGATAATAATAAACATAAAAATAAAATCTTGGATCAGATAATTGACTATTGTAAACCTATCCAAGAAAGAAATCATGATAACTGCTGCATCCATTAAATAAAATCTAGCTATCATCCTCTATATGGCTTGAATATATGATGACTTGTATGACCATCTTAAAATGACCAAGACCAATGAAAATACCAATTTTTATCGTGTACCTTTAGAGTCCAAAATTTAGTACATGTCACTCGGCCCCAAGGTAGACACTAAACCAATATAGCAGTCCAAGGTATACTGATCCTTGGTACCAATCCATCAATGTCTCTAATATATTACACCTTTGCTTCGAGTACAACATGAACACTTTTAATTATCCATTAGCATTCCGAAATATCTAAACCTTCTCTGCTCTACTTTGTACAATGGGTCCTACTCCCTCAGTCCAACCGAAGAAACACAGCTTCATAATGTTGTTATACCACCATTCCTCTCAATGTAAATAGACCACCACCTCAAGCATATCCCACTGAATATCTAAATCCATCCCTAAGATTTGCATGTCCACAATAGCCACCATATCATGACTCGGTACCAAGCCTTCGAGAAGACTCATAGGTGTGTTATTTAGCGAAATTCCTCCTTCTTATGCTTACATACTTACTACTCATCCCTGATGCCAAAGACCTTGGGTCTATCATCCGAAGCATATTGGCCTTCTCTTCCAAGCATCATGCTTCAAATCATAGAACTCAACTCGTCAGACCCTTTTAAGCCTAGCCAATTTTCAACACCAAGCCATAAAACCGTTCCTTGAATCATTCCTTAGCCATCCAAAGAATCATTAATCCATAACCATCGCTCAGTTAACTCAGTCTCGAGTCATCTATGATGACTCGATATTGATTCGTCGCTTAAACACCAAATGACATATTTGTTTTCATTCTTCTTCATGATTAACTCCAGAGCATATCCTTTAGGGTTTGTCTGATTCTAACCAAATTAGCATATTATGATCAATTCTCTAATCAAATAGCTTATGCAATCGCAATACTAACTAAGAACATCAAAGTATAACATCCAAACAATTATAGCAATATTCATCCAATCAAACATAGGTGATATTATAATTAAATTAAGCAATCACTTTGGAATCATGGATCTGCCTAAAAAAGAATTTACATACATAAATGATTTCCAAGCAATTCCTAGATTTTATGCGTATTAAAATGTAAGTCGGAATAAATTAGGTTTTAATTAGAAAAATTATGTTAGACCTGATAAAATTCATGTCAATTTTTGCAATTATGGAATATAATCATTAATCCTAACATATAATTCTACATAGCATTCACGGGAAATCCCTTTACCATATCTATTTTAGAAAACACCCTAGCCCTGTGTAATTGATGAAAGAGGTCATCAATTCACGAAAGTGGATGCTTGTTCTTTGTTATCACATGATTTAGATCACGGTGGTCCATACATAACCACAAAGAGCCATTGTCCTTAATTGCAAACACAATGGTTACATACAACTCAAATGTGCTTGTATGAATGAATCCTTTCCTCGATAGGTCATTTACTTACGCCTTTAATTCCTACTACTCTTTAGGAATCATATGCCTCAAAGGTATACCTATAGGTCTAGATTACTTCACAAAGTTGATCGGAAACTCGATCTCTCTTTGATATCAATCCTTATACTTCCTCAAAGATATTCAGATACTCTCAAATCTTCCCATGAAAATTCTAGTAAATATATAAAGCTAACCACACTGCATCTTGTTGTAGGCATCCTGCAACTACCATTTGTCCTTCCATATAGCCGACTATCACCTCCAGCTTCTCGCAATCCACTGTTGCTACATACGTCTAAGTCGTTTATTTCCAAAATAATGTCGAATCCATCAAATTTAAAATAAGTCAATCACGAGAAAAAAGAATCCATTACTTGATAACACTAGGCTATCACCAACAATGTAAAAACTTATAGAGCCATTAATAATGTTTGATCTACTACTCAATTTCTAGTTCGAGTTAATTTACTAAATCACTACATATGAAAGAATATGAAGAAGCGATATCAAAAAAAATCTAATACAAACATCACGAATGGGAAGCATATGTTGCATGATAACTCTCTTTCCTTTGTTTTTGGAGCAATTAACAAAGTAAGGAATGGTTCAAAGCATGTGCCTTCATAATCTTTTTATCATTTATCGATTCTAGACAGTCATTCTTTAAGTGCCCTAACTCATCACAATTGTAGCATTTCTTTTCCTTGGTAGCTTTCCAATCATTAATCAAGTGACCCTTCTTATATCTAGAACAAGTTGAATCATACTTTCCTTTCTTCTGTCATCCTTTTCCTTGCGGTTATTTTCTTTTTCTATTCTACTTTCGTCTTGCCTCCATTGTTCTATTGCAACTTCGACTCTTACTTCTCAATAGATACGACAACTATATCTTCAGTTTTAGGATAAAGGTTCTCATGCCTAAGCATCTTTTCAAGAAACTATTCAAATAGTTTGTAATAGATCAGTTTGTTACTCCATAAGACAATCATCAAGTCCTATAACGAACTTCTCATTCTTCCACAATGGAGTGCTGATGAATGAAATCTCACACTTTAAAATCTGTTACATACTCCAAAACAGTTATCTCACCCTACTCCAGATCTACAAACATCCAAAATAGTATGGACTTCTAGGTCGTTGGTATAAACTTCTCCTCGTACCTTGCCATTAACTGAACCAATGAGAAAGGGTCATTTGGAATAGAAATGGCGATAGCATTGCACCAATTCATATCATGACCCTAAAATTGTCTTGAAGTTAACTTCTCTTTATAGCATCCCCATCCTTTATATAACTAAAGATGTGCTCACAAGTATCAAGCCGATCATGAACCTCCATGTTTGACTCTATCCCTGGAATGACTTCCCTCTAAGCGTAACGTAATCCTTGCAACGCTAGGAAAAGCAAACCCCAGAAGCTTGCATAGGGATGTAGGATCTAAATTAACCCTAAATGGTGGGTGATTAGGGTTTATAATAATTTTTCATAGAATAGAGACTAATAATAAATCGGTACACATAACAATCAGAGTAAAAAAGGAAAGTAACAAACACACAGAAATACCCAGCTTTGGCAAAACTCTATCTACTGCTGCTCCTAAGGTTTCTACTTAGAATTAAACAATCTGTTTCTTATAGCCACTATAAATTGTGATGCTCACTCACCTAATTATTCAAACCCTATTCACAATACTTTACACCAAAGTTTCTACTAGGAGTTAAATAATATAATGCTTATATATACTGATAAAGTAGCAACTACCGCTCACCAGATTATTCTAACCCTAAGCTAAAACCCTACCACCAATCAACCACTAAGTTGCGAATTCTCGAACCACAAATCCCATTTGCATCCTAATTAAAAACTAATGTTTTTGGAATGAAAAACACCATTGTAATTAAAAATAACTAAAATAACAATCTAAACCCAAATTTAAATGATAACTATCTCCAAGACCTTTATTTATAATATGGTCGGCCCTTTATTTTTTGATTGCCAAAACTCTGTTACTTGTTCCCATCCATCTTTTATTTCCTCTTTGAATCGTTTTCTCTAAGAAATAAAAAATTAGGGCTTTTTTATTTTGAAACCTACTGCTCCTTATGTACTTCGATCGAAAGGAAAATTTATTAGATTTGAGTTTGTTGATTGATCCTTCTTTATGTTGTCTTATTGTGGTGGCTTCCCTGTTGAGACTGGATGTTATTAAATTTATAAGCTTTTTCTGCCCCTTTTCGAGTTACGCTTGCTCGATCTTTGATATAAATCTTCCCGTGATGATTGGGTACTACCCTAATATTTCTGCGATTTCGTTGGTTGATTGGGGCATGAGTATATGTGATATATATATATATATATATTCAACAAATACTTTTCTTCAAAATGGAGGACTCCTCTGCGAACCTCCCACCTTAACCACCATCGAAATCACCTAAATCTCCTCCTCCTACATCGAAGTCGGCAGCGTCCTCTTCAAATACTCATGCTAATCCTACTTCAACTATGGATTCAGATCTATTATTGCTCTGTTTTGTCAAACAATCTGAAGATCATGTTTTTATTCCTGAAAATAATTTCAATATTTCTGCTATTTAATGGCACGATACTGTTGTGCTTCACCCTATTGGTTTTAAGTTGTTAGTGGTAAGATTGAAGGACTATACCGGTAAATTTGGGAGACCAAAAGGTAATTTTAAGATTCATATTACTCCTAGATTCAACTTTATTGTTAAATTTGATGATGCTATGGATTGTTCTTCAGTACTTAAAACATCAACTTATTCTTACTTTGGAAAACTGTTGATGGCTTTCAAGTGGTTTCCAGGGTATGAATTTTGTCAATTTTGTGCTAGGAAGGTTCAGAAATGGATTAAACTTCTTAATCTAGACATAGAAATGTGGTTGAATCAAGCTCTGTTGCTAGTTTTATAGGTGAGCCTATTCTAATAGATAATAATACTATTAAGAAAAGAATTTCTAAGTATGCTAGAGTGTTGGTTGTTATAGATCTTGATTCTAAGTTGGTGAATAAGATCCCAGTAGTGCTTCATAATGATATTAAGAGGTTATTTCAAAAGAGTATGAGTATGTGCCTCATAGTTGTGTTCAATGCAGAAATTTTGGACACAAATCTGTTGTTTATCAAATTTCCACCAATTCTACTAGGGTTTCTAAACAACCAATGGGAAAAGCATCTTCTTCTACAACTAATGTTCAGGATAATGATGTAAATCCAAAGGTTTCCGAAGCTTCTAATGTTAGTAATGAGGCAGTTGACTTGGATTTTCTAGATTCTGATCTGCCACATGATATTTTTCCTGAAGATCTAAGTCACATTGCTAATAATTTAACTAAAGAAGCAACTGAGGATGATAACAAGGATATGTCTGCTACGGTTTCCTAAAAGTCCTGAATATTTAGCTCATTTGAAAGAGAGGTAAGGGTGTTACTTCTCCTGCTCCTACTAAAAGGCCATTAAGGAGCAACTCAGTTATTAAAGGACGGTGATCACACAGAATGTCAGAGGGATGAACACTTCACATCGTATGTGTGAAGTGTTATCTCTATACTGACAATTTTCAATCCAACTATGGTTGGTTTGGTAGAGAATAAGCTCAGTAGGGTAAATTTGTTGCTTTTTAGTAGATTAATTCCAAGAAATTGGGACTTTATACCTCATGATTCAACTTTATATTCAACTAGAATTTTACTTATGTGGAATAAGGAAGTATGGTCTTTTGTTGTAGTTTCTTCTTTGAATCAACATGTGATAGCTCAAGAGAATAATGTAGGTGGTCTTTCTATTTTATTTACTGTGGTGCATGCTGGTAATAGCTTTTATGATATACAAGTCATATGGAAACATATTGTGCAAGAAGATGGATTATTGGATGGCGAATGCTTTCTAATAGGTATTTTAATAACTCATCTTCAGGTTCGCCGGTGCCATTTCAACAACTAAGAGCCTTCAACAATTGTTTAACTCAGGCAGGTTTGATTGAGCTAAAAGCCACTGGTTTTAAATACACTTGGAGATGCAGAGGTATGGCTAATAACACAGATAAGGTGTTTGTTAATCATTCTTGTTTGCATAAATTTAATGAGCTTAAGGTGTTATCACTGTAACAACTTTCAAGTGACCATAACCCATTGCTTATGGATTTCATTTCCTGTTCTTAAAAGAAGGGATTTCCTTTTAGATATTCTAATGAATGGCATATGAAGGATGGTTATCCTGATTGTATTTCAAAGGGTTTGCAAACTATGACATGAGGCTTCTCTAGTTACAAATTTCAGGAGAAATTAAATGCTTGTAAGACTAAACTAAAG
The DNA here is from genome assembly GCA_030737875.1 of Allium sativum. Taxonomy (NCBI): domain Eukaryota; kingdom Viridiplantae; phylum Streptophyta; class Magnoliopsida; order Asparagales; family Amaryllidaceae; genus Allium; species Allium sativum. Next base: position 250,060,608 of record CM060918.1, on the reverse strand, counting down.
TTTTTGAACAAGAATAGGCAGAAGGATAATTCATTATTGAGTGACTCTGAAGCTATATTCAAAGAGAGAGATTGCATGTGATCTAAATCCATAAAATTTGGTGCTTTATGAACAAATGTTAGAGGCAAAACATAATTTTATGGTATAAAAGCAGATAAAATTTTAGAGTTACAAGAAAAAAGCAAAAGTTTCGTGGTTACAAAAAAGGATACTAATTCCAAGTTTTTTCATTCGAAAATGTCTTCAAGGAGATATAGCAACAATACGCAAGCATTAATCAATGCTGATGGGGATTTTCTATTTAATTCAAATGATGTAGCAGAGGAAGCTATCAATTATTTTCAGTCCATGTTTAATTCCAATCTGCATATATTATTAATCCTCATGGACATCGGGTACTTCTTAATCCCATTTATTTAGATGAAGTCAAGGTAGCTATTAACTCTATTCATGATGACTCTAACCCTGGTCCAGATGGTTTAAATGCTTTGTTTTTTAAATTACATTGGGATGTCATTAAGTATGAGTTACTAGGTGCATTCCAAGACATTTTTATTTAAGGAAAACTTCCTAAAGGCAGCAATCATACTTTCATTACTTTGATTACTAAGGTAGAAAGACCCACAGAAATCTCATAGTATCATCCAATATCTTGTTATAACCTATATTATATGGTCATAGTAATATTCTATGTAATAGAATTAAATGTTTTCTGCCTCATCTCATATTTCCAGATCAATGTGCTTTTATCCCCTCTCGTTATATTGGTGACAGTATCTTACTTGCACATGAATTATTAAGGGAGTTTAAGAAATATGGGGTTAGTAAATACTGTGTAAAAGTTGATTAGCACAAGGCATATGATATGATAAATCGAGAATTTATATGTCATATAACAATGAAAATGGGCTTTCCCTCACATTTTGTTAATGTGGTGTATGAGTGCATCTCAACACCTACTTTTTCCATCCTTATTCAAGGGGTTCCCGATGCATTTATTTCTTCTGATAGGGGTATTCTACAAGGGGTTCCTCTATCCCCTTATCTTTTCTCAATAGCCATGGAATTTTTTCGTACAGTATGAATGAGATGGTTGCACAAAATTTGTTTATTCCGGTTCATAGTTTTGAGCCAATGGTTACACATTTATTGTATGCTGATGACTTAATGGTTTTTGGAAAGTCTTCGTTTACATGTGCAACTGTAAAGACCTGTAAATTCCCGCTCTTTGGATCGACCATAATCCTCACAAGTCTGACCCAAAAGTTGGAAATCCACGAATACTTTAACTTTGGGAATACAACAACATCAGAACAACAACAGCAGACTTTTATAAACATTACAGTAATGTTACATCAGAGTACAGAATATTAGAGTACATCGAATAAAATTACAGCGGAAGATAAATTACAATATTTTAATACATTGCAGCGGAAATAGAATAACTAAGGCAGCGGAAGACAACTATACTCTGGACACAGCTTTAGGCTTCAATCCAGAATCCTGCTCAAGATAAGAACCTGTAGATAAACTACTCGACTGCCCATGTGGAAAAGAGGGCACCCGAGTTTGTAAAAGTGGAAACAAACAACGGGTCAGTCATAGGACTGGTGTGAGAATTCTTAACTAATTTAACTAATAGTAATAAAGCAAATACAAGGACCACGCCGCTAACGCAGAATGGGTTTACTCCAATGGATTGTCGTGCATAACTTAAAGTAAATCGTTAAACAACGCAATGCTTTTTAGAAAAATGAAGCCATCAAAGACCCAAGTCCCATCACACAATGCAACGCAAATTGGAGGATAGGGTTTTACCTTATAATGGTCAAAAATGCTTGATACGATAAAAACGAATTTTGATATTATTATTAGCGTATATAAGTTTCCAAAAATAGTTCAATCATAATGTATCAATCCTAGGATACATAGATACCATAATACTATGCTTCCATACTAGTAATACAATCAAAACCGCATGAGGTCGTATTGGAAATTGGGTTTCCATCATGAGTCAAGGCTAGGGAGGAGCTCTTTACCGATTCGAGACACTCTAGCTAATGTCTCAGGATTCCCCGCAGTTAACCCTTGGATCCTGCAGGGCCGATCCACCATACGAGTTGCGGATTAGTTATTCCTGAACACACGTTTCCCGGTCCTATAGGACCTATCATCCGAGGCGCCTCATTCCATCATCCACATAAGTAAAATGTCGGGTCGTGTTAAAGCCCAAACACCACTTCTAGCTAGAAAGAAACGTGCTGCTCTCCCTGCTTTCCCTTCTCCCGTTTTAGACTCTGCCGGTGTGTGAGGCTTGCGAAGTCATGCTATACGCAAAGCTATGCCTAAACAGGCCGTGCTTTGATCATCCCGCAAGGCCTGCTTTTCAACAAAGCCTTGATCATTTGCATCTTAGCATGCCACATCGTCACTCCATATCACACTACCAATCCTTTGCCGAGATATATGAAAGGGTGTTAAGCAAGAGAATAAATTCTCCGCCACCAAACATTCATACGTTTGACAGAAAATCAAATAATACAATATAAAGGAGTACAATGTCAGACACACATTCCATTTATAAGCTTATGCTCTGGGTCTGAGCGAAAGCCAAATCCGTACTAATCAACACTACGTCCGGACGGCCACCACTGTAGCCCCTTCAAGGTAGCTACTCCAATCACAGGCATCAGCAGTTGTCATCCATTCGATGTGAAGATCGCCGGTTGTAACACCCCGTATTTCTGTTAACACTAAAGTTACTAATTTAAGAATAACCAATGCTTAATATAATAAATGTGTAAAGGGGAGATGTATCTAATGTGCATACAAATTTAATAATAAATGTGTAAAGGGGAGATGTATCTAATGTGCATACAAATTTAATAATAAATGTGTAAAGGGGAGATGTATCTAATGTGCATACAAATTTAATAATAAATGTGTAAAGGGGAGATGTATCTAATGTGCATACAAATTTAATAATAAATGTGTAAAGGGGGGATGTATCTAATGTGCATACAAATTTAATAATAAATGTTAATAATGTACATTAAGAAAGTAATTGTGAACATAATTGGCTTCTCTTTAGAATGGATGGCTTTGATTAACCTTGGCTTCATCGACGGCTCAAATTAACTTGCAATCCTATATAAACAGCCCCCTAGTCTCCTTCTCTTTGCACCATTCTTCTCTAACCTTATGCTGCACAAATTCTTGATGGACATGGCTTCTTCTTCTTCCTCTAAATCTAAATAAATAGATTAAAATAAAATATAAATCAAGACGAGGATATGCTGCTCAAGTCTTTCAAGAGAAGATTCAAAACAAGCAAGTAAAGATTCAACGGCTTCAAGCAACGCTATCTTTCTATTCTTTTCTAGATCCAATCAATGTAAGTCGGTTACTTTTTAGATTTGAACGCCTTTTTCTATTTGTGACATGAAATTAAAAGAATATAAGAAATATGCCTTATCATTTCATTGAATCTGTGCTTGTTTGTGACTTTGGATCCGATTCTTGATTATGGCCTAGAACACATTGTGACTAAATTGCCAATGCTTAAGATTATGACTATGGAACTGTGGCCTTCGAAACCATAAGCCTTTGACTATGAACATAAGCCCTTGACTATGAACATAAGCCTTTGACTAGGAGCATAAACCAATGCCTATGACTATGACAAGGACAATAGTGGATAATTACCTATGATTCATGAACATGATATTATTGCCTAGGATTATGACTGTGAGATTGGATCTAAACTTGATTATCTATTCAGTTTATTCTTAATTATCCTTGGATCTTGATTATGGGAATTTATCTATTAAGTTAGATCTACCCATATACTTGAACCTATGTTATTTGTTCAACCCTTTTTATGTCATAATATTATCATATCTATAGGCCTTCGATGCTTTAATCAATTTATTCAGTGTAATTTGTTAGACCTGTGATTAGTGAATTATCATCTTCTGCCAGTCATTATGTCTATCTTTTCATGGCATTTTGGTTCATTCCCTTTTTATCCACGAATCTAGATTTATCTATAATCTGGGAAGAAATCACGATTACACGAACGATGGGAATACGATTTGGGCAAATCATAAATTTGACTTAAACATGGTTGTAAACTTGGAAATTGGCATAATGTGGAACATGAACATAATTATGATTGACATAATTTAGAACATGTATTATGGCATGTTTATTAGAACGCAAATTTGAAAATTTGACATGAATTATGGAATATGTAATTTGACATATTAAATTTAGTATTGGCAAGTAAGATAAGTTTTAGGCGTAAACGGTAAACTAGCATAATAATTCTAGTCTTGCCATAAATTGTAAATTAGGATGTTAAATCAGAATTGGGTCAATTAAAGTTAATTTGGAATAATAAGTATATTAGCACAAATTTTGAATTTGTCATAATTGTGAGTAATTGTCATGTTTAGAATAATCATGGTTAGTGACACATAATTTGGTATAATTTACATACCAAAAACTATAAATATGATATATAGGGAAAATGGGCCATAATAATAAATGTTGACAATGTACATTAAAAGAGTAATAATGGAATAAGTAAATTAGGGAGAATTTACTTATAGAATTTATCCTAAATGAGAAAAATAAATTTAGACAATACGAACATGCTTAACCCGAGGTTGGATTGAGTTGTGATGTAAACCTGCCCGGACCCGCCCGGCTGTCCAGTGATCACAACAATACCTATCTAATGTGAGAGGTTAAGGCATTGAGCCCGATAAAGGCCCGAGGTTAGACTAAGTTGTGGCATAAGACTGCCCGGAACCAACCGGCATACCGGCAGCCACAACAATACATGTCTAATCTGAGTGGATGGTGCTTTAATAAGACTATTAAAGTTAAGCTAGAATGGGAGGGTTAAGTCCATAAGAACACTTAACCAACTTAACACAGTTAAGTTAGAATGATAGGGTTAAGTTAACTAGAACACTTAACCAACTTAACATGGTAACAAGAGAAGATTTGTAGGGGTTAAGTAACTAAGAAAAACACTTAGCCAATTTAATATGTTAAGCAGACTAGAAAGTGGGGGTTAAGTAAATTCAATACACTTAGCCAATTTAACATGTTAACTAGACTAGAGGTTGGGGATAAGTAAAGTTAATACACTTAGCCAATTTAACATGCTAACTAGACTAGAGGTTGGGGTTAAGTAAATTTAATACACTTAGCCAATTTAATATGTTAGCTGGACTAGACCGTAGGGTTAAGTAAGCTTGAACACTTAACCATCAGAGTGTGATAAATGAATAGGGTTAAGTTAAAAACATGAAGGGACAATACTTAACCATTAGAACATGTTAATCAAACCAATGTTAGGGTTAAGTTAACTAAGGGAACACTTAACCGTTATAACATGTTAGTTAAAACAGATAGGTAAGGTTAAGTTAAAAAGGAACACTTAACCAATACAAGAAGAATGGGTAGGGTTAAGTAAATACTTAACCAATATAACTTGTTGCTGGTAGGGTTAAGTCAACGTGAATTACTGGTAACACTTAACCAGTTTAACATGACAAATGAATAGGTTAAGTTAACTTGTATCGACTAATGACACATAACCAATCCAACTTGACGAGAAAGAGAACAAAGTAGTAAACCTTAGTTAAAAGGACTAAGTGGTAAACCTTAGTTAAGAAAACGACGATTCAGGAAACCAAGTGGTAAACCTTAGTTAGGAAAACTAAGTAGTAATCCTTAGTATAACACGAGGAGGAGCGAACGATCTTAAAGAAGGCTCCAACAAATTGGGTTATGAAGTCCGAGGCTTCAGGGGAACGTGTGGGTACTCTTGGTATCCCTCATTGAGGCGGCAGATGATCCTCCTGGGCTCACAGAGGTTAAGGTTTGCGTTAGGAGAACCAAGGGTATGCCTTGGTTGCAATATAAGGCAACCTAAAGACTAGGATGGACCAACGTGATTCGGCGGGACAAATGGCCCTGTGATAGCGACCCATCTTCTACCTACCATCTTGAGTCAATCGAGATACAGAAAGGCGGAGAACTCCAAAAGACCATATACTTGCTATCTAGTTATGGTTGCGGATGGCCATAGGTTAGTGGGGCATAGGGGGGCCTGCGTATAGTTCTCATTTTTCAAGGTGTGCCTTTCAATAGTTGAGGGAGGGGTCAAGTGGGACCATAGCCACTGAAAAAAAAAACAGACCTTAGCATCTGCATCGGCATATAACTTAAAGCTCCTGACCAAGTTCTGTGTTTCTTGATTTGCCCTACCACGGGACTCGGGTCGCACATATGGAGGACATGTGCATCTAGACAGCGATAGCGATTCACGACACATATGTGGGGAAAGTCTAGGAACATATACCGCTCTAGGTAGTGTGTCCTAGACTAGGGGCATCATTCGACAGGTAGCGTAATCCCTAGTTGGACCTAGGTGGCATAAACCCTGAATCTGTGAAGCATTAGATAAGCCGCGTAAACCTGAGTGGAATCTAGGAAGTACTTTGATATAAACCCTAGATTAGATCTAGGTAATAAATAATAAATGTACGCCTAAAGGCAACCACAATTACTAGGATTGGGATCGCGTTATCATTTTAGACAGATTACTAGTTGGGACACTAGATAGGGGGTGCAGCGACATAGAAACATAATAACAGGTTAGTAGCGAAGCGGAGAAAGTATCAAAGCATATCCAGTTTATCTTGTCTTAGCATATCTTGTGTTAATCTTATCCTATCTTGTTGGCCCTATCATCATGGTATTGTCTTGTATTCAGTTAATTCATGTCGTTTTGTTTTTCCTTGTTCACATGCTAGAAGTAACTGAACTTACCAGACTTTATGTCTGACCCAGTTTTCTTTCGTCTTCTTTTCTTCTGTTTCCCCCCTCCCCCCAAGTAGTTAAGGAGGGAATAGTATAGCTCAGGTTAGATTGGACCGTCACTCCTCCCAAGCTCGAAGATTCTTTGACAAAGTGCTTTGGACTCTCTTTTTCTGCTGCTATGGCTGGCTTATGCTACATTGGGAAATATAAATGTTATTTTATGCTTCTTTATTTTGTAAGACAGTTGATAATATGATATTGGAAAACAATTGTTGTACAAACTATTTTATCAATAAAGTAAAGTTTTATTTTCCGCTGTTTTAATTTTGTCTGTCTTGTAATTTATCTGCATCTTTTACCCTAAATGCTCCACAGAACTTAGTGCATTCCCTTTGTGAGTGACACTAAAGGATGTGGGGTGTTACACTTGGTATCAGAGCTAAAGGTTACCGGATCAGATAAAAGATTTGAAAAAAATTATTATTTTCAAACAGTTTTAAAAGAAGCATTTTCAAAGGAAAAAGTTCTATTTTAAAAGCATATTCCCCAAAAGCCATATGCACTATCTTCTGATTCTCTATTTGAATTTTTGTCCCCTTCTTTCTTGAGTCTATGGGGCTCCTGGCTTTCTGGGAGGTAACCTCATCGAAGGGCGAAGTAGTGCCCGACTTCCATCTATAACCGTAGTAGTTTCACCTACGGCTAGTTTTCTTTCAAGCTTAGTAGGGTTTTATGTACGATGGAGGCAGCTTTCGAGAGATTTGTCAACATGATTACACACGAAAGAGGATGAGTAGTTTGGCTAAGGAGCACAACCCAAGGATGAGTAATTCATGGATGTAGACTTGGCTCACGAAGGAGGAAGGGATTATAAAACCTAAGACAAGAGGAAGTATCTTTACTATGGTAGAATAGGGCATATAATTAAGAACAAAGGACAAGATTTTCAGAAGGGAAAGTACATGCTTTCACCACTAAGCGTACCTAGGAGAAAGGTAGTAAAGTTCTGTTGGAAGAGTCTAGCTTTTCTGTTTGTACTCTTTCTTTTGGTTTTAGCACTTCGCATTTGTTCATATTTGCTTCAATAGCTGAGTCTCTGCACCTTAGTACTTGTATAGTAAAAGATCCCAACTAGTGCTCAAGTGTTTGGTTGTTTTTGCTTAGATCATCTCACGTAGATCGTCCAAATTTGGAGGAGACATTGCTCGGGTGCTTGTCTGATATTGGTTTAGGCCTTTGGGGCTTGTACTTGAGGGATGTCGAGTTCGACTAGGATGGTTTGCTTGAGAGATGAATAGTTATGGCAAGCGCTCTATATAGAGAAGGACTAACCTTAAGAGAGGTAAAAAGTACGTAGTGACCTTTTGACCCTCATAGTTATGGCATGATGGATAAGCTAAGAGGAGAGACCTCTGATCATCCTAGTATATACACTCAGTATCATGGTTGACATTTGTTTATTTTGAAAATAGAGGTCAAGAAACTTCACAATCATTAAGTTGAATCTGTTAAGGTACAGTTGAGTAAAGCTCAAGAAGACGTGATACAGGAGATTGAAGATAAGGCATACGCGCCTCATACCCTTTTTTCTTAAGGGTACATCCTTGATTCTTTTTTTTTAGGAATTCTATGCATACTAATTTATAGCTTTTAAGGTATATCCTCTAGGACGTATCATCGATCCTTAGGTAGAAACCCTTTTGGATGTAAACATGTATTTGAAACATGTTATGGTTGATGGTTGCGAATGGTTGCTAGTGGTTGCTCGTGAATGCATATACACATGTATTAGGCACTAGATCGGCTCTGACGCCTTCATATTTCATTTACATATATGTATTTGTTTATGAATTGAACTTAATGTGTTATCATATGGATGTCGCATTTGAGTGAATGATTGTGCACTCATATAGAAATAATATGTATCATTAGGATTTGCATACATATTAGACGCATGGCACTAACATGATTTGCATTAAGGAGGTCAACTGAATCAGTAGACCGCCTGATTTTGCATTAGATAAAGACATGTACACACACTATGCGTATGAACATACAAGCATTAAAAGTCTTTAAGGACAATGGATGCCTGTGTTAGATGGTTGAGTAGATGGATGATTGGATGGTAGGATTTACATTCTTCTTGACTTGAAGATTTTGGGGTCGAAATCCTTTAAGGAGGGGAGAATGTAACACCCCGTATTTTTGTTAACACTAAAGTTACTAATTTAAGAATAAACAATGCTTAATATAATAAATGTGTAAAGGGGAGATGTATCTAATGTGCATACAAATTTAATAATAAATGTGTAAAGGGGAGATGTATCTAATGTGCATACAAATTTAATAATAAATGTGTAAAGGGGAGATGTATCTAATGTGCATACAAATTTAATAATAAATTTGTAAAGGGGAGATGTATCTAATGGGCATACAAATTTAATAATAAATGTGTAAAGGGGGGATGTATCTAATGTGCATACAAATTTAATAATAAATGTTAATAATGTACATTAAGAAAGTAATTGTGAACATAATTGGCTTCTCTTTAGAACGGATGGCTTTGATTAACCTTGGCTTCATCGACGGCTCAAATTAACTTGCAATCCTATATAAACAGCCCCCTAGTCTCCTTCTCTTTGCACCATTCTTCTCTAACCTTATGCTGCACAAATTCTTGATGGACATGGCTTCTTCTTCTTCCTCTAAATCTAAATAAATAGATTAAAATAAAATATAAATCAAGACGAGGATATGCTGCTCAAGTCTTTCAAGAGAAGATTCAAAACAAGCAAGTAAAGACTCAACGGCTTCAAGCAACGCTATCTTTCTATTCTTTTCTAGATCCAATCAATGTAAGTCGGTTACTTTTTAGATTTGAATGCCTTTTTCTATTTGTGACATGAAATTAAAAGAATATAAGAAATATGCCTTATCATTTCATTGAATCTGTGCTTGTTTATGACTTTGGATCTGATTCTTGATTATGGCCTAGAACACATTGTGACTAAATTGCCAATGCTTAAGATTATGACTATGGAACTATGGCCTTCGAAACTATAAGCCTTTGACTATGAACGTAAGCCCTTGACTATGAACATAAGCCTTTGACTAGGAGCATAAACCAATGCCTATGACTATGACAAGGAAAATAGTGGATAATTACCTATGATTCATGAACATGATATTATTGCCTAGGATTATGACTGTGAGATTGGATCTAAACTTGATTATCTATTCAGTTTATTCTTAATTATCCTTGGATCTTGATTACGGGAATTTATCTATTAAGTAAGATCTGCCCATATACTTGAAGCTATGTTATTTGTTCAACCCTTTTTATGTCATAATATTATCATATTTATAGGCCTTCGATGCTTTAATCAATTTATTCAGTGTAATTTGTTAGATCTGTGATTAGTGAATTATCATCTTCTGCCAGTCATTATGTCTATCTTTTCATGGCATTTTGGTTCATTCCCTTTTTATCCACAAATCTAGATTTATCTATAATCTAGGAAGAATTCACGATTACACGAACGATGGGAATACGATTTGGGCAAATCATAAATTTGACTTAAACATGGTTGTAAACTTGGAAATTGGCATAATGTGGAACATGAACATGATTATGATTGACATAAGTTAGATCATGTATTATGGCATGTTTATTAGAACGCAAATTTGAAAATTTGACATGAATTATGGAATATGTAATTTGACATATTAAATTTAGTATTGGCAAGTAAGCTAAGTTTTAATCGTAAACGGTAAACTAGAATAATAATTCTAGTCTTGCCATAAACTGTAAATTAGGATGTTAAATCAGAATTGGGTCAATTAAAGTTAATTTGGCATAATAAGTATATTAGCACAAATTTTGAATTTGTCATAATTGTGAGTAATTGTCATGTTTAGAATAATCATGGTTAGTGATACATAAATTGGTATAATTTACATACCAAAAACTATAAATATGATATATAGGGAAAATGGGCCATAATAATAAATGTTGACAATGTACATTGAAAGAGTAATAATGGAATAAATAAATTAAGGAAAATTTACTTATAGAATTTATCCTAAATGAGAAAAGTAAATTTAGACAATACGAACATGCTTAACCGAAGTTGGATTAAGTTGTGATGTCAACCTGCCCGGACCCGCCCGGCTGTCCAGTGATCACAACCATACCTATCCAATGTGGGAGGTTAAGGCATTGAGCCTGATAAAGGCCCGAGGTTAGACTGAGTTGTGGCGTAAGACTGCCCTGAACCAACTGGCATACCAGCAGCCACAACAATACCTGTCTAATGTGAGTGGCTAGTGCTTTAATAAGACAATTAAAGTTAAGCTAGAATGGAAGGGTTAAGTCCATAAGAACACTTAACGAACTTAACACAGTTTAGTTAGAACGATAGGGTTAAGTTAACTAGAACACTTAACCAACTTAACATGGTAACAAGACAAGATTTGTAGGGGTTAAGTAACTAAGAAAAACACTTAGCCAATTTAATATGTTAACCAGACTAGAAAGTGGGGGTTAAGTAAATTCAATACACTTAGCCAATTTAACATGTTAACTAGACTAGAGGTTGGGGATAAGTAAAGTTAATACACTTAGCCAATTTAACATGTTAACTAGACTAGAGGTTGGGGTTAAGTAAATTTAATACACTTAGCCAATTTAATATGTTAGCTGGACTAGACCGTAGGGTTAAGTAAGCTTGAACACTTAACCATCAGAGTGTGATAAATGAATAGGGTTAAGTTAAAAACATGAAGGGACAATACTTAACCATTAGAACATGTTAATCAAACCAATGTTAGGGTTAAGTTAACTAAGGGAACACTTAACCGTTATAACATGTTAGTTAAAACAGATAGGCAAGGTTAAGTTAAAAAGGAACACTTAACCAATACAAGATGAATGGGTAGGGTTAAGTAAATACTTAACCAATATAACTTGTTGCTGGTAGGGTTAAGTCAACGTGAATTACTAGTAACACTTAACCAGTTTAACATGACAAATGAATAGGTTAAGTTAACTTGTATCGACTAATGACACTTAACCAATCCAACTTGACGAGAAAGAGAACTAAGTAGTAAACCTTAGTTAAAAGGACTAAGTGGTAAACCTTAGTTAAGAAAACGATGATTCAGGAAACCAAGTGGTAAACCTTAGTTAGGAAAACTAAGTAGTAATCCTTAGTATAACAAGAGGAGGAGCGAACGATCTTAAAGAAGGCTTCAACAAATTGGGTTACGAAGCCCGAGGCTTCAAGGGGACGTGAGGGTACTCTTGGTATCCCTCTGTGAGGCGGCGGATGATCCTCCTAGGCTCACAGAGGTTTAGGTCTGCGTTAGGAGAACCAAGGGTATGCCTTGGTTGCAATATAAGGCAACCTAAAGACTAGGATGGACCAACGTGATTCGTTGGGACAAATGGCCCTGTGATAGCGACACGTCGTCTACCTACCATCTTGAGTCAATCGAAATACGGAAAGGCGGAGAACTCCAAAAGACCATATACTTGCTATCTAGTTATGGTTGCGGATGGCCATAGGTTAGTGGGGCATAGGGGGCCTGCGTATAGTTCTCATTTTTCAAGGTGTGCCTTTCAATAGTTGAGGGAGGGGTCAAGTGGGACCATAGCCACTGGAAAAAAAACAGACCTTAGCATCTGCATCGGCAGATTACTTAAAGCTCACGACCGAGTTCCGTGTTTCTTGATTTGCCTGCCACGGGACTCGGGTCGCACATATAGACGACATGTGCATCTACACAGCGATAACGATTCATGACACATACATGGGGAAAGTATAGGAACATATACCGCTCTAGGTAGTGTGTCCTCGACTAGGAGCATCGTTCGACAGGTAGCGTAATCCCTAGTTGGACCTAGGTGGCATAAACCCTAAATCTATGAAGCATTAGATAAGCCGCGTAAACTCGAGTGGAATCTAGGAAGTACTTTGATATAAAACCCTAGATTAGATCTAGGTAATAAATAATAAATGTACGCCTAAAGGCAACCACAATTACTGGGATTGGGATCGCATTATCATTTTAGACAGATTACTAGTTGGGACACTAGATAGGTGGTGCAGAGACATAGAAACTATAATAACAGGTTAATAGCGAAGCGGAGAAAGTATTAAAGCATATCCAGTTTATCTTGTCTTAGCATATCTTGTGTTAATCTTATCCTATCTTGTTGGCCCTATCATCATGGTATTGTCTTGTATTCAGTTAATTCATGTCGTGTTGTTTTTCCTTGTTCACATGCTAGAAGTAACTGAACTTACCAGACTTTATGTCTGACCCAGTTTTCTTTCGTCTTCTTTTCTTCCGTTTCCCCCCTCCCCCCAAGTAGTTAAGGAGGGAATAGTATAGCTCAGGTTAGATTGGACCGTCACTCCTCCCAAGCTCGAAGATTCTTTGACAAAGTGCTTTGGACTCTCTTTTTCTGCTGTTATGGCTGGCTTATGCTACATTGGGGAATATAAATGTTATTTTATGCTTCTTTATTTTGTAAGACAGATGATAATCTGATATTGGAAAACAATTGTTGTACAAACTATTTTATCAATAAAGTAAAGTTTTATTTTCCGCTGTTTTAATTTTGCTGTCTTGTAATTTATCTGCATCTTTTACCCTAAATGCTCCACAGAACTTAGTGCATTCCCTTTGTGAGTGACACTAAAGGAGGTGGGGTGTTACACCGGTCTTCAATTACCGTCTTCAATTCTTCGACTTTCAATCGTCGTATGATCATTTGAAATGAGATTGAACTCGGACTTTTCAAATGATCCTCGCATATATATATATATTTAAATATCATTTCATATCGTTGATATTAATTTATAACGATCAACCTTTATTTTTATTTATATAAAAATAATTAAATTCCATTTAACGACGCTCCAAGTCAAAAGGCGACCTTGGCGCTGTTTTCACCCAAATTTGTTTTACACATTTCTTAAATCTAACCGTTGGATTTTAACATAATTTATAACGTTGGAAAGATCTTCCCAAGGCGAACCTAACGGTTACAGATTTGGGAAAATCCGACGGTCGGATATTTTGGTATAATCAACTAAAAGTACGATTCTAAAATGTGAACTACCCCGCTCGATTCATTTACATTTAATTTATATATATATAAAATATAATTCCTCCGTCCATTTCATTATTGTGATTATCATAACAAGTAAAGAGCACTTGGTTTCATACATTTTGATATATAACATAACACACAATAACGTTTACTTTAATTTTCAAAATATTCATTTTGAAATTATTCCTCATTTTATATTCATTGTAAATTGGATAAAATAAATCGATAAACTCGTTTGGGTAAAAAAAATAGTGTCACTATTTTAAAACGGATTTAATAGCCCAATTCATTATCTTATCCCTTTATATTTTTATAATGGCTTAGACCCCTCACGTTAAGCCTACAACTTGTGGATGCTGGATGTGCCGGTCGGTTCCGAGCAGACTTATCCCACTAGTTGGGCTTAACCTCGTGTCATGGCCCGTTTCGTATTTGTGCTCTTGGACCTCTAACATTAGGTTCAACATTTGTGGCTGCTGGATATGTCGGTCGGGTCCGGGCAGGCTTCTACCACAAATGTAACCTAACCTCGTGTCCAAGCAGAATTATAATTTATAATTATAATTAATTTTTCCAAACCAGGTCATTATTTAAATTATCCTTTCCCTTAAAGAATCCTAATTCTAAGGTATTCTTTATTTCTAAATATCCTGATTTCAAGTATTTAATATAAATTGTAACTTTCCCTATTTTTGTGACTTTCTAAAAACAATCTTTTCAAGATGTCCCATTTTGAAACCATATCTTCTTTACTTTAACGTACTGACACCAAAGATGTATTCTTTCTAAATCAACGTAAATTAATTTCATTAATTGAATATAAAATAAAAACATTCCTTTAATTCAAAATTGATAACGTTTTGAAAACAAAATCTTCTTAATTTAATGCATGGACAATTAAAAAGGTAATCTTTTTAAATTCTAACTTTTTATACAATCATAAATGACATACTCTTACTTATTAACCACTAAAATGTAACTTCCAATTTATTGCTTTTAATGCATAGAAAATATTATTAAAACATCTCTTTTCCTTATTTATTTAAACTATTAGTAATAAATGTCTTCCTTTTCTTTTCCTTATTTATTTACCTAAATGTAAATAAGTATTTTCCTTTTTTTTCTACATATCCTATTTACATGAAAATGTAAATGAAAGCTTCATCTAAAATAATTCTTTTTATTTACATAAGGAAACGTAAATTTTTACTTCATTTACGTTCTTTAATTTCATGGAAAATGAAATATTTTATCTCTTTCTCTCATTTTATTGAAAATGTAATCTTTTCTTCTTGTTCTTTACACTATATAAAAAAATGTAATTTTTATTTTACGTTGCAAATTCATACCTTAACTTCATATAAAAAATGTAATTTTTATTTTATTGCAAAATCTCATTCTTTAATTACATATAAAAATATAAATTTTTTTTATCATGCGAATTCTCAACTTCTAGTTACATATAAAAATGAAATTTTATTTATCATGTGAATTCCCAACTTCTAAAAATGTAATTTTTAGTTAACATGCAAATCATACTTTTATTTACATATAAAAATGTAGTTTTATATGCGATAAAAATTTCATGTCTTTTCCTTACATAAAAATGTAATTATATTTTCAATATAAATTCTACTTTTTAAATACATAATAAAATGTGTTATATTTTCAATGCACTTAAACATGATTATATTACATATACAATCCATGATTCTAATATTCATATATTTCAAATGCAATGTATGACGTCAAATATGATTGTGTTTCATATGCGATACATGACATCAAAAACGTGACTATATTTCAAGTTTCTAAACAAAGACTAAAAATACGTTTATTTTCATGTTTCATTTCAACAACAAAAATATGATCATTTCATTTCAACAACAAAAATATGATTATTTTTGTCGTTTCAATTCAACAACAAAAATATGATTATTTTTGTCGTTTCAAATTTCTATCAAAAATATTATTATTTTTATCGCTTCAACTTTCTATCAAAGATGTTGTTATTTTTGTCGCTTCAGCAAAAATGATACTTTCGTTTTAACAAAAATGATGCTTTAGTCTCAACAAAATCAATACTCTTTTATTTCAACAAACAATACTTATTAATGTGAACAAATCTATATAAACTAACCAAGTTAAAATTTTAATATTTTTTTTATTTATAAACAGAATTTTATGTACAAATCAATATTCAAAAATTGAATCTTTCATTACAAAAAATCTTATGTAAACAATTAAAAATTGAATCTTTCCATTGCGGCAAATTTTATGATGTATAGAACTGAAAGAAAAGAAAAATTAGCAGCGCGTGTATAGATCAAAATTCTGGTTTAATCTAAATTACCAATCGCGATGTTTAATATCAGATCCATACAAATCCAAAATGATAAAATGACAGATCTACTCAATACAACGCAATACAATGCCATACAATTCATCAAAACAATCCACACAATACATCACAGCATAGATCATACAGATAATTATTTAACAAATTAGAATGATTAATTAAATAAATTTAAATTGAGAAAATCAGAGAATCTCACCTTGATTTAAATCAGATCTGAAAATCCAAACAATTTCAAAAACGGCCCCAATCAGTCCCAACACGATCTACTCGACGATACGGTTCCACAGGTTCTGAAATTTTCAGATTTCGATGTCGTATGAGTGAAATATCAATTTTTTTAAAAATAAAATCAAGATTTGCGACGCTTAAAAGTGTTGTATTCACCAATTCATACCTTGGCCATTTATTTTCAGTTTTGTTCAAAATTTTGGATCATGATTTCTCTCTCTGTAGTTGATGGTTTTGCGAACGGTTTGCGGCAAAATGACCGGCTACGAGAGATCTACAAGCAAAAAAATAGGGTGATGGATGGCGGCACATGTATGGTGCGGTTTGGGTGTAAAGGCGGCGGATTGACGGTGCTCGTTCCCCGCGTACGGTTGATGAAAATGGATGAAACTTGTTGGAGATTGAAGAGAGTGAGAAGAGCTTCAAAACGTTGCACTACGGCATGATCTAATTCTTTGTGGATTGGGAGAATTTTGAGGAGGAAATTTCAGCCATATGGGTTTGTGCGTGCGTGATAGAACGACGGGAAAGAAGAAGGAGCGGTCCGTCCTTCACACACACACACACACACACACACACACACATATATATATATATATATTATTTTATTAGTTTATTATTTAATTATCCACTAAAGGTCCATTTACCCACTTACTCCGTTCTCGGCCCAACGACTATGTTTTCTAGCTAATAACCCCTATTTCGGATCCATCTAACTATGTTCGTGCAGGCCCTAAAGGTCATCTCAGCCTCTGTTTTTCAGATTTAAAATTATTCTTTTATTTTAATATTCTGACGTATTCAAAAATCCACCGGAGCCACATACGGACTCCGAAAAATCCAAAAAAAATATTTTTGGCTACGTTTCGATGATACGAATCCAACAAAATTATTTTCGTCAAATTGTGAGACTGTTTGAAAATTTTCCTTTTTCAAGTCAATTAAAATTTATTGAAATTGACAAAATAGAAATCGTTTTGCCACGGTCACAAATTAATTCCAAAAATTATGAAAAATTAAACTTAACAATATTTTGACATTCCGGTTCCAATAAAAGTGGTTTCGTCGAAAACGGAGGTCGTTTGAAAAATGGTTATTTTCAAGGGCTATATATTTAATATTAAAAAAACATTTTTAAACAAATAATTTCCGAAACCCGAAATATGTAAGTGTTTACTGTTTTTCAAAGTAGAAACATCATTCTGAACTTAATGGAAGTGATTTCGAGTCCAAATTCCTTCGTATGCAAAAAGTAGCATTTTGACCTTTGTAAATTTCATAGCGACTTTTCTAAATTTTAATTTGGGCATAACTTTTGATTCCCGCTATGAAATTTCAATTTTTCAGATTCGTTAGAAATATATTTTTAAATAGATTCTAATATTTTTGGTTTCACTAAAATCCGTTAAATTTTGCATCATGTATGGTCAGTCAAAGTTCAGGTTTGACTTTTCAAACTACCACGCTATTTCTAACACTTTTTATAATTAAAATTGAATTATTCATTCTAACTTCGATTTAAATAAATTTTCAATCATTATTATTTTAAATAAATCATTTTAAATATTAAAATCCATTAAAATTAGTCAAAATAAAATTTTAAATTGGCCCCAAAATTCAGGGTTGTTACAGCAGCTGCCTTGAAAGTGGTTTTTGATAGACTAAGCCGGTTTAGGGGATTGAATGTAAGTGTTCTTAAGACTAAAATTTATTTTAGTTCTTTTGCACAATAAGTAAATGATATTACATCTATTCTTGGTTTTCAAACTGGTACATTGACTGTAAAAAATTTGGGAATCCCTTTGTCTTTAAACTACATCCATTACAACGATTGTCAAGCTTTGCTTCATAAGTTACAATGTAAGATTCGAGCATGGGATGCATAGTTTTTAAGCTTTTCTGGTAAGGCGAAAATGATTCAATCAGTCATCACACCCATAGTTCTATATTGGCTTTTTGTTTACCAATTACCAGAGCACACTATTGGCAAATTACACACTTTATGTGCTGATTTTTTTTAAGGAGGTGCCTCACATAAAGTCATATGGGATAAGTTGTGTTCTCCAAATTCTACATGGGCTACTGGACTGAAATTATTTTTAGATTTGAAGAAAGAAGCCTGTGTTAAACTAATGTCGAAATTCTTATCTCATTCCACATTATGGAGTAACTGGATGAATGTAAAATATTGTATAGGAAAGCTGTTTTGGAAAATGAATACAGATAATAATTATTATTACACCTGGAAAGCAATTATCAGACTTAGAACAAAAGGTAAACAATTATTTAAC
Source organism: Allium sativum (assembly GCA_030737875.1). Taxonomy (NCBI): domain Eukaryota; kingdom Viridiplantae; phylum Streptophyta; class Magnoliopsida; order Asparagales; family Amaryllidaceae; genus Allium; species Allium sativum. The sequence goes on along the minus strand of CM060918.1, from coordinate 250,041,770 downwards.
AAAGTTATTTGCTCAGGAAATTCAACTTTACTCTGGTTTGAGCCTTGGATCGATAGCAAATTCCTAGTTGATCTAACTGGATTATCAAGATTTCAGGCCATTGGTAGGTCAAATGAAATGGACTCTTCTATTATTCAGAATGGGAATCAACTTTAGCTTGCATCCTGCCACAAGTGAAGCACAATTGCATATAGATGATGTTGTAATGGATCCTAATCATCAAACAGATTTCTATGTATGGACAGATGGAGGGGAATCTACTTTTAGAAAAGCATGGGAGAAGGTAAGGGAAAAACAACCTATTTCCAATTTCTTTAAGGTTATATGGAATGGAAAGAATTCAAAGAGGGTGTCATTTATCACTTACCTAGCTTTCATCGATAGGTTGAATACTGAAGTTAGATTGAGGAGATTTAATATAGTTTCTGAAAGCAATTGTTTACTGTGTGGAAGGTTTGAGGAAGACATTCAACATTTGTTTTTGCATGTGAGCACTCAGGTTTTGTATGGCTATCTATTTTAGTTAAACTGGGTTTAGATCCTTCTTTGGGTTCTATGGAGAATGAAGCTTGGAAGATTCTAAATGGATTTACAACCAAACATCAGTGCATGGATGTGGCGTGTGTAGCTTTAACAATTTCTATATACCATATGTGGCGAGAAATGAATTCAAGGGTGTTCAGTCAGAAGCAACTTTCTAAAGAGATTAGGTTACATTATATTGAAAGAGATATATTCTTTTTGGTGAAAGGAAATGGTAGTAAAACTGCTATATCAGATGCCAATATTCAGTTCTTAAGGCGACGGGGAATTGATCTTTTTGATACTGGTTGAGGAAAGATATGTTGATTTGAAGTTTGTGGATTGTGGCAAGATGGTGGGTGCATTGCTGCTAGTTTGTTAGTTAAAGTGGGATTTTTTACATGTTTATTTTGTTGTATTTGGGTTATACAGTTTTCTTGTCGTTTTATTATATTATTAATATATGGCGTTTATATGTACTCTTTTTCCTTATGTTGCACCCATCTAGGTTAGGGGGCTCAAGTTTTTGATAAGGCATAGAAACAAAGCACATGATTGGTTTTTTTCGTAATAAAGTGAACCAATTTTCATATATATATATATATTTCAATCTTTGTATTTTTTTCGTTGCCTTGGCTTGCCTTCAATTTGCTGGAGAATTTTCATTATGCTTTGGCATGATATTGTTGACTAATCCAACATGTTTTTGAAATCTTTGTAGTATCTGGTTAGAACTGTTTCTACACCTGATTTCAATATTCTCCGTGTTCAACTTTTTCACCTGCTTGATCAGATGTTACACTTTGATTTCGATCAAAAGAGAAGAAACTCTTGTTTGTTGTTGTACATTTAATACACATAATGTAACATGACCTTGTTTTTGAGATCTTTGGTCGAGGTATTTAATGTTGCTGCTATGTTGAATCAGTTCATTTGATTGTTATGTACTTGGTGCATCTCTTTTGTACTTGCTGGTCTTGAGTGAATTGCACCATGTCTCCATTTTAGCTTGTGCACTTGTGCACCTGTAGCCTTGTTAAATTAATCTCGGTGCACATTCTTGAACCTATATATGCTTTGACCCTCCTTGTACTAGGTTTTTTTATTTGTGTTGATCTTGCTTCTTGCCTTTGTGCTCGGTCTTGTAAGTTGAGCAATTTTGAACTGATGTACTATTTTTATGGATGATAATCAGTTAGTTTGTGCACATTTTTTTCTAGCTTGATTATTTGACCCAAATTTTGTTTGGTCCTTTTAAATTGTTATGGATGCTGAGCTTGCTGGACTTGACTAGTTTGAGTTACCATCATGTCGAGTTGTTTCTTGCTTGTAACGGTTGTGCTGGGACTTTGTGGCAGGCAAGGTTTTATATCGCGGATATCGGTCTTGTTTCGTCTCAGATATTTTAGGGACTTGATCTCGTATCGTGGGAGATCTCTGATTGTATGAGTCTTACTCAGGGGTTTGCCTTAGATTTCCATCTTGGATCTGAAAGTTCATATCGGAACAATCTCTGGGTACATGATATGTTAGAAAATGATGTTCTTACACAATGATTTCTATGAATGTTATTATAAACATAGTAACATAAAATTGAATTGCAGAATCACTTAATTATTTTTAACTTACAAAAGATCATTCATACTGTAAACCGTAATATGCTTAAAATAGAAATATAACATAATGCAAATATATTAGTGCTAACAACATATAATCAATGAATATGAATTATCGTTGGACATAAAACATAAAAAGACATTATAAAGTTTAGCTTAAATAAATCATAAAATACATAATTTCATGAGTAACATGTATGTAAAAAAGACGAATACGAAAATCATAAGCATTGTAGGATATATATATATATATATATATATGAACTTACGATATGATCATTTAACATGCAAAATGTTGAATAGCAGAAGATTACCATGGTGTGATTTGAGTTTTTTTAATTATTCTTCTGGTTCAGGTACAGATTTAAATTTTAACTAAAAAACCAAGATCTCTTATAATATTCCAATATCTCGTCTCATGTCAATATATCGTTCAATATTACAATATCTCAGGTGGTATATTTGGAAGGAGATTTACAGTGATATTTGTTGTTTCGTTTCGAGAGGAGACCAAATCGAGATTTTGGATGAGATCTCGGGCAATATTTTTGATATTTAAAACAGTGGTTGCACCTGACCATGCACATTTTGTTGGTGTTGGTCATGTTTGTTCCGGATTACGTACTTGTGATATTGGCTTGTTGTGTTGTTAAAGCTAAAATGAACTTGATATTGAAATTGGGCTTGAACATTTGATACTGAATTTGTCGAGACCAATATTATTTGTAATCTCTTATACAACATTGAGTTGTATCAATAAGATTTGACCTTTGCATTTGTCCGTGAGAGAAATATAATATGTATCTAAACATTGTACCACTGTAAATATTATATGTCGTTCGAGTATGTATACATGCATATCTGACCCTATATGGAAAAAAATGATGATTAACAACATAAATAACTAAGGCAAATAAAAATATAAATTAAATTTATATTCGCATATTAATTTTTTTCTTTTACGGATCATTTTGTTATTCTAGTTTGACAGATACGACAGACGATTGGATAAATTCTGGACCAATCATTGAAGATGAAGATACTAAGTGTGTGAGTGACTGGTACTGATTGTTTGCAGCGAGGTTAGATTGTACTGAATATGTATTGTAAAGTGATCTGCAATTGAGAGAAACAATAAAATGTGTACTTTTCAACTGTGTAGTAAAAAATATTAGTTTGAATAAAATATCTGTTCAAAACTAAATATTTTGAGTTAAATATTTAATTCTTGTAAATATTTATTTATCTATCCGTTCAAATGAAATAGTACATGTATAAACACTTTTACTTAATAATATACATGTTTATTATCATCAAACAAAAATCATACTAATATATTCTCTTCCTTTTGATGATGACAAACACATGTTTAGATTTTGAAGTGCATGTAAATTCATTTATTCATGATATTTCAATCTATTGTGATATAACCATGCTTCCCCTATTTGCATACTCCCCCACCACTAAACTCCCCCTATACAAATGCATATATTCGAGAACACGAAAATTGTCATTCAGATTTCAAATATTAAAATCAATCTTAACTATTCACTCATCTATCAAAATCTTAACATTTCTCCTTCTCTTGTTATAATAAAAAAAAATATCAAAAATAAAATATGAATTATGACTAAACATATAAATTCAAATCAAGAGGGAAAATATTTATCCTACACACCCGACTTGCTCAAAAGAGGGAAAATATTTATCGTAAATCTCAATTATTCAAACAAAAAACATAATATTTCACAATTTAGGAACAAATTTCATTTTTATGAATGATGGATTTACAATCAATTATATATAATAAAGTGAGTTTGCAAAACTTTCAAAATAAAGAAATTTAGGTAGTGTTTTGTTTATTTTGTGTTTTGAGCTTTCATCGTTAATTTTGAAAGATGCAAAGATTTAGAGGGTAATAGAGGTGACGGACTACAGTCGGAGGGGATGATGGAGGGTATGGAGTACGTTGAATTGATGAATTTGACGCTGTTCTTCCGTTGTTTCTTAAAACACAGAAAATGATAAAAAGTTGTTTTTGTTTTGTATGTTAACTTCATTTTGTAAAATGATCGGTTTCCACGATATGTGTGTGTTGTTCGTACTTTTGTACGTACGAAAACCAAAAACTAAAAAATTGAAGACAAATTCTATTCCAACCTCCAAACTTGCTGAGTTAACCCCCCCAAATTCAATAAAACAAGAGACCCCACTGTTTTTCAGAGTTGCCCCCTTTTTTTAAAAAAAAAAGACAAAAGTACCCTCCCCTGTAGTGCCACTGCGTGGTATGTGTAAGAACCTCGCAGTGGCACTGCGAGGTAACCTGAAGGTATGAAAAAAAAATATGGTAAATTTTATTTCTATCCACATTTTTGTTCAGTTTATTCACCATACAGTAAAGGAATATTTGACTTTTGAAGTTTTTATAAAATTATTTACTTCATCCACCGATTACTTACTACCAGTTTTTCTTTCTAATTTTTATGTTCTACTTCTTCCATTTTCAGTTCACCTATTGGATTGTAACATAGATTTGATGTTGTTTTTCTTTCATCGCTGAACCTATATACTACTAAATTAAGATTTTGGCTATAGACTAAGGATCATCAATGTAAAAAAATCAAATATTTATAGTTTCAGTACCAACGTGCGGTACAACTAACTATAGATGCATAATGTAGCAAATGAATTCAATTTGTATTAATAAATACTGTACAATGAAAAATGTTTTGAACAAAATTACATTTGAATACTTGTAGCTAGATTCATTGTATCATAGCAGTCGATCCTAGAAAAATGGCAAACCACATTCAGAAATTTGGATACCTTTCTAGGTTTTACACACAAATATATAAAGTACAAATAGCTCAGATGTAAAAGTACAATCTCGTTTTTTTTCTTTTTTTGTACTGAACAGTTTTGAATACAAAAATAACTATTCTCAATCTTTGGGATTGAACTTGTGCACATTTAGCAAATTTAGAAGGATCTGTGTTTAAGAACAGGAAAGTATGATCAACTATTAGCATGTATATGTATACTTAATCGACTCATGAAAGAAGAAAACATGATTCATGAACTTAGCATTTCTAGATTATAAGTTATAGCATGTAGATATTTAAGATTCATGTTTGTGCTTAGATTAATTGAAAATAGAGAAGTAGAAGGAATAAAAAAACGCACATCACTAAGAAAAGCTTTGGTAGTAAGAATACTCAAAGAAGAAGCATTAAATCTTTAAGTTCATCCACCTGGTGGATTAACTAATAAAATAGATGTGGATCAACTTATCAAAATAAAATGTGGATTTACTGATTGAATACTTGAATGAAAATAAAATTTACCAAAAAATAAAGACAATAAGAGCAGTTTCATCAATAAAATTCTTCGTTTAAAGGGGGGCAACTCAGCAAGTTTGGACGTTGGAATAGAATTTGCCGAAATTGAAAGAGAACACACCCTTATCTTCCAAATTTCCAAATTTAGGCACAAAGACAAAATCAGAGAAACACTTAAACAAAGACAAAAAGCCAAAAATTTAACCATAATGTGAAGACCCGCAACTTCCCCGTAAAGGAAAGCGTCGGATTGTTTGAGAACAAACCACAACAGAACGCATATAAAAGAACATTTCATTGTATATTACAACAATGCACCAGAATACAAGAATATACAGAGTATAAACAAATAAATATTACACAGAAATATCAGAGATTTAAATTACATTTAAATACATCGCAGCGGAAAATAATACAATACACAACTGAAGGAGATATACGGATACAAAGCTTTCCGGATATCGTTCCAGCTGTAAACCAGGATCCTGTGAATATAAATCTGCAAAACCAAAACTACTAGCTGCCCGTGTCAAAATAAGGGCACCCAGAGTTTAGGTTAAAACAATAAACTCCAGGTCAGTAATGGGACTGGTGTGAGAACTAAAACAGTTATAAATCTTTATTTTAAAGCTAGGTAAATCAAGGGACCTCGCCGTATAACACGGAACGGGTTTCCTCCCAAGAATACCAGTGCATAAAACAGACAGCGCAATGCTAAATAAAGAAAAATGAAGCTGTTATAAGACCCAGGTCCCATCACACAATGCAACGCAGCCGAGGATAGGGTTTTCCCTTATAACAGCCAAAGAATGCTTGATACGGTTTAAACAAATCGTTTGATACTATTATAAGTGCATAGTGTATAAAACAACTTCAAATCATAAGTATCAATCATAGGCGGCATGGGTACCATATATCATGTCGCCATACTAGTTCTACAATTAAAACCGCAAAGGTCGTATTTGGAAATTGGATTTCCATCTATGAACCGAGGCAAAAGATAGTCCTCAACCGATTCGAGACAATCTAGCCTACCATGTCTCAGGAACAGCCGCAACTGCCCCCTGGATCGTCAGGGCCGGTCCACCGATGTGGATTATTATGCCTGAACAATACGTCTCCCCGCCCTTTGGGGCGTAAACGAGCCAACGAATGACTCCATCGGACCCGGATCGTCCGATCAAACCGAGGCGCCTCGCAACAGCAACAACCACATAAGTCAAACTCGTCAGGGCGTGTAAAACCACTGACGCCACTTTTAGCTAGAAAGATACGCAAGACCTCCCTGAGGTCCATCTCTCGTTTTTGGTTCATACCGGGTGTGAAACTCGCGAAGTAAACGTTACACAAAGCTACGCCACAAAGGCCGTGCTTTGATCATCACTACAAGACTTTGCTTTTCAACAGAAGCCTCGATCAATTGCCACTTAGGCATGCCACACAGGCAATTCACTCCATGCGTTTGATATCCATCAATATATAACCCCTGAGCTCGTACGTCTTAGAGAAGGGCGTTAAGCAAGAGAATAAATTCTCCGCCGACAAACAGATATATATTTAATAGAGATCAATCACACGGACTAAAATCCAATGTCAGACACACAGTCCATTTACAAGTCCGTTCTGGGTTTGAACGAAACCGGAGGCACCTAGTACCCCGCATATCCATCGATCTCCAAGTACGTCTGGACGATCACCAACTGTTTCCATCTTCTTGGGTGTACAGCCCAATCAAGATCATCAGTAATCACCCAAACGACGTGAAGACTTCTGGTCTTCGACCACCGTCTTCATCTTCGACTTATCGTCGTATCAGTTATTCAGAATGGGATAAACCCGGTCTTTCCAAATAACTCGCGTATATTTTAAATAAGTGTTACATAAACACAACATACGCCTCATTCCAATTCATCAGTCACTAACCATAAATTAACCAAGAGAATAATTTCCCAAATATTAACCCCGAAGGCCGAAACCAACATCAGATCAATATCCAGAAAACCACTCTGCTTGGCTAACCGACAGTTAGTTTCTAAATTTCACATTCATAGGGAAAGGTTCCCATTAATTTTATCCAAGATAAATTCCTTGAATTTATTCTTTATTCTATTTTTGAATCTCAATTCAAACTAGTCGGGATTAGCGAACCTTACCGAAGTAATTATTTATTTTAATTTCCCCATCCCAACCTATTCATCCCCTGAAGTAAAACTGGTAATACTTCATATCTAACACCACAGTGTTATCGGTAAATTCAATTACCATTTCACGTTCAAATCTAATTAAAGATTTAATTATCGCCTGGGGCAAAACTGGTGATACTCCATTTTCGATCATTTCAATCTAATTAAAGATTCATTAAAACTCCACTTAGTTATAATCTTCGATTGGGTTAAAGAATCAGTGTCATTTAAAACACGGTTCACGATAAACCCAAAACCACATTCATTAATTATCGGGTTAAAGAACGAGTGTTATTTAAAAACACGGTTCACGATAAACCCAAAATTCAATACCAATTCAATTCCATTTAAATATCATTTAATTGTTACACTTCATTAAATCTAAATAAAAAGATTTAATCTTTTCTCAACTGGGTTCAAGAACAGTGTTAGTGAAGACACCATTCACGACAAACCCAAATCACATTTGATATTCAATATAAGGCTCTGAATAGAAAATATATCGGCTTATATTCAATATCAAATTCTACGATTAACAAATGTCGTATTGGAAATAACGATATAAATATCTACATCTTTCAAATTTCCATAACAACATCTGTATAATCCCGAATTCCAACATCGAAAAATTCCGAAGACAATTTCGATTCAAATCCACTCCAATGCAATCATTGGAAATTTTGGTTATTTTCAAAACCATTTCAAATTCAATTTATTTATTTAAAAATAAATAGAATTATAATTCTAGTTCAAAACTAGTTCATTTCGATAAAAATCTATTTTTATCTTTTCAAATATGGAGTTTTTCATCCCAATTCTTTCTAAATCATTTCTTATGATTTTACACAAATTATTACTATTTTTAATAATTTTATCAAGGCCCGTATAGTCGATTTCCAACAATGGCCATCGAACTGCACTTACAGCGACCTTTTTCGAATTTGATGTGGACGTATCTCCAAATCCAACCGTTAGATTTTGAATTTCTAATATTCGTTAGAAAGCTCTTTTCGATACGAACCCAACGGTTCTGGTTTTAGGAGAATCCGACGGTCGGATCTCCCGTAATGTCCGTTTGAAATAAATGGTCGAAATTCGCGAACTGCCGCGGCGCGGCGCGTTCTATTCAGGCCATTATATTATATATATATAATATATATAATATATTTTTCGTCGATTTCTATTTAAAAAGAATTATATGAATAGTTTTAAATTCGTTTCAAAAGCAATTTCAACTTCCTTTTCAATTCAAATCAAAATTGAATTCTTCTTTATAAATTCGTTTTAAAATTCATTTCTATTCAATTCAAATTTCAATTCAATTTGAATTCGTTTTCAATTCGCTTTCAATTCAATTCGAATTCGTTTTCAATTCAATTCATTTCGAAATCGTTTTCAATTCAATTCATTTCAAAATGAATAAAATCGATATAAATATCGTTTACGTCAAAATGGCGTCAATCTAATCAACACGGCTTCATAAATTTCTATTTTCAAATATTCTATTTCAAATATTTCTTTTTCAAAATAGTTGTTATTATCAGAATATTTCGTTCAACACATGACCAATCTCAATGGATGAAACTGTCAACACATGAACCTTTATTTTATATTGATAAAGATGTTAATTTTATTACTAAAATATTTCGTTCAACACATGACCAATCTCAATGGATGAGTACTGTCAACACATGAACCTTTATTTTATATCGATAAAGATGTAAATTTTATTACTAAAATATTTCGTTCAACACATGACCAATCTCAATGGATGAGTACTGTCAACACATGAAACTTTATTTTATATTGATAAAGATGTAAATTTTATTACTAAAATATTTCGTTCAACACATGACCAATCTCAATGGATGAGTACTGTCAACACATGAACCTTTATTTTATAATATTCTTTATTTTTCAAATTGGAATGAGGCCCAATCAATTACCATATAAAATTAATTATATGGATTTTCATACATCACACGTATATAATAGCATTGAAAAATAATCAACCATCAACCAAAGTGCACTACACTGCATAAGCATCAAATATAGATATCTAACGCTTGTAACAGCCTGTCAATCAATCGATCGACATATTTAACCGATCAGGATGAGTGAACTTCAAATTTCATCCCAACACCCGTGTGGGGTTTTCAAACAATCAAACACATATTTTATTTGTGCAGTTGGGCGATGTGTAAAATTTATCGTCCCAATCAATGTCCTTCAAATCAGTGTATATAAACAAATCGGCCGATTTGTTTATAAATATTTATTTATTTACTTTCACGTTAAAAATTATATTTTTAACGATAAAACATTTTATTCAACCTATGAATATTCTATTCGGTTCATTTATTCAATAAAATGATATTTTTATTTTTCTAACATATTTTAGAAAATTTCGGCGGCATAACGGCACGATACTAGAAACGGGACAAGGCCTAGCCTTATCCCCGGTCTAGTGAAGTCCCACGCCATTCACACATCACTCAAATCAATTCATTTCACCACACAATTCAATTTCAATCAAATAATCTAACTAATTTTTGCAATCAAACAAACAAGTCCATGGTCTGTGGACGATTGTGTCGGGTGCTACTAAGCACCGTCTGCATCCTAGTATATATATAACTAGAAAAATGAATTGAAAGGTGAGAAATTCTCACTGATAGCTATCCAATCATCTTGACTCTTCTTTGATAGAAATCTTCATCGTTATCGCATCTTCGTCATCTTCGTTGCCCGTAGCCACTACCTATGTAAAAATCGAATTTTTACTTCGCTATTCAATATATAAAAATCATATTTTTATTTTGAAGTTCAATATATAAAAATCATATTTTTATTTCGAAGTTCAATATATAAAAATCATATTTTTACTTCGAAGTTCAATATATAAAAATCATATTTTTATTTCGAAGTTCAATATATAAAAATCATATTTTTACTTCGAAGTTCAATATATAAAAATCATATTTTTACTTCGATGTAAAAATTCCATCTTTTCTAATGTAAAAATTCTACCTTGATTAGATAAAGATCCCGCCTTTTCTATTATAAAAATTACATTTTTATAATAAACCATTTTTAATAAAACTGATTTTAATTAAACAATGTTATTTTCAGTTTTTTAAACAATAAAAATTTCAGTTTTTAAACAATAAAAAATTTCAGTTTTTAAACAATAAAAATTTCAGTTTTTAGACAATAAAAATTTCAGTTTTTAAACAATAAAAATTTCAGTTTTTAAACAATAAAAATTAAATAAAGAAATATAAATAAAATTAAGAAATATAAATAAAATTAACTTACAGTGTTCGACGACTTGGGGGGGCGGTTTCTGTTTGACGGCGGAGCTGGGGGGGCGAAGGTTGAACGGAGGAGGCTAGGGGTGGTCGGCGTCTCGGGGTGGTGCGGTTGCGGTTCTTCGATGGGAGAAGGGCTTCGCGCGAGTGAAGCAGCAGAGGGGGGGCGGAGGTTGAACGGAGGAGGCGGCGCGCGAGGGGGGGGGCCGGCGCTGGCCTCGAACGGCGGTCCTTCGATCGTCTCCCTTTTGTTTTTTTTTTCTTCGATTCGGATTTGACTGAGAAGAAGGGGGGGCCAGAAATAAAGGAAAGGAGAGGAGAATATATATATATTTTTTATTATTTAATTATTAAAAAGTTGACTTTTTCATACGACCTCTAAACGAGTTCCACCGCCTGTCGTCCATAGCGTTTCACCCCCATTCCGAACACAATGGGATATGTATCGTAAGCTGGTTTGATCATTTCGATCAGTTTCCGTTGAATTTACATTTAAATCAATATATTGAATTTTAAACGTACATTTCAAATTATCGGGGTCACGTATTAACTTGGAAAATTACAGAAAAATATTTTCTAGCTTCGTATTGACGATACGGTCCTAACAAAACTAGTTTCGTCAAATTCTGAGACCGTTGGAAAAATGGCCAATTTCCAGTCGATTAAAATCAACTAAAACTGGTCAAACGCGTTTTCCTTTGCCACACTCACATACTGATTCGAAAAATTATGAAATTTGGAATCTAGCAATAATTTAACATCATGGATCCAACAAAACCGGTTTCGTCGAAATCCGAGGTCGTTTGCAAAATGTCCATTTTTAAGGGCCTGAATTCCATAGCGACTATTCAGAATTTTCAACTGGACATATCTTTTGATTCCCGCTATGAAATTTTGATTTTTCGGATTCGTTGGAAAGATATCATCAATTAGATCCTAATGTTTTTGGTTTCACTAAAATCCGAATTGTTTTGCACCCGGTACATTCAATTGAAGTTTGAAATCGAAATATCGAACTACCGCGCCATTTTCAATTCTATTTATAATTATATATAAATATTTATATTCTAACGACGACGTATATAATATATACGTTCTAATTATATTCAAAATAAATTTTCCCGTCGATATTCTTTAAAATAATTCATTTTAAATATTCATACTTCGCCAAAATTGCCAAAATAAAAATTTTAAACTGGCCCAGAATTTCCGGGTTATTACAATCTCCCCCACTTAAAACTTTTCGTCCCCGAAAAGGAACAAAGTCGAAAGTGGTTTGATTAATCAACTCTACGTTCGATCTGGCTTCCATTCTCCAACTTTTCAGTTTCTGAGAATTTTCAAAAATTTCAAAAATTTGGCTAACACCCTAAATTTTCGAAAAATTTCGCCATAACCTCCCCTGCACCGGGAGCATCGGGGAATTTCAAATAGCTTCCCCGGTCCTTCAGATCTCAAAAAGAAAAAGAAAAAGCCAAGCGGCTAGCCAATAGGCTCATAAAATCATCATCACCCAAACAAAACAGTAAATTATGTAATAAACATGTACCTATTTGTCGGGCAAACAAATTTTATTCTCAGCTCTAGCCTCTTTGCTATGACCTGTTCAATGTAAGTATATGTATATGCAAGCAAATGCGACCAATTTTCAATACAGTTCAATATTTGATTCAATTAGGCTAAATGGCTAAAAATTAGCAAACAAATAAACAAACAACACAATCATCAATCAATTAGTGGATTAGAGTTTTCAAATTGATAACTTTGATATATAGTCAAAAATCAGATTTTTGATGCCAAATCACAACAATAAGCCCTATCTAATTTTTGGTTCTCACACCAGTCAATAGGAAATATATAGATGTTACACGTTCGTCACTCGAATATAAATTCTGATGATGATATATCAATCATCAGAATCACCCCCGGGCGACTAGAGTGTAATTCTATATCCATCCAGTATATTAAAACTTTGAATATACGTTTGCAAGGCGTATATGCAAATTCTTTATATACTGGACTGTCCAAAATCAATATAAATAAATAATCAAATATGAATAGTTGATTTAAATTTTCATAACAAAATTTGTTTTCACTTTTTAAAAATATACTCTTCACACTCGTTCTAGGATACTACTGATCCCATCTCTAACGAGTCATTCTAATTGGATATTACTAATCCAATATCTGATGAATTCTTTCGTATGGTTCTAATGTGCCTTGTTCTCTAGCTTTGTAAACCAAAGCTCTGATACCAACTGTGAAGACCCGCAACTTCCCCGTAAAGGAAAGCGTCGGATTGTTCGAGAACAAACCACAACAGAACGCATATAAAAGAACATTTCATTGTATATTACAACAATGCACCAGAATACAAGAATATACAGAGTATAAACAAATAAATATTACACAGAAATATCAGAGATTTAAATTACATTTAAATACATCGCAGCGGAAAATAATACAATACACAACTGAAGGAGATATACGGATACAAAGCTTTCCGGATATCGTTCCAGCTGTAAACCAGGATCCTGTGAATATAAATCTGCAAAACCAAAACTACTAGTTGCCCGTGTCAAAATAAGGGCACCCAGAGTTTAGGTTAAAACAATAAACTCCAGGTCAGTCATGGGACTGGTGTGAGAACTAAAACAGTTATAAATCTTTATTTTAAAGCTAGGTAAATCAAGGGACCTCACCGTATAACACGGAACGGGTTTCCTCCCAAGAATACCAGTGCATAAAACAAATAGCGCAATGCTAAATAAAGAAAAATGAAGCTGTTATAAGACCCAGGTCCCATCACACAATGCAACGCAGCCGAGGATAGGGTTTTCCCTTATAACAGCCAAAGAATGCTTGATACGGTTAAAACAAATCGTTTGATACTATTATAAGTGCATAGTGTATAAAACAACTTCAAATCATAAGTATCAATCATAGGCGGCATGGGTACCATATATCATGTCGCCATACTAGTTCTACAATTAAAACCGCAAAGGTCGTATTTGGAAATTGGATTTCCATCTATGAACCGAGGCAAAAGATAGTCCTCAACCGATTCGAGACAATCTAGCCTACCATGTCTCAGGAACAGCCGCAACTGCCCCCTGGATCGTCAGGGCCGGTCCACCGATGTGGATTATTATGCCTGAACAATACGTCTCCCCGCCCTTTGGGGCGCAAACGATCCAACGAATGACTCCATCGGACCCGGATCGTCCGATCAAACCGAGGTGCCTCGCAACAGCAACAACCACATAAGTCAAACTCGTCAGGGCGTGTAAAACCACTGATGCCACTTTTAGCTAGAAAGAAACGCAAGTCCTCCCTGAGGTCCATCTCCCGTTTTTGGTTCATACCGGGTGTGAAACTCGCGAAGTAAACGTTACACAAAGCTACGCCACAAAGGCCGTGCTTTGATCATCACCACAAGACTTTGCTTTTCAACAGAAGCCTCGATCAGTTGCCACTTAGGCATGCCACACAGGCAATTCACTCCATGCGTTTGATATCCATCAATATATAACCCCTGAGCTCGTACGTCTCAGAGAAGGGCGTTAAGCAAGAGAATAAATTCTCCGCTGCCAAACAGATATATATTTAATAGAGATCAATCACACGGACTAAAATCCAATGTCAGACACACAGTCCATTTACAAGTCCGTTCTGGGTCTGAACGAAACCGGAGGCACCTAGTACCCCGCATATCCATCGATCTCCAAGTACGTCTGGACGATCACCAACTGTTTCCATCTTCTTGGGTGTACAGCCCAATCAAGATCATCAGTAATCACCCAAACGACGTGAAGACTTCTGGTCTTCGACCACCGTCTTCATCTTCGACTTATCGTCGTATCAGTTATTCAGAATGGGATAAACCCGGTCTTTCCAAATAACTCGCGTATATTTTAAATAAGTGTTACATAAACACAACATACGCCTCATTCCAATTCATCAGTCACTAACCATAAATTAATCAAGAGAATAATTTCCCAAATATTAACCCCGAAGGCCGAAACCAACATCAGATCAATATCCAGAAAACCACTCTGCTTGGCTAACCGACAGTTAGTTTCTAAATTTCACATTCATAGGGAAAGGTTCCCGTTAATTTTATCCAAGATAAATTCCTTGAATTTATTCTTTATTCTATTTTTGAATCTCAATTCAAACTAGTCGGGATTAGCGAACCTTACCGAAGTAATTATTTATTTTAATTTCCCCATCCCAACCTATTCATCCCCTGAAGTAAAACTGGTAATACTTTATATCTAACACCACAGTGTTATCGGTAAATTCAATTACCATTTCACGTTCAAATCTAATTAAAGATTTAACTATCGCCTGAGGCAAAACTGGTGATACTCCATTTTCGATCATTTCAATCTAATTAAAGATTCATTAAAACTCCACTTAGTTTTAATCTTCGATTGGGTTAAAGAATCAGTGTCATGTAAAACATGGTTCACGATAAACCCAAAATCACATTCATTAATTATCGGGTTAAAGAACGAGTGTTATTTAAAAACACTATTCACGATAAACCCAAAAATCAATACCAATTCAATTCCATTTAAATATCATTTAATTGGTACACTTCATTAAATCTAAATAAAAAGATTTAATCTTTTCTCAACTGGGTTCAAGAACAGTGTTAGTGAAGACACCATTCACGACAAACCCAAATCACATTTGATATTCAATATAAGGCTCTGAATAGAAAATATATCGGCTTATATTCAATATCAAATTCTACGATTAACAAATGTCGTATTGGAAATAACGATATAAATATCTACATCTTTCAAATTTCCATAACAACATCTGTATAATCCCGAATTCCAACATCGAAAAATTCCGAAGACAATTTCGATTCAAATCCACTCCAATGCAATCATTGGAAATTTTGGTTATTTTCAAAACCATTTCAAATTCAATTTATTTATTTAAAAATAAATAGAATTATAATTCTAGTTCAAAACTAGTTCATTTCGATAAAAATCTATTTTTATCTTTTCAAATATGGAGTTTTTCATCCCAATTCTTTCTAAATCATTTCTTATGATTTTACACAAATTATTACTATTTTTAATAATTTTATCAAGGCCCGTACAGTCGATTTCCAACAATGGCCATCGAACTGCACTTACAGCGACCTTTTTCGAATTTGATGTGGACGTATCTCCAAATCCAACCGTTAGATTTTGAATTTCTAATATTCGTTAGAAAGCTCTTTTAGATACGAACCCAACGGTTCCGGTTTTAGGAGAATCTGACGGTCGGATCTCCCGTAATGTCCGTTTGAAATAAATGGTCGAAATTCGTGAACTGCCGCGGCGCGGCGCGTTCTATTCAGGCCATTATATTATATATATAATATATATAATATATTTTTCGTCGATTTCTATTTAAAAAGAATTATATGAATAGTTTTAAATTCGTTTCAAAAGCAATTTCAACTTCCTTTTCAATTCAAATCAAAATTGAATTCTTCTTTATAAATTCGTTTTAAAATTCATTTCTATTCAATTCAAATTTCAATTCAATTTGAATTCGTTTTCAATTCGCTTTCAATTCGAATTCGTTTTCAATTCAATTCATTTCGAAATCGTTTTCAATTCAATTCATTTCAAAATGAATAAAATCGATATAAATATCGTTTACGTCAAAATGGCGTCAATCTAATCAACACGGCTTCATAAATTTCTATTTTCAAATATTCTATTTCAAATATTTCTTTTTCAAAATAGTTGTTATTATCAAAATATTTCGTTCAACACATGACCAATCTCAATGGATGAAACTGTCAACAAATGAACCTTTATTTTATATTGATAAAGATGTAAATTTTATTACTAAAATATTTCGTTTAACACATGACCAATCTCAATGGATGAGTACTGTCAACACATGAACCTTTATTTTATATCGATAAAGATGTAAATTTTATTACTAAAATATTTCGTTCAACACATGACCAATCTCAATGGATGAGTACTGTCAACACATGAACCTTTATTTTATATTGATAAAGATGTAAATTTTATTACTAAAATATTTCGTTCAACACATGACCAATCTCAATGGATGAGTACTGTCAACACATGAACCTTTATTTTATAATATTCTTTATTTTTCAAATTGGAATGAGGCCCAATCAATTACCATATAAAATTAATTATATGGATTTTCATACATCACACGTATATAATAGCATTGAAAAATAATCAACCATCAACCAAAGTGCACTACACTGCATAAGCATCAAATATAGATATCTAACGCTTATAACAGCCTGTCAATCGATCGATCGACATATTTAACCGATCAGGATGAGTGAACTTCAAATTTCATCCCAACACCCGTGTGGGGTTTTCAAACAATCAAACACATATTTTATTTGTGCAGTTGGGCGATGTGTAAAATTTATCGTCCCAATCAATGTCCTTCAAATCAGTGTATATAAACAAATCGGCCGATTTGTTTATAAATATTTATTTATTTACTTTCACGTTAAAAATTATATTTTTAACGATAAAACATTTTATTCAACCTATGAATATTCTATTCGGTTCATTTATTCAATAAAATGATATTTTTATTTTTCTAACATATTTTAGAAAATTTCGGCGGCATAACGGCACGATACTAGAAACGGGACAAGGCCTAGCCTTATCCCCGGTCTAGTGAAGGCCCACGCCATTCACACATCACTCAAATCAATTCATTTCACCACACAATTCAATTTCAATCAAATAATCTAACTAATTTTTGCAATCAAACAAACAAGTCCATGGTCTGTGGACGATTGTGTCGGGTGCTACTAAGCACTGTCTGCATCCTAGTATATATATAACTAGAAAAACGAATTGAAAGGTGAGAAATTCTCACTGATAGCTATCCAATCATCTTGACTCTTCTTTGATAGAAATCTTCATCGTTATCGCATCTTCGTCATCTTCGTTGCCCGTAGCCACTACCTATGTAAAAATCGAATTTTTACTTCGCTATTCAATATATAAAAATCATATTTTTATTTCGAAGTTCAATATATAAAAATCATATTTTTATTTCGAAGTTCAATATATAAAAATCATATTTTTATTTCGAAGTTCAATATATAAAAATCATATTTTTACTTCGAAGTTCAATATATAAAAATCATATTTTTATTTCGAAGTTCAATATATAAAAATCATATTTTTACTTCGAAGTTCAATATATAAAAATCATATTTTTACTTCGATGTAAAAATTCCATCTTTTCTAATGTAAAAATTCTACCTTGATTAGATAAAGATCCCGCCTTTTCTATTATAAAAATTACATTTTTATAATAAACTATTTTTAATAAAACTGATTTTAATTAAACAATGTTATTTTCAGTTTTTTAAACAATAA
Source organism: Allium sativum (assembly GCA_030737875.1). NCBI lineage: Eukaryota > Viridiplantae > Streptophyta > Magnoliopsida > Asparagales > Amaryllidaceae > Allium > Allium sativum. The sequence goes on along the minus strand of CM060918.1, from coordinate 250,023,394 downwards.
AATTTTCAGTTTTTAAACAATAAAAAATTTCAGTTTTTAAACAATAAAAATTTCAGTTTTTAAACAATAAAAATTTCAGTTTTTAAACAATAAAATTTCAGTTTTTAAACAATAAAAATTTCAGTTTTTAAACAATAAAAATTTCAGTTTTTAAACAATAAAAATTAAATAAAGAAATATAAATAAAATTAACTTACAGTGTTCGACGACTGGGGGGGGGTTTCTGTTTGACGGCGGAGCTGGGGGGGGCGAAGGTTGAACGGAGGAGGCTAGGGGTGGTCGGCGTCTCGGGGTGGTGCGGTTGCGGTTCTTCGATGGGAGAAGGGCTTCGCGCGAGTGAAGCAGCAGAGGGGGGGCGGAGGTTGAACGGAGGAGGCGGCGCGCGAGGGGGGGGGCGGCGCTGGCCTCGAACGGCGGTCCTTCGATCGTCTCCCTTTTGTTTTTTGTTTTTTCTTCGATTCGGATTTGACTGAGAAGAAGGGGGGCCAGAAATAAAGGAAAGGAGAGGAGAATATATTTTTTTTATTATTATTTAATTATTAAAAAGTTGACTTTTTCATACGACCTCTAAACGAGGTCCACCGCCTGTCGTCTATAGCGTTTCACCCCCATTCCGAACACAATGGGATATGTATCGTAAGCTGGTTTGATCATTTCGATCAGTTTCCGTTGAATTTACATTTAAATCACTATATTGAATTTTAAACGTACATTTCAAATTATCGGGGTCACGTATTAACTCGGAAAATTACAGAAAAATATTTTCTAGCTTCGTATTGACGATACGGTCCTAACAAAACTAGTTTCGTCAAATTCTGAGACCGTTGGAAAAATGGCCAATTTCCAGTCGATTAAAATCAACTGAAACTGGTCAAACGCGTTTTCCTTTGCCACGCTCACATACTGATTCGAAAAATTATGAAATTTGGAATCTAGCAATAATTTAACCTCACGGATCCAACAAAACTGGTTTCGTCGAAATCCGAGGTCGTTTGCAAAATGTCCATTTTTAAGGGCCTGAATTCCATAGCGACTATTCAGAATTTTCAACTGGACATATCTTTTGATTCCCGCTATGAAATTTTGATTTTTCGGATTCGTTGGAAAGATATCATCAATTAGATCCTGATGTTTTTGGTTTCACTAAAATCTGAATTGTTTTGCACCCGGTACATTCAATTGAAGTTTGAAATCGAAATATCGAACTACCGCGCCATTTTCAATTCTATTTATAATTATATATAAATATTTATATTCTAACGACGACGTATATAATATATACGTTCTAATTATATTCAAAATAAATCTTCCCGTCGATATTCTTTAAAATAATTCATTTTAAATATTCATACTTCGCCAAAATTGCCAAAATAAAAATTTTAAACTGGCCCAGAATTTCCGGGTTATTACACATAATGACGCTTTTTACTGTAAATCAAGAAATTTAGGGATCCATCATCATTTTCTATTTTACATTAAAAAGTGTCATTATGTCTAAATTTTTGATCCTTTGTCCTTATGTCTAAATTTTTCTTTAATTTTGTCTTTCATTGTGTTTTCCATATAACATAATATTCAAGATAGAGATAATTATCCTTTGCATGCAATCTACATCTTAGCAAAATTTTCATGTAGTAATTGGAAATAAGGATGACCAATGTAAGGGAAGACAAATGCATGCTTTTTTAAATGATTCCCGACTTTGGCTGAAGCTTATCCAAACACTGATAATGGTGGCCAACCTACAGGGAGACAAGGACTTGCTTCTTCAAATGACTTTTCGGTTGTAGATATAATTATATTACAACTTGGATACCTGAGAAATCTCCAGACGTTTTCAACACAGGCTTGAATTCCATGAAAATTGATGGAAGTTATATCAATGATAGGGTCACTATCAAATATGCACTTTACTAAAGAAGTGGAAAATAATAAGTTAGACACCACGTACGTATGCTTCTCACAACAAATGCATCATGTAGTTGATAAGGATGAAGACTCTGTGATAACTATAACTCTCCACATCTACAAGTGTCTCCTAGTGTCTCCGGAACAGGAAAATGGTGACCAGGCGAAGAGGGCTGGCATTCATATATAGGAACAGGGAATCGGTCGGGACCAGGGGGCCGACGTTCATATGTAGGAACATGGAGTTGATGTAGTCATGTCGATAACCAACTCAGCTTCTTCCTCTGGAGTCATGCAGCAACATGAGAATAAGCTGGGTAGTTCTAAAGCATCAGAATCTGCTTGTCAAGAACGAAGTAGGCAAAATGATAGTAATTTTACATTTACCACAGTATCATCAGGTGGTATGTGTCGTTAATAATCCTCGCTGGCCCGATCTCATCACTCAAGAAAAACCTAAAAATAGTTTAGTAAGAAAAATAAGTTGAGTTCATGTTCCTGTAAATTGAACCATGGGGACGTAGGAAAATGTTTCAACTTAAGGTCATTTCTCTTTTGGAATGTCAGGGGTATGAATTCCCCTACTTGAAAGTCGAACATCTTACTTCATACCAGTAACTATAATATTTCTGTTATGAATTTAATAGAGCATAAATTATCTGATGCTGATCTTAATACATGGGTGCAAACCTATGTGGGCTTATGTTGCTAATGATTATCCCAATGAGAAGAACAGAATTTGCGTCATGTGGGATATTCTATATATACAGGCAGTTCAATGTGATTGCAAGCAACGACGATGTTATCTCGGACATCTTGTGCAATTCTGAGGAAATTAAGATTAAACTGTCTGCCGTTTATGGTTTCCATAACAATAGGCAACGACTAGAATTATGGGATCATATTAAGTATAAGAGTAGACTTTTTCAACTAGATTGTACTTTATATAACTAGTATTACCGTACAACGGTGGGAAAACCGACCGTTAAGGTATTTTAAAAAATGGAAAGTTAATTAAAGTAAATTTTAGGTAAACCAACTTAAGATTAAGAAATACTATTAATGTATTAATTTCAATTTTATATATATATACACATACATACACACATACACACATTTTTATTATATATCTAGGATAATCAATGTAATCTTAATGTTTCATTATTTTGTAACTTTAAACAATTAATGGACTGGAGAAAAAAAAACAGGAAAAAAAAAACAAATATAAGCTCAGTACATATCATCATATCAGTGAATATTTTATTGAAAAAAAACGCAGAATAAAAAGTAATAAATAAATCACAAATTATTGAACTAATTTATAATGAATCACTTAAGTACTGTTGTTATTTAAAAAACTGAACATACTAAAATAAAAATACTGAGGAAAAAAAATAATTTTCGGAGTCCATCTTGGATATTTCTTCCAACAAAAAGCTTGGTTCCGTTGAATAATCAATGGTTGATTGCGATATAACGGTTATCTTCTGCTTCTTTTCATTCATATACTCAATTTGAGTAACAACAACCCTAAAAAGATGAGATGTCCATAACAATTCCTTTAGCTTCTGTTCGTATATGTCCTCACCTTCATCTTTCATAATTTTATATAGGTCATCGGCACTGTAGCCTATAATTTCTTTGGTCGGTTCATTGAAAGCAGTAACCCAAGCTTCAGCGGTTGAGTCAGAAATCTTCATTAGCATACTATATCTGCATTGTAAAAAAATATAAATACAAATAACAACGTTAAATAAATATGTTTAGTTTTAACTGTTAATTACCTCAAATTAAATGTATCTTTGTTCTGTTGGCATTCTTCGCACCAATAGCACGATGTTAAAGCTTCTTTTTTTTTTTGCAAGTTTTACAGGCTTGATACCATAGTCGTTCAGTCTTAATTTGAGATATGTAAGTAGAAACACTGAAAAAAACAGACTACATACAGAGAAAAAATTAACAAATTTACATGGTATTATAAGTATATGTATGATATAAATTGAAATGATTATTACTAACCTTGTCATGACCCAAACTAGGATTGTCTACTATATGAGAAAGCATGACTTTGTCAAAAGTAGTAGACTTAATGTGTGCATTCTTGCCTTCAGTATCATACCAAATTCTAAGCGTTTTAGATTCTGCTATGTTTGGATTTATAGCTATATTGTTGTTACTCAGTGTAGATAACGACAAACCTATAGTAAAACGGAGAAATGTATAAAAATGATTACGTGCTAAGAATGTGAAGTTAAGTAAATGTTTTTGTACCTTGATAATTTCCAACTCTAACGCATGTAATAGCTACTATAGAAGCTTTGTCGACCATTTCCATTAGTTCTGATCCCACTTTCATAGCAAGTTCTCCCCAGAATGCAACAGTAACTGTTTTGGTTCTGTAATTTAAAACCATATATAAATATTTGCATTAAACAAATCAACTAAATTATTATATGTACTTACGAATCATCTGCAATAGTTATGTCGCATTTTTGAATAATGTTGTTGTTGGATTTCCAACGAACATCTTTGATTACTGAAATGCTTTGAACAACGCTGATCACATCTAAAATTAAATTTTGTTAACAAAAAAGACAATGATATTTTAAAAATTATTTAATTTGATGCATTACCTACAACTTTCTTTTCTGCAACAAATTTTTGAAGCTGATCAATCCTTACAAAATCGTATATGACCTCAGGTATACAAATACTCACATCATCAACTTCTTCAACCAATGAGTTTTCATGTATATTCAACTCATAATCATTTTTTACAGTGCTGAATTCTTTTTTCGTAGGTCTTATAGTTCCTTTGGAGATATAGTAGATTTTTCCGCACTCAAATATTGGATAGTATTTTTCTGCAGCTTTATTGAACATTGTAGCTTGGATTTGCGTACCCTGTTAATATGTACGAACATGCGAGACAATCCTAACACGACGTTCATATGTACGAACATGGAGTTGATGTAGTCATGTCGATAACCGACTCAGCTTCTTCCTCTGGAGTCATGCAGCAACATGAGAATAAGCTGGGTAGTTCTAAAGCATCAGAATCTGCTTGTCAAGAAATCAAAGACAATGTTAGTATCAGAATAACACGAGGAAGTAGGCAAAATGATAGTAATTTTACATTTACTACAGTATCATCAGGTGGTATGTGTCGTTAATAATCCTCGCTGGCCCGATCTCATCAATCAAGAAAAACCTAAAAATAGATTAGTAAGCAAAATAAGTTGAGTTCATGTTCCTGTAACTTGAACCATGGGGATGTAGGAAAATGTTTCAACTTAAGGTCATTTCTCTTTTGGAATGTCAGGGGTATGAATTCCCCTACTTGAAAGTCGGACATCTTACTTCATACCGGTAACTATAATATTTCTGTTATGAATTTAATAGAGCATAAATTATCTGATGCTGATCTTAATATATAGGTGCAAACCTATGTGGGCTTATGTTGCTAATGATTATCCTAATGAGAAGAACAAAATTTGCATCATGTGGGATATTCTATATATACTGGCAGTTCAATGTGATTGCAAGCAACGACCATGTTATCTCGGATATCTTGTGCAATTCTGAGGAAATTAAGATTAAACTGTCTGCCGTTTACGGTTTCCATAACAATAGGCAACGACTAGAATTATGGGATCATATTAAGTATAAGAGTAGACTTTTTCAACTAGACTGTACTTTATATAATCATGCTGCTGAAAATCATCAAAAATCCAAAATAAGATGGCCGAGAGAGGGTGATATAAATGTACAAAGTTATTCTACTCTTAACTGTCTACAGTTAAAAGAAAGAAACACTTGGGCATTATAATATCTGAATCTGGATCTCTTTCTCCTGATGTTAATTTAGTTCGCACCATTGCTTTATTTTATATTTTAGATCTCTATAGTTCTTTTAATGTAGAGAGGACGTTTGACCCAGTTATATGTAAGATAGTTTTATCTTAATCAGCTAGAGAGCATTTATAGTCACTGGTTACTATGGATGAGGTGAGAGCTGCTACTTTCCACATCAACGAAGATAGCAGTCCAAGGCCGAATGGTATGAGTTCTAAACTTTTTAAACATCATTGGGACCTCATTAAACATGATTTACTTGCAACTATTCAGGTTGTTTTTTCCAATGGTCGGATTATTAGAGAAATTAATCACACTTTTATCACTTTTAGTTCCGAAAAATAGAGAATCCTGCTTCTATTTTAGATTGCCATCCAATTTCCTACTGCAATGTTATAATAAAATTATTTATATGTAATATACGAAACAGGACAAAAGTATATTTATATGATTTGGTGTCCCCTAATCAAAATGCTTTTATCCCAGGTGGGAACATTACAGAGAATTCATTGTTAGCACATAAAATGATAAGGTGTTTTTAATAGAAAAAGATCTAATAATATGTTTTTGAAAGTGGATTTACAGAAAACATAGGACAAAATAACAATGAATTTGTGTGTCACAATGTCACATTATGCTAAGTATGGGATTTCCTATTAAACTAGTTGATTTGATTTATTCACGTATCTCATCACCTCTTCCTATATTAATCGATGGTAGCCCACACTGATTTATATCTAGCAAGTAGCAATAGACGTTTAAGGCAAGGCGATCCATTGTCACCTTATCTCTTCGCAATTGAAATGAAATTTCTTTCCATTTCCATGGATTTGCAACACACGCTGCGCTATATGTGGCCTACTGCAACACCAGAGAAGTGATGCAGGAAGTGCCAAAAAATATTGCTATAGGTTACAATCAAAGACAACACGTTCTCGGTGTTGCATTTTTCCGCGTTGTCCTAAAGTCAAAGGCAACGTCTTTACCGTTCAATGACAATAATTTCCTGATGTTACCACAAATACTAATTTTACTTAAAAGTGGACCCTACATTATCTGTAGTAACACTTGTACCATCCTTGTTGCACTGTCCTCCATTTGTCATATTTTGCGTATATATATATTACAGAAAATTATACAACCATGAAATTAACGTAGTAGATTTTTGAAAAAAAATACCTGGTGTTATTGTCAAAAAATCCCACAGTGTTATTGTCAAAAAAATGTATAATTGCAGCATTTTATATTACTTCTTGACTGACGCTAGGATTGTATCCAATGGCAACATCAAGCTTATGTCCAGTGTGGCAACATCAAGCTTATGTCCAGTGTAGCAATAACAAAGATATCAGCATAAGCTGTGTGCTTGTATTATACATAGTGTAGAGTAGGAAAAAACTTGCATCAGCCAAACATGCGACAAAGTTAGGGAACACAATAGTGTATTATACAATAAACTTATCAATAATCTAAATGATGAAGTATTACTACAAGAATACATGCATAGTTTACAATTACTTCATAGCTTACTGCTTTTAGAAGAAATGGAAAATCAGCAAAAAGCAAAAGCTAAGTGGTTAACCCAAGATGACCAACCAATGAAGTTCTTCCACTCTATGATGTCTGCCTGGAGAAATAAAACTCATATTCACATACTTATACATGAAATGGAAAATTAATTTCAGAGCCACACAAACTTAAAGCAGAAGCAATTAGGTACTTTAGGGAGTTATATAATAAGAACTGGAATGACTTTCAATTTCAAAGATATGATTTGCAAATTCTTGGCGTACAATCAAGCCAGAGTGATTTCATATTTATAACTAATATTGACATCTTTTGCAATTGTTCACACAAAGCATACAATCTAAGAAAGAGACATCAATGGGTACCTATTATTTATTTAGATGCTAGAATAAGCACAGTCAAATTTCAATGACATAGATACTAATGAAATTTGTTTAAAAACTACCATGCACTATCAAAGCTTAAAGTAAGACATATTTAGGACAAAACCATATATAATAAACAAAATTATATATATATATATATATATATATATATGTATGTATGCAAATACATACATTGTGTAAATACATATCAATTTATACTAGTGGTACTGAATCTACTTATGCAAATGAATCTAAATCTACTTATGCAAAACATGTTCTTCACCAAGGTAGTCTTGACATGTTCTTAAACGACGCCAAGTGAACCAAAACAGACAACAAACTCCTCGAACAAGATCCGTGGCAGGTATGGGTATGTCAATAATTTATGATAGGCTTTCTAGCACCAACATAAATACGTAACCATGTTTACGTACCTGAAAATAAGTTATAATCTGGATGCAACAATTATTACATGCCATTTGTTATTGAAAATACACAGAATATGAAAGAAATAAGCAAATAACATGTGAATATGTATACAGTCGTATCTATCTATATCAATTTTTTCCAAAACAAACGCAAACGAATATCTAATTTATTTTATTTTGTATCCAAATGGCTAGTACCTTTTTAAATAGGAATAATCTCATACATAACCATGTTTTAGAAAACTATAGCAGGTTTAAATCTGTTTCAGATTTATTTACAGATATAGACCTGTTTCGATTTTTGCGTGCATGAATTTTCAAAATTCGCCAATAGGCGAACTTCAAAAAATTGTCAACACACAAAATCTGCTACACGTAAACCCAAAAGCTGCTCTTCTCCCACTCTTTCTTCATTTTACCCAATTCCTTCTTAGCAGCCAGCACCAAAAATAAAACAAATTCAACTTCATTTTCCCCCATTTTTTCATCTAATTGCTCCAAAAATCATTAAATGGAAAACTAATCCGGCATTCAACACGAGATAGGTACAAATCTATAACGTCCACATTTTTAGTGGTATGATATTTAATATATTTTATTATATTAAATATTGAATTGGAATTTTTAAAGGATTTATAATATATAATTCATTTATTAAAACGAAGTTTGAATATATATAATATGTATTTAAATTATAAACAAGTCCATAACGGCGCAATTGTTCGTAATATTGAGTTTTGAACTTCAATTGAATAAACAAGACGCATTTTAAGTCGGAATTCTTTGAAACAAGAATCGTTTGAATCTATTTGATTATGATTTTCTATTGAAAGTGAAAAATCGAGATTTCGTCTTATAAATTGTAAGTTATGTCCAAATCAAATTTTAAAATAGTCACTATAGATTCCTTAATAGGGATAACTTCTATTTAATAAATTTAAATAGGTTTTTTATGTATTTTGGATATTGTTTAACTTGAAAATTTTAAACGATGAGTTATAATTCCATATTGATTGGATTCGAAGGGATATATATTCCATTTGGATATACGATGATAATAATTTATTTATTATTATAATTGGGTTGTTTTGGAGTTTAATTATATTTTATCACTATTTATAGGCCTTAGAAATAACTGCTTCTCAAACAGCTACTGTTTTCAGCGAAACGAATTTTATTGGAATACGTACAGCTAGTTATTGCTAGATTTCCATTTTGGAGTCAACTGAGGTTGTTTTGTCAGTTTGTTCAATTTAAATGTGAACCGATAAATATATTGAAATTAAAATAACATTATTTTGCAAACGGGGTCCGTTTTCAATGAAATCAACTTCATTAGAACCACAACGTCAAGATGTAGCAGTGTATATGTTTTTGTTGAGTTTGGAGTCGGTGTTTGGTGGTGTGTATATTTAGCAATACTGCAAATAACGGTAGGATCTATTAACCGAGTACAAACAATGAACAATATATATGTATATATATACATATATATATAGCAACGTTCAATGACACCCCCACATAGTGAGCACTCCTTTAGCCTACCAGTTTTCCACCACACATTTTCTCCCTCTCTCCTTCCACCAACTCTCTCACCTTCCACTCAACTTAAAATAATATAAACGAGAGGTGGAAAACAGAGAGACTAATAAGGGGTGCAAAATAAGGGGGTGCCATTGAACGCTCCCATATACACACACACACATTACTTAATCCATAAGTAGCTTAATAACAGCAGCCTACCTATGTTCCGTTCCCTTAAGCCTACCTACCCTTGTATAATTTCCCATCAAAATGACAATACACTGCCACCCACTTTAATATCCCTTACCCTAAAACAACTACAAAATCCTAACCATCTACTGAAAAGGAAACAGATGGATAGTATAGGTTCCCCTATATTTGCAGTCGATACCAACTATTACTATAGCCCTTTTTTCAACTCCGGCTACCTCTGTACAAAACGAAGAACTCTGAACATTTATAGCAACATTACTTGGATCTTCTAACAAAGCGAACCAATAATTTGATCTAAATTTGAAACTATTAGAAAATCACATACAATGCTCTTATTATGACATCATCAATTGAGTTAAACAGAATTAAACCAGTAAGAGCACAACCAACAATGGCTTTTTCAGTTACTAAACAAGCCACGGAGCAACCAGGTGTGGCTTGTTCAGTTATCCGTGGTTAGTCTGTGGCTGGTTTGGAGCTCGTTCGTGGCTAGTGCACTGAATAAGGGTTGGTGCTTATAACGACAAAGTGTTTGCCGTTATAAGTTTATAATGGCAAACTCTTTTCCGTTATAAGTTTATAACGGTAAAGAGTTTGCCGCTATAAACTTATAATGGCAAACACTTTGCCGTTATAAGCATCTAGCCGTTGCACCCCAACGGCTAGTGCATATCCTCCCCTATATACAAACCTACCTCCTTCTTCTTCTACACAACCACTCCACCTTCTCAACTTCAACTTCTTCAACAACAAAAAAATTCTTCTTCTACACCCAAGCGAACCGGAAAAAAAACTGCAAACAAGAAACTCATGTCCAAACTGCGCTTGTCATCATATGCCATGCAACGGTCAGTCCAACAGCATCAATCGTTGCAGCCATCTAACGAATATGGCTACTCGCCATATTCAAATTATCCATACCGACCACCATACCAACCGCTCGCTCCTCCTAATTTTCCTTCCATCCATTCTACCGCCCCGGCACAGTTTTACCAATGACCGCCCGTGGTAGGCGTGTACGACGATCATTCGTCGTATATGTCAATGATGATGCAAACCGGTCAAAGTCAACAACCTCACCTAACTCCGCAACAGACCAAGGTTCGTGACCGCGAATGTATGCAAAATATGCAAAGCCGTTTTTCATACGGGTATGTCTCTCCTACTAGCGAAGAAAATGTTGAAACTTCAACAGAGGAGGCGGAGGAGGAAGATGCAAATGAGGATGCGAATGCTACAAATTTTGAAGAATGTAATCAAGAATACGTTGCACCTATCAGTCCCAAATATAACCAAAAGAAGACGAAGTGGAAGTCTTTAACCGGCATTTTCAGTAAACAACGCCAAACCGAAGTTGAATCGGAGTCGGATCCCGGAATAGAAGATATTGAGGATGAACATGCTGAAGGGGAAGGAACAACAGCGGATGGAAGAAAAAAACAAAGTAAGTTTACTTCCGAGCAGTACGTTTCACTTGCTAAATCGTGGATACGCATTTCACAAGACAGCATTGTTGGGAATAATATGAAAGGTCAGAAATTTTAGGAAAGAGTTGTAGAGTTTTACAATTCGTTGGAAGCAAGGAATAGAACATGGGGATCACTTAGAGGCGGTTATAGAGTTATGAAAGCCGCATGTTAGAACTATCTGGCATTACTGACAAGCTTGAAGAACAGGCAGCAAAGCGGTGCTACACCTTATGATGTTGTAAGTACCATAGATTACTTTTGAAAATAATTTACTATACTATGGTTGATTAGTTAGAAATGTCATACACTCATACAATTTCGACTTTGTGTTACAGATTGAAGAGTCACGAAAGGCCTACCAACAAAAGTATGGACTTCCATTTAAATTTCATGACTATTTCGAGCTTCTATCTAGTTTGCCGAAGTGGAAGAACCCAAGCAACTTCATGTTTGAGTAGCAGAACAAAGCTAGAAAGATGAACTACTCTGATTCTAGTTCAGGAAGTGACCCGTGTTCGCAACCCTTTATTTGGAACTAGTGACAAACGACCTATTGGCAGAGCCAAGTCAGTTCAGCTGGAGCAACGCAGTGCAGAGTTATCTAGATTTATGGAAACAATAGAAAATTCAGCTAAGGAGACAAGAGAGCATAGAGTTCGATTTTCAGTGCAAAGAAACCGCAGCCACGAAGAGTTCCAAAAGGCAGCTAGGGATGATCGAGAGCTCCGCAGACAAGCACATACGGAGAAACAAGCCATGCTACGAGAAAAGCAGGAGGAGAAGAAAGCAATTGTACGAGAGAAGCTGGAGGTGACGAAAGCTATGCTGCGAGAGAAGAATAATATTACAATGATTACATATGATTTTAGTAAGCTTTCCCCTCTACAGCAAGAACTATTAACCAAGCAACTTGGAGAGTACAGAAAAAATAAAGGAAGCGGAAGCGGTAGTGGCTCGTATAAGGACTAGCTATGTATATTGGGTTAAGTTGTAATATGATTGCGAATTGTTTGTAGTATTTATGTACTGTTTGCTGTTTATGTACTAGCTATATATGTTGGGTTGAGTTGTAATATGATTGTGACCTGTCTGTAGTATTTATGTAATAATTGTTGTTTATGTACTAGTTGTATATGTTGGGTTGAGTTGTAATATGATTGTGACCTATTTTTAGTATTTATGTACTAGTTGTTGAAATAATGATACAATCTGCAATATGATTGGAAACCAGATTTATTGACCTAACTACACACTGATACATAGTACTCTGATACATAGTACACGACTACACACTGATATATAGTGCACGACTTGAATTGACCCAACACTGAGGAGATATTTAAGGTACTAGTTAAGTTCTAGTACTAACGAATGATTCTGACTATTCCTTCCTTTATGCGCCCATAAATGTTCCACCAACTGGTCACGCAATTGGAAGTGTGCAGATTGATCTTCAATGTGTTGAACCATATCAACATATTCTTTCTTTGAGTTTACATCTTTACGTGGTTTTGCATTTGACCCCGTAAACATGTCAGGATAATTAGACTTTTGATTCTTATATCCGCCTCTTTCAGACTCCACAATCATGTTATGTATTATTATACAAGCATACGTGATTTCTGAAAGCACTCTTGCATCACGAAAATGAGTATGATTTCGTAAAATATGAAATCGAGCTTATAAAACACCAAACGTACATTCGATGTCCTTTCTGTAGCTAGCTACTTTTTTAGTGAAATAACTTTCTTTGTCATTTGATGGTACTCTGTATCCTTGCATCAAAGTTCTCTACTTTGGGTATATTCCATCCACTAGGTAGTAACCAGTTTTGTGTTCGATATTACCAACTTTATATGAAACATCTGTTGACAGTCTGTTTACAAAGTCTGTGAAAAGATATGATTGTTTTAAAACATTTATATCATTCAATGAACCTGGGACTCCAAAAAAAGCATACCAAACCCATAAATCGTCTGTTGCTACTGCTTCAAGGATCATTGAAGGTATTTTCTTATGTCCGATGAACATTCCTTTCCATCCCGTTGGGCAGTTTTTCCAAGGCCAATGCATGCAATCTAAACTTCCAATCATACCTGGAAATCCTCTAGCTTCTCTCCTGCGTAGTATCCTGCTTATATTGTTTGGTCCAAGCGTCCGTAGATACTCCTTCCCGAACTGTTCAACAACTGTTTTACAGAATTCTTTCGGACACTCTATTGCTATTGATGCTGCGATTCTGAAATATTCATCCATTTGGTCCCCAGATATTCCATAGCTTAACATCCTCAACGCCGATGAAGTTTTGATGTGGGGCGAGTGGCCGATTTCTTGTGCTTTGTTCAGTTTATAAGTGAAAAATGGGTTTGATTGATGAAGTTTAAGATACATTTTTGAGAAAATTGTTGGACTCATACGATAACGACGGCGGAACAAAGTTATATCGTAGGTTGGATTGTCGATGAAGTAATCCCTCATTAGTCTTTTGTGTCCATCCTTGTAGTCTCTCTTATACCGCCGGTCAATCCGGCCATGTATACTACCTCGACGGTTGTTCATTGAGCCTTCAGCAAAATAATTGGAATACCCAACCATTGCGTGCTATTCCAGCTCCTCCTCCATCTCTTCCTCTATTTCTAGTTCGGAATCGTAAGTTTGATTCATGACTTCGTAGTAATAGTAGTATAGATTTGGATCCATTGCTTGCTTTTTTACAAATTTAGTTTCGTTGTTCTCCCTGAGTGTAGATGTAGGAAAGATATATATATATATATATATATATATATATATATATATATATAACCTAGGATGGTTGGCATAATATCTCAGTCATATTGAGTAGTCAAATCGGACAGTTGTTATGATGTGAAAGGTTGGCAATAATGGTTGGCAATACATGTAGGCAAGAATGGTTGGCAATAATGGTTGGGATAATATTTCTGTAATGAGTAGTCAAATTATTCTAGCCATATTTTTTGGCAATAATGGTTCCGACATAATGGTTGGAATAATAATGGTTATGTCATTGAGTAGTCAATTCGGACAGTCGCTATGATGTGAAGGGTTGGCAATAATGGTTGGCAATAATGGTTGGCAATACATGTAGGCAAGAATCATTGGCAATAATGGTTAGGATATTATCTCTACAATGAGCAGTCAAATTATTCTAGCCATATTTTTTGGCAATAATAGTTCCGACATAATGGTTGGGATAATAATGGTTTCGTCATTGAGTAGTCAATTCAGACAGTTGTTGTGATGTGAAAGGTTGGCAATACATGTAGGCAAGAATGGTTGGCAATAATGGTTGGGATAATATCTCTACAATGAGTAGTCAAATTATTCTAGCCATATTTTTTTGGCAATAATGGTTCTGACATAATGGTTGGGACAATAATGGTGCGGTCATTGAGTAGTCAGTTCGAACAGTTGTTGTGATGTGAAAGGTTGGCAATAATGGTTGGCAATACATGTAGGCAAGAATGGTTGGCAAGAATGGTTGGCAATAATGGTTAGGATAATATCTCTGCAATGAGTAGTCAAATTATTCTAGCCATATTTTTTGGCAATAATGGTTCCGACATAATGGTTGGGATAATAATGGTTCTGTTATTGAGTAGTCAATTTGGACAGTTGTTGTGGTGTGAAAGGTTAGCAATACATGTAGGCAAGAATGGTTGGCAATAATGGTTGGGATAATATCTCTGCATTGAGTAGTCAAATTATTCTAGCTATATTTTTTGGCAATAATGGTTCCGACATAATGGTTTCGTTATTGAGTAGTCAATTTGGACAGTTGTTGTGATGTGAAAGGTTGGCAATAATGGTTAGCAATACATGTAGGCAAGAATGGTTGGATATAATGGTTTGGATAATATCTCTGCATTGAGTAGTCAAATTATTCTAGCCATATTTTTTGGCAAGAATGGTTCCGACATAATGGTTGGGATAATAATGGTTCTGTTATTGAGTAGTCAATTCGAACAGTTGTGATGTGAAAGGTTGGCAATAATGGTTAGCAGGATAATATCTCTGCATTGAGTAGTCACTTATATCTCTAATATAATAAACTCGATAATAAACTCGATATAAAATCAATTATATCTCCAGTATAATATTAACGACAACACCATGGCTTCAGTGTTCACCATCATGGCTACGGTGTACGGTACAGGAGAGTAATTTGTCACAGTAGAGTAGGATAAGGAGGTACAACAGTTTATAAAGATACAATAATAAGCATAAAGATACAATAGTTTATAAAGACACAACAACTGACGATAGCACATGCGAACTAGCTCAATCAAAGCATGGAGTAGGAATTAGCAACTTCATTACACTGCATTTTACGTTTAGTCTTACGGGAGTCGCATGATGTTCAATCGCAACCGGACATTATCACTTCGAACACGTCTATTCTCCCGTTCGAGTTCATTAGCATATGCTATTCCCCGAGGACACAAAGGTAGGTCTATCTATTCCGTGTAATTACAAACATTTGGATAGGCTGGACATCGCTGCATGCGCCGATCTATATTGTTGCCCTCTGCTCGAACCACAACTTCAACCGCGTACCCGCAGTACAAACGAACTGGATAGAAATCAACTACATGTTCGTGCAGTGGTACACGAAAGAACTCTGCTTCCTGTGTTGACTGAGTGACCGCCTGTTCAGATGATACTTGAACAGGTGGTATAGGTGTTTCATGTGGAGGTTGAACATTCATCTGTTTGTACGACGGTTCAGTTTGCGGTCTCATTTGGTTTAGGAACTGGGATTTGCCTTCAAGCTCCTGTAGCATCATGTCTTCGTACGCCTGTTCCTCAGAATCTGTAGATGATGACCACTAAGACATTTTCAGTGAATGCTAATAGAAGGATGTGATCTAAGAATGGGAACGAAGTTGTTTGAGTGCGGGAAGGTGTGAGTAAGTTACCATATGTATATATAGCTGCAAGAATGGTAATGGTGTGAACGGTCACTAGCTACACTTTGATTTATGTTTTGTGATTTTCTAAGCTTGTGTCGACAGCGAAAAAAAAAGAATGATGTAATCGGTCACTGGTATGACTGTAGGGAACACTGTACGGAATCTGCTTTTGATTGCTAAAGCATATCAAGGACGACCCAACCAGGACAAAGGACTAAGGACTGCACTATAATCTGAAAACTCTCAAAAAAGAGTGACATGACTCTACTCTGCCAGAAAACATGGATGCACTATGCGAACTGTGCAAGACTTGACCAGTCAATGAGCTACAGTTGGTTGACCCGCTACAGATGGTTACAAAGCATATAAACTCCGCTACAAGTGTCTATTTAGTTTGATGTTCATACGTAGAATATGGAGTTATCTGTAGGCCTTGTTACATTGGTGTGTTAAGAATTTTGCATTTCTATACGAGAAGACGGCAATCTTGTTCAAGATCAAATTCAAACGTTAATACATTCCAAACAACACTTACAGGAACTAGAACAACAGAACATAGCAACATCAAATACAAACTACAATCGTTCAAAGAAAAACAAAATGCTAATGATTTCTAAGATAGCCAGCTCTAGTTGCATCCGCAACAATCTTGTTCAAACGCCTTATTTCGGCTTGCGCTTCCAGTGCATATTGAAGTCCACGTTGGCACATCGGGGGGTCTAGCCACTGCATAAAATTACAACATTGAACATCATTGGGGTAATACCTATGGTCTTCGAAGGCAAGACATTCGAAGGAAGGACATTTGAAGAATCGGCATCCAGCATTTTTTTTCAGTTTTGGCAACAACAACAACCGATTCATCTCCACAACAACAAATAGGGTAAGCTCTACTAGCTAGTGTTGGACCGATAGGATGTAGGGGCTCGATTTCTTGTCCTTCGTATACAATCTGCTTACCGGGTCTTTGATTTGCTACAAATTCGCGCAATTGAGCATTCAAAGATTTTGTTCTCAGCTTCCCTGATTTACACAGAACTTCTGCTCCTTCACTGAATTCCACCGTAGGCTTGTTGTGTGGCATATTATTCCTGGACCGTTCAAATGCTTCATAACAATTATTCATTGTTTCATCGTCAATCTCCAAGTTGTCCACAGCTGGAATTGAAAACAAAACCTATAAAAATTTGAAATGAGTACAAAGTGTATGGAATTTTTGTTCTATTAGAGATATAAAACTGATGCATATATATTGCTGCGTTTGAACACAAAGCAGGACTATATTTGTAAAAAGAAATGTTGTAATTCCCAACATAGACACAAAGTAGGTGATACCTGGGAAAATTTATTGTAGTGATACAACGACTAATTAATAAAGTGAAACAATCACTGAAAATGGTTAATGCACCCGAGGATGACCCCTGTATTTTAACTCCTAACACTATAATCCGAAAACTTGTATCGAATTGTTTAATGCACCTAGGAACAACCCTTACGCATAGGTTACACAAGTGATAATAATTTACAAATATGATAAATTACACAAATGGTAGATTAGACAAACAATAGGTTCCATAAATAAAATCAGCGTACAAACCCAGAACTTTACACAGCTATTGGGTTACATACTTCGTTCGAACTTCAGTGAAAGTTTTCAATAAAAATAATGCATAACGATACAAGTGATACGACACGTAATGATACAGTACATATTACGCATAACATAAAATATTTAAATCCTGATTTAATCCACGTTGCAAGCGATAATTTGCATTTCTTAGGTCGTTTACTTTATTTCTCAGCTTTCTTATTTCTTCCTCTAGTTCCAAAGCATACGTAATTGCTCGACGGGGAAGCGATCATCTATCCACTGTCTGAACTCGCATCCGTTGGTAAGTATAATATCGACGGCCAACGTCGTTTCCATGACGGACGACTAATTGCAGTTCTTCAAAACTGCAAAAGTATATAATATTTGCGGATTGCACCTCGCCTTCTTCAAACATGGCTCTAACACAAGGAATAACAAGGTTAGACCTGCGGTCACGTTGTCGAGTTTGATTGTCTAGTTGATGTCGTATTTCCATTTCATGCATTCTTGCTTCAAGTTCTAATTGTCACACCTCGTCATTGTGTCGCTCTTCCATTTTGATATACCACTCAGTTGGTTCTCTAGTTGCGGACGGATTAGGGTTTGAGGGTCCAGAGAGAAAGTCCTTGTAATTGTAAGAAGTTGGATACGAAATTGGCATGTTTCTTAGTTGATATATAATTTTGACTCCGTATGGATGGGTATTACTGAATCAATGTTAGATATATATATATATAGGAGGAGATTTAGTTACCATTATATACGGAACTTACTTCCCATTTTCAAAAGACATGGAATGTGAAAACCAATTGACAACGGGTAATGTTTACGTTGGACTGTGTACTGTATACTGTGCACTATTTACTGAAAATTGTGCACTGTTTACTGCATACTGATTGCTGTATACTGTACACAGTGCACTATATCCTGTAGCTACGTTGGAAAATGCGTTCTTAACTTAGGAAAAGAGTGACATGACTACACTTTGGTCTGAAAACTTTAGAAAAAGAGTGACATGCCTACAGTCTGGGAAAAGAGTTTGCCTATACAAAAATATAACGGCAAACTATTTGCCGTTATATTTTATAGCCGTGGCACTACAACGACTACTGAAATGGTCGCATTCCCTCCCTTTATATACCAACCTACCTCCTCCTTCTTCCACACAACCACACCTCCTTCTCAACTTCATCTTTGACAACCAAAAAAATGTCTTCATCTGCACCCGAGCGAACCGAAAAAGAAATGCAAGCAAGAAACCCATGTCCCAAGCGCACTTGTCATCATATGCCATGCAACGTCCAGTCCAACTCCAGCAATCATTTCAGCCATCTCACGAATGCGGATACTCACCGTATTCAAACAACGATGCCTCTTCCATTCATCAAAGATCTGGAAAAGAAATTGTACTTGAAGGGAAGGTTTCCGAGACACCACGGGCGATTGGATCCAACCCTATTTGCCATTGTGGACAAGAATCGGTCGTAGTTGTTAACGAGACCGAAACAAATGCCGGTAGTCGATTTTCCGGCTATCAAGCCTACAATGACACATAAACTATCCTGATGAAATTGATTGTTGTTGCTTTAAGCAGTGGGTTGACCCTCCCAGGTGCGAACGTGGACGTCAGTATGCACTGGAAGCGCAAGCAGAAATAAGATGCTTGAGCAACATTAATGCCGATAAAACTAGAGATGGTCCTTTCCCTAGGCCATGGTAGGTGTATGTGTTTGAATTTGATGCTTGTGTGCTCAGTTGTTGTAGTTTGTATAATTATGGTTTGGCAATTCTTTCTGTTGTTCTAGTTGTCGTTGTTGCAGTTGTTATAATTGCTCAATTGTTGTAGTTGTTATAATTGTCAAGTCATTTAATCTTCTAAGTTATTGAAATGGTTAATGCACACGAGCATGACCCCTATTTTTTGACTCCTACATATACACAAACTTGACATTATAACAAAACAATTCAGAATAATGTTTCCAAAGCCTGCTACAATCAATGAAATGACTTGACACTGAGCCCTCTCATACATGCCAAAATAATGTTTGTTGTGATGTGAAAAGTCACTGTAGGGAATCTAAGATAATATCACGAGCTTAATAGTACATGCCAGAATTAATTGTAACTGTTGGTCGTACATTACCCTTATAAGTACTGCATATTTGATAATCCATCTCATACCTTTTAAGATTCAAGCAGCATCGTTCCAGGCTCAAGTGAGAAAAATTATTTCCTTTTTTTCTTAAAGGCAACGTTTATTATCAACAAACTTCGTACTTCTAGTAACTCTACTTATTCTACTGATGCATAGGTTACATGGACGATTTAGAAATAAGTGATGAACAAATGGGAAGGATATTTGATGAGTACGAACGGAACTTAGTCAACGATAACGAAGTTGGATTAGTTCAGGATACACAAATTGAAGAGGTGTCTGTCGTGATTCAGCATTGAGTGGTTACAATTCCACGTCCTTCTCCAATAAATAAATGACCTAGTAATAGTGCTCAAACATTGAATTCACCTACTCGAGACTTTTCTTCCAAGGATTTGCTGGCCCTCGTAAAATCCTATATTGAGGTTAGAAAGAGATATGAGTTACTAATGCAAAGTGGATGGGGTTTAACATATGAAGAAGGATGGGCAATGATCACGAGGCTATACAACAACCATCGTTCCCGGCCCACTAGACGAACATCGGTTGAAATCCAAATGGCTAATCGTCATTTTGCAGACGCTTGTGATCGGTACACACAGATTATCAAAACGGTTGAAGACGAGAACATATTTAAAACAATTAAGAAACATATGATTCTCGTTACCTATTTGAGTATGGTGAGGAATTTGTTGGTTATGAAGCGTATAAACTCCGCTTCAGTTGGTTGACCTGCTACGGAACTGAGTAGGCTTATGGTATTATGATTTTATGGTATTATGATTTTATGGTTATGAAGCGTAGAACTTAATGGTATCTTTAAACCTTGTTATGTTAGTGTGCTATTTAAGAATTTTTCATTTCTAAACGAGAAGAGGGCACTCTTGTTCAACATCAAATTCAAACGTTAATACATTCCAAACAACACTAACAGGAACTAGAACAACAGAACATACCGGCTCTACACAAAAACAGTCTCTACACAGAAATACAGTCTATACACAGAACCAAATACAGCCTCTACACAGAAACATAATCAGAACGTACACAAAATACATCAAAAGTACATAATAGTGGTAGTCAACAAATATAGAACGCATACTCAAACAATAGGAACATACAATTGACGACTGCGAAAACGTAATACATCAAAAGTACATAATAGTAGTAGTGAACAAATACAGAACGTCTACTCAAACAACAGGAACATACAACTAAGAACTAGGAAAACGTAATACATCAAAAGTACATAATAGTGGTAGTCAACAAATGCAGAATGTCTACTTAAACAATAGGACCATACAACTGACAACTACGAAAGTACATAGAAGTGGTAGTAAGTCAGTCATCCGAGTCATCTGAATGTGTACGTGGACGTGTGCGGCGCTGATGAGGTCTCTCATCATCACCACCATCTGGAGGCTGACTCGACCCAGCACTTGACCTATGGTGGTAATACATCTGCAAGTCCTGAAATCTCTTGCGCTCTGCCTCAAGCTGGGCCTCTAAATGCGCCTGATGTTGTCGTGCCTCCTCTGCAATATGACGCAGCTCACCATCATAGTAATCTAGGCTAGGCCTATGCTCTACGTAGCCCGTATGCCTAATCCCCATCTGCATATCATACAGATCATGATATGATATCTGTGTAGGGCCGGGTAATCGTGATGGGCCGGAGGATGATATACGTCAACGTAACGATCTGATCCAATGGTGGGAATAGCCATGGTCCAACCAAAATGACTGGCGGCCGCCACATGATCAGCTGCACGAAAACTGTGGCTGGGTTGGGTAATATCCTCGACAACAGGTGGACATATGCCGTGTCATATAGTATATGGCCCTACTAAATCAATCGATGCTACATGTGTAATCGTGTCTGAAGACCCGGTGAAAAATATACGCTAGAAGGCAAGGTATGACTCCCCGGTAATAACAAAGCTCTCGACCGTCCACCAGCTTGCTGCCCTGGCTATATATAGCTGCTCCGACGGGTAAATCATACACCGATAAGTATGTGGGTGTGGATCATCGGGAATAGCGTCGAAGTCATACAACTGTCTCCAGCACCTCTCACCAAGAAACCAATAAGCACCTACTGTCGAGGGATAAGATATAAGTGGAAATCACCCTATGGCAAGCATCCTAGCAATTTGTACGATATCGAGACCAACTGATGTACTCTGCTCAAATGGATCCCTATACATCCTCAGCTCGATCTGGTTGTCGGCAACTGGATACACATGGCATGACTCATTATCCCTGGACCCCTGGTTGTCCGCAGTCCAAAAGCATATACGGGGGAAAAAGGTCGACGGTCTGAAGTACGGGTGACAAAATGAAAGTTCCTAGAGTACTCAAAATACCAGTACTGTAACAACTCCCAGAATCCATATAAAGAAACCTGAGAATCAGAGATGGTGCACTGCATGTCGAGACATCTGTATAGGTATGTAAGGATAGGTATGCCCCAATCATATAAGATCGCCCCATCGGCATTTAACTCAGTCGCGACCGCAACAAACCCGAAAGGCAAACTACTGTTCGTAGAACTAAAGAATAGGTTACCCATAAGTTATAACACAAATAATCGAGCAAGCTCCAAGTCATCAACAACAGAGTACTGAGTGAGTATGCTATCCATGGCCGCACGGATGGCGCTCACTCTGATAGCGCCTTCTTTCTGATACGATGCATCAGAAATGTCAAAATGAGGCAGTAGATCATGAAGAAGTGCACAATCATGCCATCGACCATCATCAAAAGGTAGTGGGGGATAAGCATCTACTCCAACACTAATACCAGTAAGAATGGAGAAATCAAGCGGTGTAAGTCCTAACTCACCACAAGGAAAGTGAAATGTGTGGGTGGTTTTGTACCACCGTAGAGCAATGGTCGCACACAATTGAACATCAGCATTTATAACATGGTTTATTCCTAAAATTGTAAAGCGCACATTAAGATAAACTAGGACTAATAAATTATCCACTTGTTTCATTAAAAGGTCTTTAATATTACCTAGGAAAAAATGAAATCCAAGAGCATGTAATAGTGCTACGACCCAGTCCTTACCTACCAACTGTGCATGATAATATCTAAGTGTGGTCGCTAACGAACCACGTGAACGTATATTTCACGACTGCCAACAGTTCAACAAAATGTTGTACTATCTACTCAATGCTTAATATTCAAAGAATATTATTTAAATAATACTAAAAGTACTTACAGGCAAACTCGACTGCATGCTAATGTGTTCTTCGCCTTCTGGAAGAATGCGAATGTTGGATAGCACAGGAAGCTTCGCGGCGCTGAGGTTCGGGTCCAGAAAATCATCGAGATCGGCCTGTCTAGCGGAAACCGACCCCACACCCCTACGCGCCCTGCCTGCTCGTCCACCCCTACGACCGCCGCGTCCACGATGGACGCCTTCCTCGTGCGCCCTTACGTCCTGGTTCTCTATGTTTTCGGCGGCTGCAAGCAAGTCTTCTATTCCAGGCACGTCCAGTGCGACTGGTTGTTCGCCATTACCCCCTGCACCATTACCGCCTGCGCCACTACCCCCGGTGCCACGATCGTCGCTGTGCATGAATTTTTTGGCAATTTTTTTTAGTAATCTAGACATATTTTCGAATGAATATCTCAAATACGGTAGTTAATTTGGTTAAAAGCTGACAGATTGGTGAATTGGTGGTAAAATTTGGGTGAAAAATGGAGTATAAAATGGGGTTTTTGGGTTTGAAAATTGGGGAAGGAGAATGAAGAGCAGGGCGACGGCTTGGAGGGGTTTCTGATTTGGTTTATAACGGCAAACACTTTGCCGTTATAAGCTTACAATGGCAAAGTGTTTTCCATTATAAGCTTACAATGGCAAAGTGTTTGCCGTTGTAATCTTATAACGGCAAACACGTTTCCATTGTAAACCACTCCATCACTAGCCCACGGCTGGTTTCCCCCTTCTGGTTGCTCGGCTCGTTGGACCAGTTGAAAAACAAGAGAGAAAATAACTGAACAGAACGGATTGTTGGTTATGGCCTAAGAGCCACAATACAGGTTGTTTCAATATACAGCTTAACACAAGAAAGGTTAGAATCAACATTGAAATTAAGTAAAAAAATCTAATTCCTATCAAAAAAAGAAACCACAACTGATATTAGTTAACAAACTTGGGATTCGTGTATACTTGGACTTGCTTTGGATTTAGGCAAGTGGCTAGGTGAGAACTAGTATGTTAGAAATACATAGCATACTCCATTATTGTACAAACACTGCAAACCTACATGGTAGATTAAGATCTTTCTTCCTACCTACTTGCACTGCATGTGTTTTCAACTCGATACTGCATGTATCTTCATTTCACCAGACCGCAAAACAACTACCACTGGGATGACATGAAAGCGTAGCTTCTCCTACCTGCAAACTACCCAACACTGCATCCCTGAATCAATCTACGCACATAGCTAGAAATATAGTAAAAGAAGTCGTGCTTATCTTCATTTCCTTTCGTGTATATATACACAATGCTACCCTACCCTTCCATTTCTTCGTTTTAGAAAACCCAATATATGCCGCTTCCATTAAAACATAAACTGCAAGCTTTAAAATGAAAACAACTTTCACCCAAGTTTTAAAATTGAAATAAGTATGTAATGTAGATCGCCTGCAACCCTTTTAACCCCATACTTGTTTCGAAATGATCAACAACCTCTTTAATCGTGGATTTTATTTTCGGCAGTGAAGTATAAGTTGTAAATGGAAGGTTGAAGCAAATGGTTCATGGTGCAAACCTTCAAGTCAGACTTGTGGGGTAGATGAGAGCTCGTATACAGTTTTTCGTGGAAAGGGGTGGTTTTTGCTG
The DNA here is from genome assembly GCA_030737875.1 of Allium sativum. Lineage (NCBI taxonomy): Eukaryota > Viridiplantae > Streptophyta > Magnoliopsida > Asparagales > Amaryllidaceae > Allium > Allium sativum. Next base: position 249,998,573 of record CM060918.1, on the reverse strand, counting down.
TTGCGATCGACACTTCTGTAAATGGAGCCGAGCACCGTGCTGACGTGGTTTTGTGGAAGGGTTCGGGTTAGTTTATGTAAGCATAGAGGTGACGAACTGGTGGAGAGAGGAAGGTCGATAGTCTTGTTCACGAGGATAATGGATAGGTTAGACTTAGTCATATTCGGTGGGAAATGGATGTCCTTCATGAGAATGAGCAGCAGGTTAAAACTTTGATCGGGAAGAAAGAGCGGACGTGGGTTGTTGGGCTTTGGTTTTCGTTGGACCAATTTGGGTCTTCTCACTAAAAAACAATCGAAGTTCTTATGGAAGAATGACTGTAGGAGGAGCACGAGAGTTGTAGCTTTATATTTCATTTCATATAAAGAGATATGGAAAGAAGAAGGGTACGGGTAGGTGCAAGAAAAGTTGGGCCATGGAAAGAAGTTGAGCTTGGGCCTCGTCAAATGGAAAAAGAAGGAAAAGAAGGGAACGAAGAATAAATAAGAGAAATGGAATAAAGATATATTTTGGGTGATGAGCTTTGAAACTGAATAAGCTGCAGTGGTATGTTGGACTGGTGTAGGTAAGACCCAAAATCTTATGAAAATTAGTTTGCTAACTTAATTAATATGTATGATATAATTTATATATACACAATATAATAGGTAGATAAAGAGGAATTTACATTCATGTTGTTAATAAGTATACTGATAATGTATCAATGCAGAGAGGCGTTGCATTAATAAACATAATTAGTTAAATTAAAACATCATTAAGAGATAATTATATAAATTTACAATCGTGCAATTATAATATTAATAATATGTTCATATATTATCAGAATGGAACAAACTAGTAGGCATTGGAATCTTATCGACGAGCACCACAAATGGAGCTAATCAGGTCAAAATTGGAGGCTACCAGAATCTTTAATAAAATTAAACAACCATTTAATTTTATTAAAATGACTCATCAACGAACTAAGTCAAGGTGAGTTTAACTCACTTAGTCGTCCCACTTATATTTTATATATGTTGGGTTTAATAAGTGTAACGACCTGCATTCTACGCATCATAGGATCGTAGAATATTTATTTCTTTCACATATGAAGTCGTATAGTCATGTAACTTTGGGAGACGACTAGTGGGGTCATTTTCCATGTTCATGATTGTTGCCGATTTTTAAATGACCGTTTTGCCCCAAGCTGATCTTGTTTTGGCCAAAATTTTGACTGGAAAAGAATTTTGACTTGAAACCACTTCCATTGGCTCTGGATGATGGTGTACAATTCCGTAGAGTGGTCACATTAGCCAAACGGACTCACCGTTTGGGAGATATGGCTGAAACAAGTTTCAGATGGTGAAAAACAGCTTAATTGGGCTTAACCGGATGATCAACAGCTAGGCCCAATGGGAGATTTCGGGATTAAAGGTATTTAAGGGCTGCAAGGGTTAGGATTTCCGTTTTTCACTCATTTTCCAGCCGCCACAAACCCTCTATTCAACCTAACAATGGCCTCCAACATCTAAAAACACCTCTAATTACTTCTTAATCAAGTTTTGGCTTAAACGACATCAAATTAAGGAGGAATAGCGCCATAGCAAGGTTAGAGTTGCTGTGTTGCATTGGGAACAGCGCCATAACAGTAGATTATTTCAGATCTAAAGTGCATTTGTGGCTAAGGTGAGTGATTTGCAAGGTTTCTCACTAATTACGGGTAATTAGGGGTAATTAGTGATAATTAGCGAATTTATACACGTTAAAAATCTGGAAAAATATTTATAAAATCTGAAATGATGTTTTAGACCTCTGTTAGAAGTTTGGGTTAATTTGGTTAAGTTTTGCTAATCATATCATTAGATTTGCTTAAACATGTTTAAGGGAAAATATGGGATTTTGGCTATGTTTGATCCGTTTTAACCTACCAAATTATTGTTTTGGTGTTTGTGAATGATTATACATGTTGCTATGACTGTATGGTATGCTTTGTGATTGTCTAGAAGTGATAGATTGGTCGAAAACGCCGTCGAATGGCGTAAAACAGTCGTTGAAAAGTTGTAGGAAAATGTGCAGGGTTTCAGATTGGATCGGGATAGGAGGCTCGGATCGGATGGTGGACTGGGCAGAGAAACCTAACCGGATCGGAACTTCGCACTAAAGGAGACTTGGCGAGAAGGAAGGCCATTTGCTTAGAGTTGGAGTTGGGCAGAGGATCGAATCGGAGGGACAAAAAGGGGATCGGATCGGAGCTAAGGCGTGGGATCGGATCAGCTACCGAACCGAACCGGAGCTAGCATCTTCTAAAGCATGCAAACGAAAGAGACAACAGAGAAGGTTGGATCGGATCGGAACTTGACACTATAAGGAGGACCTTGGCACTTTACCTATAACGACCCAGAAAATCTGAATCAATTTAAAAAATTTAAATTGGCTAAAATAATGGATTTTAAATATTTAAAATAAATATTTTAAATAATAGCAATGAAAACTGAGTTTGAATGGACGTTTGAAAACGAATATAATTAATTCTAATTATAAACAAGGCCCGAAATGGCGTGGTAGTTCGATAATTCGATTTCAAAATTCAATTGAATGTACCGGGTGCAAAATAAATCGGATTTTAACGAAACCAAAAATAATAGGATCTATTTGAGAATATCTTTCCAACAAATCCGAAAAATCAAAATTTCATAGCGGGAATCAAAAGACATGTCCAGTTGAAAATTCTGAATAGTCGCTATGGAATTCAGGCCCTTAAAAATGGGAATTTTGCAAACGACCTCGGATTTCGACGAAACCACTTTTGTTGGATCCGTGATGTCAAATTATTGCTTGGTTTCAAATTTCATAATTTTTTGAATTAATATGTGAGCGTGGCAAAGGAAAACGCGTTTGACCAGTTTCAGTTGATTTTAATCGACTGGAAAATGGCCATTTTTCCAACGGTCTCAGAATTTGACGAAATTAGTTTTGTTAGGACCGTATCGTCAATACGAAGCTAGAAATAATTTTTCTGGAATTTTTAGAGCTCGTGTGTGACCCCAGTAAATTGAAATGCACGTTCAAATTCAATATACAAAGTTATACGTTGATTTTAACGGAAACTGATCGGAACGGTCGAATCATCTTACGATACATATCCCATTGTGTTCGGAATGGGGGTAATTAGCTATGGACGACAGGCGGTGGGCCTCGTTTAGAGGTCGAATAAAAAGTCAACCTTTTTGAAATTAAATAATTAAATAAATTAAAAAAAACTCTCTTCCCTCTCTCCCCTTATCTTCTCTCAGCCCCCCTCCCCCTCGTTCACTTTTTCAAATCAAAAGAAAATTAAAAAAAAAAGAGGACGGAGGAGCAGCGGTCGCTCCTCCGATCCGAGCGCCGCCACCGCCCAAGGTGGCGCAGCCCACCGCGCCCCCCTCTAGACCCCCTGCTCTCGCCATTCTCCCTCTCCTCTTCCATCGACATTCACCAAACCCTCGAACCCACAAACCCTCCGCCTCCACTCCAGATGCAGCCGCCACCAACCCGCCTGAACGCGACCACCGTCTCCGCGTCAGCCTCAACCCGATGCTCCAGACTCTGAACGACAGTGAAACCCCCCCTCCTCCTTAAAACAATGTAAGTTCTCTAATTTATTTTATTTTGTTTTGTCTAATTAATTTTTGCAAATAAAAATCTGATTTTTATAAACGAAAATATACATTGTTGTGGAAAGAAAAAGATTTGATTTTTCTTATAAGAACATTTGCAAAAAATGTGTTTTTTTTATATGAATAAAAAGTCAAATTTTATATATGTGTTTAAGGGATAAAAATCTAATTTTTATAAAGTAGAAGTAATAAAAATATAATTTTTATAAGGTAGAAGTGTTAAAGATTTGATCTATAAATTTGTAGTGAATCAAAAATATGATTTTTACTTGTGTAGAGTATTAAAAATATGACCTTTATATAGTAGAAGATATAAAAATACTATATTTATATAAGTAGTGTATTGAAAATAAATTTTCTATATAATAGAGAATATAAAAATATAATCTTTATTATATGAACATCGATGTAAAAATAAAATTTTTATCTATATAGTAGCGATGTAAAAATAGAATTTTTATCTATATAGTAGCGATGTAAAAATAGAATTTTTATCTATATAGTAGCGATGTAAAAATAGAATTTTTATCTATATAGTAGCGATGTAAAAATAGAATTTTTATCTATATAGTAGCGGTATAAAAATAGAATTTTTATCCATATGGAGTAATTATAAAAATATGATATTTATATACATAGCAACAATATAAAAATGTGATTTTTATATATGTAGTGGCTACGGGCAACGAAAGTGACAAAAGGCGAGAACAGTGATGATTCCCTACATTAGAAGTGTCGTGGAGTTGGGATAGCTTTGGCGAGAACTTCTCACTCTAAATTTCTTTTTCTAGTTATATATATATATACTAGGATGCAGACGGTGCTTAGTAGCACCCGACACCCGTCGTCCACAGACCATGGACGGCATGTATGCTTGTTTGATGTGTTGTGAAATTTGTTTGTGATGTTGATGTGAAATCAATAATATAGATTAATGTGTTGTAATAAATTAATTATCGTTAAAAGCAAAAAATTTAACGTGAAAGTGAATAAATAAATATTTATAAACAAATTGGCCGATTTGTTTATATACACTGATTTGACTGATATTGATTGGGTCGATAAATTTTACACATCGCCCAACTGCACAAATAAAAATCTGTGTTTGTTGATTTGAAACCCCACACGGGTGTTGGGATGATATTTGGGTACACTAATCCCAATTATTTAATTGTATGTCGATCGATTGGTCGACAGGCTGTGTAAGCGTTGATTATTTATATTCGATGATTATGCAGTTGTGTTGTGCACTTTGGATGATGATTGATTGTTTATCGTCGCTATTATATACATGTGTTGTATGGAATCCATATAATTAACGTTATATGGTAATTGATTGGGCCTCATTCCAATTGGGAAAATAATGAATATTATAGAAGGAAATTCATGTGTTGAATATAAAAATAGTCATGTGTTGACGATGTTCATGTGTTGAAACTATTTATGTGTTGAGTAAAATATTTTAAATAATAAAATTTACATCTTTATCATATTTAAAATTAGAACTACTTTCCAGTAGGAGTTTGATTGAAAATCAAACGATAGATACCATAATTTTATAAAATATTTTACATAACAAAAATAGTGATGTGTTGACAGTACTCATGTGTTGAGATTAGTCATGTGTTGGAGAGAAATATAGATTCATGTGTTGAATAGAATAAATATTCATTTGTTGAATAGAATAACGAATTTATTTAAAATATATATATAAAGCCGTGTTGATTAGAGTTGCGCCATTTATTTAAAATAGATATTTATATCGATTATATTCGTTTTTATAATGAATATAGAAAAGAAGTGATTTCAAAATATAACGTTTTGAAAATATTATCATTTATATAGTAATGATAGGAAATATTCAATTTTGATTTGAAATTGAATATAGAGTTGAAATGGTTTTGAAAACGAATTTAAAACGATTTATAAAATACGTTTTAAAAAGTAAATCGATGAAATATATATAATATATATATATTATATATATAATGCCTGAATAGAACGCGCCGCGCCGCGGCAGTTCGTGAATTTCGACCATTGACTTCGAATTGACGTTGCGGGAGATCCGACCGTCGGATTCTCCTAAAACCGGAACCGTTGGGTTCGTATCGAAAAGAGCTTTCCAATGAATATTAGAAATTTGAAATCTAACAGTTGGAATTGGAATTATGTCCAAATCAAATTTGGAAAAGGTCGTTGTAAGTGCAGTTCGATGGCCGTTGATGGAAATCGACTGTACGGGCCTTGATAAAATTATTAAAAATATCAATATTTTTTGTAAAATCATAATATGTGAATTGGAAAGAACTGAGAAGAAAAATTCCACATTTGAAAGGATAAAAATATATTTTTGTCGAAATGAACTAGCTTTGAACTAGAATTAAAATCAATTTATTTTTGAAATAAATAAATTGAATTTGAAAGTGATTTTAAAAATAATCAATATTCCCAATACGTGAATTGGACTGGAGTTGAATCGAAATTATCTTCGAAATATTTCGATGTTGGATTTCGTGACTATACAGATATGGTTATGGGAATTTGAAAGATATATTTTATATCGTTATTTCCAATACGTTATTTGTTGGTTTCAGGATTTGATATTGAATATAAGCCGGTATATTTTCTATTCAGAGCCTTGTATTTAATATCAAATGTGATTTGGGTTTGTCGTGAATGGTGTCTTCATTAACACTGTTCTTAAGCCCAATAGAGAAAAAGATTAAATCTTTCGATCTAGATTTAATGAAGTGTACCAATTAAATAATATCTAATTGAATTTGAATTGGTTTTTGGGTTTATCGTGAGCGGTGTTTTGAACAACACCTGTTCTTTAACCCGATTAACAATAGAATGTGATTTTGGTTTTATCGTGAATCGTGTTTTAAATGACATGGGTTCTTTAACCCAATTAAAGACAGGATATTGATTTTTGAAAAGATTAAAACTAAGTGGAGTTTTAATGAATCTTTAATTAGATCGAAATGGTAATTGATAATTTAAATTATCAAATCTGAAAGGTGATCGAGAATGGAGTACCACCAGTTTTCCTCCAAAGCGATAGTTAAATCTTTAATTAGATTTAAATGTGAAATGGTAATTAATTTTACTGATAACACCATAGTGTTAAGTATGGAGTATTACCAGTTTTGCTCCAGGGGATGAATAGGTTGGGATTGGGAAATAAAACAAATAATTACTACGGTGTGGTTCGCTAATCCCGACTAGTTTGAAATAATATCCAAAGGAAGATTAAAGAATAAATTTAGAAGAATTTATCTTGGATAAAATTAATGGGAACCTTTCCCTAAGAATGTGATTTTGTGAATAAAAGAATATTCTGAATTGGAATGAGGCGTTTGTTGTGTTTGTGTAACACGTGTTTATTATATACGCGGATGATTCAGAATGACCGGGTTTATCCCATTCTGAATAACCGATTCGACGAGATGTCAAAGATGAGGACGGTGGTTGAAGACCGGAAGTCTTCACATCGTTTGGGTGATTACTGAGGATCTCGATTGGGCTGTACACCCAAGATGAGGGAAACAGTTGGTGATCGTCTAGACGTACTTGGAGATGGATGGATATGAGAGGAAAGTGCCTCTGGTTTCGTTCAAACCTAGAGCGAACTTGTAAATGGATTGTGTGTCTGACATTGGATTTTATTCTGTGTTGATTGATCTCTATTAAATATACATCTATTTGGCGGCGGAGAATTTATTCTCTTGCTTAACGCCCTTCTCTGAGACGTACGAGCTCAGAGGTTGTATATCGATGGACATCAGTCGCATGGAGTGAATTGCCAGTGTGGCACGCGTAATTGGCAATTGATCAAGGCTTCTGTTGAAAAGCAAAGTCTTGTGGTTGATGATCAAAGCATGGTCTGTGTGACGTAGCTTTGTGTATAACGTGAATTCGCGAGCCTCACACCTCGGTATGAGTCAAAAACGGGATAGTGACTGCAAGGAGAGCACGACGTTTCTTTCTAGCTAGGGTGGTGTCAGTGACCTACCAGCCTTGACATTTATATACTTTTCACCTGTGTGGTTGTTGGATACGAGGCGCCTCGGATATAGGTCTGTAAGGACCGGGAAACGTGTGTTCAGGAATAACTAATCCTCAAAAGTAAGAGAGGACCGGCCCTGAAGATCAAAGGATCATAGTGGGGTCCTGAGGCATTTGCTAGAGTGTCTCGAATCGGAGAGGAGCTTGCCCCTTGCCTCGACTCATGACGGAAATCCAATTTCCAATACGTGATATTGCGGTTTTATTAGTAGAGCCTAGTATGGCGACATGATAGATGGTACCCATGCCGCCTAGGATTGATATTTATGATTTGAATTGTTTTGACACTATACACTTATAATAGTATTAAATGATTTGTTTTGACGTACCAAGCATGTTTGGCTATTATAAGGGAAAACCCTATCCTCCGGCTTGCATTGCATTGTGTGATGGGACCTGGGTCTTATAATAGCTTCATTTTTCCAAAGAGCATTGCGCTGTTTTGTTATATGCAATAGTATTCTTGGGAGGAAACCCGTTCCGTGTTATACGGCGTGGTCCCTTGAATTGCTCTCTTTTAAAGTAAAGTTTTAAATAACTGTTTTAGTTCTCACACCAGTCTCATGACTGACCTGGAGTTTATTGTTTTAACCTAACCTCTGGGTGCCCCTATTTTCCGCACGGGCAGCTAGTAGTTTTGGTTTTGCAGATTCATTTTCACAGGGTCCTGATTTATAGCTGGAACGATGCTCGGAAAGCTCTGTATCACTGTATCACTTTCAGTTGTGTTTTGTATTATTTTCCGCTGCTATGTAATTTATTGTAATCTCTGATATTTATCGAATGTAATTTATTCATTTATACTCTGTATATTCTTGTATCTGATGGAATTGTTGTAATAACAATGAAATGTTCTTCCGTCTACGTTCTATTTTGTCCTGTTCTCAAAGTATCCGGGCTTTCCTTACCGGAGAAGTTCGGGTCGTCTCAGTTTGGTATCAGAGCTTTGGTTTACAGAGCTCGAGAAAAAGACGCATTAGAACCATACGAAAGAATTCATCAGATATTGGATTAGTAATATCCATTTAGAATGACTCGTTAGAGATAGGATCAGTAGTATCCTAGAACGAGTGTGAAGAGTATATTTTTCAAATGAAACCAATTTTGTTTTGAAAATTTAAATCGCTTTATACGTATTTGAATATTTATTTATTTTTGAATTTGGACAATCGAGTATATAAAGATTTTGTGTATACGCGTCATGAACGTATAGTCGAAGTTTTAATATACTGGATAGATATAGAGTCACATTCTAGACACCTAGGGATAATTCTGATGATGTGGCCACATCATCAGTATTTATGTTCGTATTTCGAAGGTGTGATATCTATATATTTCCATTAGACTGGTGTGAGAACCAAAATATAGCTAGGATTATTTGTTGTGAATTGACATCAAAAACATGATTTTTTGTATATATGTATCAAAATTATGAATTTGAAACTCTAATTCACTAATTGATTGATGGTTGTGTTGTTTGTTTATTTGTTTGATAATTTTGAACCATTTAGCCTAATTGAATCAAGTATTGAATTGTATTGAAAATTGGTCGCATTTGCTTGCATATACAAGTACTTACATTGAACAGGTCATAGCAAGGAGGCTAGAGCAGAGAAATAAAATTGTTTGCCCGACAAGTAGGTACATGTTTACCATAATTTACTATTTTGTTTGGATGATGATGAATTTATGAGCCGATTGGCTAGCCGCTTGGCTTTTTCTTTTTCTTTTTGAGATCAGAGGGCATGTATGGCAATTTCGGGATTTTCCCGTTGCTCCCGGTGCAGGGGAGGTTATGGCGAAATTTTTCGAAAATTTAGGGTGTTAGCCAAATTTTTGAAAAAATTTGAAAAGTTCTTAGAAACTGAAAAGTTGAAGAACTTAAGCCGTAGTCAAAATAATGGAAGTTGAGTTGATTTGTTAAACAACTTTCGACTTCGTTCCTTTTCGGCTTCCATTGTTATGTTCCTTTTCGGCCTTTGATTTTGAGAAGATTAGAATATCATCAATAAAAACCAGAACAAATTTATTCAATTAAATCACACATTGAACTGATTAGAAAATAGTTAGAAATATATACTTGTGCATTATATATGTTTGAACAGGAAATTGGATAGCTGTTGAGTAAAGATTTTATTTGCGTGCCCGACAAATAGGTAAACCTTAATGAGTTGGATGCGAAATATTATTATATCAACTCCTGTGAATGCCATTGGATGCGGAGTGCTGGTTATTCTGTGTGAAATAATAAACATCGCCATAGGATAGCAACAATTAATTTTGAACTACATTACATGGCATACTTCTGGAAGATAGGCATACTTCATCATATACCACATAAGCATTTGGAGCTTGTGTGACGAGGTGGAAGATTTACCATACGAGCGAGAGGCTTGTATGGCGATGACTATATTTTACAGGGAACTGATGGTTGATATGGACTATTTAAATTGTAACGATAAAATTGCCAGATTAATAAAAACCCCACACGGGTCTAGAGTTGACAATAATTACATCTCTCTAGTTATTTGATACGACACATGGGCTATTTATTTCCCACACGGGACGAGGTGACGAGGATTTATCCTCTGGAGCATTTAAAATACACACTCCCTCAGGCTTTGACAGGGTGACGAGAATTTATTCTCTGGAGTTATTATCAATACACGCTCCCCTGTAAACACCAGAATATATCACTATAAATATGTGTATGCTTATTAGGATTTATTGGGTACCTAATACGGTCCAATAAATTTCCAAACCTCTCCCCGTACAAAGGAGGTTATGGCGAATTTTTTCGAAAATTCCGGGTGTTAGCCAAATTTTTGAAGAATTTGAAAATTCTCAAAAACTGAAAAGTTGGAGAATGGAAGCCAGATCTAACGTAGAGTTGATTAATCAAACCACTTTCGACTTTGTTCCTTTTCGAGGACGAAAAGTTTTAAGTGGGGGAGATTGTAATGACCCAGAAAATCTGAACCAATTTAAAATTTTTAAATTGGCTAAAATAATGGATTTAAAATATTTAGAATAAATATTTTAAATAATAGCAATGAAAACTGAGTTTGAATCGCCGTTTGAAAACGAATATAATTAATTCTAATTATAAACAAGGCCCGAAATGGAGCGGTTGTTCGATAATTCGATTTCAAAATTCAATTGAATGTACCGAGTGCAAAATAAACCGGATTTTAACGAAACCAAAAATAATAGGATCTATTTGAGAATATCTTTCCAACAAATCCAAAAAATCAAAATTTCATAGCGGGAATCAAAAGATATGTCCAGTTGAAAATTCTGAATAGTCGCTATGGAATTCAGGCCCTTAAAAATGGGAATTTTGCAAACGACCTCGGATTTCGACGAAACCACTTTTGTTGGATCCTGATGTCAAATTATTGCTAGGTTTCAAATTTCATAATTTTTCGAATCAATATGTGAGCGTGGCAAAGGAAAACACGTTTGACCAGTTTAAGTTGATTTTAATCGACTGGAAAATGGCCATTTTTCCAACGGTCTCAGAATTTGACGAAAATAGTTTTGTTAGGACCGTATTGTCAATACGAAGCTAGAAATAATTTTTCTGGAATTTTTAGAGCTCGTAAGTGACCCCAGTAAATTGAAATGCGTGTTTAAATTCAATATATAGAGTTATACGTTGATTTTAACGGAAACTGATCGGAACGGTCGAATCAGCTTACGATACATATCCCATTGTGTTCGGAATGAGGGTAATTAGCTATGGACGACAGGCGGTGGGCCTTGTTTAGAGGTCGACTAAAAAGTCAACCTTTTTGAAATTAAATAATTAAATAAATTAAAAGAAAAACTCTCTTCCCTCTCTCCCCTTGTCTTCTCTCACCCCCCCCCCTCCGTTCACTTTTTCAAATCAAAAAAAAAAAAGAGGACGGAGGAGCAGCGGTCACTCCTCCGATCGGAGCGTCGCCACCGCCCAAGGTGGCGCAGCACACCGCGCCCCCCTCTAGACCCCCTCCTCTCGAAGTTCTCCCTCTCCTCTTCCATCGACATTCGCCAAACCCTCGAACCCCCAAACCCTCCGCCTCCACTCCAGATGCAGCCGCCACCAACCCGCCTGAACACGACCGCCGTCTCTGCGTCAGCCTCAGCCCGATGCTCCAGACTGTGAACGACAGTGAACCCCCCCCCCCCCCTCCTCCTTAAAACAATGTAAGTTCTCTAATTTATTTTATTTTGTTTTGTCTAATTAATTTTTGCAAATAAAAATCTGATTTTTATAAGCGAAAATATACATTGTTTTACAAAGAAAAAGATTTGATTTTTCTTATAAGAACATTTGCAAAAGATGTGTTTTTTTATATGAATAAAAAGTCAATTTTTATATATGTGTTTAAGGGAAAAAATCTAATTTTTATAAAGTAGAAGTAATAAAGATATAATTTTTATAAGGTAGAAGTGTTAAAGATTTGATCTTTAAATTTGTAGTGAATCAAAAATATGATTTTTACTTGTGTAGAGTATTAAAAATATGACCTTTATATAGTAGAAGATATAAAAATACTATTTTTATATAAGTAGTGTATTGAAAATAAAATTTCTATATAATAGAGAATATAAAAATATAATCTTTATTTTATGAACATCGATGTAAAAATAGAATTTTTATCTATATAGTAGCGATGTAAAAATAGAATTTTTATCTATATAGTAGCAATGTAAAAATAGAATTTTTATCTATATAGTAGCGATGTAAAAATAGAATTTTTATCTATATAGTAGCGATGTAAAAATAGAATTTTTATCTATATAGTAGCGATGTAAAAATAGAATTTTTATCTAGATAGTAGCGATGTAAAAATAGAATTTTTATCTAGATAGTAGCGGTATAAAAATAGAATTTTTATCTATATAGTAGCGGTATAAAAATAGATTTGTGGTATAAAAATAGAATTTTTATATATATAGTAGCGGTATAAAAATAGAATTTTTATCCATATGGAGTAATTATAAAAATATGATTTTTATATACATAGCAACAATATAAAAATGTGATTTTTATATATGTAGTGCCTACGGGCAACGAAAGTGACAAAAGGCGAGAACAATGATGATTCCCTACATTAGAAGTGTCATGGAGTTGGGATAGCTTTGGTGAGAACTTCTCACTCTAAATTTCTTTTTCTAGTTATATATATATACTAGGATGCAGACGGTGCTTAGTAGCACCCGACACCCGTCGTCCACAGACCATGGACGGCTTGTATGCTTGTTTGATGTGTTGTGAAATTTGTTTATGATGTTGATGTGAAATCGATAATATAGATTAATGTGTTGTAATAAATTAATTATCGTTAAAAAAATAATTTTTAACGTGAAAGTGAATAAATAAATATTTATAAACAAATCGGCCGATTTGTTTATATACACTGATTTGACTGATATTGATTGGGTCGATAAATTTTACACATCGCCCAACTGCACAAATAAAAATCTATGTTTGTTACTTTGAAACCCCACACGGGTGTTGGGATGATATTTGGGTACACTAATCCCAATTATTTAATTGTATGTCGATCGATTGGTCGACAGGCTGTGTAAGCGTTGATTATTTATATTCGATGCTTATGCAGTTGTGTGGTGCACTTTGGATGATGGTTGATTGTTTATCGCCGCTATTATATACATGTGTTGTATGGAATCCATATAATTAACGTTATATGGTAATTGATTGGGCCTCATTCCAATTGGGAAAATAATGAATATTATAGAAGGAAATTCATGTGTTGAATATAAAAATAGTCATGTGTTGACGATGTTCATGTGTTGAAACTATTTATGTGTTGAGTAAAATATTTTAAATAATAAAATTTACATCTTTATCATATTTAAAATTAGAACTACTTTCCAGTAGGAGTTTGATTGAAAATCAAACGATAGATACCATAATTTTATAAAATATTTTACATAACAAAAATAGTGATGTGTTGACAGTACTCATGTGTTGAGATTAGTCATGTGTTGGAAAGAAATATAGATTCATGTGTTGAATAAAATAAATATTCATTTGTTGAATAGAATAACGAATTTATTTAAAATATATATATAAAGCCGTGTTGATTAGAGTTGCGCCATTTTGACGTGAACGATATTTATATCGATTATATTCATTTTTATAATGAATATAGAAAAGAAGTGATTTCAAAATATAACGTTTTGAAAATATTATCATTTATATAGTAATGATAGGAAATATTCAATTTTGATTTGAAAATGAATATAGAGTTGAAATGGTTTTGAAAACGAATTTAAAACAATTTATAAAATACGTTTTAAAAAGGAAATCGACAAAATATATATATATATATAATATTATATATATATATATATATAATGGCCTGAATAGAACGCGCCGCGGCAGTTCGTGAATTTCGACCATTGACTTCTAATTGACGTTGCAGGAGATCCGACCATCGGATTCTCCTAAAACCGGAACCGTTGGGTTCGTATCGAAAAGAGCTTTCCAATGAATATTAGAAATTTGAAATCTAACGGTTGGAATTGGAATTATGTCCAAATCAAATTTGGAAAAGGTCGTTGTAAGTACAGTTCGATGGCCGTTGATGGAAATCGACTGTACGGGCCTTGATAAAATTATTAAAAATATCAATAATTTTTGTAAAATCATAATATGTGAATTGGAAAGAACTAAGATGAAAAATTCCACATTTGAAAGGATAAAAATATATTTTTGTCGAAATGAACTAGCTTTGAACTAGAATTAAAATCAATTTATTTTTGAAATAAATAAATTGAATTTGAAAGTGGTTTTAAAAATAATCAATATTCCCAATACGTGAATTGGACTGGAGTTGAATCGAAATTATCTTCGGAATATTTCGTTGTTGGATTTCGTGACTATACAGATATGGTTATGGGAATTTGAAAGATATATTTTATATCGTTATTTCCAATACGATATTTGTTGGTTTCAGGATTTGATATTGAATATAAGCCGGTATATTTTCTATTCAGAGCCTTGTATTTAATATCAAACGTGATTTGGGTTTGTCGTGAATGGTGTCTTCATTAACACTGTTCTTAAGCCCAATAGAGAAAAAGATTAAATCTTTCGATCTAGATTTAATGAAGTGTACCAATTAAATAATATCTAACTGAATTTGAATTTGAATTGGTTTTTGGGTTTATCGTGAGCGGTGTTTTGAACAACACCTGTTCTTTAACCCGATTAACAATAGAATGTGATTTTGGGTTTATCGTGAATCGTGTTTTAAATGACATGGGATCTTTAACCCAATTAAAGACAGGATATTGATTTTTGAAAAGATTAAAACTAAGTGGAGTTTTAATGAATCTTTAATTAGATTGAAATGGTAATTGATAATTTAAATTATCAAATCTGAAAGGTGATCGAGAATGGAGTACCACCAGTTTTGCTCCAAAGCGATAGTTAAATCTTTAATTAGATTTAAACGTGAAATGGTAATTAATTTTACTGATAACACCGTGGTGTTAAGTATGGAGTATTACCAGTTTTGCTCCAGGGGATGAATAGGTTGGGATTGGGAAATAAAACAAATAATTACTACGGTGTGGTTCGCTAATCCCGACTAGTTTGAAATGATATCCAAAGGAAGATTAAAGAATAAATTTAGAAGAATTTATCTTGGATAAAATTAATGGGAACCTTTCCCTAAGAACGTGATTTTGTGAATAAAAGAATATTCTGAATTGGAATGACGCGTTTGTTGTGTTTATGTAACACATGTTTATTATATACGCGGGTGATTCAGAAAGACCGGGTATATCCCATTCTGAATAACCGATTCGACGAGATGTCGAAGATGAGGACGGTGGTTGAAGACCGGAAGTCTTCACATCGTTTGGGTGATTACTGATGATCTCGATTGGGCTGTACACCCAAGATGAGGGAAACAGTTGGTGATCGTCTAGACGTACTTGGAGATGGATGGATATGCGAGGAAAGTGCCTCCGGTTTCGTTCAGACCCAAAGCGAACTTGTAAATGGATTGTGTGTCTGACATTGGATTTTATTCTGTGTTGATTGATCTCTATTAAATATACATCTGTTTGGCGGCGGAGAATTTATTATCTTGCTTAACACCCTTCTCTGAGACGTACGAGCTCAGAGGTTGTATATCGATGGACATCAGTCGAATGGAGTGAATTGCCAGTGTGGCACGCGTAAGTGGCAATTGATCAAGGCTTCTGTTAAAAAGCAAAGTCTTGTGGTTGATGATCAAAGCAAGGTCTGTGTGACGTAGCTTTGTGTATAACGTGAATTCGCGAGCCTCACACCTCGGTATGATTCAAAAACGGGATAGTGACTGCAAGGAGAGCACGACGTTTCTTTCTAACTAGGGTGGTGTCAGTGACCTACCAGCCATGACATTTATATACTTTTCACCTGTGTGGTTGTTGGATACGAGGCGCCTCAGATATAGGTCTGTAAGGACCGGGAAACGTGTGTTCAGGAATAACTAATCCTCAAAAGTAAGAGAGGACCGGCCCTGAAGATCCAAGGATCATAGTGGGGTCCTAAGGCATTTTCTAGAGTGTCTCGAATCGGAGAGGAGCTTGCCCCTTGCCTCGACTCATGACGGAAATCCAATTTCCAATACGTGATATTGCGGTTTTATTTGTAGAGCCTAGTATGGTGACATGATAGATGGTACCCATGCCGCCTAGGATTGATATTTATGATTTGAATTGTTTTGACACTATACACTTATAATAGTATCAAATGATTTGTTTTGACGTACCAAGCATGTTCGGCTATTATAAGAGAAAACCCTATCCTCCGGCTTGCGTTGCATTGTGTGATGGGACCTGGGTCTTATAATAGCTTCATTTTTCCAAAGAGCATTGCGCTGTTTTGTTATAAGCACTAGTATTCTTGGGAGGAAACCCGTTCCGTGTTATACGGCGTGGTCCCTTGAATTACTCTCTTTTAAAGTAAAGTTTTAAATAACTGTTTTAGTTCTCACACCAGTCCCATGACTAACCTGGAGTTTATTATTTTAACCTAAACTCTGGGTGCCCCTATTTTCCGCACGGGCAGCTAGTAGTTTGGGTTTTGCAGATTCATATTCACAGGGTCCTGATTTACAGCTGGAACGATGCTCGGAAAGCTCTGTATCCGTGTATCACTTTCAGTTGTGTTTTGTATTATTTTCCGCTGCTATGTAATTTATTGTAATCTCTGATATTTATCGAATGTAATTTATTCATTTATACTCTGTATATTCTTGTATCTGATGGAATTGTTGTAATAACAATGAAATGTTCTTCCGTCTGCGTTCTATTTTGTCCTGTTCTCAAAGTATCCGGGCTTTCCTTACCGGGGAAGTTTGGGTCGTCTCATTACCACTAGACCAGACCGAGCCACATGTGAGAAGCTGAACCGAACCGCATGGAGGAGATGAACCCGAACCGAACCGAACCGAGCATGGGTGACCGAACCGAAACGAGCGTGCACTTCTATTTCTACATGACGACTCTTCTGAAGGCCAACTCCAATTCGACCAAAACCCGAGATGCAAGGGAGATCCAAATGAGGAGCTTTGACTCAAGATCCAGATGGGAACCAATGAGTGAGCTTCATGATTGGGCTTTGCTGTGGGACGTGTGCTAAGGGGTTGTCGATGTCTATAACGTTGGATCACTATGTGTAGGGAGTACGTGAACAGATTCAGGGCCACAGTGGCCTAGGTACGACTAAAGAGCTATAGACCAATGAAGTGGAGTCATTTGTAAAGATTTGGTCATGACTCCATGTGGTAAGCTTGGTAGTAGCAGTAGTTGTACAAGTCGAAATCCGTCACTACTTCGATGGGTCTAGTGATCGAAGTAGTAGATATCGTATGATTTACGCACTGAATGAGAGATGTGAGGATGGTTGCTATGTTTGATTTGTTTACCATCATTATGACATGCACACCCCCATCCTCGTTATCTTTACACCATCTGTTCAGTGGCACCTTAGAGTATTGTACGGTATGTAGTGCTAACTCATTGGTTGCAGGTCCAGGTTCAGGTATGGTTTTAGTATACCTGTTACTGTTCTGTTTAGCTACTTATAGCTCATACCAGACTTTTTGTATGACCCACAGTTTTATGTCTCTTCTTATTACTCTGGGTTCTCTCACGAGCAGACTAGAGACAGGTTAGCTGGTGATGCATGAGTAGCTGTACCGGAGACGAGCAGGAGGCTTCCACGTATGATACATATATAGATATTCTCCCTGTGTCACTGCTGGTCACTACTTTGGGCATTAGTAGTTCACTCTTCCTTTCTTTTGTTTAGAGACAGTAATTTGAAAAGTTGTAATAAGATGTATTTATACTTCCGCTACTCTGATGTTGGTTTTAGTTATCAACTTATGCACTGTCTCGCCTGTTTTATGTCAACTACATTATTATTATATTAGGTTCCATGCGCTGTGAGACATTCTACAGGTTTTCAATTAGTTCATTCTCTTCTTTCCTTTCTTTGGCAATCGTTCCGTGCTAGTTGGCATGTGTACAGCGCACTTTCGGAGGAAATGCCGGCTGGTGCGGGGCGGGCCGCCACACTTGGTATCAGAGCTCTAGGTTGCGTAGTTAACCTAGTGAAGTCATCAGGAAGAGATAGTTTACATATATGAGAGCGCGTATTTGTGATTATTTTGGTTTTCAAAAGGTATATATATACTATTAGTATAGCTAAGGATGAAGCAGCACTGCACTAGCACCACTATGGAGACGGTTAATCGTTTTCTCTTTACAGATTGAACGATGAGCCGATACGCACGAAGTGCCGGTAGAGGAGCCAATAATGGGAATGTTGCTGACATGAGGACGATGTTTACTGACCTCATGAGAGAGATGTTGAGGGATGTGCAGAGGCAGGTCCCAATGCTGGTAATGGTGGTGGTCTAATAGTGCAGGCGCCTAGGGCCGATTTCTCCAAGCTAAAAAAGGATTATACTAGTCTTGGTGGGAAGCCGTTCCACGGAACGGAGTCAGCTACGGATGTTCAGGATTGGTTGGATAGCTGCGAGCGTATCTTCGAAGATTTGGGTATCGAGGATGCGATGAAGAGAAGGCTAGCATCCCGTCAACTGCAAGGACGGGCAATGAATTGGTGGAATGCTATAAATGCAGCTACTCCCGAGGATCAGATTACTTGGAAGCAGTTTAAGGTTCGCTTTTAGCGATAAGTTCATTCCAGCTGCTCAGAATTCAGTGTTGTTTAAGAAATTCTTGGAAATCAAGCAGAATGGCAGAGCTGTCACGGACTATATTGCCAAATTCGACACTTTGTCGAAGTATGGGTTATCTCTTATTGATACTGCCGAGAAGAAGAACGAGAAGTTCATAACTGGCTTGGATCAGTACTTGGGGGAATGGCTTATTAATCACATCGATGAGGCGTTTGAATCGATTGTGGGGAAAGTATTGAGGTCAGAGAGTCTTTACCCTAAGTCGAAGACTGAGGTTGCATCTGCAGAGGAGTCGAAGCCACAAGCAAGTGGTGGTGGCAAGAGTGGTTCTCAGAATAATAGGAAGCAGAACCAGAATAAGGATGGCCAGAAAAAGAATAAGAAAGATGTTGAGTGCTTCAGCTGTGGTAAGAAGGGCCATTATGCTAGTAATTGTCGGGCCAAGCCAGCGGATAGGAAGTGCTTCAACTGTGGCCAAGTGAGACATCACAAGGACAAGTGTCTGCAACCCCCTAAAGAAAAGAAGATGGTGAAAGCATATGCCATTAATGCTATTCCTTCTTCGTCGAATGCCCCAACTGCGGCGGAGAAGGGAAAGAATGTTGTTATTCAAGGTATGCTTTCTGTTTGTGATGTTCCTGTTAGAGTTTTGTTTGATACCGGGGCTTCCAGTTCTATCATATCTAGGGACCCGGTAGATAGGTTGGGATTGCAGCCCAAGATTATCGATAGACCTTTAGTAGTGACGAACCCGATTGGTGGTTCGACTAGCCTTAGCATGATTTGTCGTAATGTGGTCTTATCGAGTCATGGATACATGCTTGTTTGTGATTGCTTTGTTTTGGGCTTTACTGGGTTTGGCATTATTTTGGGAGTCGATTGGCCCCAAAGATACGGGGTGGTGGTAGACTGTTTGGGCGTTTTGGTGACAGCTAGAGCGGATGATGGGTGGAAAGTAGTGTTTGGTGGTCTACCTGGTGATGGGGTAATGGCTAGTTTTCTGAATTCCCTCGACACTCCGCATAGTGAGATGTCAGGTTTGCCCGTGGTTGGCCAATATCCGGACGTTTTCGAGGAAGTGACTGGGCTTCCACCACACCGAGAGATTGAGTTCCGTATTGATTTAGTGAAAGATGCCAGACCTATAATGATGCCACTTCGTCGTATGGCACCAAGGGAGCAGCGAGAGCTCGGGGTGCAAGTCAGCGATCTTTTGAGGAAGGGATTTATCAGAAGGAGTGTTTCTAAATGGGGAGCACCAGTTGTGTTTGCTACCAAGGCGGACGGTTCCCTTCGGTTGTGTGTAGACTACCGCGAGTTGAATAAAGTGACGAGGAAGAACAAGTATCCTCTACCGCGGATAGATGATTTGTTTGATCAGTTGAGTGGCGCGAAAGTATTCTCTCAGTTGGATCTCGCGACAAGTTTCCAACAGCTTAGAGTGGAAGCTGAAAGTATAGCTAAAACGGCATTTTGGACGCCGTCTGGATTTTATGAGTGGTTAGTCATGCCATTCGGGATGACCAATGCCCCAGCATACTTGTGGATCTTATGAATAGGGTATTCAGAGATCAGTTGAATAAGTTTGTCCCTGTGTTCGTGGATAATATTTTGGTTTATTCGAGGATAGAGGAAGAACACAAGGAACATTTGAGAATAGTAATGGAGATGTTGAGAAAACACCAATTGAAAGTAAAGTTTTCTAAGTGTCACTTCTGGAAGAGGGAAGTGAGATTCTTGGGCCATGTTGTTTCAGAGAATGGTATTGTCGTGGATCCTGCGAAGGTGGCTACGGTACAAGATTGGTCTACGCCCAAGAATGCAACGGACATAAGAAGTTTCTTGGGGTTAGCTGAATATTATCATAAGTTTATCAAAAGCTTCTCCAAGATAGCAGCACCATCGACTCAGTTGACCAAGAAGAATCAAGCTTTCGTCTGGGACGAAAAGTGCGAGAATGCATTCAAGAGTCTAAAAGAAAATTTGACATGTGCACCAGTGTTAGTCATTCCTAGGGAATGAAGAGATGACAATATATACGGATGCATGTGACACAGGGCTAGGTGTTGTATTGATGCAAGGAGGTAGGGTTGTAGCTTATGCAAGTCGGCAATTGAAACCGCACGAGAGAAGATACCCTACCCATGATTTGGAATTAGCAGCGATCGTGTTCGCGTTGAAGATATGGAGACATTATCTCTTGGGAGAAAGGTTTGAGCTGTTTACCGATCATAAATCGTTAAAGTATCTCTTCTCCCAAAAGGATCTAAATCTCCGACAGCAAAGATGGTTAGAATTCTTGGCTTCCTATGATTTCGACATTGCATATACACCAGGAAAGGGCAATGCGGTGGCTGATGAATTGAGTAGAAGACATGCCAGTTTAGGGGCTATGTTTCTAGAATGGAAGCAACTGGAGTACATTGCTGGGTATGATTTCAGACCAAAGTGCGAATTGGATCCAGAAATGTTAGACAGTTTGACGATCAGACCCACTTTGATTGAGCGAATTGGTTCCGGTCAGAGGGACGATCCTAACCTATTGGAGATCATCTCAAAGTTAGAGACGGGAATTGAAGAAGAGATGAATAAGTGTGGGCTTGATCGAGATGGATGGCTTAGAAAGAATGGAAGACTAGTTGTACCAAATGTCAATGGATTGAGAGATGAAGTGCTTAGAGAATGTCATCACTCAAAACTGACTATACACCCCGGTGGTAACAAGATGTACCGGGACATGAAGCAGACCTACTACTGGGAAGGGATGAAAAGAGACATTGGGAAGTTTATATCCAAATGCATGAACTGCCAACTAGTTAAAGCTGAGCAAAAGAAGCCTAGTGGTTTGTTACAACCATTAGAAATTCCATAATGGAAATGGGAACAAGTGTCAATGGATTTCATTGATGGGTTACCAAGGACTAGATCGGGCCATGATAGCATTTGGCCGATTGTGGACCGATTGACTAAGAGTGCAAGGTTTATACCCATCAAGTCAAACAGGACGGCAACTAAATTAGCGGAACTGTATATAAAGTGGGTAGTGAGATTTCATGGAATACCCAAGGGCATTGTGAGTGACCGAGATCCGTTGTTCACTAGTGGATTTTAGAAGAGCGTACAAGAGGCGTTAGGATCAGAACTACATCTCAGTACCGCGTATCATCCTCAAACCGATGGTCAAACAGAGAGGGTGAATCGGGTGTTAGAAGACCTCTTGAGAGCCTTTGTATTGGATTTTGGTGGATCATGGGATGATCATCTGCATCTAGTAGAGTTCGCATATAATAATAGTTATCAATCCAGTGTTGGTTGGCTCCATTTGAAGCTTTGTAAGGAAGACCATGCAACTCACCGTCATGTTGGGTAGAAACTGGTGAGAAGTTTGTACTTGGACCCGATGTGATAAAAGAAACTTCACACTAGATTAAGATTATCCAACAGCGAATGAAGGTTGCCTAAGATAGGCAGAAGAGTTATGCTGATAAGAGGAGAAGATAATTAAAGTTCTCCATTAGCGACTTGGTATTTGTCAAGATTTCTCCGTTGAAGAGCGTGATACGATTCGGCAGGAGAGGTAAGTTAGCACCAAGATTTGTCGGTCCATTCCCAGTTCTTGAGCAAATTGGGAATTTGGCATACAAAATTGAATGACCAGAGAAGATGGCAGGAGTTCACAACGTATTTCATGTTTCGCAGTTAAGGAAGTTTGTGCACGACCCAGATATGACTATTTCACCAGATCAATTGGATGATATCGAAGTTGAACCCGAGGCGGTTGGGAACCGCAAGCCTATGTGTATTGTTGGGAACGGTACGAAGCAAATTCGAAGGAAAGCGGTGAAGTTGGTCAAAGTTCAGTGGGGCGAGAATGAGAATGACTGTACTTGGGAGACAGAGGAGAGCATTAGGAAGACGTATCCAGAACTCTTCGCCTGGTAAGATTTCAGTTTCGATTTAGCCTTTCTGCATGCTAGGATAGGTTTGTTTTGTTTGTTTTGTTTGTTTTGCATGTTTGATTGTTGTTTGTGGCTGGTAGGCATGCGAGATCCTTTGTATGTTTTGGGTTAAGGAATTTCGAGGACGAAATTTCTTAGGGGGGAGAGTGTAACGACCCGCATTCTACGCGTCATAGGATCGTAGAATATTTATTTCTTTCACATACGAAGTTGTATAGTCATGTAACTTTGGGAGACGACTAGTGGGGTCATTTTCCATGTTGATGATTTTTGCCGATTTTTAAATGACCGTTTTTCCCCTAGTTGATCTTGTTTGGTCATAACTTTTGACTGGAAAGGAATTTTGACCTGAGACCACTTCCATTGGCTCCGGATGATGATTTACAATTCCGTAGAGTGGTCACATTAGCCAAAAGGACTCACCATTTGAGAGATGTGGCTGAAACAAGTTTCAGATGGTGAAAAACAGCTTAATTGGGCTTAACCGGGTGATTAACAGCTAAGCCCAATGGGGGATTTCGGGATTAGAGGTATTTAAGGGCTGCTAGGGTTAGGATTTCAGTTTTTCACTCATTTTCCAACCGCCACAAACCCTCTTTTCAACCTAACAATGGCCTCCAACATCTAAAAACACCTCTAATCACTTCTTAATCAAGTTTTGGCTTAAACCACATCAAATTAAGGAGGAATAGCGCCATAGCAAGGTTAGAGCTGTTGTGTTGCATTGGGAACAGTGCCATAACAGTAGATTATTTCAGATCTAAAGTTCAGTTGTGGCCAAGGTGAGTGATTTGCAATATTTCTCACTAATTATGGCTAACTAGGGGTAATTAGTGATAATTAGCGAATTTATACACGTTAA
Organism: Allium sativum; assembly: GCA_030737875.1. Taxonomy (NCBI): domain Eukaryota; kingdom Viridiplantae; phylum Streptophyta; class Magnoliopsida; order Asparagales; family Amaryllidaceae; genus Allium; species Allium sativum. Next base: position 249,974,827 of record CM060918.1, on the reverse strand, counting down.
AGATCTGGAAAAATATTTATAAATTCTGAAATGATGTTTTAGACCTCTATTAGAAGTTTGGGTTAATTTGATTAAGTTTTGCAAATCATATCATTAGATTTGCTTAAACATGTTTAAGGGAAAATATGGGATTTTGGCTATGTTTGATCCGTTTTAACCTACCAAATTATTGTTTTGGTGTTTGTGAATGATTATACATGTTGCTATGACTGTATGGTATGCTTTGTGATTGTCTAGAAGTGATAGATTGGTCGAAAACGCCGTCGAATGGCATAAAACAGTCGCTGGAAAATTGCAGGAAAATGTGCAGGGTTTCGGATCGGATCGGGATAGGAGGCTTGGATCGGATGGTGGACTGGGCAGAGAAACCTAACCGGATCGGAACTTCACACTAAAGGAGACTTGGCGAGAAGGAAGGCCATTTGCTTAGAGTTGGAGTTGGGCAGAGGATCGGATCGGAGGGACAAAAAGGGGATCGGATTAGAGCTAAGGAGTGGGATCGGATCGGCTACCGAACCGAACCGGAGCTGGCATCTTCTAAAGCGTGCAAACGAAAGAGACAACAGGGAAGGTTGGATCGGATCGGAACTTGACACTATAAGGAGGACCTTGGCACTTTACCACCGGACCGGACCGAGCTACATGTGAGAAGCTGAACCGAACCGCATGGAGGAGATGAACCCGAACCGAACCGAGCATAGGTGATCGAACCGAACCGAGCGTGTTCTTATATTTCTACATGACGACTCTTCTGAAGGCCAACTCCAATTCAACCAAAACCCGAGATGCAAGGGAGTCCAAATGAGAAGCTTTGACTTAGGATCCAGATGGTAACCAATGAGTGAGCTTCATGATTGGGCTTTGCTGTAGGACGTGTGCTAACGGGTTGTCGATGTCTATAACTTTGGATCACTATGTGTAGGGAGTACGTGAACGGATTCAGGACCACTATGGCCTAGGTACGACTAAAGAGCTATAGACCAATGAAGTGGGGTCATTTGTAAAGATTTTGTCATGACTCCATGTGGTAAGCTTGGTAGTAGAAGTAGTTGTACAAGTCGAAATCCGTCACTACTTCGATGGGTCTAGTGATCGAAGTAGTAGATATCGTATGCTTTACGCACTGAGTGAGAGATGTGAGGATGGTTGCTATGTTTTATTTGTTTACCATCATTATGACGTGCATACCCCCACCCCCATTATCTTTACACCATCTGTTCAGTGGCACCTTAGAGTATTGTACGGTAAGTAGTGCTAACTCTTTGGTTGCAGGTCCAGGTTAACATGTTATTGTTCTGTTTAGCTGCTTATCGCTCATACCAGACTTTTCGTCTGATCCAGAGTTTTATGTCCCTTCTTATTACTCTGGGTGCTCTCACGAGCAGACTAGAGATAAGTTAGCTGGTGATGCATGAGTAGCTGTACCGGAGACGAGCAGAGGCTTCCACATATGATACATATATAGATATTCTCCCTGTGTCACTGTCGGTCACTACTTTGGGCATTAGTAGTGCACTCTTACTTTCTTTTTTATAGAGACAGTAATTTGAAAAATTGTAACAAGCTGTATTTAGACTTCCGCTACTCTGATGTTGATGTTGGTTTTAGTTATCAGCTTATGCACTGTCCCGCCTGTTTTATGTCAACTACATTATTATTATATTTTGTTCCATGCGTTGTGAGACATTCTACAGGTTTTCGATTAGTTCATTCTCTTCTTTCCTTTCTTTGGCGACCATTACGTGCTAGTTGGCATGTGTACAGCGCACTTTCGGAGGAAATGCCGGCTGGTGCGGGGCGGGCCGTCACAGTTTAATATTTGTGCGTTATGTTTGCTAAGTGTTGGATGATTTGATGATTGTGTTGAATATTTTATACATCTGATTTAAATTAAACATTCTTATATTTAATCCAAATTGATCGTTATATTTTTATTATAAATTCCAAATGAGGTAACTTACCTCATTAGTTATGTTTATAATAATATAAACGTATTAAACTAAAACATGGACCTTTGAATTGCAGTTATTATTTGATTGTTGAATATTACATCTGTTATTTGAATTGATTGTTTTATCAGAGATAACGTATTTGGATGCAGGGGAAACAGGTTGGAGGGATCCAATTGGATTCCTCAAATGTACTGTTTATTTTCATATCGCAACTATATGAACTGTTTAACCAGTTTGATTGGATGATTGATTTGATCAGTGGTTGTTAAATCTAAGTTCAACATTGTTTTGTTATTAACCAATGGGCATTATTGGTTGAGTAAGTGATGGCAAATGACCTAAAAATAAATCGTTTTATGAAATGTTGATTCACTACCAGGTGAATCAATAGAAGTGAAGTTATAAAAGTTATTTTTATAACTGAAGATAGTTTTGAAATCTATTATTCTTAAATAAATTATTAAAAAGGATATTAATATTTATTATTTATTATTGGAATTATAAATTATCAAATGGTTTTTATGAAGTAAATTCTTATGTTAATAAGATTTTAAAAGCAAGCGAGCGGGAATTTACCTAGCGAGGAATAACCGGAATTAATTATTTATTGGTAAATAAGTAAAAATGGGTGTATATTGGAATTAAGCAGTTATTAATAATCAAAGTAAGAGAGATTAATTAAATTTAATTATATTATAAATTAATTTAAAATGGAAAGACAAATTGGAATGGATTAATGAATTAGCTATCCTAAGTTTAATAAGTCAACTACTTAAATGAGATATGATTACTAAATTATTATAAATCAATTAAATATGGATTGTTAATGATGTGGTAAATCATTTTTATAATATTGGGAGTTGATTTTTATTTAATAATAATCAAAGTTATAATCGAGAAATAAAAATGGAAGTTTTTTAAAAGTCTTAAAAACCCTATTATTATTTAAATGAGTTTTAAGAAAATTTATATTAACAATAATATATAAGTAAGTTTTAACTGAATTCTTCTCGGAATTCTATTAAATTTCTAAAATCCAAGTTGGGCGAAGATGTTTAAAAACCATGTTTATGAAATGTGTTGTAAATGTTTTCGATTGTTAAAATGAGTTATGGAGGGATGAAATTCAGAAGTGTAAAAATATAAAATGGAAATCATAATAGAAACTCGAATCGATTTCAAATGATTTGGCGAGATGACTTATAAGGATTTGATCCTAAATTGTGTATGTTTAAACAAGAGATAAAATTTTATAAAGATATAACCAGAATAGTTTTGAAGTAAGTTTTATTGAATTTTTATATAGTATTTGATTTATATTTGAATCAAGGCTAATTTATAATGTTTTATAAATATATTAAGTAAGAGAAGGAATTGGATATAGTTTTTAATAGAAATTAGAACCTGTTGTACATTGGTTGAGTTGAGTAACTTTCGAGGTGCCAATCTGATGTTGGTTTCGGCCTTCGGGGTTGATACTTAGAGATTTATTCACTTACCAATTTACAATGAGGAACTAATAAAGCAGATGTGAGACGATAATTGAATATTCTTATATTACATAAGAAAAGGGAAAAGTTTGCCTAGTATTGAAGACACTGAAGTTTTAAATTTACTATTCGTTAATTATTGGAAAGGCAGGGTGATGATGAATACTAAACCATTAAATTTATTTTATTTTCATGGATGAATGTTTGTTTAAACCTCAAGCCTCATCAACCGGGAAATGGTATAAAATCGGGTAGGTCACATGGCTATGTGAGTCACTCCCATTAGTGTAACAACCCAGAAAATCAGAACCAATTTAAAATTTTAATTTGGCTATTTTAATGAATTTTGAATATTTAAAATAAATTATTTCAAATAATAACGACCAAAAATTTGTTTGGATGAAGTTATGGCGAACATATTTATTTTAATTATAAAACAAGGCCTGAAATGGCGGGGCAGTTTGAAATTTTGAATTCGAACTTTGACTGACTGTACAAGATGCAAACTAAAACGGATTTTAGTGAAACTAAAAATATTTAAATCTTTTAAGAATGTCTTTCTAACAAATCTAAAAAATCGAAATTTCATAGCGGGAATCAAAAGTTATGGCCAAATGAATTTTCAGAAAGGTCGTTATGGAGTTAATATAGCCCTCGAAAATAGACATTTTGCAAACGGCCTCTGTTTTCGACGAAACCAATTTTGTTGGATCCGGAATGTCAAATTATTGCTAGGTTTCAAATTCCATAATTTTTGGAGTTTCATATGTGAGCGTGGCAAAGGAAAATGTGTTTGGTTAATTTGAGTCAATTTGGATCGACTAGAAAATGGTCATTTTTCAAACGATCTCCAAATTCGACGAAACTAGTTTTGTTGGGACCGTATCATCCAAACATAGCCAGATTTATTATTCTAGGATTTTCGGGATTAGTATGTGGCCCCGGCAAATTGAAATGTATGTTCAAATCCATATTTGAATGTTTTATATTTTAATTTGAAGAATAACTGACTGGAACAGTCGAATGGGTCTGCGAAATATATTCCGTTGTGTCCGAGATGGGGGTATTTAGCTAGGGACGACAATCGTTGGGTTTGAATTGGAGTTCGTAAGAAGAAAGAGGTATTTTTGGAAATAAATAATTAAATATATATAATTGGCCAATCATAATTCTCCATTTCATTTTCTCTCTCCCCGATCCCTCTGAATCGCGCACGACGGAAAACGCCCCCTTCTCTCCAAAAATCCGGCCAATCCACTCACCAATATTGAAAGCTGTAGTTAAAGATTTTGAAGAGCTGCCTTCCCTCTTCAAATCAGTAACAACCACTCCTTTTTTCGTCGAGTATTGGAGGAGATCGAAGCCCCGAAAGTGACGGACTTCAAAGCGCCACCGCCAGCCCTGACGTCATCAAACTGCAACCCCTACCTCGATTTGCGCGCCTCTCCAAGCTCTCCAAGGTGGTACCCTTCGATCGTCACCACGCTGCACGGATTCCGAGATAAATCAAAACCTAGTTTCGAAAAAATTCAGAAAGGTACGGCCTTTATAAATTTAATTGGTTAATAGCACTTTAAAGTGCTATGAATTATGATTTTACAATAAAAATCATATCTTTTTGCTATTTTGTCGAAATCCAGTGAAACAAGAGGCATTGGACTCGTGTGGACATCTTCTACATTCTAGAAGAGACCGGAGAATTTTTGGAGCTTACAACAATTTTTGAAGGAATAGAACCCAATGTGAGATTTCTAAATTATAAACGATATGGAATGGCGATGTATAAATTATATAATCAATGTATAAATTATATAAGCATTGTACACCTCATGTATAAGCGTTGTATCAATTATATATGTGCGATGTATAAGTTATATATGCGTTGTAAAAATCATATGTGCGTTGAATGGAATTGAAATGGAGTTGAAATGAAAATATATTTATATACGTATATCTATATATATACTCCCCTTGTCCACAGACCATGGATGATATATATTGGTTGTGATTGTTTGGATTTTGGTTGACGTGAAATTTGGTTGATAAATGCAAATGGTTGATAATGATTGTTTGTGGTTGAAACAAAATTGGAATTGCTGTGGAAAAATCCATTGTGATATGAAAATCAATCGAAATACTTAGATTATAAGGATAAGCCCATTAGGGAACGCTGCGAGGCGTAAGGTAGTGCGAGGAGCCGTACTCGGAACGGTGCCGGTTTTAAACCCCATGCCGTTATGCTGCTGAAATTTTCTGAAATATTCATTTGTTCGATTTATATTCATGTGTTGAAATATATTAATGTGTTGGAAAAATATTCATATGATGAAAAATTGTTTGAATGATAAAAATCACATTTTTATCATGTATATGAATTATATAAAATATTCATGTTTTAAATAAATTGCTTTAACAATAAAAATCACATTTTTATTATATATATGAACCGATAAAAATATCCATGTTTGAAATAAATTGTTTTAACAATAAAAATCACATTTTTATTATATATATACATATATATAAAGTGCTGAAAATAGTCATGTGTTGTAATGACCCGAATTTTCGTACCCTTTGAGTCGACTAATTACACAACACATCCAACCCAAATTGCACAGAAATATGAATCATTATTAGAAAGAATTAGAGTATGAGAAATAGAAAGAAAGAAATATTAGAATAGAAGAAAACGAAGATCACAAACTCACAGCGAAACGAATAAAATATATTAAATAACATAACTTTTGAATTACAAATCAGTAACTGTATATACATACCATCATCAGAGCACAACAGTTATTCCTGGAACAGTTATAAACACCTGTTTTCAGATACAACACAATACACAGCGGAAATGTGATATTCTATAGCTAACTGATGAAGCCTCCTGCTTCGAGCTCCTCCAAGTGAATCTGAAAAATCCCGACTACTTGACTGCCCGTACAAATATGGGCACCCAAGAGTTTAGGGAAAACAAATAAAATAAAATCTGGGTCAGTCATGGGACTGGTGTGAGTAAACTCCAACCATTTGTTTAACTTTCAAAATTCTTTCGAAAGAAATGATAATCGTAAGACTGATCCACACATAAACACGGATGGTTTTTACCTTACGATAACCAAAATATTTTTGATATCAAATCCAGTGATATTATAATAATGTCTACATCAAATAAATAGAATCTAGCGGAACGCTTGCATCTCACGCTCCATATATAATATAAAATCGAAAACCGCAGGGCGCTTATTAGAGATTGGATTTCCAACATGACAAGGTATGGGACCACCTTCCGATAGTGTATCTCTAGAGACGAATACACTGGATTCAACAAGAGCGTCTTGCAACCCGACCCACACATGACCGACCACTCATTTCGCTTGAGTGTATCGAATATATATCACCAACGGTTGGGATCAGCAACTGTTTCCCGAAAGGGACAGCATCGATAGATTAAAGAAGCAAATGGAATTTCTTTAGATAGGTGATTATACATCCTAACGGGTGCGATCCACATAGCCATGCTGCCTGCCCATTTTTGTCAATTCCCGGTTGTGAGGCTTGAGGTTTTAATTATCTTCCAGAACATCTGGCCACCATTCACTTTGAATGCCACATCGTCAGATCCATCGAAAATCACTAATTGATTCCCACAAAAATACTCAGATTGTTAGGCTAAAGAAATTTCCCTTCTATGACACCAACTTCGTACGTTTGAAGGAATCAACGTACGTAATTCCTTTGGAAATACTCTGTCAGACACTCATCCTTACGAGTTGTCCTGGGTCTGGACAAACCGAAGACACTGTTCTATAAATCCATCTTGGGCAATTTCTACCTAGGATTAACAGAACAGCCCTTGTATTTTCCTCTGTCTTCAATTATCTTCAGCATAAGTCGATTCATAACGCTTATGCCAATACAGAGTGGTTTTCAGATATTAAATATGATCCCGATCGCCCCATATTGATAACGAATGTATAAAATAAATCAAAACTTTGATGGTTGGTGATTTAACTATCAAAGAAACATCCATACAAATCAACGGTCCCTATTTCCAATTGGAAATTTCTACGGATCAAGCATCAAACAACATTGGGACCCTTTTTAATTTAATTTCTTATTAAATTATTATTTCCAATTCCTGTCTCTTAATTCCTCGTTGACAATTCATTTTATTTTCTATGTGTAGAAAATAACTCTCATTTTATTTGGGAAAACATTTAAAATTAACGCGATGTTATAAAACGTCGTTATTATAACTCAACCCACTAATCATCTATTAGCTAACCATATTGCTTAACCAAGTTTCACCATCGAACCTTAACCATTTCTCCATCGATCATGAAGTCAATCAAGTTGGGGTATAATTACCTCTCAGACCTTAACTGAACAACATTCTCATCTTTGAAATAGTCAAAGCTCATAACTTCGAACAAAATATCGCTTACGCGACTCTTAGATTCAATCTAAGAGTCCACTTCCTTTACGGAAAAACTTTGATTATAACAGTAGCGTTATAATTCTTATAATTCGCTATTTCCAAATATTTGATTTATAAAACATGGCTTTTAACAACAGCGTTACAATCGCTGTGTAGTATTATAGAACATTTATTATAACCATAGCATTAAGACCGATGTTTAGATTTACAAACATTTATTATAACGGCAGCGTTAAAATCGCTGTTTCGATTTACAAAACATATATTAAAACAACAGCGTTAAAATCACTGTTTAGATTTACAAAACATATATTATAATAACAGCGTTAAAATCGCTGTTTAGATTTACAAAACATATATTATAATAACAACGTTAAAATCGCTGTTTAGATTTATAAAACCTTTAAAATCATTCCACTCGTAAACATTCGTTTTTCAAACTGCTATTCATTTTCAAATATGAATTTCATTACTTAATAGGAATCTAAACTTGCTTATTCAAATCAACTTGATATTCGTTTAGAAGTATCATTACTGCTCTACTTCCAGTTATCGAGTACCTTTCTAAAACCACATTATATTATGTTTCATTTATAAACCCTGCTTATGAAACTGTTACTCAATTAATACTTCCCGTTTATTAATCTATTGGACTTATATCAATTTATTTTATATTCCACATTTGGAATAAAAACCATCGTTTCCTTTTGAAACCGATTTCTTATTCAAATTTCTATTTGAATTATCTTTTCTCAACTCAAACCTCTTTTACAACTACCGCGTTTAAATCCCACTTCAAATATCGGTGTCAACACCGAATTCCACTCTGCTTATATAAATTCAACTTGAATTTATATCTTTACATTTTCCAACGATGGATATTTCAGTTTATTTATAAACATCATTTATAAATCTAACTACTTTATATATATTTATTTAACAAGTTTCTATTTTTAATTCATTTGAAATCTACTTTCTATTTTTCGAAATAATTTCCTTTTTAAAATCTCAAAAATTCTTTTTCCTTCTAAAATATTTTACGGTAATTAAATACCCAATTTATGGGGCCAGTGTAAATCAACTATAACATTATCAAATACCAATCACCTATCACAATAAAACAGTAAATAAAATGTTGAGGAATCCAATTGGATCCCTCCAACCTATTTCCCTGCATCCACAGATGTTAATAACATCAATAATATTATTTCACATCAATATGAAATATCAGAACTAATAATCGATCAACAATGTAATCCTATCAACCAATTTTATCAACTATTCAACCAAGCAACCATCACATAGTATAAAAATTATTATAAATAAATTTAAAACTCGTTTATATAAAAATATAAACGAGCCAGAGTTAGTGAGTTTACTCACTTTGTTTTGCAGTGATGATTCTGCTTTTGTTTCATTTAAAAATGAAACAGTCGTTTGATCTTATCACGGAATTCCAATAGCTCAGTTTTTAACCCCATCAGCTCCACAATGTAAATCTCTTCATTATGGTTCCAACGAATCCGGTAGCATTCAGTTCTGTTCACGAATGAATGATATATATAATTTTTACCAGTTATAACTAAATTAATTAGTCAATAATATAATTAATTACTTCCTAATTACTAATTACCGTTTAATAACCCATCTTCTTCTCTTACACTTTCCAGGCCGTGTTTACAGCTCTTCATACACGGAGTCTCCTCTTTGACTCTACTGCAAGGTGGCTCATTTTCCTTACTTGGGGTTTAACATATCTTTATCGTAAAATCACGGCTTTAACGACTACTCCGGTGATTAGCCCATTAGCAAACACAAGTTGCTATCTAACCAAAAACATGCCTGATCGGCTCTTGGATTTGTTCCTGCCACCAGTACCGCCAGTTACCACTTCAATTGTGTACTTCGATTGTATAGGAACATAAGACTGCGCCTGCATCCCTTTCTTATCATTAGTTTACAATACTTCATCATCCACCAAACTAACAACAACAATCTCCACACCAAAAATTCACCCCTCTTCTTCCTGACATCTCAAAGTTAGACTCCTTCCAGATCAATTTATTTTCTCCAACTTTACCTCACAAATCAGGACCATTCTTCTTTCAACATTGTAATTAACACACACCTCCTTTCCAACATTACTGTACACACCAGTACCATCCACGTCCAAAATCCCGCTTGTTTTCCTTTTCACAACTTACACCGACAGCACCCTTAATTTCACCAATTCAAACTCGCACACAATCCTACACTTTATCATCGAAACCCTTTATTTACTCCACCATTCCTCAGACCAAGCCTCGCAGTTATTAATTTCAATAGATTGCCCCTCAGTACATTTTCCTCCTCACGATTTTACTACTGCGGTGACTTTCTACACACAATATTACACCCATCGTACCTTCCACCTTCACTTGAATTTGCCTGGAACCCGAAAAGTCTTTGAGCTTCAATTTCTCTGCCACCACCGCCTCGACGATGACTAGACCGGCACCCAAACCTGCGGCCGACCATCCTCTCTAACTTCCATTCACAAAACCTTGCCCAAAAATCAACGATGAGGCCATCAATTTGCGGAAACCGAAACACCTGACTTTGTCTTCAACTGCGATTTCCTTCCACCCTAGGCCATCATCGCTGCTCCGACCACCTCAAATCAGCAGCCCCGACTCCCTTCTCTAAATTCTCAATTGGTCCCTTCGATTGAAAGTACATAGTTTGGATAAATCGAACGAATAAAGTAAAGGGGTTGGCTGCGTTTAAAAAGGGGAAAGTGAAATTAGGGATTTATAGATTCTTATTTGATTTTGAAATCTTGTCACTCTTGGTTTTGCTGGCGAATTTTTTTTCAGATGGATTCAGAAACAGCAATGGGAAAACTTGCGGTTATATAAGCTTGGATAGCTTGATTGCCAAGTAATAGGAATTAGAGTAGGTGATTTTTTTTCAACTTAGGCTTATAGTTTTGATTAAACATGCATGTGGGGAGTACAAATATGCGCAGATATCATGTGCCAAATTAAATGTATACACTATAAGCAGCGTTTTGCTACTGTTTTGCATGTGCTCTCATTCAGATTTCGTTCAGACTTAGATGCTCACAATCTTGCAAAGATTTCAAAGCTTCAAATAAGATTTTTCAAAGATTTTCCTTACATGGATCGGTAGATAAGATTTGAGTTAGATGGATTCTCACATTATATTTCCTTTATAGATACATGGCACAAAATTATTTTCATGTACGAGCCATTACGGACAGAAATATGAATACGGTCGTGTCCAGCGAGGTGCCACGGTCCTAAAAATATAATAATATAGGTAGGTTAACTCATATTTGTGAAACCCCAAAATATTGATATAGGGTGCAAAATATTCCAAATAAAAAGTTGCGTATTTAATTAATTAAAAATTACAGTAAAATTCGAAAATTTAATTATCACTACGTCTCAAAAGAACCTTGTCATAATTTAAATCCAATATTTAATTATATTAAATAAACTGTTATGGCTTATACACGACTCCACAACGACTTTCTGAAAATTTGATTTGGACATAACTCCCAATATATAAGACGAAATCTCGAAATTTCTCTTTCGTTAGAAAAATATAGTTAAACAGAACCGAACGTTCCTCCTTTCAAAGAAATTCGACTTATTTTGAATCCTGATTATTTAATTGAAGTTCAAAATGTTAAATTACGAACTGCCGCGACTTTACGAGCTCATTTTAAATTATATTATAAATTATACGTTTAAATATCGTTTTATTAAATAATTTCTTATAAATTCCTATATATAATTCAAATAGAATATTTAAAATAAATTTAAATATTCAGAATTCAACGGCTAAAATCCGGGTCATTACATGTGTTGAAATAGATATTTATTAGATAAAAATATTATTTTTATCACATATATTAAATTGAAATGGTTTGGAAATCGAAGAACGGATTATATTATTTATATATATATATATATATATAATTAAAATAAATCGAATAACGACGCTGTAGTTCGTGTTTTGAAATCGTGATTTTAAACGATTGTACAGGGAGATCTGAACAACGGATTTTCCCGAAACCAAAACCGTTGGGTCCGCTTTGAAAACATCCTTCCAAGGATACCAAATTTGCAAAGATCCAACGGTTAGATTTTGTGGAATGTTTAAGCCAAATCTAAATAAAAACACTGCCAGAATGGATTATATATATGAAATAAATCGAATAATGACGTTGTAGTTCGTATTTTGAAATCGTAACTTCAAACGATTGTACCGGGAGATCCGACCATTGGATTTTTCCCAAAACTGGAATCGTTGGGTCCGTTTTGAAAAGATCTTTCCAATGATATAAAATTTGTAAAGATCCAACGGTTAGATTTTCATATATATATATATATATATATATCAAATCTGAAGAAAAACAGCGCCGTGGCCGCATTATGGCCTGAAGCATCGTTTGATTAAATTGGCTATTTTTAAAATAAATAAAAATAGCGATAAATCATTATAAAATATCATAAAAGATATGGAATGGAAATAAACCGAATTTACTCGATTCATTGGATATTTGATGGTTGGATGTGTTTGTCGTGAAAATTACATTAATGAAATGAATTATGGATGTCAAATAATTTAACTATGGAAATGAATTGATTTGAATTCTAATTATACGTGAATTATTTGAAAAGGCCGAGTTCAATCTCATTTTAAATAATTGGTCGACGATTAGAAGTCGAAGATATGAAGACGGTGCAAGACCGATGATCTTGACATCGAATGGATGGCTACTGATGCCTTTGATGGGAGTTGCTGCCCTAAAGGAGTTACAATGGTAGTTTTCTGGACGTACTAGTTGATCGTTCGGATGTGTGAGGACCTCTCTCCTGTATTGGACATATGGGACGAGGAATAAGGTGCCTCCGGTTTCGTTCAGACCCAGAACGGACTTGTAAATGGACTGTGTGTCCGACATTGGATTTCACTCTGTGTGATTGATGTACGTCGGTTGCATGGCGTGAATTTCCTGTGTGGCATGCTGAGATGCAGTGATCAACGCTTTTTTTGAAAAGAAGAGTCTTGTGGTTGATGATCAAAGCATGGCTTTAACACAGCTAGCTTTGTGTATGGCGTTGATTCGCGGGCCTCACACCTCGGTATGAGCCAGAAACGAGAGAGGACATCAGGGAGGACATGCGTTTCTTTCTAGCTAGGAGTGGTGTCAGCGTTTTGCAAGCCCTAACGTTTTACTTATGTGGATGATGGATAGCGAGGCTCCTCGGTTATATCAATCGTTCTGGGGCCGATAGTTTCGTCGGGATATGACCATTTTACGCCCCATAGGGCGGGGAAACACAGTGTTCAGACATTTTAATCCGCTCCATGTGGACCGACCCTGACATTCCAAGGCTTGACCGAGTACTTTCCTGAGGCTCAGGCTAGATAGTCTCGAAGCGGTAAGGACAATCCCTTGCCTTGGTTCATGACGAAAATCCAGTTTCCAAATACGGCATCGTGCGGTTTTGATTGTAAACCTATATATGGCGACATGATATATGGTACCCATGTCGTCTATGATTGATACTTATGATTGAAATTGTTTTTGAAACATATGAACACTAGTAATAATATCAAATGATTTTGTTTTATTCGTACCAAGCATATTTTGGCCATTAGAAGGTAAAACTCTATCCTCCGGTTTGCATTGCATTCTGTGATGGGAACTGAGTCTTATAATGGCTTCATTTTTGTAAAAAGCATTACGATGTTTAAATGATTTACTTGTTTTAAGCACTGGCAATGCAATGGAGTAAACACGTTCCGCGTTAACAGCGTGGTCCTGTGAATGGCCTTATTGTAAAATAAGTTAAGTAGATTTCTCATACCAGTCCCATGACTAACTCGTAGTTTGTTTCGCTTGCAAACTCAGGTGCCCTATTTTCTACACAGGCAGCCTTGTATTCAGGTTTTAGCAGGATCTTTCTGGATAGCTATGGAGCTGAAGATGGATTCTATCACTTCTTTCTTTTTATGTTGTTCAGCTCCTATTATACATATTATGTTTTGATTCTGCTGTAGACATTTTATGTAAAGCTGAAACTGTATTTTGTACTAAGTATGATCCTGTTATACTGTGTAACTCTGATGATTATTATTTTCAGTGTAATTTGATGTACATTATCTGGTGTATTTATATATTTCTGTTCTGCTGTTATTTGTTTATGTGTTATATTCCAAAGATTACTCTTGCCACCGTGGAACGGGGATTTGGGGTCGTCACAATTAGAGTGTATTGTTACCATTTAGAGAATATTCATATTTGTTACTTCTTTTTATTTCTATATCTCCCAGGAACTATGATGGTCGCGACAAAAAGCCATAAAGTGACAATACATTTGGAACATTCAAGCGAAGTGAATGGCCGGTCATGTTTAGCCTGGGTTGCAAGATGTTCTTGTTGAACCCTAGTGTATTCCTCTCTAGAAATACATTGTCGGAAGGTGGTCCCATACTTTGCCAGTTGGAAATCCATTCTCTAATAAGAGCCCAAGGTTTTGATTGTATACTATATATGTAGAGCGTGAGATGCAAGCGTTCTACTAAGTTGTTATTTATTTGTATTTAGACATTATTATAATATCAGAATAGATATGATTTCAAAAGAACTATTTTAGGGTTATCGTAAGGTAAGAGTCGTCTGTGTTTAGGTATGGATTTTGTCTTATGATTATCCTTTCTTTCGAAAAGGATTTGGACGTTAAAATCAAGTCGGATGTTACTTGTAAACTTAGTGAGTTTTCTCACTCTGGTTCACCAGACTGATCTGGCATTTGTAATGCTTGGGTTAGCCCAGGTTGTATAGGTTCAGGTTATTGGATACTACGAAGTTCAGAAGATGTGTTAGAAAAGTTCATACATATTAGCATTTATTCTGTTGTGTGTTGTATATGAGGACAGATTATTATAGCCGGCCAGATGTATTGATGTACTCTGGTGATGTAATTATTATTTCAAGCTCTCAATAAAGATTTATTTACATATTATATTTTGTTCCACTACGATATGAGGCTTTGATTCTGTGTTGATTCTTTTTCTTATTCTTCTATTCTAATATTTATTTCTTTCTTATCTCACCCTATAATTTCTTTTTATTAACTATCTGGTGTTTTCGATATTTGGTTTTTGGCAAGTAATGTGGGTTTTATGTATTATTGTCAAAATTCGGGCATCGAATTCCTACTGGGTCGTTATAAAATCTGAACCTTAACTTACAATTTTGAAATTAGGTCATCTAATTTTGAGTAATATAAGTTATGGAATTGATTGTATGTTCCTATTAATAAGTTTATATGTTGTAATTACAAACGTAGATGTATACATTGTTCACATTTTGGATTTTAGCGTTTTCGATATTTGGTGGTAGGTTTATTGGGTTATATATTTTAGATTTAGTGTGGTTTGATAATATGGTTGATTACAAATGAAGTTTTGTGCATATGAGTTGGATATTAAGCTTGTTTGTTCGAAGTTAGGATCATTGGAATACGAGATTGACAACACATAGAAGTAGTTTATTTTGTAGATATGTGCAAATTGTAAAAATCATTGCATTGATTCGGATAAGTTGTTGTAGATAATGTTCCGTGTTTATATAAATGTCTGTAATAGTTAATTCTGCATTTTGTAGAATATTTTGACATGTGGTCTGGACCGGTTGATGCAAGTGTATTATTTCTTCAACAGCGGCATCGGTCATCAAACCACAATTATATGTAGGTGACTTTTTTTAAATGTTGCATTTTATTATGTTCAGTATTCTTTTTTGCATCGGACATCAAACCATGATTATTTTTTTATCTATTGAATTTTCAAATTGACAAGGTAGATTTCATCATTTATCACACTCTACACCACTTAAGAAAGTTCATCTGCATATCCTATTGTTCTAATTGAAACTAAGAGGGATGGTGTTGATCGGCCTTTTGGCAAGGACATCAAGGTTCGTAAATGTCATGGACTTGTGTCAGAGAAACCCTTGTTGGAATCTGCAATGATAAGACCGGCCGAGTCGGGTCAAGCCTGATCCAAAGCAGAATATTTACCTAAAGAAAAGCTCATACCCACCGTTAATCATTCCAAGTTGCCCGAACAGATCGAGTTGACTGCCACCCGTCAACACCCATTCAAATCATGTCGAATCTCTAGGACTAGAACGCATCTTCCTGCTCTCTGATTATTTGGGATCGATTTACACATATCCCTGCCAACTCAAGCACTGAATCACCTATAAATACACACTCTGGACTTAGAAGAAGGGACTTTTGGCATGTTTCTGATTATATCACCATTGTAACTAATAGACTGCAATAATTTATCCGATATAAGAAGTATTATAAACTGGACATAGGCTCGTTTACGCCGAACAACTATAAATCTGTGTGTGATCGCTCTTTTCTACATTTTTCATTTTATTTGTCCTCATTTATTTCTCTACGAATTCTTTTCTTTGGTATTGTGCAAAATTTTGGTGTCAATACTTCAGTGCTTTCACTGACAACTCGATATTCTCGGCGTTTGAAGGATTTTTCTCTACTTTCAGATCACTAAGTCCGAGACGAGATCCCATGACTTTTCATATATCGCTAAGCCATGGTTGCTAAATCATCAACTCGCAATACCGGAAAGCAACCGCAACCCGGGACATCTGCTGATGAAACCGGTGGATTGATTGCCCCTAGACCTACTTCGGGTCAACCTGCGTTACCCCCTCTAGTGAAACCCTCCGCGTCAGATCCAGCTTCTTCATCATCTTTCTCCACTCGTGATGAGTTCATGACCATGTTGAATCAGCTGCGGGAAATTACTGATGCCTTAAAAACTCATGCTCGGGAGAATGCAACAATGTGGTAGGATATGAACCGCATGTCGAGACAATGGGAGGAGTTCAGGAATCGTCAAGCTTAGGAGTCAGGGATCACCGAGCTCCCACCCATCGACTAGACCAGAACTCGGCGACCTAATCATCATTCGGGGGGAGTAGGGGACAACGTCAACCACGACCCCGCTGGAATGATCTGAAAACATTCGTCAACTACATCTGGAAGGGCATTCAAACCAACTGGGGCAAGGGGTCAAACTCAGGCCGACCTGGCTGAGATAGAAGTCATCGATCTCACTGCCCGATGAAACCGAAGTCCCTCTCTGCCTGCTCATCAAAATGCTACTCAAGCAGATCGATCCCCTGTTCATCCTCCCCGAAATCTTGTGATTAACCAAGATGCCCGGGGAGGAGGAAGGACTTCCCGGATGATAAGTCAGGCGACGTTGCCTATGGAAAGAGCAAGGATAGGTCGGTCATTTGAGGGGGTGATCGGGGCATAGCTATCCCTACGAATCTAACTGCTATGGTACGGTAGATCATGAACGATAGCAAAGGGTACAAGAATGAAGACCAAGAAATCGACCGAAGCCATACACCATCCATTGATGACATCTTACAAGTTGAATTCCCTAGAAGGATCAATAATCCCCAGATGAACAATCATGATGGAATCACCGACCCGCAATAGCATTTGATGAGATATTTGTGGCATATGGAGGTGGCAGTAGCTCCAGGCACCATCAAATGCAAGGCTTTCCCAATTTTCTTGAGCGAGGTAGCAATTATGTGGTTCACCCGTTTACCTCTGAGGTCGGTCCCAAGCTTCAAAGACTTGAGAGAGAAATACCTGAACCAATTCCATCTCCACGCCTCTAAGTCGAAGCATGTCATGGCTCTTTCAGCAATCAAACAGGGAAGAGGCGAGTCTCTGAGGAAATATCTCATTCGGTTCAACCGAGCTATAACCGAAGTAAGCAACCCTAATCATGAAACAGTGATGATGGATATGGTAGATGGCATCGACAAGAGGATGGAGTTCGGGAAGTATTTGGTTGGGAAGCCACCCACAACCATTGAGATGTTCGATGAAAAAGACAACATCCAATTATGGTATGAGGATGCGCAATTGGATGAAGAAGGCGGATCGAAGACGTACCTACAAGGCTTGTTCAGAGTAATGTAGCAGTCAAGAAATATGGAGATAATTCAAGGAAGGTGGAAGTGAATGTCGAAAATCGTGGCAAGTGAAATGGTGACGGACCGAAGGACGCCAATGGAAATCCTGGATAAAGAGGGAATTCCAGAAAGCGGCCTCGGTTCGAGGTCTTTGAAACTTATACAACGTTGAATGACAAGATAGAAAATATTTATCTCGATACATGTAGCATGGTTAAATACAAGAAGCCGCCCTTGCGTGAGCCTAATAAGAAGGAGAGGGAGACTGTAAAGTTTTGTTTATTCCATGAGATTTATAGGTATACGACCAGTGAATGTCATCACCTTCGGGACATCGTCGAGAAGTTGATTCGAGAAGGGAAACTCGATGAATATAAAGTCGCCCCAAGAGACAGGGGCAAGGGACTTTGACACCCAAACAAAGTCAGGCACCGCCTAGAGCCACTTCCCGAGAAAAGGGGAAGGGGATAGTGACCAGTGACATTATTGGAGGACTACATCCAGCAGGACATAGCATTCAGACTACGGAACGCTATGTGAATTCCATAAAGCATTTAGATGATGCGGAGACGAGCACTCCTAGAGCTGCAAGTTCCATAAAGCAAAAAAAGGACGATGACTGATGACATCATCTTCCGTGATCGGGAGTTGATTGGTATAAAGACCCCGACCCATTAGTAATAACAGGCATCATAGGCCCAGCCATGGTACGAAATGTTCTAATCGACAATATTGGAAGCTCAGTGAATATATTGTTTAAACAGGCCTATGATCAGATGAAACTGGAATTGAAATACTTGGAACCATGTACCGGCTATATACGTGGTTTCAATGGATAGTCCATCGAGCCAATCAGACTGATCAAGCTATTTATAGAGCTGGGAAATGGAGACCGCAGGAGAGTACGACTCATGCAATTTGTTGTGATGAACATCAACTCCCAATATAATGCATTTTTAGGTCGATCGGCCCTGGCTGAGTTCGGAGCTTGTATTGCTCCCTGGTGTTTGCTTTTGAAATTCCCAACCGACGGTGGAATCGGGATAGTTAACAGGGCGAGCCTGCTACTTGGCGGAATGGAAAGAGCTACGAAGTAAAAGTAGCAAGGAGTTTGAAGATACCCCTCCCCCTATGGAAGGGAAAGAAACATAAAAACTACAGAAAACATCCCGACCAGGACCGTCCATCTGTGAAATCGAGGATATCGATTCGAGAGAGGATGAAGAACCGTTATGCATGAAGGCAGCCTTGAACGAGGCTAGCATAGAGATTTCGACTGACAAAGACGACCCCACCAGGGTCTTGAAGATTGGGTCTCATATCGATCCCCTCCAAACGAGTGAATTGACTGAAATTCTCCGTGCAAACCTTGACGTGTTTGCATGGACCCATGCTGACATGTGTGGAATTTCACCTTCCATCATAACTCACTCCCTCGGTATTGATCCAAAGTACACCCTTGTAAAGCAGAAGAGGTGAATTCTCGGTCCTGAAAGATCTGCGACTCTAAAGGAAGAAGTTGGAAAGCTACAAGCCAACGGTTTTATTCGAGACTCAACTTAACCCGACTGAATAGTCAACCCAGTACTTATGAAAAAAGCTAACGGGAAGTGGCGGACTTACATCGAATTCTCCGATTTGAATGATGCCTGCCCTAAGGACTGTTTTCCATTGACTAGGATTGACCAACTGGTCATTCAACCGTAGGTCATGAACTCCTTTCATTTATGTATGCTTACTCGGGGTACAACCAGATTTCCATGCACGTCCCAGACCAAGAGCATACTAGTTTCATAATAGATCCCGGATTATACTGTTATATTGTCATGTCGTTCGGCTTGAAGAATGTCGGGGCCACAAATCAGCGGTTGGTCAATCGAATGTTTCATGATCAGATAGGAAAAACAATAGAGGTATATAAGAACAATATGTTGGTAAAGTCAAAACAATCGACCGACCATGTTAAAGACTTGTCAGAGATGTTTGAACTTCTCCAAAGGTATGGAATGAAATTAAATCCCCTGAAGTGTTCTTTTGGAGTAGCATCAGGCAAGTTTCTGGGTTTCATAGTTAGCTCTCGAGGGATAGAAATCAATCCCAACCAAATTTTGACCATTAAAAGAATTCAGGAACCTGGAAGAATCAAGGATGTGTAGAGCATGGCAGGCAAGGTTGCAGCAATAGGTCGACACATTTCCAAGGCGACCGATAAGTGTGTGCCCTTCTTCGAGTTGATCAAAAGAGGGAAACGGAACTTCGCTTGGATGCCTGACTATGTCGAAGCCTTCCAAAACCTGCTTGACCACCTGGAGAAACCCCCCATTTTCCTAAACCAGTCGACCATGAAGATCTGTTCGTACATTTGGTTGTATCTGCATATGCAATCAGCTCGGTCCTAATCCATGAAGAAGACCGGATATAGTGGCCAGTTTATTATGCGAGCAAGAAATTGACGGGGGCCTAGCGCAACTATCCGAAGATTGGAAAGCTCGCCTATAGTTTGTTGATTGCATCATGAAAGCTTCGACGTTACTTCTAGGCTCACCCTATCAAAATATTCACCGACCAACCTCTTCAGCAAGTTCTGCAATAGCCCGAGGCAAGCAAAAGGCTGCTTAAATGGAGCACTGAGTTAAGTCAGTTCGACCTGACTTTCGTCCCGTGGAAATCTATCCGGGGGCAAGCATTAGCCGATTTCATAGCCGAATATGCTACCCCGGAGGATGAAACTTGGAAGAATGTGACGAATTCCCAGATACAGAGTCGAGATCAGACACTTGGAAGCTATACATGGATGGAGCTCGTAATGACCGACGGCTCTGGTGCTGGCATAATATTGTTATCTCCTGAGGGGCAGTCGATCTATTACATCCTGAGACTGGATTTTTTTGGCAACAAACAATGCTCTGAATATGAGGCCCTAGTTACCGGGATCAAACTCGCGAGGGACTTAAGAATAACATCACTAGAAATTTTCTGTGGTCACAACTTATTTTATATCAGGTTCGGAAAGAATATCATACCAAAGAAGTTCGACTTTCTGCCTATCTTAAGCAGGTCGAGAGATTATTGTGTGACTTTGACCTGTATAGCATTTCCCACATCCCCAGAAAGGAAAATCAAAAGGCAGATAGGTTGGCAAAACTCGCTAGTTCGGACAGCCCGAATGAAACAGAGCTAGTCACTATAGAGACTCTGGGCATTATAAACATCGATCAAATGGAAGTTGACCAAGTAGAAGCCGAGACTGAAAAAGAGTCTTGGATGACTCCCATTAAGAATTTTCTCTTACATGGCACTCTTCCTGAAAAAAGAAACGAAAGACGGGCTATTGTACGACAGGCCTCTAGGTACGTCATACAACAAGACCGACTCTATAGAAGGGGTTTCTCTGTGCCCATGTTTCGGTGGGTAGCGAATGATAATATCAAAAGAATACTAAAAGAAGTGCATGAGGGATTGCAGTGCACACACTGGAGTGCAAACTCTGGCTAAGAAAGTGCTACGATATGGGTACTTCTAGCCGACTGTCAACAAGGATGCAACTAACTATTCTAGACAATGTGATAGATGCTAGAGGTTCGCTCAAATACCCTGAGCTCCACCCACGAAACTTACTCAAATGGTTAGTCCTTGGACATTTGTTGTCTGGGGGATAGACATAATCAGAACCTTACCAATCTCAAAAGGGGGTGCCAAATATGCAATCGTGGTTGTGGACTACTTTACAAAATGGGCAGAGGCCGAGCAGTTAACCATAATCACCACAAAATGTGTCATCAATTTTGTTGTAAGAAACATTATATGTCGCTATGGTGTACCCTGGAAAATTATCACAGACAACGAGACCCAATTTGACAGCTCAGAGTTCCGACACTTCTGCGAGCGATATCATATAGAAAAGAAATATACAATGGTCGTGTATCCACAGTCTAACGGACAAGTTGAAGCTGTCAACAAGATTATTAAGACCATCTTGAAGAAGCGATTGGGACAAGCAAAGGGTAAATGGGGCGACGAATTACCTTTAGCCCTTTGGGCACATCGTACTACTCATAAGACAGCCACAGGCCACTCCTTCCGCACTGTCTTATGGCTCGGAAGTTGCCCTTCCGACAGAACTCGAAGTCCCTTCCTATCGAACGACCTATTATAATCCGTTGTAAAATAAAGCTCTTCACTTGGAAACGTTAGACACGATTGACGAGAAAAGAGAAGTGGCAAATCTCCGCTCTGAAGCTCATAAGCGAGAGTCGCTCAATACTATAACAAGAAGGTTAGACCGAAGGCCTTCGACATCGACAACCTTGTTTTAAAATGGGTCTTCCCGACCCTGTTCATATGGACCCCAAGTGGGAAGGGTCGTACGTCATTCAACGAAAGCTTGATAATGGAACCTTCAAGCTGTCGACTTTTGATAGTGAACCATATCAAAGAGCATGGAAAGCTGAGCATTTGAGACATTATTTTTTTTAGGACTTTCAATTTTCTTTAGTTATTCCTTTATTTGGGCATTGTAATAAGGTGTGTTTTACCACCCACTACTGATTATGAGTAAAAGCTCCTTTACTGGTCTGTTTTGTCATTCAGAAGACTAAGAGCATATGTTGTGATTCAACCAATAGAGGTCATGACCATATAAGAGGAGAATGCCTATTATCTAATTATATTATTTGACCCATGTTTTACAAGCCAACTTAGCTCGAGACTAAAGGACGACGTGGGCCGATTAGTCCTGAGTTTGATATAGACTCAAATTTTCGGATCACACTTTGTAAACTCAAAGTGAGACAGTCCCGACTTAAACAGTATGGCTACCTGTTTAGAATAACTCTGACCCTCATATAAAATTATGGGTAAGTGTGAAAGGTGCATCCCAACAAAAGACCGCTCAATTCTTGAAACACTAACCCTCAACGACTAGAGGAAGAGTATAAAAGACTAAAAGTACTCCTACTTAGGGACATTTGACTCTTGGTCAGGGTTGAGTCAAACCTAAGTGTGACTAAAGGACTTGATGACCGATCTAATTTCCCATGACACTGGGGGGAAAAGGGTCGACGAGTGACTCGAACGAGGGCTATTCTTAAATAACCCTCGAAGGTTGGAATAAATTGGGAATGTTGACATAAACTCCTATATCAATACATTATTAACAAGTATTTAAAAGCATACAGACTTCGATTAATATTAACATAACGTGCTTACAAATATTGTTGCATACAGGAAAAACTAAACATTGTCTACAAAAGTACAAGACTTGACGATAACAAAAACGTGAGGACCGCACTCGCATGAAACTTCCAAAGGGCCTAAAGTAAATTTCCAACAAAATGATTCTAAGTTGGAGATGGTATATCCCACGCTTGACCATATCTTCCAACTCTTTCCGCCTAACCATCTCCAATGCTTCCTCGGTGGTTAACCCAGACTTCGATCCCTTAAGCTTGTTGCCAAGCGAACTAGAATGACCAGGAGCTGATGTTGCATCTTGTTTCCTTTTGCTCGAACTAGTCGAGTCTACAAAGGGAGGAACATTGACCAATGAAATGATGCTCTAAGGAATATCCTGGAGGGGAGGGATATTCAAGGGTTCATCAAACATCTCGGGCTTTTAGGATAAAATTTATTTCTTGTCTCTGGCCTTCATGTCGGCCATGGAATGATGATCGCCTCCTTTGACTTCACATACAGACTCAACGTCATCATCCTCTGATGGCTCTTTGTCATCCACTTTCTCCTTTAGGACATCAATTGTCCCCCCAGCGCTATCATTCTCCAACACTACGGTTTCTCCCTCGATATTCTCCATTGCCAATGAAGCGCCTACGATAAAAAATGTAAATTATGATCGAGCGGGTGAACACGAAATTAAGGATCAGACTTGGTTGGTTGTTATTCCACAGGCCTAGGTGGGTTTGGGGGAAAAATGCAGAAGTCGAACCAGCCTCCATGTTTACAAAAGAAGAAGGAAAGGGTGTCTTATTCAGACTCACACCAACACTTCCTTCGGGGACCGACTTCCCCTTTGCCTTGTATCGCTCAACATTTGCTACTTCTTTCTCCTTTTTCTTCCCTTCAGCCAACACTGCTCATTCGTCCTCATGTTGAAACTGTACCATTAAAGCCTCTTCGTTTACTGGCTGCTCCTTTGCCATGTCCGTCTCCTCCTTCACGAAAACTTTCCATGTATCGGTACCTTTTGATAATCTCTCATCCAAGTTAGGTTCCTATGACAAAGGACCTTCACAAAGAATATAAGAACTTATCCCCCAAACCTTTTCTTTGTATTGGTCATCTCCAAGGCATGTTCGACTTTAATTAACCAAACATCGATGTCATATTAATGCCAAAGGTCGTTGGCTAAATCGATTGCAGCAGTGGCGTTTTCTTCAGCCCGTTTTCTGTCCAACTCTGACGAGTCAAGCCGGGCTCTTAGATTATGTACTTCCAGTTCTAGTCGACCTTTCTCACTCTTCAAATTTTCAACTACAATCTTTAGAGAATCACATTCTTAGCTCTTTGACTAAAGGTGAGCCTTTAGATCCCCGGAGACCTTCATGCATTCTTCCTTAGCGGTCACTACTTGCGACTCACACTCTTCCACTCTTTTCTCGAGCCACCCGAAAGTCTTCTTGTCGCATTCAAGTTGCCTCCTTTGATCAGCGTTCTCTATCAACTTTCTCTTTACTACTCCGCATACTTGCTTGGTATATGCATACATTGTGTCATATTGAGATAAGACATAGTTGACGTTAGTTTGGATCCGATGGCGGAAGCCTGGTGGGAACGGTTGCAGCTCGAGGGCAGGGTCGATTTCAGTAAAGACGAGGTCAGGAAAATCTTCTTTTAACTTTCTAATCTGATCGGCAAATACCCTCTCTTAATCCGGAGAAAATGACTCCAAAGGACGCTTTTCAGGGTGAACCGGAGGCCTGTAATGAATAAGGGTAGCCCGAAATTTTTTGGCTTTGTTATTTCCCATGGGGATTGTAACACCCCGTATTTCTGTTAACACTAAAGTTGCTAATACAAAAATAAATGCGTAAAGGGGAGTTGTATCTAATGTGCATACAAGAATAATAATAAATGTGTAAAGGGAAGATGTATCTAATGTGCATACAAAAATAATAATAAATGTGTAAAGGGGAGATGTATCTAATGCATACGTATTTATATGGATTGACAAATAATAGTAAATGTACATTAAGAAAGAAATGGTGAACATAATTGGCTTCTCTTTACAACGGACGGCTCTGGTTAACCCTAGCTTCATCGACGGCTCAAATTAACTTGCAACTCTATAAAAAGACCCTAGGTCTCAAACTAAAAATTCACAAAAAAAAAAGGAATAAGAATTGGAGCCACCATGCTGTCTGCTGAGAACTAGAGGGAGCCTCCACTTGAAAGAGACGAACAATATAGCGAATACTGACTAAAAGATTAAAAAGCAACAACAAATTAGAATCAAAGCAACGTCTTCCCAAAGGAAAGCTTTGCAAATTCAGAATTTCAGAACTCAGAAAACAAGACCGCCTACGATTGTAAGTTTAGCTACATTTTTAGAATGCGAATTAATATGAATATCATGTGTTGCGATGAAATGATAATAGTACGATACTCGTTATGTTATTAATATACGTTTGTGATTTGATTCTATTATCATGTTGAATTGAGAATTATTAAGTATGATGTTTATTATGTTTTATAATATTAATCTATGCCAGTGACTTGATTCTATTATCATGTTAAATTTGGGATTATTGGATTAGATAATTTGTATAAGCATGAACTTGGATTGTAACATCTTATGAGAATTGTGTAGTTTATTATGCAAGTTTATGTAGTGAAGTTATGCGACCAATTGTCAAATCTATATGTTCATGTTTATGCAAAACTTATGCCATGTTCACACTTATTATATGTTGGGATTAATTTGCAAGTATGTTTAAATCTATGTTACTAATTAACACATGTGTATGTAGATTAACCTATGTTGCTAATTCACATATACGTATGTTGATTTGCCTATGTTGCAAATTAACATATGTATATGGATTAGTTCATATTGCTAATTCTCATGTATGTTGTTAATATGGCCTATGTTAAAAACACATATATGTTGAGTTAGCCTATAAGTGCAAGTTCATACCTATGGCATTATAATGTTCAGTTAGTTATTTTGCAAGTTCACCCCTAAAATGTTCATGTTAGTTATTTTGCAAGTACACCCTATTATGTTCATATTAATTATGCCATCAATACCAAAGTTATACCCTTGTCATGTTTATGCTAATTTAGGCCAATTTGCGTATATTAAATTAGGCTAAGTTTTTAGCCTAATACTTTACACCAAAAATCATGCGAACGTAAATTAGGCTGAGATGGTTAGCCTAATATTGGATGGGGTAACGTTGGGTTAAAATAATAAATTTAGGAAAACTTGCAATAAATTGGTCATTAATCACATAAGTGATTTATGGCATAAAAAGGCATTAATTACCTTAATTAATGAGATTAATTGGAAAAGAATGTGACAGTAATTTGAATTTGAATAATTTACATAATTAAAATGTAAATTAGAAAATACGAACGCGCTTAACCCGAGGTTGGATTGAGTTGTGACGTAAACCTGCCCGGACCCGCCCGGCTATCCAGTCGTCACAACAATAGCTATCCAATATGAGAGGTTAAGGCATGGGGCCCAATAAAGACCCGAGGTTAAACTGAGTTGTGGCGTAAGACTGCCCGGACCCAACCGGCATACAGGCAGCCACAACAATATCTGTCTAATCTGAGAGGTTGGTGCTCTAATAAGACAATTAGAGCTGAGTTAGGACTGATAGGGTTAAGTCAATTTAATAAATACTTAACCAAATTCAACATGTTAAATAATTTGGATGGGTGGGGGTTAGGTTCATTCAGACACTTAACCACTTACATGTTTGACTAGAAAACCTAGTAACGAGGACCCGTTTCAGCAGTAACCCAATTAGGTATCATGGTACCCTGAACTAGGCAGGGTGGGGCACGATTACTGGGCTGATTGTAAGCGGTCAAAAGCGACGGCGGTTGGTGCACAGTGTGGGTTCTAACAGAGTGCGGGCATGCACACACTCTGGAGCAGACAAGTCAGGGCACTGGAGCATCAGTAGTATACCCTATGCATGCTAGAATTGTGTCGGGGCCGCCACCATGGGACTTGATACACCCCATGGTGGGACCAGCATAGGTATCTACCATATAGGTCGTAGGACACATGTGAATATACGAGTAGGAGCCGATCTTTTAAAGAAAAAGAAAGGGATCACTTCACCCCAATCACGGGGTGCCTGTTGGTATAAGAATTAGTAGGTGCAGAGATAGAGATTTAAAATAGGGTGCGAAGGGATGTTCGATTTAGGACACCTTATCTAGTTCTAGGATAGTCTATTATCCTGATATCGTCCTATTCTCACTTTATGCAAGTCATGATCTTTTTATTATTAACATTCTAAGAATATAGCTAGACTTACCAGACTTATGTCTGACCCATTTTCCTTTCGTCTTCTTTTCTTCCGTTCCCCCCCCCCCCCTCTCCCCCCAGGTCCACAGGGAGGAAACACCGCAGCTTAGTCAGTTTTTCATCCAGCTTGAAGAGAGAGAATGTATTGCTTGGATTTCTTTCATTTGGACCATGGCTTTGGATATCATTTATGGGGATTATGCAGCTTTATTTATGTTTCATGCTTCTTTAACTTTTAAAATCAAGACAGTATTATGGTTGTAATAATTGGAAGTTTGTTTTGAGACAATGGTGGAAATGTTCTGTATGAACACGTATTTATGATAATAAAAGTCTGTTGATTTTTTCGCTGCTTATTTATATGTGTTTATATCTGTCTTGTGTTTTATCTGTGTCTTTTACTTATAAACCTCCACCAAAATTAAGGCATTCCCTTTGTGAGTGACCTTAACGGAGGTGGGGTGTTTCAGGGATCTTACCATGGGTGCGGGAAGAAGATTGATACTCGTGAGACTCGTGCTCTTTTCTCCTTTTGAACTTACTCCCATCTTCCTCTTCCTCCTCGTATATCCGCTTATGCTTTCCCTGATCTCCTTTCCTTTGTTTTTCTCTCTCTCGACTCTTTTTCTCTTTTTCTTTCTCTTCTTTCTTTTTCTTCTTGCGATTGTCATCTCCCTCTTCATCAGCTTGCCCGACTTGCCGCAAGGTCGATTCGACAAGGCCCCGTCTGTAGAAAGGGAGATGGAAAGGTCATGATAAAATTCGGTGTTCGTTACCGCTGCAAAAAACAATGATAATAATAGATACGGTAAATATTCGATTTACACAAGAGAAAACAGTATTGTGACGTGCAGTGTTGATGCTGTTTGAAAATTTTCTTAGGTAGACCCTATAATGGAGTTAGACTCATACCTCCGGAGTCTATAGGCTCGGCCGGGGCGGAAACTTTCCCAGACTTGGTAGCGAAGAAGTTGTCAGGATCTAAATTTTATGAAGAAATGACGGTGTCGAGCATCATTAAATTCTTTAAGCCATGAAATGGGGATGTCGTCTCCTCTTCCTACGAGCCATGAACAGGAGAAGGATCTTCCCTGGCCTCAATCCTTTCGAATGATGTTCAATAGGGCCTTCCTCAGCTAACCCTTCCTGAACCTCTTCCAGAATTCTCACGGTAGGACCTTTTTGTCTTTTCAGAAGGTCGGCCTCCCAAAAAAGTCTTCTGGGCTAGATCTTTTTCCCAGTGGGAGAGATTTCTTTTTCCCTTCGGACGAGGGATGGACATGAGATCCCCCGACTTGGGGCGCTACCCATGTATCGTGATATGTTTTCTTTCGACTAGGTGTCGTTAAAGAAGATCCTTTTTTCTGAGTACAAATGTTCTGTTCTTGTCAAGTAGATCGTATCAATGTAAATGAACATCGGTCAAACACCTCCAAAACTTTCGCTGCTTAAGCGTCAGCTTAGACAGTTTTCCATAGCGTTCTTCAAATGCTCTCCCCTCGGGCTTTTTTGGTTCTTATACTGCAAAAGAAACGGTCGATATAAGAAAATCCATTATAGACGTGTCAAATAAAGTGGAAAGCTTACTGCATTGAAGCCAATGACAACCACATCTCGATTGTTGTTTAATGTAAAACCAGTCCCGCTTTATTTCCCCCGCTTTGCTTGGGGTTTTCTCAATAATTTTCCAACCGTGGGCTACCTCGAAATAAAGATAGGAGGGGGATTTCTTCCCGTTATGCTTGAAGAAGACTACATCATCGAAGGTCGAAGGGTGACCCAGATACTTCATGTCTGGAAAATGTAACGATAGCAGGTTGCCACAAGAGATTGGATGAAACTGCATCGGAGCCAAGTTCATTCGTCGTAGGAAGTTAATGATAAATAAAGGAAAGGTAGGGATAGCTCCAACATTACACATAGGATGAGACAACGCTATGTAACCTTCCAGGGGATCGTGTTCTCTGGGAAGACGGACCTCTCCCCAAGGGATGTAATGCTTAGCAGTTATGTTCTGTAGTTGTTTAAGGTTCAATGTGCTTTCCTCAGTATTTTGGGGATTTCTCATAATCAGCGCGCTTGGAAGTGTGTCCGGTGCTGCTGGTATAGCCACTGTTCCGCTCGACTTAGCTATTACCCCAGGAGGACGGGAAGTGTGTGTCGACCCACCTTGAGTGTCAACATCCGAATCAGATTTAGAATTGGCTGAAGATTCAGGGGGTGCTATCTACTGTAATTGGGATGGATAATTCTTTGCCCTTACTAGGTCTTTGTTTGCGAACACCTCGTGTCCTAACCAATGTAAGCGGCCTATTCATGAGAAAATCATCAGTCAAAAACATGCAAGAATTTATGATAATTAATTTCTGAAGGGATAAATAAAATCGACCGAAAATTTTATCGGGTTAAAATCAAAAATCATTTCAGAAACAATTACTTCTACCTTACAGTGCTATTTCGATGAACAACAATCACAAAAACATTTTTGTCCTTATGTGTCAGACTATACAAAAATCGCCATCTTTACCTGCACATACCCTTATAGCCACCCTTTCAAACGTTGCCACGTGTCCAAGGGTTTAACAATGCCTTGAAACACAAGACATTTTGAAAAGGCAAAATACGTCTCCTTCTTTGTACCATTTCAAGATGGTAGTTCCAATACCTTCAAAGTTTTCCACAATGGTGTCAGAATCACCATCGACAACCGCATCGCCGTCGACTCCAGCGACTCGGTGCTAGTGATTCCGGCCGTGGACTATGTGGAACACAAATTATGACAAAAAGTGGAAAAAAAGGATTTGTGTACGAAAGTTATATCAAAATGCAATGAAAATATGAGAAGGAGAAATCGATTCATACCTGTCGAAGCAACGGAAGGTGATCTTGATTGCCGACGAAGAGAATTTCTCAAATTTTTCCTAAAGAATAGTAAATTAAGTTGTGGTAAAGAGTAAAAGTGAAAGAAGTAAAGTGGATCATCCCTTTATAATGTGACGGGGAGAGTCTTCGTATGCAAATGACATGACCCCTGGTTCAGACTCAACTGATGTGTCAATCCAGTAACATACCGAGTTTAACCAAATAAACGTATGGCAGTAGAGCCTCATCGTCACCTGAGTCAATGTAAATTTCCAACGGATTCGATAGGTCAACCTTGGTTTAAGAGACTCATGAAGGGATAGCTTAAGCCGACCTATAGATGATTTTCTGGTCCATATGGAAATGTAACTCAGAGTAAAACGACTACAAAACATACCCCGTTTCCAATGCGACATAATTTGGGGGGGCAAAGTGTTGATGGGCCTTTTGGTCAGGCAATCAAGGTTCGTCAGTGTCAATGGACTTGTGTCAGAGAAACCCTAGCTGGTATCTGCAATGATCATACCAGCCGATCGGGTCAAGCCTGATCCAAACCAGAATATCTACCTAAAGAATAGATCGGGTCAACTTCCACCCGTCAATACCCATTCAAATCATGTCGATTCTCTGGGACCAGAACGCTTCTTCCTTCCCTACGATTATTTGGGATTGATTTACACGTATCCCTGCCAACTCAAGCACTGAATCACCTATAAATACACTTTCTGGACTTAGAAGAAGGGACTTTTGGCATTTTTCTGATTATATCACCGTTGTAACTATTCGACTGTAATAGGTTATTCGATATAAGAAGAATTATAAAGTGAACGTAAGCTTGTTAACGTCGAACCACTATAAATCTATATGTGATCGCTCTTTTCTACATTTTCATTTTATTTTTCTTCATTTGATCCTCTATGAATTCATTTCTTTGGTGTTGTGCCAATTTTTTGTGTCAACAGCTGGATATCTGCATATTATGAGATTATGATGCATCCAGCTCGATCGTTATCTTATTACTTCTCTATTAGACAGGAGGAGGCCAGAAACATCCAGTTTTCACTTACCTATCGTTGAGATGACCACCACATTGGCGGATGTAGTCGTATTGCTAGGACTGCCTACTAAAGGCAATGTTGTTGCATACGGAGGAGGGGGACTTGATTATTTGGAGCTATGTCGCGACCTACTTGGTCTAGATCCACCAATCGAACAAGTAAGGGGTCATGAGTTCAATGAGGTCATGTGATTTCATCGCCAATTGGCAGAAGATATTTCAGCAGATGCCACAGAGATTCAGCAGCGGGCTCGTTGCATTATACTGCACATTATTTTTTGCAGATTGATGTGCGACCATACTAAGACCTATGTAGATTTGAGATGGCTAGAATATTTAACTAATTTAGGGAGGTATGATACATATTCATAGGGCAATGCAGTGTTGGCATATACGTATCAGGTGTTGTCCAAGCTCGCTATGTTACAATTTGGCACTATTAGAGGTTGTATGACACTTGTTCAGGTTAGAACCGTACTTCTATAGTTTATTTTTTATAAAATATGATGTATCATTCTCTTTTCTTTACAATTTTTACCAAATAAAACTTTGGTCCTGAACTTATCTTCCCATAAGAAGACTGTTGGTGAGACCTAGTCCTATCGGCCCATCGATGCCGCTTGGGGCTAGGTATACTTATTGATCGTTTATTTAGATAAACACAAAAAAATTCATTTTATAGTATACATGCTTTGAAATCATGTAATAGGTGGGTAGGATGGAAAAGTACGAGACAAACTTCAAGAGGAGTGTGAAGTTCTACCGTAATGAGTTGGATGTGCTTGAGGACGACAAGGTTACATGGGCACCATATAATCAGGATTTGCTTGCCACACTTCCACCTATGTGCACAGTCGTTAAGTCCCTCTGGACTGCAAGAGTACCTATGATAGCCTACACAACCAGCGTTTGGCACCTTCTGGACAGGGTAACGAGACAGTTTGGTTTGATGCAGCATATACCGGATGATGCGCCTCCTTACTCACACACTTACAATGCGCAGGAATATCTAACACTCGTTGCATTCTGGAATAATCGTCATAACGCTATTGAGGTTGAGAGGGAGCCTACTATTTCTACGGCGCAGTACATGAGCTGATACTGGAACATTACTCGACGCTATGTTCTTCAGCCCTCAGTTGATTCAGCTTTATCTCCTTACGTTACTAGAGCACCACTAGAGAGGAACATAGTAAGTTGATATGGTTAGTATTATTTCTAATTAATTGCATTTATTGTTTATGTTAATGATTTTCTTTTAAATGTATATGCTACTGGTATTAGCCGAGCATCGGATGAAGCAGAAAGGATACGCCAAAGGAAGACCGACAAGGAGGGAAAGAATATGTGTACAAATATCCAAAAGATTTTAAATGCGATCTTGTACAGAAACAAACTTGACAGGCCTAAACCGCTATTTCCTCCTCCTTCAGCAAGTCCACCTCCTCCTTTGATAGGTCTACCTTCACCTCCAACAACTCCAAAGCATGAAAAAATTACACATGACCCGTCACAACCATTGCCTACATTACTCACTTCATCAAGTGCGCGACGACATAGAAGCAGCAACAGCAGTTTGTCATCAAATTCCACACCACCGGCCAGGCGGAGACCAAGGCGAGAATAGGTAGAATTTGAAGACCTCCATGACTAAATGGGGGATGATTTGTTGGTATGTTTAATTACTCGGAATTGTTTTGGTGTACATTTTGTTATTCGGATATTTCGTTGGCGTATGTTTAGTTATTTGGTATGTTCGGATATTTGGATTTGTCATTGGTTTATGTTGTTTGGTTGGTCTTTGGATGCAATTTGGATATATGGTATGGATATTTATATGGAATGAAAATTGATACGAATGTATTGGGTATTTGGCATTGTTTGATCTGGCTGGATTCTATAGGCTTAGGTACGAAGGCGAATTCTCAAAATTCGCCAGTAGGGACCTGCTGTATTAAAGGGCAGACAACCTTTCAACTCTTTATTGTTTTTTTGCCTTAAACTATATCTAAAAAGCTGATTTTATGAAGAATAGTTCACCGAGTCTTGTAGGTAAGAAATTTGTCTAATTATTTGCTCTTCTCTTCCGTATATTGTTACGTACTCCATGATTCGTCAACATCACTCATTTATTTCAAGTTTGCACTTTTCATCTAGGTTAAAATGGCTGGTTGGGAATTCGATAATGAAACCATGGTTTAAATGTACGATGACTATGAACGGAAGAAGCAAGCGAATGAAGATGTCCAATTTGTGCCCGAAACGCAATTGGAAGTCCAAGTGGAAGTTGCAGAAGTAGAATCCAAACTCTTTAGTGCCACGAAACCAAACATGGTTGTCCAGCCTGCCAGATCAGTTCAACAATCCCTTCATGCTAGGTTGAGAGAAGTACTTGCTCGACAGAACCCTGATAGGTCAAGCGCTAGCATGACGGGCCGTTCAATCATTTGCTATTGCGGAGTAGAATGTAACGTGGTTGTTTCTAAAAGTCAGATGAATGCAGCTCATCGTTTTTATGATTGCAAAGCGTACATTGATGCACAGAGTTGCCAAGGATCACAAAGTTGTAAAAAAAAAATCATCGATTGATCCGCCGTTGACGGAGAGGCGTGTCAAATACGGACTTGAGATGCAAACTAAGGTTAGTCGCTTGGAAAGAATGAATGTTGCTTTATTGTATGCTTGGCAACTAAGTGTATGCTTTATTGTATTCAAAGTTATGTTATATTGGGTCGTAGTTATAGAACGTGTTGTATCGAACAATATTTGTATGCTTTACCGTATAATATACTGTGTCCAACGATGTTTGTATCCTTTGTCCTATAACGTGTTGTATCGAACAATGTTTGTATGCTTTGTCCTACATCGTGTTGTATCAGACAATGTTTGTACACTACCACGTCTTGTTGTTTGTAATGAATACTCGAATTGGATGAAAGCTGTTTGTAATGAATACTCAATCGAGAGTAACTTGTCGTGTACAATGTCATAGGATAATGTTCAAGAAAATTAACTAAGACGGTTTTTCAAACAAGTTGTGAACAATATTTGTATATTGTGAACAACGCTTGTTCTTATAATGTGTTATGAACAATGTATGTTTCAGGAAATATATTGGCGAATTTTCAAAATTCGCCCAAAGGCAAAGTTTGAAAATACGCCAACGATTTCCTGATTTAAACAGATCTATATTTGTAATTAAATTTTAAACAGATTTAAATATGTTATACTTTTCTGAAATAGGCTTTCTTACGCAAATCATCCTTCTAAATATTAAATACAAATATGATAATGGATAATCATGTTATACGATGTCAAATAACTAGCTAGTTTAATGAGTAGTTAGATCCCCAACCATAACCACGTGCCTGGGCAGCATTTTCCTCCATGCGCGCACTAGACAACATAAATTATCAAGTCTTCAGACCATCAAAGTCGTGACAGATAATACATGTGACCACATACAGTCCAGATTCCAGCTAAAATTCAACTGAAGCCCACAAAAATATTCCTCCATTATATTTGTCTTCATTTTAAGTTTCTCGCTACCAACTAATAAACCCTGCAACTTGAACAGTGCAAGCTCAATCAGAACATCAATGTCTCATCAAATTCAGGAAGAAAGAAACAATTTTTTATTTTATTTTTATTGCTCAAAGAATTTGGTATACTTCATGCTCTTATCATAAACTTAAAACCATTTTACAAAAAAAAACATAACCCTGTATAAACTAAGGTTCGAAAATCACAAATTCGGCAATGCCGCATAAGGAACCGCGGTACCAGCAGCACCATTCGAACCGCCATCATCGGTCCAGTTTGTCTCCCCCCAATGCCACAGCATACTCTCCCAAAAGCAAAACTCTTCGAAACAAACACTCAACCTGCTATCACTTATATTCCTTCTCCAGTGTCCATCCACGTACTTCCCTTTCTCAGCCTGCCTTCTGTCCCACTCCAGCTGCGCTTTCTGCTTCGACCTCAGAAGGCAAAACCTCTGCAGATTCTCCGGCATTCTATCATGCACCTTCCACCATCTCTCGTGCGCCACATCGCTCGCAAACTCCCGTAATATGTCCACGTTCCAGTTGCAGTCGTAGTCCCTAAAGCACAGCCATGGCTTATTCCCTAGGTAATGGATCACGTACAGTTCAGGCGGGTCTGCCCCAAACAGCCTTACCTTCTTTGCCTTTATTTGGTCGTCATCTCCAACCCAGAAGTTCTTCAGGAAGTTCATGTGTTTGGGGATTCTGTGCCACCACGTGAAGATCTCGTTGAGGTACCCTTGGTCCCCACCGTTGTAGGACTCTATTTCGTTGATGTGGTCCATTAAAAGGTTGAAGGTGCAGTTGGAAGGTTCTAGAACCATGACGCCAGAGTTGAACAGTGTAGCGTTGTTGCCCGTAGCGGTGATTTCTGGAAAGTTGAAGAGGACGTCGATGCTTCTGAGGATGAGGAGGTCAGCGTCAATGAAGATGATTTTGGAGTAGTCGGTCAGCTGCCAGAGGCGGAACTTGCTGTAGTTCCACTCGTTGTAGGAATCAGGCTCCGCTTTCGGGTTGCGGATCCTTTGGATGGTCCGGACCTTCCAGCCGGCGGCTTCCAGACCGCTTCTGTGGTGTTCGGTGATGGTGTCGTCTACGAGTATGATGAAGTCGCGGGTGGAGCCTGCCATACGAATGCTTTGGGCTGCTGTTATGGCACCGCAGACGTACATGTTTGCCGAGTGGAGAATTGTTGCATATGCTTCTCGATTCTTTTTAGAATCGGCTAGCGGTATTACTGTAAAGAAACATAAAAATTCACTAAAAAATATATATATATTTATTTTTTTAAGATCTCACATATAAGAATTTTTCATTTATTTACAACTATATAGCCCAATAATCAAATATATTCAGGTTTGACTTTACCATGCTAGCGTTGACTCAACATAATGGAATTGAGTCATAATATTTAATATTAAGAAACTACAAAAATATGCATTTTCATTTGAAATACAATTAAACCACAATTCTCATATAAATGACTTTATTATTATAAATTATAGTGAGTATGGGATGTTCAGTAGGCAAAATTAATCATATGTGTTTTCCGAAGGATGAAAGGTGAAGCAGCCACAAGACAAGCATTAGGTGCAATGGAATTTCTTCTTTTTTTTGGTTTCTCCTTTATAATAAAATAAAAACATGGCATGTATTATAAGCAAGAGATAGACCACCAACCTTATAACCTTTAAGCAAAATTAGAAATCTTGGTTGTAAAGACAGTCATCTCAAATACCAAAAATAAAATATGAAGTTGTAAAATCACCTAGTGGAAACCTGAATTTCACACTTCAACTATTGTACACCCTGACCCTGCCCTCTAGTTTATTTGGTTAGGTCACGGGAATCAAAAATATAGAAAGATTTCTTACTTTGTTTTTCTAATTTAAAATATAGGGATTTATTATAAACTGTAAAGACCAAATATGTAATATAAACTGTGGGAGGCCTCGTAATTGAGGGTGATAGAGTCACATAACCAATTACTAACAATGGTAAAGATGTAACTCAAAAATATTATAGTCTTATTATTGCTTAACGTAAAGAACATATGGGCACGCATACAAACCAACTAAAGTAATCAAATGCGAGAAATAAGTTTTGTTTGCAACCCCATTGTTGCAACTCTAGACGTTAAGGTACAAGCACCAAATTTTTGTAACATAACAAAAAGGGAAAATTGTAATTGACCTTCTAAACATGCATTCAATTAAAGGGTAAGATACTAGGTTATTATGTAAGTGGGCCATTCAAAAGGAACATCAAAGAAACAACAAAATGTGCAACTCAATACTTACCTTTCCAATCAAGTGGCAAAGCAAGTTCACATGAACCAACAGGAAGCTTCAACTTCTCATTCAGAACCATCAAATCAGGTCTATAAAGCCAGACATCTCCTTCCTTCACAATGCGGTCATTGCACCTAAACAAATTAGGAATCGGGAAGCAATTAGTCACAAACAGAACATGCGCCTTATACTCTCCTACACCAGAAGCTGCAGCAAGTTTAGCAGCTGAAATTTGCAGATGCAAGCGAGCAATGTCTCTTGACCAATTCTTTAATGTCTTGTTACACGGAAGTTTAACTGCTATAAGGTCAAATTGTAGATCTGATTTGTATATGGGATTTGGAAGACTCGGGCAGACAGGAACTTCTGATTCTTGCTCTTCGTCTATCCATTCAGGATAAAGATCTTCCCAAGTCAAATTGCTTCTAGCGTATTCTAAGTGCACCACGGTAGATTCTGCATGTGGTAGTAATTGCTGCCAGTAGTTGACCTCAGTTATGTTAAAGTTGAGTACAGCGAGCTTTAGCCTTCCTTTTCTTCCATTTAGATTTGCCATGACCGTAGATATACTGGACCAATTGATGTTTGCATTTGATGTGTAGCGTGGATCAGATATGGTTTTAGGCCAGATCCAACCAGCATCTACAAGCCGAGACCTGCATTACATTAGTGAGAGCATAAGTTAAAACGAAGGAACTTTCCTAGAAAACAAAGTGTATAGCAATGGCCTTAGAATTCAAATGATGACGAT
This sequence comes from Allium sativum, assembly GCA_030737875.1. Taxonomy (NCBI): domain Eukaryota; kingdom Viridiplantae; phylum Streptophyta; class Magnoliopsida; order Asparagales; family Amaryllidaceae; genus Allium; species Allium sativum. The sequence goes on along the minus strand of CM060918.1, from coordinate 249,936,876 downwards.
TACCTTTTACCAGAATCAATGCCATGCTCATTGCTAACGGATGGAAAGAACAAAAATGTCAAAAGAGTGCCACATATGATGATAAATAGAATAGGTTTTAGAGAACGGAATTTGTAGCTTCGGATTCTTTCTATAATTGATAATGTATGCTTATCCAGTTCTTTATGGTCTTTGCTTCTGAATGACTTCCTTTTGCTTGTTTCGTCACTGAGGCAAACATGATAAAACAAAATTTAGCTATTTAACTCGATTAAGCCATATTGTACATAGGTTTAACTTGTATAAAACTAAGTATAACGAACCTTTAAAAGGTATTCTTGCATTAAAAAATTTGCACAAACAACCGATGATTCAACAAAATATAACTCTATGTTTCAATTTCTGTCGTTCTAATACCAACACATCGTTTTTTATAGTACCAAATATAAATCATCTTCAATGTCATATCGTAGTCGTTATAAATCAGAAATTCATTTTAAAATGAAATTCCATTGGAATGAAAAACCATTTTCATGTAAAAGTATACATATTCACGGTATATTCCACAGCTTTGCATAAATAAAACAATGAGAAGAAAGAAAGTAGGATTCACACGCGTGAATGTGCATGGTTCTAGTTCTACTAATGATCCTTCTTATTTATTGATCAAAATAACTCCGTAGAGGTGTAGCTTCACGCTACACACCCGTCTTCCTCTAAAAAAAATAACTCCGTAGAGCAATTCCTTTCAACAATGCCCAACTAAGGAGTAACATGCCCAATTCGGGGTAAATATTTTGGAAACAACATGCCAATTTAAGAGAGAAGATCTGGAATCACTTACGATTATGCTAGAATATGAACTAGTTCAAGAAACAATAAACTAGACTGACAATTAGTTAGGGTAAAAGCCTAAAACATTCCGGTCAACCAAAACTGCACTGGTCCGTAATGAAAGCGTCATTTTGCTGTAAACTGACACCACTAAAACCATGCCTTGCCCCATAGACATTGCAGGCAAAGGGAAATCATACACCAAATAAAATTAAATATTGATAGTGCAAAAACATGAAAATAAATAAATAATAAACATACATAACTTGAAATAAAATCACTCACCTAGATCCAAACATTCGATGTCTAGCCTCCAGTGAATGTGGCGACACGGCCCCTCTCATTTTGAAAAGGTCACAAACTGAACATATATCATCTGTACCCCCAAGTAAAACAAGAATTCATGAGAATATAATAGGTACCTCAATATGCATACAACAGAAACGTATATATTAGAAGGGTAACCAGCTACATAATGTTGAATAGAATTTAGAGCTACCACAGTATATTATAAGAGTTATCATTAATATCTTATATTAAACTCAAGATGTGATAAGGAATCTTGAACTACCACAACGGATATTGTCGAATACATACAATGATTACATATGTGCGTATGTATAGGTATGTATATGTGATTCAAAAGTAGCAGATAGTATATATTTGTAGTGTATTGGAAGCAAGCAGGTGCATAATTGACAAATAAAAAAAACAAGACAACAAAGCTTGAAAATTCCAAAATGGGTGTCCACAGAAGAAGAAATGGTACTAGAATTCTATGGTTATAGAAGAAAACAAACATTACTCAGTAACCAACACAAATATCACATCAAACAAGTTTAGCTAACCTTTCACCCCTAAAAACCATTCAAATAAAATTATATACAGAATCAAGATATGAATCTATCTGAACATACTAGAAATATTGAGAAAAAAAAAACAATGGATTGATCTACTAGGATTCAATATGGATATATAATGGCTTCTACGAAATTATATGCCAACGACCACCATCAGAAACTAAACCAATATAACTACATCGAATATATTTAATATATCACCTTAAGTAATAAAAGATAATGGAAAAATTACCGGCTTATTTATGGGTCAACCTAATTTATGTAACTTTGACTTGTGGTTGTTGGTGTTTACTCATTGAGTGGCGAGCAAACAATAAATTGAGAGATCTACTGTTTGCTAATAAGTAGGCGAACTGCAAGAATTGAATTTAAATTGTGGATCAAATAAAAGAAATGATTATTCCGTAGAAGAAACGAAGCAAGAGCAGAAGAGCACAGCTCACCCTCTCAACTAACGAAAAAGAGGTTTCCAACTGAGAGTTCACATGACTATTGCTCTTCTTATGTTTTCCTTTCTATTTAATCCATCAATTGTTGGGCAAATTCTATTTAAACCCAACAATTTGCTGAGTAAACCCAGCAAATCTGAAAAAACAAGGTGAACCCAATGTTTTGCTGAGTTCACCCATGTATTATTTAAAAAAAGACATTTTTACCCTCCCTCGTAGGACCCCTACGAGATTCTTTACTCCACCTCGTAGAGCCCCTACGAGATTCTTTACTTTATCTCGTAGAGTGCCTACGGGGTAAAGTAAAGAATCTCGTAGGGGCACTACGAGGTGCAGTAAAGAATCTCGTAGGGGTCCTACGAGGTATGCTGAAAATTGAACAAAAAAATATTGTAAAGTAAGGGCAGTTTTGTCATCGTTTTTTCTGGGTATACTCAGCAAATTCTTGGGTCCAAATAGAATTTGCCCAATTGTTGTTATCTTCGGGAAAAAAAAAAGAAAAAAAACACACACACACAAAGAGGCGCGTGGGGCAAAGGAAAAGGGGGTTTGATCTGCCTGGTTAGCCCAAAAACGGAATTGCTACAAGGCTAGGGAATGTAGGCCCCAAAAAGAACGGAAATGATTGAGCCTTTCCAACTATCAAGCACTCCTGAATTCCACCGTTTGATTCTTTTTCCGCACAACACTGACATCTTGCTTTTGGGCTCTTTAGCAAGTTTCGTTCAAAAAAAGTGTTTGTTGGATTTTCTCATAGAAATGAGTCTGTCCAAAATTTCCAACTTGGTTTAAAAATCGTGTGTGAGTTGGATCATTCCGATAGAAGCAGGCCAAACTGGTGCATCCCTGAAACACCCCACACCCCTTAGCGTCACTCACACGAGGATGTATTAAGGTTTATGCAGCGCTTATGTATAAAGTAGCAAAACAGAGGCTGAAATTCACAAAAAGGAAATATAAAACAAAGCGATTTTTTTTAAACAACATTTCATAAAACAATTCAAATCACAGTACTTATTACATTTCATAAATAACAAGTAGTCACCATCATAAAACCAAATACACTTCTAGTGGAAAATCAAAATATCAGAGTACATAATCAAAACCATCCCTCTCAAACATCCATATAATAGTCTGAAAATGAGAAATAAACCAGTACATGAGTCTGAAATGAATCCAAATCCAAGCTGAACAGAAAAGTTAAGAATCACTGCTGAGAACCTCTACCATCCGAACCTGGATGAGGGAGAAAGAAGAGAGAAGAAGAAAACAAACTAAGTCAGACATACTGTGAGTTTTAGTAATTTCTAGCATTAGCATAAGTTAAGAAAGCATTATATAGAGACAAGTTTTAAGCTCATAAGACATAAAGGTATAAAAGCAGTAAACAAAGTTAAGCACGAACAAAATATTGGCTTCTCATTCATACCCAAGATTTCTGCACCAACTTACCAAAATGTTTTAATCAGGCTTTACTTAATTTCTACCCGTCAATCAGTTCCTATAACCACAATGTGACATCATATTCTAGTTATGGAATTCGGGGTTATCAATCCTGAACTCATCAATTAAAAAGAATAGCCGTTAATCATAGGCACTAAATCAGCTTATCTTCCCCAATCGGCACGATGCACGCTCATTGTCCCGCTAGAACGCGCACGTACTCACCTCGTTTGGACCTCTTACTATCCAATGTAGTAAAGTGTCTCCTCGCCCTACCTAGTGTGAGACCTCCATAGATAATAAAAGAGATACTGCCTGATACGGATCCCCAACGAAATATGCAATTAACATGGGTCACCCCCTAGACTTGGTCCCCATTTGTTCTATTAGGACACTTAGTTTTCCTAATTATCCCAGCACTGCCAGAACGGACCTAAACTATGGTTTTATCATTTTATTAGGTCTCTTATTCTCCCCAATCAGCCTTACGCTGCCGGAACAGTTTATTAGGTCTCTTATTCTCCCCAATCAGCCTTACGCTTCCGGAACAGACTTACGAGTCACTTATTTTCCCCAACCAGTCCCCGTGCTGCCGGAACGGACTCCACTATCTTATCTTATTAATTTCATCTTCAATTTAAATTAGGGTGCTACTATTTACACCCCAGTTTACACTTCCGGTCACCTTTCTAAATTTAATACAAATGATTATTTTTTATATTCTTCTGGCCACCATATATTATTCCTTCATTCAGTTATTCACCACCATACTTCTCCTAAAAAACACTTACTTCTCTACAATTTCAAACCTTAAACTCTAACAAAAACATATATTTTTTTGTGCTTAATAGAGATGGAAGATGAAGATAAAAAGTATGTTAGATTTGTCTGATTTTTACTGTTTTCTATTATTTTATAGAATATGTTATTTTTTTTTATGGTTAGGGATTTTCGTTGCGTTTTAAGATTTTTTTTCCGCTCCGTTGGAAATTTCAAGCTTGAAGGACATTAAATTTGAAGATGTTGTAATAGAGAATGACAATGTAAGTTTTGACTTGAAGGTTACCTATCTTGTTTTACAAATATATACATTATTATTATTATTATTGTCATTTAATAGGTGGAGTGTTTGAATGATTGACAACGTCTTTATTGTTTCATATGATAAACATGACGATTGTGATAATATGATGCAAGGTGTTCGATCAAATGACTCAAAAGACATAAATATTGATTTGATGAATCATTTCACAACTTACGAAGTAAGTACTCATTTTGTAAAATTTAAAATTGCTAATGTGGTTATGAAAATGGATTATGTTAATTTTTTTTCTTGAACTATTTGGTTTTAGGTATTTTATTTGCATAGCATATTGATTCAATGGTGTAAAATAACGGGGAAAAAAGTAGAATACCGTTATTGTAATTCTGAAGTCGGATAAATTAGGACTTGGAAGAAAACAAAGGTTGCAATTAGGGTGTGAAAGTGATGGATTTTATCGTAGTCATCAACCAAATTCAAAACAGATGGAAAACAATGTAAAAAAAAAAAAAAACCAGATCTAGCGCTTGCATAAAATGCAATTACTTTTTCAGATTGAAGGGCGTGTATGTAGATGAAGATAAATGAAAAGTAAGCAAGGAAGGAAGCATTCGTTTAGATAAGGGAGAGGGTGGCCTCTTCGTTTTTATGTTATTAATTTAGACGGTGGCCAGTAGAGAAAAATAGAAATATTTGGGGTGCTTTTAGTTTTGGTGGCCGGTAGTGTAAATTGGGGTGTGAACAGTAGCACCCTTAAATTAACACAATTTGAGTTTATTAATAAGCTCCAATATAAACTCATTTTATAATCCTAGGTTGTATTAAACATTATTAACGTTGTTTATCTTTTTATACAACTTAACCCCACGTTACTTAGCATCCAATTAAGCTACATATTTTAGTTTATATGTTTGCATGTTCTCCGTTTACATAAGTTTTATCCCCAATTACAGTCCAAATCTGATTATAGTATTTAATCATTTCCAACATGCCCAAATAATCCCTTCTTATTCAATTCCAAGATTATTCAAATTTTAACGCAAAAATAACGATAACGACATAGGTTCTCTTCAGGCCTAAACCCAGCTCTAAAACAAAAGGAAAATGGTATACGCTACTCGCAAGGCCTACACTCAAAAATAAACTAATCAAATAAGATATGACATAAGCATAACTGTAAATGAAACTGCAACAATAAAGGGGATAAAAGAACGAGAATCTATTATATTATATATATGAAAGCACAATGTTCCTTTAGAGAGCATTTGGTTCCAATTTTCTCAAAAATCCCATGTGTTTCCATGTGTCATGGGACTTTAATTGTCATAAATTTATCATTACTTTTTGCTCACTACCGTTGTTTCTTAAAAGAATTCTAATGGACTCACTAATGTTTGGTAGCCCATATTCCCATTAGATAGTTCAAAAGAGATAACTACCATGTTCAGTTTTCATTTTCTAATTCTTTCACACTCATTTTCATACAATATTGTCCTTCTTTATTTTCATCAATTTGTGACTGTTCATTTTCAGTTTTCTCAAAAATCTCAGATGCTGTCATGTATCAGCTATTTAATTGTCTTAGACTTTTATTTACTTTTTCTACTACCATTTTTCTTAAATGAAATATTGATAGACACGTAGTTACTATATTACTTATCTTTTCATTATTCTTCTTTTTCCTATAATGATATCATGAATGTTCATTGGTTTTTATTTCTAATTACACAATCCTAATTTCATTTATTCTTATCATCTGATAACTGTTTCATCTCTATTTTTTATTTATTTTTCAATACACAGTTCGTGTTTATTCATTTCCAGTTTTATAAAAAAAACTCATATGCTTCCATGTGTTAGCTATTTAATTGTCTTAGACTTTTATTTACTTTTCCTATTATCGCCTTTCTTAAATGAAATACCAATAAACATGAAGTTGTTTTATTGTTTATCTTCTTAGTATAATTCTTCTTCCTATCAATCAATATCATGGATATTCTTCAATTTTTTCCATTTACACAATCCTAATTTCATTTATTCTCATCATATGATGATAGTTTCATCTCTGTTTTTTTTATTACTATGCTAAACATATAGTTCATGACTATTCATTTTTAGTTTTCTCCAGGATCTCATATGTCATCCGTGTGTCAGCTATTTAATTGTCATAGACTTTTATTTATTGTTTCCTACTATGTTTTTTTTCTTAAACAATATACCAATAGACATGCATTTGTTTTATTGTTTATCTTCTCATTATACTTCTTCTTTCAGTCACTCGATATCATAGCTATTACAGTATTTTATAATTACACAATCCAAATTTCATTTAATCTTATCATGCGGTGGTTGTTCCATCTCTATTTTTTTATTTCTTTTATCATATCAATCTCAATAAACAACAAGAAAATCATCTTTCTTTATTGTAACGACCTGCCTTACTGATTGCTTCAAGTCGGTAATTAAACCAACTCGAACCGCTCAAAACGATAGATTGTTATTTATTTATGAGCTTTAAACAGAATCAAACATAGAAATCACATAATAAATAAACTACAATATCTCACAGAAGAAGTATTTTATATAAAATATCAGAGTTATACAAATTTATACAACGGAAGAATTTACATAAATTTATTTACCAAAAATTTGATAATTTTAAACCCAACCAAAAGTCTCCATCACTCTCTAACTTCGTCAACTGAAATCTTTATTTTACAACACTCAGTCTGACCCGAGCGTTTATGCAAAATACAAAAACACTCGAGCCATGATTAACTTTATTTAAGTAAATCGACTTCAATAAAATACTAAAATATAATAGTTAATCCTAATTTGTATAAGCAGTTGCTAAACATTCAAATATGTGTCCAAACTGTCAAGAAATCACGATCATCAATTTTTTTTACTAGAAATCAAAGCAACGCAGCAAGACATGACATGTTTTAATAAAACAAAGCAAGCGTGTATACTAACGTATTTCAGGTTTATACAACAAGACAAGGTGAGTATATCAACATGTGTACTTCAATTTACATAATAAGGTATGAAAAAGACATTAAGACAACATGATGAACACTAGCATTAAAATGGTGACAAAGACACAACGATAACAAGAAATTGGACAACAAAGAGGCAACAACAAAATGCAACCATAAAAGCAACTAACAACATCGAAAATTGACTACTATAATTTAGTTTCTATCGATGACAAAATCCTTGAAATAAATTAATTGCGAGATAAACTCACATTGCATGAATTTGAAGATGGATACAAGAATATACAAGGTAACCAATAGAAGACAACAACAAAAGCAAACCAAATTGAATTTTTTCTCTTTTCTTTATTTTTCTTCTTCTTTTTTTTACATAGAGAAGAGGAGGAGCAGAGAACTGGTTTTAAGAGAAAAGGGAAAGCAAGAGAATTGTGAATTGTTTTAAGAGGAAGAAATAAAAAAGAAGAGAAAATGTATACTTGTGTGATTTTTTTTGAAGAAACTGTGAATTTTGGGGAAGATAAGGTGGTCGTGGGAGGAGATGGCTATGTAACGTTTTCCTTTTGAGAAGAAATGAACGGGTATAGGAGAAGAGAGTGAGAGAAGGTAGACAATGAACGTGATTTATTTTCCTAACGTGTCTATATAGTAGGTTACAAAAGAAATAAATTAGCTAAATAAACATGAGTGTTATTCTAATCGACATTTATTTCTTATTGAAAATTCAAAAGAAAATTACACAAGAAAAGAGAAAAATGGAAAGTAATTAATGCATGATTTATTGTTTAATGCTAATTGTTAGAAAGTTTGTGACTTTCCAAATTTCAAAACACGTAATATTAAAATTAATTTAAGGAACCTATTCAATGGACAAACAAGAATAAGGTAGAAAAAACAACTAAAAATACGCATAGATAATGTTGACAGTTCCACAGTTTTTTTATTCGTCGTTCTTGTTACGCACCGAACTCATCCGGCCTCCGAAGAGATAGGAGAACGCGGATTGTAATGAGAACATGACGCATCAGAACACAAACATGAGAACATTTCATTTCTATTACAACAATTTACATCAGAGTACAAGAATCAGAGTATGAATAAATAATATACAGTGGAAAAATATCATAGATTAAAATACATAAATTTAAAATGTATAAATACAATGTAAAGCAGAAATACATCAACTAACACAACTAAAACAAATACACGCATACAAAGCTTTCCGAATATAGCTCCAGCTGTAATCTAGGATCTTGTGAAAAGAAATATCTGCGAAAACCTAAACTACTAACTGCCCGTGTGAAAAATATGGGCACCCAGAGTTAAGGTAGCAACAATAAACTCCGAGTCAGTCATGGGACTGGTGTGAGAACTCAAAACAATTATTAAACTTTTACTTTAAAATCAAGTGAATCACGGGATCACACCATATGTCACGGAACGGGTTCACTCCCATGAATACTTTGAAATAAAGCAATTTATAAACAACGCAAATCTTTTTGAAAAATGAAGTTATTATAAGACTCTGGTCCCATCACACAATGCAAACACAAATCAGAAGATAAAGTTTTCCCTTATAATAGCCAAACATGTTTGATACAGTTTAAAACAAATCATTTTGATATTATTACAAGTTCATAGTGTCGAAACAACTTCAAATATAAATGTATCAAACATAGACGGCATAGTACCCCATCCTATTATGTCGCCATATAGGTTTATAATCAAAACTGAAAAGTCACGTATTGGAAATTGGATTTACCTCATGAGTCAAGGCAAGGGATGGTCTCCTTACTGATTCAGATCACCTCTAGCAGGATGACCCAGGATCACACCCTGCAAGGCCAGTCCACACCTAACGTTTGTGGACCAGTTATTCTTGAACAATACGTTTCCTGGTCCTATCAGACCTATCACTTGAGCCTTTTAGTCGGCTTTATATCCGAGGTGCCTCATTCCATCATCCACATAAGTAAAAATGTTTGGGCTCCATACCGTGACACAATTTCTAGCTAGAAAAAACGTATGCACTCCTTGCGTCGCTTATCCCATTTTTGACTCATACCGAGGTGTGAGACTCGCGAATCATTTGCATCTTAACATGCCACATTGTCAATTCATGCCATACGACTGATTTCTATCAATATATAACCTCTGAGCACGTCTCAAAGAAGGGTGTTAAGCAAGAGAATAAATTCTCCGCCACCAAGCTGATACATATTTAATAGAAATCAATCAATACAGAACAAAAAACAATGTCAGACATAATCCATTTAAAAGTTCGTTTTGGGTCTGAATGAAACCGAAGGCACCTTATTCCTAGTCATGTATGTCCAATATAGGAGAGAGGTCCTCGCATATCCGGTCGATCTCCAAATACGTCTGAACGATCACCACTTATTACCTCGTCTTGAGTGTACAACCCAATCAATACATCAGTAATCATCCAAACGATATGAAGATCTCCGGACTTCAACCACTGTCTTCATCGTCGACTTTCAATCTTCGTAACAGTTATTCAGAATGGGTTAAACCTGGTCTTTCCGGGTAACTAACGTGTCTTTACAATTATGTGATAAATACACAAAGATAACACACATCTCATTCCAATCCAGAATATTCTTTTATTCAAATATTCATATCTTTGGGGAAAGCTTCCGATCAATTTTATCAAAGATAAATTCTTTTAAATTTATTCTTTAATCTTCCTTTGGCTTCCTTTGGAAATCATTTCAAAAGATTTTATAATATCAACTTACACCAAATTAAGGTTTATCAACTAGTCAGGATTAACGAACCTTATCGAAGTAATCATTTATTCTATTATCCAAATCCCAACCTATTCATCCCATAGAGCAAAACTGGTGGTACTCCATATCTAACACCCACTATGATATCGGTAAAATTAATTACCACTTAACGTTCAAATCTAATTAAAGATTTGACTATTGCATGGAGTAAAACTGGTGGTACTCCATTCTCGAATATTTCTTAAATTCGGTAAATTTAATTACCTTATTTACGCTTCAATCTAATTAAAGATTAATTAAAACTCCACTTAGTTTTAATCTCAAAGTTCATTACTTAATGATTATTCTACTTTCTGAAAATTAATCATACTTTTACTTGGGTTAAAGAACCAATGTCACTTAAAACATAGTTCACAATAAAACCAGATTCATCTTCCATCAAAATGGAATCTTCACGGAAATCATAACAGTATAGAATCGATATAAATTTCCGTATCGGATTAATATAATAAACGAAATAACGACAAAGCCTTATATCCATAAATAGTAAATGCCTTCCTTCATGGAAGCTCATCTATATTATCGCTAAATCGAATTCCATTCAATTCCAATTTCTTTTATTAAATTGGAAAACTTTACTTTGGAAAATTTCCATTAGATCTTAGAATAAAGATTTATAATTTCCAAATCTTAACTTCACTGTTAATCGGGTTTAAGAACTAATGTTGTTTCAACCCAAAATCAAATTCCATTCAATTCTAATTATATTTATTAATTAGAAAACTTCCTTAAATCTTAATTAAAAGATTTGTTCTTTTCTCAACTGGGTTTAAGAACAATGTTATTGAAGACACCATTAACGACAAACCCAAAATACAATTTGATATTAAATATAAGGCTCTAAATAGAAATCATATCGACCTATCTTCAATATCAAATTCTGAGATCAACGGATATCGTATTGGGAATAACGATATTTGTATCTTCCAAATTCCTCAACAATATCCGTATAATCACGAAATCCAATATCGAAATATTCCGAAGATTATTTCCATTCAAATCCATTCCAATTCATACATTGGGAAATTCTGATTATATCAAAACCATTTCAATTCATTTCAGTTCCTTTCCGTGCCCATCCAAAATCGGACGTCAAAGCCAATCTTTAATATTTTTGTGTTCGTCCAAAATTGGACAACAAAACTAATCTTTAATATTCCCCACTGAATATTATATCAAAATATTTGTTGTTTCCGAATTGGAATGTTACTCAATCAATTACCATATAATTTTATTTATATGGATTCCATACATCGCATGTATTCAAAAATAGAGATTAACAACTATTAAACATCCAATTCACATCCAGAGTGAAATATACAACTGTATAAGCATTAAATAACTAAATAACGCTTACTACGACCTGTCAATAAATTGATCGACATACAACTAAACACAACGGAGATGTGTGAAGTTATTATCATCCCCAGACCCGTGTGGGGTTTTCAATCAACATCCAATGATTATCAATTGCATACTTGGGTGATGTGTAAAATTATCGTCCTAATACCCATGTGGGGTTTATGTCACAATCCATGTGAACATATATATTATTTTCACAGTTAAATAATGATAACATTTAAAATGTAACATCCATCAACCATCAAACAAATATTGCAATCACAAGCAATCAACATATATTCCGTTATAAAAATATATAACTTGTACAAAATATTTGAGTGAGAGAGTTCTCACCATTGATTTCCACTCTACCATTCTTTAATTGATTATTCATAAAACCGATTTCGTAAGAATCGATTTGTTGAAATCTATGAATTAGAGAACTGAAAAGTCACAAACGAGGTCCAAAAGGTTTGGGCTCCGGCCGAGAAACATCCTAGATCAAACTACACTATGGACTGAGGTCCTCTGGTCCACAGCAATTTACCAGTCGACTGGTCCAAAATGGACCGGTCGACTGGTCAGAGCCTGGGCTTCTGCCCTGTTCTTTACCAGTCGAGTGGCTGTTAAACAGCCGACCAATCCTTTTTTTCTCTTCTTTGAATTGTTCCTGGTGGATATGGTGGCTATACACTTAATCTAAATGATAATGAGGCCTCATAAACTCGTCGAAACAACTCAATAACACATGCTCAAACACATATATTAAGATTGCTATGATTTTGATCATATGTTCCAAAATGAACAAAATAACAAACCAAGGCAATCAAACGTGATTTAAGCGAATGGTGAAGTTTCAGAACTTGTCGGTGCGACAATGGAGCTTCACAACATCGCCTAAACACTCATAGCATGTGCATTTGATTGTGTGCACAACTAAAATGAGAAATTTCAATTCTATGAAACTAAAACTAATGAACAGGAAAGTTTATACTCAACTAACTAGTTCATATGCATATACACAAATCTAAATGAACCTAGTTGACCCTTTTCAAGCCAATAGCTTGTAGTATAAACTCTAAGAACTCACAAAGATCTCACCTTTGTTTGCTCGAAGTAAGAAATCAATCCAATGATAAGCTAGAACAACCTCTCTTCGATAAAAACACTAGAATTAACAACCTATGATCATGTGAACACATTTCCTAAGAATTAGGTCATAGGAATCATCACAAATTGAAGAGGAAACAAATCTGAGAAGATGAAGAGGAAGATGGAGAAGCTTACCCATGTTTCTATGCTTGATTTCCTCTTGATTTGAGCTCCAATTTGCAAAACCTAGCTTAGGAATTTTAATTTCCCATTCTCACTCTCTATTTCTATTTTTGGCTAAGTGGAAATGAATGAATGAGAAGGAGGATGATTTTTTTTTTTTTGGGGGGGGGGGGTTATATGGTGAGCTAGGTTAGCTCAACCAAGACCCAAGCCAAGTGCCAATACCACAAAGCTTAAAATATATCGAAGCTTATACTTTCCGAGCATGTAAACGACGTTTTGAACTCAATGGAAGTGGTTTCGTTGAAAGCAGAAGTCATCTGCAAAATGGCCATTTTTAAGGGCTATATATAATATTGAATTCTATACATTCATTCTATGTTTAAAGTCAAATCTTTAAACTTCCGCGCCATTTCGAGCTCGTTTTAATTAAATTTATACGTTCAAACTTCGATTACAATAAATTTTAAGTCGTTCATACTCGAAATAATTCATCTAAATTATTTAATTTCTTTGAAAATCAATTAAAAATAAATTTTAAATTGGTTCCAAAAATACGAGTTGTTACAATCTCCCCTACTTAAAACTTTTTCGTCCTCAAAAAAGAAGAAGAAACTGAAGGTCGTTTACTTAACCAACTCCACCTTCGCTGGACTCAAGTTCTTCAACTTTTCAGTTTCTAAGAACTTCCTAATTCCTCAAAATTTGGCTAACGCCTTAAATTTTTGAAAAATCCACCATAACCTCCTTTGTACGGGTTGATCGGTACAATTATAAATGACCTCTCCAGGCTCTTATATATCAAAAGAAAATCCAAAAGCCAATCAACTCATAGAAGCATCAAACCCAATCAATATAGTGAACATGTACCTATTTGTCGGGCATACAATTTTATTCCACTTCTTAGCCTTCCATGTTACAACCTGTTCAACATATATATACATGTACATATATCCAATTCCAATAAATTTTCAATTCAATTTAACTTTAAATTTGATTTGGCTAAATTTTACCTTTCATTTCACATTGGTTTTATTATTCCAATATTCTAATTAGTTAAACTAATTATCATCCATCATAACCAGTAAGCAATTAGTTGGTTAGCCTTTCAAACATATATCTTTTATATATACTCAAAATCATATTTCAGTCCTAAATCACAAACATAAACCCTAACTAAATTTTGGTTCTCACACTAGTCAATTGGAAATATATAGATATCCCACTTTCGAAACTCGAACATAAATACTGATGATGTCATGAAAATCATCAGAATCATCTCCGGACGACTTGAGTGTGATTCTATATCTACCCAGTATATTTGAGACTTCGAATACACGTGGATCAGACGTATATGCAAAATCTTCTTATACCTAAGAGTCTAAATCAATGTAAAGTAAAATACTCAAATACGTATAATAAGATATAATTTTCAAAATGGACTCCTTATTATAAATAATACTCTTCTAACTCATTCTAGAGCATTACTAACCCCATCTCTAATGAGTCATTCTTATAGGATATTACTAATCCTATCTCCAACTAATTCTTTCATTCGGTTCTAATGTGTCTTGTTCTCTAGCTTTGTAAACCAAAGTTCTGATACCACTTTGTTACGCAACGAACTCACCCGGCCTCCGAAGAGATGGGAGAACGCGGATTATAATGAGCACATCACGCTTCAGAACATAAACATGAGAAAATTTCATTGTTATTACAAAAATTTACATCAGAATACAAGAATCAAAGTACGAATAAATAATATACAGCGGAAAAATATCAGAGAATAAAAACATAAATTTAAAATGTGTAAATAGAATGTAAAGTAGAAATACATCAACTAACACAAGGGAGATGTGTGAAGTTATTATCATCCACAGACCCGTGTGGGGTTTTCAATCAACATCAATGATTATCATTTGCATACTTGGGTGATGTGTAAAATTATCGTCCCAATACCCGTGTAGGGTTTACATCACAATCCATGTGAACTTATATATTATTTTCACAGTTAAATAATGATAACATTTAAAACTGTAACATCCAACAACCATCAAACAAATATTGCAATCACAAGCAATCAACATATATTCAGTTATAAAAATATATAACTTGTACAAAATATTTAAGTGAGAGAGTTCTCACCACTGATTTCCACTCCGTCATTCTTTAATTGATTATTCATAAAAAAGATTTCGCAAGAATCGAGATGTTGAAATCTATGAATTAGAGAAATGAAAATTCACAAACGAAGTCCAAAAGGTCCGGGCTTCGACCGGGAAACATCCCAGATCAAACTAGACTATGAACCAAGGTCCTCTTGTCCACAGCAGTTTACCGGTCGATTGGTCCAAAATGGACCAGTCGACCAGTCAGAACCAGGGCTTCTGCCCAGGACTTTACCAGTCGACTGGTCCATTATGGACCAGTCGACTAGTGGCTGTTAAACAGCCGACCAGTCCCTTCTTTTTTCTTTTCTCTTCTTTGAATTGTTCCCGGTGGCTATGGAAGCTATACACTTGATCTAAATGATAATGAGGCCTCATAAGCTCATTGAAACAACTCATCAACATATGCACAAACACATATTTAAGATTGCTATGATTTTGATCATATATTCCAAAGTGAAAAAAATATCAAACCAAGGCAATCAAATGTGATTTAAGAAAATGGTGAAGTTTTAGAACTTACCGATGCGACAACGGAGCTTCACAACATCATCTAAACACTCATAGCATGTGCATTTGATTGTGTGCACAACTAAAATGAGAAATTTCAATTCTACAAAACTAAAACTAATGAACTGGAAAATGTATACTCAACTAACTAGTTCATACGCATATACAAAACTCTAAATGAACCTAGTTGACCCTTTACAAGCCAATAGCTTGTAGTATAAACTCTAAGAACTCACGAATATCTCACCTTTGCTTGCCAGAGGCAAGAAATCAATCCAATGATAAGCTTGAACAACCTCTTTTCGATAAAAACACAAGAATCAACAACCTATATATGATCATATGAACACATTTTCTAAGAATTTGGTCGTAGGAATCATCAAAATTGAAGAGGAAAAAAGTTGGAGAAGATGAAGAGGAAGATGGAGAAGCTTACCTACGTTTCTATTTTTGATTTCCTCTTAATTTGAGCTCCAATTTGTAAAACCTAGTTAAGAATTTTAATTTCCCATTCACACTCTCTATTTCTATTTTTGGCTAAGTGGAAATGAATGAATGAGAAGGAGGATGATTTGGGAGGGTTATATGGTGAGCTTAGGTTAGCTCAACTAAGACCCAACCCAAGTGCCAAAACTTCGAAGCTCGGAGTATATCTAAGTTTATACTTTTCGAGCATGTAAACGACGTTTTAAACTCAATGGAAGTGGTTTCGTTGAAAACAGAAGTCATCTGTAAAATGGCGATTTTTAAGGGCTATATATAATATTGAATTCTATACATTCATTCAAAGTTTAAAGTTGAATCTTCAAACTACCGTGCCATTTTGAGCTCGTTTTAATTAAGTTTATACGTTCAAACTTCGATTACAATAAATCTTACGTCGTACATACTCGAAATAATTAATCTAAATTATTTAATTTCTTTGAAAATCAATTAAAAACAAATTTTAAATTGATTCCAAAAATATGGGTTGATACAGTTCTTTTCTCTTCTGTATGTAAACAACAGTATGAAGAATAGAAGAAAAATATATATACATGGAAACTATTTGTTTTTTTTTTGGTTTGGAAAAAATAATAGGAAACAAAAGGGGAAAATAATAATAAGGGGATGGAAGTATATGTATAAGTATGTTTCAGAATATATTTTTCATCTAGGGTTATGGCTGTTAACGGATGCTTTCGGGTACAGATAGTGCCATATGCGTATCCGAAATTATTTTCGGATATCTGTATCCGTTTAATTTTCGTATATCGAATATCCGTATCCGCTTAATTTTCTGATACGGACGGATATCGGATATTTATCTGCTTCACCAGTAATTAATAAATTTTAAGGTATAAATAAAAATGTTTGGATCAACATAAAATAATTTTTAAACTAATGTTTATAAAAAATCAAGAAACAAAGAAATATGATGATGAAACATTGTTTTATACTAATATCCATAAGTATATCAAAAAATATTCCAAAATTAAACACTAAAACTACCATTTTTCACTACAATGGACAAAAAATTGTATCATATTAACATCCAATAGTTACAAAATAATTGTATTCATTAACAGCCCTATCTAGAGTATAACATTATTTTCAATCAATCTTTCAGATGAAATTAATAAATTTCATTCATAATTCTATTCAAAAACCAATTTAAATTCAATAATTTAATTTAATTCAGCAACTTAAACGGTCAGAATTTACAGGATGTTACATTTTTAGTGCTATTATTGTAAAACTCATATGATGATGAGTTTAGTTATAAGGTCAGATATCTAGGTAAAAAAACAAATACATAAGTACATATGAAATTGTTATTTTTCCTTTCTAGTGTTTAACATATGTGCTCAAGGAGACTTACAAAATTTAGCAGGAAGTGGAATATTGATCAAAAGATGATACTCCTATATTAAAAGGTAATTTCTTATCTAATTTTTGCTACATTTTATATTTTTTACACTACATTGTAAGCACTAGTAATTTTCAGGTTGATCATCTGTCTAAAAAGGGAAAGGAAATGTTATAGACTTTGGGCCTTGAAATGATACGAAACATTTCTATTAAACTAACTCATTTATCAATATATAGGATAAAACATTGAGGTTAATATTTACATATTCCAATAAAGTTTTCACCAATAGCACAAACAATTATTTAATTTTAATTTTAGTATGAAAATTATTCTCGATTAAGTTATATTTACCATGTTTAAATTGTACATTGACATGAAATTTTAAACTGACCAAATTCATAGATTACGCACAATTTTTTTAGAATAATTTCAAGTACATTTTCCTTTCCATTTAACTAGGAGTATGATTGTAACACCCCGTATTTCATGTGGATATTAGATTAACAAATTAAAGAATACTTAATTGTAAAAGTAAGAATTAAGGAAACGGGTTACGCCATTGCGTTCGTCTCGGAATTCTGCTTGAGATAGAGTCCGAGTTTGCGTAAATCGGATTGCGTATGAAGAAGTTATGGAGTTTAGAAGATTTCATGTTAAACTAGAAATTAAATATAAATAATAATTAAATCAAAAAATCAGTTCGAATTTTGAAATCACGTAAATCAGCTGGGCGGAAAAATTCCTGCCCACAGGGGTCGACTTCCCCTGGGGGGATCGACATAGGTGTCGACCCCCCCAAGAGGGGTGTTGACCCCTCTGTAGGGGTCGATCCCCTCGCCCAGATCCAAACAGGGACGATTTCTGACTTGTTGCTGGGTCACTATGGCACATATGGCGATTTATGGATAGCTCTATCTAGTCTGGATGGTTCTGATTGCTCCTAAGTTGATCTAACGGCTCACATAAATCTAAACTTCTATATAAACAACCCCAACCCTCAGCCCTAAACCACACAATTTCATTCCAAGGAGCCATCATGCTGTCCATGGTCAACCTAGCATAGCCACCATTTTTCTCCAACTAAGAGGCAAACTAGAAAGCAAGTTAGAAGCTACAAATCAAATCTAAATTAGAGAATCGATAGTCTTCGTCAAGGGATAACTTTTTAGTTTCAAAAACCAGATCCCAGAAAACAAGATTTGTCCTTTGTTTCGTAAGTTCAATTTACTTTCAGATGTGAATTCTTAATTTAATTTCTTGGCATGTAATCATCTGAATCCAAGCTATACCTGATTGTGAGATAATCCTTTTTAGATTTATCCAATCTATTTTATCAGATTTGTGCCTGCGATGTTATTCAACTCTATTTTATCAGAATAGTGTCTGCGATGCTATTCAAATGTAATCTATCATATTTATGCCTGCGATGTAATTCAGATCTATATTTCTTCTCTGTTCCTGATATTACTATTATCAAATCTAGCGTCATATGGCTATTTTATGCCTAATCCTTGATGTTTCCTCTTCTTCCCCTTTTATTTTGGATCTAGGTTGTCTCGAACCTAGAAGAAATCTTGTTATATATACGATTGGAATACGGGGGAATTGTGCCTAATCCATTTTATGTACTATTGGGCATAACTTGTAACTGAGATTTGGGTATAACTTGTAATTGATATTAGGCATTATTTTCGTTATAACTGCAAGATGGGTTAATTGGCATAAAAATTAAGTTTTGGGCATGATTGTTATTGTTCCGAATTTGGGGTAACTTGAAATATTAATCCTAGATTAGGGGGAAAAAATGTAAATTGGAATACTAAACCTAGATTGGGCCTAACTATTGGCTGGGATTCCAAGTATAATGAATTTTGTAATTTTGGGCATGATTATTATTGCAAATTTGGGAAGATTGGGTGTAACCTATGTTTAGTAATAACTTGAATTTGAATTTGTGGGGCATAACGTGTAATTAACTTTGTTGGGGTATAATTTGAGAAGTGGAACATGACTAGTTTTGTGAATTTGGGATAATTAGCATATAAAATCTAGATTTGAACATGTATGGTAAATATGCTAAAAGATAAACATGCCTAACCCGAGGTCAGATTGAGTTGCGGTGTAAAACTGCCCGGAACCGCCTGGCACATCCAGTAACCGCAACAACACAGATCTAATGTGAGAGGTTGGCGCATTTAGCCTAAAACCCGAAGTTAGAATGAGTTTGCGGTCGAAGTCTGCCCGGAACCGCCCGGCATATCCAGCAACCTCAAACAACAGTTCTAATGTGAGAGGTTGGGGCATTAATAAATTAATTAATGCCAGTAAACAGACATGCTAAGAATGGAAAGGTTAAGTAAATTTGGAACACTTAACAGTTATAACATGTAAATTAGACAAGAAGGTGGGTTAAGTAAATTTAGAACACTTAACCGTCATAACATGTTAATTAGACAAGAAGGTGGGGTTAAGTAAATTTAGAACACTAAACCGTTATAACATGTTAATTAGACAAGAAGGTGGGTTAAGTAAATTAAGAACATTTAACTGTTATAACATGTTAATTAGACAAGTGGCCAGGGTTAAGTTAACCTGTACAACATGATGAATGAGAAGGGTTAAGTTAATAAGAAACACTTAACCAATATGACATGATGAATGGGTAGGGTTAAGTTAAAACAAGAAAGCAACACTTAACCAATATAACAGGATGCGTGGAAAGGTTAAGTTAACAAAAGAAGGAAACACTTAACCAATGTAACACGACAAGTGGTTGGGTTAAGTTAACTTGAATTGATTGATGACACTTAACTAATACAACATGATGAACGCATGGGGTTAAGTTAATAAGAAACACTTAACCAATGTAACTTGATGAACGAAAGGGGTTAAGTTAATGGGAAATACTTAACCAATATAACATGATGAATGAACGGGGTTAAGTTAATAGGAAACAATTAACCAATCCAACATAACGAGTGAGAAGGGTTAATAAGAAACACTTAACCAACATGACATGATGAGTGGGTGAGTTAAGTTAACATGAATGGACAACACTTAACCAATATGACATAATGTGTGGGAGGGTTAAGTACCTACCGGGTTGGTGGGTAATATTAGTAAATATAGGCCCACAAACTTAACCATTAAGTAAACATGTTTGAATCAATGGGAGGGTTAAGTACATCTTGTGTAGATGGGTAATATTTGTATATATAGGCCCACAAACTAAACCAGTAGGAAACCCTAGTAATGGGGATCCATTTCAGCAGTAACCCACACAGATGTATCATGGTACCCTGAACTAGGAAGGGTGGGGCATTACTGGGCTGATTATAAGCAGTCAAAATAGTGGCAGAGGGTACGTCAGTGTAGGTTCCGACGGATTACGGTCGTGCACGTACTCCGAAGTGGGAAAAAGCAAGCACTGGGTACCAGTAGTTATACACTATGCATCTTGAATTGTGTCGGGTTGCTATCATAAGGATTGATACAATTTATGGTGGGACTAGCACAGGGTATCTACACACAAGAGAGGGCCGATTGACACAGACACAAGGAAAAACCAATACGAGTAAGGAGTTGATCGATAGGGTAGTAAGGATACATCTAACATCTTCATGGCAATTAGGCTGATTGAGGTAAGATCCTCATACTAGATGTACACCTGAAGGCTACCATAATTGCGGGGATTGGGATCACGTTGTAATATTACCATTTTACACAGATTACTAGTTGGGACACTAGTTTGGCGGTGCAGAGATATAGAAATCAGAATAATAGGGTAGTAGCGAAGTAGAGAAAGAGTAGAAGTGCACTCACTTTATCTTGACTTATCATATCTATGCTAATCGTATGTTATCTTGTTATCCTTGTTATCACGGTATTGTCTTACATTCAGTTTATTCATGTCATGAATGCTTTTGCCTATTTACATGCTGAAAGTCACTGGACATACCAGACTTATGTCTGACCTAGGTTGTTTCGCCTCTTTTCTTCCGTCCCCCCAGGTTCATAGGGAGGAAATATTACCACTTAGCTCAGTTTTCTTTCCAAGCTCGAAGATAGTCAATGTATTGCTTTGGACTCTCTCTTCCACTACTATGGCTGGTTCATGCTTTATTGGTGAAATATCATTGTTATTTTTATGCTTCTTTATACTTGGAAGTTTTTGAATCAAGATAGAAGTTCTATGTACTGTTTTTAAGTATGATTTAGACCATTGTTGTAAAAGCTTGACTGAACCACTTTGTTTATAAAATGACTTTATTTTCCGCTATCTTATTTATCTGTCTTGTAATTTATCTACATATTTTACCTAAAACTCTCCACCGAAGTTAAGGCATTCCCTTTGTGAGTGACCTTAACGGAGGTGGGGTGTTACACTTGGTATCAGAGCTGAAGTGCTAGATCAGATAAAAGATTTGAAAAATTATTTTCAAAACGGTTTTAAAAGAAGCATTTTCTAAAGAAAAGTTTTGTTTTAAAGGCATATTCCCCAAATCCATATGCATTATCTCTTGATCCTCTGTTCGAATATTTGTTTTCCTTCTTTACTAAGTCCCCGGGGCTCCTGTCTTTTTGGGAGGTAACCTCATCGTGGCATGGTTCCGTAGGCTTGATGAGACTACGACATCCGTCAAAGGGCAAAGAAGTGCCCAACTTCCATCTATAGCCACAATAGTTTCACCTACGGCTAATTTTCCTTCAAGCTTTGTACGGATTTCGTGCGATAGAGGCAGCTTTCAAGAGACTTGTCAACAAGTTACACAAGGATGGCAAAGATGAGAATGAGGGAGGTTGGCTAAGGAGCCCAACCCAAGGATGAGAAACTCATGGATATAGACTTGGTTAACAAAAGAGGTAAAAAGAAAGAGGTGTAAGTGGAAGAATCACAGGACAAGAAGGGAAGAAAGGATAGGAAAACCTAAGACAAGAGGAACCGTCTTTATAACGGGTCATATAATTAAGGACAAGGGCAAGAACTAAGGACAGGATTTTTAGGAAGGCATGTGCATGCTCTCACCGCCAGCGTACCTGAGAAAGGGGTAGCAAAGTTTCTATTGAAAAAGTCTAGTTTTTCTTTTGATCATCCTATTAGTACTCTTTTGATTTTAGTGCTTCACATCCGTTTATATCTGCTTCCATAGTTGAGTCTCTGCACCTTAGTACTTGCATAATAGAAGATCCCATTTATTGTCTCAAATCCGGTTGGTGGTTCGGCTCATTTATCCTTGGTTTGTAAGGATTTGAGAATAGCTATGTTAAGTATTGAGTTTAAGTGTAATGCTTATATTTTTGGTTTCATGGGCTATAGGTTGATTCTAGACATGGATTGGCTAGCTAGTAATTGTGAAAGGAGGGTAGTTAGATTTTCGACTTGCCTCGGGAATACCCTCGAGATTTCGTGCAATCCTAAGGGATCGGTTTATCTTAGCTACCAAGAATCACTTGATGCATCTATTGATGATTTGCGATCCATTGGAGTAGTCCATGAGTACATAGATGTTTTTGATTAGGTTAGGGGTTTGTCCCCTAAAACACGAGATATACTTCCGCATATATATAGTTGACAATGCAAAACTAGTTGCATTACCTGTACGACACATGAATCCAAGGGAAAGGAAGGGCTCAGTAAACAAGTAAAAGAGTTACTTAAAAAAGGGTTCATAACGCGAAGTATTTCCGAATGGGGTGCTCCAGTTGTTTTCGCTACAAAGGCAGATGGTTCACTTCGCTTGTGCATAGATGATATTTTGGTTTTCTCTAAGAATGAGGAAGAACATGCTTTGCATCTAGGGGAAGTCTCGGATACCCTCCAAGTGCATCAACATAAGGCGAACTTCTTCGAAAATGTCATTTTTTGGAGAGAAGAAGTAAGGTTTCTAGGACATGTGGCGCCCAAAGAAGGGATAGCTGTAACAACCTGTGTTTTATAACATGTAATAACCATAAATCAGGGCAGAATTAATTTTTAAAATAAGAATCAAGGGAAACGGGTTACGTTATTGCGTTCGTCTCGAAATTCTGCTTGGAAACGAGTCCGAGTTTTCGAGAAGTCCGTATGAACAAGTTATGACCATTCGAAGTTTTCAGAAGTTTTCAAGTTCAAAAACAGTTCAATTCGAATTCAAAATTCGAATTTCAAACCTCCAAATGGACTGGGCGGGAAATTTCCCGCCCAGGACCAGGTCGACCTGGGGGTCGACTATGTAGTCGGCCTACCCAGGACCAGGTCGACCATAGTGTCGACCTAGGGGTCGACCTGGTGCCCGAGCCCATTTCTGAAGCTGGGTTCACTTCGATGTATTTGACCTCGTTTCTGTCCACATTCGTTGACCAAACCCTATAAATACAGCCCCTAACACCAGTCTCTCTACACAAAATTCCTTCTGACTTGATGCAGCTCTAATTCTGGTTGAAAACTTTGAGAGAGGGACTGCTTCTTCTACATTGAAACTGCGTTAAGGGAATTGCTGATTTGGGGACTTCTATTAGGACTTGACTAAGCATATAAAGATTCAACATCGACTCTCTTTTTCTAATCCTCGAACCACGATCTGTAAGCCCCAGTTATTTTTAGATTTAAACTGTAAATGTATTATGAATATGATGTAAATTGAAATTGGACCTATGTATGATGACTGTTTACATTCATTCTCGTTCACCTTGGATCTTGAATCTTGGATATTACTATGACATTGATTTGGGGCCTATTCATGTTGTAAACTAAAAAGAGAAACCCGTCTTATTATCATGTTGAATCTGCTATTAGTCACATGTTTATGACTATCACCTTAAAACAGTCGTTACCATGACTATACTATCACATTATGTCAATCGTTACCATGACTATACTATCACCTTATGTCAATCGTTACCATGACTATACTATCACCTTATGACAACTGTTATCTTGACTAGTACCTTGTTTTGCTAGAATTGGAATCCTTATGTTTGAGGCCAATATTCCATATGCCAGTAATGTTTTAATCTTTTATTTCAAGTCATATCATGCTATGCTAGTAATCACTTTTGCCACCTTATACCTGTTCCTTTTTATGTTATTCCCTATTAAATTTATTTGTATCAATTCGAACTTACGTGCGATGGGAATACGATTTGGGTAGACTAGGCAAAACATAAATTAGCTTTAAACTTGAACATGAACGTCGTTATGACTTGAACCTGAATATGGACATGAACTTGACACGATTTGACATGAAACATGACCTGAAAACTGGACATGAATCTAGACATGAAAACTTGAACGTGGGCATGACAATTAGATAAACTTGAAAATGGCCAACTCGAGGCTGGGTTGAGTTTGCAGTGTAAATCTGCCCGGAACCGCCCGACAAATCCAGTGGCTGCAAATAATAGGATCCAATGTGGGTAGTTGGTCATATCGCACGTAAAAACCCGAGGTTAAACTATGTTGTGGTGTAAATCTGCCCGGAACCGCCCGGCAAATCCAGTAACCACAACAGTCAGTCTAAAGTGAGAGGTCGGCGTGCACTAATGAATTAATGCCATATGATAGGGTTAAGTCATGAACCACTTGAATAAACTTAACCATCTTGACACGATGAATTGATAGGGTTAATTCATGAACTGCTTGAACACACTTAACCAACCTGATACACGATCTAGATAGGGTTAAGTCATGAATTTGAATGACAACACTTAACCCATTAGAAATCCTAGTTACGCGGTCCTTTTCAGCAGTAACCCACTTAGATGTATCACGACACCCTGGGACTAGGCAGGGTGGGGCACGATTACTGGGTTGATTGTAAGCGACCAGAACGACGGCTGAGTAGGTGCGCCATTGTAGGTTCAGGCGTGCTATGGTCGTGCACGTAGTCCGAAGTTGAAAAAGCAGGCATTGGGCACCCATAGATTTACACTGTGCATGCTTGATTCGTGTCGGTGGTTGGCACCATAGGACTTGATACACCCTATGGTGGACCTAGCACAGGTAACTACATTTCAGGATAAGGCCGTATGACACAGACACATGAAGGGCTAGGACTTGTAGGGAGCCGATCGATTAATAGATCGTACCGTAGGACCCCGTAATGGGTCACTTCATGATACTGGGCCAAGGGATCATTTCATGGTTAATACCTTACATGGGTTAGAATACTAGTACAATTGGTGCAACGAACCTTGAACATGCAATGCTAGACTTGACTTATCATGTTATCTTAAATATCCTACCAATTCTGTTATCATCCTTATGTTTAATTCCAGTTTTCTCATATCATGTTACCTTTACTAGTTTTCATTCTGAAAGTCACTAGGGATTACCAGTCTTTATGACTGACCCTTTTTCTTTTGCCTCTTTTTCTTTCGTTTCTTCCCCCCAGGTTCTCAGGGAGGAAACACTAGCTCTTAGCTTGGATTTAGCTTGCTTTCTGACAGCTCATGTACGGTTTGGTCTTGGGCTATGCTATGGCTGCTTCTGCTATTTATGGGGAATAATTTACTTTTGTTTTAAGTTATGCTTCTTTATTATGAACTTGATGTAATGGAATAATTTGTATCCTGAATATATGAGCTTTTGACTCTTTTCTGGAAAATAATAAAAAGTTGGTTTTTAATTGCTACCGCTGCTTTATTTATGTTCTTCCTTGTGATATCTCTGTGCATGTTTACCTAGATAATACTCCACCAAAATTAGTGCATTCCCTTTGTGAGTGACCCTAGCGGAGGTGGGGTGTTACATTTGGTATCAGAGCAGAAGGTTACCAGACTGGGCAAAAGTTTTAAAAACCTTCCGAAACTGTTTTCAAAACCATTTATAAAGAAGCATTTTTCAAGAAAAGTTTTATGTTTAAAAAGGTTATTCCCCAAGAAGCCATTAGCACTTTCCTTTGTTTCCTCGTTTGAATCTTTTCTTTTCGTTTTTCAGCATGGCCGATCTTAACCTTTCTAAGGGAATACCCGTGCCTGGATGGTTCCGTTGGTACTTAGAAGCTAGGGCCAACGACGGGGGCACGACAGACATCCCTTCTCCTCCTCCCGTAGCGGCTGCGGTTCCTCCTCCTCCTGGTACCGCCTTTGCCAAAATATGCAAAGACTTTAAAGCGATGGGCGACAAGAACTTCGTTGGAACTGAAACCTTCGTTGAGGCACGAAACTGGCTAAAGGAGACAGAGGACTTGTTCATTATCTTTGATATGGAGGACCATAGGAAAGTCCAGTTGGCAGCATGGTTGTTGAAAGAGGAAGCTGCATTTTAGTGGGAAGTCACCAATGCTACCAAGCCAGTTGAGAGTTGGGCAAACTTTAGAGAGAGGTTTAGGCTTAAATTCTTATCATCAGCAGAGGAGAACCTTCAGATGGAGAGGTTCTTAGCACTCAAGCAAGGGGACATGTCTGTTAGGGAGTACGTGAATAAGTTTAATCAGCTTGCTCGGTTCGGTTTGGATTTGGTCAACACAGCCCAGAAAAAGGCTGTATGCTTTGCTCGAGGATTGAACGAGCCACTACACAGCTTGGCCCTAACTCATATACCCATGGGGGCGACCTTTGAAAGCTTGGTGGATATGGCTCTACTTCATGAGGAAGACAAGAATAGCAAGAAGGAGGTTAAGCCTAATGAAACTCAGAATAAGAAAGCTGACTTCAAGAAGGGGAACAACAAGAATAACAAAAATAACAAGAGCAACAATAAATCACGTGAGACGAGGAAGTGCAACTTCTGTCGTATTACTGGACATCTAGCTAAAGACTGTAGAAAGAAGAAGAGGAAGTTGGGTGAATGCTTTCATTGTGGAGATACTGGACACATCAGCAAGGATTGCCCTAAGAAGCAAGGGCAGGGGCAAGGGCAGACCCAGCGAGCAGGACCTTCTGGAGGGCAGTTGCATGCTCTCAACACCACTCCATCTCTTGAACGAGGTAGTAATATTTCCGCAGAAAGCCTTGTTCACATTTCTGACTTTCCTGTTCGAACCTTATTTGACTCTGGCGCATCGCATACTTTTATTCCTTTTGATATTGTTGAAAATATGCACCTAAGTACTAGTCTGGTTGAGGATCCCGTTATAGTTTCAAATCCAATTGGGGGCTCCGCCCATTTATCTATGATGTGTATGGATTTTAGGATCTCTATCTTAAGCGTAGAATTCACGTGTAATGCTTATGTTCTCGGATTTATGGGATACGATTTGATCCTAGGCATGGATTGGCTGTCCGATTATGGAGCCATTCTTGATTGTGAACGAAGGGTAGTGAGGCTCATGACTCGCCTTAGTAATACCCTTGAAATTTCTTGTAGCCCTAAAGGTCCGGTCATGTTGTGTTATCTTGAATCCCTTGACTCGTCCGACGATAATTTGCAATCTGTAAGAGTGGTCCGAGAATATCCAGATGTCTTTGATGAAGTGAGGGGATTACCTCCTAAACGCGAGATAGAGTTCCAAATTTATCTTGTTGATAATGCCAAGCCAGTTTTATTGCCCGTTAGGCACATGGCCCCGCGGGAAAGAAGAGAGCTCAGTAAACAAATTAACGAGTTGCTTGAGAAAAATTTCATAAGGCAAAGCATTTCTGAATGGGGTGCTCCGGTGGTATTCGCTACTAAGGCAGATGGATCGCTTCGTCTGTGCGTAGATTATCGTGAATTAAACAAGCGGACAAAGAAGAATAGGCACCCACTACCAAGAATCGACGAATTGTTTGACCAGCTTGTGGGAGCATCTGTTTTCTCTCAACTCGATCTAGCCACAGGATTCCATCAGCTTAGAGTGGCTGAGGATAGCATTGACAAAACTGCGTTTAGGACTCCAGATGGGTTCTTCGAATGGCTCGTCATGCCGTTTGGGTTAACGAATGCACCCGCGTACTTTATAGACTTGATGAGCAGGGTGTTTCGGGAGTTCCTTAACAAGTTTGTGGTAGTTTTCGTGGATGATATTTTGATCTTCTCAGAAGATGAGGAAGAGCATGCTAGACATCTCAAGGAAGTCATGGAAACGCTTAGAGCACACCAGTTAAAGGCTAAGTTCTCCAAATGCCATTTTTGGAGGAAGGAAGTTCGGTTCCTTGGGCGTGTAGTTTCTAAGCAAGGCATAGCCGTGGACCCCGCAAAGGTAGTTGCGGTACAGGACTGGAAAATTCCTAAGAATGCAACGGAGGTGAGGAGCTTTCTCGGTTTGGCGGGCTACTACAGGAAGTTCATTAAGGACTTTGCTAAAATTTCAGCCCCTCTTACTAAGTTAACAAAGAAGAACCTACCTTTTGCATGGGACCTAGAATGTGATGCTACTTTTCAGAGACTTAAGAGAGCCCTCACCACAGCTCCAGTCTTAGCATTACCCGATGGAGGTAAGATGTTTACCGTGTACACAGATGCGTGCGGCACGGGATTAGGCGCCGTCCTAATGCAAGAAGGAAGAGTAATATGCTACGGGGGCAGACAACTTAAAGTTCATGAGAAAAACTATCCCACGCATGACTTGGAGTTGGCCACGATTGTCTTTGCACTTAAAGCTTGGCGTCATTATCTTCTAGGAGAGAGGTTCGAGCTGTATACTGACCATAAATTGCTTAAGCACCTCTTCTCACAGAAAGACTTTAATCTGAGACAACAACGGTGGATGGAGTTCTTGGCATCATATGACTTCGATATAGCTTATACCTCTGGCAAGGGTAATGTGGTGGCAGACGCACTAAGTAGAAAAAGGTTGACTCTGAGCCCCTTGTTTGTTGAAATGAAAAGCCTTGAGTTTATAGCAACCTTTGATTTTACACATGCTGTTGAGCCATTGACTGCTACGTTTGCATCTCTTGAGTTAAGACCTACACTTCTAGATCAAGTAGGGACTTCACAAAAGGAAGACCCACAGTTAGTCGAAATCATGGACAAGTTGATTAGAGGTGAGACGTCAAGTCACCTCAGTAGGTATGCCATAGATGACAAGGAATGGCTAAGGCGCGATGGAAGGCTATGTGTCCCACAAGTGGGAGACCTAGTAAGGAAAGTTCTCGAAGGGGCGCACCACTCGAAAATGACTATACATCCCGGAGGGGATAAGATGTACATGGATATGAAACGTATGTTCTTTTAGGCTAGAATAAAAAAGGACGTGGCAGAGTTCGTTTCGAAGTGCATGGTGTGCCAACAAGTAAAGGCCGAGTCGAAGAAGCCTGGTGGGCTATTAGATCCTTTGGAGGTTTCGCAATGGAAATGGGAGAGTATCTCGATGGATTTCGTGGATGGACTGCCTAGGTTAAGGAAGGGAAATACTAGCATATGGGTCATAGTTGATAGACTCACGAAAAGCGCTCACTTCATTCCAGTGAAAAGCAAGAGGATCGCATCAGGGCTAGCATCTATTTACCTTCGAGAGATAGTACGATTGCATGGAGTTCCTTCTAGTATAGTTAGTGATCGTGACCCGATTTTCACTAGCCAGTTCTGGAATAGTCTGCAAGAAGCAATGGGAACACGACTGAACTTGAGCACGGCCTATCACCCCCATACGGGTGGACAAACCGAAAGGGTAAATAGGGTACTAGAAGATCTCCTGAGGCTATGCATTCTTGATTTTGGTGGTACTTGGGAAGACCATCTTCCTCTCGTGGAGTTTGCATATAATAACAGTTACTAAGCTAGCACCGGAATGGCGCCGTTCGAAGCCCTATATGAAAGACCGTGCAAGTCGCCAACATGTTGGTGGGAGACGACAGACAGACTTATACTTGGGCCCGACATGATAAGGGACACTTCTGAGAAGATTGAGTTGATACGAAGACAAATGAAAACGGCCCAAGATAGACAGAAATCTTGTGCGGACCAGAGAAGGACAGACCTAGAGTTCGAAGTCGGAGATATGGTCTTTATAAAGGTTTCTCCATTACGCAACATAGTTCATTTTGGAGCAGTTGGAAAGCTAGCACCAAGATTCATAGGACCATTCTCTATCATTGAGAGGATTGGACGGATGGCCTACAAGGTAGACTTACCCGAGAAGTTATCTGGAGTACACAATGTCTTTCACGTCTCGCATCTCCAGAAGTGCTTGCATGAGTCAGCTGAAGTGGTTGAGCCAAGCATCCTTGAAGACGTAGAGGTGGAAAAAGAAGCAACATTGAGGCGAGTTCCGATTCGTATCTTAGGAACGGAGATTAAGAAGCTAAGGAATCGAGAAGTCAAGCTAGTCAAGGTGCAGTGGAGTGAAGCCCAAGAAGATGCAACTTGGGAAACCGAAGAGAAGATACGCGCGCTTTACCCATTTCTTTTTGAGGGTACATTCTCGATCTCTTTTTCCTATAAACTTGAAAACATTTTCGTATCATGCTTCTAATATCTATGTTTGCCTTGTTATCTTCTCGATCTTATCTTGAGAACCTTAGGTAGAACCTTATGGATGTAAATATGTGATTGAAACATGTTATGGTTGATGTTTGCAAGTGGTTGCAAGTGGTTGCTAGTGGATGCATGACACACATTAGGCACTAGATCCGCTCGGTCACATTTTCATGTTGCATATGCATGGGTGCTTATACTTGTTCATGGATGGAACTTGTTATGCTATCACTTGGATGTTGCATATGGATGAATGTTTGTGCACTCATGTAGAATTATAAACTATGTTAGGAATTTGCATACATGTTGGATTCATGACACTAACATATTTTGCATTAAGGAGGTTTACTGAATTAGTAACCGCCTGATCTTTTGCATTAGATAAGTACATATACACACACTTACTGCATATGTTCATACAGCACTAGAAATCTTTTAAGGACAATGGTTGCCTGTGGATGATGCTTTGAGTAGATGGATGATCGATGGTAGGACACATCCTCCCTAACTTAGAGATTTCGGGGACGAAATCCTTTAAGGGGGGGGGGAGAATGTAACAACCCGTGTTTTTATAACGTGTAATAACCATAAATCAGGGAAGAATTAATTTTTAAAATAAGAATCGAGGGAAATAGGTTACACCATTACATTCGTCTCGAAATTCTGCTTGGAAACGAGTCCGAGTTTTCGAGAATCGGAGTCCGTATGACCAAGTTATGACCATTCGAAGTTTTCAAAAGTTTTCAAGTTCAAAAACAGTTCAATTCTCGAATTTCAAACCTCCAAATGGACTAGGCGGGAAATTTCCCGCCCAGGACCAGGTCGACCTGGGGGTCGACTATGTAGTCGACCTACCCAGGACCAGGTCGACCATAATGTCGACCTAGGGGTTGACCTGGTGCCCGAGCCCATTTCTGAAGCTGGGTTCACTTCGATGTATTTGGCCTCGTTTCTGTCCACATTCGTTGACCACACCCTATAAATACAGCCCCTAACACTAGTCTCTCTACACAAAATTCCTTCTGACTTTATGCTGCTCTAATTCTGGTTGAAAACTTTGAGAGAGAGATTGCTTCTTCTACGTTGAAACTGCGTTAAGGGAATTGCTGATTTGGGGATTTCTATTAGGACTTGACTAAGCATATAAAGATTCAACATCGACTCTCTTTTTCTAATTCTCGAACCACGATCTGTAAGCCCCAGTTATTTTTAGATTTAAACTGTAAATGTATTATGAATACGATGTAAATTGAAATTGGACCTATGTATGATGACTGTTTACATTCATTCTCGTTCACCTTGGATCTTGACTCTTGGATATTACTATGACATTGATTTGGGGCCTATTCATGTTGTAAACCAAAAAGAGAAACCCCTCTTATTATCATGTTGAATCTGCTACTAGTCACATGTTTATGACTATCACCTTAAAACAGTGGTTACCATGACTATACTATCACTTTATGTCAATCGTTACCATGACTATACTATCACCTTATGTCAATCGTTACCATGACTATACTATCACCTTATGACAACTGTTATCTTGACTAGTACCTTGTTTTGCTAGAATTGGAATCCTTATGTTTGAGGCCAATATTCCATATGCCAGTAATGTTTTAATCTTTTATTTCAAGTCATATCATGCTATGCTAGTAATCACTTTTGCCACCTTATACCCATTCCTTTTTATGTTATTCCCTATTAAATTTATTTGTATCGATTCGAACTTACGTGCGATGGGAATACGATTTGGGTAGACTAGGCAAAACATAAATTAGCTTTAAACTTGAACATGAACGTCGTTATGACTTGAACCTGAGTATGGACATGAACTTGACATGATTTGACATGAAACATGACCTGAAAACTGGACATGAATCTAGACATGAAAACTTGAATGTGGGCATGAAAATTAGATAAATTTGAAAATGGCCAACTCGAGGTTGGGTTGAGTTTGCAGTGTAAATCTTCTCGGAACCGCCCGTTGCAAATCCAGTGGCTGCAAACAATAGGATCAAATGTGGGTAGTTGGTCATATCGCACGTAAAAACCCGAGGTTAAACTATGTTGTGGTGTAAATCTGCCCGGAACCGCCCGACAAATCCAGTAACCACAACAGTTAGTCTAATGTGAGAGGTTGGCGTGCACTAATGAATTAATGCCATATGATAGGGTTAATTCATGAACCACTTGAATATACTTAACCATCTTGACACGATGAATTGATAGGGTTAAGTCATGAACTACTTGAACACACTTAACCAACTTGATACACGATCTGGATAGGGTTAAGTCACGAATTTGAATGACAACACTTAACCCATTAGAAACCCTAGTTACGCGGTCCTTTTCAGCAGTAACCCACTTAGATGTATTACGATACCCTGGGACTAGGCAGGGTGGGGCACGATTACTGGGCTGATTGTAAGCGACCAGAACGACGGCTGAGTAGGTGCGCCATTATAGGTTCAGGCGGGCTATGGTCGTGCACGTAGTCCGGAGTTGAAAAAGCAGGCATTGGGCACTCGTAGATTTACACTGTGCGTGCTTGATTCGTGTCGGTGGTTGGCACCATAGGAATTGATACACCCTATGGTGGACCTAGCACAGGTAACTACATTTCAGGATAGGACCGTATGACACAGACACATGACGGGCTAGGACTTGTAGGGAGCCGATCGATTAATAGATCGTACCGTAGGACCCCGTAATGGGTCACTTCATGATACTGGGCCAAGGGATCCTTTCATGGTTAATACCTTACATGGGTTAGAATACTAGTACAATTGGTGCAGCGAACCTTGAACATGCGATGCTAGACTTGACTTATCATGTTATCTTAATTATCCTACCAGTTCTGTTATCATCCTTATGTTTAATTCCAGTTTTCTCATATCATGTTACCTTTACTAGTTTTCATGCTGAAAGTCACTAGGGCTTACCAGTCTTTATGACTGACCCTTTTTCTTTTGCCTCTTTTTCTTTCATTTCTTCCCCTCACATTCTCAGGGAGGAAACACTAGCTCTTAGCTTGGATTTAGCTTGCTTTCTGACAGCTCATGTACGGTTTGGTCTTGGGCTATGCTATGGCTGCTTCTGCTATTTATAGGGAATAATTTACTTTTGTTTTAAGTTATGCTTCTTTATTATGAACTTGATGTAATGGAATAATTTGTATCCTGAATATATGAGCTTTTGACTCTTTTCTGGAAAATAATAAAAAGTTGGTTTTTAATTGCTACCGCTGCTTTATTTATGTTCTGCCTTGTGATATCTCTGTGCATGTTTACCTAGATAATACTCCACCAAAACTAGTGCATTCCCTTTGTGAGTGACCCTAGCGGAGGTGGGGTGTTACAATAGCAGTAGATCCCACAAAAGTAGTTGCGGTGCAAGACTGAAAGGTCCCAAGGAATGCAACAGAAGTAAGAAGCTTTCTTGGACTATAAAGCTAATATAGGAAGTTAACTAAGGTCACTTACTAGTTGACGAAGAAGAATCTGATCATCTTAGTATATACACTTGGTAACATGGTTAGCATCTGTTTATTTTCAAGAGATAGTTTTGGAAATTTTAGCATGACATGGCAGTGGTTGTAGTGCCAAGTATACTATAAGAAGAAAAGGTGGAACGGGAGGCGATAGTGAAATGAGTTCCAACGCATATTCTGGAAACATAAATTAAGAAGCTACGCAAATCGTGAAGTTAAGACAGTCAGAGCAATATGGAATGAAGCTCAAGAAGATGCGACCTAGAAGACTAGATATGAGCATCATACCCTTTTCGAGGGTATATCCTTGATCTCTCTTTTTCTGTAAAATTTATTTGCATGCTAGTCTTTATCCTTTAATTATATCCTCTCAATTCTATCTTCGATCCTTAGGTAGAAGCCAATGGATGTAAACATGTGTTTGAAACATGTTATGATTGATGGTTGCAAGTGGTTGCAAGTGTTTACTAGTGGTTGCTCATGGATGCATATACACACATTAGGCACTAGATCGGCTCCGTCATTTCCATATTGCATATGCATGTGTGAATTTTTATATATATGGATTGAAACTTGATGTGTTATCATATGGATGTTGCATTTGTTTGAATAATTGAGCACTCATGTAGAAGTTATAAAGTACGATTAGGAATAATTGCATACATGATGGACTCATGGCACTGACATAATTCGCATTAAGGAGGTCAACTGAATTAGTAAACTGCCTGATTTTGCATTAGGTAAGGACATGTGCACACACTAAGCATATGATCATGAAAGCATTAGAATTCATTTTAAGGACAATGGACATGTGTGATTGAATGATTGAGTAGACGGATGTTGGATGTTAGCATACATTCTCCTTGACTTGGAGATTTCGAGGACGAAATCCTTTAAAGGAGGGGAGAATGTAACACCCAGTATTTCCTGTGGATATTAAATTAAAAAATTAAAGAATACTTAATTGTAAATGTAAGAATTAAGGGAAATGGGTTACGCCATTGTGTTCATCTCGGAATTCTGCTTGAGGTAGAGTTCGAGTTTGCGTAAATCGGACTCCGTATGAAGAAGTTATGGAGTTCAGAAGATTTCATGTTAAACTAGAAATTAAATATAAATAATAATTAAATCGAAAAAGCAGTTCGAATTTCAAAATCACGTAAATCAGCTGGGCAGGAAAATTCCTGCCCATTGGGGTTGACTTCCCCCGAGGGGGTCGACATAGGTGTCGACCTCCCAAGAGGGGTGTCGACTGGGGTGTTGACCCCCGTATAGGGGTCGAGCCCCTCGGCCAGATCCAAACAGTGACAATTTCTAACTTGTTGCTGAGTCAGTAGGGCGCAGGTGGCGATTTATGGATAGCTCTATCTAGTCTGGACGGTTTTGATTGCTTAACCCTAAACCACACAATTTCATTCCAAGGAGCCATCATGCTGTCCATGGTCAACCTAGCATTCCACCATTCTTCTCCAACTAGGAGGCAAACTAGAAAGCAAGTTAGAAGCGACGAATCAAATCTAAATTAGAGATTCGATAGTATTTGTCAAGGGATAGCTTTTCAGTTTCAGAAAACAGATCCCAGAAAATAAGATTTGTCCTTTGTTTCATAAGTTCAAGTTACTTTCAGATGTGAATTCTTAATTTAATTTCTTGGCATGTAATCATCTGAATCCAAGCTATACTTGATTGTGAGATAATCCTTTTTAGATTTATCCAATCTATTTTATTAGATTTGTGCCTGCGATGGTATTCAAATCTATTTTATTAGAATAGTGCCTGAAATGATATTTAAATGTAATCTATCAGATATATTCCTGCGATGTAATTCAGATCTATATTTCTTCTCTGTTCCTGATATTACTATTATCAAATCTAGCGTCGTATGGCTATTTTATGCCTAATCCTTGATGTTTCCTCTTCTTCCCCTTTTATTTTGGATCTAGGTTGTCTCGAACCTATACGAAATCTTGTTATATATACGATTGGAATACGGGGGAATTGGGCCTAATCCATTTTATGTACTATTGGGCGTAACTTGTAAGTGAGATTTGGGTAAAACTTGTAATTGATATTGGGCATTATTATCGTTATAACTGCAAGATGGGTTAATTGGCATAAAACTCAAGTTTTGGGCATGATTGTTATTGTTCCGAATTTGGGGTAACTTGAAATATTAAACCTAGATTTGGGGGAAAAATGTAAATTGGAATATTAAACCTAGATTGGGCCTAACTATTGGCTGGGACGCCAAGTAAAATGAATACTGTAATTTTGGGCATGATTATTATTGCAAATTTGGGAAGATTGGGTGTAACATATGTTGAGTAATAACTTGAATTTGTGGGGCATAACTTGTAATTAGCTTTGTTGGGGTATAACTTGAGAATTGGAACATGACTAGTTATTTGAATTTGGGATAATTAGCATATAAAATCTAGACTTGGACATGTATGGTAAATATGCTAAAAGATAAACATGCCTAACCCAGATTAGATTGAGTTGCGGTGTAAAACTGCCTGGCTCATCCAGTAACCGCAACAACACAGATCTAATGTGAGAGGTTAGCGCATTCAGCCCAAAATCCGAGGTTAGAATGAGTTTGCGGTAGAAGTTTGCCTGGAACCGCCCGGCACATCCAGCAATCGCAAACAATAGTTCTAATATGAGAGGTTGGGGCATTAATAAATTAATTAATGCCAATAAACAGACATGCTAAGAATGGTAAGGTTAAGTAAATTTAGAACACTTAACTGTTATAACATGTTAATTAGACAAGAAGGTGGGGTTAAGTAAATTTAGAACACTTAACCGTTATAACATGTTAATTAGACAAGAAGGTGGGGTTAAGTAAATTTAGAACACTTAACCATTATAACATGTTAATTAGACAAGAAGGTGGGATTATGGGATTAAGTAAAATAAGAACATTTAACCATTATAACATGTTAATTAGACAAGTGAGCAGGGTTAAGTTAACCTGTACAACATGATGAATGAGAAGAGTTAAGTTAATAAGAAACACTTAACCAATATGACACGATGAATGGGTAGGGTTAAGTTAAAACAAGAAAGCAACACTTAACCAATATAACAGGATGCGTGGAAGGGTTAAGTTAACAAACGAAGGAAACACTTAACAATGTAACACGACAAGTGGGTGGGTTAAGTTAACTTGAATTGATTTATGACACTTAACCAATACAGCATGATGAACACGTGGGGTTAAGTTAATAAGAAACACTTAACCAATGTAACTTGATGAACGAATGGGGTTAAGTTAATGGGAAATACTTAACCAATATAACATGATGAATGAACGGTGTTAATTTAATAGGAAACACTTAACCAATCCAACATGACGAGTGAGAAGGGTTAATAAGAAACACTTAACCAACATGACATGATGAGTGGGTGGGTTAAGTGAACATGAATGGATAACACTTAACCAATATGACATAATGTGTGGGAGGGTTAAGTACATATCGGGTTGGTGGGTAATATTAGTAAATATAGGCCCACAAACTTAACCATTAAGTAAACATGTTTGAATCAATGGGAGGGTTAAGTACATCTTGTGTAGGTGGGTAATATTTGTATATACAGGCCCACAAACTTAACCAGTAGGAAACACTAGTAACGGGGACCCATTTCAGCAATAACCACACACATACCCTGAACTAGGCAGGGTGGGGCACGATTACTAGGCTGATTATAAGCGGTCAAAATAGTGGCATAGGATACGTCTGTGTAGGTTCCGACAGATTATGGGCATGCACGTACTTCGGAGTGGAAAAAAGTAGGCACTTGGTACCAGTAGTTATACACTGTGCATCTTGAATCTTGTCGGGTTGCTTTCATAAGGATTGATACACCTTATGGTGGGACCAGCACAGGGTATCTACATGCAAGAGAGGGTCGAGTGACACAGACACAAAGAAAAACTAATATGAGTAAGGAGCCAATCAATAGAGTAGTAAAGGTACATCTAACATCTTCATGGCAATTAGGATGATTGAGGCAGGATCCTCATACTAGATGTATACCTGAAGGCTACTATAATTGCGGGGATTGGGATCACATTGTAATATTATCATTTTACACAAACTACTAGTTGGGACACTAGTTAGGCAGTGCAGAGATATAGAAATCAGAATAACAGGGTAGTAGCGAAGCAGAGAAAGAGTAAAAGTGCACTCAGTTTATCTTGTCTTATAATATCTATGCTAATCGTATGTTATTTTGTTATCCTTGTTATCACGGTATTGTCTTATATTCAGTTTATTCATGTCATGAATGCTTTTGCCTATTTACGTGCTGAAAGTCACTGGACTTACCAGACTTATGTCTGACCTAGTTTGTTTCTCCTCTTTTCTTCCGTTCCCCCCAAGGTTCACAGGGAGGAAATGTTACCACTTAGCTCAGTTTTCTTTCCAAGCTCGAAGATAGTCAATGTATTGCTTTGGACTCTCTCGTCCACTGCTATGGCTGGTTCATGCTTTATTAGGGAAATATCATTGTTATTTTTATGCTTCTTTTATACTTGGAAGTTTTTGAATCAAGACAGAAGTTCTATATATTATTTTTAAGTATGATTGATACCATTGTTGTAAAAGCTTGGCTGAACCACATTGTTTATAAAATGACTTTATTTTCCGCTACCTTATTTGTCTGTCTTGTAATTTATCTGCATCTTTTACCTAAAACGATCCACCGAAGTTAAGGCATTTCTTTGTAAGTGACCTTAAAGGAGGTGGGGTGTTACAATGATTGATCTGCCAATGATAAATTTTGGTGATCCAAAAAGATTAAAAAGGAAGCTTTGTGGATTATAAACATGATGTTGATGTACACTATCTAATTTAATCACATAATATGTTTCAACTAATTATGAGATTTAAATTTCAGACATCTACGAAACAAAATAAACCATTTATTATTATTTGTTTGTAATTTTGTGATTGATATGATCTTATATATAGGATAATGAGATTAATATACCATGTACTGAGTTGTTGACTTTCACTTATCATACCAAATATTATTTAGATTTGGTATATAAACTTCTCTTTAACAAATTAGTGCTTGCATGTTAATGATTCATTTATGTTAATTTAATTCGGTACTTCCGAAATTGTTATGTTAATTGTGGAAAAATACAAATTCTTCTTATGCATTGCATTTAAACATAAATGAGGTTTAGTTTTATAAGATTTTTTCTTTTTTTTTTCTTTACGACGCTTATTATCAAAGAATATTTCACCAGACAATATTGATTATTAGTAATTAGTATTTTTATGATTGAATAATATTTGATAATTATCATATTTAATATTATAATGAATTTAAATTATGTAAAATGTAAAATAAATAAGAACAATCCAGTAAACCTAACCAGATTTGAAAATAACAAAATTAACTACTAAAATGTAAAATGGCTAAAAAGGATTAACAAAATAGTTCGACTGAATATAGAATCGAAGATAATATAAATATTATTCTAAAATAAGATATCAAGCGAGGCAATTAAGGGCGGAGAGAGAAAGGAAAGGAAAGGAAAGGAAAGAAGATACTAAAATTAAAGAGAGCCTGAAATGTTTTCCTGTTTTGTTACCACCCACTTGATATATTTTCCAATCTCTCATTTTCTCATAACATTGTATCACACACTCCATGCATTTTTTATGTAGTACTATTATTATAGTTTTTGTACCTTATAGAACCTTCTTCCTTCATCCTTTCATGTATAGATATTTGTTTATTTAACGATTCAAATAAAGACACTTCATGCGGATTATTAAAGGGACTCCAATATTGGTTAAGGAGGGGTTAATTTTAAGTGGACTCCTTATTTGTAATTTGTTAAAGGGGGGATTGTATGTAAAAAAAGACTAAAATACCCATGCCATCCTTCCCTACCCATCTTGTATATTGCTGTAACCCTAACACTGTTGTTGAACACATAATCTAACAACAATGAGAATGCAAATTTGGCTTTTGTTTCAACCAACAAATTCAAATACAATATTACGTTTAGTTTACTTA
The DNA here is from genome assembly GCA_030737875.1 of Allium sativum. Classification (NCBI taxonomy): domain Eukaryota; kingdom Viridiplantae; phylum Streptophyta; class Magnoliopsida; order Asparagales; family Amaryllidaceae; genus Allium; species Allium sativum. The sequence continues at coordinate 249,896,461 of CM060918.1, read as the reverse complement.
CCCGATTAATTGTATTTTGATCACCCACACAACTTTCCCGTGTCTCCATTACTTTAACTATATCCATTTTTCATTCTTTATCCACTCTTAAATTGTAATCATTAATTAGGGTTTAGGTTTAAGATTGCATTAATGAAGATTATAGGGTTAATATTGGAATTTTTATTAATATGTTTAAGAGAGAGATAATTTATTTTAGCCCCCTAAACAATTTTACAATAAATTGAAAATGGTACTTCTCTTTACCAAAAATGGAGTTCCTTTAATAATCCCTTACTTCATCATAAGATATTATATGAAATAATTGAAGAGAGAATTTTCCACCAGAGGAAATGCTAGAATTAATAAGAGTCTAAAATAATATTTTGTTTTACTACTGTAACACCCCGCATTTTATGACAATAAAATAAAATATGATAATATAATTGCATGTAATAAGTTCATACATTGAAATGAAGAAAAGATTAATAAATTACATGCAATAAGAAGAAATGCAATGCAATTAAAATGCATATTAAAAAAAAGGAAAATTTGAAGAGATTCAAGAATTTTGCTACGAGATTAGCGTCATTGCGTTCGTGGCGATTTTCTGGTCAATTTAGACCTATGGATTGCAGAAAACTGAGTTAAGGTGAAAGAGATACATTTAAATGAAGTATTGTAGCAAAACATGAGAATAATATAAAAGAAGGAGAACAATGACTACGATTGTTTCTAAACTTATTAACAAAAGACATTATAGCTCAGTTGGTTAAGGCATACGATTTGCAATATAGAGGTCGGAGGTTCAAACTTTGATGACAACATAATTTTTATCTTTGTTTTGGAGAGGGCCAATTGAGCATACAAATATATGTACGTATACAAATTCAAAATTTGAAAGGATAAGAATGCACATATAAGGAAATAAAGAAAACATATGTACATACATATGAGAATATATATATATATATAGAAATATATGTATATAAGAGATAAAATTCAAGATAAGGCTGTAGTCAATGAAATATAGCAAGAATCAAATAACGGTGCAACACCGTTTGAATTTTGAAAACAAAACAAAAATTGTGCGTATATATATACGCATAAAATGGTCGTTATAAGAATTGTATATGCATAAGAAGATTACATGTGAAAGTAAAAGAAATAAAATCAAACATTCAAAAATCAAATTTCTACGCCAAAATCGCTTGCGGGACCCAATGCTGACTTAGCACTACGTGTACGATAAGATCCGTCTAGATTCATCTGTGAACCTGGACTATTTTCTTAACTAGGTTCAATGCTGACTCAGCGCTGTGTAACAACTTGGAAAATATGAACCAATTTAAAATTTTTATTTTGGCAATTTTAATGAATTTTGAATATTTAAAATGATTAATTTTAAATATTAACGACGAGAAATTTATTTTGAATAGAATTAGAATGCATATATTTCTATAAATCTACGTTAGAATATAAATATTTATTTTTAATTAAAAAGGGAATTGAAAATGGCGCGGTAGTTTGAAATTTTGATTTCAAATTTCAAATGAATGTACAGGATTCAAAATAAACCTGATTTTGGCGAAACCAAAAATATTAGAATCTATTTGAGAATATCTTTCCAATGAATCCGAAAAATTGAAATTTTATAGCGGGAATCAAAAGTTATGCCCAGTTGAAATTTCAGAATAGTCGCCATGGAAAATATAGCCCTTAAAAATAGCCATTTTGCAAACGACCTCCGTTTTCGACGAAACACCGAGCATTTACAAAACACAGAAAAAAAGGAACCAGATTTCGTTTCTCGTCATCCCCCTTTTCTGTCCACCGCGTCGCACCTAAGGGACCCCCGCCACCCATCGCGATTGCCTCCCCTCCATCTCCGGTGAACCTCGTTTCCCCCTCCGCCCTCTCGCGCAGCACCCAACCGCAAGACCCCTAACCACCGCCCGTCAATGCAGACCGCCGCAGGCCCGCCTCCGACCGCCTGAGCGATACCACCCACGACCACCGCACCAACCCACGAGCACACCCCCCTCCAGTCGACGTCCAGACCAACGGTGAGTTAATTATTTCGGATTTTATTTATTTATATATAAAAACAGGGTTTTTCATTATATAAAAATAGGATTTTTAAGTTATGAAAGTTAGGATATTTATTTCATGAAAGATAATATTTTTATTTATGTGAAGATAATATTTTTATTTATGTAAAGATAATATTTTTATTTATGAAAAGGTAAGATTTTTAATTATAAAAGAATTAGATTTTTAATTGTAAAAAAAAGATGATTTTTAATGGGAGGAAGATTCAATTTTTAATTAGGAAAATATGATCTTTATGAGTATAAAAATATTTTTTTTATTTATATAATAGCGTTGTAAAAGTATAATCTTTATTAGAAGAAGAGCGATATAAAAATTTAATCTTTTCTTTGTAAACATCATTTTAAAAATATATAATAGCATGATAAAGAGGCAATTTATATATATATGAAAGTGAAATAAAAATTTAATTTTTATGTTGAAAGCGAGATTATAAAAATATGATTTTTATATAGTAGAGATTATAAAATATGATTTTTTGTAACGACCCAAGGATTTTCAGCCCTGAAAATCGACATAAATACCCTTACCGTAACTCATGCCGACCTTCTAAACACCAAAAACACTAGAACGTTATTAGAAAGAAGTTAGAAGGTGAGATAAGAAAGAAAGAAATACTAGAATAGAAGAAGAAGAACCAACACAACACAGAGTCTCACATCGCAGCGGAACAAAATATAATATAGAAGTAAATCTTTATTGAGAGCTTTAAAAATACTTACAATATCAGAGTACATCACACCACGGGACAGTTATATCAACCTGTTCCCATATACAACACACAGTGGAATAGTAGCTATAAAATATCATACATCTGGACTCTTCCAGCTCGTCTATTCACAGCATTCGATAACCTGAACCTGTACACCTCGGGCTAACCCGAGCATTTACAAAACACTGGGTCAGTCTGGTGAACCAGAGTGAGAAAAAAAACTTGAGTATTAAGGGTATCATACAACCTGATTTTAAAGTTAAAATCTTTTCGAAAGAAAAGGATAATCGTAAGACCAAATCCAAACATAAACACGGACGGTTGTTACATTACGATAACCCAAACCAGTTTTGAAATCAATATCTTGTCTGATATTATAATAATGTCTATATACTAGTAAATATGATCTAGTAGAATGCTTGCATCTCACGCTCTACATATATAGTATACAATCAAAACCGCGGGCGCTTATTGGAAACTGAATACCAACTATGACAAGGTATGGGACCACCTGCCGATAGTGTATCTCTAGAGGCGAATACACTGGGTTCAACAAGAACGTCTTGCAACCCGGCCCTCACATGACCGACCACTCATTTCGCTTGAGTGTATCGAATGTATATCACCAACGGTTGGGAGCTACCCACCGTCTTCCCGAAAGGGGATAGCATCGATAGATTAAAGAAGCAAAAGGAATTTCTCTAGATAGGTGATTATACACCCTAACGGGAGCGACCCACATAGTCATGCTACCTGCCCAATTTCTGTCATTTCCCGGTTGATGAGGCTTGAGGTTTGAATTTCCTTTACAACACCTGGCCACCATTCATTTTGAATGCCATATTGTCAGATCTGTTAAGTCACTAATTGATGTCCACAAATATACTCTGGGTTTTAAAGAACTGCCCCTCTTTGCCACCACTCGGTATATTTGTAAAAATCAACATACGTGGTTTTATGGAAATACTCTGTCAGACATTCGTCCATACAAGTCATCCAAGAACAGGATGAATCGAAGGTACTCTCCTATTGCATCTCATATAGGAATCATCCCATGGATCAGTAGCGAGAAGTCCTTGCAACCAGTAGATTCTGACTACGACAGAACCACAGTACATCCCTGGCTGCAGACCAGAGATTAATAGCAGTTCTTATGCTTACAAAAATCTACGGTCTTCAATGCTCCATCTCGATCATCTTCTGGTATCTTCACGTATCGGTTGGTCGGAATGGTTTTCGAATATAAATTCAATCCCGGTCTTTCCGTACCAACAATCGTATTGGACAGTTATGATAGTCGGTGATTTAACTATCAAAATAAACAGTGTTTCAATCATGACAATCCAGTGAGTTCACTGGTTCACTATTTGGTCTCACTTGGCCTTTTAATTTAAAAACAAATGTAAATTCAAACTCTTAAATCTTTCGATATTATAAATATAGTTTTCTCGCTTCCTATAAATCATAAGATTTTTCTTTAAACCAATTCATTTCTTTTTAATACTTAGGAAATCCTATATCATATTCAGTTGTCTATTCTTACTTCCAAAACATTAACCACAATTTTATCTAATACTGGAAAATCTATTCAAATTGCTTATTTAGAAACAATGTCATGGCATATCTTTTATTCATTACGTGAAAACCACACTCCGCGCTTATTCTGAAAGAATAAAGCTCATCTTTTCATTTCCCCCCTTGAATCTCGACCATATCGTTATAACTCACACAATCCCCTTTTATTTCCATTTTACCTTGGAATCTTCATTAAATAAATTATTCCAAATTCTCGCCAAAATGTTACATTATTATTTCTCTAATGAAATAATAAAATTTACTAACCTCTTTCACCATTTACAACTAATACCATCCCCAGATAAATCCTGATGTCGTTCAAGTTGGGGTATTTTAGTTACCTCTCAGACCTTGATCAACAACGTTCATATCCAAAGACAAATATGAGTTGTAATCCAAAAACATATTTCATTCTAATATTAATATAAATTTCATTTACCGAACTATTCAAAATATGGTTTCAGAAAACCTTCTTACCCTTGAAAATCTCTTGCTCGAATATAACATTTTCCCTTAATTTAATAATTAAGAACTTTATAAAACCCCACTTTTTAACCTTTTCCTTTTTAAACAATTTCATCTCATAATTCAGATTTGTTTACAAATCTCATACCCCGCTTCTTTTACCAAATTCGCTTTACCAAACTCTTTCCAATCGATTCGACCATTTCCCACTTTGAGAATCTTATTTCAACTTTCCCCCTTACTTAATCCCACTATTAAGTAACGATGCTTTACATTTAAACCTCGTTAATGTAATCCTGGTATATCATAAATCTTTTTATCTAAATTTCCTTTTCAAAAGATCTTATTAAAATAAAAATTCACCAAAATATTTTATTAGGGTAATTCAAATCAAACAAATTTAAAATCAATTCCAATTTCAACGGTTGACTTAGTCAACCTAAGGCACGGTTATTTCGTTAACCCATTCCAATCCATTCTTTCTTTAAATTAATTAAAAAAATAATTAATTTAAATCATTCCATTAAATTAATTTTCAATAACCACTTTTCCAAATTTTAATCGTTAAGATTAATTTCTATTCCTATAATTATAAATCTGATTATTCTCAGGATTTACTTTGTAAAATCAATTTATAATTAATTATAAAAGTAATTGTTTATTTCCTTTTAATAAAATTTTATTCAAAATATACATTTCAAAATCTATCCCCAGTTATAAAATAAATTTTATAACTTTATCTCTATCGACTCACCTGACGGTGAATCAATATAAACAAAACGATTTACTTTTAGGCCATTTACTGCCGATTACTCAACCAATATAGCCCATAAGTTAAAACACAACACATGTTGATTTTTCAGTCGATGATCAATGCTAAAATCAATAACCCAATCATGACAGCTCATATATGATAATATGAAAATAAATAATATATTTGAGGAATTCGGTTGGATCCCTGCAACCTGTCCTTCCCTATATTCAAATGGTTATCTCAAACAGATTGTTCAATTCAAACAGATCAAACAATTCAAACAGATCAAATAATTCAAATAGATCAAACAATTCAAACCATTAAACACGTTTATTATATAAACATGACCAACAAGGTAAGTTACCTTTATTGGAACCAATCGTTAGAATAACGATTTGGTATTTCACTGAAATTAAACGACGGTTTAATTTCATCAGTTAAACCGGTAAATAAATATATAACTAGCAAACAGTCAACCATTGGCAAGTAGAGCACACAAAACGAAAACCCAATTTATATAAAAATATAAATGGGAAAAACATTAAGTGAGTTGAACTCACCTGGATTTGCATTTGTTGTCAACGGTTTGTTTTACAAGCTCAGCTGCGTTCACTTCGTCCGTTCCCATTTCAAAATATTACGCTTGTCGATAGGTTCCATCATCGCTTGTTTTATCCAGTTCCGATGCCAGATTTACAGTCACCTGGCCTCTCCTCGGACTACATGCCACCACCTCATGCAATGCCTCTCCTCTCTTTCCCAAAACACTTGAAACCCTCTGCTCTCCCTGTTACTGACCCGCATGCTAATACAGTTCTTGCGAGTTCTCTTTTTTTTTTTAATAAAGCCCGATCGACCCAATTCCAAAAGGAGCCCACGTCCCCATGTTAATCTTTTTCCCTTACAAAAGCTTCTTCCCCACTTACTCGTTTCAGGCAAAACCGCTTCCTCACCATCATTCGTGAATCCCACCTTCCTTTCATCTGCTTCGTTCTTTTTTTATACAAAAGCTCATACCCATAACCGCATCCTCCCAGTCCAGCTTCTACCTGCCTCGACGATCCTCATGCATTTCGAACTGCCACCACCTTCTACAATATCCCTTACAACACCGGAAAACGAACCCCTTCAGTCGCGTTCAAACCTCACCAAACAGCCAAGCTCCTTCATCAGGGCTCGGAACATCAGACAACATCCTAGCTAGTATTTCGCTGTTCACTATCTACTTCCGTCACCGGTACTTGTGCCGACTCCCATGCTACACCGAACTCCAGATACTAGAACATACTAGCGATGATCTCCTCCTTCATATGAACTGCGTCACCTCTAAACCTTGGAACCATGGCCAAACGAACGGGTGGGACGATTTTAATATGAGTTTGTGGTTTCGGTTATACTCAGTTGCTGGAAAAAGAAAAAATACACTCCTATTTATAGGAGAGAAAGGCATAGATAAAAACGACGTTGCTTCATACGTATAGCATAGGTGTTGAATTTAGGTTATCCTACTTCGAGCTCTGCCTGTACGTTTTCATGTGCTAAGCTAAAATGCGAAAAGATTGTCTGTCCATTTTTGCATCCTTTATTTTGATATAAAAGGATGTATTGGGGCTATTGTATATCTTTAGTTAGGCAGATATGGTGCAGGTTGATTTCATTTTATAGGTTAGGTAATTTGTAAGTTGACACTGCTATTTAATTTGAAAAGAAGAATGCTGCTTTGAATTTAGGTAGGTTGTAGAATAGATTCACATTAGTGTTTATTCTAGTCCCTGTTCGGGCAACAGAGAGGTAGGCATGTGGTCTCAAGTATTAGCTGTTGTGTATCATCTTTTCCATAAGCTGTAGATTGGATGTCTGCGTTAGCTAGGGAGGAAGGATAGCTGATGTGTGAATGGACATATTGAAGCACACTCTTCATGGCTTCAGCGTGTAGGATTTTTCAAAGGGACATACGTAAGTAAGGCAGAAAGAAATAGTTGCATTGTTATCTAAGAAGGCATGCTCTCGTTTGGGCAGTTTTCATTTCCAACGTTGTGTGATTTGGACTTAACAGTGATGCATTTATTTAAGTTGTCAGGGCCATAGGTGAAGGTTTCAAAATCTTGGTAGCCAGGAAACAATAAAGCATGGGACAGGGACACAACGAAAAGAAATGTTGGCATAGCAGATGTAATTTGAAATCACAATACATAGGGTGTACTAAAATTTTGAAAACACATGCATAGGCTGCTCATTGGTAGGTGTGCGTCAGTTTTCCTTAAGCATGAATTTTAAACAAAAATCATATTTAAGTTTAATATGCGGTACCGCTGTTTACATAGAATTCCGTTAACGTACAGATGACCACATAGAGAAAAAAATATGATTGTGTCTAACGATGTGTCACAATCCCAAAAATATAATAATATTGGTAGATTAGCTTATATTGTGAAACCCCAAAATGCTGATACAGGGTGTAAAATAATCCAAAAAAAAAGTTGCTTATTTTACGAATTAAAAATTACAGTAAAATCCTAAAAATTAAATTATGACTACGCTTCAAAGGTCTTGTCCAAATTCGTAATCAATATTTAATTAAAATTAAATAATCGTTATGTTTTATAAACGATTCCACAATGACTATTTTAAATTTTGATTTGGCCATAACTAACAAATTACAACACGAAATCTGGAATTTTCTCTTTCATATGAAAATTATAATTAATATGGTTCCAACGTTTCTTGTTTCACAGAAATCCGACTTATATCGGATCCTGTACATTCAATTGAAGTTCAAAATTCAATACTACGAACTACAGCGCCGTTTCGAGCTCGATTTATATTAAATATAAATTTAACTTTCAAATATCGTTTTTACTAACGAATTAAATATTTAAAATTCATTAATACTCCAAATAAAATATTTAAAATAATAAATTAAATTAAATATTTTACGGCCAAAATACGGGTCGTTACATTTTTATATAGTAGAGATATGATTTTTATATGTATAGAGTAGCAATAAAAATAATAATTGATTTTTATATATGAAGTAGCAATGAAAAGATTATATTTTTATAAATGAAAAGTTATATCTTGTAAGAATAGAAAGAAGAGGTATTTAGAAATATATAAACATCATTAAAAATGTGATTTTTAATATGAACAACGTGAAAAGGATGGCGTAGGAATTTCGGGAAAATCCAATCGATTAGAAATTCAGAATAGAATGGCGGAGTGGATCACCAAGGTGAGAACTTCTCACTTTTATTTTATTTTCTAGTTAAAATATATACTAGGATGCAGACTGTGCTTAGCAGCACCAGCCACCCGTCGTCCACAGACCATGGACGGCTTGTATGCTTGTTTGTTTGTGTGGTAAAAATTGATTGTGTGATGTGGAATGGAATAAAGTATTTTATAGTTAAAAATATTATGAAGTTAAAAATATAATTTTTAACGTGTATATGAATAAATAAATATTTATAAACAAATCGGACGAATTGTTTATGTACACACATTTGACTGATATGGATTGGGACGATAAATTTTACACATCGCCCAATTGCACAAATAAAATTTAGCATTTGTTTATTGAAACCCCACAAGGGTATTGGGATGATATATGACATACACTAATCCTGATAATTAACTGTATGTCGATTGATTGATTGATAGGCTGTATAAGCGTTGAATATTTATATTTAATGCTTATACAGTGTAGAATGCACTCTGGATGATGGTTGAATGTGTTTGATTGTTGTTGTGTACATGCGTTGTATGAAATCCATATAGTCAAATTATATGGTAATTGACTGTGTCTGATTCCAGTTCAGAGAGAATAAATATTTTGAAATAACGATTATTTTAAAATAATGAATATTTTAAAATAATATTCAGTAAAAGATCAGAATCTGATTTTGATGTCCAATTTGGGATGAACACGAAAAAATATATAAATATATAAAGCCGTGTTGATTAGATTAACGCCATTTTGACGTGAATGATATTTATATCGATTTTATTCATTTAAATAATGAATATCGAAAAAGAATTGATTTCAAAATCTAATATTTTTGAAATATTATCATTTATCTATCGATGATATGGAATATTCAATTTTGATTAGAAATTGAATATGAAGCGGAAATCGTTTTGAAAACGAATTTAAAATGATTTATAAAATACGTTTTAAAAAGGAAATCGATGATATATATATTATATGTATTATATATATAATATAATGGCCTGAATAGAACACGCCGCGCTGCGGCAGTTCACGAATTTCGACCATTGACTTCAAACAGACATTATGGGAGATCCGACCGTCAGATTCTCCTAAAACCAGAACCATTGGGTTCATATCGAAAAGAGCTTTCTATTGAATATTAGAGATTTGAAATCTAACGGTTGGATTTGGAATTATATCCAAATCAAATTTGGAAAAGGTCGTTGTCAGTTCGATGACCGTTTATGGAAATCGACTGTACTGGCCTTGATAAAATTATTAAATATATCAATAATTAGTGTAAAGTCATATGAAATGATTTTGGAAGAAATGGGATGAAAAATTCCATATTTGAAAAGATAAAAATAGATTTTTATCAAAATGAACTAGTTTTGAATTAGAATAATAAATCCAATATTTTTGAAATAAGTAAATTGGATTTGAATTGGTTTTAAAAATAACTAGGATTTCCAATATATGAATTGGAATGGATTTGAATTGAAATTATTCTCGGAATATTTCGATATTGGATTTCGTGATCATACAGAGATTGTGGAGGAATTTGGAAGATATACATATCGTTATTCCAATATGATACTTGTTGGTTTTAGAATTAGATATTGAATATAAGCCGATATATTTTCTATTCATAGCCTTGTATTTAATATCAAATTGGATTTTGGGTTCGTCGTGAATGGTATATTTAATAATACTGTTCTTGAACCGAATGGAGTTAAGAAAATTAGAAACTAACTGGATATTAGTTAAGTTGAATTGTTTCGTGGGTGTTGATCTGATGTTGGTTTCAGCCTTCGGGGTTAATACTTAGGAGATTGTTCTCTTACTAATTTATGGTTAGAGGCTAATGTGAATTGGGTTTATTATGAACTATGTTTTTAACGACATTCGTTCTTTAACCCGATTTACAGTGAAATATGATTTGGGATTTATAAATCTTTTTTATTTAGATTTAACGGGAGTTTTCCCAAGGTAACATTTTCCAGTTTAATATATTAAATTGAAATTGAATGGAGTTCGATTTTATAATAATCGAAGTGAACTTCTGTGGAGGAAGATTGTTAATACATATGGAATTTAAAGGCATTGTCGTTATTACATTTATATTATTGGTCGGATATGGAAAATGATATCGATTATATATTGATTTGTTTTTCCGTGAAGATTCCATAATTAATGGAATGTGATTTGGGTTGTCGTGAATGGTATCTTTAATAATATTGTTCTTAGACCCAATGGAGTTAAGAAAAACAGAAACTAACAGGAAATTAGTTAAGTTGAATGGTTTCCTGGTTATTGATCTGATGTTGGTTTCAGCCTTCGGGGTTAATGCTTAGGGAACTGTTCACTTGCTAATTTACGGTTAAAGGCCGATGGAATGGAATGTGATTTTGGGTTTATCGTGATCCGTGTTTTAAATGACATTGGTTCTTTAATCCAATTAAAGACAGGATATGATTTCCCAAGTTAAGCAATTGTTAATGTTGATTTTTGGGAAGATTAAAAACAAGTGGAGTTTTAATGCATCTTTAATTAGATTGAAATGATATCCAATAGAAGATTAAAGAATAAATTTAAAGAATTTATCTTTGATAAAATTAATGGCAACCTTTACCAAAGTATATGAATATTTGGATAAAGAAATATTTTGGATTGGAATGAGGCGTATGTTATGTTGTGTTTTTATAGCACTTGTTTATTATATACACGAGTTATTCAGAAAGGCCGGGTTTATCCCATTCTGAATTACTGATTCGACGATGTATCAAGGATGAAGACGGTGGTTGAAGACCAGAGGTCTTCACATCATTTGGATGATTACTGATGTCTTGATTGGGCTGTACACCCAAGGCAAGGTAATAAGTAGTGATCGTTCAGATGTACTTGGAGATCGACAGGGTATGCGAGGTCCTCTCCCCCGTATTGGACATATGGGGGAGGAATAAGGTGCCTCCGATTTCGTTCAGACCCAGAACGAACTTGCAAATAGATGTGTGTCTGACATCGGATTTCATTCTGTGTGATTGATATACATCGGTTGCATAGCATGAATTGCCTATGTGGCATGCTGAGAAGCAAATGATCAAGGTTTCTGCTGAAAAGCAGAGTCTTATGGTTGATGATCAAAGCACGACCATTGTGGCGTAGCTTTGTGTAGCGTTAATTTGCGAGCCTAACACCCCGGTGTGAACCAGAAACGGGAGAAGACATCAGGGAGGGCATGCGTTTCTTTCTAGCTAGGAGTGGTGTCAGCGTTTTGCACGCCCCGACATTTTACTTATGTGGATGATGGATAGGAGGCGCCTCCGTTATATTGGTCGATCCGGGGCCGATGGAGTCGTTTGGCTCATTTACACCCCCATAGGGCGGGGAAACGCATGTTCAGCCATTTTAATCCACTCCATGTGGACCGGTCCTGACGATCCATGGTGCAGTTGCGGATGTTCCTGGGGCTCGGGCTAGAGCGTCTCGAATTTGCCTTGGAAATCCAACTTCCAATATGTGACATTTGAGGTTTTGAATTTAGAGCCTAGTATTGGTGACATGGTATATGGTATCCATACCGTCTAGGATTGATACATTTATATTTGAAGTTGTTTTATACACTATGCACTTATAATAGTATCAAATGATTTGTTTTAACGTACCAAGCATGTTTGGCTATTATAAGGGAAAACCCTATCCCCCGGTTTGCGTTGCATTGTGTGATAGGACCTGGGTCTTATAATAGCTTCATTTTTCCAAAAAGCATTACGTTGTTTTGTTATATGCACTGGTATTCTTGGGAGGAAACCCGTTCCGTGTCATACGGCGTGGTCCCTTGATATATCTGATTTAAAGTAAAGTTTTAAATAACTGTTTTAGTTCTCACACCAGTCACATGACTGACCTGGAGTTTATTGTTTTAACCTAAACTCTGGGTGCCCCTATTTTCCACTCGGGCAGCTTGTAGTTTTAGTTTTGCAGTTTTATATTCACAGGATCCTAGTTTACAGCTAGAATGATATTCGGAAAGCTCTGCATCCGTATATCCCTTTCAGTTGTATTTTGTATTATTTTCCGCTGCATTGTAACTTGTAAATCTCTGATATTTAGTAAATGTGTAATGTTTATACATACTCTCTATATTCTTGTATTCTAATGTAAATTGTTTTAATAAGCAATGAAATATTCTTTTGTTTGTGTTCTGATTCGTCTTGTCCTCAAAGCAATCCGGGCACTTCCTTTACAAGGAAGTTTGGGTCGTCTCAGTTTGGTATCAGAGCCCTGGTTTGCAGAGCTCGAGAACAAGGCATATTAGAACCATACGAAAAAATTCATCAGAGATTGGATTAGTAATATCCAATAAGAATGACTCGTTAGAGATGGGATCAGTAGTATCCTAGAACGAGTGTGAAGAGTATATTTTTAAAATGAAAACGAATTTTGTTTTGAAAATTTAAACCTTATTCAATGTATTTGAATATTTATTTGTATTGAATTTGGACAATCCAATGTATAAAGATTTTGCATATATGTCTGATCCACAGGTATTTGAAGTTTTAATATACTGGATAGATATAGAATCACACTCTAGTCGCCCGAAGATGACACAGATGATAGCAGCTGCATCATCAGTGGATATATGTTCGAGTTTCGAAAGTGGGATTTCTATATGTTTCCAATTGACTGGTGTGAGAACCAAAACTAGATGGGGCTATTGTTGTGATTTGTATCAAAAACATGATTTTCTCTACGTATATCAAAGTATGAATATGTAAATTTATCAACTAATTTGATTGATGTTTGTGTTGCATGATTATTCATTAAACCGACATGTGAATGAAAGGTGAATTAGGCTAAAATGATCAAATTTTGAACTGACTTGAAAATTGTTTGAAATTGCATGCATATACATGTGTATCCATTAAACATGTCATTGCAAAGAGGCTAGAGCAGAAGAATAAAATTGTTTGCCCGACAAATAGGCACATGTTTACTAATTTCTTGGGATTGGATGATTTTATGAGCCGATTGGCTTTTTCTTTTTGAGACGAGAAGGCTTGTATGGCGATTTCGGGATTTTACCGGTGCTCCTGTGCCGGGGAGGTTATGGCGAAAATTTTCAAAAATTTAGGGTGTTAGCCAAATTTTTGAAAAATTTGAAAAGTTCTTAGAAACTGAAAAGTTGAAGAACTTAATCCATAATGAAAATAATGAGTGTCGAGTTGGTTTGTAAAACAACTTTCAGCTCCGTTCCTTTTCGAGGACGAAAAGATTTTAAATGGGGAAGATTGTAACAATCTGGAAAATCTGAACCAATTTAAAATTTTTATTTTGGCAATTTTAATGAATTTTGAATATTTAAAATGATTTATTTTAAATAATAACGACGATAAATTTATTTTGAATAGAATTAGAATGTATATATTTCTATGAATCGACGTTAAAATATAAATACTTATTTTTAATTAAAAAGGGAATTTAAAATGGCGCGGTAGTTTGGAAATTTGATTTCAAATTTCAAATAAATGAACAAATTTCAAAATAAGCCGGATTTTGGCGAAACCAAAAATATTAGAATCTATTTGAGAATTTCTTTCCAACGAATTCGAAAAATTGAAATTTCATAGCGGGAATCAAAAGTTATACCCAGTTGAAATTTCAGAATAGTCGCTATGGAAAATATAGCCCTTAAAAATAGCCATCTTACAAACGACCTCTGTTTTCGATGAAACCACTTTTTTTGGATCTGGGATGTCCAGTTATCGCTAGATTCCAAAATTCATAATTTTCTGAATCAATACGTGAGCGTGGCAAAAGAAAACGTGTTTTAACAGTTTCGGTCAATTTGGATTGACCAGAAAATGACCATTTTTCAAACAGTCTTCAAATTTGACGAAATTAGTTTTGTTAGGACCGTATCATCAATACGGAGCTAGAAATAATTTTTTTGTAATTTTTAGGGTCCGTATGTGACCCAAGTAAATTGAAACGTATGTTTAAAATTCAATATAATGATTTAAATGTTAATTTAAATGGAAACTGATCGAAACAACGGAATTGGCTTACGAAACATATTCCATTGTGTTCGGAATGAGGGTAATTAGCTAAGGGCGACAGTTGTTTCATTCGGTTTGGAATTAGATTGTAAAGTGACTTTATAGAATATAAATTAATTAAATAAACAATTGTATAATATAACCCCTCATATATCTTCTCCCCCCCCAAATCAGAAGTCAAACCCAAAAAAAAGGAACCAGATCTGGTTTCTCGTCAGCCCCCTTTTTTGTCCGCCGCGCCGCACGTAAGGGACTGCCACCACCCATCGCGATCGCCTCCCCTCCATCTCCAGTGAACCTCGTTTCCCCCCTCCACCCTCTCGCGCAGCACCCAACCGCGAGACTCTAACCACCGCCAGCCAATGCAGACTGCCGTGGGGCCGCCTTAGACCGCCGACCACCTGAGCGACGCCAACTGCGACCACCGCACCCACCCGCGAGCACACCCCCCTCCAGTCGACGTGCAGACCAACGGTGAGTTACTTATTCCGGATTTTATTTTTTATTTTATTTTCTAGTAAAAATATATACTAGGATGCAGACGGTGCTTAGCAACACCCGATACCCATCGTCCCCAGACCATGGACGAATTGTATGCTTGTTAGTTTGTGTGGTAAAAATTGATTGTGTGATGTGGAATGGAATAAAATATTTTATAGTTAAAAATATTTTGAAGTTAAAAATATATTTTTAACGTGTATATGAATAAATAAATATTTATAAATAAATCGAACGATTTGTTTATGTACACACATTTCACTGATATGGATTGGGACGATAAATTTTACACATCGCCCAACTGCACAAATAAAATTCAATATTTGTTGATTGAAACCCCATAAGTGTATTAGGATGATATATGACATACACTAGTGCCGATAATTAACTGTATGTCGATCAATTAATTGACAGGATGTATAAGCATTGAATATTTATATTTAATGCTTATACAGTGTAGAATGCACTCTGGATGATGGTTGAATGTGTTTGATTGTTGTTGTGTACATGCGTTGCATGAAATCCATGTAATCAAATTATATGGTAATTGACTGTTTCTGATTCCAGTTCAGAAAGAATAAATATTTTGAAATAACGATTATCTTAAAATAATGAATATTTTAAAATAATATTCAGTAAAAGATCAAAATCTGATTTTGATGTCCAATTTGGGATGGACACGAAAATATATATGAATATATAAAGCCGTGTTGATTAGAATAACGCCATTTTGACATGAGCGATATTTATATTGATTTTATTCATTTCTACAATGAATATAGAAAAAGAATTGATTTCAAAATCTAATATTTTGGAAATATTATCATTTATATCGGTGATATGGAATATTCAATTTTGATTAGAAATTGAATATGAAGTGGAAATCATTTTGAAAACGAATTTAAAACGATTTATAAAATACGTTTTAAAAAGGAAATCGATGAAATATATATGATATATATTATATATATAATATAATGGCCTGAATAATAAGCGCCATGCTGCGGCCGTTCGCGAATTTCGACCATTGACTTCAAACGGACATTACGGGAGATCCGACCATCGGATTCTCCTAAAACCGGAACCGTTGGGTTCGTATCGAAAAGAGATTTCTAATGAATATTAGAGATTTGAAATCTAACGGTTGGATTTGGAATTATGTCCAAATCAAATTTGAAAAAGGTCGTTGTAAGTGCAGTTCGATGGCCGTTTATGGAAATCGGCTGTACTGTCCTTGTTAAAATTATTAAATATATCGATAATTAGTGTAAAATCATAAGAAATGATTTGGAAAGAAGTAGGATGAAAAATTCCATATTTGAAAAGATAAAAATAGATTTTTATCGAAATGAACTAGTTTTGAATTAGAATAGTAAATCCAATATTTTTGAAATAAGTAAATTGGATTTGAGCTGGTTTTAAAAATAACCAGGATTTCCAATATATGAATTGGAATGGATTTGAATCGAAATTATGCTCGAAATATTTCAATATTGGATTTTGTGATTATACGGAGATTGTGGAGGAATTTGGAAGATATATATATCATTATTCCAATACGATATTTGTTGGTTTCAGAATTTGATATTGAATATAAGCCAATATATTTTCTATTCAGAGCCTTGTATTCAATATAAAATTGGATTTTGGGTTCATCATGAATGGTATCTTTAATAATACTATTCTCGAACCGAATGGAGTTAAGAAAATTAGAAACTGACTTGAGATTAGTTGAGTTGAATGGTTTCCTGGGTATTGATCTGATGTTGGTTTCAGCCTTCGGGGTTAATACTTAGGAGATTGTTCTCTTACTAATTTATGGCTAGAGGCTAATGTGAATTAGGTTTATTGTGAACTTTGTTTTTAACGACATTCGTTCTTTAACCCGATTTACAGTGAAATGTGATTTGGGATTTATAAATCTTTTTTATTTAGATTTAACAGGAGTTTTCCCAAGATAACGTTTTCCAATTTAATATATTAAATTGGAATTGAATGGAATTCGATTTGATAATAATCTAAGTGAACTTTTGTGGAGGAAGACTGTTAATACATATGGAATTTAGGAGGCGTTGCCGTCATTCCATTTATATTATTGGTCGGATATGGAAATTAATATCGATTACATATTGTTTTGTTTTTCCGTGAGGATTCCATAATTAATGGAATGTGATTTGGGTTGTCGTGATTGGTATCTTTAATAATATTGTTCTTAAACCCAATGTAGTTAATAAAATCAGAAACTAACTGGAGATTAGTTAAGTTGAATGGTTTCCTGAGTATTGATCTGATGTTGGTTTCAGCCTTCGGGGTTAATACTTAGGGAACTGTTCACTTTCTAATTTACGGTTAAAGGCCGATGTAATGTAATGTAATGTGACTTTGGGTTTATCGTGAATCGTACTTTAAATGACATTGGTTCTTTAACCCAGTTAAAGACAAGATATGATTTCTGTAATGACCCGGATTTTTGGTCGATTAATTTTGAATATTTAATATGGATTTAAATATTGAGTTGACAATATAAATCGATATTTATATTGAGTTATCGATTAAATAATTGATTTCGATTTAATATCGAATATATTAAATTATCGTAATATGAATAGAAATTCAATTCGAGATTTAAAACTGATTTGAAAACAGTTCAGATGATCAATAAAAACTTTTGTTTGAATTTGAATAATAATATTAAATTATTATCGAAGAATTTGAATGGTTTGAAATTTAATTTATATCAATTTAAATTAATATCTGTTCCGGATGATCGAACTGGACTTCGATACTTATCCTAGTGGGTTCAAAATAGTGGTTTTACCCTAGAATGGACAGTTGTTGGGTTCAGAAAGTTGTTCAGCATCATGGGTATTTAATTTAAAGGATACCGGTTCAATTCAAAGGAAAATAAATAAATAAAATCACTGGTCCCTTATTAAACCCCATACCCCCTTTCTCCTCCACAAACATAAACAACCGTGGCTTCTTGTTCCCCCACAAACATAAACAACTCGTGGCTCCTTGTTTTTCCATCCGTTCCTTTATATAATCGCAAAACCCATCGTTCATTTCATTTTGGGTTTCTCTGCAAGAATCAATGAAATATAACAATCCTCAAAACAATATCAAGCATTAGCAATAAAAAGAGTGCTAGTTCTTTTACTTGCTCAAATCGAATGAAAACCCTTTTTCCTCAATCAAAAATCGAGCGTGGATCTTCTGAAGCTCGAACACCACGCTCACGATAACAACAGGCAGAAAGAAGAGTGTAGGCTTCGAAATCACGATAGAGTTGGATTGTTGACAGTAAGGCGAAGCGACAATGGATTTCAGGGAAAAAGTCGCGATCAATACTGGTTCACGATGACGCAAGGGTGGTGAGTTGTGATCTGATTTTGCGTTGAACTAGAGTGGTGTGGTTCGGTGGTTGGGTGACTGGGTTTAATTCACTTATGATGTATTTGTTGAAACAGTGAGTGGTTGATGTAGTTCAACGTAGGGGTAATTAAGGAAACGACCTGATATTTTTGGGCAGGAGAATTCATTGATGGTGGTCTCGGATGTAATCATGTTGAAGGAAGTTTGGTGGATTGAAGCTCGCGGCTTTGGTGACTTTAAGGTAGAAATGGTTTGGGATCAGTTGAGTTAAAATCTGTCCTGGTTATATTCAAATGAAAAAAAAGAGAGTAAAGGCAGGAATCAAAAGAAGGTGAATCTTTAACTGAATTAGATTTATGTTTTTTTAGTACTCAGGAAACCAAATAGTTAATTTATTTACTTGATGACAGTTAATTTAATTCAATCATGTAAGAACTTAAGGTAATTTTCATTTAATTGGTAATTTAGTTCTTTTTATTTTTGTTTAAATTGGAATTAGTTTGTATAAATAGGAAAAACTAGTAAAAGAAAATTAGTTTATATACAAGAAAATTAGTTAGTAAATAAATAAATTTTTAGACTAACGTTTAAGAAATAAATTTAGAATTTGTTCACATGGGTAATCAGTTTAATTAAATTCGTATAAATTCGATAATCGAATTTTTTTTACATTGGAAAACAGACGATTGGAGAAAACACTGTGAAATCTATATAATATGCTTCAATGGCTACCCAGCGCGAATAAAAATCACGATGAGTAAATCTCACTCACCTGTTATTTATAATTATTTTTATTCATTAAAAATAATTGTTGTTTCTTGTTTTGAATGTTGTGTGGTTGATTTAAATATATTAGTTATTTAGGGTTGACTATTATATATATATATATATATATATATATATATATATATATATATATATATTGGGTTGATGGTTGGATTGATTCCCACAGTCTCATTAGCGGATGCCCGCAGTTTCATAGCGGATGATTTCCCTATGTGCCCCCACAAATATATATTAGTGGATGACCTTCATACCGCGATATCCTGCCTCGAAGCAGGATAGGTATTACTATGTAGACTAACGTTTGTGGATGCAGGAAAACAGATTGGAGGAATCCAACTGGATACCTCAAAAATATATTATCTGTTTGTTTATTTCTTTGCATATATACTGTAACAACCCGCAAATTCTGAACCAATTTAAAATTTTTATTTTAGAAAATTTTAATGAATTTTGGGAATATAAAGTGATTTATTTTAAATAATAATGGCTAGAATTTATTTTAAACGAAGTTAGAACGAATAAATTTAATTTAAATATAAAAGGAGTTAGAAATGGCGCGGTAGTTTGAAAATTTGATTTTGAACTTTAACTGAATGCACAGGATTCAGAATAAATCAGAATTGAGTGAAACCAGAAATATTTAAATCTGTTTAACCATATCTTTCTAACAAATCTGAAAAATTGAAATTTCATAGCAGAAATCAAAAGTTATGGCCAATTCCATTTTTAGAAAGATCGCTGTAGAATTTATATATATGGCCCAAAAGGCTACTTTTCACATATGAAGGAATTTGGACTCGAAACCACTTCCATTGAGTTCGGAATGACGTTTCTGCATTGAAAAACAGTAAACACTTATATATTTTGAGTTTCGGAAATTATTTGTTTAAAAATGTATTTTTAATATTAAATATATTAGCCTTGAAAATAGTCATTTTTCAAACGACCTCCATTTTCGACGAAACCACTTTCATTGGAACCAGAATGTCGGATTATTGCTAGGTTTCAATTTTTAGAATTTTTCGATTTAATATGTGAGCGTGGCGAAGGAAAATGTGTTTGGTCGATTACAGTCAAATTTAATCGACTGAAAAATAGACATTTTTCAAACAGTGTCAGAATTCGACGAAATTAATTTTGTTAGCACCGTATCATCATAACATAGACAAATATATTTTTTCTGGATTTTTCTGAGTCCTTTTGTGGCCTCGGTGAATTTATTTATGCAGACGAATTAAATTAATAAAGGAATTAAATATTAAATTAAATAACACATGCCACAGACAGCCGTTTGGCCTGACGGGACCTATCCCATTGGGTCCGAAATATGGGCTATTAGCTAGGGTCAACTTTGTTTGGACTGGAATCAGCACGGTTTGAAAGATTTGGATTTATTTGTAAAAATACACAAAAATCAATATAAAAATAGGAAAAACCCTAAAATCTAAAACACTATTCACTATCTCCTTCGTGGCCGCCGCGCCCCCTTGAATCAATGGCCGAATCTTTCTTCCCTTAAGTTCTCCCTCTCCTCCAAGAATTAGACCACATATTCTACACCATTTCAAAGCCCTTGATCTCCTCCACGATTCCATACCATCTGATCGCCCTCTGAAGCCACCATCACCGAACCACCCAAACGCGCCGCATATAGTCGCCGTGGGGCCCCCTAGCCACGACCGAGCTTGGCAAAACACCCCCCTCGTGCACCTCTCCGAGCTCCCCAGCCTGACATCCTCCGATTGGCTCCTCAACGCTTGTAGTGGCCGCAATCATGAACCCTAGTATTGAACATTAGGAAGAGGTGTCGGCCTGTAGTGTCTGATAGGGAAGAAAGGTTATTGAAGCGACCCGAACTTCCCCGGTCTCCGAAGAGAAGAGAAAGAACGAATTACTGTGAGGACAGGACAAATCAGAACGCAGACGCGAGAACATTTCATTGTATATTACAACAATTCCATCAGAATACAAGAATATACAGAGTATAAATGAATAAATATTACACAGAAATAACAGAGATTTAAATTACATTTAAATACATCATAGCGGAAATAATACAAAACACAACTAGAAGGAGATATATGGATACAAAGCTTTCCGGATATCGTTCCAGCTGTAAACCAGGATCCTGTGAATATAAATCTGCAAAACCAAAACTATTAGCTGCCCATGTCAAAATAAGGGCACCCAGAGTTTAGGTTAAAACAATAAACTCCAGGTCAGTCATGGGACTGGTGTGAGAACTAAAACAGTTATTAATCTTTATTTTAAAGTTCGGTAAATCAAGGGACCACGCCGTATAACACGGAACGGGTTTCCTCCGAAGAATACCAGTGCATATATGTAACAACCCGGATTTTTACAATATGCTAAGACGAGAATCAAGGCAGAAGTTAATTTTAAAATGTGAATTAAGGGAAACGGGCTACGCCATTGCATTCGTCTCGGAAAAATACGCGAAATAGAGTCCGAGTTTTCGGAAATCGGAGTCCGTATGACCAAGTTATGGCCCGTCAAAGTTTTCAGAAAATTTCAAGTTCAAAAACAGTTCAAATTTGAATTCAGATTTCAAATTCAGCCAAGCAGAAGGGGCGGGAAAAATTCCCGCCACCCCCAAGTCGACTGGGGAGTCGACACACCCCAGGTTGTATCGACTGCCCAGTCGACACCCCTGTCGACTTGGGTGGTCGGCCAGTTGGCCTGGGTGTGCCTGACTTGTTCCTCAAAACATGCTTTTGGGTCTGGTCTATTAGCCTGTGACGGGTTTTGAGGGTTCAGATCTATCCTAGGGTTAATCTAAGGGCCTAAACTACTCCTAATCTCTATAAAAACACCCTAGGACCTAACCTAAATCACTAAAAATCAATCCTACAACTAAGTGCTGCCAAAATCTATCTTGATCATGGCCTCCATCTCCAACTCGAAGGGCTTATGCATTCAAATCGGGTTCAAATCAAAAGGTGCTAGCTTGCTACATCAAATCAAGGGAGTGGATCAACGTTGCTAGGCCAATTTCATAACGATTCTTCAACAAAGGAGCCACCTTTCTTCGTCAAGACGATGCATGATCCTTCCCTAAGCCTCGCTATGTAAGTTCTAGCTACTTGTAGATTCTAACGGTGGTTCTAATGTGACATGGAACAAAATGCGATGAAACATAAGTATGCTAGCCTATGTGAACCTAACTTTGCCCCTTTTCTAAGATCTATGACCTTGGGCTAAGTTTTAGCGACTTAATCATGCCACTCATGTTATGCTTAACCTAGTTTATCTTGCAAGTTTGAATCTTTATCTATGGAATACTAGCATGAACCTTTGGGAACCATTTGACTTGTGAAACATTGGCAAAGATTTGACTTTGGGGCTTATGCATGTAAATGAACCCAAACCCCTTATGTTATCATGCATGTTTGTGGCCAAATCCCCTTATGATACTATGCATGCTTGTGGCCAAATTCCCTTATGATACTATGCATGTTTGTGGCCAAAAACCCCTTATGATGCTATGCATATTTTGAGGCCAAACCCACTTATGATACCATGCATATTTGTGGCCAACCCCTTTTTTGGCATCGTGCATGTTTTGAGGCCAATATGTAGCATAGTATCCTTACTATGTTGACTCGCTTTTACTTGGGTTGGAAACACGATTTGGGGTAGGATAGACGAGCGTGATTATGACATGATAATATGACACTCATGATACATCTAAATGGGGACATGACATGTGGGGTAAACATGGGACTTGAAACTAGACACGTATGGGTTGTAAGTCTAATATGACACTAGACCAAACATGAAAGTGGCCAACTCGAGGTTGGGTTGAGTTTGTAGCATAAATCTACCCGGACCCGCCCGGCTTAACTAGTGGCTACAAACAATAGGACCCAATGTGAGTAGTTGGTCACATAGCACTTAAAACCCGAGGTTAGACTAGGTTGTGGTATAAATCTACCCGGACCCGCCCGGCTTAACTAGTAACCACAACAAAGTCTAATGTGAGAGGTTGGGGTGCATTAGTCTAATTAATGCCACATGAAAAGGTTAAGTAATTTTGACTAATGACACTTAACCGATATGACACGAATGGGTAGGTTAAGTGAAACCGGACTTGATTTCTTAACGACACTTAACCAAACAAGACAATTAGGGGATGGGGTTAACTAATCTATACTTAACTAATCTAAACACGGTAATTAGATGGGGTTAACTAATCTATACTTAACTAATCTAAACACGGTAATTAGATGGGGTTAAGTAACCTACACTTAACTAATCTAAACGCGGCAATTAGATGAGGTTAAGTAACTTACACTTAACCAATCTAAACACGGTAATTCAATGGGGTTAAAGTTAAACACTTAACCAATCTAAACTTGGTAATTCAATGAGGTTAAGTGACTTATACTTAACCAATTATACATGATGATTTGATGAGGTTAAGCAACCATACTTAACCAATCTAATATGAGAACTTGATAGGGTTAAGTCACAAGACCGTTTAAATATACTTAACCATCGTAATACGATTAGTGGATGGGGTTGAACTAACCCACACTTAACCAATCCGACTCGATATTCTGATGGGGTTAAGATAATCTATGCTTAACCAATCTAACACGATAATCTGATAGGGTCAAGACAAAATAATACTTAACCAATTTGACTTGATAATTGAATAGGGTTAAGTCATGAGCTTCTTGGTATACTTAACCAACTTGTAGGGCTAAGTCTTGGGCTTAAATACTTATCCAATCTTGACATGATTCGTAGGCGGGTTAAGTCATGAACTGGAATGACAGCACTTAACCCATTTGATTAAAACCCTAGTTCAGGGGACTAGGTGGAAAATCATAGTTAACAAGGATAACGGGAAGAGAAGCTAAGTGGTAAACCTTAGTTAAGGATAACTAAGTAATAATTCTCAGTCAAGGAAGTTGGACCAGTCCTAAATAGATGAGTAACCCGATTCGGTAGGTCGTCGCTTCAGCAAATATACGAGGTGGAGCAATATCTGATTTAGATAAAGGCTCCAACGAACTGGGTGACGAAGCAGTAGCTTCGGGGAAACGTGAGGATACTCTTGGTATCCCTCTGTGAGGTTGCAGATGGTCCATGAAACCAGGGCTCACAGAGGTTAAGGTCTGCGGTAGGAGAACCAAGGGTATGCCTTGGTTGTTGTGCGAGCAACCTAAAGACTGGGGTGGATTAGCGTGGGGTCGGCGATATTTTCACGGTAGCCCTAGATAGCACATTCGTCGGCTACCTACCATCTTTAGTCAATCGTGTACGTACGGAAAGGAAGAGAACACCCAACAAACCATACTTGCTATCTAGGTATGGGTGAGGTTGGCCGTCCGGAAAGAGGGCATCGATGGATGTAGTATAGTTCTCATACATGACTTTTCTTGTTTTGCCTTTCAGCAGTTGAGGGAGGGGTCACGTGGGACCATAGCCACGAATACAAAAACAGACCTTGATATCTGCATTGGCAGATGACTTAAAACTCCCGACCGAGTTCCGTATTTCTTGATTTGCCCTGGCACGGAACTCGGAGGGCACATTGAGATACATGTGCGTCTAGACATGGAAAACGATTCACGATTCATACGTTGGAGAAAAGGGCGCGGTTGACGGGTAGCATAATCCCTAGCAGCCCTAGGTGGCTAAAACCCAAACCGAGACACGAAAACGTTCATTAGGTTGCATAATCCCTAGCGGTCCTAAGTGGCATAAACCCTAGGTGAACACGCGATGGTTCATGGTAAGAAAACATAACCAGACCAAGGGCAGCAGTCCAAAACAACTTCAAGGATAAAATGGTACTACGTTGAGATGGTATAGATTTACATGGGAAGCTGTACGGCCTACGGCAAAGGACTGAACTTATACATGGAAAGAAACATACGAGTTGGGAAAACCTACATATGCTATATATTTGGTTGACATGGACCATTACACGACATTGGGCAAGGGATATTCATAGTTAACACATGACGCGGGTTGGGATACTAGTACGAGAGGTGCAGAGCAAATATACATAATAAACATCGTGGGATGATATAGTATACTTGATAGGAACCTGACGATGTGATGCCTTGATTTATCTTGACACCGTAGTTTATCATGATACCTTAGTTTATCTTGCCACAGTAGTTCATCCAGCTATCTTGGTTTAGCTTGTCTATCTTGTTGTCATCCTTATGTTTACTTTCAGTTTATGCATGTCATGTTACCTTTACCTGTTTTTATACTGGAAGTAGATAGAACTTACCAGTCTTTATGACTGACCCCGTTTTCTTTCGCCTCTTTGTCTTCCGTTCCCTCCCCCCCCCCCCAGGTTTTCAGGGAGGAAATGATGTTGTTTAGTTCGGACCTCTTATGCTTGAAGGTCATCATGTATAGCTTGGTCTTCTCTTGGCTATGGCTGCTTCACCGCTTTATTTTGGGGGAATAATTTATGAAAAGGTTTTATGCTTCTTTACTATTGCAAGACAGGTTTTGATGTGTTCTGATGTAAAAGGCTTTAGACCTTATTTTATAAGGAAATGAAATTTGTTTTACTTCTGCTGTTTTATATATGTTCTGTCTTGTAATATTTCTGTGCATGTTTACCTCGATAATGCTTCACCAAACCTAGTGCATTCCCCTTGCGAGTGACCCTAGCGGAGGTGGGGTGTTACAATATAACAACAACGTAATGCTAAATAAAGAAAAATGAAGCTATTATAAGACCTAGGTCCTATCACACAATGCAACACAAGCCGGGGGATAGGGTTTTCCCTTATAATAGCCAAACATGCTTAGTACGTTTAAAACGAATCATTTGATACTATTATAAGTGCATGGTGTATAAAACAACTTCAAATCATAAATATCAATCATAGGCGGTATGGGTAACATATATCATGTCACCAATACTAGGCTCTACAAATAAAACCGCAAATGTCACGTATTTGGAAGTTGGGTTTCCATCTGTGAACCGAGGCAAAAGATAGTCCTCAACCAATTCGAGACTGTCTAGCCCGAGCCTCAGGAACAGCCGCAACTGCCCCTTGGAGCGATAGGGCCGGTCCATTGATGTGGATTAAAATACCTGAACACTGCGTTTCCCTGCCCTTTGGGGCGTAAGTGAGCCAACGAATGGCTCCATCAGACCCGGATCGTCCGATCTAACTGAGGCGCCTCGCAACAGCAACAACCGCATAAGTCAAACTCGTCAGGGCGTGTAAAACCACTGACGCCACTTTTAGCTAGAAAAAAACGCATGCCCTCCCTGAGGTCCTCTCCCGTTTCTGGTTCACAACCGCGGTGTGACGCTCGCGAATTCACGTTACACAAAGCTATGCCACACAGGCCGTGCTTTGATCACCAACCACAAGACTTTGCTTTTCAACAGAAGCCTTGATCATATTGCCACTTAGGCATGCCACACAGGCAATTCACTCCATGCGTTTGATATCCATCGATATATAACCCCTGAGCTCGTACGTCTCAGAGAAGGGCGTTAAGCAAGAGAATAAATTCTCCGCCTCCAAACAGATATATATTTAATAGAAATCAATCACATAGACTAAAATCCAATGTCAGACACACAGTCCATTTACAAGTTCGTTCTGGGTCTGAACGAAACCAGAGGCACCTAGCACCCCGCATATCCATCGATCTCCAAGTACGTCTGGACGATCACCAACTGTTTCCATCTTCTTGGGTGTACGGCCCAATCAAGATCATCAGTAATTATCCAAACGACGTGAAGACCTCCGGTCTTCAACCACCGTCTTCATCTTCGACACCACGTCGAATTAGTTATTTAGAATGGGATAAACCAGGTCTTTCTGAATAACTCGCGTATATAATAAACACGTGTTACACAAACACAACATACGCCTCATTCCAATTCAGAATATTCTTTTATTCAAATATTCTTAAACTTTGGGAAAGGTTCCCATTAATTTTATCAAAGATAAATTCTTTAAATTTATTCTTTAATCTTCTTTTGAATATCAATTCAAACTAGTCGGGATTAGCGAACCACACCGAAGTAATTATTTATTTTATTTCCCAACCCCAACCTATTTATCCCATGAAGTAAAACTAGTAATACTTCATACCTAACACCACGGTGTTATCGGTAAATTCAATTACCATTTCACGTTCAAATCTAATTAAAGATTTAACTATCGTCTGGAGTAAAACTGGTGATACTCCATTCTCGACCTTTTCAATCTAATTAAGGATTCATTAAAACTCCACTTAGTTTTAATCTTTGACTGGGTTAAAGAATCAGTGTCATTTTAAAACACGGTTCACGATAAACCCAAAATCACATTCCATTAATTATCGGGTTAAAGAACAAGTGTTATTTAAAACTCTGTTCTCGATAAACCCAAAAATCGATACCAATTCAATTCCAATTAAATATTATTTAATTGGTACACTTCATTAAATCTAAATAAAAAGATTTAATCTTTTCTCAACTGGGTTCAAGAACAGTGTTAATAATGACCATTCACGACAAACCCAAATCACATTTGATATTAAATACAAGGCTCTGAACAGAAAATATATCGGCTTATATTCAATACCAAATTCTATGACCAACAAATATCGTATTGGAAATAGCGATATATAAATATCTTTCAAATTACCATAACAATATCTGTATAATCACGAAATCCAACATCGAAATAATCCAAAGACAATTTCGATTCAAATCCATTCCAATTCAATTATTGGAAATTCTGGTTACTTTTAAAACCCTTTTCAAATTCAATTTATTTACTTTAAAAATAAATAAATTACTATTCTAGTTCAAAACTAGTTCATTTCGATAAAAATTTATTTTTATCTTTTCAAATATGGAGTTTTTCATCCCAATTCTTCACAAATCATTTCTTATGATTTTACACAAATTATTACTATTTTTAATAATTTTATCAAGGCCCGTACAGTCGATTCCCATCAATGGCCATCGAACTGCACTTACAGCGACCTTTTCCAAAGTTGATTTGGACGTAACTCCAAATCCAACCGTTAGATTTCAAATTTCTAATATTCATCAGAAAACTCTTTTCGATACGAACCCAATGGTTCCGGTTTTAGGAGAATCCGACGGTCGGATCTCCCGCAATATCCGTTCGAAGTCAATGGTCGAAATTCGCGAACTGCCGCGGCGCGGCGCGTTCTATTCAGGCCATTATATTATATATATAATATATACTTCGTCGATTTTCCTTCAAAACGTGCTTTATAAATCATTTTAAATTCATTTTCAAAACTGTTTCAATTTCATATTCAATTTTAAATCAAAATTGAATATTCCAATATAAATTCATTTTAAATTCATTTCAAATCGATTTCAATTCAATTAATTTCTAATTCAATTTCAGTTCATTTCAATTCGATTCAATTTCAATTTGAATCTATTTATACTCAATTTCAATTCGAATTCATTTATATTCAATTTCAATTCGAATTCATTTCTATTCAATTTCAATTCGAATTCATTTCTATTCAATTTAATTCGAATTTCAATTCTTTTCAAAATATCAGATTTTGAAATCACTTTCGATATTCATTATAAAATGAATAAAATCGATATAAATATCGTTCACGTCAAAATGGCGTCAATCTAATCAACACGGCATCATATATTTTCTGTTTTCAAATATTCTATTTCAAATATTTCTTTTTCAAAAATTTCTATTTCAAAACTGGAATGAGGCCCAATCAATTACCATATAATTTTAGTTATATGGATTTTCTACAACACATGTATACAATAACAACGATGAATAATCAACCATCATCCAAAGTGCATTCTACACTGTATAAGCATAAAATATAAATATTTAACGCTCATAATAGTCTGTCAATCAATCGATCGACATATAACTAACTATTGGGATTAGTGTATGTCATATATCATCCCAATACCCGTGTGGGGTTTTCAAACAATCAAACACAGATTTTATTTGTGCAGTTGGACGATGTGTAAAATTTGTCATCCCAATCAATATCAATCAAATGTGTGTGTATAAACAAATTGTCCGATTTGTTTAATTTTATTTCCTTTCATATACATGTTAAAAATTCTATTTTTAACTATAAAATATTTTTAACTATATAAATATTTTATTTCATTTCACATCACATCACACAATCAACTACACATCAAAATCAAACAACCAAGCATACAAGCCGTCCATGGTCTGTGGACGACGGGTGTCGGGTGCTACTAAACACCGTCTGCATCCTAGTATATATTATTAACTAGAAAACAAATTTAAAAGGTGAGAAGTTCTCACTGATTAGCTAATCCAATCCCACGACTCTTCTTATGTAGAAATCTTCGTCGTTCATGCCTTTTGTCACTTTCGCTGCCCGTAGTCACTACATATATAAAAATCGAACTTTTACTTCGCTATTCAATATATAAAAATCAAATTTTTTACTTCGCTATTCAATATATAAAAATCAAATTTTTACTTCGCTATTCAATATATAAAAATCAAATTTTTACTTCGCTATTCAATATATAAAAATAAATTTTTTACTTCGCTATTCAATATATAAAAATCAAAATTTTTTATTTCAAAACTCTATCCTTTTTTTTATTTCAAAACTCTATTATATATATATAAAAGAATCTAAACTTTGCTTTGATTTTCATATATATAGAAATAAATGAAATTTAAATAATGTGAATCCTATAAAAACTGAAAATTAAAATAAAATAAACTCACTATATATTTCCAAAGGGGGTGGAGCTCGTTGGATCGAAAAGGGGAGGGGTGCCATCATCTGAGGTCGGCGCAGGGGTTCGAGGGCTTGGGGGGAGGCGGCGGCTGTGGGTTGTGGGTGGCGGCGGGTTCGATTGGGGTCTCGATTGGGGCCAGGCTTCGAGGGGGAAGGGGTCGCACGTGCGAGGAGGGGGTGCGTCGGGTCTTGGAGCGAGGGAGGGGGATGGTGGTCGCGCCTGTGGCGCGGTGACGATGAGATCGAGGGGGGAGCCGATTTACTTTTTTTTTAAATCTGATATCTAATTTAATGAAGAACGGGGGGGGGGGGGGGGGGGGGAGGGGCAGAGGAGTCTAAGGAGGAGAGAGAGAAAATATTTATTTATTTTTAAATTTCAAAAAGTAACTTTTATTTTTGACCTCTAAACGAGGCCCACCGCCTGTCATCCATAGCTAATTACCCCCATTCCGAACACAATGGGATATGTACCACAAGCTGATTCGACCGTTTCGATCAGTTTTCGTTAAAATCAACATATAACTCTATATATGGAATTTGAACGCGCATTTCAATTCACTGGGGTCACATACTAACTCGAAAAATTCCCGAAAAATATTTTGTAGCTTTGTATTTTTGATACGGTCCTAACAAAACTAATTTCGTCAAATTCTGAGACCGTTTGAAAAATGGTCATTTTCCAGTCGATTAAAATCAACTAAAACTGGTCAAACGCGTTTTCCTTTGCCACGCTCACATATTGGTTCGAAAAATTATGAAATTTGAAACATAGCAATAATTTGACATCGCGGATCCAACAAAAGTGGTTTCGTCGAAATCCGAGGTCGTTTGCAAAATTTCCATTTTTAAGGGCCAGAATTCCATAGCGACTATTCTGAATTTTCAACTGGACATATCTTTTGATTCCCGCTATGAAATTTTGATTTCTCGGATTCATTGGAAAGATATTCTCAATTAGATTCCATTTTTTTTTGGTTTCACTAAAATCCGGTTTATTTTGCACCCGGTACATTCATTTGAAGTTTGAAATCGAATTATCGAACTACCGCGCCATTTTCAATTCCTTTTATAATTTAAAATAAATATTTATATTCTAACGACGAACTATATAAATATATCCGTTTGAATTCTATTCAAAATAAATTTCTCGTCGATATTATTTAAAATAATTCATTTTAAATATTCAAAATTCACTAAAATTGCCAAAATTTTAAATTGGCCCAGATTTTCGGGTTATTACAGTTATTTACTTTATTAATTAATTAATTAATTAATTTTAATTGTTTTAAAACTTCAATTTATCATATCTAACTCGTTTCAATTCGAAATTCGATGATTTCAGCGGCATTGTAATTGTGTGACTGAGATCTACGCATCTAAACTGACGGGAGTTGATTCTAAACAGTTTGAATTTTGGCCAAAAATCTTCAATGACTGTGAGAATTTCTGATTTTAATATTTAATTAATTAAATTAATTGTTTTATTGCTATTAAACGTCTGTTTGTGTGTTATATATGCAGAACTGTGATGTAGTGAATTTTTGTCTGTGATTTGATGAATTGTTTTGTACTGTATTGCTTGGATCTGTTATTGAATGAATAGATCTGTGTTAAATCAACAAATATACTACATATATGATTTGTTGTGTTAGAATTGACAACGAACAAATATACTACATATATGATTTGTTGTGTTAGAATTGACAACGAACAAATATACTACATATATAATTTGTTGTGTTAGAATTGACGACAAACAAATATATTACATATATGATTTGTCGTGTTTGAAGCGACGACAACAAAATCTTCATTTGTTAAATAGAAAAGTATGAAAACAAAATATTCATTTTGTTAATAGAAAAATATGGGAAACATTTAATATTCTTTTTATGTTAAAATAAAAAGTTAGAAAAGTGGCTAAACATAAAATATTCTTTATGTTAAAATAAAATGTTAGAAAGGATTTAACATAGGATTGAAAAGAGATTATTTTATTTACATTTTTGGTAAATTGTAAAATTTAAAATGATATTTTTATTTACATTTTATATATGTAAATAAAAACCTGAATTTGGGAAAGGCATTTTTGTTTAACATTGTTTTTGTTAAATGAAAGAACAAGGTCAAACAATACATTTTATTTGTACATTTTACTTTTGAATGAAAGAACCTTTCTTTTATTTGTGTTTTTCAACACAAATAATAGCATAGAAATTGAACCTTTCTTTTATTTGTCCCTCGACACAAATATTGACATTGAAATTAAATTGCTTCTTTTCATTTGTGTATTCAACACAAATATATCATAGAATTGGAGTCACCTTTATTTGTGTCTTCATCACAAATATGAACATTGAAATAAAGTTATTCTTTTTATTTGTGTTTTCAACACAAATATTACATAGTAAATAAAGCTATTCTTTCTATTGTGTTCTTAATACAAATATATGCATAGCAAATAAAGTCATTCTTTTATTTGTGTTTTTCAACACAAATATATACTTAGAAATAAAATCATTCTTTTTATTTGCATTTACAATGCAAATATTACATAGAAATATAAGTTTTACTTTTTTATTTGCATTCCACCATGTAAATAAAATGTTGGAAATGAAAGTACACTTTTTTTTATTTGCATTCTACAATACAAATAAATATAGAGATTAAAAGTTCACTTTTCATTTGCATCTTACAATGCAAATATTCTTTGAAAATAGAAATTGTTCTTTTGTTTGCATTTTTAAATGCAAATATACTTTGAAATAAAAACTATCCTTTTATTTGCATTTTCAAATGTAAATATACATTGAAATTCATGTTTATTCTTTTATTTGCATTTACTGATGTAAATAAACATTAAAAATAAAATTTATTCTTTTATTTGCATTCACAAATGCAAACGCATATTGGAAATAAAGTTTTGTTCTTTTATTTGCATTCGCAAATGTAAACATGTTTTGAAAATAAAGTTTGTTCTTCTATTTACATTCAGCCATGCATATATATATATATATATATATATATATATATATATATATATATATATATATATAGAAAATAGAAATTGTTCTTTTTGCATTTACCAATGCAAAATGTATATTGAAAACAAATTATTCATTTGCATTCACCAATGCAAATACAAACATATATTGAAAATAAAGTTTATTTCTTTGTTTGCATTTATCAATATATATGCATTCAAAATTAAGGTTTATTCTTTTATTTGCATTTATCAATGTAAATATTTAATGAAACTATAGTCTATTTTCTTTATCTACATTTTCCAACCCCAATGTACACACTTTTATACATTTAACAGAATTTGTTTAAATTATACTTTGAAAATAAATTTTGTTCTCTTATTTACATTCACTAATGTAAATTAAATTTATAAACAAAACTATTCTTTGTTTGCTTTTATAAATGCAAATACTCATTTAAATAAAATTTGTTTCTTTTATTTACATTCAATAATGTAAATACACTTTGTAAATGAGGTTCTTTTTACATGCACACAAATATACTTTTAAATAAAATAAAAGTCACATTGGATATCTGCATTCCTTGTTGCAAATAAAACCTTAAAATAATGTTCATCTTTGTTTGCAATTCATTAATGCAAACAAATCATCAGATTGGAAATTATATTCTTGATTTATAATTTTGATATGAATAAAGATTGTTTGAAATAAAGGATAGAATTTAAAAGTTACATTTTAATAACTAAACATCTACATTTTAATCATTAGAGTAAAATAGACAAAAACACTCATTTGTCTAAATTAAAAGAATAAAACAAAATATAGCATTGGCATATTTTATTAGAATTGAAACACAAATTATTCATTTTTGTAAATTTATACTAGTTAAAACCAATCATTCATTTTTGTTAATTTACATTAGTTAAAAGTAATTATTCATTATAGTCAATTTATACTAGTTAAACCAAATTTTACATTTTGTCAGAAATATTCATTTTTGTCAAAATGAATTAGTTGAAGCAATTTATATAAAGATATATATATATATATATATATATATATATATATGTTTGGCAAGTGTAACGACCCAAAAAATCTGAACCAATTTAAAAATTTTAAATTGGCTAAAATAATGGATTTTAAATATTTAAAATAAATATTTTAAATAATAGTGATGAAAAATAGGTTTGAATCGATGCTTGAAAATAAATATAATTAATTTTAATTATAAACAAGGCCTGAAATGGCGCTGCAGTTTCAAAAATGGAATTCAAACTTTGCCTGACTGTACCGGGTGCAAAACAAAACGGATTTGAGTGAAACAAAAAATATTTAAATCTATTAGTGAATACCTTTCTAACATATCTGAAAAATCGAAGTTTCATAGCGGAAACAAAAGTTATGGCCAAATGAATTTTCAGAAAGGTCGCTATGGAATTTATATAGCCTGTGAAATTGGCCATTTTGCATACGGCCTCGGAATTCGACGAAACCACTTTTGTTGGATCTGGGATGTGAAGTTATTGCTAGGTTTCAAATTTCATAATTTTTGAAGCTAGTATGTGAGCATGGCAAATGAAAACGTGTTTTGGTCAATTACAGTTAAATTGGATCGACCAGAAATGGGCCTTTTTGCAAACGGTCTCAGCATTCGACGGAACTAGTTTTGTTAGGACCGTATCATCAAAACATAGCCAGATTTATTTTTCTGGAATTTTTCGAATCAGTTTGTGGCCCTGGCAAATTGAAATGTACGTTCAAATCGAATATTGAATGTTATATATTTTAAATTGAATGGAAACTGACTGAAACAGTCGAATGGGCCTATGAAACATATCCCATTGTGTTCGGAATGGGGGTAAAACACTAGGGGCGACAGTCGTTGGGTTTGAATTGGTGTTCGTGTGTGAAAGGGGGTATTTTCGAAAATTAAAAATTTATAAATATAAAGAAATTATCTCATTGGCCAGTTAACTCTTTCTCTCTCCCCAATGGATACTGCGCGCGACGGAAAGTAGGTCGACACCTTCTCTCTTCGATTTCTCCCCCGTTTCACAATGAAATCGAGTGATTCTTGATTCATTTCAAAGCTCTTCGTCTCCTCTTTAAATCCATTTAAGGTTTGCTAGTTATCATCAAGTGAGGAGGGAGATACGAGTCCTCAAAGTCAGCGACTTTGGAGCGCCGCCGAGCCTTCATGACGCCACCGAACTGAGCGAGACCACCGACACCGGGAAGGTGTTTCGAAGCTCTTCGACGCTGTGTGAGCCGATTCTCCTATCGCGCAACAGTTTTATCGAAAGATCAAAACCTAGTTTTGAACCATCGTGAAAGGTGGGTCCTTTATTACATCTGAACTTTGAAAAATCATATCTTTTTCGTTTCTTTACGAAATTCTATGAAACAGGTAATATCATGACCGTGTGGACGTCTTCTACATTTTAGAAGAGACCCATATTTTTCTGAGCCTTTTGTTATTTTTGGTGGAGTGGAACCCACGGTGAGATTTCTAATTTATAAACTATATGGAAAACGACGATGTATAAATTATATGGTCGATGTATGGGTTATATAAGCGTTGTACACCTCATTTATAAGCGTTGTATAAGTTGTACGTTCGATGTATAAGTTATATATGCGTTGTAAAACTTATATATATGTTGAAATAGAAGTGAATTGCTATATATAAATAAATAAATATATATATATATATATATATATATATATATATATATACGCCCCTCGTCCACAAACCATGGACGATATTTATTGGTTGTGATTGGTGTGAAAATTGATTGATAGTGAATGGTTGATTGGAATTGTTTGTGGTTGATATTGATTGATTGTGGTTGAAAAATACCCGTTTGTGGTTGAGAAATATTTGGTTGAAACCATATAGGATTAGTTTGTGGAAATGAAATAAATATACATGCCGCCTGCGTGCGAACTAGATGCATGATTCCCCATTGTCAAAAACCGCGAGGTTTTAAGGTAGAGCGCGGAGCCGTACTAGGGACGGTCCCGGTTTTAACTACCTTGCCATTATGCTGCCGAAATTTTGAATAATATTCATGTGTTTGAATTATTTTCATTCGTTGAATTATTTTCATTCGTTGAATTATTTTCATTCGTTGAATTGAAATTCATGTGTTGAATGGTGTTCATGTTTTAAATATAAAAATCACATTTTTATCATCTATATGAACTACATAAAATAATCTCCTTTTGAAAGAAATTGTTTTATAATAAAAATCCTATTTTTATTACCTATATGAACTATATAAAATAATAGTGTTTTGAAATGAATTGTTTTACAATAAAAATCACAATTTTATTATATACATGAATTGTTAAATATAGTGAAGTGTTGAAATAGAAGACAGTTGAATAAAAATATCATTTTTATCAAATGTATGAAAAGAATATAGCTTTGAAATCGAAGAATCGATATATACATATTTATAGAATTGAAATATATCGAATAACGACGTTGTAGTTCGTATTTTGAAACTGTGATTTCTAACGATTATACCGGGAGATCCGACCATCGGATTTTCCTAAAATCGCAACCGTTGGGTTCGCTTTGGAAATATCTTTCCAACGACACCAACATCGTAAAAATCCAACGGTTGGATTGTCTGGAATGTTTAATTTAAATCTAAAGAAAAACAACGTCAGAATCGATTATATTTATATATATATATAAATATAATTATATTTAATCGAATAACGACGCTGCAGTTCGTATTTTGAAATAAAAACTTCAAACGATTATACCGGGGGATCCGACCGTCAGAATTTCCCGAAACTGGAACCGTTGGATTCGTTTTGAAAAGATCTTTCTAATGATGTAAATTTTGTGATGATCCAATGGTTAGATGTTCAGATATGTGTAAATCAAATCTGAAGAAAAACAGCGCCACGATCGCGTTATGGCCCGAAGCGTCGTTTTAAATAAATTGGCTATTTTAAAATAAATAAAAATAGCGATAAATCATTATAAAATATTATAAACAATATGGATGTGATTTAGAAATTAACTGAAGGTTGGCTAAGTCGAATGGTTTCCTGGGTGTTGATCTGATGTTGTTTTCGGCCTTCGGGGTTAATATTTGGGAAATCGTTCTCTTACTGATTGACGATTGGTGATTAATGAATTGAAATGATGCATGTGTATGTTAGTGTTGCACTTGTTTATTATATACGCGAGTTGTTCAGAAAGACCGGGTTTATCCCATTCTGAATAACTGAATCGACGATAAGAAATCGAAGATGAAGACGGTGGTCGAAGACCGGAGATCTTCACCTCGTTTGGATGGTAACCGAGGTCCTGATTGGGAGGCATCCCGAAATATGGATAATGAGTGGTGATCGTCCAGACGTACGTGGTGGTCGATGGGTTTGCGAGGTATTTAGTGCCTCCGGTTTCGTTCAGACCCAGAACGGACTTGTAAATGGACTGTGTGTCTGACATTGGATTTTATTCTGTGTTGATTGATCTCTATTAAATATACATCTGTTTGGCGGTGGAGAATTTATTCTTTGGCTTAACGCCCTTCTCTGAAACGCACGAGCTCAGAGGTTGTATAACGATGGATATCAGTCGCATGGCATGAATTGCTAGTGTGGCATGCCTAAGTGGCAAATGATTAGGGTTTCTGTTGAAAAGCAGAGTCTTGTGGTGATGATCAAAGCACCGCCTATGTGGCGAAGCTTTGTGTATAACGTGAATTCGTGAGCCTCACACCCCGGTATGAACCAGAAACGGGAGAAGGACCTCAGGGAGGGCATGCGTTTCTTTCTAGCTAGGAGTTGTGTCAGTGTTTTTACACGTCCTACCATTTTACTTATGTGGATGATGGATAGTGAGGCGCCTCGGTTATATCGGTCGATCCGGGACCGATGGGTCATTCCTTGGCTCATTTACGCCCCATAGGGCGGGGAAACGTAGTGTTCAGGCATAATAATCCACATCGGTGGACCGGCCCTGACGATCCAAAGGGTTGATGCATTCTGATCCTGAGGCTCATGTGACGGCAAGGAATTTCGCTCGGTCTGAACCAGTCGCTAAACCGACCCAGACCGTTCGAAACGCCCTATCGTTTGAGAACACGACAAAGCAGAACGCATACAGAAGAACATTTCATTGTATATTACAACAATGCATCAGATTACAAGAATATACAGAGTATGAATAAATATTACACAGAAATATCAGAGTTTTAAATTACATTTAAATACATAGCAGCGGAAAATAATACAATACACAACTAGAAGAGATATACGGATACAAAGCTTTCCGGATATCGTTCCAGCTGTAAACCAGGATCCTGTGAATATAAATCTGCAAAACCAAAACTACTAGCTGCCCGTGTCAAAATAAGGGCACCCAGAGTTTAGGTTAAAACAATAAACTCCAGGTCAGTCATGTGACTGGTGTGAGAACTAAAACAGTTATTAATCTTTATTTTAAAAGAGAGTAATTCAAGGGACCACGCCGTATAACACGGAACGGGTTTCCTCCCAAGAACACCAGTGCATAAAACAAACAGCGCAATGCTAAATAAAGAAAAATGAAGCTGTTATAAGACCCAGGTCCTATCACACAATGCAACGCAAGCCGGGGGATAGGGTTTTCCCTTATAACAGCCAAAGAATGCTTGATACGTTTAAAACAAATCATTTGATACTATTATAAGTGCATAGTGTATAAAACAACTTCACATCATAAGTATCAATCATAGGCGGCATGAATGCCCCATCCCATTATGTCGCCATACTAGGCTCTACAAATAAAACCGCAAATGTCACGTATTGGGAAATTGGATTTCCGTCTATGAACCGAGGCAAAAGATAGTCCTCAACCGATTCGAGACGCTCTAGCCCGTGTCTCAGGCACAGCCGCAACCGTACCTTGGATCGTCAGGGCCGGTCCACACGAAGTGGATTATAATGCCTGAACAATACGTTTCTCCGCCCTTTGGGGCGTAAATGAGCCAACTAAATGACTCCATCGGTTCGAGAACGACCGATCAATCTGAGGCGCCTCGCAACAGCAACAACCACATAAGTCAAACTCGTCAGGGCGTGTAAAACCACTGACGCCACTTCTAGCTAGAAAGAAAACGCATGTCCCCCCTGACGTCCGTCTCCCGTTTTGGTTCATACCGGGTGTGAAACACGCGAGGAAAACGTTACACAAAGCTTCGCCACAAAGGCCGTGCTTTGATCATCAACTACAAGACTTTGCTTTTCAACAGAAGCCTTGATCATTTGCATCTTAGCATGCCACACAGGCAAACCATCCTATGCAACCGATATCAGTCACACAGAATGAAATCCGATGTCAGACACACAGTCCATTTACAAGTCCGTTCTGGGTCTGAACGAAACCGGAGGCACCTAGTACCCCGCATATCCATCGATCTCCAAGTACGTCTGGACGATCACTAACTGTTTCCATCTTCTTGGGTGTACAGCCCAATCAAGATCATCAGTAATTACCCAAACGACGTGAAGACCTCCGGTCTTCGACCATCGTCTTCATCTTCGACTTATCGTCGTATCAGTTATCCAGAATGGGATAAACCCGGTCTTCCCGAATAACTCGCGTATATTTTATAAAAGTGTTACACAAACACAACATACGCCTCATTCCAATTCATTAGTCACTAACCGTAAATTAATCAAGAGAATAATTCCCCAAATATTAACCCCGAAGGCCGAAACCAACATCAGATCAATATCCAGAAAACCATTCTGCTTGGCTAACCGACAGTTAGTTTCTAAATTTCACATTCATAGGGAAAGATTCCCATTTAATTTTATCAAAGATAAATTCCTTGAATTTATTCTTTAATCCATTTTTGAATATCAATTCAAACTAGTCGGGATTAGCGAACCTTACCGAAGTAATCATTTGTTTTAATTTCCCAATCCCAACCTATTCATCCCATGAAGTAAAACTGGTAATACTTCATATCTAACACCACAGTGTTATCGGTAAATTCAATTACCATTTCACGTTCAAATCTCATTAAAGATTTAACTATCGCCTGGAGCAAAATTGGTGATACTCCATTTTCGATCTTTTCAATCTAATTAAAGATTCATTAAAACTCCACTTAGTTTTAATCGTTAACTGGGTTAAAGAATCAGTGTCATTTAAAACACGGTTCACGGTAAACCCAAAATCACAATCATTAATTATCGGGTTAAAGAACGAGTGTTATTTAAAACACCGTTCACGATAAACCCAAAAATCAATATCGATTCAATTCCAATTAAATATCATTTAATTGGTACACTTCATTAAATCTAAATAAAAAGATTTAATCTTTTCTCAACTGGGTTCAAGAACAGTGTTAGTGAAGACACCATTCACGACAAACCCAAATCACATTCCATTAATTATCGGGTTAAAGAACAAGTGTTATTTAAAACACTGTTCACGATAAACCCAAAAATCAATACCAATTCAATTCCAATTAAATATCATTTAATTGGTACACTTCATTAAATCTAAATAAAAAGATTTAATCTTTTCTCAACTGGGTTCAAGAACAGTGTTAGTGAAGACACCATTCACGACAAACCCAAATCACATTCGATATTCAATACAAGGCTCTGAATAGAAAATATATCGGCTTATATTCAATATCGAATTCCACGACTAACAAATGTCGTATTGGAAATAACGATACA
Source organism: Allium sativum (assembly GCA_030737875.1). Taxonomy (NCBI): domain Eukaryota; kingdom Viridiplantae; phylum Streptophyta; class Magnoliopsida; order Asparagales; family Amaryllidaceae; genus Allium; species Allium sativum. The sequence continues at coordinate 249,855,486 of CM060918.1, read as the reverse complement.
AATATATATCCTTCAAATTTCCATAACACCACTTGTATAATCACGAATTCCAACATCGAAATATTCCGAAGACAATTTCGATTCAAATCCACCCCAATGCAATTATTGGAAATTTTGGTTATTTTCAAAACCCTTTTCGAATTCGATTTATTTATTTAAAAATAAATAGAATTATAATTCTAGTTCAAAACTAGTTCAATTCGATAAAAATCTATTTTTATCTTTTCAAATATGGAGTTTTTCATCCCAAATCTTCACAAATCATTTCTTATGATTTTACACAAATTATTACTATTTTTAATAATTTTATCAAGGCCCGTACAGTCGATTTCCATCAATGGCCATCGAACTGCACTTACAGCGACCTTTTTCAAATTTGATTTGGACATAATTCCAAATCCAACCGTTAGATTTCAAATTTCTAACCTTCGCTAGAAAGCTCTTTTCGATACGAACCCAACGGTTCCGGTTTTAGGAGAATCCGACGGTCGGATCTCCCGTAATGCCCGTTTGAAATAAATGGTCGAAATTCGCGAACTGCCGCGGCGCGGCGCGTTCTATTCAGGCCATTATATTATATATAATATATATATAATATATATATCGTCGATTTCTATTTAAAACGAATTATATAAATAGTTTTGAATTCGTTTCAAAAACATTTTCAACTTCCATTTCAATTCAAATCAAAATTGAATTCTTCTTTATAAATTCGTTTTAAAATCCATTTCTATTCAATTCAAATTTCAATTCAATTTGAATTTATTTCACTTCGCTTTCAATTCAATTCGAATTCGTTTTCAATTCAATTCATTTCGAAATCGTTTTCAATTCAATTCATTTCGAAATCGTTTTCAATTCAATTCATTTCGAAATCGTTTTCAATTCAATTCATTTCGAAATCGTTTTCAATTCAATTCATTTCGAAATCGTTTTCAATTCAATTCATTTCGAAATCGTTTTCAATTCAATTCATTTCGAAATCGTTTTCAATTCAACTCATTTCGAAATCGTTTTCAATTCAACTCATTTCGAAATCGTTTTCAATTCAATTCATTTCGAAATCGCTTTCAATTCAATTCATTTCGAAATCGTTTTCAATTCAATTCATTTCGAAATCGTTTTCAATTCAATTCATTTCGAAATCGTTTTCAATTCAATTCGAAATCGATAAAATCGATATAAATATCGTTCACGTCAAAATGGCGTCAATCTAATCAACACGGCTTCATAAAGTTCTATTTTCAAATATTCTATTTCAAATATTTCTTTTTCAAATATTTCTATTTTAAAACTGGAATGAGGCCCAATCAATTACCATATAAAGTTAATTATATGGATTTTCATACAACACATGTATAATAGCCTTGAAAAATAATCAACCATCAACCAAAGTGCACTACACTGTATAAGCATCAAATACAGATATTCAACGCTTATATCAGCCTGTCAATCAATCGATCGACATATTTAATCAATCAGGATGAGTGAACTGCATATTTCATCCTAACACCCGTGTGGGGTTTCAAACAATCAAACACAGATTTTATTTGTGCAGTCGGGCGATGTGTGAAATTTATCGACCCAATCAATATCATTCAAATAAGTGTACATAAACAAACCATCTGGTTTGTAAATGAATATTTATTTATTCACTTCACTATTTTCATATTCACGTTAAAAATTATATTTTTAACGATAAAACATTTTATTTCAACCTATGAATTTCTATTCAATTCATTTATTCAATAAAATGATATTTTTATTTTTCTAACATGTTTTAGAAAATTTCGGCGGCATAACGGCACGATACTAGAAACGGGACGAGGCCTAGCCTTATCCCCGGTCTAGTGAAGGCCCACGCCATTCACAAATCAATTTCAATCAATTTCCAATTCAACCAAACGAATAAATCAATCACCCAATCATTCAACTAAACAAACAAGTCCATGGTCTGTGGACGGGTGTCGGGTGCTTCTAATAAGCACCGTCTGCATCCTAGTATATATATATAACAAAAAAAATAGAATTTGAGTGAGAAGTTCTCACCTATAGCTATCCAATCATCTTGACTCTTCATTTATAGAAATCTTCGTCGTTTCGCCCTTTTGTCACCTTCGTTGCCCAAGGCCACTATATATATAAAAATCGAATTTTTATTTCAAAGTTCAATATATAAAAATCGAATTTTTATTTCAAAGTTCAATATATAGAAATCGAATTTTTATTTCAAAGTTCAATATATAAAAATCGAATTTTTATTTCAAAGTTCAATATATAAAAATCGAATTTTTATTTCAAAGTTCAATATATAAAAATCGAATTTTTATTTCAAAGTTCAATATATAAAAATCGAATTTTTATTTCAAAGTTCAATATATAAAAATCGAATTTTTATTTCAAAGTTCAATATATAAAAATCGAATTTTTATTTCAAAGTTCAATATATAAAAATCGAATTTTTATTTCAAAGTTCAATATATAAAAATCGAATTTTTATTTCAAAGTTCAATATATAAAAATCGAATTTTTATTTCAAATAGATTCCGCCTTTTCCATTTCAAAGATCTAATCTTTTCTTTTACTTTTCAAAGTTTAAATCTTTTACCTTTTTAAAAATTCAAATCTTTTTAAAACCTTTTTAAAATAAAGAATCAGTTTTAAATCTTTATTAAAATTTCAGTTTTAAAATCCTAAACAAAATAAGTTTTAACTTTAAATAAAATTCAGTTTTCACTATAAATAAAATTCAGTTTTCACTTTAAATAAAATTAAAAACAGTTTGATACTTTTTTTTTTTAAAAACAAATCAGTTTTATATATATTTTTTTATAATTAAAATCAGTTTTTATAATTTAAACAAAATCAGTTTTTCAATCTTTTCCAAATTCAGTTTTTTTTTTTTTGAAATATATAAAGAAATCAGTTTTTGAAATTAGTTTTAACAAAAGTAAAAATAAATAAATAAAAAAAACTTACGGGGGGGGGGGGGGGGCGCTGTGCTTGTTCGTCAGTCGAAGGGGGGGACGCGTCGGCTTCGTCGAGGGTTCGGAGGAGGGGGGGCGTCGGCTTCGTCGAGGGGTCTCGGGCTTGGATTCGATGTCGGCTATGGCTAGGGGGCTCGCGCGAGCTGAGGGTGGAGGAGATGGATGGAAACGAGAAGGGGAGCTCCGGTGGAGACTGGCGAGGCGGTCGTCGGTGGCTCCTGGGCCCCAGGGCGGCGGCGCGATTTAGATTAGGTTTTTTTTTTTTTTTTTTTTTTATCTGGTATGAATGAGGAATCGGGGGGGGGGCAACGAAGAAGAATAGGAGGGATTTTTTTTTTATTATTATTATTATTATTTTATTTTATTATTTAATTATTTATTTTTGCCAAAGGGTTGACTTTTACATACGACCTCGAAACGAGGTCCACCGCCTGTCGTCCATAGCGTTTAACCCCCATTCCGAACACAATGGGATATGTATCGCAAGCTGATTCGTCTGTTTGAATCAGTTTCCGTTAAATTTACATTTAAATCACTATATTGAATTTTAAACGTACATTTCAAATTACCGGGGTCACATACTAACTAGAAAAATTCCAGAAAAATATTTTCTAGCTTCGTATTGACGATACGGTCCTAACAAAACTAGTTTCGACGAATTCTGAGACCGTTTGAAAAATGGCCAATTTCCAGTCGATTAAAATCAACTGAAACGGGTCAAACGCGTTTTCCTTTGCTACGCTCACATATTGATTCGAAAAATTATGAAATTTGGAATCTAGCAACAACTTAATACCACGGACCCAACAAAACTGGTTTCGTCGAAATCCGAGGTCGTTTGCAAAACGGCTATTTTTAAGGGCCTTATATATATAAAAATATATATAAATTCCACAGCGACTATTTCTAATTTTAAACTGGACATATCTTATCATTTCTAAGATGAAATCTCAGTTTGTTAACTTCGTTACAAAGATATAGTTATACAGATTCAAATATTTCTTGTTTCGTTCAATTCTGACTTATATTGAATTCTGTATATTCATTTGAAATTAGAAATCGAATTTTCGAACTACCGCGCCATTTTCAATTTTATTTATAATTATATATAATTATTTATATTCTAACGACGACGCGTATAATATATACGTTCGATTAATATTCAAAATAAATTTCTCGTCGATATTATTTAAAATAATTCATTTTAAATAATCAAAACTCGCTATAATTGCCAAAATAAAAATTTTAAACTGGCCCAGATTTTCCGGGTTGTTACAATCTCCCCCACTTAAAACTTTTCGTCCCCGAAAAGGAACAAAGTCGAAAGTGGTTTGACTATTCAACTCTACGCTCGATCTGGCTTCCATTCTCCAACTCTTCAGTTTCTGAGAATTTTCAAAATTTCAAAAATTTGGCTAACACCCTAAATTTTTGAAAAATTTCGCCATAACCTCCCCTGCACCGGGAGCATCGGGGAATTTCAAATAGCTTCCCCGGTCCTTCAGATCTCAAAAAGAAAAAGAAAAAGCCAAGCGGCTAGCCAATAGGCTCACAAAATCATCATCACCCAAACAAAACAGTAAATTATGTAGTAAACATGTACCTATTTGTCGGGCAAACAAATTTTATTCTCTGGCTCTAGCCTCCTTGCTATGACCTGTTCAATGATATATATGTATATGCAAGCAAATGCGACCAAATTTCAATACAGTTCAATATTTGGTTTAATTAGGCATAATGGTTCAAAATTATCAAACAATTAAACAAACAACACAAACATCAATCAATTAGTGAATTAGAGTTTCAAATTCATAATTTTGATTTATAGTCAAAAATCAGATTTTTGATGCCAAATCACAACAAATAAATCTAGCTATATAAGTTTTGGTTCTCACACCAGTCTAATGGAAATATATAGAAAATCACACCTTCGAAACTCGAATACCAATTCTGATGATGTCTAGACTATCATCAGAATCGTCTCCGGGCGACTAGAGTGTGGCTCTATATCTATCCAGTATATTAAAACTTCGAATACACGCGGATCAGACGTATACGCAAAATCTATATATACTGGATTGTCCAACTCAATATAAATAGATAATCAAATACGAATAATTGATTTAAATTTTCAAAACAAAATTTGTTTTCACTTTAAAAATATACTCTTCACACTCGTTCTAGGATACTACTGATCCCATCTCTAACGAGTCATTCCCGTTGGATATTACTAATCCAGTATCTGATGAATTCTTTCGTACGGTTCTAATGTGTCTTGTTCTCTGAGCTTTGTAAACCAAAGCTCTGATACCAAATGTGACGGCAAGGAATTTCGCTCGGTCCGAACCAGTCGCTAAACCGACCCAGACCGTTCGAAACGCCCTATCGTTTGAGAACACGACAAAGCAGAACGCATACAGAAGAACATTTCATTGTATATTACAACAATGCATCAGATTACAAGAATATACAGAGTATGAATAAATATTACACAGAAATATCAGAGATTTAAATTACATTTAAATACATAGCAGCGGAAAATAATACAATACACAACTAGAAGAGATATACGGATACAAAGCTTTCCGGATATCGTTCCAGCTGTAAACCAGGATCCTGTGAATATAAATCTGCAAAACCAAAACTACTAGCTGCCCGTGTCAAAATAAGGGCACCCAGAGTTTAGGTTAAAACAATAAACTCCAGGTCAGTCATGTGACTGGTGTGAGAACTAAAACAGTTATTAATCTTTATTTTAAAAGAGAGTAATTCAAGGGACCACGCCGTATAACACGGAACGGGTTTCCTCCCAAGAACACCAGTGCATAAAACAAACAGCGCAATGCTAAATAAAGAAAAATGAAGCTGTTATAAGACCCAGGTCCTATCACACAATGCAACGCAAGCCGGGGGATAGGGTTTTCCCTTATAACAGCCAAAGAATGCTTGATACGTTTAAAACAAATCATTTGATACTATTATAAGTGCATAGTGTATAAAACAACTTCACATCATAAGTATCAATCATAGGCGGCATGAATGCCCCATCCCATTATGTCGCCATACTAGGCTCTACAAATAAAACCGCAAATGTCACGTATTGGGAAATTGGATTTCCGTCTATGAACCGAGGCAAAAGATAGTCCTCAACCGATTCGAGACGCTCTAGCCCGTGTCTCAGGCACAGCCGCAACCGTACCTTGGATCGTCAGGGCCGGTCCACACGAAGTGGAATATAATGCCTGAACAATACGTTTCTCCGCCCTTTGGGGCGTAAATGAGCCAACTAAATGACTCCATCGGTTCGAGAACGACCGATCAATCCGAGGCGCCTCGCAACAGCAACAACCACATAAGTCAAACTCGTCAGGGCGTGTAAAACCACTGACGCCACTTCTAGCTAGAAAGAAAACGCATGTCCCCCCTGACGTCCGTCTCCCGTTTTGGTTCATACCGGGTGTGAAACACGCGAGGAAAACGTTACACAAAGCTTCGCCACAAAGGCCGTGCTTTGATCATCAACTACAAGACTTTGCTTTTCAACAGAAGCCTTGATCATTTGCATCTTAGCATGCCACACAGGCAAACCATCCTATGCAACCGATATCAGTCACACAGAATGAAATCCGATGTCAGACACACAGTCCATTTACAAGTCCGTTCTGGGTCTGAACGAAACCGGAGGCACCTAGTACCCCGCATATCCATCGATCTCCAAGTACGTCTGGACGATCACTAACTGTTTCCATCTTCTTGGGTGTACAGCCCAATCAAGATCATCAGTAATTACCCAAACGACGTGAAGACCTCCGGTCTTCGACCATCGTCTTCATCTTCGACTTATCGTCGTATCAGTTATCCAGAATGGGATAAACCCGGTCTTCCCGAATAACTCGCGTATATTTTATAAAAGTGTTACACAAACACAACATACGCCTCATTCCAATTCATTAGTCACTAACCGTAAATTAATCAAGAGAATAATTCCCCAAATATTAACCCCGAAGGCCGAAACCAACATCAGATCAATATCCAGAAAACCATTCTGCTTGGCTAACCGACAGTTAGTTTCTAAATTTCACATTCATAGGGAAAGATTCCCATTTAATTTTATCAAAGATAAATTCCTTGAATTTATTCTTTAATCCATTTTTGAATATCAATTCAAACTAGTCGGGATTAGCAAACCTTACCGAAGTAATCATTTGTTTTAATTTCCCAATCCCAACCTATTCATCCCATGAAGTAAAACTGGTAATACTTCATATCTAACACCACAGTGTTATCGGTAAATTCAATTACCATTTCACGTTCAAATCTCATTAAAGATTTAACTATCGCCTGGAGCAAAATTGGTGATACTCCATTTTCGATCTTTTCAATCTAATTAAAGATTCATTAAAACTCCACTTAGTTTTAATCGTTAACTGGGTTAAAGAATCAGTGTCATTTAAAACACGGTTCACGGTAAACCCAAAATCACAATCATTAATTATCGGGTTAAAGAACGAGTGTTATTTAAAACACCGTTCACGATAAACCCAAAAATCAATATCGATTCAATTCCAATTAAATATCATTTAATTGGTACACTTCATTAAATCTAAATAAAAAGATTTAATCTTTTCTCAACTGGGTTCAAGAACAGTGTTAGTGAAGACACCATTCACGACAAACCCAAATCACATTCCATTAATTATCGGGTTAAAGAACAAGTGTTATTTAAAACACTGTTCACGATAAACCCAAAAATCAATACCAATTCAATTCCAATTAAATATCATTTAATTGGTACACTTCATTAAATCTAAATAAAAAGATTTAATCTTTTCTCAACTGGGTTCAAGAACAGTGTTAGTGAAGACACCATTCACGACAAACCCAAATCACATTCGATATTCAATACAAGGCTCTGAATAGAAAATATATCGGCTTATATTCAATATCGAATTCCACGACTAACAAATGTCGTATTGGAAATAACGATACAAATATATATCCTTCAAATTTCCATAACACCACTTGTATAATCACGAATTCCAACATCGAAATATTCCGAAGACAATTTCGATTCAAATCCACCCCAATGCAATTATTGGAAATTTTGGTTATTTTCAAAACCCTTTTCGAATTCGATTTATTTATTTAAAAATAAATAGAATTATAATTCTAGTTCAAAACTAGTTCAATTCGATAAAAATCTATTTTTATCTTTTCAAATATGGAGTTTTTCATCCCAAATCTTCACAAATCATTTCTTATGATTTTACACAAATTATTACTATTTTTAATAATTTTATCAAGGCCCGTACAGTCGATTTCCATCAATGGCCATCGAACTGCACTTACAGCGACCTTTTTCAAATTTGATTTGGACATAATTCCAAATCCAACCGTTAGATTTCAAATTTCTAACCTTCGCTAGAAAGCTCTTTTCGATACGAACCCAACGGTTCCGGTTTTAGGAGAATCCGACGGTCGGATCTCCCGTAATGCCCGTTTGAAATAAATGGTCGAAATTCGCGAACTGCCGCGGCGCGGCGCGTTCTATTCAGGCCATTATATTATATATAATATATATATAATATATATATCGTCGATTTCTATTTAAAACGAATTATATAAATAGTTTTGAATTCGTTTCAAAAACATTTTCAACTTCCATTTCAATTCAAATCAAAATTGAATTCTTCTTTATAAATTCGTTTTAAAATCCATTTATATTCAATTCAAATTTCAATTCAATTTGAATTTATTTCACTTCGCTTTCAATTCAATTCGAATTCGTTTTCAATTCAATTCATTTCGAAATCGTTTTCAATTCAATTCATTTCGAAATCGTTTTCAATTCAATTCATTTCGAAATCGTTTTCAATTCAATTCATTTCGAAATCGTTTTCAATTCAATTCATTTCGAAATCGTTTTCAATTCAATTCATTTCGAAATCGTTTTCAATTCAATTCATTTCGAAATCGTTTTCAATTCAACTCATTTCGAAATCGTTTTCAATTCAACTCATTTCGAAATCGTTTTCAATTCAATTCATTTCGAAATCGCTTTCAATTCAATTCATTTCGAAATCGTTTTCAATTCAATTCATTTCGAAATCGTTTTCAATTCAATTCATTTCGAAATCGTTTTCAATTCAATTCGAAATCGATAAAATCGATATAAATATCGTTCACGTCAAAATGGCGTCAATCTAATCAACACGGCTTCATAAAGTTCTATTTTCAAATATTCTATTTCAAATATTTCTTTTTCAAATATTTCTATTTTAAAACTGGAATGAGGCCCAATCAATTACCATATAAAGTTAATTATATGGATTTTCATACAACACATGTATAATAGCCTTGAAAAATAATCAACCATCAACCAAAGTGCACTACACTGTATAAGCATCAAATACAGATATTCAACGCTTATATCAGCCTGTCAATCAATCGATCGACATATTTAATCAATCAGGATGAGTGAACTGCATATTTCATCCTAACACCCGTGTGGGGTTTCAAACAATCAAACACAGATTTTATTTGTGCAGTCGGGCGATGTGTGAAATTTATCGACCCAATCAATATCATTCAAATAAGTGTACATAAACAAACCATCTGGTTTGTAAATGAATATTTATTTATTCACTTCACTATTTTCATATTCACGTTAAAAATTATATTTTTAACGATAAAACATTTTATTTCAACCTATGAATTTCTATTCAATTCATTTATTCAATAAAATGATATTTTTATTTTTCTAACATGTTTTAGAAAATTTCGGCGGCATAACGGCACGATACTAGAAACGGGACGAGGCCTAGCCTTATCCCCGGTCTAGTGAAGGCCCACGCCATTCACAAATCAATTTCAATCAATTTCCAATTCAACCAAACGAATAAATCAATCACCCAATCATTCAACTAAACAAACAAGTCCATGGTCTGTGGACGGGTGTCGGGTGCTTCTAATAAGCACCGTCTGCATCCTAGTATATATATATAACAAAAAAAATAGAATTTGAGTGAGAAGTTCTCACCTATAGCTATCCAATCATCTTGACTCTTCATTTATAGAAATCTTCGTCGTTTCGCCCTTTTGTCACCTTCGTTGCCCAAGGCCACTATATATATAAAAATCGAATTTTTATTTCAAAGTTCAATATATAAAAATCGAATTTTTATTTCAAAGTTCAATATATAGAAATCGAATTTTTATTTCAAAGTTCAATATATAAAAATCGAATTTTTATTTCAAAGTTCAATATATAAAAATCGAATTTTTATTTCAAAGTTCAATATATAAAAATCGAATTTTTATTTCAAAGTTCAATATATAAAAATCGAATTTTTATTTCAAAGTTCAATATATAAAAATCGAATTTTTATTTCAAAGTTCAATATATAAAAATCGAATTTTTATTTCAAAGTTCAATATATAAAAATCGAATTTTTATTTCAAAGTTCAATATATAAAAATCGAATTTTTATTTCAAAGTTCAATATATAAAAATCGAATTTTTATTTCAAATAGATTCCGCCTTTTCCATTTCAAAGATCTAATCTTTTCTTTTACTTTTCAAAGTTTAAATCTTTTACCTTTTTAAAAATTCAAATCTTTTTAAAACCTTTTTAAAATAAAGAATCAGTTTTAAATCTTTATTAAAATTTCAGTTTTAAAATCCTAAACAAAATAAGTTTTAACTTTAAATAAAATTCAGTTTTCACTATAAATAAAATTCAGTTTTCACTTTAAATAAAATTAAAAACAGTTTGATACTTTTTTTTTTTTAAAACAAATCAGTTTTATATATATTTTTTTATAATTAAAATCAGTTTTTATAATTTAAACAAAATCAGTTTTTCAATCTTTTCCAAATTCAGTTTTTTTTTTTTTATTATCTGGTATGAATGAGGAATCGGGGGGGGGGGGGCAACGAAGAAGAATAGGAGGGATTTTTTATTATTATTATTATTATTATTATTATTTTATTTTATTATTTAATTATTTATTTTTGCCAAAGGGTTGACTTTTACATACGACCTCGAAACGAGGTCCACCGCCTGTCGTCCATAGCGTTTAACCCCCATTCCGAACACAATGGGATATGTATCGCAAGCTGATTCGTCTGTTTGAATCAGTTTCCGTTAAATTTACATTTAAATCACTATATTGAATTTTAAACGTACATTTCAAATTACCGGGGTCACATACTAACTAGAAAAATTCCAGAAAAATATTTTCTAGCTTCGTATTGACGATACGGTCCTAACAAAACTAGTTTCGACGAATTCTGAGACCGTTTGAAAAATGGCCAATTTCCAGTCGATTAAAATCAACTGAAACGGGTCAAACGCGTTTTCCTTTGCTACGCTCACATATTGATTCAAAAAATTATGAAATTTGGAATCTAGCAACAACTTAACACCACGGACCCAACAAAACTGGTTTCGTCGAAATCCGAGGTCGTTTGCAAAACGGCTATTTTTAAGGGCCTTATATATATAAAAATATATATAAATTCCACAGCGACTATTTCTAATTTTAAACTGGACATATCTTATCATTTCTAAGATGAAATCTCAGTTTGTTAACTTCGTTACAAAGATATAGTTATACAGATTCAAATATTTCTTGTTTCGTTCAATTCTGACTTATATTGAATTCTGTATATTCATTTGAAATTAGAAATCGAATTTTCGAACTACCGCGCCATTTTCAATTTTATTTATAATTATATATAATTATTTATATTCTAACGACGACGCGTATAATATATACGTTCGATTAATATTCAAAATAAATTTCTCGTCGATATTATTTAAAATAATTCATTTTAAATAATCAAAACTCGCTATAATTGCCAAAATAAAAATTTTAAACTGGCCCAGATTTTCCGGGTTGTTACAGCTCAGGCTAGAAAGTCTCGAATTCGGTAAGGACTATCTTTTGCCTTGGATCATGACGGAAATCCAATTTCCAAATACGTGACTGTGCGGTTTTGATTGTATATATATATATATGGCGACATGATATATGCTACCCATGCCATCTATGATTGATAGTTATGATTGAAATTGTTTTTGAAACATATAAACACTAGTAATAATATCAAATGCTTTTGTTTTATTCGTATCAAGCATATTTTGGCCATTATAAGGTAAAACTTTATCCTCCGGTTTGCGTTGCATTGTGTGATGGGAACCGAGTCTTATAATGGCTTCATTTTTATAAAAAGCATAGCGATGTTTAAAAGAATGATTTGTTTTAAAGCACTGGCAATCCAATGGAGTAAACCCGTTCCACGAAAGTGGCGTGGTCCTGTGATTAGCCATATTATAAATGTGTTGAGTAGATTTCTCATACCAGTCCCATGACTAACTCGTAGTTTGTTTCACTTTCAAACTCGGGTGCCTCTTTTTCTACACGGGCAGCCTTGTATTCAGGTTTAGCTGGCTCTTTCTGGATAGCTGGAGCTGAAGATGGATTCTATTATTTGCCTCTTTTTATGCTGTTCAGCTCCTATTTTACATATTTTGTTTGTTTCCGCTGTAGACATTTATGTATAGCTGAACTGTATTTGTACTAAGTATGATCCTGTATACTGTGTAACTCTGATGATTATGTTTATCCAGTGTATTCTATTGTACATTATTTGGTGTATTTATTTAATTTTGTTCTGCTATTATCTGTTTTTGTGTTATATTCCAAAGATAACCCTTGTCACCATCAGTACGAGATTTGGGATCGTCACAATGTGGTATCAGAGCTTTGGTTAAGCTTAGTTCTGGAATATAACATATTAAAGAACTCGTCAGAAATAGAACCAGTAGTGTTCAAGGACGAGTAACTCATTATAGATAGGATCAGTAATATCCTAGTATGAGTAAAGCAGAATGAAATACACCCCAATAGACACATTTACATTTGAAGTATTTGTTTCTATGTTTTAAAATATCTTTTCTGTGACCTGACACTTGATCAGCTATTTGCAGAAGTACTAGAAAATGAGTGTCAGAAACAGAAGGAATGCAGAACCGGATATTGAGGCCCTATTAATTAAATATCGAAATATGGGTGGAATACCGTTCTCTGGTGAAGAATCTATTATGAAGACACAGGCTTGGATTCGTTCTGCTGAGAAAATCTTTGAGGGTTTAAAGCTGAGGGATGACCAGAAAAGATTACTGGCCTCCTGGGCACTCAAAGACGAAGCTTTGTTCTGGTGGGATTCAGTTATAGAGGATAATCCAGAAGGTGATATCACCCGGGATAGATTTAAATTGATTTTCCTAGAAAGATTTACTCCTCCCGAAGCGACTGAGTGATTATGTGATGAATTTTCTTATCTGATACAAGGTGATATGACCATCCCAGAATATCATAAGAAATTCAACGAACTTTCTCACTCTGCTCCTCATCTGATTAAAGACCCAAAGAGGAAGAATCTGAGATTTATTCATGGCCTGCAAAGAAAATATCAGAATAGTGTGATGAGGAGTGTGAAGCTTCCTTTTTCAGAAATGATTTGTATGGCTTATCAGTATGAAGATCTCCATAAGAAAGGCAGGTTGCGCGACGAAGAGGAAGTCAGTTCTTGTAATAAAGTTGAGTTTGAAGTTGATCTTCCCGAGGCCAATAAGACGTCTAAGGTCAGTAAGAAGCCCAGTGCCAAGAGAAAAAGGGCTAAATCTGAGAAGGGGCCAGTAGCGACAACTGTATGCTCTAACTGCAATAGGCAAGGACATCTCTCGATAAGTTGCCGATCTCTCAAGAAACGAATAAAGAGTGGATCTAAATCCAAGGAGAATTTTCAAGAGAAAAGGGGTTGCAGTAAATGCCATCAGATTGGCCATCTTGCAAAGGATTGCTGGCTCTTAAAGAAGCCTGGAATGGTACAAGTGAATGAAGTGGCAGAAACTTCAGCACCCTCAGCTACTCAGGAAAGGCCAGATGTATTAGAAGGCACGCTTACTACCAAAGATATTCTAGTTAAAGTACTGTTTGACACTGGCGCGTCGCGAAGCTTTGTTGCAAAGAATGCAGCTAAGAAGCTGGATTTGAATTTGAAGAAGCTCAAGGAACCAATGACTGTCCAGAATCCAGTAGGGGGTTCCATTGATGTCAGTTGGGTTTGTGGAGTGCCGGTTTCTTTTTCTCGTTATCGGTTTCCTACCATCGCAGTTGTCATGAATTTTATAGAGTTTGATCTTATCTTGGGGTTAGACTGGTTGACCAAATATGAAGCTGAGGTTAAATGCGCCGACAGAGTCGTTAAGGCAAAGATAAAATCAGGGGATTATATAACCAATCCCTGTGAAGGTCATAATGCTAATAGAAAAGACTTCTGGGCAGCTTTGGATGTTTCTCCTGTTCAAATTGAAAATATCCCTGAAGTTGCAGAGAATATTCCTGACCTCATCAAAGATATTCCTGTCGTCAAGAACTATGCGGATGTGTTCGAAGAAGTTGTTCGCTTACCTCTGCAGAGAGAAATAGATTTCAAAATTTCTTTAATTCCGAATGCAAGGCCGGTAGTTCACGCTATTCGAAGAATGTCCTTGAAATAGAAAGAGGAATTAGACAATCAAACACGACAGCTCGTATGGAAGGGTCTGATCAAGCCTAGTTTCTCTGATTGGGGAGCAGCAGTGGTGTTTGTCCCAAAATCTGACGCTACTCTACGGCTATGTGTGGATTATTGAGATTTGAACAAGCAGACGATAAAGAACAAATATCCATTGCCGCGGATCGATGATTTATTGGATCGTCTGAATGAAGCACAAGTATTCTCAAGGATGGACCTAGCTACAGGCTTCCATCAACTTCGAATTGCCGAAGAGTGTGTTCCAATGACAGCATTCAGAGGTCCAGACTTATTCTACGAGTGGTTAGTAATGCCGTTCGGCTTATGTAACGCTCCAGCATACTTCGTCGATCTGATGAATAGAGTGTTCAGAGGAGTTTTGAATAAATTTGTTCTGGTTTTCATTGACGATATTCTAATCTTCTCTAAATCAAAGGCTGAGCATGAAAAGCATTTGGAACAGGTACTGGAAATCCTCAGAAGGAATATATTAAAAGCCAAACTATCCAAATGTATATTCTGGCAAGATGAAGTGAAATTTCTAGGCCATGTCGTATCGAAAGAAGGAATTGCTGTGGATCCAAGTAAAATCACAACTATTCAAAACTGGAAACAGCCTAGTACTCCTACAGAGGTTCGCAGTTTTCTTGGATTGGCTAGTTATTACCGGAAGTTCGTTAAAAACTTTTCGAAAATATCTGGTCACTTAACGAAGCTTACAAAGAAGCACTCAAAATTCAAATGGACTCCAGAAAGTGAAGAAGCTTTTGAAGAGCTAAAGTTAAGATTAACGACAACTCTAGTGTTAACCATCATCGATGGCAATCAGGATTTGAAAGTTTGGACTGATTCTTCTAGAGAAGGCCTTGGCGCAGTGTTAATGCAAAGGGGACAAGTGATTGCTTATGCTAGCCATCAGCTGAAGCCACATGAAAAGAACTACGTAACTCATGATCTTGAGTTATTGGCTATCGTGTTCTCTTTGAAAATCTAGAGACACTATCTTCTGGGTGAGAGATTTGAACTGTTTACAGATCACCAGTCGCTAAAGTATCTGTTCACCCAGAAGGACTTGAATCTGAGGCAGCAACGTTGGCTGGAGTTTCTTGTAGCATATGACTTTGAGATTATATACACTCCAGGGAAAGCCAATGTCGTGGCCGATGCGTTAAGCCAAAAGAATGAAATGATCGCCAGTATTATTATCACGACTTCATTGATAGATAAAATATCTGCTCTTCAGAAGGATGATCACTTCATTCAGAAGATCAGAGAGATAATTCAACAAGGCGAGCCCTCAAGTTTTCAAGTCGATAATGATGGGATTCTAAGGATAAAAGGTCGAATTTGTGTTCCTAACATTGCTGAGCTCCGAAAGGAAGTGCTGGATGAATGCCACAAGTCAAAACTTAGTATCCATCCGGGAGTAAGCAAAATGTATAATGACATCAAATGCACTTTCTGGTGGAAGTCGATGAAGAGGGACATTTCTTTATATGTTAGCTGATGCCCTACTTGCCAACTAGTCAAGAGCGACCAACAGAAGCTGGATGGATTGTTACAACCGCTAGACATTCCTGGTTGGAAGTGGGAACATATTTCCATGGACTTCATTGATGGTTTGCCCAGAACCAGAAAAGGAAATGACAGTATTTGGGTGATCGTAGATCGCTTCATGAAGACCGCCCATTTCATACCTGTCACATCAAACAGAACTGTTCAGAGACTGGCGCAGATATACTTCAAGGAAATTGTTAGACTACATGGAGTGCCGCTCAGTATAGTTAGTGATAGAGATACAATATTTACTAGCAAATTCTGGGAGGCATTCCAAGTCGAACTGGGAACGAAGTTGAACTTGAGCACCGCTTATCATCCTCAGACAGATGGTCAAACTGAGAGGGTGAACCATATACTAGAAGATCTATTGCGGGCTTGTGTTCTAGATTTCGGTGGGTCATGGGAAGACCATCTGCATTTGGCTGAATTCTCATATAACAACAGCTACCAGGCGAGTCTGACAATGTCGCCATTCGAAGACTTGTATGGTAGACCGTGCCGATCTCCTGCTTGTTGGGTCGAACCCGGTAATAGACTTGTGTTGGTGCCAGACATGATTCGAGAAGCTGCCGACAAAGTCGATTTTATTAAGAAGCGATTACTCGCCGCTCAAAGCCGACAAAAGAGCTATGCCGATAGGAGAAGAAGAGATATATCCTTTGCTGTTGGCGACTATGTATATTTGAAAGTATCGCCGATGAGAGGAGTTATCCGGTTCGGTAAAACTGGAAAGTTGGCACCCAAATTCATTGGTCCGTTTCCTATTCTGGAACAGGTCGGAACGCTCGCTTATAGGGTTAAATTGCCTGATTAGTTGCCTGGAGTTCATGATGTATTTCATATATCTCAACTTCGAAAGCACGTTCATGATCCAGACTTGATCATGGAAGAAGCAGCTCAACAGGATATTGAAATTACTCCAGAATTAGCTGTGAGAAGAGAGCCGCTAAAGATTATCGGCAAAGAAACCAAAGAGCTGAGGAACAAGAAAGTTCACTTAGTCAAAGTGCAATGGAGTGGAGATCCGCGAGATTGTACTTGGGAAACTGAGGAGAGCATTCAGAAAGCCTATCCTAAGTGTCAAGTTGATATCTCTGATTGACTCCGGTGCAAGGTACATTTACCATACTTTGCATTACAAATTAGTTCTCTACTCTGTTGTAATTTTCTTTCCGTGGATGTGCACTTTTAATTCTATAGTCTAAATGATTTTAAAAGAGTATAGAAATTGATTAGTAATTTTTGAAAAGCTAAAAACAATTGATTGTTGCTTGTGTTGTGTGATAGTAGAGTTGATTAATTAAATTATTAAAACGGTAGTTAATTTAATCAATAATAGAATGAATGGTATAATTTATTCATTTAAATCACACATTGAACTGATTAGAAAATAGATAGAAATATATCCTTGTGCATTATATATGTTTGAACAGGTAAGTGGATAGCTGTTGAGTAAAGATTTTATTTGCATGCCCGACAAATAGGTAAATCTTAATGAGTTGGATGCGAAATATTATTATATCAACTCCTGTGAATGCCATTGGATGCGGAGTGCTGGTTATTCTGTGTGTAAAAATAAATGTCGCCATAGGAAAGCAACAATTAATTTTGAACTACATTACATGGCATACTTCTGAAGATAGGCATACTTCATCATATACCACATAAGCATTTGGAGCTTGTGTGACGAGGTGGAGGATTTACCATACGAGTGAGAGGCTTGTATGGCGATGACTATATTTTACAGGTTGAACAAATGACTGATATGGACTATTTAAATTGTAACGATTAAATTGCCAGATTAATAAAAACCCCACACGGGTCTGGAGTTGACAATAATCACGTCTCTCTAGTTATTAGATACGGCACATGGACTATTTATTTCCCACACGGGATGAGGTGACGAGGATTTATCCTCTGGAGCATTTAAAATACACACTCCCTCAGGCTTTGACAGGGTGACGAGAATTTATTCTCTGGAGTTATTATCAATACACGCTCCCCTGTAAACACCAGAATATATCACTATAAATATGTGTAAGCTTATTAGGATTTATTGGGTACCTAATACGGCCTAATAAATTTCCAAACCTCTCCCCGTGCAAAGGAGGTTATGGCGATTTTTTTTTTTAAATTCCGGGTGTTAGCCAAATTTTTGAAGAATTTGAAAATTCTCAGAAACTGAAAAGTTGGAGGATTGAAGCCAGATTGAACGTAGAGTTGATTAATCAAACAACTTTCGACTTTGTTCCTTTTCGGGGACGAAAAGTTTTAAGTGGGGGAGATTGTAACGACCCAGAAAATCTGAACCAATTTAAAAATTTTAAATTGGCTAAAATAATGGATTTTAAATATTTAAAATAAATATTTTAAATAATAGTGATGAAAAATAGGTTTGAATCGATGCTCGAAAATAAATATAATTAATTTTAATTATAAACAAGGCCTAAAATGGCGCTGTAGTTTCAAAAATGAAATTCAAACTTCGCCTAACTGTACCGGGTGCAAAACAAAACGGATTTGAGTCAAACCAAAAATATTTAAATCTGTTAGTGAATACCTTTCTAACAAATCTAAAAAATCGAAGTTTCATAGTGGGAAGCAAAAGTTATGGCCAAATGAATTTTCAGAAAGGTCGCTATGGAAATTATATAGCCGATGAAATTGGCCATTTTGCATACGGCCTCGGAATTCAACGAAACCACTTTTGTTGGATCTGGGATGTGAAGTTATTGCTAGGTTTCAAATTTCATAATTTTTGAAGCTAGTATGTGAGCATGGCAAATGAAAACGTGTTTTGGTCAATTACAGTTAAATTGGATTGACCAGAAATGGGCCTTTTTGCAAACGGTCTCAGCATTCGACGAAACTAGTTTTGTTGGGACCGTATCGTCAAAACATAGCCAGATTTATTTTTCTGGAATTTTTTGAATCAGTTTGTAGCCCTGGCAAATTGAAATGTACGTTCAAATCGAATATTGAATGTTATATATTTTAAATTGAATGGAAACTGACTGAAACAGTTGAATGGGCCTACAAAACATATCCCATTGTGTTCGGAATGGGGGTAAAACACTAGGGACGACAGTCGTTGGGTTTGAATTGATGTTCGTGTGTGAAAGGGGGTATTTTCGAAAATTAAAAATTTATAAATATAAAGAAATTATCTCATTGGCCAGTTAACTCTTTCTCTCTCCCCGATGGATACTGCGCGCGACGAAAAGCAGGTCGACACCTTCTCTCTTCGATTTCTCCCCCGTTTCACAATGAAATCGAGTGATTCTTGATTCATTTCAAAGCTCTTCGTCTCCTCTTTAAATCCATCTAAGGTTTGCTAGTTATCATCAAGTGAGGAGGGAGATACGAGTCCTCAAAGTTAGCGACTTTGGAGCGCCGCCGAGCCTTCATGACGCCACCGAACTGAACGAGACCACCGACACCGGGAAGGTGTTTCGAAGCTCTTCGACGCTGTGTGAGCCAATTCTCCTATCGCGCAACAGTTTGATCAAAAGATCAAAACCTAGTTTTGAACCAACGTGAAAGGTGGGTCCTTTATTTCATCTGAACTTTGAAAAATCATATCATTTTCGTTTCTTTACGAAATTCTATGAAACAAGAAACATCGTGACCATGTGGATGTCTTCTACATTTTAGACGAGACCCATATTTTTCTGAGCCTTCTGTTATTTTTGGTGGAGTGGAACCCACGGTGAGATTTCTAATTTATAAACGATATGGAAAACGACGATGTAAAAATTATATGGTCGATGTATGGGTTATATAAGCGTTGTACACCTCATTTATAAGCGTTGTATAAGTTGTACGTTCGATGTATAAGTTATATATGCGTTGTAAAACTTATATATATGTTGAAATAGAAGTGAATTGCTATATATAAATAAATATAAATATAAATATAAATATAAATATATATATACGCCCCTCGTCCACAAACCATGGACGATATTTATTGGTTGTGATTGGTGTGAAAATCGATTGATAGTGAATGGTTGATTGGAATTTTTTGTGGTTGATATTGATTGATTGTGGTTGAAAAATACCCGTTTGTGGTTGAGAAATATTTGGTTGAAACTACCTAGGATTAGTTTGTGGAAATGAAATAAATATACATGCCGCCTGCGTGCGAACTAGATGCATGATTCCCCATTGTCAAAAACCGCGAGGTTTGAAGGTAGAGCGAGGAGCCGTACAAGGGACGGTCCCAGTTTTAACTACCCTGCCGTTATGCTGCCGAAATTTTGAATAATATTCATGTGTTTGAATTATTTTCATTCGTTGAATTATTTTCATTCGTTGAATTATTTTCATTCATTGAATTGAAATTCATGTGTTGAATGGTGTTCATGTTTTAAATATAAAAATCACATTCTTATCATCTATATGAACTACATAAAATAATCTCCTTTTGAAAGAAATTGTTTTATAATAAAAATCCTATTTTTATTACCTATATGAACTATATAAAATAATAGTGTTTTGAAATGAATTGTTTTACAATAAAAATCACATTTTTATTATATACATGAATTGTTAAATATAGTTAAGTGTTGAAATAGAAGACAGTTGGATAAAAATATCATTTTTATCAAATGTATGAAAAGAATATAGCTTTGAAATCGAAAAATCGATATATATGTATATATATATATATATATTTATAGAATTGAAATATATCAAATAACGACGCTGCAGTTCGTATTTTGAAACCGTGATTTCAAACGATTATACCGGGAGATCCGACCATCGGATTTTCCTGAAATCGCAACCGTTGGGTTCGCTTTGGAAATATCTTTCCAACGGCACCAACTTTGTAAAAATCCAACGGTTGGATTGTCTGGAATGTTTAATTCAAATCTGAAGAAAAACAGCGCCCGAATCGATTATATATATATATATATAAATATAATTATATTTAATCGAATAACGACGCTGCAGTTCGTATTTTGAAATCGAAACTTCAAACGATTATACCGGGAGATCCGACCGTTGGAATTTCCCGAAACTGGAACCATTGGATTCGTTTTGAAAAGATCTTTCTAATGATGTAAATTTTGTGATGATCCAACGGTTAGATGTTCAGATATGTGTAAATCAAATCTGAAGAAAAACAGCGCCACGGTCGCGTTATGGCCCGAAGCGTCGTTTTGAATAAATTGGCTATTTTAAAATAAGTAAAAATAGCGATAAATCGTTATAAAATATTATAAACGATATGGATGTGATTTAGAAATTAACTGAAGGTTGGCTAAGTCGAATGGTTTCCTGGGTGTTGTTCTGATGTTGGCTTTGGCCTTCGAGGTTAATATTTGGGAAATCGTTCTCTTACTGATTGACGGTTGGTGACTAATGAATTGAAATGATGCATGTGTATGTTAGTGTTGCACTTGTTTATTATATACGCGAGTTGTTTAGAAAGACCGGGTTTATCCCATTCTGAATAACTGAATCGACGATAAGAAATCGAAGATGAAGACGGTGGTCGAAGACCGGAGATCTTCACCTCGTTTGGATGGTAACCGAGGTCCTGATTGGGAGGCATCCCGAAATATGGATAATGAGTGGTGATCGTCCAGACGTACGTGGTGGTCGATGGGTTTGCGAGGTATTTAGTGCCTCCGGTTTCGTTCAGACCCAGAACGGACTTGTAAATGGACTGTGTGTCTGACATTGGATTTTACTCTGTGTTGATTGATCTCTATTAAATATACATCTGTTTGGCGGCGAAGAATTTATTCTTTTGCTTAACGCCCTTCTCTGAAACGCACGAGCTCAAAGGTTGTATATTGATGGATATCAATCGCATGGCATGAATTGCTAGTATGGCATGCCTAAGTGGCAAATGATCAGAGTTTCTGTTGAAAAGCAGAGTCGTGTGGTGATGATCAAAGCACCGCCTGTGTGGTGTATCTTTGTGTATAACGTGAATTCGCGAGCCTCACACCCCGGTATGAACCAGAAACGGGAGAAGGACCTCAGGGAGAGCATGCGTTTCTTTCTAGCTAGGAGTTGTGTCGGTGTTTTTATACGGCTTGACATTTTACTTATGTGGATGATGGATAGTGAGGCGCCTCGGTTATATCGGTCGATCCGGGACCAATGGAGTCATTCGTTGGCTCATTTACGCCCCATAGGGCGGGGAAACGTAGTGTTCAGGCATAATAATCCACATCGGTGGACCGGCCCTGATGATCCAAAGGGTTGATGCGTTCTGATCCTGAGGCTCGGGCTAGAGAGTCTCGAATTCGGTAAGGACTATCTTTTGCCTTGGTTCATGATGGAAATCCAATTTCCAAATACGTGACTACGCGGTTTTGATTGTATATATATATGGCGACGTGATATATGGTACCCGTGCCGTCTATGATTGATAGTTATGATTGAAATTGTTTTTGAAACATATAAACACTAGTAATAATATCAAATGCTTTTGTTTTATTCGTATCAAGCATATTTTGGCCATTATAAGGTAAAACTCTATCCTCCGGTTTGCGTTGCATTGTGTGATGGGAACTGAGTCTTATAATGGCTTCATTTTAAGAAAAAGCATAGCGATGTTTAAAAGAATGATTTGTTTTAAAGCACTGGCAATCCAATGGAGTAAACCCGTTCCACGAAAGTGGCATAGTTCTGTGATTAGCCATATTATAAATGTGTTGAGTAGATTTCTCATACCAGTCCCATGACTGACTCGTAGTTTGTTTCACTTTCAAACTCGTGTGCCCCTTTTTCTACACGGGCAGCCTTGTATTCAGGTTTAGCTGGCTCTTTCTGGATAGCTGGAGCTGAAGATGGATTCTATTGTTTGTCTCTTTTTATGCTGTTCAGCTCCTATTGTACATATTTTGTTTGTTTCCGCTGTAGACATTTATGTATAGTTGAACTGTATTTGTACTAAGTATGATCCTGTATACTGTGTAACTCTGATGATTACGTTTATCCAGTGTATTCTATTGTACATTATCTGGTGTATTTATTTAATTCTGTTCTGCTATTATCTGTTTTTGTGTTATATTCCAAAGATAACCCTTGTCACCGTCAGTACGGGATTTGGGGTCGTCACAGCAAGATATATACTTGTCAAGATAGGTTAGTTAAATTAAAATATTTATCATTTTGTCTCATTAGAATTGCCAAATAAAATAACCATTTTTGTTTAGAGTTTAAATTAGCAAAATAGAAATTGTCAATAGAGAAAAATTTATTATGCTTATTCATTCATTGCAATAGAGATATTTTCTTGTCATCATTATATGTATTGTGTATTACACTCCCACTCACAAGTTACCCGACTTGTGTATGTGATTGGGACGATAATTTTCACACATCGCCCAAGTGCACAAATTAGTTTATCATTTGTTTGTTGGTTGAAACCCCACACGGGTGTTGGGATGAAAATTTACATACACTAATCCCAATATTTAGTTGTATGTTGATCGTTAGATCGACAGGCTATGATTAGCGTTATTATTTAATTTTAACGCTTACACAGTGGAATTTACGCTTTGGATGTAGATGGATGATTTGATGGTTTTACTGTTATTATCCTATATATGTTGTGTGTGAAATCCATATAATCCAAATTATATGGTAAATGTTTGAGTCGCATTTCGATTCAGGTATTCTTTTAAATAAGAATATTTTTACATTAGAAATACTTTTTATATAAAGTGCATATTTTCATAATATATCTTAATCAACTATATGTTAAAACAAAGAGTATTTGTAAAAGAAAGAATTTGTAATATAAAGAATACTTCTCGTTTAGAGTCTTTATATAAAGAATATTTTTATGATTATTTTAAAATATGTTTTTAAAAGATTACTAGCATTTGCAATTATATCTTGTGATATGAAATAAATTGAGATGTGAAGTGGATTTATCGTGGACGATGTTTTAAACGACATTTGTCCTTTAATCCAATTTACATTGAAATTATTATTTGGAACTTATGAATCTATTTTATAGATTTAAAAAGGCATTTTCTAAAAATCAAGTTTTCAATTTAATATATTAAATAGGAATTAAGTGGAAATTCGATTGGTAATAATCGAAATGGGCTTCTGTAAAAGAAGACCGATATTATATATGGAATTTGAGAGGCTTTGCCGTTATTCCATTTATATTATTAGTCCGATACAGAAATTTATATCGATTATGTATTGATTTGATTTCTGTGAAATTCCATCTTTCGGAAATTGATTTATAGATTTTATTTTCAGTGTTTATCTTTGATAAAATTAATGAGAATCTTTTAAATCGAATATCTTATTAAAAGAATACTCGGAGTTGGAATGTGATGAAATGTGTGATTTTCCAATATTTGTTTTAATCCCAAAATACGCTAGTTATTCAAAAAGACCGGGTTTAACCCATTCTGAATAATCATCACGATGATCAAGAGTCGAAGATGAAGACGGTGATTGAAGACCGATGGTTTTCGCATCGTTGGGATGATGATGACTGGTATCTTGAATTGGGATTGGCCTTCCAAGGCAAGGTATTCAGTAATGATCGTCCAAACGCACTTGGAGATCGATGGACACGTTGTTTCGCTCAGACCCAGAGCGGACTTGTAAATGGATTGCGTGTTTGACATTGTATTCATTTCTACTATTTTTGTTGAACGCTACTGATTATATATTTCTGTTTGGTGGTGAAGAATTTATTCTTTAATTATCACCCTTCTCTAAGACGTATGAGCTTAAAGGTTATATATATATATATATATATTGGTAGATGATCAATAATATGGTAGAGTCTGACAATGTGACATGCTAAGATGCAAATGATCAAGGCTTTGTTGAAAAGCAGGCCTTGTGGTTGATGATCAAAGCATAGCCTATTTAGGCATAGCTTTGTGTATAGCGTGACTTCGCGAACCTCACACCCTGGTATGAGTCAAAAACGGGATATGGACCGTTGGGAGTGCATATGTTTCTTTCTAGCTAGAAGTGGTGTTTGAGTTTTGACACGGCCCGGCATTTTACTTATGTGGATTTTGGATTTGAGGTACCTCGGGTTTTTATAGGCCGAAAGTGGTCATATTATAGGTCCAAAAGGGTCGGGAAATGTATGTTCAGGAATTGCCAATCCACTACCGTTAGGTGGGGACCGGCCCTACCATTCCATGGGTTGCCTATAGTTGTGATCCTGAGGCATTTGCTAGAGTGTCTCGAATCGGAAGAGGACGATCCCTAGCCTCGATTTCATGACAGAAAACCATTTCCCAATACGACGTCACGGTTTTGATTGTAAACTTATATATGGCGACATAGTAGGATGGGGTACTATGCCGTCTAAGATTAATACATTTATATTGAAATGTTTTAAATATATATACACACTAATAATAATATCATTTTTACGTATTTAGCATCTTTTGACCATTATAAGGTAAAACCCTATCCTCTAGTGTGCGTTGCATTGTGTGATGGGACCTCGGTCTCATAATGGTTTCATTTTTCTAAAAAGCATTACGTTATTTGACGATTTACTTTATTTATGCACTGGCAATCCAATGGAGTAAACCCGTTCCGCATTATCGGCGTGGTCCTGTGATTAGCCTACTTATTAGATAAGTTAAGTATAGAATTCTCACACCAGTCCCACGATTGACCTGTAGTTTGTTTCACTTTGCAAACTCGGGTGCCCTCTTTCCACATGGGCAGTCGAGTAGCTTTTTACAGATATAGTTAAGCAGGATCCTGGATTGAAGCCTAAAGCTGGGTTCAGAATATTGATGGCCTTCCGCTGAGTTTAGTTCCGCTGCAATGTATTTAATTTATTATAAATGTATCTTCCGCTGTATTATTTATTGATGTACTCTGATATATTCTGTACTCTGATGTAACATTTGTTATGGATGTTATAAAAGTCTGTGTTGTTGTTCTGATGTGTTGTATGCCCCAAAGTTAACGTATGCGAGTTTTGAACGGTTTTAATCGATCTTGCGATCGATTGGGGTCGGGTGAAATCCGGGTCGTTACAAGCTGGTATCAGAGCTCAGGTTAGCTCAAATCTTTGGGGTACAACTCGTTAGAACTAAACAGAAGACTCATCAGAGGTTGGATTAGTAATATCCAATAGGAATACTCATTAAAGATAGGATCAGCAATATCCTAGAATGAGAATACTCATTAGAGATGGGGTTAGCAATGCCCTAGAATGAGTCAGAGTGAATAAGAATTCATAATTAACGTACTTGTTATTATATATATAATTCGATTTTAGAAAAATATGATTTTGAATATATAAAAGTTATATATTTTTGAAATTTTAATCAAATAATTGATTGATGATGTGTTGTGTGAATATGAATTCAACTAATAAATTATTAAACAATCAAAGAATGAAAATTAAATTAGTTAAATAGACAACTTTAGATTCATTTCCTTTTCGAGGACGAAAAGATTTTAAGTGGGGGAGATTGTAACAACCCGCAAATTCTGAACCAATTTAAAATTTTTATTTTAGAAAATTTTAATGAATTTTAGGAATATAAAGTGATTTATTTTAAATAATAATGGCTAGAATTTATTTTAAACGAAGTTAGAACGAATAAATTTAATTTAAATATAAAAGGAGTTAGAAATGGCGCGGTAGTTTGAAAATTTGATTTTGAACTTTAACTGAATGCACAGGATTCAAAATAGATCAGAATTGAGTGAAACCAGAAATATTTAAATCTGTTTAACCATATCTTTCTGACGAATCTGAAAATTTGAAATTTCATAGCAGAAATCAAAAGTTACGGCCAATTCAATTTTTAGAAAGGTCGTTGTAGAATTTATATATATGGCCCAAAAGGCTACTTTTCACATATGAAGGAATTTGGACTCGAAACCACTTCCATTGAGTTCGGAATGACGTTTCTACATTGAAAAACAGTAAACACTTAAATATTTTGAGTTTCGGAAATTATTTATTTAAAAATGTATTTTTAATATTAAATACATTAGCCTTGAAAATAGTCATTTTTCAAACGACCTCCGTTTTCGACGAAACCACTTTCATTGGAACCGGAATGTCGTATTATTGCTAGGTTTCAATTTTTAGAATTTTTCGATTTAATATGTGAGCATGGCGAAGGAAAATGTGTTTGGTCGATTAAAGTCAAATTTAATCGACTGAAAAATAGCCATTTTTCAAACAGTGTCAGAATTCAACGAAATTAATTTTGTTAGGACCGTATCGTCATAACATAGACAAATATATTTTTCTGGATTTTTCTGAGTCCGTTTGTGGCCTCGGTGAATTTATTTATGCAGACGAATTAAATTAATAAAGGAATTAAATATTAAGTTAAATAATATAGGCCACAGACAGCCGTTTGGTCTAACGGGACCTGTCCCATTGGGTCCGGAATATGGGCTATTAGCTAGGGTCAACTTTGTTTGGACTGGAATCAGCACTGTTTGAAAGATTTGGATTTATTTGTAAAAATACACAAAAATCAATATAAAAATAGGAAAAACCCTAAAATCTAAAACACTATTCACTATCTCCTTCGTGGCCGCCGCCCCCCTTGAATCAATGGCCGAATTTGTTCCTCTTTCTTCGCTTAAGTTCTCCCTCTCCTCCAAGAATTAGACCACATATTCTACACCATTTCAAAGCCCTTGATCTCCTCCACGGTTCCATACCATCTGATCGCCCTCTGGAGCCAACATCACCGAACCACCCGAACCCAAACCCGCCGCATATAGCCTCCGTGGGCCCCCCTAGTCACGACCGAGCTCGGCAAAACACCCCCCTCGTGCGCCTCTCCGAGCTTCCCATCGTGACATCCTCCGATATGCTCCTCAACGCTTGTAGTAGCCGCAATCGTGAACCATAGTATTGAACATTAGGAAGAGGTGTCAGCCTGTAGTGTCTGATAGGGAAGAAAGGTTATTTACTTTATTAATTTATTAATTAATTAATTTAAATTGTTTTAAAACTTCAATTTATCATATCTAACTCGTTTCAATTCGAAATTCGATGATTTCAGCGGCATTGTAATCGTGTGACTGAGATCTACGCATCTAAACTGACGGGAGTTGATTCTGAACAGTTTGAATTTTAGCCAAAAATCTTCAACGACTGTGAGAATTTCTGATTTTAACATTTAGTTAATTAAATTAATTGTTTTATTGCTTCTAAACGTTTGTTTGTGTGTTATATATGCAGAACTGTGATGTAGTGAATTTTTGTTTGTGATTTGATGAATTGTTTTGTACTGTATTGATTGGATCTGTTATTGTATGAATAGATCTGTGTTAAATCAACAAATATACTACATATATGATTTGCTGTGTTAGAATTGACAACGAACAAATATACTACATATATGATTTGTTGTGTTAGAATTGACAACGAACAAATATACTACATATATGATTTGTTGTGTTAGAATTGACAACGAACAAATATACTACATATATGATTTGTTGTGTTAGAATTGACGGCAAACCAATATATTACATATATGATTTGTTGTGTTAGAAGCGACGACAACAAAATCTTCATTTTGTTAAATAGAAAAGTATGAAAACAAAATATTCATTTTGTTAATAGAAAAATATGGGAAACATTTAATATTCTTTTTATGTTAAAATAAAAAGTTAGAAAAGTGGCTAAACATAAAATATTCTTTATATTAAAATAAAATGTTAGAAAGGATTTAACATAGGATTGAAAAGAGATTATTTTATTTACATTTTTGGTAAATTGTAAAATTTAAAATGATATTTTTATTTACATTTTATATATGTAAATAAAAACCTGAATTTGGGAAAGGCATTTTTGTTTAACATTGTTTTTGTTAAATGAAAGAACAAGATCAAACAATACATTTTATTTGTACATTTTACTTTTGAATAAAAGAACCATTCTTTTATTTGTGTTTTTCAACACAAATAATAACATAGAAATTGAACCATTCTTTTATTTGTCCCTCGACACAAATATTAACTTTGAAATTAAATTGCTTCTTTTCATTTGTGTATTCAACACAAATATATCATAGAATTGGAGTCACCTTTATTTGTGTCTTCATCACAAACATGAACATTGAAATAAAGTTATTCTTTTTATTTGTGTTTTCAACACAAATATTACATAGTAAATAAAATATTCTTTCTATTGTGTTCTTAACACAAATATATGCATAGCAAATAAAGTCATTCTTTTATTTGTGTTTTTCAACACAAATATATACTTAGAAATAAAATCATTCTTTTTATTTGCATTTACAATGCAAATATTACATAGAAATATAAGTTTTACTTTTTATTTGCATTCCACCATGTAAATAAAATGTTGGAAATGAAAGTACACTTTTTTTTATTTGCATTCTATAATACAAATAAATATAGAGATTAAAACTTCACTTTTCATTTGCATCTCACAATGCAAATATTCTTTGAACATAGAAATTGTTCTTTTATTTGTATTTTCAAATCCAAATATACTTTGAAATAAAACTGTCCTTTTATTTGCATTTTCAAATGTAAATATACATTGAAATTCGAGTTTATTCTTTTATTTGCATTTACTGATGTAAATAAACATTAAAAATAAAATTTATTCTTTTATTTGCATTCACAAATGCAAACACATATTGGAAATAAAGTTTTGTTCTTTTATTTGCATTCGCAAATGTAAACATGTTTTGAAAATAATGTTTGTTCTTCTATTTACATTCATCCATTCATATATATATATATAGAAAATAGAAATTGTTCTTTTTGCATTTACCAATGCAAAATGTATATTGAAAACAAATTATTCATTTGCATTCACCAATGCAAATACAAACATATATTGACAATAAAGTTTATTTCTTTGTTTGTATTTATCAATATATATGCATTGAAAATTAAGGTTTATTCTTTTATTTGCATTTATCAATGTAAATATTCAATGAAACTATAGTCTATTTTCTTTATCTACATTTTCCTACCCCAATGTACTCACTTTTATACATTTAACAGAATTTGTTTAAATTATACTTTGAAAATAAATTTTGTTCTCTTATTTACATTCACTAATGTAAATAAAACTTATAAACAAAACTATTCTTTGTTTGCTTTCATAAATCCAAATACTCATTTAAATAAAATTTGTTTCTTTTATTTACATTCAATAATGTAAATACACTTTGTAAATGAGGTTCTTTTTACATGCACACAAATATACTTTTAAATAAAATAAAAGTCACATTGGTTATCTGCATTCCTTGTTGCAAATAAAACCTTAAAATAATGTTCATCTTTGTTTGCAATTCATTAATGCAAACAAATCATCAGATTGGAAATTATATTCTTGATTTATAATTTTGATATGAATAAAGATTGTTTGAAATAAAGGATAGAATTTAAAAGTTACATTTTAATAACTAAACATATACATTTTTATCATTAGAGTAAAATAGACAAAAACACTCATTTGTCTAAATTAAAAGAGTAAAACAAAATATAGCATTGGCATATTTTATTAGAATTGAAACACAAATTATTCATTTTTGTAAATTTATATTAGTTAAAACCAATCATTCATTTTTGTTAATTTACATTAGTTAAAAATAATTATTCATTATAGTCAATTTATACTAGTTAAACCAAATTTTACATTTTGTCAGAAATATTCATTTTTGTCAAAATGAATTAGTTGAAGCAATTTATGTAAAGATATATATATATATATATATATATATATATATGTTTGGCTAGATATATACTTGTCAAGATAGGTTAGTTAAATCAAAATATTTATCATTTTGTCTCATTAGAATTGCCAAACAAAATAACCATTTTTGTTTAGAGTTTAAATTAGCAAAATAGAAATTGTCAATAGAGACAAAGTTATTATGCTTATTCATTCATTGCAATAGAGATATTTTCTTGTCATCATTATATGTATTGTTTATTACACTCCCATTCACAAGTTACCCAACTTGTGTATGTGATTGGGACGATAATTTTCACACATCGCCCAAGTGCACAAATTAGTTTATCATTTGTTTGTTGGTTGAAACTCCACACGGGTGTTGGGATGAAAATTTACATACACTAATCCCAATATTTAGTTGTATGTTGATCGTTAGATCGACAGGCTGTGATGAGCGTTTTTATTTAATTTTAATGCTTACACAGTGGAATTTACGCTTTGGATGTAGATGGATGATTTGATGGTTTTACTATTATTATCCTATATATGATGTGTGTGAAATCCATATAATCCAAATTATATGGTAAATATTTGAGTCGCATTTCAATTCAGGTATTCTTTTAAATAAGAATATTTTTACATTAGAAATACTTTTTATATAAAGTGCATATTTTCATAATATATCTTAATCAACTATATGTTAAAACAAAGAGTATTTGTAAAAGAAAGAATTTGTAATATAAAGAATACTTCTCGTTTAGAGTCTTTATATAAAGAATATTTTTATGATTATTTTAAAATATGTTTTTAAAAGATTACTAGCATTTGCAATTATATCTTGTGATATGAAATAAATTGAGATGTGAAGTGGATTTATCGTGGACGATGTTTTAAACGACATTTGTCCTTTAATCCAATTTTCATTGAAATTATTATTTGGAACTTATGAATCTATTTTATAGATTTAAAAAGGCATTTTCTAAAAATCAAGTTTTCAATTTAATATATTAAATAGGAATTAAGTGGAAATTCGATTGGTAATAATCGAAATGGGCTTCTGTAAAAGAAGACCGATATTATATATGGAATTTGTGTAACAACCTGGAAAATCCGAACCAGTATAAAAAATTTATTTTAAAGATTTTTGTTAGAAAATGTGCCAGAAATTAAAATTTTCATTTTTAAATAATATTAAAGCCAGTGAAAATAGTCAATTTTCAAACGACCTCTGTTTTCGACGAAACCACTTTCGTTGGAACCAGAATGTCAATTTATTGCTAGGTTTCAATTTTTAGAATTTTTTGAATTAATTTGTGAGCGTGGCACAAGAAATTGTGTTTCGTCAGTTTCAGTCAATTTTAATCGATTTGAAAAATAGCCATTTTCAAACGAGCTCAGAATTCGACGAAATTAATTTTGTTAGGACTGTATCATCAGAAGAAAGCCAGAAATATTTTTTTTGGAATTTTCTGAGGCCATTTGTGGTCCCGGCAAATTTCTATGTATGTTTAAATTTAAAAATAAATGAATTATATTTAAATTTGAGAAACGGGGACCAAGGCGACCATTTGGGCCTGCGTGACATATACAGATGGATCCGGAATAGGGTTAAATAGTTAGGATAGGCAGTCGTTGGGCTGAAAAAGAAGGAGATCGCTAAACGAACCTTAATTGGGCTAATTATAATTAATAATTAATTAACCCTAGAATACACCGTATAAAATACGGTGAACAGTTCTTCGTCATCCCCTATTTATTTCAGCGACTCACCGTCAGAAGTTCTCTCCTCAAATTCTCTCTCCTCTCTTCGAGTTAGAACCCAACCCTTACACCGTTTTAAAGCTCCTTCCCTCCTCTTCCATCTCCGACTCGTTTCACCTCCTCTCGAGGCCCGGAGCTCGAGAACCGCGCCCACAAAGGCGCGCCCTTTCAGCCGCCGCCGGCCCCACTTGGTGCCACCGCACCCCCCCCCCCCACGTCGCCGGCACACATAGACCTCCCCGAGCCCGACCACCTCCAACAAACCACACCCCAAACCGACTCTCCTACCTCCTGCAATCTGAGTTCAAGGATTTGAACAATTCTGAAAACTAACGGCCTAATTTATAGAAGAGGAAGAAAGGTTAAATACCTTAATCACTTTTATTTATTTAATTTTTAATTTAATTATAAACTTGTGTTGATCATAAATAATTCGTTTCAACTCGGAATTTGATGATTTCAGCGACATTGCGATCGTATTGAAAGGATTTACACCTCTGGACAGAAAAGAGACGATTCTGGACTGTTGAAATTTTGGGCTAATCACGAATGACTGTGAGATTCTTTGTTTAAATTTAATAACTAATTAAATTATTTAAGTGGCGATGTAAATTATATATGATTACGATTTAGATCTGTTTGTGTGGTCATATTTGGTGATGATTGCTTTATGTTTGTATGGATAGTATAGATCCACATAATCATCATGTTCATGTTATCACTTTCACATGTTATCGCTTCAGTTAGAATTGGATTGATTTATAAATTCAAATCAAAAGAAATTTGATTATCACTTTAACATGGTATCGCTTCAGTTAGAATTGGATTGATGTATAAATTCCAAATCAAAGAAGAATATGATCATCACATGTTATCGCTTGTGTAGAAATTGGATTGATCCAATTTATGAAAATAAAGATTTACTTTAAAATAAAAGGATTGTATTTTGTTTGCATTTCTCAATGCGAACAAAAATGTAAAATGATAAATAAAGAGAGAGTTTTACTTTGAAATAAAAAGATTATCTTTTGTTTGCATTCCTCGATGCGAACAAAATGTCAAAATAGAGATTTACATTTAAATTAAAAAGAATTATATTTTGTTTGCATTTCTCAATGTGGACAAAAAGGTTTAAAATAAAAAGAATTATATCTTGTTTGCATTTCTCAATGTGAACAAATTGCTGAAA
The DNA here is from genome assembly GCA_030737875.1 of Allium sativum. NCBI lineage: Eukaryota > Viridiplantae > Streptophyta > Magnoliopsida > Asparagales > Amaryllidaceae > Allium > Allium sativum. The sequence goes on along the minus strand of CM060918.1, from coordinate 249,821,731 downwards.
ATAAAAGAAAAGAAATATTTTTATATTTTGTTTGCATTTCTCAATGCGAAAAAAATGTTTAAAATAAAAAAATTATATTTTGTTTACATTTCTTAATGCGAACAAAATGTTTAAAATAAAAGAATTATATTTTGTTTGCATCCCTTGACGCGAACAAAGTGTTAAAATAAAGATTTACATGCAAACTTATATTTTTATTTGTGTTCTTAAAACACAAATGTAACTTGAGAACAAAACTTATATTTTTATTTGTGTTCTCAAAACTCAAACATGACATGAAAATAAAACTTACTTTTTATTTACATTTTATAATGTAAATATTACTTGAGAATAAAACTTACTTTTTATTTACATTTTATAATGTAAATATCACTTGAGAATAAAACTTACTTTTTATTTACATTTTATAATGTAAATATCACTTGAGAATAAAACTTACTTTTTATTTACATTTTATAATGTAAATATCACTTGAGAAACAAAATTTACTTTTTTCTTCGCATTCACAATGCGAATAAAACTTGAGAAATGAAATTTACTTTTTTCTTCGCATTCACAATGCGAATAAAACTTGAGAAATAAAATTTAATTTTTTTTGCATTCACAATGCGAATAAAACTTGAGAAATATAATTTACTTTTTTTGTTCGCATTCACGATGCGAATAAAACATTAAGAATTGTAACAACCCACTATTTTGTGCTATTCAAATCGACAATAAACAACATATGTCTGACTTGAATCACTCAAAATAACAGATTATTAATAATAATTGGAGTAAATACAATCATATCACAGAATCACAAACACAGACACAAGCAGAATAACTCGCAGCGGAAATAAATAAAACCATAGTAGTTCATGAAGCTACTACATAAACATAGTCTCCAAAACAAAATACATAATGTCCAATCACTAGGACAAGTACAACTGAAGTATCAAATACATAAGTCTGCTAAAGGATAAAAAGAAACAACAACGATTGTCTAACATAGATAGGACAGAAGAAAGATAGGTAGGTGGCTAAAGCAAGCTCCAAATCGTCTCTAGCTCCAACATAATCTCCAACGGCTGTGGTACTCAAGCTGACCCGAGCATCATGCAAAACAAAACCACTCGGATCAGGACTAATATTCTTTTGCAAGTAAATTAACTCAAGTGAAATGTCATGGAAATGCACAACTAACTTAAAGAATGTTTGGGATTCCATTCTTTAAGGATCCGTTAAACTAAATATCATATAATATAATGCGCTATTATAATAATGTCTATTCAGTAAAGTAAAATATCAAAATAGTGTAAGCGGGATTACCATTATTACCCTTACACCGTTTATACCGTTGCCGTACAGTTTGCATATAACACACCAGTACGTCAGTGGATAGGGATGCGCCGTGATACGACAACGTTAAATCAAAATCGTAGGGGGCTCGAATAGGATAATATGACAAGGCACACGAGGAATACCCACGGTAGGATTCTACCGATGCACGCCCGGACCGGTGGTAACGCATAGCCGCAACTACCGCCCACCTCGGAACACGCTCCAAAATCAAAGATGCGCACCAATCAAATCACAAAGTAATAGATATGGGTTCGAAGAAGTGTGTCCGATGGAGGTGCGACCTCACTTAATCGCGGTATAGCACCTGTTTTATTCATTTTAATTATGACCCGAAGGTCAAGGCTATCCATCAACGTTCTCTTTCTTCAATCCAGTAATCGCCACCAAACCAACCTACTTCATTCTGGAACTCCACCGCGTATACAGTTGTTAAAGTGGTTTTCGGTATTGGCAGAGAGTATGACAATATCCGATCCCGGTCTCTTTAACAACCAGACGTTTATATTTTTCACACCGTGGTCATTTCAATAAAATCATATCTTGAAATAAATTAGAAAATTCAAACTCATAAATTTAAGAATACATTTATTTACAAAACACCTATTATATGTTAGGTTCAAAAGTCTAAATTACACATCTAGTTTTAACGTACTCCTAATCCTTTTTATATATTATTAAATTTTTAGAACATACATATATATACTAAGTTAAAAATTTATTAAATAATTTTTTTTTCAAATTACTTAAAATCTTATAATTTTATTATAATTAAAATACCTTTAAAGAAATAAATTACTTTATGACAAAATAGATTTGACAAAAACTAATATTAAATTCATAACATAAATTAAACTTTTTATTTACATTAACGTAACGCATAATTAGATCAAAATACAAAATAATTTAGTCAAAATATTTAATAGCTTTTAGAAATATTTCAAAATAGACCAACGGTGTCCGTATAATATTTTCTACCTAGGACAAGTAGCACGGATGTATATCATTTCAACCCGTCAAGTTTCAAATCCCGGGTGTGTATCATTTCAACCCGCATCCCAAATCGATTCAGTTTTGTTCTTACATCTATACAATGATTCGGGTGTTTATCATTTCAAACCATAAGAATTTTCTAAGCTAAAGGGAACTTGCAGTGTGAGTTTAAGCAATAAAATAAGCACAGAAAACAATAACTATCATCATGTAAACAAAATATCATTTCAAGTCATGTGTGTGTCGGTGTGTCATATTTGCATATACAGTGCTAACATTCCAATAACATTTCAAATACAGTTAATTCACTTTCAATAAAATATTAGTCAAATGTGAGTTGAACTCACCTTCCGTGGCAGAGAAATAGAGACAACAGATAGATGCTGAAAAAAGAACGACGCCGAAATTTCACCGAACTGGACAACAAATTACGGTCAACATACGCAAAATGCAGCGAAGTTAGAAATTGAAAAAAAAAAAAAAATTATTATTATTATTAATTTTTTTTTTTTTTTAGTCTCAAAGGTGTGCGGCAAAATAGACAAAATGTTACATGCATTTGAATGGCATTTTGCCACTATACATGCTACATGTACAAACGCATGGAACTATGCATGCAAACATGCCCGAGTAAAACATTATTCCTTTTTTTTTTTTTTTTTTTTTTTTTTTTTTTTGACTAACACATGGCAATGGAACTAAAGTTTGTTTTCATTCACATCAACAATTTCATTACGCAGGGTGTAAATATCTACCAAAGGGCCATTACTATCTCATGCTGTATGTATAGCATGCATGGGAAGGAAGGCTCCAAATGCTAATTCATGCTACAGCAAAATTCTAGTATTACTCCATTTTTTTTTTTTTTTTTTAAATAGACGCACAGTAGACAACTACTGTGTTCATCAACTACAACATAAATTAAAACATGCGCATGTACATATATTGTAGACATTTAGTTATAAATATTCATATATATATATAGTTCGTCTTCTATATATATGGTTCAGCACTTGTTCATACTTAATCATACTTAAAGCAATATACATATAAAATGTACATATATACTTAAAAGCACTCATTCCTACAGCAATGGAAATGGACAAGGTAGTTTGTGCATGGACTGTCATGACAAAATGAAATAGCCTCACCAACTTAAATACGCATATGCTACAGTAAGATGGTTTATAAATATAAATATAACTTGGCATAAGTATATTTTATATTATAATTTATATAAAGTAATACACATATATTTTCCTCACTCATGCACAACATGTCTCAATCCCTTAAGTTGCTTCCATGATGTATCAACGCATGAAAAGAAAGAATTGAGTCATGCACTACCAACGTAAGGCCAACAGGCAACATGTTAAAGTTTGATTATTAACATGTAAAAGCAAGGCTAACATAAAAAGTTTGATTACTAACGTAAGGATACCCAGACTAGTAATACGCATATGTAGTAATACGCATCTACATAAGCTACAGTTTGATTATTAAAACACAAAAATTTAACAAGCTTTCATCCCATCCATCCTTTTCAGTTCGAATTTTTTTCAACAAAAGGAACTCACCAGCGAAAGAAGAATTACACGGAAATATAGAAATGGACTCACGGATAAAAGATGGTGGCTTTCGGTGCGATGCTGGGCAGCGTCAGTGAGCGTTTGTCGATGGCCACGGGTTGCTGCGTGTGTGGAGAAGGAGGCAGATTGTTCCAAGATTTAAGTGTATCTCTATTTTTTTTTTTTTTTTTTTTTTTTTGAATGGAGCGGAGGATCTAGAGAATGAGAAAGGAGAGGAGATGGCGCAAGAAATGGAAGAGGCAGAGAAATGGGAACGTGCATTGTAAATATAGTATAAAATAAAGATACCCAAAAGTTTCGGTTGCGCAAATTATGTACCAAATTTTAAATTTTCATAAATGCAAAACGTTACGCATTTAGTGTCATAAATCCGGAGTTTTCAAAATTTAAATTTAAACTGTCCGATTAACACGTATAACGGGTAACTCCGTACCGGTATAAATAAATGTTTACACTGATCCTTCACAAACCGAACTCCGAAAAATGCAATTAAATATACCAAAACGATCAGCGCGACAAGACGGACGTAACCATAAAATAAAATCAGTGCCATGACACTTCGCATAAAAATCCGTTACGGACCCCATAAAAATGCAGACAATTCAAAATTAGACCTATTCATATTTTTCAACGAAAATTTCACATTCACTTCGTCTAATTAGACGTATTGCAAATATAAAATTTCCATCCCAAAATTTTATTTTATATCTTCATGGAAATTTCAGCTGATTACGCTTAAATTTCAATTACTTTATCAAATTCATCAATTAAACGCTCAAAATTTTACGGGCCGTTACACTCTCCCCCACTCAAAACTTTTCGTCCCGAAAAGGAATGGGATAGAGGGATGAAAACAACAAGAAGATAAGATAAATTTGAATCAAAAGATACCTGGAATGAATAATTCTGGATTCGAAGCACGAATGCTCTCCTCCGTCTCCCAGGTACAATCTCTGTCATCAGCACTCCACTGCACTTTGACCAGACTGACTGATTTTCTTCTCAATTGCTTCGTATCCCTATCCACGATACGAAGTGGCTTTCTCTCGACAGTCAGATTGGGCTCAATATCCAGATTTTCTAATGCTGAAGACTGAACAATCAAGGAAGGATCATGCAAATACTTGCGAAGATGGGTGTGAAGACCCGCAACCTCCCCGTAAGGGAAAGCGTCGGATAGTTCGAGAACAAACCACAGCAGAACACATATCAAAGAACACTTCACTGTATATTACAACAATGCATCAGATTACAAGAATATACAGAGTATGAATGAATACTACACAGAAATATCAGAGATTTAAATTACATTTAAATACATAGCAGCGGAAAATAATACAATACACAACCAGAAGAGATATACGGATACAAAGCTTTCCGGATATCATTCCAGCTGTAAAACCAGGATCCTGTGAATATAAATCTGCAAAACCAAAACTACTAGCTGCCCGTGTCGAAAATAAGGGCACCCAGAGTTTAGGTTAAAACAATAAACTCCAGGTCAGTCATGTGACTGGTGTGAGAACTAAAACAGTTATTAATCTTTATTTTCAAAGTTAGGTAAATCAAGGGACCACGCCGTATAACACGGAACGGGTTTCCTCCCAAGAATACCAGTGCATAGAACAAACAGCGCAATGCTAAATAAAGAAAAATGAAGCTGTTATAAGACCCAGGTCCTATCACACAATGCAACGCAAGCCGGGGGATATGGTTTTTACCTTATAACAGCCAAAGAATGCTTGATACGTTTAAAACAAATCATTTGATACTATTATAAGTGCATAGTGTATAAAACAACTTCAAATCATAAGTATCAATCATAGGCGGCATAAGCGCCCCATCCCACTATGTCGCCATATATAGGATTACAATTAAAACCGCAAATGTCACGTATTTGGAAATTGGATTTCCGTCTATGAACCGAGGCAAAAGATAGTCCTCAACCGATTCGAGACTGCCTAGCCCGAGTCTCAGGATCAGAGCTCGAGTGACCCTAGGAGCGACAGGGCCGGTCCACCGATGTGGATTAAAATGCCTGAACACTACGTTTCCCCGCCCTTTGGGGCGTAAATGAGCCACTAAATGACTCCATCGGTTCGAGAACGACCGATCAATCCGAGGCGCCTCGCAACAGCAACAACCACATAAGTCAAACTCGTCAGGGCGTGTAAAACCACTGACGCCACTTCTAACTAGGAAGAAACGCAGGCCCTCCCTGAGGTCCTTTCTCCCGTTTTTGGTCCATACCGGGTGTGAAACTCGTGAAGTAAACGTTACACAAAGCTACGCCACAAAGGCCGTGCTTTGATCATCACCACAAGACTTTGCTTTTCAACAGAAGCCTTGATCATTTGCATCTTAGCATGCCACACAGGCAAACCATCCTATGCAACCGATATCAGTCACACAGAATGAAATCCGATGTCAGACACACAGTCCATTTACAAGTCCGTTCTGGGTCTGAACGAAACCGGAGGCACCTAGTACCCCGCATATCCATCGATCTCCAAGTACGTCTGGACGATCACTAACTGTTTCCATCTTCTTGGGTGTACAGCCCAATCAAGATCATCAGTAATTACCCAAACGACGTGAAGACCTCCGGTCTTCGACCATCGTCTTCATCTTCGACTTATCGTCGTATCAGTTATTCAGAATGGGATAAACCCGGTCTTTCCGAATAACTCGCGTATATATTATAAAAGTGTTACACAAACACAACATACGCCTCATTCCAACTCATTAGTCATTAACCGTAAATTAATCAAGAGAATAATTCCCCAAATATTAACCCCGAAGGCCGAAACCAACATCAGATCAATATCCAGAAAACCATTCTGCTTGGCTAACCGCCAGTTAGTTTCTAAATTTCACATTCAAATCTAATTAAAGATTTAACTATCGCCTGGAGCAAAACTGGTGATACTCCATTCTCGATCTTTTCAATCTAATTAAAGATTCATTAAAACTCCACTTAGTTTTAATCTGTGACTGGGTTAAAGAATCCGTGTCATTTAAAACACGGTTCACGATAAACCCAAAGTCACATCCCATTAATTATCGGGTTAAAGAACAAGTGTTATTTAAAACACTGTTCACGATAAACCCAAAAATCAATATCCATTCAATTCCAATTAAATATTATTTAATTGGTACACTTCATTAAATCTAAATCAAAAGATTTAATCTTTTCTCAGCTGGGTTCAAGAACAGTGTTAGTGAAGACACCATTCACGACAAACCCAAATCACATTCATTAATTATCGGGTTAAAGAACAAGTGTTATTTAAAACACTGTTCACGATAAACCCAAAAATCAATATCAATTCAATTCCAATTAAATATCATTTAATTGGTACACTTCATTAAATCTAAATAAAAAGATTTAATCTTTTCTCAGCTGGGTTCAAGAACAGTGTTAGTGAAGACACCATTCACGACAAACCCAAATCACATTCATTAATTATCGGGTTAAAGAACAAGTGTTATTTAAAACACTGTTCACGATAAACCCAAAAATCAATATCAATTCAATTCCAATTAAATATCATTTAATTGGTACACTTCATTAAATCTAAATCAAAAGATTTAATCTTTTCTCAACTGGGTTCAAGAACAGTGTTAGTGAAGACACCATTCACGACAAACCCAATCACATTCATTAATTATCGGGTTAAAGAACAAGTGTTATTTAAAACACTGTTCACGATAAACCCAAAAATCAATATCAATTCAATTCCAATTAAATATCATTTAATTGGTACACTTCATTAAATTTAAATAAAAAGATTTAATCTTTTCTCAACTGGGTTCAAGAACAGTGTTAGTGAAGACACCATTCACGACGAACCCAAATCCCATTTGATATTCAATATAAGGCTCTGAATAGAAAATATATCGGCTTATATTCAATATCAAATTCTACGATTAACAAATGTCGTATTGGAAATAACGATATAAATATATATATCTTTCAAATTTCCATAACAACACCTGTATAATCACGAATTCCAACATCGAAATATTCCGAAGACAATTTCGATTCAAATCCACTCCAATGCAATCATTGGAAATTTTGGTTATTTTCAAAACCATTTCAAATTCAATTTATTTATTTAAAAATAAATAGAATTATAATTCTAGTTCAAAACTAGTTCATTTCGATAAAAATCTATTTTTATCTTTTCAAATATGGAGTTTTTCATCCCAAATCTTCACAAATCATTTCTTATGATTTTACATAAATTATTACTATTTTTAATAATTTTATCAAGGCCCGTACAGTCGATTTCCATCAACGGCCATCGAACTGCACTTACAGCGACCTTTTTCGAATTTGATTTGGACGTATCTCCAAATCCAACCGTTAGATTTCAAATTTCTAACCTTCTTTAGAAAGCTCTTTTCGATACGAACCCAACGGTTCCGGTTTTAGGAGAATCCGACGGTCGGATCTCCCGTAATGTCCGTTTGAAATAAATGGTCGAAATTCGCGAACTGCCGCGGCGCGGCGCGTTCTATTCAGGCCATTATATTATATATATAATATATATAATATATATTTCGTCGATTTCTATTTAAAACGAATTATATAAATAGTTTTAAATTCGTTTCAAATTCTATTTCAACTTCTATTTCAATTCAAAGCAAAATTGAATTCTTCTTTATAAATTCGTTTAAAAATTCATTTCTATTCAATTCGAATTTCAATTCAATTTGAATTCATTTCAATTCGCTTTCTATTCCATTTGAATTCGTTTTCAATTCAATTCATTTCGAAATCGTTTTCAATTCAATTCATTTCGAAATCGTTTTCAATTCATTTTGAATTCGTTTTCAATTCAATTCATTTCGAAATCGTTTTCAATTCATTTTGAATTCGTTTTCAATTCAATTCATTTCGAAATCGTTTTCAATTCATTTTGAATTCGTTTTCAATTCAATTCATTTTGAATTCGTTTTCAATTCAATTTGAATTCGTTTTCAATTCAATTCATTTTGAATTCGTTTTCAATTCAATTCATTTCGAAATCGTTTTCTAAAATCGATATAAATATCGTTCACGTCAAAATGGCGTCAATCTAATCAACACGGCTTCATATATTCCTTTATTTTCAAATATTCTATTTCGAATATTTCTTTTTCAAATATTTCTTTTTCAAAACTGGAATGAGGCCCAATCAATTACCATATAAAATTAATTATATGGATTTTCATACAACACATGTATATAATAGCATTGAAAATAATCAACCATCAACCAAAGTGCACTACACTGTATAAGCATCAAATATAGATATTCAACGCTTATAACAGCCTGTCAATCAATCGATCGACATGTTTAATCAATCAGGATGAGTGAACTTCAAATTTCATCCTAACACCCGTGTGGGGTTTCAAACAATCAAACACTGATTTTTATTTGTGCAGTTAGGCGATGTGTAAAATTTATCGTCCCAATCAATGTCATTCAAATAGGTGTACATAAACAAACCGTCTGGTTTGTAAATGAATATTTATTTTATTCACTTCACGTTAAAAATTATATTTTTAACGATAAAACATTTTATTTCAACCTATGAATTTCTATTCAATTCATTCTTTAAATAAAATGCTATTTTTATTTTTCTAACTTATTTTAGAAAATTTCGGCGGCATAACGGCACGATACTAGAAACGGGACAAGGCCTAGCCTTATCCCCGGTCTAGTGAAGGCCCACGCCATTCACTCATCAATCAAATCAATTTCATTTTGCAAACCACAAAATTTGGAGTAAGGGTCTAACCTAGCCTTACTCCTTCGCCTTATAACGGCGCACGTCTACTCCTAACCAATTTATCGATTCGATTTTCCACACCACAAACCACATTCAAACCAATATCACAATCAATAACCAAACAGCCAAACAAACAAGTCCATGGTCTGTGGACGGGTGTCGGGTGCTACTAAGCACCGTCTGCATCCTAGTATATATATATAACTAGAAAATAAATTGAAAGGTGAGAAATTCTCACATATAGCTATCCTAGCTCCACGGCTCTTCATTTGCAGAAGTCTTCGTCGTTTCGCCTCTTTGTCACCTTCGTTGCTGCTTTCACTACATACGTAAAAATCGAATTTTTACTATGTTATTCAATATATAAAAATTGAATTTTGACGTCGCTATTCAATATATAAAAATCGAATTTTGACTTCGCTTTCAATATATAAAAATCGAATTTTGACTTCGCTTTCAATATATAAAAATATGATTTTTACTTTTGCTTTCAACATATAAAAATATGATTTTTCAACATATAAAAATATGATTTTTATTTCGACTTTCAACATATAAAAATATGATTTTTATTTGTGCAAGTTCAAATCTTTTTCTACTAAAAGATTAAACCTTTTTCCTATTTTAAAGTTCAAAATAAAATCAGTTTTTTTCTTTTTTTCCCTAATAAGAAAACCCAGTTTTAATTTCATATAAAAATCAGTTTTTATTATGCTTTTAAAATCAGTTTATTATTTGCTTATAAAATCAGTTTTCTATTTTTTTATTTCAAAAACAGTTTTATTCTTTTAGAAAATGCAGTTTTATTCTTTTAGAAAATGCAGTTTTATTCTTTTAGAAAATTCAGTTCAGTTTTAAAATACTTTTAAAAATTCAGTTTTAAAGTTCTTTTATAAAAACAGTTTTACTTTTATAAAAATTTCTGCTTTAAAATTCTTTTATAAAAATTTCAGTTTTTTTCCCTTTTTTAAAAATTGCAGTTTAACTTTTCTTTAAAACAAATCAGTTTTACTTTATTTTAAAAACAAAAATCAGTTTTAATTTTCTTTAAAACAAATCTGTTTTTACTTTTAAAAAAAAAACAGGCTTCATTTCCTTTAAAAAAAACAGTTTAAAAATCATTTTCAAAATCAGTTCTTAAATGTTTTAAAATCAAAATTTAAAACAAAAATAAACTAAAAAAATAAAATGAAAGAAAACGTACCGAGGGGGGGGGGTTTCTCGCAGATCGGCGGCGGCAAGGCTTCTCGAGGGCGGCGGCTTCAGCGTCGAACTGGGAGGCGATGCTTCGAGCGATGGAGGCGGCTTGGGTCTTCGATCGGTGGTGCGGTCTTGAGGGGGGGGCGGCGGCGCTCCAGGGGGGGCTTCGTCGGAGTTCGTGCGCGGGGGGGGGGGGGGGGCTGGCGATTTTTAGGTTTTTTTTTTTTCTTCTTTCTGTTTAATGAAAACGAGAAAAAGGGGGGGGCCTATATATTTTTATTTATTTTTTTAATTAATTTTTATTTATTTATTTTATCCCTCGGAGTTGACTTTTAATTCGAACACTAAATGAGGCCCAACGACTGTCGCCCCTAGCTAATCACCCCCATTCCGAACACAATGGAATATGTTTCGTAGGTTGATTCGACTGTTTGAATCAGTTTCCGTTAAATTTACATTTAAATCACTTTATTGAATTTTAAACGTACATTCCAAATTACCGGGGTCACATACTAACTAGAAAAATTCCAGAAAAATATTTTCTAGCTTCGTATTGACGATACGGTCCTAACAAAACTAGTTTCGTCGAATTCTGAGACCGTTTGAAAAATGGCCAATTTCCAGTCGATTAAAATCAACTGAAACTGGTCAAACGCGTTTTCTTTTGCCACGCTCACATATTGATTCGAAAAATTATGAAACTTGGAATCTAGCAATAATTCGACATCACGGACCCAACAAAACTGGTTTCGTCGAAATCCGAGGTCATTTGCAAAATGTCCATTTTTAAGGGCCTGAATTCCATAGCGACTATTCAGAATTTTCAACTGGACATATCTTTTGATTCCCGATATGAAATCTTGATTATTCGGATTCGTTGGAAAGATATTCACTATTAGATTCCATTATTTTTGGTTTCACTAAAATCCGGATTGTTTTGCACCCGGTACATTCAATTGAAGTTTGAAATCGAATTATCGAACTACCGCGCCATTTTCAATTCTATTTATAATTATATATAAATATTTATGTTCTAGCGACGACGCGTATAATATATACGTTCGATTTATATTCAAAATAAATTTTCTCGTCGTTTTATTTAAAATAATTCATTTTAAATAATCAAAATTCGCTAAAATTGCCAAAATAAAAATTTTAAACTGGCCCAGATTTTCCGGGTTGTTACAATCTCCCCCACTTAAAACTTTTCGTCCCCGAAAAGGAACAAAGTCGAAAGTGGTTTGATTAATCAACTCTACGCTCGATCTGGCTTCCCTTCTCCAACTCTTCAGTTTCTGAGAATTTTCAAAATTTCAAAATTTTGGCTAACACCTTAAAATTTTTGAAAAATTTCGCCATAACCTCCCCTGCAATGGGAGCATCGGGGAATTTCAAATAGCTTCCCCGGTCCTTCAGATCTCAAAAAGAAAAAGAAAAAGCCAAGCGGCTAGCCAATAGGCTCACAAAATCATCATCACCCAAACAAAACAGGAAATTATGTAGTAAACATGTACCTATTTGTCGGGCAAACAAATTTTATTCTCTGGCTCTAGCCTCCTTGCTATGACCTGTTCAATGTAAGTATATGTATATGCAAGCAAATGCGACCAAATTTTCAATACGGTTCAATATTTGATTCAATTGGGCATAATGTTTCAAAATTATCAAACAAATAAATAAACAGCACAAACATCAATCAATTAGTGAATTAACGTTTCAAATTCATAATTTTGATACATATACAAAAATCAGATTTTTGATGCCAAATCACAACAATAGGCCCTATCTAATTTTGGTTCTCACACCAGCCAATAGGAAATATATAGAAATCTCACTTTCGTCGCTCGAAAATAAATACTGGCGACAGTGCCCCATCACCAGAATTATTCCCGGGCACTAGAGGGATTCTATATCTACCCAATATATTAAAACTTCGAATACACGTTTGCAAGACATATATGCAAAATCTTTATATATTGGATTGTCCTAATCAATATAAAATAAATAATCAAATACGAATAATTGATTTAAATTTTCAAAACGAAATTTGTTTTCATTTGAAAAATATACTCTTCACACTCGTTCTAGGATACTACTGATCCTATCTCTAACGAGTCATTCTAATTGGATATTGATAATCCAATATCTGATGAATTCTTTCGTACGGTTCTAATGTGTCTTGTTCTCTAAGCTTTGTAAACCAAAGCTCTGATACCACGTGTGAAGACCCGCAACCTCCCCGTAAGGGAAAGCGTCGGATAGTTCGAGAACAAACCACAGCAGAACACATATCAAAGAACACTTCACTGTATATTACAACAATGCATCAGATTACAAGAATATACAGAGTATGAATGAATACTACACAGAAATATCAGAGATTTAAATTACATTTAAATACATAGCAGCGGAAAATAATACAATACACAACCAGAAGAGATATACGGATACAAAGCTTTCCGGATATCATTCCAGCTGTAAAACCAGGATCCTGTGAATATAAATCTGCAAAACCAAAACTACTAGCTGCCCGTGTCGAAAATAAGGGCACCCAGAGTTTAGGTTAAAACAATAAACTCCAGGTCAGTCATGTGACTGGTGTGAGAACTAAAACAGTTATTAATCTTTATTTTCAAAGTTAGGTAAATCAAGGGACCACGCCGTATAACACGGAACGGGTTTCCTCCCAAGAATACCAGTGCATAGAACAAACAGCGCAATGCTAAATAAAGAAAAATGAAGCTGTTATAAGACCCAGGTCCTATCACACAATGCAACGCAAGCCGGGGGATAGGGTTTTTACCTTATAACAGCCAAAGAATGCTTGATACGTTTAAAACAAATCATTTGATACTATTATAAGTGCATAGTGTATAAAACAACTTCAAATCATAAGTATCAATCATAGGCGGCATAAGCGCCCCATCCCACTATGTCGCCATATATAGGATTACAATTAAAACCGCAAATGTCACGTATTTGGAAATTGGATTTCCGTCTATGAACCGAGGCAAAAGATAGTCCTCAACCGATTCGAGACTGCCTAGCCCGAGTCTCAGGATCAGAGCTCGAGTGACCCTAGGAGCGACAGGGCCGGTCCACCGATGTGGATTAAAATGCCTGAACACTACGTTTCCCCGCCCTTTGGGGCGTAAATGAGCCACTAAATGACTCCATCGGTTCGAGAACGACCGATCAATCCGAGGCGCCTCGCAACAGCAACAACCACATAAGTCAAACTCGTCAGGGCGTGTAAAACCACTGACGCCACTTCTAACTAGGAAGAAACGCAGGCCCTCCCTGAGGTCCTTTCTCCCGTTTTTGGTCCATACCGGGTGTGAAACTCGTGAAGTAAACGTTACACAAAGCTACGCCACAAAGGCCGTGCTTTGATCATCACCACAAGACTTTGCTTTTCAACAGAAGCCTTGATCATTTGCATCTTAGCATGCCACACAGGCAAACCATCCTATGCAACCGATATCAGTCACACAGAATGAAATCCGATGTCAGACACACAGTCCATTTACAAGTCCGTTCTGGGTCTGAACGAAACCGGAGGCACCTAGTACCCCGCATATCCATCGATCTCCAAGTACGTCTGGACGATCACTAACTGTTTCCATCTTCTTGGGTGTACAGCCCAATCAAGATCATCAGTAATTACCCAAACGACACCGTAAAGGAAAGCGTCGGATATTTCGAGAACAGGACACAGCAGAACTCATACAGAAGAACGTTTCACTATATATAACAACAGTGCATCAGATTACAAGAATATACAGAGTATGAATGAATACTACACAGAAATATCAGAGATTTAAATTACATTTAAATACATAGCAGCGGAAAATAATACAATACACAACCAGAAGAGATATACGGATACAAAGCTTTCCGGATATCATTCCAGCTGTAAAACCAGGATCCTGTGAATATAAATCTGCAAAACCAAAACTACTAGCTGCCCGTGTCGAAAATAAGGGCACCCAGAGTTTAGGTTAAAACAATAAACTCCAGGTCAGTCATGTGACTGGTGTGAGAACTAAAACAGTTATTAATCTTTATTTTCAAAGTTAGGTAAATCAAGGGACCACGCCGTATAACACGGAACGGGTTTCCTCCCAAGAATACCAGTGCATAGAACAAACAGCGCAATGCTAAATAAAGAAAAATGAAGCTGTTATAAGACCCAGGTCCTATCACACAATGCAACGCAAGCCGGGGGATAGGGTTTTTACCTTATAACAGCCAAAGAATGCTTGATACGTTTAAAACAAATCATTTGATACTATTATAAGTGCATAGTGTATAAAACAACTTCAAATCATAAGTATCAATCATAGGCGGCATAAGCGCCCCATCCCACTATGTCGCCATATATAGGATTACAATTAAAACCGCAAATGTCACGTATTTGGAAATTGGATTTCCGTCTATGAACCGAGGCAAAAGATAGTCCTCAACCGATTCGAGACTGCCTAGCCCGAGTCTCAGGATCAGAGCTCGAGTGACCCTAGGAGCGACAGGGCCGGTCCACCGATGTGGATTAAAATGCCTGAACACTACGTTTCCCCGCCCTTTGGGGCGTAAATGAGCCACTAAATGACTCCATCGGTTCGAGAACGACCGATCAATCCGAGGCGCCTCGCAACAGCAACAACCACATAAGTCAAACTCGTCAGGGCGTGTAAAACCACTGACGCCACTTCTAACTAGGAAGAAACGCAGGCCCTCCCTGAGGTCCTTTCTCCCGTTTTTGGTCCATACCGGGTGTGAAACTCGTGAAGTAAACGTTACACAAAGCTACGCCACAAAGGCCGTGCTTTGATCATCACCACAAGACTTTGCTTTTCAACAGAAGCCTTGATCATTTGCATCTTAGCATGCCACACAGGCAAACCATCCTATGCAACCAATATCAGTCACACAGAATGAAATCCGATGTCAGACACACAGTCCATTTACAAGTCCGTTCTGGGTCTGAACGAAACCGGAGGCACCTAGTACCCCGCATATCCATCGATCTCCAAGTACGTCTGGACGATCACTAACTGTTTCCATCTTCTTGGGTGTACAGCCCAATCAAGATCATCAGTAATTACCCAAACGACGTGAAGACCTCCGGTCTTCGACCATCGTCTTCATCTTCGACTTATCGTCGTATCAGTTATTCAGAATGGGATAAACCCGGTCTTTCCGAATAACTCGCGTATATATTATAAAAGTGTTACACAAACACAACATACGCCTCATTCCAACTCATTAGTCATTAACCGTAAATTAATCAAGAGAATAATTCCCCAAATATTAACCCCGAAGGCCGAAACCAACATCAGATCAATATCCAGAAAACCATTCTGCTTGGCTAACCGCCAGTTAGTTTCTAAATTTCACATTCAAATCTAATTAAAGATTTAACTATCGCCTGGAGCAAAACTGGTGATACTCCATTCTCGATCTTTTCAATCTAATTAAAGATTCATTAAAACTCCACTTAGTTTTAATCTGTGACTGGGTTAAAGAATCCGTGTCATTTAAAACACGGTTCACGATAAACCCAAAGTCACATCCCATTAATTATCGGGTTAAAGAACAAGTGTTATTTAAAACACTGTTCACGATAAACCCAAAAATCAATATCCATTCAATTCCAATTAAATATTATTTAATTGGTACACTTCATTAAATCTAAATCAAAAGATTTAATCTTTTCTCAGCTGGGTTCAAGAACAGTGTTAGTGAAGACACCATTCACGACAAACCCAAATCACATTCATTAATTATCGGGTTAAAGAACAAGTGTTATTTAAAACACTGTTCACGATAAACCCAAAAATCAATATCAATTCAATTCCAATTAAATATCATTTAATTGGTACACTTCATTAAATCTAAATCAAAAGATTTAATCTTTTCTCAGCTGGGTTCAAGAACAGTGTTAGTGAAGACACCATTCACGACAAACCCAAATCACATTCATTAATTATCGGGTTAAAGAACAAGTGTTATTTAAAACACTGTTCACGATAAACCCAAAAATCAATATCAATTCAATTCCAATTAAATATCATTTAATTGGTACACTTCATTAAATCTAAATCAAAAGATTTAATCTTTTCTCAACTGGGTCCAAGAACAGTGTTAGTGAAGACACCATTCACGACAAACCCAATCACATTCATTAATTATCGGGTTAAAGAACAAGTGTTATTTAAAACACTGTTCACGATAAACCCAAAAATCAATATCAATTCAATTCCAATTAAATATCATTTAATTGGTACACTTCATTAAATTTAAATAAAAAGATTTAATCTTTTCTCAACTGGGTTCAAGAACAGTGTTAGTGAAGACACCATTCACGACGAACCCAAATCCCATTTGATATTCAATATAAGGCTCTGAATAGAAAATATATCGGCTTATATTCAATATCAAATTCTACGATTAACAAATGTCGTATTGGAAATAACGATATAAATATATATATCTTTCAAATTTCCATAACAACACCTGTATAATCACGAATTCCAACATCGAAATATTCCGAAGACAATTTCGATTCAAATCCACTCCAATGCAATCATTGGAAATTTTGGTTATTTTCAAAACCATTTCAAATTCAATTTATTTATTTAAAAATAAATAGAATTATAATTCTAGTTCAAAACTAGTTCATTTCGATAAAAATCTATTTTTATCTTTTCAAATATGGAGTTTTTCATCCCAAATCTTCACAAATCATTTCTTATGATTTTACATAAATTATTACTATTTTTAATAATTTTATCAAGGCCCGTACAGTCGATTTCCATCAACGGCCATCGAACTGCACTTACAGCGACCTTTTTCGAATTTGATTTGGACGTATCTCCAAATCCAACCGTTAGATTTCAAATTTCTAACCTTCTTTAGAAAGCTCTTTTCGATACGAACCCAACGGTTCCGGTTTTAGGAGAATCCGACGGTCGGATCTCCCGTAATGTCCGTTTGAAATAAATGGTCGAAATTCGCGAACTGCCGCGGCGCGGCGCGTTCTATTCAGGCCATTATATTATATATATAATATATATAATATATATTTCGTCGATTTCTATTTAAAACGAATTATATAAATAGTTTTAAATTCGTTTCAAATTCTATTTCAACTTCTATTTCAATTCAAAGCAAAATTGAATTCTTCTTTATAAATTCGTTTAAAAATTCATTTCTATTCAATTCGAATTTCAATTCAATTTGAATTCATTTCAATTCGCTTTCTATTCCATTTGAATTCGTTTTCAATTCAATTCATTTCGAAATCGTTTTCAATTCAATTCATTTCGAAATCGTTTTCAATTCATTTTGAATTCGTTTTCAATTCAATTCATTTCGAAATCGTTTTCAATTCATTTTGAATTCGTTTTCAATTCAATTCATTTCGAAATCGTTTTCAATTCATTTTGAATTCGTTTTCAATTCAATTCATTTTGAATTCGTTTTCAATTCAATTTGAATTCGTTTTCAATTCAATTCATTTTGAATTCGTTTTCAATTCAATTCATTTCGAAATCGTTTTCTAAAATCGATATAAATATCGTTCACGTCAAAATGGCGTCAATCTAATCAACACGGCTTCATATATTCCTTTATTTTCAAATATTCTATTTCGAATATTTCTTTTTCAAATATTTCTTTTTCAAAACTGGAATGAGGCCCAATCAATTACCATATAAAATTAATTATATGGATTTTCATACAACACATGTATATAATAGCATTGAAAATAATCAACCATCAACCAAAGTGCACTACACTGTATAAGCATCAAATATAGATATTCAACGCTTATAACAGCCTGTCAATCAATCGATCGACATGTTTAATCAATCAGGATGAGTGAACTTCAAATTTCATCCTAACACCCGTGTGGGGTTTCAAACAATCAAACACTGATTTTTATTTGTGCAGTTAGGCGATGTGTAAAATTTATCGTCCCAATCAATGTCATTCAAATAGGTGTACATAAACAAACCGTCTGGTTTGTAAATGAATATTTATTTTATTCACTTCACGTTAAAAATTATATTTTTAACGATAAAACATTTTATTTCAACCTATGAATTTCTATTCAATTCATTCTTTAAATAAAATGCTATTTTTATTTTTCTAACTTATTTTAGAAAATTTCGGCGGCATAACGGCACGATACTAGAAACGGGACAAGGCCTAGCCTTATCCCCGGTCTAGTGAAGGCCCACGCCATTCACTCATCAATCAAATCAATTTCATTTTGCAAACCACAAAATTTGGAGTAAGGGTCTAACCTAGCCTTACTCCTTCGCCTTATAACGGCGCACGTCTACTCCTAACCAATTTATCGATTCGATTTTCCACACCACAAACCACATTCAAACCAATATCACAATCAATAACCAAACAGCCAAACAAACAAGTCCATGGTCTGTGGACGGGTGTCGGGTGCTACTAAGCACCGTCTGCATCCTAGTATATATATATAACTAGAAAATAAATTGAAAGGTGAGAAATTCTCACATATAGCTATCCTAGCTCCACGGCTCTTCATTTGCAGAAGTCTTCGTCGTTTCGCCTCTTTGTCACCTTCGTTGCTGCTTTCACTACATACGTAAAAATCGAATTTTTACTATGTTATTCAATATATAAAAATTGAATTTTGACGTCGCTATTCAATATATAAAAATCGAATTTTGACTTCGCTTTCAATATATAAAAATCGAATTTTGACTTCGCTTTCAATATATAAAAATATGATTTTTACTTTTGCTTTCAACATATAAAAATATGATTTTTCAACATATAAAAATATGATTTTTATTTCGACTTTCAACATATAAAAATATGATTTTTATTTGTGCAAGTTCAAATCTTTTTCTACTAAAAGATTAAACCTTTTTCCTATTTTAAAGTTCAAAATAAAATCAGTTTTTTCTTTTTTTTCCCTAATAAGAAAACCCAGTTTTAATTTCATATAAAAATCAGTTTTTATTATGCTTTTAAAATCAGTTTATTATTTGCTTATAAAATCAGTTTTCTATTTTTTTATTTCAAAAACAGTTTTATTCTTTTAGAAAATGCAGTTTTATTCTTTTAGAAAATGCAGTTTTATTCTTTTAGAAAATTCAGTTCAGTTTTAAAATACTTTTAAAAATTCAGTTTTAAAGTTCTTTTATAAAAACAGTTTTACTTTTATAAAAATTTCTGCTTTAAAATTCTTTTATAAAAATTTCAGTTTTTTTCCCTTTTTTAAAAATTGCAGTTTAACTTTTCTTTAAAACAAATCAGTTTTACTTTATTTTAAAAACAAAAATCAGTTTTAATTTTCTTTAAAACAAATCTGTTTTTACTTTTAAAAAAAAAACAGGCTTCATTTCCTTTAAAAAAAACAGTTTAAAAATCATTTTCAAAATCAGTTCTTAAATGTTTTAAAATCAAAATTTAAAACAAAAATAAACTAAAAAAATAAAATGAAAGAAAACGTACCGAGGGGGGGGGGGTTTCTCGCAGATCGGCGGCGGCAAGGCTACTCGAGGGCGGCGGCTTCAGCGTCGAACTGGGAGGCGATGCTTCGAGCGATGGAGGCGGCTTGGGTCTTCGATCGGTGGTGCGGTCTTGAGGGGGGGGGGCGGCGGCGCTCCAGGGGGGGCTTCGTCGGAGTTCGTGCGCGGGGGGGGGGGGGGGGGGGGCTGGCGATTTTTAGGTTTTTTTTTTTTCTTCTTTCTGTTTAATGAAAACGAGAAAAAGGGGGGGGCCTATATATTTTTATTTATTTTTTTAATTAATTTTTATTTATTTATTTTATCCCTCGGAGTTGACTTTTAATTCGAACACTAAATGAGGCCCAACGACTGTCGCCCCTAGCTAATCACCCCCATTCCGAACACAATGGAATATGTTTCGTAGGTTGATTCGACTGTTTGAATCAGTTTCCGTTAAATTTACATTTAAATCACTTTATTGAATTTTAAACGTACATTCCAAATTACCGGGGTCACATACTAACTAGAAAAATTCCAGAAAAATATTTTCTAGCTTCGTATTGACGATACGGTCCTAACAAAACTAGTTTCGTCGAATTCTGAGACCGTTTGAAAAATGGCCAATTTCCAGTCGATTAAAATCAACTGAAACTGGTCAAACGCGTTTTCTTTTGCCACGCTCACATATTGATTCGAAAAATTATGAAACTTGGAATCTAGCAATAATTCGACATCACGGACCCAACAAAACTGGTTTCGTCGAAATCCGAGGTCATTTGCAAAATGTCCATTTTTAAGGGCCTGAATTCCATAGCGACTATTCAGAATTTTCAACTGGACATATCTTTTGATTCCCGATATGAAATCTTGATTATTCGGATTCGTTGGAAAGATATTCACTATTAGATTCCATTATTTTTGGTTTCACTAAAATCCGGATTGTTTTGCACCCGGTACATTCAATTGAAGTTTGAAATCGAATTATCGAACTACCGCGCCATTTTCAATTCTATTTATAATTATATATAAATATTTATGTTCTAGCGACGACGCGTATAATATATACGTTCGATTTATATTCAAAATAAATTTTCTCGTCGTTTTATTTAAAATAATTCATTTTAAATAATCAAAATTCGCTAAAATTGCCAAAATAAAAATTTTAAACTGGCCCAGATTTTCCGGGTTGTTACAATGGGATACGTGAAACACGTTATGCACCCCTGTAAGCTTTTCAGGTAACTCAACACGATAAGCTAAAGGACCTACTTTCTCCAATATGCGAAAAGGACCAATGAATCTGGGGGCAAGCTTCCCTTTTCGTCCAAAACGGACTACATTCTTCAGTGGAGATATTCTGAGGAAAACTTGATCGCCAACCTCAAACACTAAACTTCTTCTTCGCCTATCAGCATACTTTTTCTGTCGATCTTGGGCAATTCTCATCTTGTTTCTAATATCTTCGACTTTCGCTGATGCTTCCAAAATCATATCTGGCCCAAGAACTAAACGATCACCTGACTCAATCCAACACGAAGGAGATCTACACGGTCGCCCGTACAAAACATCAAAAGGAGATGTCTTGATACTAGCCTAAAAGCAAGAATTTAGATTCAAAAGATAGAATTTTAAAGATAGACACTTATAAAACAACAAAACAAATCAACGATTACCTGATAACTGTTATTATAGGTGAATTCAACGAGATGGAGATGATCTTCCCAAGATCCTCCATAGTCAAGAATACAGGCACGAAGGAGATCTTCCAAAATCTGATTCACCCTCTCCGTTTGACCATCAGTTTGAGGATGATATGCCGTACTAAGATTCAACCGAGTTCCTAAAGCTTCCTGAAATGCCTTCCAAAAGTTGCTGGTGAATATGGGATCTCGATCACAAACGATGCTAGTGGGAACACCATGAAGTCTAACAATCTCCTTCATATAAATTTGAGCTAAACTTAAAGCAGTACGATTTGCTCTGACTGGAATAAAATGAGCAGTCTTAGTCAGTCGATCCACAATTACCCATATACTCTCATTTCCTTTTCTCGTCCTTGGCAAGCCATCAATAAAATCCATGGAAACTTGATCCCACTTCCAATTAGGAATCTCAAGAGGCTTCAGTAAGCCAGCTACTTTCTGATGATCAGCCTTCACTTGCTGGCATGTGGCACATCTACTAACATATAAGGAAATATCTCGCTTCATGCCACTCCACCAATATAATTTCTTCATATCCTGATACATCTTTGTAGCACCGGGATGAATAGATAATCTAGACCGATGATTTTCTCGGAGTACTTCCTGTCTCAGCCCATCCACATTCGGGACACAAATCCTATTCCTAATACGTAGAATTCCCTTCCTGTCAATTTGAGCATCCATACTATCTGGGTCACCCCTTTGTCTTTTACGAACATTATCCTTCATAAGCTTAAGCACCGGGTCTTCATCTTGTTTGGCTGCTATATGATCCAAAAGAGAAGGAGAAACAACAATTTGATACAACACTGCTTTCTTACGACTCAAAGCATCAGCTACAACATTGGCTTTACCAGGTGTATAATTAATATCCAAATCATAAGATGCTAGAAACTCAAGCCACCTAACTTGCCTTTGATTCAAATCTTTCTGGGAAAATATATACTTAAGAGATTGATGGTCCGTAAATAATTCAAACTTGGTTCCCAAAAGATGATGCCTCCATAACTTCAGAGCAAACACCACTGCAAGCAATTCTAAATCATGAGCTGCATAATTCATCTCGTGATTTTTCAGCTGGCGACTAGCGTAAGCAATGACTTTACCATTCTGCATAAGTACAGCTCCCAAACCTTCATGGCTCGCATCAGTATAGACCGTTAGCCCTTCACTTCCATTGGGTACAGTAAGAACGGGAGCAGATGTCAGCTTTTCCTTTAACTCCTTAAATGCAGCTTTGCACTTATCATCCCAAATAAACTTAGTATCCTTCCGAGTTAAAGCAGTGAGAGGTGCAGAGATCCGAGCAAAATTCTCTATAAATCTCCGATAATAGCCAGCAAGACCGAGAAAACTACGAATATCGGTTGGGGTCTTAGGCTCTCCCCAATCATTGATTGCAGAAATCTTAATTGGATCAACTGAAACTCCATTCTCCGAAACAATATGGCCAAGGAATCGAACTTCATCCGCCCAAAAATGACATTTCGGAAATTTGGCTTTCAGTTGATGAACCCTTAAAGTTTCAAGAACATATTTCAAATGCGATTCATGCTCCTTCTTCGACTTAGAAAAGACCAGAATATCATCGACAAAGACCAAAACAAACTTATTGAGAACATCACGGAATACACGATTCATAAGATCAACAAAGTAGGCAGGAGCGTTCGTCAAGCCAAAAGGCATAACTAACCACTCATAGAAACCATTTTCGGTTCGGAAGGCTGTCTTGGGAATACTATCTTCAGCTACTCTAAGCTGATGGAAACCCGTAGCAAGATCAAGTTGGGAAAACACTTTAGCACCATGTAGCTGATCAAACATATCATTGATCCGAGGCATAGGATATCTATTCTTCAAAGTTAGTTTATTCAATTCTCTGTAATCTACACACATACGCAGAGAACCATCTGACTTGGTTACAAACACTACAGCAGCACCCCATTCAGAAAAACTTGTTCTGATTAAACCCTTAGAGGAAAGATCCTCAATTTGCTTCTTTAATTCAGCTTTCTCCTTAGGTGCCATTCTACGAGGAGGAAGAACTACAGGTCTGGCTTCAGGAATAAGATCGATGCGGAATTCGATTTCCCGCTTTGGAGGGAGTGAAGAAACCTCACCAAAAACATCCGAAAAGTTTTGAACAACAGGAGTCGAACTAAGATCATTTAGAGGAGAGTCGAGTGAAAAGATGAAACTACCGGCATAATCTATAGGCATCTTACATTTAATCACTAAGGAATTTCCTTTCTTGTCGACCAAAGAATCTGTCCGAGCTTTACAAGAGATAATAGCATCATATCTCTTGAGCCAATCACCTCCAAGCAAAATATCGAAAGCATCAAAACCAAGAACGAAGAAGTCACCAGTGAAACTGTGGAGTTTACAAAGGAGTTGTACCCCTTTACAGACTCTACTAAGATTAGCAGGACCACCAATAGGGTTTGACACACATAAAGGCTCCGATGAAAATTCAGGTTTCAAGAGGTGTTCAAATTTATCACATAAGTCAACAGATATAAAGCTATGCGATGCACCGGTGTCAAACAGAACTCGTACTGGATGAGAAAATAAAGTAAAAGTACTACGAAGCGTACCCTGAGCATCATCGCCGGAAGGAGGGGTAGAAGAAGTCAAAGCAAATACTCCAGAAGTCTTTCCCTTCTGCTGCGAAGGACAATTCTTCTTATGATGGCCAGGTTGCAGACAGAGATAACAGAGGTTGTTGTTCCGAGCTAACCGTGTTGGGGGAGGTACAGCTGAATTATCCATAGTTGGGCAACTGCTGGCATAATGTCCATTTTTGTGACACCTAAAACAAGTGATGTGGGATAAATCTGCTGGTTGTTTCTGGGCTGAAAATCCAATCCCTTGAGTCTTCTGCCAATTTTTCTGCTGCTGGCTGAAATTAGACTTCCTTTTCTTCGATCCATCTGAGGATCCCTGAGCTATGGATGTCTGAGCTGTTTGTTTTCCTTTAATATTGGGAGAATTTTCAAATCTGGTGGCATAATTCATAAGATCTGTAAATGGTCGTTCAATATGATTCATCAAGCTTTCATAGAACTCTAGACGTGCTCCTAAAATGAATTTCTCATTCTTTGTCAGAGGAGTGTCGATCAAGCCTGGACCATACTTAGATAGCTCGTTAAACTTCCTCTCATACTCTTCAAAGGTCATATTTCCTTGCTTTAGATCCATAAACTCCCTATATAATTTGGACTTTCCTGCTGTAGGCATCCACTTGGCAATAAAATATTCCCTAAAAGAAGACTCAAAAATTTGAACCAAACTTCCAAAAGAAAGATAACCTAAAGGAACAAAATAGAATCCAATTCAAAATGTCACCTAAATTGATTCCACGTGATATTAGCCTCTACGGTCTCGGTGGTAATAGTCCTCCACCATTCTCTGGCAGATCCCTGCAACTGCCAAGCAGCTAGCTGACGCTTCCGTGCATCATTTATCTCAAGACCAGTAAATATCATCTCCAAATTTTCCAACCATTGCTGAGCACCAATAATACCTTCCGATCCTGAGAACTTGGTACCTCCAAGCTGAGTGTACTCCTTACTAAGCTTGGAAAATCGAATGGGCTGAACTGGAGGAATGGGTGCAAAACCTGGTGGAACTGCTGGTGGAACTTCTGGTGCAACGGGGGCATTTCCCCTACCTCTACCTCTCCCAATTGGTGCAAAACCTGGTGGAACTGCTGGTGGAACTTCTGGTGCAACTGGGGCATTTCCCCGGCCTCTACCTCTACCTCTAGGGTTCCTAAGATGACTCATCTGGAAAAAATCAAAAGATGGGTTTAAGACGACTAAGATAAGATTCAGTTTATCTCAATTTGATATCCAAGTCTATAAAACCCTAGCAATAAGGTCGAAACAAAATGGAGGGTAGTTTTTAAAAAACTTCATTTCAAACAAATCTTTATATCATAAAATACTTAAAAAAAAAAACATTTCAAATCATTTTTTTTTTGAAATCCATTTATAATTTAAAATACGCTCTCTCAAGAATGACTCTGAGAATGAATTGTACTCATTCTAGGATATTGCTATCCTATCTCTAATGAGTTTTTACTCCATAGGCTAAGGTTTTCCTAAACCTGGCTCTGATACCAACTGTAACAACCCACTATTTTGTGCTATTCAAATCGACAATAAACAACATATGTCTGACTTGAATCACTCAAAATAACAGATTATTAATAATAATTGGAGTAAATACAATCATATCACAGAATCACAAACACAGACACAAGCAGAATAACTCGCAGCGGAAATAAATAAAACCATAGTAGTTCATGAAGCTACTACATAAACATAGTCTCCAAAACAAAATACATAATGTCCAATCACTAGGACAAGTAATCCTGAAGTATCAAATACATAAGTCTGCTAAAGGATAAAAAGAAACAACAACGATTGTCTAACATAGATAGGACAGAAGAAAGATAGGTAGGTGGCTAAAGCAAGCTCCAAATCGTCTCTAGCTCCAACATAATCTCCAACGGCTGTGGTACTCAAGCTGACCCGAGCATCATGCAAAACAAAACCACTCGGATCAGGACTAATATTCTTTTGCAAGTAAATTAACTCAAGTGAAATGTCATGGAAATGCACAACTAACTTAAAGAATGTTTGGGATTCCATTCTTTAAGGATCCGTTAAACTAAATATCATATAATATAATGCGCTATTATAATAATGTCTATTCAGTAAAGTAAAATATCAAAATAGTGTAAGCGGGATTACCATTATTACCCTTACACCGTTTATACCGTTGCCGTACAGTTTGCATATAACACACCAGTACGTCGGTGGATAGGGATGCGCCGTGATACGACAACGTTAAATCAAAATCGTAGGGGGCTCGAATAAGATAATATGACAAGGCACACGAGGAATACCCACGGTAGGATTCTACCGATGCACGCCCGGACCGGTGGTAACGCATAGCCGCAACTACCGCCCACCTCGGAACACGCTCCAAAATCAAAGGTGCGCACCAATCAAATCACAAAGTAATAGATATGGGTTCGAAGAAGTGTGTCCGATGGAGGTGCGACCTCACTTAATCGCGGTATAGCACCTGTTTTAGTCATTTTAATTATGACCCGAAGGTCAAGGCTATCCATCAACGTTCTCTTTCTTCAATCCAGTAATCGCCACCAAACCAACCTACTTCATTCTGGAACTCCACCGCGTATACAGTTGTTAAAGTGGTTTTCGGTATTGGCAAAGAGTATGACAATATCTGATCCCGGTCTCTTTAACAACCAGACGTTTATATTTTTCACACCGTGGTCATTTCAATAAAATCATATCTTGAAATAAATTAGAAAATTCAAACTCATAAATTTAAGAATACATTTATTTACAAAACACCTATTATATGTTAGGTTCAAAAGTCTAAATTACACATCTAGTTTTAACGTACTCCTAATCCTTTTTATATATTATTAAATTTTTAGAACATACATATATATACTAAGTTAAAAATTTATTAAATAATTTTTTTTTCAAATTACTTAAAATCTTATAACTTTATTATAATTAAAATACCTTTAAAGAAATAAATTACTTTATGACAAAATAGATTTGACAAAAAATAATATTAAATTCATAACATAAATTAAACTTTTTATTTACATTAACGTAACGCATAATTAGATCAAAATACAAAATAATTTAGTCAAAATATTTAATAGCTTTTAGAAATATTTCAAAATAGACCAACGGTGTCCGTATAATATTTTCTACCTAGGACAAGTAGCACGGATGTATATCATTTCAACCCGTCAAGTTTCAAATCCCGGGTGTGTATCATTTCAACCCGCATCCCAAATCGATTCAGTTTTGTTCTTACATCTATACAATGATTCGGGAGTTTATCATTTCAACCCATAAGGATTTTCTAAGCTAAAGGGAACTTGCAGTGTGAGTTTAAGCAATAAAATAAGCACAGAAAACAATAACTATCATCATGTAAACAAAATATCATTTCAAGTCATGTGTGTGTCGGTGTGTCATATTTGCATATACAGTGCTAACATTCCAATAACATTTCAAATACAGTTAATTCACTTTCAATAAAATATTAGTCAAATGTGAGTTGAACTCACCTTCCGTGGCAGAGAAATAGAGACAACAGATAGATGCTGAAAAAAGAACGACGCCGAAATTTCACCGAACTGGACAACAAATTACGGTCAACATACGCAAAATGCAGCGACGCAAAATGCAGCGAAGTTAGAAATTGAAAAAAAAAAAACATTTTTATTATTATTATTAATTTTTTTTTTTAGTCTCAAAGGTGTGCGGCAAAATAGACAAAATGTTACATGCATTTGAATGGCATTTTGCCACTATACATGCTACATGTACAAACGCATGGAACTATGCATGCAAACATGCCTGAGTAAAACATTATTCCTTTTTTTTTTTTTTTTTTTTTTTTTTTGACTAACACATGGCAATGGAACTAAAGTTTGTTTTCATTCACATCAACAATTTCATTACGCAGGGTGTAAATATCTACCAAAGGGCCATTACTATCTCATGCTGTATGTATAGCATGCATGGGAAGGAAGGCTCCAAATGCTAATTCATGCTACAGCAAAATTCTAGTATTACTTCCTTTTTTTTTTTTTTTAAATAGACGCACAGTAGACAACTACTGTGTTCATCAACTACAACATAAATTAAAACATGCGCATGTACATATATTGTAGACATCTATATAATAAAATTTCCCCCCTAGACAAACCCTTAGACAAACAAGGAGACAAAGAGCGGCTGAGATTTAATCCCGCAAAAACAAATCCACCATCCTAATTTAAACACATCCCCTATAATTGAGGAACGGTGGATTTTGTTGCATGATTGTTTGCAGTTATTTGGATTGAATTGGCATTGAAAGCTTGCGTGATATATGGAATCAATTATGATTTTATAGCCCTTTGAATGTATGTCGTATGTTTTCTTGCCCCAAAAATGTTGATCAAAACTGGAAACAATTCAAAATAGTTCTTGCCCAATACCATTTCATGTTTATTTTATTTTATTTTTGAATGGAATTTTTAGTGATTGAAATTTATTAAGTTATAGTCTACAGCACAGCTGAAATATAATAATGTATCAAAACTTGCTATAAAAGATTGATCTATACTGTTTTCATTTTCTAAAATATATGTTACATTAAATAGTTAAGGTTTTAGGAAATGGAGTAACATGCAAGTTGAAATCCGCTTGATAAATTTGTCAGTTAATTGATATTTGACATTAAAATATTGGACCACATGAAATTTTCCTTATACTCTCAACTTATTTTTTTAGTCTTTAAATGCATCATATAAGTGGTACTTGATTTTGGTAAATGATGTTCAGTTTGTAATCTAATTTTATCAGGCAAGTGGCTTAGAGTTTGATATCATTTTTTTATGAATATTAAAATTAGTAATCTTCAACATGGGGAAATTAAATTTCTCTTCCTTTAATGTGCATTTTCCTTTCTTTACATTAATGTTATCCAATAAAACCTTGATTATATCCTTTGTTGATTCAAATCTATTTTAATCAAATGCAACCAAGGAATACAAAGAACAGAACTGATATATTTGATAATTTGAGTTTGAATTTTATACAATTCAATACAAGTCATTGCTTTTACGATTATGGCATTAAATTTCGTCCAAACATGTGTTCTACATTTCAAAACGTTGTCATTACATAAATGTTGGTGGATATTAGTATCCATGGTAAAAGTATATAATAATTTTCTGTAATTTTAATCTTTGATATAAGGCAATAGGGCATGCAGGGATATAAAGGTTTATTAAATATAGCATAGTATTTCAATCAAAATTTAATATTCGTACGATTAGCACATTTAACGTCTTTCCTTAAAAACAAAGAGTTTCATTCTCTAATGCTTTTTGAATTTCTATCAAACGTATCCAACGTCTGTATATAAAAAGAAAATACGTTTTTCTCTAGCACTCTTTGAATTTCTATAAAATTTAATACCCGTATTATTTAGCATATTTAACGTCTTTACTTATAAAGAGAATACCCTATTATTGAACACAGTTTGCATTTACTAAATTAGTTGATGAACATAGTAGGAATACAACTAGATACTAAAGGATCAGCTTTATATTTTTGAAATAATTATGTACTTATGTTACATGGCATCCTAGGTTGAAAACTATCGTAACTTTCATTTTAGCATATCTTCCTCATATTATTCTTCTCTTGGTTAAAAAAAACTGAATTTCAATTAGATTTAGCCCAAAATATGTAAATTAATCATTATTTAATGAGGTCTTTATGCTAGGTCTTGCATCCGAAATTGGCGTTGTGGTTTCAACTTCGGATAGTTTGGCTTACCAAATTTTGGTCAACATGTTGTAGTTTTCTGATATAGGTGTTTTCTTATTCCACCTATAAAAATTAGGCATTTTTAAAGAAATAGTTAGTTCAATAGGATTTGAGCTTTTACTCTTGCTAGATTTCCATTTTCTAATTTGGATTCCTAAAAATATCATATAACTCCTTAGAAAGTTTTGAAATATTGCTATAATTATTTTCTTTATTTCATATAAACTATGTTTTTTTAATGTTATTTGTCTTCTTCACCCATATATAATTTGACCAAGTTGTTGTCGAGCAACTATGTAAAATCATAAATATTTGTTTCTTTGCATATTATTTAACACCATACTTTTGTTTTCAACTTTCAGTATTCCACCAATTAGGAATTGCTATTTATGAATCAACTTGCACTAATTCAGAGTTTGCCTTTTATTACGGTACCTATATTATTATCAGTATATCTTATTTAGCACTTAATAATCTTTTCATTAGGTAAATGGATGCAAACATATGATATCACAAGCCTATGAAGCATTAATTACTCAACATCAAATATGAAGTAAAATTGGAGTGTTGTGATCACATTACACTTCACAGGAATGTCTAATTTGCAAGAACAAAAAAAATACTTTATCATTCATATACACATTTAATTGTTTAGAAATATCATTTAACTGTTATGTTATTAATATACTTCAATGCTTTTTGAAATTATTCCACGAAATGTAATAAAATTCTCTCCATGGAGTTTTAGCAAATTGTAAGAGCTAGAAATTTTTATATGATTAATGTCTTCACATAGTGTATTTATGTTAATGTTCAAAAAGATGCATGGAAAGCTTGCAAGCCCAGCAAGCAAAAGGTTTATGAGACAGAGCTTTATATCTGTTTACATAATATTTGTGGCACAACGGTCCATACGCGAAGCGCGAGCCGTGATCATGCGTGAAGCGCATGCCATCATCACGCGCAAAGCGCGTGCCTTGATTACGCGCGAAGCGCGTGCCATCATCACGTGCGAAGCGCGTGCCGTTACGCTCTTCGCGCGAAGCGCATGCCGTTACGACCACGCGCGTGCAAACTACAACACCCCGTACTCTATGCTCCCGTGCAAACTACAACACCCCGTACTCTATGCTTCCGTGCAATGCACGGGTTTCCACTCGTTTGGTTATAAATATTCATATATATATAGTTCGTCTTCTATATATATGGTTCAGCACTTGTTCATACTTAATCATACTTAAAGCAATATACATATAAAATGTACATATATACTTAAAATCACTCATTCCTACAGCAATGGAAATGGACAAGGTAGTTTGTGCATGGACTGTCATGACAAAATGAAATAGCCTCACCAACTTAAATACGCATATGCTACAGTAAGATGGTTTATAAATATAAATATAACTTGGCATAATTATATTTTATATTATAATTTATATAAAGTAATACACATATATTTTCCTCACTCATGCACAACATGTCTCAATCCCTTAAGTTGCTTCCATGATGTATCAACGCATGAAAAGAAAGAATTGAGTCATGCACTACCAACGTAAGGCCAACAGGCAACATGTTAAAGTTTGATTATTAACATGTAAAAGCAAGGCTAACATAAAAAGTTTGATTACTAACGTAAGGATACCCAGACTAGTAATACGCATATGTAGTAATACGCATCTACATAAGCTACAGTTTGATTATTAAAACACAAAAATTTAACAAGCTTTCATCCCATCCATCCTTTTCAGTTCGAATTTTTTTCAACAAAAGGAACTCACCAGCGAAAGAAGAATTACACGGAAATATAGAAATGGACTCACGGATAAAAGATGGTGGCTTTCGGTGCGATGCTGGGCAGCGTCGGTGAGCGTTTGTCGATGGCCACGGGTTGCTGCGTGTGTGGAGAAGGAGGCAGATTGTTCCAAGATTTAAGTGTATCTCTATTTTTTTTTTTTTTTTTTTTTTTTTTGAATGGAGCGGAGGATCTAGAGAATGAGAAAGGAGAGGAGATGGCGCAAGAAATGGAAGAGGCAGAGAAATGGGAACGTGCATTGTAAATATAGTATAAAATAAAGATACCCAAAAGTTTCGGTTGCGCAAATTATGCACCAAATTTTAAATTTTCATAAATGCAAAACGTTACGCATTTAGTGTCATAAATCCGGAGTTTTCAAAATTTAAATTTAAACTGTCTGATTAACACGTATAACGGGTAACTCCGTACCGGTATAAATAAATGTTTACACTGATCCTTCACAAACCGAACTCCGAAAAATGCAATTAAATATACCAAAACGATCAGCGCGACAAGACGGACGTAACCATAAAATAAAATCAGTGCCATGACACTTCGCATAAAAATCCGTTACGGACCCCATAAAAATGCAGACAATTCAAAATTAGACCTATTCATATTTTTCAACGAAAATTTCACATTCACTTCGTCTAATTAGACGTATTGCAAATATAAAATTTCCATCCCAAAATTTTATTTTATATCTTCATGTAAATTTCAGCTGATTACGCTTAAATTTCAATTACTTTATCAAATTCATCAATTAAACGCTCAAAATTTTACGGGCCGTTACAAGAATAAAATTTACATTTTTGGTTCGCATTCACGATGCGAATAAAACATTGATTTATAAAGAACACATTTTTGTTTGCATTCTTTATTGAAAATAAAACATTAGAATAAAGAACATATTTTTATTTATAAAATGAAATGAAATAGATTACATTTTTATTTGCATTCTCCATTGCAAATAATATATAAGGAAAAAGAATGCACACTTTTATTTGCATTTTCTATTGCAAATGAAATATGATTTAAGAAAAACATATTTTTTTATTTGCATCCTCTATTGCAAATAAAATATGATTAAAAAGGGAATATAATTTTATTTGCATTCTTAGATGCAAATAAAATATGAAAGAAAAAGTAAAAGTTTCATTTTCACTTTTCAATTAGAGAAATTAAGAAATTAAACTTACATTTATTACAACATTGCATATATTAGAATTTATATGCATTATAAAAATTACATTTGTTATAGCATCGCATATATTAGAATTTATAGGCGGTATTAAAATTACATTTAAAATAACATTGTTTATATTAGAATTTAGAATCTACACTTGTAACTTCTATAGGAATAAAATATATTTTGGTTGCTAGAACATGGTTGTGACATGCCAAATAAATTATTTCTTTATTTGATATGTTAATTACATTAGAGAATACGCCAAATGGTTTATATATATAATTATTTATATTAATATTAATATAATTCACTAGTGGTAGTTCGCGTTTTTGAATCGTAACTTTAAACGATTATACCGAAAGATCCAACCGTCGGATTTTCCCAAAACTAGAACCGTTAGGACCATCTTGCGAAGATCTTTCCAACGATATAAATTTCGTTAAAATCCAAGGCTAGATTTCAAGATAAGTGTAAATCAAAATTTGGTAAAAACAACGCTAGGGCCACCCACTGACCCGAAGCGTCATTTATTTATATTAGGCTATTTTTAAATAAATAAAAATAGCGATAAATCGTTGTAATTAAATATTAATGATATTAAATGGTTTAAATAATAATAATTCGAAAAATTATTTGAAAAGACCGAGTTCAACTCATTTCAAATAATTTTACGGCGTTCTAATTGAAGATATCGAAGACGGCGTTTGAAGACCGGCGATCCTCACGTCGAAAGGATGACTACTGATGCCTGGCGTTGACTTGCTACCAACAACGGGTTAATAGTGGTTGTTTGTTCGGACGCACTTGTTGATCGTCCGGATATGCGAGCACCTAGGTGACTCCGGTTTCGTTTAGTCCCAGAACGAACTTGTAAATGGATGCGTGTCCGACATTGAACTACATGTTGTGTAAATAATTCGATTTCTATTAATGTATATCTAATTGGTGGTGGGAAATTCATTCTCCACTTAACACCCTGGTATATATTAATAATGATCGATCGCATGGCGTGAATTGTCAATGTGGCACGCCAAGATGCAATGATCGAGGCTTTGTTGAAAAGCAGGCCTTGTGGTTGATGATCAAAGCATAGCCCATCTCGGCATAGCTTTGTGTACAACGTGACTTCGCGAGCCTCACATCCCGGTTGAGTCTAAAACGGAGCATAGGAACGTAGGGAGTGCACACGTTTCTTTCCAGCTAGAAGTGGTGTCGGTGCTTAAAACTGGCTGACATTTACTTATGTGGTTGATGGATTTTGAGGCGCCTCGGTTTATTCTTATCGGTCGCCAATTGGCTGATTTGTAGGTCCCATAGGATCGGGGAGCGTGTGTTCAGGAATTGCCAATCCATAACGTTATTTGTGGATCGACCCTGCTGTATCCAAGGGTTCACTGCGGGGGATCCTGAGATATTGGCTAGAGTGTCTCGAATTGGTCAGGAGATTGTTCCTAGCCTTGACTCTGTTGGAAACCAATTTTCCAATACGCCCTTGCGGTTTTGATTGTATTACTAGTATGGCGACATGATATATGGTACCCATGTCGTCTAGGATTAATACATTCACTTTGAGTTATTTTATCAAAACATATACACACTATTATAATATCCCTTTTACGTATTTATCATCTTTTGACCATTATAAGGTAAAACCCTATCCTCCAGTTTGCGTTGCATTGTGTGATGGGACTTGGATCTTATAATGGTTTCATTTTTCAAATAAAGCATTTCATTGTTTTACGATTCCCTTATTTATTTGTTCAGTTATCTTATCTGTTGCATGACAATTCATTGGAATAAACCCGTTCCGCGTTAGCGGCGTGGTCTTTGAATTTTCCTTATTATTATTAGTTATATTAGTTAGAATTCTCACACCAGTCCCATGACTGACTCGTATTTTGTTTCACCTTTGCAAACTCGGGTGCCCTCTTTCCACACGGGCAGCCAGTTGACAGGTCTTTGGGTAAGGATATCTTCCGGACTAGAGCATGCTGATGAAGATGATGAAGAATCCTATCTTTTATCTTTTATTTTGCTTTTTGAGTACTTGAGACATTTTAGTATTGATGTACTTTGGGAGATTGAGACTTTATTTCTTTCCCTTTTTCAGACATCTATTTTGCTAAGTTGTATCTTGTATTGCGTACTCTGTTATCTGTGATGTTATGTTGTGATGACTTTTACATTTCCGCTGTAATGATTTTTATGTTCTGAGATATGTTATTGTTTTAATTATGTTATACTCCTACGATTATCCTTACTTTTGGTCATCGAAAGTTTGGGTCGTCACATTTGGTATCGGAGCTAAAGGTTAACCTTAGCTTGGAGTGTAACATTTTTAAAACAATTCGTCTTACTAGAATCAGTAGTGTTCTAAGACGAATTGCTCATTAGAGATGGGATTATTAATGTCCTAGAATGAGTATAGCAGGATAGCACATATTTATCAGTCATTACTTCATTTTCATCTTATCATTTGTCCCCACTTTCCACCTTCCTTTTGAAATTCTCATTTCTCTTAGTCTGACTCTTTCCTTGATGGTACAGACTGATTGAAAGATGAGTACAAGATCCAGAGCAGCCAGAGCTAGAGGTCGTGGTGGAGCTGCAGGTAGGGGCGGAGGAAGAGGCACAGCCCCAGTTATTGATGACCAACCTGATTTGGATGCTGAGGTGCAACCACCACCACCACGACGACGTGCTTTTGATTTGGATAAAGTGGCGAAGAAATTCAAAAATCTAGGAGGTGCAATTTTCATAGGCCAAGCAACGGTGGCCGAGGCACAGTCATGGCTAAAGACGATGGATAAAATCTTGGGAGGATTGGAGCTCGAAGATGATAGGAAGAAGTATATGGCTGTATGGTTCCTACAGGGTCAAGCTCAAACTTGGTGGGAGACGATGATGATTAGTAAGAATGACGCTGAAGTTACTTGGGAGAAATTTAAGGAGCTGTTCAATGAGAAGTATACTCCACCTCATGAAGTTGAGCGCCTTCATGACGAGTTTGCACACCTCCAGCAGGGAAGCATAACTATTGCTGAATACGTGAAGAAGTTTGATGATCTTTCCGTATATGCCCCGAAGCTAGTCCAAGACCTGATTCAGAAGAACAAGAGATTTATTAATGGGCTTGCAAGGAAATACCATAGTAGGGTGACTGGACACATCGAGCGTCCATTTGCTAAGGTGATAGAGATGGCCTGCAGGTATGAAGAGATCGATCAGAAGGGCTCTCAGGAACGAGAAAAGAACCAAGCAAATAACAAGAAGAAAGAGACGGACAAGAAACCAGAGGGAGGCAGCTCTTCTACAGCCAAACCCCAAGAGAAGAGGAAGAAGGACAAATCTAAGGTCAAGTGGTTCAATTTTCAGAGGACAGGACATTTTGACTACGAGTGCAGAGCCCCGAAGAAACCAAGAAGAAATGAGTCTGGGCCAGGTCAAAGTTCTCAGGATAAGAGAGAGTGCTATAACTGTCACCAAAAAGGGCACATCAAGCCGAACTGCCCACTGCTAAAGAGTTCCCAGGTGGCACACGTTTATGAAGGAGCGGTTGCACCGGCTTCTACAGGAGGAGCAGGTACGCCTGATGTTTTAGGAGGTACACTTAACATTAAAAACATTCCTATTACAGTTTTATTTGATACTGGTGCCGCAAGAAGTTTCATATATGTTGACATGATTAAGAAGCTTAAATTAAAACCAAGAAAACTGAAAGAACTAATCAGAGCACAAAACCCAATAGGAGGTTCACTTATCCACGACCAGTATTGTAGAGTACATGTTTCTTACTCTCACTTTCAGTTTCCTTTTGACTTGATCATTATGAATTTCTCTGGGTATGATATCATACTTGGAATGGATTGGCTGAAGAAATATGAGGCGGAAGTACTATGTGCTGAAAGGGTAGTCAAAGTTAAAACCAAATTTGGAAATATGATGACTATTCCATGCCACGGCTCAGCCACAGATAGGAAGGAATTTTGGTCTTCTCTAGAAGTCACTCCCACTTCTATCGAGGATATTCCTATCATCAGAGACTATGCAGACGTGTTTAAAGAAGTAGACGGCTTACCTCCCCGCAGAGAAATTGATTTCAAAATTCACTTAACTCCTAATGCAAAACCCGTTGTGCATCCTATTTGTAGGATGTCGCCAAAGGAAAGAGAGGAGTTGAGCAATCAAACCAAGCAACTTTTGTGGAAGGGTCTGATTAAACCTAGCTTCTCAGAATGGGGCGCAGCAGTGGTGTTCGTTCTGAAATCAGATGGCACTCTCCGGTTGTGTGTTGACTACCGCGACCTAAATAAGTAAACTCTGAAAAATAAATATCCATTGCCCCGCATTGATGATCTCCTAGACCGACTTCATGGAGCACGAGTATTCTCGAGGATGGACCTAGCTACAGGTTTTCATCAACTGCGCATTGCAGAAGAGTGTGTTCCCTTAACTGCTTTCAGAAGGCCTGATTTATTTTACGAATGGATAGTAATGCCCTTCGGTCTATGTAATGCTTCAGCATACTTTGTAGATCTGATGAATAGAGTATTTCGAAACGTTCTAAATAAATTCGTGCTGGTATTCATTGATGATATCCTTATCTTTTCTAAAGCCATGACTGAGCATGAAAAACATCTGAAAGAAGTCTTGGAGATTCTGCGTAGTAATGTGTTGAAGGCCAAATTCTCCAAATGCATATTCTGGCAAGAAGAGGTGAAATTCCTCGGCCATGTTGTTTCAAAGGAAGGCATTTCAGTAGATCCAGGAAAGATCTCAGCCATCCAAGATTGGAAGCAGCCTCGTACTCCCACAGAAGTCAGAAGTTTCCTAGGACTGGCTGGCTACTATCGGAAATTCATTAAGGATTTCTCGAAATTATCTTATCCACTGACGAAGCTGACTAAGAAGCATACAAAGTTCGTTTGGACACCTGAATGTGAGGCAGCTTTCCAAGAGCTGAAACGGAGATTGATCACTGCTCCTGTGTTGACCATCATTGATGGCAATCAGGATCTTAAAGTCTGGACTGACGCATTTAGAGAAGGTCATTCTTTTTATCTAAATAAACATGTCAGAGATAACATTTTCTTTAATGATTTGTCTCATTTTAACATGTTATACTTTATTTATTTAAGGTATTGGTGCGGTGCTAATGTAAAAATATAAAGTGGTCGCATATGCTAGTCGCCAATTAAAGCCGCACGAGAAGAACTATGCCGTACATGATCTTGAGCTAATGGCCATTGTATTTGCTCTTAAGATTTGGAGGTACTATCTCTTGGGCGAGAAATTTGAGCTATATACTGATCACCAATCATTAAAGCATATGTTCACCCAAAGAGATTTAAACATGAGGCAGCAACGTTGGGTTGAGTTCCTTGCACCCTACGACCTGGACATCTTATATACTCCAGGGAAAGTTAACGTTGTGGCGGATGCACTAAGCAAGAAGAATACTGCCAGCACCAATCTTATCCTTGCCAACCTTATTATTACACCTTCCTTGATTGATAAAATCGCTGATCTTCAGAAGGATGATAAGTTCATACAGAAAATTTGCAAAAGAATTCGGGATGGCGAGCCCACAAGTTTCCAAATTGATGACAAAGGGGTTCCGAGGATACAAGGTCGGATTTGTGTCCCAAACATTCCTGAGCTCAGAAGGGAAGTTATGGATGAATGTCATAAGTCTAAGTTTAGTGTTCATCCAGGGGTAAGCAAGATGTATCACGACCTCAAGCGTACCTTTTGGTGGAAATCTTTGGAGCGAGACATTTCTATATATGTTGCTAAGTGTCCAACTTGTCAACGAATCAAAGGCGATCAGCAGAAGCCGACAGGATTGTTGCAACCGCTTAAGGTTCCAAGTGGGAAATGGGACGAAATTTCTATGGACTTTATCGATGGCTTGCCTCGCACTAGAAGGGGGAAGGACAGTATATGGGTAATTGTAGATCGCTTCACAAAGACTGCCCATTTCAACCCTGTGAAATCCAATAGAACAGCCCGAAGTCTGGCGCAGCTTTATATTAAAGAGATTGTCAGACTGCATGGAGTTCCCAGCGACATTATCAGTGACCGCGATCCTATATTCACTAGCAAGTTCTGGGAAGCTTTCCAAGAGGAGCTAGGAACCAAGCTGAACCTGAGCACTGCTTATCACCCTCAGACAGATGGCCAGACTAAGAGGGTGAATCGCATTTTGGAAGACTTGTTGCGTGCATGCATCCTTGATTTTGGTGGGTCTTGGGAAGATCATTTGCCCTTGGTGGAATTCTCTTATAATAATAGCTACCAAGCAAACCTGGGAATGTCGCCATTTGAAGCTCTATATGACAGGCCATGCAGATCTCCCGCATGTTGGGTGGAGCAAGGAGATCGATTAATCTTGGGCCCCGATATGATCCGTGAGGCATCCGATAAGGTTGATTTGATTAAGAAGCGCCTGTTGACTGCTCAGAGCCGGCAAAAGAGCTATGCAGACAAGGGAAGAAGACATGTAGAATTCTCTGTTGGCGATCATGTTTACTTGAAGGTTTCTCCATTAAGAGGCGTAATTCGTATTGGGAAGACGGGAAAATTGGCACCGAGATTCATTGGTCCATTTCCTATTTTCGAAAGGATTGGTACTCTTGCTTATCGAGTGCAGTTGCCTGGCTGGTTGCCTGGGGTGCATGATGTATTTCATGTATCTCAACTCCGCAAACATGTTCATGATCCAGACCTTGTTGAGGACGAATTAAATCAACAGATCTTGGATATTACTCCGAGCCTGACAGTGAGGAAGGAGCCGAGAAAAATCATTGGTAAGGAAACCAGAATTTTGAGAAACAAGAGGATCAACCTAGTCAAGGTGCACTGGAGCAGGGATCCTAGAGACTGTACTTAGGAGACAGAGGACAACTTTAAAAAGCCTTACCCCAAGTGCAGAGTGGACATCTCCGAGTAACTCTTGTATTGAGGTACGTTTATAATAATTTATATTTCCGTCTTGTTTCCTACTTTTATTTCCTTTTCGAGGACGAAAAGATTTTAAGTGGGGGAGATTGTAACAACCAGGAAAATCCAAACCAATTTAAAAAATTTATTTTAAAGATTTTTGTTAGAAAATGTGCCAGAAATTAAAATTTTCATTTTTAAATAATATTAAAGCCAGTGAAAATAGTCAATTTTCAAACGACCTCTGTTTTCGATGAAACCACTTTCGTTGGAATCGGAATGTCAATTTATTGCTAGGTTTCAATTTTTAGAATTTTCTGAATTAATTTTTGAGCGTGGCACAAGAAACTGTGTTTCGTCAGTTTCGGTCAATTTTAATCGATTTGAAAAATAGCCATTTTTCAAACGAGCTCAGAATTCGACGAAATTAATTTTGTTAGGACTGTATCGTCAAAAGAAAGCTAGAAATATTTTTTTTGGAATTTTCTGAGGCCATTTGTGGTCCCGGCGAATTTCTGTGTACGTTTAAATTTAAAATTAAATGAATTATATTTAAATTTGAGAAATGGGGACCGAGATGACCATTTGGGCCTGCATGACATATACATATGGATCCGGAATAGGGGTAAATAGTTAGGGTAGGCAGTCGTTGGGCTGAAAAAGAAGGAGATCGCTAAACGGACCTTAATTGGGCTAATTATAATTAATAATCAATTAACCCTAGAATACACCGTATAAAATACGGTGAATAGTTCTTCGTCATCCCCGATTCATTTCAGCGCCTCACCTTCAGAACTTCTATCCTCAAATTCTCTCTCCTCCCTTCGAGTTAGAACCCAACCCATACACCGTTTTAAAGCTCCTTCCCTCCTCTTCCATCTCCGACTCGTTTCACCTCCTCTCGATGCCCGGAGCTCGAGAACCGCGCCCACAAAGGCATGCCCTTTCAGCCGCCACCGGCCCCACTTGGTGCCACCGCACCCCCCCCCCACGTCGCCGGCATACATAAACCTCCCCGAGTCCGACCACCTCCAACAAACCACACCCCAAACCGACTCTCCTACCTCCTGCAATCTGAGTTCAAGGATTTGAACAATTTTGAAAACTAACGGCCTAATTTACAGAAGAGGAAGAAAGGTTAAATACCTTAATCACTTTTTTTTTATAATTTAATTATAAACTTGTGTTGATCATAAATAATTCGTTTCAACTCGGAATTCGATGATTTCAGCGACATTGCGATCGTATTGAAAGGATTTACACCTCTGGACAGAAAATAGACGATTCTGGACTGTTGAAATTTTGGGCTAATCACGAACGACTGTGAGATTCTTTGTTTAAATTTAATAATTAATTAAATTATTTAAGTGGCGATGTAAATTATATATGATTATGATTTAGATCTGTTTGTGTGGTCATATTTGGTGATGATTGCTTTATGTTTGTATGGATAGTATAGATCCATATAATCATCATGTTCATGTTATCACTTTCACATGTTATCGCTTCAGTTAGAATTGGATTGATTTATAAATTCAAATCAAAAGAAATTTGATTATCACTTTCACATGTTATCGCTTCAGTTAGAATTGGATTGATGTATAAATTCCAAATCAAAGAAGAATATGATCATCACATGTTATCGCTTGTGTAGAAATTGGATTGATCCAATTTATGAAAATAAAGATTTACTTTAAAATAAAAGGATTGTATTTTGTTTGCATTTCTCAATGCGAACAAAAATGTAAAATGATAAATAAAGAGAGAGTTTTACTTTGAAATAAAAAGATTATCTTTTGTTTGCATTCCTCGATGCGAACAAAATGTCAAAATAGAGATTTACATTTAAATTAAAAAGAATTATATTTTGTTTGCATTTCTCAATGCGGACAAAAAGGTTTAAAATAAAAAGAATTGTATTTTGTTTGCATTTCTCAATGTGAACAAATTGCTGAAAATAAAAGAAAAAAAAATATTTTTATATTTTGTTTGCATTTCTCAATGCGAACAAAATGTTTAAAATAAAAAGAATTATATTTTGTTTACATTTCTTAATGCGAACAAAATGTTTAAAATAAAAGAATTATATTTTGTTTGCATCCCTTGACACGAACAAAGTGTTAAAATAAAGATTTACATGCAAACTTATATTTTTATTTGTGTTCTTAAAACACAAATGTAACTTGAGAACAAAACTTATATTTTTATTTGTGTTCTCAAAACTCAAACATGACATGAAAATAAAACTTACTTTTTATTTACATTTTATAATGTAAATATCACTTGAGAATAAAACTTACTTTTTATTTACATTTTATAATGTAAATATCACTTGAGAATAAAACTTACTTTTTATTTACATTTTATAATGTAAACATCACTTGAGAATAAAACTTGAGAAATAAAATTTACTTTTTTCTTCGC
This sequence comes from Allium sativum, assembly GCA_030737875.1. Classification (NCBI taxonomy): domain Eukaryota; kingdom Viridiplantae; phylum Streptophyta; class Magnoliopsida; order Asparagales; family Amaryllidaceae; genus Allium; species Allium sativum. Next base: position 249,778,885 of record CM060918.1, on the reverse strand, counting down.
ATTCACAATGCGAATAAAACTTGAGAAATAAAATTTACTTTTTTCTTCACATTCACAATGCGAATAAAACTTGAGAAATAAAATTTACTTTTTTTCGCATTCACAATGCGAATAAAACTTGAGAAATAAAATTAACTTTTTTGGTTCGCATTCACGATGCGAATAAAACATTAAGAATAAAATTTACATTTTTGGTTCGCATTCACGATGCGAATAAAACATTGATTTATAAAGAACACATTTTTGTTTGCATTCTTTATTGAAAATAAAACATTAGAATAAAGAACATATTTTTATTTATAAAATGAAATGAAATAGATTACATTTTTATTTGCATTCTCCATTTCAAATAAAATATGAGGAAAAAGAATGCACACTTTTATTTGCATTTTCTATTGCAAATGAAATATGATTTAAGAAAAACACATTTTTTTATTTGCATCCTCTATTGCAAATAAAATATGAAAGAAAAAGTAAAAGTATCAGTTTCACTTTTCAATTAGAGAAATTAAGAAATTAAACTTACATTTATTACAACATTGCATATATTAGAATTTATATGCATTATAAAAATTACATTTGTTATAGCATCGCATATATTAGAATTTATAGGCGGTATTAAAATTACATTTAAAATAACATTGTTTATATTAGAATTTAGAATCTACACTTGTAACTTCTATAGGAATAAAATATATTTTGGTTGCTAGAACATGGTTGTGACATGCCAAATAAATTATTTCTTTATTTGGTATGTTAATTACATTAGAGAATACGCCAAATGGTCTATATATATAATTATTTATATTAATATTTATATAAATCACTAGTGGTAGTTCGCGTTTTTGAATCGTAACTTTAAACGATTATACCGAAAGATCCAACCGTCGGATTTTCCCAAAACCGGAACCATTAGGACCGTCTTGGGAAGATCTTTCCAATGATATAAATTTCGTTAAAATCCAATTGTAGATTTCAAGATAAGTGTAAATCAAAATTTGGTAAAAACAGCGCTAGGGCCGCCCACTGACCCGAAGCATCTTTTTTTATATTAGGCTATTTTTAAATAAATAAAAAAAGCGATAAATCATTATAATTAAATATTAACGATATTAAGTGGTTTAAATAATAATAATTCGAAAAATTATTTGAAAAGACCGAGTTCAACTCATTTCAAATAATTTTACGGCATTCTAATTGAAGATATCGAAGACGGCATTTGAAGGCCGGCGATCCTCACATCGAAAGGATGACTACTGATGCCTGGCGTTGACTTTCTACCAACAACGGGTTAATAGTGGTAGTTTGTTTGGACGCGCTTGTTGATCGTCTGGATATGCGAGCACGTCGGTGACTCCGGTTTCGTTCAGTCCCAGAAGGAACATGTAAATGGATGCGTGTCCAACATTGAACTTCATGTTGTGTAAATAAATCGATTTCTATTAATGTATATCTGATTGGTGGTGGGGAATTCATTCTCCACTTAACACCCTGGTATATATTAATAGTGATCGATCGCATGGCGTGAATTGTCAATGTGGCACGCCAAGATGCAATGATTGAGGCTTTGTTGAAAAGCAGGCCTTGTGGTTGATGATCAAAGCATAGCCCATCTCGGCGTAGCTTTGTGTATAACGTGACTTCGCGAGCCTCACATCCCGGTTGAGTCTAAAACGGAGCATAGGAACGCAGGAAGTGCAAACGTTTCTTTCTAGCTAGAAGTGGTGTCAGTGCTTAAAACTGGCTAACATTTACTTATGTGGTTGATAGATTTTGAGGCGCCTCGGTTTATTCTTATCGGTCGCCAATTGGCCGATTTGTAGGTCCCATAGGATCGGGGAGCGTGTGTTCAGGAATTGCCAATCCACTAACGTTATTAGTGGATCGGCCCTGCTGTATCCAAGGGTTCACTGCTGGGGATCCTGAGACATTGGCTAGAGTGTCTCGAATCGGTCAGGAGATTGTTCATAGCCTTGACTCTGTTGGAAACCAATTTTCCAATACGCCCATGCGGTTTTGATTGTATTACTAGTATGGCGACATGATATATGGTACCCATGCCGTCTAGGATTAATACATTTACTTTGAGTTATTTTATCAAAACATATACACACTATTATAATATCGCTTTTACGTATTTATCATCTTTTGACCATTATAAGGTAAAACCCTATCCTCCAGTTAGCGTTGCATTGTGTGATGGGACTTGGGTCTTATAATGGTTTCATTTTTCAAATAAAGCATTTCGTTGTTTTACGATTCCCTTATTTATTTGTTCAGTAATCTTATCTTATGCACGACAATTCATTGGAATAAACTCGTTCCGCGTTAGCGGCGTGGTCTTTGAATTTGCCTTATTATTAGTTATATAGGTAGAATTCTCACACCAGTCCCATGACTGACTCGTAGTTTGTTTCACCTTTGCAAACTCGGGTGCCCTCTTTCCACACGGGCAGCCAATTGACAGGTATTTGGGTAAGGATATCTTCTGGACTAGAGCTTGCTGATGAAGATGATGAAGAATCCTATCTTTTATCTTTTATTTTAATTTTTGAGTACTTGAGACATTTTAGTATTGATGTACTTTGGGAGATTGAGACTTTATTTCTTTCCCTTTTTCAGACATCTATTTTGCTAAGTTGTATCCTGTATTGCGTACTCTGTTATCTGTGATGTTATGTTGTGATGACTTTTACATTTCCGCTGTAATGATTTTTATGTTCTGAGATCTGTTATTGTTTTAATTATGTTATACTCCTACGATTATCCTTACTTTTGGTCATCGAAAGTTTGGGTCGTCACAATTTGTGAGGCTTTGCCGTTATTCCATTTATATTATTAGTCCGATACAGAAATTTATATCGATTATGTATTGATTTGATTTCTGTGAAATTCCATCTTTCGGAAATTGATTTATAGATTTTATTTTCATTGTTTATCTTTGATAAAATTAATGAGAATCTTTTAAATCGAATATCTTATTAAAAGAATACTCGGAGTTGGAATGTGATGAAATGTGTGATTTTCCAATATTTGTTTTAATCCCAAAATACACGAGTTATTCAGAAAGACCGGGTTTAACCCATTCTGAATAATCATCACGACGATCAAGAGTCGAAGATGAAGACGATGATTGAAGACCAAAGGTTTTCGCATCGTTGGGATGATGATGACTGGTATCTTGAATTGGGATTGGCCTTCCAAGGCAAGGTATTCAGTAATGATCGTCCAAACGCATTTGGAGATCGAAGGACACGTTGTTTCGCTCAGACCCAGAGCGGACTTGTAAATGGATTGCGTGTTTGACATTGTATTCCTTTCTACTGTTTTTGTTAAACGCTACTGATTATATATTTCTGTTTGGTGGTGAAGAATTTATTCTTTAATTATCACCCTTCTCTAAGACGTATGAGCTTAGAGGTTATATATATTGGTAGATGATAAATAATACGGTAGGGTCTGACAATGTGACATGCTAAGATGCAAATGATCAAGGCTTTATTGAAAAGAAGGCCTTGTGGTTGATGATCAAAGCATAGCCTGTTTAGGCATAGCTTTGTGTATAGCGTGACTTCGCGAACCTCACACCCCGGTATGAGTCAAAAATGGGATATGGACCGTAGGGAGTGCATACGTTTCTTTCTAACTAGAAGTGGTGTTTGGGTTTTGACACGGCCCGACATTTTACTTATGTGGATTTTGGATTTGAGGTACTTCGGGTTTTTATAGGCCGAAAGTGGTCATATTATAGGTCCAAAAGGGTCGGGAAATGTATGTTCAGGAATTGCCAATCCACTACCGTTAGGTGGGGACCGGCCCTACCGTTCCAAGGGTTGCCCATAGGTATGATCCTGAGGCATTTGCTAGAGTGTCTCGAATCGGAAGAGGACGATCCCTAGCCTCGATTTCATGACAGAAAACCATTTCCCAATCGACATCACGGTTTTGATTGTAAACTTATATATGGCGACATAGTAGGATGGGGTACTATGCCGTCTAAGATTAATACATTTATATTGAAATGTTTTAAATATATATATACACACTAATAATAATATCGTTTTTACGTATTTAGCATCTTTTGACCATTATAAGGTAAAATCCTATCCTCTGGTGTGCGTTGCATTGTGTGAAGGCACCTGGGTCTTATAATGGTTTCATTTTTCTAAAAAGCATTGCGTTATTTGACGATTTACTTTATTTATGCACTGGCAATCCAATGGAGTAAACCCGTTCCGCATTAGCGGCGTGATCCTGTGATTAGCCTACTTATTAGATAAGTTAAGTTTAGAATTCTCACACCAGTCCCACGACTGACCTGTAGTTTGTTTCATTTTGCAAACTCGGGTGCCCTCTTTCCACATGGGCAGTCGAGTAGCTTTTTACAGATATAGTTAAGCAGGATCCTGGATTGAAGCCTGAAGCTAGGTTCAGAATATTGATGGCCTTCCGCTGAGTTTAGTTCCGCTGCAATGTATTTAATTTATTGTAAATGTATCTTTCGCTGTATTATTTATTGATGTACTCTGATATATTCTGTACTCTGATATAACATTTGTTATTGATGTTATAAAAGTCTGTGTTGTTGTTCTGATGTGTTGTATGCCCAAAGTTAACGTACGCGGGTTTTGAACGGTTTTAATCGATCTTGCGATCGATTGGGGTCGGGCGAAATCCGGGTCGTTACAAGCTGGTATCAGAGCTCAGGTTAGCTCAAATCTTTGGGGTACAACTCGTTAGAACTAAACAGAAGACTCATCAGAGGTTGGATTAGTAATATCCAATAGGAATACTCATTAGAGATAGGATCAGCAGTATCCTAGAATGAGAATACTCATTAGAGATGGGGTTAGCAATGCCCTAGAATGAGTCAGAGTGAAGAAGAATTCATAATTAACGTACTTGTTATTATATATATATAATTCGATTTTAGAAAATATGATTTTGAATATATAAAAGTTATATATTTTTGAAATTTTAATCAACTAATTGATTGATGATTGTGTTTTGTGAATATGAATTCAACTAATAAATTATTAAACAATTAAAGAATGAAAATTAAATTAGTTAAATAGATAACTTTAGCTTCATTTCCTTTTCGAGGACGAAAAGATTTTTAGTGGGGGAGATTGTAACAACCCGCAAATTCTGAACCAATTTTAAAAATTTATTTTAGAAAATTTTAATGAATTTTGGGAATATAAAGTAATTTATTTTAAATAATAATGGCTAGAATTTATTTTAAAAAAAGTTAGAACGAATAAATTTAATTTATATATAAAAGGAGTTAGAAATGGCGCGGTAGTTTGAAAATTTGATTTTGAACTTTAACTGAATGCACAGGATTCAGAATAAACCAGAATTGAGTGAAACCAAAAATATTTAAATCTGTTTAACCATATCTTTCTACCGAATCTGAAAAATTGAAATTTCATAGCAGAAATCAAAAGTTATGGCCAATTCAATTTTTAGAAAGGTCATTGTAGAATTTATATATATGGCCCAAAAGGCTACTTTTCACATATGTAGGAATTTGGACTCGAAACCACTTCCATTGAGTTCGGAATGACGTTTCTACATTGACACACAGTAAACACTTATATATTTTGAGTTTCGGAAATTATTTATTTAAAACTGTATTTTTAATATTAAATATATTGGCCTTGAAAATAGTCATTTTTCAAACGACCTCCGTTTTCGACGAAACCACTTTCATTGGAACCGGAATGTTGCATTATTGCTAGGTTTCAATTTTTAGAATTTTTTGATTTAATATGTGAGTGTGGCGAAGGAAAATGTGTTTGGTCGATTAAAGTCAAATTTAATCGACTGAAAAATAGCCATTTTTCAAACAGTGCCAGAATTCGACAAAATTAATTTTGTTAGGACCGTATCGTCATAACATAGACAAATATATTTTTTTCTGGATTTTTCTGAGTCCGTTTGTGGCCTCGGTGAATTTATTTATGCAGACGAATTAAATTAATAAACGAATTAAATATTAAATTAAATAATACAGGCCACAGACAGCCGTTTGGGCTGACGGGACCTGTCCCATTGGGTCCGTAATATGGGCTATTAGCTAGGGTCAACTTTGTTTGGACTGGAATCCGCACGGTTTGAAAGATTTGGATTTATTTGTAAAAATACACAAAAATCAATATAAAAATAGGAAAAACCCTAAAATCTAAAACACAATTCACTATCTCCTTCGTGGCCGCCGCCCCCCCTTGAATCAATGGTCGAATTTGCTCCTCTTTCTTCCCTTAAGTTCTCCCTCTCCTCCAAGAATTAGACCACATATTCTACACCATTTTAAAGCCCTTGATCTCCTCTACGATTCCATACCATCTGATCGCCCTCTGGAGCCAGCATCACCGAGCCACCCGAACCCAAACCCGCCGCATAAAGCCGTTGTGGGCCCCCCAAGCCACGACCGAGCTCGGCAAAACACCCCCCTCGTGCGCCTCTCCGAGCTCCCCAGCGTGACATCCTCCGATCGGCTCCTCAACGCTTGTAGTGGCCGCAATCGTTAACCCTAGTATTGAACATTAGGAAGAGGTGTCGGCCTGTAGTGTCTGATAGGGAAGAAAGGTTATTTACTTTATTAATTTATTAATTAATTTATTTAAATTGTTTTAAAACATCAATTTATCATATCCAACTCGTTTCAATTCGAAATTCGATGATTTCAGCGGCATTGTAATCGTGTGACTGAGATCTACGCATCTAAACTGACGGGAGTTGATTCTGAACAGTTTGAATTTTGGCCAAAAATCTTCAACGACTGTGAGAATTTCTGATTTTAACCTTTAATTAATCAAATTAATTGTTTTATTGCTGTTAAACGTCTGTTTGTGTGTTATATATGCAGAACTGTGATGTTGTGAATTTTTGTCTGTGATTTGATGAATTGTTTTGTACTGTATTGCTTGGATCTGTTATTGTATGAATAGATCTGTGTTAAATCAACAAATATACTACATATATGATTTGTTGTGTTAGAATTGACAATGAACAAATATACTACGTATATGATTTGTTGTGTTAGAATTGACAACGAACAAATATACTACATATATGATTTGTTGTGTTAGAATTGATGGCAAACAAATATATTACATATATGATTTGTTGTTTTAGAAGCGACGACAACAAAATCTTCATTTTGTTAAATAGAAAAGTATGAAAACAAAATATTCATTTTGTTAATAGAAAAATGTGGGAAACATTTAATATTCTTTTTATGTTAAAATAAAAAGTTAGAAAAGTGGCTAAACATAAAATATTCTTTATGTTAAAATAAAATGTTAGAAAGGATTTAACATAGGATTGAAAAGAGATTATTTTATTTACATTTTTGGTAAATTGTAAAATTTAAAATGATATTTTTATTTACATTTTATATATGTAAATAAAAACCTGAATTTGGGAAAGGCATTTTTGTTTAACATTGTTTTTGTTAAATGAAAGAACAAGATCAAACAATACATTTTATTTGTACATTTTACTTTTGAATAAAAGAACCATTCTTTTATTTGTGTTTTTCAACACAAATAATAACATAGAAATTGAACCATTCTTTTATTTGTCCCTCGACACAAATATTAACATTGAAATTAAATTGCTTCTTTTCATTTGTGTATTCAACACAAATATATCATAGAATTGGAGTCACCTTTATTTGTGTCTTCATCACAAATATGAACATTGAAATAAAGTTATTCTTTTTATTTGTGTTTTCAACACAAATATTACATAGTAAATAAAGCTATTCTTTCTATTGTGTTCTTAACACAAATATATGCATAGCAAATAAAGTCATTCTTTTATTTGTGTTTTTCAACACAAATATATACTTAGAAATTAAATCATTCTTTTTATTTTCATTTACAATGCAAATATTACATAGAAATATAAGTTTTACTTTTTTATTTGCATTCCACCATGTAAATAAAATGTTGGAAATGAAAGTACACTTTTTTTTTTAATTTGCATTCTACAATACAAATAAATATAGAGATTAAAAGTTCACTTTTCATTTGCATCTCACAATGCAAATATTCTTTGAAAATAGAAATTGTTCTTTTATTTGCATTTTCAAATGCAAATATACTTTGAAATAAAAACTGTCCTTTTATTTGCATTTTCAAATGTAAATATACATTGAAATTCAAGTTTATTCTTTTATTTGCATTTACTGATGTAAATAAACATTAAAAATAAAATTTATTCTTTTATTTGCATTCAGAAATGCAAACACATATTGGAAATAAAGTTTTGTTCTTTTATTTGCATTCGCAAATGTAAACATGTTTTGAAAATAAAGTTTGTTCTTCTATTTACATTCAGCCATGCATATATATATAGAAAATAGAAATTGTTCTTTTTGCATTTCCCAATGCAAGATATATATTGAAAAAAAATTATTCATTTGCATTCACCAATGCAAATACAAACATATATTGAAAATAAAGTTTATTTCTTTGTTTGCATTTATCAATATATATGCATTGAAAATTAAGGTTTATTCTTTTATTTGCATTTATCAATGTAAATATTCAATGAAACTATAGTCTATTTTCTTTATCTACATTTTCCAACCCCAATGTACACACTTTTATACATTTAACAGAATTTGTTTAAATTATACATTGAAAATAAATTTTGTTCTCTTATTTACATTCACTAATGTAAATAAAATTTATAAACAAAACTATTCTTTGTTTGCTTTCATAAATGCAAATACTCATTTAAATAAAATTTGTTTCTTTTATTTACATTCAATAATGTAAATACACTTTGTAAATGAGGTTCTTTTTACATGCACACAAATATACTTTTAAATAAAATAAAAGTCACATTGGTTATCTGCATTCCTTGTTGCAAATAAAACCTTAAAATAATGTTCATCTTTGTTTGCAATTCATTAATCCAAACAAATCATCAGATTGGAAATTATATTCTTGATTTATAATTTTGATATGAATAAAGATTGTTTGAAATAAAGGATAGAATTTAAAAGTTACATTTTAATAACTAAACATCTACATTTTTATCATTAGAGTAAAATAGACAAAAACACTCATTTGTCTAAATTAAAAGAATAAAACAAAATATAGCATTGGCAAATTTTATTAGAATTGAAACATAAATTATTCATTTTTGTAAATTTATATTAGTTAAAACCAATCATTCATTTTTGTTAATTTACATTAGTTAAAAATAATTATTCATTATAGTCAATTTATACTAGTTAAACCAAATTTTACGTTTTGTCAGAAATATTCATTTTTGTCAAAATGAATTAGTTGAAGCAATTTATATAAAGATATATATATATATATATATGTACATATATATATATATATATGTTTGGCAAGATATATACTTGTCAAGATAGGTTAGTTAAATCAAAATATTTATCATTTTGTCTCATTAGAATTGCCAAACAAAATAACCATTTTTGTTTAAAGTTTAAATTAGCAAAATAGAAATTGTCAACAGAGACAAAGTTATTATGCTTATTCATTCATTGCAATAGAGATATTTTCTTGTCATCATTATATGTATTGTGTATTACACTCCCATTCACAAGTTACCCGACTTGTGTATGTGATTGGGACGATAATTTTCACACATCGCCCAAGTGTACAAATTAGTTTATCATTTGTTTGTTGGTTGAAACCCCACATGGGTGTTAGGATGAAAATTTACATACACTAATCCCAATATTTAGTTGTATGTTGATCGTTAGATCAACAGGCTGTGATTAGCGTTATTATTTAATTTTAACGCTTACACAGTGGAATTTACGCTTTGGATGTAGATGGATGATTTGATGGTTTTACTGTTATTATCCTATATATGATGTGTGTGAAATCCATATAATCCAGATTATATGGTAAATATTTGAGTTGCATTTCGATTCAGGTGTTCTTTTAAATAAGAATATTTTTACATTAGAAATACTTTTTATATAAAGTGCATATTTTCATAATATATCTTAATCAACTATATGTTAAAACAAAGAATATTTGTAAAAGAAAGAATTTGTAATATAAAGAATACTTCTCGTTTAGAGTCTTTATATAAAGAATATTTTTATGATTATTTTAAAATATGTTTTTAAAAGATTACTAGCACTTGAAATTATATCATGTGATATGAAATAAATTGAGATGTGAAGTGGATTTATCGTGGACGATGTTTTAAACGACATTTGTCCTTTAATCCAATTTACATTGAAATTATTATTTGGAACTTATGAATCTATTTTATAGATTTAAAAAGGCATTTTCTAAAAATCAAGTTTTCAATTTAATATATTAAATAGGAATTAAGTGGAAATTTGATTGGTAATAATCGAAATGGGCTTCTGTAAAAGAAGATCGATATTATATATGGAATTTGAGAGGCTTTGCCGTTATTCCATTTATATTATTAGTCCGATACAGAAATTTATATCGATTATGTATTGATTTGATTTCTGTGAAATTCCATCTTTCGGAAATTGATTTATAGATTTTATTTTCAGTGTTTATCTTTGATAAAATTAATGAGAATCTTTTAAATCGAATATCTTATTAAAAGAATACTCGGAGTTGGAATGTGATGAAATGTGTGATTTTCCAATATTTGTTTTAATCCCAAAATACGTAAGTTATTCAGAAAGACCGGGTTTAACCCATTCTGAATAATCATCATGACGATCAAGAGTCGAAGATGAAGACGGTGATTGAAGACCGAAGGTTTTCGCATCGTTGGGATGATGATGACTAGTATCTTGAATTGGGATTGGCCTTCCAAGGCAAGGTATTCAGTAATGATCGTCCAAACGCATTTGGAGATCGACGGACACGTTGTTTTGCTCAGACCTAGAGCGGACTTGTAAATGGATTGCGTGTCTGACATTGTATTTCTTTCTACTGTATTTGTTGAATGCTACTAATTATATATTTCTAATTGGTGGTGAAGAATTTATTCTTTAATTATCACCCTTCTCTAAGACGTATGAGCTTAGAGGTTATATATATATATATATATATATATATATTGGTAGATGATCAATAATATGGTAGGGTCTGACAATGTGACATGCAAAGATGCAAATGATCAAGGCTTTGTTGAAAAGCAGGCCTTGTGGTTGATGATCAAAGTATAGCCTGTTTAGGCATAGCTTTGTGTATAGCGTGACTTCGCGAACCTCACACCCCGGTATGAGTCAAAAACGGGATATGGACCGTAGGGAGAGCATACGTTTCTTTCTAGCTAGAAGTGGTGTTTGGGTTTTGACACGGCCCGGCATTTTACTTATGTGGATTTTGGATTTGAGGTACCTCGGGTTTTTATAGGCCGAAAGTGGTCATATTATAGGTCCAAAAGGGTCGGGAAACGTATGTTCAGGAATTGCCAATCCACTACCGTTAGGTGGGGACCGGCCCTAGCGTTCCAAGGGTTGCCCATAGGTGAGATCCTGAGGCATTTACTAGAGTGTCTCGAATCGGAAGAGGACGATCCCTAGCCTCGATTTCATGACAGAAAACCATTTCCCAATACGACATCACGGTTTTGATTGTAAACTTATATATGGCGACATAGTAGGATATGGTACTATGCCGTCTAAGATTAATACATTTATATTGAAATGTTTTAAATATATATATATATATACACACTAATAATAATATCGTTTTTACGTATTTAGCTTCTTTTGACCATTATAAGGTAAAACCCTATGCTCTGATGTGCGTTGCATTGTGTGATGGGACCTGGGTCTTATAATGGTTTCATTTTTCTATAAAGCATTGCGTTATTTGACGATTTACTTTATTTATGCACTGGCAATCCAATGGAGTAAACCCGTTCCGCATTAGCGGCGTGGTCCTGTGATTAGCCTACTTATTAGATAAGTTAAGTATAGAATTCTCACACCACCCCAATCGATTAGACTACTTATTAGCCTACTTATTAGATAAGTTAAGTATAGAATTCTCACACCAGTCCCATGATAAGTTAAGTATAGATAAGTTAACGTACGTAGGTTTTGAACGGTTTTAATCGATCTTGCGATCGATTGGGGTCGGGCGAAATCCGGGTCGTTACATATACTGTCATATATGATGTGTTAGAAACCCTGAAATAAATAATTGGTTGTTTGGTGTTAAAATATCATTGGGCTTGAGGGTTGATTTATAAAATATCATGGAAAGGATATTTGAGATTTTTAAAGGGAAATTCTATTTTTTTCTAAATAGAAATTGAAATTCGAATCGAATAAAATTTTAACTTGTTTTGAATATTTAAAACATGTAGTCCGTTTGTAAACGAAGTTTAAAAAGGAGATGAAATGAATTATCATTTGATAAATTCAGGAAATATAAATACAAGTAGAATTTAAATAAAGGGAAATTTATTTTTCCAAAGTAAAATATTTATTACAAATGAAGTTGAAGTCGAGACTAGGGAAATTTATTTTTCCAAAGTAAAATATTTATTTCAAATGAATTATGTGCACACGAACATTTTTCATTTGATAGTTAAATCACCGGCTATCAAAGTTTTGACCATTTTAAACGTTGTTAATATGGAGAGACCGGTGGGATTCTTATCCAAAGAACCACTCTATTTGCAGTAGCGTTGCGAATCAGATTATATGAAGATAATCGAAGACGGAGTAGAGTGCAGGGACTTTTTCTATTAATAGAAATTGTGCCTTCGGTTTTGTTTAATCCCAGAACGAACATATATGGACGAATGTCCGACAAAGTATTTCCAATGATCAAATGGGTTGTTCTGTATAAATATATATGGTTGCAACGGATTTATTCCCTTAGCATAACATCCAGAATATTTGTGCAAACCAATTGGTGATTAATGGATCTGATAATGTGGCATTCAAAGTGATCGTGTTATCAATGAAAGGAAAGTAATCGTAGCCTCTGGCCTCAACAACCGGGAAATGACAAAAATCGGGCAGGCAGCCTGGCTATGTAGGTCGCACCTATTAGGGTGTATAATCACCTGATCTAGATTTTCATTTACTTCTAAAAATCTATTGTCGATGTTGTCCCATTCGGGAAACGGTTGATGATCCCAATTGTTGGTGATATACATTCGCGATACACTCAAGCGAAATGAGTGGTCGGTCATGTGTGGGTGAGTTGCAAGATGTTCTTGTTGAACTCGGTGTATTCTCCTCTAGAGATACACCAGCGGAAGGTGGTTCCATACCTTGTCATAGTTGGAAATCCATTACCCAATACGTGCTTGCGGTTTTGATTGTATACAATATATGTAGAACGTGAGATGAAAGCGTTTCTACTAGATGATTATTATATTGTGGTTGATAGGCGTTATTATAATATCAAAAGGTTTTTGATATAAAGATATTTTGGATTCTCATAAGGGAAAAACCTGTTCCGTTATACAGCGTGGTCTTATGAGATATCGTTTACTTGTTCAAGCTGATTTAAACTGTTTACTCATACCAGTCCCATGACTGACCCGGAGTTTATTTTGTTTCGTTCTACCTAAACTCTTGGGTGCCTAAATTTGTACGGGCAGTCAAGTAGTTCAGGATTTTACAGATCTATCTAAAGGAGCTTGGAATAGGAGGCTTCAACGTTAGTTATCTAGTTTTATTTCCGCTGTATTGTAAGTGTTGTACTCTGATGATAATGTTAGGTATATATATAGTCAAATTTTGTATTTCAAAAGCTGTTATATATTATATTTTACTCTGCTGCGATGTGAGATTCTGTGTTATGTTTATGTTCTTCTTCTTCTATTGTAAGTTTTTATCTTATCTATTCTCACCCTCTAACTTCTTTCTATTTAATGATTCGTATTTCTGTGCAATTTGGGTTGGACGTGTGGTGTATTTAGTCAACTCAGATAGTATGGATTTGCGGGTCGTTACAGTTGGTATCAGAGCTTAGATTGAGCGAACACCTAGGCTTTTTGGAGTTGTGCTCATTAGAGATAGGGTCAGTAGTAACCTAGAATGAGTTGAGTGCATATATACGAGAGTGCGTATTTGTTAATTGATACAAAAATTGTTTTATATTGTGTTGGCTAGTCTGTTGAGTGGATCATAAATTTTGGTCGAATCGTGGGATGCCACGAAGTCGATAGGAATTTATAAACACTTGAACAGAGAATTCGACACGATATTGTTTAAAATGGGTAGATAAAATAATTTTATCCAAAATTCTATTTTGATAGAAAAAGAATAATTTTCTGAAATTATTGTAATATATGGATGTGTTGAATGTTAATATTATAATCAAACTAGATTATAAAAATTGGGATGGTTATATATAACCAAAAAAGAATTTGTATATGAATAAACATACAAATGAGATGAATTAAAATTGAATTCAAACCAGAATGTGGAATTTAAAATCCTGGGAAGTTGGAAAATATTTTCTGAAGTATATTAGAACAATATAACTTTGTTTTAAAAGGATTTTGAAATTGTTTATGCACTGAACTCACTTCAGTGGCTGGAAAATATTTCTGATGATGACTGCAACATCATCAGTGTTCATTTTCGAGTTTCTAAGTGAAGAATTGCTACCTTAGAAAAGGTTTTGGATGGAAATTTGTTTTAAAGGAAAACAAGTTAGTTTGAAATTTCAAATGTTTTGAATTTGAGATATATATATATATTATTTCAAAGAAGATTTTGAAATAAAACCCGGGTATTTGAATTTTGAAATTTAAAATTTAACTTAAGCAAGTTAAATGAATCGTGGTGAATAAAGTAATTAAAATCAATTTGAATGAAATTGAATGCATGTAAATTGGATTTGAAAGAAGGTAAAACAAAAGTTTTGGTAGGACTAAAAGTTGTAGAATATGAAGAGTTGAGCTTAACATTAGTGGTTTTTGAAAAGATAATGGGATTGAAACATTTTCTTACCTTAGTAATTTCAGGGACAAAATTCTTTTAAGAGGGAAAGAATGTAATGACCCGGATTTTTGGTCGATTAATTTTGAATATTTAATATGGTTTTAAATATTGAGTTGATAATATAAATCGATATTTATATTGATTTATCGATTAAATAATCGATTTCGATTTAATATCGAATATATTAAATTATTGTAATACGAAAAGTAATTCAATTTGAGATTTAAAACTGATTTGAAAACAGTTCAGATAATCAATACAAACTTTTGTTTGAATTAGAATAATAATATTAAATTATTATCGAAGAATTTAAATGGTTTGAAATTTAATTTATATCAATTTAAATTAATATCTGTTCCGGATGATCGAACTGGACTTCGATACTTATCCCAGTGGGTTCAGAATAGTGGTTTTACCCTAGAATGGACAGTTGTTGGGTTTAGAAAGGAGTTCGGCATCATGGGTATTTAATTTAAAGGATACCGGTTCAATTCAAAGGAAAATAAATAAATAAAATCACTGGTCCCATATTAAACCCTGTACCCCCTTTCTCCTCCACAAACATAACAACCGTGGCTTCTTGTTCTCCTACAAACATAAACAACTCATGGCTCCTTGTTTTGCCATCTGTTCCCTTATATAATTGCAAAACCCATCGTTCATTTCATTTTGGGTTTCTCTACAAGAATCAAAGAAATATAAAAATCCTCAAACAATATCAAGCTTCAGCAATAAAAAGAGTGTCACTTCTTTTACTTGCTCAAATCGAACGAAAACCCTTTTTCCTCAATCAAAAATCGAGCGTGGATCTTCTGAAGCTCAAATACCACGCTCGTAATAACAACAGGCAGAAAGAAGAGTGTAGGCTTCGAAATCACGATAGAGTTGGATCGTTGACAGTATGGCGAAGCGACAATGGATTTCAGGGCAAAAGTCGCGATCAATATGGTTCACGACGACGTAAGGGTGAGGAGTTTTGATCTGATTTTGCGTTAAACTAGAGTGGTGTGGTTCGATAGTTGGGTGACTGAGTTGAATTCACCTATGATGTAGTTGTTGAAATAGTGAGTGGTTGATGCAGTTCAACGTAGGGGTAATTAAGGAAACGATCTGAATTTTTGGGCACGAGAATTCATTGATGGTGGTCTCGGATGTATTCATGTTGAAGTAAGTTTGGTGGATTGAAGCTCACGGCTTTGGTGACTTTAAGGAAGAAACGGTCTGGGATCAGTTGAGTTAAAATCTATCCTGGTTATATTCAAATGGAAAAAAAGAGTAAAGGCAGAGGAATCAAAAGAAGGTGAATCCTTAACTGAATTAGATTTATGTTTTTTTAGTAATCAGGAAACCAAATAGTTAATTTATTTACTTGATGACAGTTAATTTAATTCAATCATGTAAGAAATTAAGGTAATTTTCATTTAATTGGCAATTTAGTTCTTTGTATTTTTGTTTAAATTGGAATTAGTTTGTATAAATAGGAAAAACTAATAAAAGAAAATTAGTTTATATACAAGAAAATTAGTTATTAAATAAATAAATTTTTAGACTAACGTTTACGCAATAAATTTAGAATTTGTACACATGGGTAATTAGTTTAATTAAATTCATATAAATTCGATAATTGAAATTTTTTTTACATTGGAAAACAGACGATTGGAGAAAACACTGTGAAATCTATATAATATGCTTCAATGGCTACCCAGCGCGAATAAAAATCACAGTGAGTAAATCTCACTCTCCTGTTATTTAGAATTATTTTTATTCATTAAAAATAATTGTTGTTTCTTGTTTTGAATGTTGTTTGGTTGATTTAAATATATTAGTTATTTAGGGTTGACTATTATATATATTGTGTTGATGGTTGGATTGATTCCCGCAGTCTCATTAGCGGATGCCCGTAGTTTCATAGCGGATGATTTCCCTATGCGCCCCACAAATATATATTAGTGGATGACCTTCATACCGCGATATCCTGCCTCGAAGTAGGATGGGTATTACTATGTTGACTAACGTCAGTGGATGCAGGAAAACAGGTTGGAGGAATCCAACTAGATTCCTCAAAAATATATTATCTGTTTGTTTATTTGTTTGCATATACTGTCATATATGATGTGTTAGAAACCCTGAAATAAATAAATGGTTGTTTGGTGTTTAAATATCACTGGGCCTGAGGGTTGATTTATAAAATATCATGGAAAGGATATTTGAGATTTTTAAAGGGAAATTCTATTTTTTTCTAAATAGAATTTGAAATTCGAATAGAATAAAAATATTAACTTGTTTTGAATATTTAAAACAAGTAGTCCGTTTGTAAACAAAGTTTAAAAAGGAGGTGAAATGAATTATCGTTTGATAAATTCAGGAAATATAAATACAAGTGGAATTTAAATAAAGGGAAATTTATTTTTCCAAAGTAAAATATTTATTTCAAATGAAGTTGAAGTCGAGACTTGTTTTAATATATTTAAACAAGTAATATAAGGCAATGTTTACAAAGAAGGTGAAAAACCATAAATTGGATAATATGGATATTTTAAATTCAAATGGAATTTAAATAAAGGGAATTCAAATTTAGAATTTGAATATATAAATTTAAATGGAATTTGAATAACTGAAATGGATTTGTAAATGTATATGCGGAATCGAATTGGGAACTTGGATTGGAATTAGAATTCAATTAATAAGTTGGAATATAGTTGGACATGTTATATTCAAATATAAAAGTGGAATACGCAAAAGAGTTAATCAACAAATTGATTAATTAAGTTAAAATGATTGAATCAAGTAAACTTTGAATAAGTAAATTTACTTATGATTTCATATTCAAATCGAAGATGAAACTAGAATGGAAAATGGAATTTGATTGTATAAGCAAGTTGGAATCAAATTTGAACATGTTATGTAAAATAAGCAATGGGGCCAATTAACGAGTTAGTTAAAGAACTAAGTTAAAAATGATTATAGTAAGTTGTATTGAATTGGAAATGCATGGAATTATGTTAGACATGTTTGGAATAAAGTGTTAGAAGAGATATATTAGAATGCCCGACAAAAAGGTATGTATTTAAATAGAATATGAGATTTTATGCGCCGTATCGGCTAGCCGCTTGGCTTTTTGATTTTATTTTTGAATAGAGAGGCCTGTGTGGCGGTTTGGGGATTTTCCCGATGCTCCCGGTACAAAGGAGGTTATGGAGAATTTTTCTGGGAATTTAAGGAGTTGGAATATTTTAAGAAGATTGGATAAACTAGAAATCGATAGATTGGATAAACTAGAATTTGATAATGAAACGAACTTAAAGTAGAATATTATAAACAAAAAGGAATTTTATAAATAAAATCTTGGGAGATATACGTTTTAAAGTGAACGATGATTTAAAAGCAAATGATTTGCAGATTTAAAATGATCATGTTGTTAAGGCGTTAATCAAATAGAGTTAAAGCGATAGAGTTAAGCAGAATTAGAAACTGACTGGAACTTAGTTGAGTTGAACGACTTTTTGAGTATCGATCTGATGTTGGTTTCGGCCTTCAGGGTTTATACTTAGGAAGTTGTTCTCTTACTAGTTTACAGTTAGAGTGTTATAGATGTGGAAGAATAGTGATATGTAAATATGCAATGGGAATGTTTTCCAGAGTTAATAACATATATTTTCTTAGTATAGAAAATATGGAAATATGAATATATATATATATATGTTTGATGATGTGATCGATAATTCCATTTGGAAATAAGATCATTGTGTGCACATGAACATTTTTCATTTGATAGTTAAATCACCGACTATCAAAGTTTAGACCATTTTAAACGTTGTTAATATGGAGAGACCGGTTGGATTCTTATCCAAAGAATCACTCCGTATTTGCAGTAGCGTTGCGAATCAGATTATATGAAGATAATCGAAGACGGAGTAGAGTACAAGGACTTTTTCTATTAATAGAAATTGTGCCTTCGGTTTCGTTCAATCCCAGAACGAACGTATATGGATGAATGTCTGACAAAGTATTTCCAATGATCAAATGGGTTGGTCTGTATAAAAATATATGGTTGCAACGGATTTATTCCCTTAGCATAACATCTAGAATATCTGTGCAAACCAATTAGTGATTAACGGATCTGATAATGTGGCATTCAAAGTGATCGTGTTATCAATGAATGGAAAGTAATCGTAGCCTCTGGCCTCAACAACCGGGAAATGAAAAAAATCGGCCAGGCAACATGGCTATGTAGGTTGCACCTATTAGGGTGTATAATCACCTGATCTAGAGTTTCATTTACTTCTAAAAATCTATTGTCGATGCTGTCCCATTCGGGAAACGGTTGTTGATCCCAACCGTTGGTGATATACATTCGATACACTCAAGCGAAATGAGTGGTCAGTCATGTGTGGCTGAGTTGCAAGATATTCTTGTTGAACTCTGTGTATTCTCCTCTAGAGATACACCAGCGGAAGGTGGTTCCATACCTTGTCATAGTTGGAAATCCATTACCCAATATGTGCTTGTGGTTTTGATTGTATACTATATATGTAGAATGTGAGATGAAAGCATTTCTGCTAGATGATTATTATATTGTGGTTGATAGGCATTATTATAATATCAAAAGGTTTTTGATATAAAGATATTTTGGATTCTCATAAGGGAAAAACCCATTCCGTTATACGACGTGGTCTTATGAGATATCATTTAGTTGTTCAAGCTGATTTAAACTGTTTACTCATACCAGTCCCATGATTGACCCGGATTTTATTTTGTTTTGTCCTACCTAAACTCTTGGGTGCCTAAATTTGTATGGGCAGTCAAGTAGTTCAGGATTTTATAGATCTATCTAAATGAGCTTGGAGCATGTAACAACCCGCATTCTACGCATCGGAGAATCGTAGAATATTTATTTCCTTCCCATATTAAGTCGTATGGTCATGTAACTTTGGGAAACAACCATTAGAGTCATTTCCTATGTTCATGATTTTTGTCGATTTTTAAATGACCGTTTTTCCCCTAGCTGATCTTGTTTTGGCCATAACTTTTGAATGGAAAGGAATTTTGATATGAAACCACTTCCATTAGATTCGTTTGATGGTTTACCTTTCCGTAGAGTGGTCATAATAGCCAAACGGACTCACCGTTTGGGAGATATGGCTGGAATAAGGTTTGAAAGGTGAAAAACTTCTTAACCGGGCCAAATAGGGTGATTAGTGAATGGGCCCATAACCCATTTCGGGATTAGGGTTATGGGGAGGCTGAAAAGAGTTAGAGATTCATTCCATTTCAGTTTTCTAGCCTCCGCTTACCTCTTAGAAACCCTAAAAATGGCCTCCAACCTCTAAATCACCTCCAAATCACTTTCTACTTGAAGATTGGGCTTAACAACATCAAATCAAGAGAGATCAACACCAAATCAACATTAGAGCTGCTGTTTAGCATTGGGATTCGCACCAAATCAGAGATTTATTTCAGATTTAAGTTTTATTTGTGGCTAACGTGAGTGATTTGTATAGTTCCTCACTAATTATGGCTAACAAAAGGTAATTAGTGTTGATTAGCGAATTTAAACATGGTAAAATTTTGGAAAAATATCTATAAATTCTTAAATGATGTTTAGACCTCTGATATGAACTTAGGTTAATTTGGTTAAGTTTTGCTAATCCTATCATTAATTATGCTTGAACATGTTTTAGGGAAAATATGGGTTTTGGCTATGTTTGATCCATTTTGACTTATCATATGGATGTTTTGGTGTTTGTGGTCACTTCTATTTGTTGCTATGGCTGTATGGTATGCTTTGTGATTGATTAGAATATTTGGAATGGTCGAAAACGTCGTCGAGTGGCGTAAACTGCTTGCTGGAAAAGTGCAGGAAATTGGCCGATCCGGATCGGAATGGAGAAAAGGACCCGATCCGAACCACCTCCCACGCGAGTTCAGAAGCTCTGATCCTCTCTGTTAACATTGTATGCCAACGCGACTTGGAGACCCCGATCCGACCCGGTGTGCTCTCAAGGAGGCCGATCCGATCCATCATCCTAAGAAGACCTCCGATCCGACGTAGGGAGAGAAGGAGGAAGCCTGTGCTCCGACCCGAACCGATGGTACCTTCCGATCCGATCCGAAGAAGCTTGCCAGGGAGTGTAGACCTCGATCCGATCCGGAGCAGAGAGGAAGATTTGTGCTGGAGATTCAGAACCGATCCGATTACTTAGGGAGGAACATTCTGATCCGAACCGAACTGATGATTAGGGGGAGATCCGAACCAATCCAGTGATGACCAATAACCCGAGATGCAAAGGTAGTCCAAATGGAAGTTAGAGCTCAGGATCCAGTTGGGAACCAATGAGTTCACTTCATGGTTGGGCTTTGCTGCGGGATGTGTGCTAAGGAGTTGTCGACGTTCATAACTTCGATTCACCACTAAAAAAAAGGAATGATGGGCTACGTATCAGTGCAGTAGAGTCATTACAACTCGAGGGGCAAAGTGATCGTAGTAGGACTACGTATCAGTGCAGTAGAGTCATCGTGACTCGAGGGGCAAAGTGATCGTAGTAAGACTATGAGCCAGTGCAGTGGAGCCATTGTGACTCCATGGGACAGAGTGGACATAGTAAAGGATTAGTAAGGCTATGAGCCAGTGCAGTGGGGTGTGTACGACTCCATGGGGCAAAGTGGACATAGCGAAGGATTAGTGGCTATGGATCAATGCAGTGAAGCCGTTGTGACTTCATGGAGCAAAGTGATCATAGCAAAGTATTGGGTGATCGAAGTGGTGGATATAGTATGCTTTACGCACTTGAGTGAGAGATGTGAGGATGGTTGCTATGCTTGATTGTTGCCATCACTATGACATGCACACCCCCACCCCCGTTATCTTTACAACATTTGAAATGGCATCTTAGAGTGTTGTACAGTATGTAGTGCTAACTCTTTGGTTGTAGGTCCAGGTTCAGGTATGGTTCAGTATACCTGTTATTGTTCTGTTTAGCTGCTTATCGCTCATACCAGACTTTTTGTCTGACCCAGAGTTTTATGTCTCTTCTTTTTACTCTGGGTGCTCATACGAGCAGACTAGAGACAGGTTAGCTGGTGATGCGCGAGTAGCTAATTCAGAGGCGAGCAGGAGGCTTCCGCGTATGATATATAGATATGCTCCCTGTGTCGTTGCTGGTCACTACTCTAGGCATTAGTAGTGTACCTTTCTTGTTTAGCTTTATGGGACAGTTTTTAAAAGTTGTAATAATGTTGGCTTTGGATCATAAGTTGTACTTTGGATTTTCCGCTGCTATGATAGTTTGTTTTCAGCTAATGCACTGTCTCACCTATTTTATGTCAAGTATGTTGTTATTATATTTGGTTCCATGCGCTGTGAGACATTCTACAGGTTCCTTGTTGATTCTTCGTCTTCTTCCTTTCCTTCTGACGATTCGTTCCGTGCTAACTGGACATGTGTACAGTGCACTTTTGGAGTAAATGTCGTTTGGTGCGGGGCGGGTTGTCACATTTGGTATCAGAGCTCTAGGTTGCGTAGTTAACCTAGGGAAAGACACTAGAGTGAGATAGTACGTATATGAGAGTGCGTATTTGTGATTACTTTGGTTTTCAAAAGCTATATATATATATATATATACACTATTAGTAGTATAAGGATGAAGTCGCACTGCACTAGTACCACTATGGAGATGGTTAATCGTTTTCCCTTTACAGATTGAACGATGAGCCGATACGCAAGAGGTGCTGGTAGAGGGGCCAATAATGGGAATGCTGCTGACATGAGGGCGATGTTTACTAACCTCATGAGAGAAATTCTTAGGGATGTGCAGGGGGCAGTTCCCAATTCCGGTAATGGTGATGGTCCAATAGTGCAAGCGCCTAGGGCCGATTTCACCAAGTTGTGCAAGGATTACACTCACCTTGGTGGGAAGCCGTTCCACGGAACAGAGTCGGCCACAAATGTTCAGGATTGGTTGAATAGCTGTGATCGTATCTTCGACGACTTGGGTATCGAGGATGCGATGAAGAGAAGGCTAGCGTCTCGTCAACTGCAAGGGCGAGCGATGAATTGGTGGAATGCCATTAGAACAGCTACTCCAGAAGATTAGGTTACTTGGGATCAGTTCAAGGCTCGCTTTAGCGAGAAGTTCATTCCAGCTGCCTAGAAGTCAGTGTTGTTTAAGAGATTCTTGGAAATCAAGCAGAATGGTAGGGCAGTCTCTGACTATATTGCTGAGTTCGACACTTTGTCGAAGTATGGATTATCCCTTATCGATACTCCTGAGAAGAAGAATGAGAAGTTCATTACTGGTTTGGATGGATACTCGGGGGAAAGGCTTATCAACCACATCGATGAGACTTTTGAATCGATTGTGGGGAAAGCTTTGAGACTAGAGAGTCTTTACCCTAAGCCAAAGACGGAGGATGCATCTGCAGAAGGGCTGAAACCACAAGCGGGCGGTGGAGGCAAGAATAACTCTCAGAATAAGAGGAAGCAGAACCAATCTAAGGATGGCCAGAAAAAGAGCAAGAAAGATGTTGAGTGCTTCAGCTGTGGTAAGAAGGGCCATTATGCTAAAGAATGTCGGGCCAAGCCAGCGGATAGGAAGTGCTACAACTGTGGCCAAGTGGGACATCATAAGGATAAGTGTCCACAACCTCTTAAAGAGAAGCAGATTGTGAAAGCATATGCTATTAATGTTGTTCCTTCTTCGTCGAATGCCCCAACTGCGGCGGAGAAAGGAAAGAATGTCGTCATACAAGGTATGCTTTCTATTCATGATGTACCTGTTCGAGTTTTTTTTGATACTGGGGCTTCCCGTTCCTTCATATCTAGTGACCTGGTGGATAGGTTGGGACTGGAACCCGAGATAGTCGATAGACTATTGGTTGTGACGAACCCGATTGGTGGTTCGACCAACCTTAGTATGATTTGCCGAAATTTGGTCTTATCGAGTCATGGATGTATGTTTGTTTGTGATTGCTTTGTTTTGGGCTTTACTGGGTATGGCATTATATTGGGAGTCGATTGGCTCCAAAGATACGGGGTGGTGGTAGACTATGAGGGCTTTTTGGTGACAGTTAGGGCGGATGATGGGCGGAGGGTAGTGTTTGGTGGTCTACCTAGTGATGGGGTAATGGCTAGTTTTATAAATTCCCTCGACATCCCGCATGATGAGTTGTCAGATGTGCCCGTGGTTGGCCAGTATCCAGACGTATTTGAGGAGGTGACCGGGCTTCCACCACACCGAGAGATTGAGTTCCGTATTGATTTAGTGAAAGATGCCAGACCTACAGTGATGCCACTTCGTCGTATGGCACCAAGGGAGCAGCGAGAGCTCGGAGTGCAAGTTAGGGATCTTTTGAAGAAGGGATTTATTAGAAGAAGTGTCTTTGAGTGGGGAGCACCAGTTGTGTTTGCCACTAAGGCAGATGGTTCCCTTCGTTTGTGTCTGGACTATCGCGAGTTGAATAAGGTGACGAGGAAGAATAAGTATCCTCTACCGCGGATAGATGATTTGTTTGATCATCTGGAAGGAGCAAGAGTGTTCTTCCAGTTGGACCTCACGACAGGATTTCATCAGCTTCGAGAAGCGGCTGAGAGTGTTCCGAAAACGACATTTAGGACGCCGTCTGGATTTTATGAGTGGTTGGTCATGCCATTAGGGTTGACCAATGCACCAGCATACTTTGTGGATCTTATGAATCGAGTATTCAGAGATCAGTTGAATAAGTTTGGTCTTGTGTTCGTAGACGACATCCTTGTTTACTCGAGGACAGAAGAGGAACACAAGAGACATTTGAGGATTGTGATGGAGGTGTTGAGAAAACATCAATTGAAAGCATAGTTTTCTAAGTGTCACTTCTGGAGGAGGGAAGTGAGATTCTTAGGCCATGTTGTTTCAGAGAATGGTATTGTCGTGGACCCTGCGAAGGTGGCTACGGTACAGGATTGGTCTACGCCCAAGAATGCAACAGACGTAAGAAGCTTCTTGGGGTTAGCTGGATATTATCGTAAGTTTATCCAGGACTTCTCCAAGATAGCAGCATCGTTGACTCAGTTGACTAAGAAGAATCAAGCCTTCGTCTGGGACAGAGTGTGTGAGGATGCATTCAAAAGTCTAAAAGAAAAGTTGACGCGTGCGCCAGTGTTAGTCATTCCTAAAAGGAATGAAGAGATGACGGTATACACGGATGCTTGTGGTACTGGACTAGGTGTTGTATTAATGCAAAGAGGTAGGGTTGTAGCTTATGCTAGTCGGCAATTAAAGCCGCATGAGAAAAAGTATCCTACCCATGATTTGGAACTGGCAGCGATCGTGTTCCCGTTGAAGATGCGGAGACATTATCTATTGGGAGAAAGATTTGAGTTGTTTACCGATCATAAATCGTTAAAGTATCTCTTCTCTCAGAAGGATCTAAATCTCCGACAGCAAAGATGGTTAGAGTTCTTGGCCTCGTATGATTTCGACATTGCATATACACCGGGAAAGGGCAATGCGGTGGCTGATGCATTGAGTAGGAGACATGCCAGTTTAGGGGCTATGTTTCTAGAATGGAAGCAACTGCAGTATATCACAGAGTATGATTTTAGACCAAAGTGCGAATTGGATCCGGAAATGTTAGCTAGTTTGACGATCAAACCCACTTTGATAGAGCGGATTGGTTCCAGCCAGAGGGACGATCCTAATCTATTGGAAATCATCTCCAAGTTAGAGATGAATATCGACGGCGAGGAGATGAATTTGTATGGGCTTGATTGAGATGGATGGCTTAGAAAGAATGGAAGATTAGTTGTACCCAACGTGAATGGTTTGAGAGATGAAGTGCTTAGAGAATGTCATCACTCAAAACTGACTATATAGCCCAGTGGTGATAAGATGCATCGAGACATGAAACGGACTTACTACTGGGAAGGAATGAAAAGAGACGTTGGGAAGTTTATATCCAAGTGCTTGAATTGCCAGCTAGTTAAAGCCGAGCAAAAGTAGCCTAGTGGTTTGTTGCAACCATTAGAAATCCCAGAATGGAAATGGGAGCAAGTCTCGATGGATTTCATTGATGGTTTACCAAGGACTAGATCGGGACATGATAGCATTTGGGTAATTGTGGATCGATTGACTAAGAGTGCAAGATTTATACTAGTCAAATCGACCAGAATGGAAGCTAAGTTAGCAGAATTGTATATGAAGTGGGTAGTGAGATTTCATGGAGTACCTAAAAGCATTGTGAGTGACCGAGACCCGTTGTTCACTAGTGGGTTTTGGAAGAGCTTACAAGAGGCTCTAGGGTCAGAATTACATCTCAGTACCGCATATCATCCTCAGACCGATGGTCAGACGGAGAGGGTGAATCGTATATTAGAAGATCTCTTGAGAGCTTGTATATTGGATTTTGGTGGATCATGGGATGACCATTTGCATCTAGTAGAGTTTGCATATAATAATAGCTACCAATCCAGTATCGGTAGGGCTCCATATGAAGCTTTGTATGGAAGACCGTGCAACTCACCATCATGTTGGATAGAGACTGGCGAGAAGTTTATGCTTGGACCAGATTTGGTGAGGGAAACTTCAGATAAGATTAAGATCGTTCAAAAACGGATGAAGCCCAGGATAGGCAGAAGAGTTATGCTGATAAAAGGAGAAGAGACTTAAAATTCTCCGTTGGTGACTTAGTGTTTATCAAGATTTCTCCATTGAAGAGCGTGATACGATTTTGCAGGAGAGGCAATTTGGCACCAAGATTTGTTGGCCCATTCCCAGTTCTCGAACAAGTTGGGAATTTGGCATATAGAGTTGACTTACCCGAAAAGATGGCGGGAGTTCACAACGTATTTCATGTTTCCCAACTAAGGAAGTTCGTACATGACCTAGATATGACTATTTCACCTGATCAGTTAGAGGACTTCGAAGTGGAACCCGAGGCGGTTGGGAACCGCAAGCCAATTCGTATTGTCGAGCACAATACGAAGCAACTTCGAAGGAAGGCGGTGAAGCTAGTCAAGGTTCAGTGGGGCGAGAACGAGAATGACTGTACTTGGGAGACCGAGGAGAGCATTAGGAAGACGTATCCAGAACTCTTTTCCTGGTAAGATTTACTTTTCAATTTAGTTATTCCGCATGCTAGGATAGACTTGTTTTGCATGTTTGATTGTTGTTTTATGGTTGATAGGCATGTGGGACCCTTTGCGTGTTTTGGTTAGGGAATTTCGGGGGTGAAATTTCTTCAGGGGGGAGAATGTAACAATCCGCATTCTACGCATCGGAGGATCGTAGAATATTTATTTCGTCCCCATATGAAGTCATATGGTCATGTAACTTTGGGAAACAACCATTAGAGTCATTTCCTATGTTCATGATTTTTGTCGATTTTTAAATGACCGTTTTGCCCCTAGCTGATCTTGTTTTAGCCATAACTTTTGACTGGAAAGGAATTTTAACCTGAAATCACTTCCATTAGATTCGTTTGATGGTTTACCTTTCCGTAGAGTGGTCATAATAGCCAAACGGACTCATCGTTTGGGAGATATGGCTGGAATAAGGTTTGGAAGGTGAAAAACTGCTTAACGGCCAAATAGGGTGATTAGTGAATGGGCCCATAACCCATTTCGGGATTAGGGTTATGGGGAGGCTGAAAAGAGTTAGAGATTCATTCCATTTCAGTTTTCTAGCCTCCACTTACCTCTTAGAAACCTTAAAAATGGCCTCAAACCTCTAAATCACCTCCAAATCACTTTCTACTTGAAGATAGGGCTTAGCAACATCAAATCAAGAGAGATCAACACCAAATCAACATTAGAGCTGCTGCTTACCATTGGGATTCGCACCAAATTAGAGATTTATTTCAGATTTAAGTTTTATTTGTGGCTAAGGTGAGTGATTTGCGTAGTTCCTCACTAATTATGGCTAATTAAGGGTAATTAGTGTTGATTAGCGAATTTAAACATGATAAAATTCTGGAAAAATATCTATAAATTCTTAAATGATGTTTTAGACCTCTGATATGAACTTAGATTAATTTGGATAAGTTTTGCTAATCCTATCATTAATTATGCTTGAACATGTTTAAGGGAAAATATGGGTTTTGGCTATGTTTGATCCATTTTGACTTATCATATGGATGTTTTGGTGTTTGTGGTCACTTCTATTTGTTGCTATGACTGTATGGTATGCTTTGTGATTGATTAGAATAGTTGGAATGGTCGAAAACGCCGTCGAGTGGCGTAAACTGCTTGCTGGAAAAAGTGCAGGAAATTGGCCGATCCGGATCGGAACGGAGAAAAGAACCCGATCCGAACCACCTCCCACGCGAGTTCAGAAGCTCTGATCCTCTCCGTTAACATTGTATGGCAACACGACTTGGAGACTCCGATCCGACCCGGTGTGCTCTGAAGGAGGCCGATCCGATCCATCATCCTAAGAAGACCTCCGATCCGACGTAGGGATAGAAGGAGGAAGCCTGTGCTCCGACCCGAACCGATGGTACCTTCCGATCCGATCCGAAGAAGCTTGCCAGGAAGTGTATACCTCGATCCGATCCGGAGCAGTGAGGAAGGTTTGTGCTGGAGATTCCGAACCGATCCGATTGCTTAGGGAGGAACATTCCGATCCGAACCGAACTGATGATTAGGGGGAGATCCAAACCAATCTAGTGATGACCAATAACCCGAGATGCAAAGGTAGTCCAAATGAAAGTTAGAGCTCAGGATCTAGTTGGGAACCAATGAGTTCACTTCATGGTTGGGCTTTGCTGTGGGATGTGTGCTAAGGAGTTGTCAACGTTCATAACTTCAATTCACCACTAAAAAAAAGGAATGATGGGCTACGTATCAGTGCAGTAAAGTCATTACGACTCGAGGGGCAAAGTGATCGTAGCAGGACTACGTATCAGTGCAGTAGAGTCATCATGACTCGAGGGGCAAAGTGATCGTAGTAAGACTATGAGCCAGTGCAGTGGAGCCATTGTGACTCCATGGGGCAGAGTGGACATAGTAAAGGATTAATAAGGCTATGAGCCAGTGCAGTGGGGTGTGTACGACTCCATGGGGCAAAGTGGACATAGCGAAGGATTAGTGGCTATGGATCAGTGCAGTGAATTCGTTGTGACTTCATGGGGCAAAGTGATCATAACAAAGTATTGGGTGATCGAAGTGGTGGATATCGTATGCTTTACGCACTTGAGTGAGAGATGTGAGGATGGTTGCTATGCTTGATTGTTGCCATCACTATGACATGCACACCCCCACCCCCGTTATCTTTACACCATTTGAAATGGCACCTTAGAGTGTTATACAGTATGTAGTGCTAACTCTTTGGTTGCAGGTCCAGGTTCAGGTATGGTTTAGTATACCTGTTATTGTTCTGTTTAGCTGCTTATCGCTCATACCAGACTTCTTTTCTGACCCAGAGTTTTATGTCTCTTCTTATTACTCTGGGTGCTCACACGAGCAGACTAGAGACAGGTTAGCTAGTGATGTGCAAGTAGCTGATTCGGAGGCGAGCAGGAGGCTTCCACGTATGATATATAGATATGCTCCCTGTGTCGTTGCTGGTCACTACTCTGGGCATTAGTAGTGTACCTTTCTTGTTTATCTTTATGAGATAGTTTTTAAATGTTGTAATGTTGGCTTTGGATCATAAGCTGTACTTTGGATTTTCTGTTGCTATGATAGTTTGTTTTCAGCTTATGCACTGTCTCAACTGTTTTATGTCAAGTATGTTGTTATTATATTTGGTTCCATGCGCTGTGAGACATTCTACAGGTTCCTTGTTGATTCTTCGTCTTCTTCCTTTCCTTCTGACGATCCGTTCCGTGCTAACTGGACATGTGTACAACGCACTTTTGGAGTAAATGTCGGTTGGTGCAGGGCGGGCTGTCACAGAGCAGGAGGCTTCAACGTTAGTTATCTAGTGTTATTTCCGCTGTATTGTAAGTGTTGTACTCTGATGATAATGTTATGTTTATATACGGCCAAATTTTGTATTTCAAAAGTGGTTATATATTATATTTTATTCCGCTGCGATGTGAGATTCTGTGTTGTGTTTCTGTTCTTCTTCTTATATTCTAAGTTTCTATCTTATCTTTTCTCACCCTCTAACTTCTTTCTATTTAATGATTCGTATTTCTATGCAATTTGGGTTAGACGTGTGGTGTATTTAGTCAACTCAGATGGTACGGATTTGCGGTTCGTTACAATTTCCCAAGTTAAGCAATCGTTAATATTGATTTTTGGGAAGATTAAAACCAAGTGGAGTTTTAATGCATCTTTGATTTGATTGAAATGATATCCAAAGGAAGATTAAAGAATAAATTTAAAAAAAAATATCTTTGATAAAATTAATGGGAACCTTTCCCAAAGTATACGAATATTTGTATAAAGAAATATTCTGGATTGGAATGAGGTATATGTTATGTTGTTTTTTTATAGCACTTGTTTATTATATACGCGAGTTATTCAGAAAGGCTTGGTTTATTCTATTCCGAATAACTGATTCGATGATGTGTCGAGGATGAAGACAGTGGTTGAAGACCGGAGGTCTTCACATCGTTTGGATGATTACTGATGTCTTGATTTAGCTGTACACCCAAGGCAAGGTAATAAGTGGTAATCGTCTAGACGTACTTGGAGATCGATCGGATATGCGAGGACCTCTCCCCTGTATTAGACATATGGGGGAGGAATAAGGTGCCTCCGGTTTCGTTCAGACCCAGAACGAACTTGTAAATGGATGTGTATCTGACATCCAATTTCATTCTGTGTGATTGATATACATCGGTTGCATAGCGTGAATTGTCTGTGTGGCATGCTGAGAGGCAAATGACCAAGGTTTCTATTGAAAAGCAGAGTATTGTGGTTGATGATCAAAGCATGGCCTTTGTGGCGTAGCTTTGTGTAGCGTTAATTCGCGAGCCTCACACCCCGTTGTGAACCAGAAACGGGAGAGGACATCAGGGAGGGCATGCGTTTCTTTCTAGCTAGGAGTGGTGTCAACATTTTGGACGCCCTGGCATTTTACTTATGTGGATGATGGATAGGAGGCGTCTTAGTTATATCGGTCGATCTGGGGCTGATGGAGTCATTTGTCTCATTTACGCCATATAGGACGGGGAAACGTATGTTCAGACATTTTAATCCACTCTATGTGGACTAGCCCTGACGGTCCATGGTGCAGTTGCCACTGTTCCTGTGGCTCGGGCTAGAGAGTCTCGAATAAGCACAGGATGATCCCTTTGCCTTAGTTCACAGATGGAAATCCAACTTCCAATATGTGACATTTGCGGTTTTGATTGTAGAGCCTAGTATTGGCGACATGATATATGGTACCCATGCCGTCTAGGATTGATACATTTATATTTGAAGTTGTTTTATGCACTATGCACTTATAATAGTATCAAATGATTTTTTTAACATACCAAGAATGTTTGGCTATTATAAAGGAAAACCCTATCCCCTGGCTTGCATTGCATTGTGTGATAGGACCTGGGTCTTATAATAGCTTCATTTTTCCAAAAAGCATTGCGTTGTTTTGTTATACGCACTGGTATTCTTGGAAGGAAACCCGTTCCGTGTCATACAACATGGTCCCTTGATATATCTAATTTAAAGTAAAGTTTTAAATAGCTGTTTTAGTTCTCACACCGGTCACATGACTGACCTGGAGTTTATTGTTTTAACCTAAACTCTGGATGCACCTATTTTCCACACGGGCAGCTTGTAGTTTTGGTTTTGCAGATTTATATTCACAAGATCCTGGTTTACAGCTGGAATGATATTCGGAAAGCTCTGTATCCGTATATTCATTTCAATTGTATTTTGTATTATTTTCCGCTGCATTGTAATTTGTAAATCTCTGATATTTAGTAAATGTCTAATGTTTATTCATACTCTGTATATTCTTGTATTCTGATGTAAATTATTGTAATAAGCAATGAAATGTTCTTCTGTTTGTGTTCTGATTCTTCTTATCCTTAAAGCAATCCGGTCTTTCCTTTACGGGGAAGTTCGGGTCGTCTCACGCTGCGTGTACGATAAGGTCTTAAGCACCTATAGATAAGGTCCTATAGCTAACCATAAAAATCATAATTCTAAAGCTATGCTGGAGCTCTGCCATTACTTTCTCTCTCTCTCTCTTCTCAAATCTATTCTGAAAATTAAAATATTAGCCTAGGAGAATTATGAATCCAAATCTGGAAGAGAGAATCAACATAAAAAAAAGATTATTGAATCATGAAAGTAAGGTAACTTTCCAAATCCAATCCATTCAATTTTTCCTCCTCTTTCTTTTCCCTTTTCTCTTTTAGTAAAAATAGTAAATCCATGATTATTAGGTTCTGAATTCAATTAGGAGGAAAATCATGGAAGAATAGATCTGCACCAGATCTAGGATTTGGGAAGCTTACGAGGTGAGTGGATTTAAACCATATTATTTTAGATAATGGTATATTATCGTTTAACATTCCCAATTATGACAAATTGGAATATGACATTTTAAGATGTCTGAACATATGCTAATAATGATTAAAATGGTGTAAATGACATATGAGAATGATTAGCATGATATAACGTCAAATTGTTAATATGAATAATTCATATATTGAATCAATTGGAATGTTGGAATGTTTATATGTTATAATGTTAATTTGAACATGTGGGAAAAATTCATATATTGAATTAGTTGGAGTGCTAAAAAGTTTACATGTAAATTTGTCCCAATTATATACAGGGAATAATTGGAGTAAGTATATGATTATATGGATTCATGTTAACATAGAATTGAATAAATAAATAAGGGTTTGGGGCATCGACCAAATTTGTTTAAAGATCTTAAATTGGATCATAAGTATAGAAAAATGATTTGGGCGCAAATGGGATCATATGTAAAATATGAATTGGCATAATTCAAATGATATGAATTTAGACATATGATCCATCATGAATATAATTGGGTAAATGGGCATGAGAACCTATAAAGACATAGGTATAATTAGTTGATTAATAATGAATGCCTAGGATTACAATTAGAAATTGTAATTGCACTTCACGAGGTTAGGTTGCATTAGTGGTGGAAGTCTGCTCGAACCCGACCAGCATATCCAGTAACCACTAATGTTGAACCTAATGTGAAAGGTCTAAGTGCGCAAATACGAGACGGGCTATGACACGAGGTTAGGCCCAACTTGTGGAAGAAGTCTGCCCGGACTCGACCGGCATATCCAGCATCCACAAGTTGTAGGCCTAATGTGGGAGGTCTAACCCATTATAAACCATAAATGGACATGGTAATGAATTGGACTACTTAACCTAATCTAATCCATAGGGATTGTATGAATACGAACCAAAATTAGGGTTAAGTAAAATTGGTTGGACAGTGGGTAGGCTAAGCAAATCTGAGGGGGTGGGTAATATTTACATATAGGCCCGCTAACTTAGCCCGACAAGGATATGTAATTAAAGACACCTAGTGGTATATATAACCGGTAGAAATAATAAAGTTATGTAATTAAAGACACCTTTTAGGGTAAGCATAACTTGTAGAAGCGACAGAATTTAGAAATGCATAATAAACTAATGAATAAATTGGATAACTGGTGAAATGAGATAAGGGACACTTAATTATAAATTAAGAAATCAGAAAAGGGGAAAACCTGAAACCAGTTAAGAAAAGGTAGAAAATATATGGAATATAAGAATTTACATATAATTATAAATTAAGTAATATGTAAGCTTAGAAGTCTGAAAGCCGTTGATAAGAATGTTTAGGCTTGTCCTAGGGACAAGAGGAAATTATAACATAGGTTATAATAAACGGGTAGAGAAATTTATTAATGGGCCTTAGTTAATAGAACTAGGTTAATAAGTAAACAACGATAAGTTGTATTGACAATGTAAAATGAATTATGATTAAATGAGGAAGGATGAGGATAACTAATGAAATGAAATGTTATATTTAATCATAAATGGTAAGTGACATATTAATTAGAAAACATGTGAATTAGATATACTTTATTACATATTAAGTAAAACATGTTATAATAATGATGAAATCAAACAAGAATATAAAAGAGATGGTGGATTACAGACCTTGGGCCATAATCTAGAGAATAACATGTTGTGGACTTATTAATAAACTTAAATGGATTAAGTTGTATGACTAAAATTAATAAGCAAGAGAAACTTGGTAATTTGAATAAGAATTCAATATGAATGGGAATAACCAAGTTAACTGGAAACCTGATGATGTGAGGTAAGCGCGTAAAAGAATGTTTAGACAAAGGGTCTGACAACGTAAGGCGCTTAGACCAGTCCGTACGGTTAAGGGTGAATAACCCAATGGGGTAGATCATCGAGGTGTTATAAGGCATGAGGGGAGCGCTCATTCATCTGATTGTTCTGACGGCTCCAAAGGACTGGAAGGGGAAGCACGCAGCATCCTGAGGTACGTAAGGTGCTCCTAGTAGTCCACTATGCAGCGACAGATGTCTTAGGCTGTGCTCGCAGAGGTTGGGTCCGCGCATAACTACTAGGTGGGTGGGCCTTGACTGCATATGTAGCTATGCAGTCAGAATGCTATGACACGGTGACACTAGGGTGATTCAGCGGTTGCCTCACGGGGAGGTGGAGGGTCACGACCAACAAGGATAGTAGATCGTCGAATACCCGTCATCGATAGCTAGTGGGATGTGAAAAGACTAGAGATAAACTTAAGATACCATTTCACCCTTCACTGTCGAGGTAAGGGGTTGAGGGGAGACGCCACATGGATGTTTAGAATGTTTACGTAGGGGCAGTCGCTTAGCTTTTGTAGTCTTTACTAGTTGAGGGAGGGGCCGAGGTAGGGCCATAGCCACCATGAAAACAGACCTTAGGTATATATGTATATAGAGGCTCTTTAAAGACGGGCCTGTACAGATATGGAAAAGCTCCCGACCGAGTTCCGTGTTTTCTTGTATCACCCTGCTACGGAACTCAGTGCACATTAGAGGACGTGCGATTGAGGCATTGAGCTACGATTAACAGTATGTACGAGGGACAGTCTAGATACATGCATATCTTCTCTGGGTGGTGTATCGTAGACTTGAGGGCATTACTCCGTTATGAGATCTAATTCGATCGAGGGTGGCAATCTGTACGCTTATGTAGCGTAGTGATGGCAGATATATGCTGATCGTAAAATTGTTACATAGAGATCCGTACGTCGATCACTTCGGTGTAGGATGAGGGACTGCGAGCATTTCGGTGGCATTACGATGAAGATCGTGCGAATGGGGTACCACGGGTGTACCTCGATATTGGGGATAGCTACATATATACTATATTAGGTTAATCCATTGGGAAGTTAATGGGTATGACGCCGTGTAAGCCTCGAGTGCTGTTAGTCCAAGTAACCTATTAAATAAGAAAATATGATTGAACGGTATATGTAGGATTATCCAAAGTGTGTAGTTTAAATCCAGTCACCAGAACTTGTGTTCTAACCCCCTCCTCATAACATACTAGCAGGTTAGATTTGTGGCAGGGACATGATAGCCTTGGATACTGGTTAGGCAGTATTATTAATATGGTAAGGCTATATTTTGATTACATTATATTTTATCCATTCCCTTGTAAGATATTTTCTAAGCTCTGAGATATTTTATGTCTCTGTCTTTTCTGCAGGATACCAGAGCAACTCTATCCGAGTTTGGATAGACTGGAGTTTTTGAAAAAAAAATCGGTCTATTGAAATTGGGGTTGTCACAACTACTAAATAAAAAAAATAACTTAAATTGTGACTTTTGATTTCCAACATTGGCACATAACGTTTTAGGTCACCCATATCATACAATTTTTATATAGTACGATTATTTTCCTGTCTATACATTACAGAACCTTCATCATTTTACATATAGATCTTTATTTATTTAACCATTCAATCAAAATTCAATATTTTTTTAATTCAGTTCAATTTTCTCCTTCTATAAGTTATTCTATTATAAATAACAATTTCATGGATGTATAATTTTCTTACTAATTTAATTTAATTATTTAAAGGTAGATGCAAAATAGAATGATAACACTAATATGTAAGCTTTGTAAATGACCATAGATATTAAAAAAGGGTAGAAACATTCACTGTAAACCATAGAATGAACTGATAGACCTCTTTGAATCCCCACTGAAGGGAATTGTTAAAGGGACTCCACATTTGGTTAAGTGGAAGACCAATTTGTATTTATTGTATAATTGTTATGGGGAGGAGGCAAAGGCTAATTCTATTCATACACCAAATATTGCAAAACATACACTATAAAATATAATAAACTACTACACCAAATATTACTTTAAATACACCATATCTTTTACTAAATTATCCTTGTTTCATCATCTTTGTCTTTTTTCTTTCAACCTTAAAGCATATTTACCCAAAATTAGAAACTCCCCTCACAAACTGAGTAAAATTTGACAAAATGAACTTTAGTTTTTGCATCAATACTGTAATTTTTTTCTTTTGAACTTTCCCAAAATGTCTCAATTTTAACAAAATTGCTCTAATTTTCTTAAAATTTCAAATCTTCTAAATTACAACAATTATTTCTGAGTGGTTCCTTAATTGAAATTTACTGAAATTTTAGGTTTTATGATGAAATAATTCATCAACATTTCTATTAAATTATCTAATTTTTACCAAAATTTACTGTTTTTATGGTTAATTTGATTGATTATATGAAAAAAAATTGAAAAGAACCTTTGAGAAATGTGTATTTTTGTAACGTATTTTTAGCTAAAAAATAATGGTGTGTGTTAAGTGATTTTTGGTATCTGAATAGAATTTGCCGGAGGCAAAATAAGTTATCCTCCCCTTAAACATATAAATTAAAATTCTGATATTGACCCCCTGTAATCCTCATTAATATAAACCATAAAACATAAACCTTAATTAGTTCTTACAATCTTGATGTTGCACATAAAGGTAAACAATGGATATAGTTAATTTAATTTCATATTGGAATCGGTATGGGTAATTTAAATAAATGCATAAACAAAAATTTTGATCTAATATGCTGTATCGAATTTGTGTAATGAGATGTTTAGTAATTTGCGTGTTTGTTTCTTGTAGGGTTGTTATGGTAATGGTTACCATTATCATTTTATAGATACCACTACCATAGCGTTTTTACTGGTAAGTCAAAATTGCTTACTATTACCGTTACCGATAAACTAGTATACTAAAGACTAGTTTACCGATAATCTAGTAACTATTACACTCGTAATGGTAAATTACCGTTTAACCAAAAAACAACTTTTCTTAATGTGGATTCTAACCATGACCCTACTTTATTATACAATTTATAGTGTTACTTAATAAAAGATATAAAGAAAATGAAGTAAAGTGTATATAACATTATTTCATTTAATTACTGAACTAAATTTAATGATTCGCTTAGCTCTAAAATCCAGTAATAAAGCATGCAATATGAATTTATATATGTAATGAAATGACGGGTAAAATTACCCTTACTGCTAGTATTGAAGAAACATTACCAAAGATTTATCGTTAAAATGGTAAATTTACTGTTACCATACCGATTAAACTAGTATACCGATTTTACTAAAAATGGTAACTGATAGACTGGTAATGTTATGGTAATGGTAAATTTACTATTACCATAATAGCCCTAGTTTTTTGCGCTGAATATAGTAAGTTAGGGTTTAACAAACGTGACGAGCCAAGAGTATTTAGGTCTTTTTTCTTTTTTTAAAATAAACTAGACCCCCTTAACATTTTTTTTAAGCTGGAGTTCTCTTAAAATTATCCTCCCCTTAACCAAATATGGAGTCCCTTTAACAATCCCTTGCTAAAATAAAATAATATTTATCAACGACCTGTGGAAACAAATATGTTAAGAAGAAGAAAATCTCTAGAATTAATGGTAGGCATGAAAATTTCCTTTATGATACTCCTATTTATTAATACACAATTTATTATGATAAATAAAATATTAGTTTGTTATACAAAATTTTCTGTGTTATTTATATATATATATATATATATATATTTTTGTTCAAATCTAAAACAACAATTTTCAATATCTATTAATAAAAATTTGATACTCATATTAAAACCTTTCTTTTAGGATCTGTCAACAAATTAACAAATATAAGGTAATTAATATCATTTAGATAATATATATATATATATATATATATATAAGACAATTAAGTTTAAATGCATTAATTTTATCTAAAATAATTAGAAATATTGATTAATTTTATTAAATACGGGAATCTAAAGTGTTAAGTAATTAAATCGGAAATGGTTAGCAAGAAGTAACAAAAAAAAGTTAGACTAATTTAAAAGTTGCAAACTATATAAAGATTCTTTGAAAGTGAGTTGGCTCATTGTTTTCATATCCATCGTTTTCTTATTGGCTCATTGTTTTCATATCCATCGTTTTCTTATTTTCTAATAACATTATTTCTTACCTAATTCGAACAACACTAGTTTCATTCATTTTTGTTATTTTTCTTTTTTACATATAAATTTTTTTTGTCCTTTCATTTATATATATTGGATAAATCTATTTAGTCCGAAAGATTTTATGTCAAAAACTGCAAATGCTGAGATAAACAATGAGGGGCCCCTTGGATTTCTGAATTTGCTCTAAAATTTCAGTTTCCTTCTCTCACATATGATTTCGGTCAGTGTAGAATGTTTCATATATCTTTGCATATTTAATTAGTTAAATAAAAGGTAATCAATTTAAAGTTAAATTGAGCTTTCTCTCCATTTGGGAAATAGACTATTTTATTACTTATACAATTTTCAATTTGAGTGCATCAATATTTTTCTAAAACTTATGAAAAGAATACTAATAACAAATTAGCAACAGTCCATGTTACATGCGTCCCTAAGCCGAAATATGAAAATATCAAAAATCTCCTATGTAACTAAAGAAAAGTGAATCAAAATTAATTATTTCCTTAAGTTTTTATTTCAAATTAAATTCACTTAACCTTCTTTTAGTGTAAAATAGAAAATGGTGATGGGCCCCTGAATTTGTTGATTTACACTAAAAAGTGTACTTGTGACTAATTAAGTAAAGAGATTATGAGAAAACGTCAAACATAATAAATGGTCTGATATACCGTCATTACAACAAATTGACCATATTACAAAGGTGGAAAACTGTTGTAAATTACTTTTTACAATGGTGGGGTAACCGTCGTATATTAAGAAGTTGTAATAGACTAAAATCTTTTACAACTGTTTTTGCACCGTTGGGACACCGTTGTGATATGTATGTTTTACAACTATTTTTCACCGTTATAGTAAACTTTATTACCACTTTTATGAACCATACATGTTATAATTTTACAACTGTTTATAACGGTTGTGATACTTTTTATTACAACTATTATTTTATAGTTGTAATATATCCACAAATTATATGCATGTTATGACTAAAAGAATTCATTCCAGAACATATTATCTACAAAACTAAAGATATTAAGTAAACTTAAAAACAAGAACCAAGAAAATATATTAGGGTGCGTTTGGTTTACGTTTTGAGTTTTAAATTTTGAGTTTTCATGGTAATTTTCAATTTTCAATTTTCCATTTTGAATATTTTCACTATTTCTCAAAATGCGTTAGGGTATTCTTTTTTCGAAAACAAGTTTTCAAAACTAGAAATTGAAAAATGCATTTAGTTTGAAATATCGTTTTCAAACTTTGAAATTTTGAGTTTTCATTTTGGCAATTCAAACAAATTTTACGTTTAAAGTACAATACGTAATATATATTATGAGACGGTTTATTTAGACACAAAATATAAATATAATTGATGAGACAACAAATAATCAGCATTCGATCACCCCATAAATTCCAATCTTTCATATAAAGACAAAACAATTCAAAAGCCTAGATCACTTTTATCACTAATCATATCTAATTTTATGTTCAAATAATTGCCCCAATAATATATACTATCCATTTTTCATGTTCGCATGAACATACTACATGTTGTAAATCAAACAAAACACAAAACGAAAAATTCAAACGCAAAGAAGTTGAATAAAAATAACTGTTAATATATCAAGAAGCTAATAGATGAAAGATAATAAGTTGAATTCTAAACATAATGATTAGACAATAATGAGAATACAATATTTTAAACTACATGATGCAGAAATGTACAAGAATAAAATTACAATAAAAAAGTTCATAACACGGTCTCAAATATATAACATAAGAAATAATCTAGATAAAAAGAAAGTTGAAAGAGAACAACTCAATAATCTTTTATAACAATATGATATTTATATTAGCCATAAATTTTGTAAGCAACGCGCTTCTGATGTCTTCTGAGTCACATCTGCAAACGATAGTACAATAGTAAGTCATTTACTAAATCACATAATAAAAGTAAATAAAAATAATAGTACCTGAACTATTCAAGTATGTTACTGAAATAAAGATGAAATGAATTTTGAAATAGAAATAGAAATAAAATTATACAGGTTCTATAATATGTTCACTATGTATAAAAACAAGCAGTCAATCTTCAATATGGAAAATCATTACATTTTTTAGATGTAGAGATGATGAGATGTCGACTAATTTTTTTAAAAAGTACTTATGTAAATTGTCAAATATTATTTGGGTTCATCCCTTTATACCAAACACTAATACAACCAAATAGCTCAAATGAATTTCCGTAAGTTTACTTAAAACTATTTCTATTAGTAACATGTAAATAAAATGAAAAAAAAAATCCTGTTGCACTTGAATTACACCAATATAATTAGCAGAACCTTGTTCGATGCTCGCAGCCACTTCAATCCGCAGACGAACACCGACTGAATTCTACTTAAATCGAAGGTTTCCTGCTGACCATTGCTATAAAATAAAATATGAGTCGGATGGCCTGTAGCACAAACTGGGATGCATATATTTTCAGGTAGTGAATATTTAGTTCTCAAATGGTAGAACTACTTTAAGTACAACAAGTATTGCTCATTAAAAACAAAAAATGAATTTTAAAGTGGTTTTGGATAGTAATTTCAAAGTAAAAGTAGTGGGATGTCTTTTGATTTTTAAGTCAAAATAAATTAACTTGATGTTTGTCTACTATAACTAAAAAGTTGCTAGTTAATAGTGGAACAAATTACATAATTGGATAGACACATGCAATTTTACGTGAAACATGCATTTGTGATAAAACAATAAGATCATTTTAGCTGTCTGTTTGATATAATATAACTTAGGAAATTCAAGCAACAAATGACTACATTTCAAATTTCTAGTTCTATGCTATCTCTGCTAAGTTTTCATAAGATGTTCGGATAAGTTATTTGTAAATGGTGTTGACTATTTATAAGAAGTTGCAAAACACAGGCAAAGAGCAAATCAAGAAACATTGAGATTGAAATATTATTCATTATAAAAAAAAGACCTATCCATTTTTTTGCATAGAAATTGAAATATTATTCACATTATAAGAAACTTTGTTCTTAAAGTGTCACTGCCATATCAAAATTGCTGCATGAATGTGTCACTCATAAAAAGCCATTTTTCCTATCATGATTACTACATTCACCTTCATAAAGCTCAGTTCTTTCATTCAGCATGTCACCATCTTCATCTATACTTTCAAGTACATCAAGCATATTGGATGTACCTATTCCAACCTCTCCTGTACTACTTGATTGCTTAATCACCTCTCCTACAACATTAGAAACTATAACATTACATTTACTAACAGTAGACAGAAGGCCATTGTCAGATTGACAATCAAAACTAGCATCACCACCAGCCACTTTCGTAATATCAGCTTGTAACAACCCGAAAATCTGGGCCAGTTTAAAATTTTTATTTTGGCGATTTTAGCGAATTTTGATTATTTAAAATAGATTATTTTAAATAATATCGACGAGAAAAATGTTTAGAATTGAATTCGATGTATATATTTATATACGTCGTCGTTAGAATATAAATAATTATATATACTTATATAAGGAATTGAAAATGGCGCGGTAGTTCGATAATTCGATTTCAAACTTCAAATGAATGTACCGGGTGCAAAATAAACCGGATTTTAGTGAAACCAAAAATAATGGGATCTAATTGATAATATCTTTCCAACGAATTCGAATAATCGAAATTTCTTAGCGGGAATCAAAAGATATGTCCAGTTGAAAATTCTGAATAGTCGCTATGAAATTCAGGCCCTTAAAAATGGAGATTTTGCAGACGACCTCGGATTTCGATGAAACCACTTTTGTTGGATCCATGATGTAAAGTTATTGCTAGGTTTCAATTTTCATAATTTTTCGAATCAATATGTGAGCGTGGCAAAGGAAAACGCGTTTGACCAGTTTCAGTTGATTTTAATCGACTGGAAAATGACCATTTTTCCAACGGTCTCAGAATTCGACGAAACTAGTTTTGTTAGGACCGTATCATCAATACTAAGCTAGAAAATATTTTTCTGGAATTTTTCGA
Organism: Allium sativum; assembly: GCA_030737875.1. Classification (NCBI taxonomy): domain Eukaryota; kingdom Viridiplantae; phylum Streptophyta; class Magnoliopsida; order Asparagales; family Amaryllidaceae; genus Allium; species Allium sativum. The sequence goes on along the minus strand of CM060918.1, from coordinate 249,736,495 downwards.
GTTAGTATGTGGCCCCAGTAAATTGAAATGCGCGTTCAAATTCAATATATAGAGTTATATGTTGATTTTGACGAAAACTGATCGTAACAGTCGAATCAGCCTACGATACATATCCCATTGTGTTCGGAATGAGGGTAATACGCTAGAGATGACAGTCGTTGGGCTCGATTTGGGATTCGAACGAAAAGTCAACTTTAAGAGATTAAAAATAAAATTTAAAATAAATATAAATACCCTCACCCTAACCCTAAATTCCCTCAGTAAAAATCGCGCCCCCAATTGAAAAAAAACCCGTCGCTCTGCAAAACCTCACCTCCACGCCGCCGTTGATCGAGGGCGCCTCCTCCGCCCGCCTCCGGCGCCCAGGCGACGAGCCTCCAGCCTCGAACCCTTCCTCCTCTCTCTTCTTCTCCAGTACACGGCGCGCCCCTCCCCCAATCGAAACAAACCCTACCCGAGACCGCCCAGGTCAGCTCGCCTCCGCTCGAGCCCAGCCTGCGCCGCCAACTGTGACGCCCTCCGACCACCCTCTCCTCCTCTAAATCGAACCACACCACTTTTAAACCATAAAACCCCGCGCCTCAGGCCAAAACAGCTCCGCCACATCCCCTAGCACCTCTTTCCGACCCCGAGCGCCACCTCCTTAGCCTACCGCAGCCCACTCTAGCCGGAAATCAACAAAAACGTGAGTTTTTAATTTGCTTATCTAGGTTTAATTAATTTTTATATATAAAGATCTGATTTTTATGTGGATAATATGATGATAAAGCTAGGATTTGTATGTAGATGAAGATATGATAATAAAAATAAGATTTTTATAGCGGTAAAGAAATGTTTTTTTTACATATAAAGGTTTGATTTTTATATATTGAACATCGAAGTAAAAATATGATTTTTATATATTGAACATCGAAGTAAAAATGTGATTTTTATATATTGAACATCGAAGTAAAAATGTGATTTTTATATATTGAACATCGAAGTAAAAATGTGATTTTTATATATTGAACATCAAAGTAAAAATGTGATTTTTATATATTGAACATCGAAGTAAAAATATGATTTTTATATATTGAACATCGAAGTAAAAATATGATTTTTATATATTGAACATCGAAGTAAAAATGTGATTTTTATATATTGAACATCGAAGTAAAAATATGATTTTTATATATTGAACATCGAAGTAAAAATGTGATTTTTATATATTGAACATCGAAGTAAAAATGTGATTTTTATATATTGAACATCGAAGTAAAAATGTGATTTTTATATATTGAACATCGAAGTAAAAATGTGATTTTTATATATTGAACATCGAAGTAAAAATGTGATTTTTATATATTGAACATCGAAGTAAAAATGTGATTTTTATATATTGAACATCGAAGTAAAAATATGATTTTTATATATTGAACATCGAAGTAAAAATATGATTTTTATATATTGAACATCGAAGTAAAAATGTGATTTTTATATATTGAACATCGAAGTAAAAATGTGATTTTTATATATTGAACATCGAAGTAAAAATATGATTTTTTATATACTGAACATCGAAGTAAAAATATGATTTTTATATATTGAACATCGAAGTAAAAATGTGATTTTTATATATTGAACATCGAAGTAAAAATGTGATTTTTATATATTGAACATCGAAGTAAAAATGTGATTTTTATATATTGAACATCGAAGTAAAAATTTGATTTTTATATATTGAACATCGAAGTAAAAATGTGATTTTTATATATTGAACATCGAAGTAAAAATGTGATTTTTATATATTGAAAATCGAAGTAAAAATGTGATTTTTATATATATATAGTGGCTACGGGCAGCGAAGATGACAGAAATGCGATAACGATGAAGACTTCTATAAATGAAGAGTCAAGATGATTGAATAGCTATCGGTGAGAATTTCTCACTCTTCAATTTAATTTTTCTAGTTATATATATATACTAGGATGCAGACGGTGTTTAGTAGCACCCGACACCCGTCATCCACAGACCATGGATGGCTTGTTTGTTTAATTGTTTGGTTGCATAAATTAGTTAGATGCTTTGGTTTGAATTGAATTGTTTGGTGAAATGAAATTGATTTGATTGATGTGTGAATGGCGTGGGCCTTCACTAGACCGGGGATAAGGCTAGGCCTTGTCCCGTTTCTAGTATCGTGCCGTTATACCGCCGAAATTTTCTAAAATAAGTTAGAAAAATAAAGATAACATTTTATTTGATAAATGAACTGAATAGAAAATTCATAGGTTGAATAAAATAGTTTGATCGTTAAAAATATAATTTTTAACGTGAATGTGAATAAATAGATATTCATTTACAAACTGGACGGTTTGTTTATATACACCTATTTGAAGGACATTGATTGGGAAGATAAATTTTACACATCGCCCAACTGCACAAATAAAATCTGTGTTTGATTGTTTGAAACCCCACACGGGTATTGGGATGATATTTGACATACACTAATCCCGATTGTTTAGTTGTATGTCGATCGATTGATTGACAGACTGTTATAAGCGTGGAATATTTATATTTGATGCTTATACAGTGTAGAATGCACTTTGGATGATGGTTGATTATTCATCGTTGTTATTGTATACATGTGTTCTAGAAAATCCATATAATTAACACTATATGGTAATTGATTGGGCCTCATTCCAGTTTTGAAATAGAAATATTTGAATAGAAATATTTGAATAGAAATATTTGAAATAAAATATTTGAATAGAAATATTTGAAATAGAAATATTTGAATAGAAATATTTGAAATAAAATATTTGAATAGAAATATTTGAATAGAAATATTTGAAATAAAATATTTGAATAGAAATATTTGAATAGAAATATTTGAAATAGAAATATTTGAATAGAAATAGTTGAAATAGAAATATTCGAAATGGAATATTTGAAAATATCAATATATGAAGCCGTGTTGATTAGATTGACGTCATTTTGACGTGAACGATATTTATATCGATTTTATTCATTTTATAATGAATATCGAAAGTGATTTCAAAATCTAATATTTTGAAAAGAATAGAAATTCGAATTGAAACTGAATTGAATTGAATTCGAATTGAAATTGAATAGATTTGAAATTCGAACTATATAGAAATGAATTCGAATTGAAAATAAATAGAAAGGAATTCGAATTGAATTTGAATGCAAATGAATTCGAATAGAAATCGATTTGAAATGAATTTAAAATGAATTTATATTGTAATATTCAATTTTGATTAGAAATTGAATATGAAGTTGAAACCGTTTTGAAAACGAATTTAAAACGATTTATAAAGCACGTTTTGAATTGAAATCGACGAAGTATATATTATATATATAATATATAGTGGCCTGAATAGAACGCGCCGCGCCGCGGCAGTTCGCGAATTTCGACCATTGACTTCAAACGGATATTGCGGGAGATCCGACCGACGGATTCTCCTGAAACCGGAACCGTTGGGTTCGTATCAAAAAGAGCTTTCTAATGAATATTAGAAATTTGAAATCTAACGGTTGGATTTGGAGATACGTCCAAATCAAATTCGAAAAAGGTCGCTGTAAGTGCAGTTCGATAGCCGTTGATGGAAATCGACTGTACGGGCCTTGATAAAATTATTAAAAATAGTAATAATTTGTGTAAAATCATAAGAAATGATTTAGGAAAAATTGGGATGAAAAACTCCATATTTGAAAAGATAAAAATAGATTTTTATCGAAATGAACTGGTTTTGAACTAGAATTATAATTCTATTTATTTTTAAATAAATAAATTGAATTTAAAAAGGGTTTTAAAAATAACCAGAATATCCAATGATTGCATTGGAGTGGATTTGAATCGAAATTGTCTTCGGAATATTTCGATGTTGGAATTCGTGATTATACAGGTGTTGTTATGGAAATTTGAAAGATATATATTTATATCGTTATTTCCAATACGACATTTGTTAGTCGTAGAATTTGATATTGAATATAAGCCGATATATTTTCTATTCAGAGCCTTGTATTGAATATCGAATGTGATTTGGGTTTGTCGTGAATGGTGTCTTCACTAACACTGTTCTTGAACCCAGTTGAGAAATGATTAAATCTTTTTATTTTAGATTTAATGAAGTGTACCAATTAAATAATATTTAATTGGGATTGAATTGATATTGAATTTTGGGTTTATCGTGGACAGTGTTTTAAATAACACTCGTTCTTTAACCCGATAATTAATGAATGTGATTTTGGGTTTATCGTGAACTGTGTTTTAAATGACACTGATTCTTTAACCCAGTTAAAGATTAAAACTAAGTGGAGTTTTAATGAATCTTTAATTAGATTGAAAAGATCGAAAATGGAGTACCACCAGTTTTGCTCCAGGCGATAGTTAAATCTTTAATTAGATTGGAACGTGAAATGGTAATTGAATTTAACGATAACACCGTGGTGTTAGATATGAAGTATAACCAGTTTTACTTCATGGGATGAATAGGTTGGGATTGGGAAATTAAAACAAATGATTACTTCGGTAAGGTTCGCTAATCCCGACTAGTTTGAATTGAAATTCAAAAATAGATTAAAGGATAAATTCAAGAAATTTATCTTGGATAAAATTAATGGGAACCTTTCCCTATGAATGTGAAATTTAGAAACTAACTGTCGGTTAGCTAAGCATAATGGTTTTCTGCATATTGATCTGATGTTGGTTTCGGCCTTCGGGGTTAATAATTGGGGAATTATTCTCTTGATTAATTTATGGTTAGTAACTAATGAATTGGAATGAGGCGTATGTTGTGTTTATGTAACATTTATTTTTAATATACGCGGGTTGTTCGGAAAGGCCGGGTTTATACCCATTCTGAATAATCGATTCGATGATATGTCGAAGATGAAGACGGTGGTTGAAGACCGGAAGTCTTCACATCGTTTGGATAATTACCGACGATCTTGATTGGGCTGTACACCCAAGAGGATGGAAATAGTTGGTGGTCATCCAGACGTACTTGGAGATGGATGGATATGCGAGGAAAGTGCCTCGGGTTTCGTTCAGACCCAGAACGGACTTGTAAATGGATAGTGTGTCTGACGTTGTATTCCTATATACTGTATTGGTGATCTCTGCTAAATATATATCTGTTTGGTGGCAGAGAATTTATTCTCTTGCTATACGCCCTTCTCTGAGACATACGAGCCTAGAGGTTATATATTGGCAGAAATCAGTGGTACAGTATGGACTGACAATGTGGCATGCTGAGTTGCATGGATCAAGGCTTTTGTTGAAAAGCAAAGTCTTGTGGTTGATGATCAAAGCACGGCCTTGTGTGGCGTAGCTTTGTGTAACGTTGATTCGCGAGTATCACACCCGGTATGAACTAAAAACGGGAGACGGACATCAGGGAGGACATGCGTTTCTTTCTAGTTAGGAGTGGCGTCAGTGCTTGAACTGGCTGACGAGTTTGACTCATGTGGATGTTGCTTATTATTACTTGCTGAAAAGCGAGGCGCCTCGTGATATCGGTTTCAGCCGATGCTTATGGTCGGCTGACGGGCCAGGCTTACGCCCCAAAGGGCGGGGAAACGCAGTGTTCAGGCATAATAATCCACATCGGTGGACCGGCCCTGACGATCCAAGGGGCAGTTGCGGCTGTTCCTGAGACACGGGCTAGAGCGTCTCGAATCGGTAGAGGATCTTGCCCCTAGCCTCGGTTCATACCATAAATGATAACCCAACTTCCAATACGACATTGCGGTTTTGATTGTAAACCTATATGTGGAGACATAGTGTTATGGGGCATTCATGCCGCCTATGATTGATACTTATGATTTGAAGTTGTTTTATACACTATGCTCTTATAATAGTATCAAATGATTGTTTTAAACGTATCAAGCATTCTTTGGCTGTTATAAGGGAAAACCCTATCCCCCGGCTTGCGTTGCATTGTGTGATAGGACCTGGGTCTTATAACAGCTTCATTTTTCTTTATTTAGCATTGCGCTGTTGTTTTATGCACTGGTATTCTTGGGAGGAAACCCGTTCCGTGTTATACGGCGTGGTCCCTTGATTTACCTAACTTTAAAATAAAGATTAATAACTGTTTTAGTTCTCACACCAGTCACATGACTGACCTGGAGTTTATTGTTTTTAACCTAAACTCTGGGTGCCCCTATTTTCGACACGGGCAGCTAGTAGTTTTGGTTTTGCAGATTTATATTCACAGGATCCTGGTTTACAGCTAGAACGATATCCGGAAAGCTTTGTATCCGTATATCTTCTAGTTGTGTATTGTATTATTTTCCGCTGCGATGTATTTAAATGTAATTTAAATCTCTGATATTTCTGTGTAATATTCATTTATACTCTGTATATCCTTGTAATCTGATGCATTGTTGTAATATACATGAAATGTTCTTTTGTATGCGTTCTGTTGTGGTTTGTTCTCGAACTATCCGCGCTTTCCTTTACGGGGAAGTTACGGGTGTTCACACAGCTAGAACAACCTCCTCTACTTGCTTTCCTTTACTATTACTTCTAACTAGATTATACCCGACTTTCTTATTACTTTTTGAATTTTTTTCCACTGTTGCTTTTTATTTGAAATAATATCATCATCTGAAATTTTCGCATCCATTTCAACTTGCTCATCTATAGTAACCTCAATGTCCTTACCTGACTCCAAAATCATAGTCAAGTAAACAAAAATCCCAAGGTGACTCTCTGGTTAATCGCTTTCATCGCTTAAATGAAAAAATCCCTCTTCCATCCTTCCTAATACAGGAAACCAAAATCGCCAATCCCACGATTGCACTGTCCCCAATAAATTCGAAAAAATATCGAACCCCAATCAAATCTACAATGCTCGCCTCTAAATCAAAGAACATTTATGGACCGATCCTTGATTTTTTGGTATATTCTAAATCCTTGATTTTCATCCATTTTTTTCGATTCTTGATATTCATTCAATTTTTGTTTGACTCTTAATTCCCTCACATGAATTGAATTTATAATTTTTTTTACCCTTTACTGTAATTACTTCCAGTTTACCCTCCATCAAAGATTCCTTTTGGCAAAAAATTGGGAATATTTTTCATTGAAAATTGGTCTCCTATATAGTTAAAGATAAGTCATTTGAACGTAACATATTTTAAACATCCCTATACTGAATATGGTTTTAGAGATGTGGTAGAATCAAGTTTCATGAATCAACTCTAAAAGCTCAAATACAAATATTCAACGCAAAGTCCTACGCCCACTGTTTTTCCCCCCTTTAGTTATTAATGACAATGTAGTAATTATTGGCTTATTAGTGCCGATTAAAATATATCTGGCCTCACTCACTACTTAGAAAATTCAGAATCAATGACCAAATCAGATGCATGATGACCGATATTGCATTTATATAAAATTTCATATTATTAATATCCCTTTGTTTAATTGGTGTTTTTTTTCCTTCAAGAACTCTGAAAGCCAGCTTAAGCCCATATATGATGACATAATTTATTCAATATTTATATACATTGCCACTGCCAATATACTAATTCGACAGTTTATGCACTAAATATAATGAATCAAAGAATTTACCTTAGAACAACACCAAATTAAAAGCGGTCGACGAAACCCTATCCCATACCAGAGGCGGAAACACTGTAACAAATAGCTAAAACCTTGATGAATCTAATAGAATCGAACCAACTATGGAATACGAAATTAGGAATTTACCTGAGTTTTGTTTACAAATCATGAATTTGGAAATCGAGAGAAACGAGTTTGTGCAGCCGGAAAAAGAATATGCTAGGCTGAATGTATTTGGTTTGTTTTTGGATTTTAGGTTTTGAATTTTCAAGTGGGCCTCAAAATTGTGAAAGAAAAATAATTTTGTTTTGAGTTTTCTTTGCTAGGCCCATTTTCAAAAATAATAATTTTTCAAAATGGTAAAAGAAACGAGTTTTCGTGGTTTTTCAAAACTAAAAACTGAAAATGGGAAACCAAACACACCCTTAGTTTTTCAAACTCTCATCATTATTTTACATAATACGTTGACAAAACACAATACATACATACCTAAAAACCAAAAAGGAGTCATTCACATCACCATCTAAGCCATACAAAAAACATAACTGTTTCAAAATATATACATCGCTACAACACAAAAAATACATATGAAAAAAGTTTTGTCCATATACTCAACTTATAGTTACGTAATAATCAGGTCTAGATCTCTTAGGTCAAGTATCTTCAACAAATCCCAGACATACAAACCTGGTTAAAAAAATACAAAATGAGAATTCAAATGCTTCCAAATTGTTTCTTCTTTGTCGTTATAATCCAACTACTAATAATTGGTTATATCATGCAATTGTGATAGTTGCACTTTACATGTAGGCAACACCTACAACAACCATGTCCAACACTATTTAAAACGTTAACTAAGTTTGACAACAATATTGTCTATATCTTTTTTTAACCATATATTTATATATTTATATATAATAATAAAGAAATGGAGAATCTAGCCATTCTCCAACGGCTCACAAAAACGGTTTCCACATAATGCAAAAATTGTGCATACACAAGAACAAAGGAAATTGGACAATATATAAGAAAACCAGTAAGACAGATAATGGTCTAACGCACGCAAAGCATCAGGCTTAGCGGAGGAAGCCTCAGTGGATGGACGCCAAAGCAAAGAAATGCGAAAAAATTCCCCTAGCTCCACCTGAAAAGTGCATAGAGCTAAAGCAACTGACAAGACCACTATGAAGTGCAACTGGCTAAGGCTGGGAAAATCAAACCAGTGGCCCAGACCCATTGAAAACTCATGGTCCACATGCTCCGTCTAACCCAGGTGGTTAGCGAAGCTAGAGAAAAGCATCAAATCTTATGAACCGCCTGAACCTCCAGCTATACTTGCTCTAGAAATCCCACCTAGGATGAAGAGACGAATGCACCATCCAACTCCAAGCAGACCAAAACAAACAACCTATAAACCAGAATCTACACAACTAGCAAACAACATAAGATCGATTGGGGGGAGTAGTGTGCGAATGATATAAAAGCGGCAGCACACATTAAACATATAAGAAATGAATCAACCATTACCAACCCTGGTAGTGGCCTCTACCATTGAAACATCAAAGGTAACAACCAACTGCCTAGTTCGTGATCCTAAGACACCCCTGAAAGGTCTACCATGAAATGCTAGGAACACATCGTTCCTAAGTTTTTGGACAATGGTAGGAGGTCCATAGACACTTCATAAAAAACTGCCTTATTCCGCGAGCACCGGATGTGCCAGCATACCAGGCAAGGAATTAGACGAAGAAGGATCGATCTAAAAGATTTACCTGAGATGCCAGACCACCATAATCTCAGTGAATCTTCAATTGAGGTGGCATTACCTCGGAAACCAATAAAGTTCCTAAAGTAATTCCAGATAGCCTTGACACAAGACCTAGAGAACAAAAAATGAAAAGAGGATTCAGAGCATCCAGTGTTACAGCACCTGCACCTGGACACGAAGGGGATGCCGATTCACTGCAGGTTCTCATCTATTGGTAAACAACCAAGTAACGTTTTCCACATAAACAGAGAAACCTTTGGGGGAATTGAGACATTCCAAACAAAAGAGAAAATATGGGGATGTGGACCAGGAGACCACACTAAGTTCCATGCCGCCATAAGCGAGAAGGGACTATCATCCCAAATTACACCTTCCCTATGTGCATCTGTTAAGGTCTTCACGGATTGCATCTGTTTCAACATATCACTAGCATAGGATGGGACACCGGTGTAATTCGAACCAGCTATCCTACGGTACTTGGCATAGAGGAACGTCGCTCAAAGGGGGTTGTTCGCTCCAAACCTCGCCCAAAGCTTGCAAGCAAAGGCCGAACAGATGTCTTGAAGGTTAAGGAGGCCCAAGCTTCCCTCACTTTTAGGACGACAAATGGAGCTCCAAAAAATCCAGTGGTAGCGAGAAGCATTGTACTTGGATCCCCATAAAAAGGAAGAAGCCAAGGAATGGTAAGAGCGGAAGAAGGAAGCAGTGGGAGTCATAACAGCAAAGACATGAGACCCCATATAGTCAAGAACAGACTTAAGGAGAACCAGTCTGCCTGCCTGAGAGAGGAGGGTAACGTTCCACCAAACGATCTTACCCCTAACTTTGACTGTGAGGGGATCGAAGATGGCATTGAATTTCCTACCTCGATATAATACAATACCGAGGTAAGGAAGCAGAAGAGAGGCCGCCTTGAAACCTGTTGATGTCTCGATCCAAGAAGATCAAACTGAGGACAAGTCTTTTGTGGGTACGAAGCAGCTTTTAGAAGAGTTAACGAGTTTCCTCAAGCTTCTCTCATACTACCAAATATGTTCCAAAAGGCCACGAATAGACTGACGACTACATTAGTAAAATGATGAAGTCATCAGCAAAAGACAAGGATGTCCGGATACTCGCCAGCAATAGGCACGTCTGATAACTCATCATGCAGGATGTCGAGAGAATTTATAAAACTGGCCATCACCCCATCACTAGGTAGGCAACCCAATACCACCCTCCGCCCACCATCCGCTCTTATGGTGAACGAAGACCCTCATAGTCTACCACCATCCCATACCTTTGGAGCCAATCGACTCCCAAAATAATGCCAATCCCAGTAACGCCCAAAACAAAACAATCAAAAGCAAACATACATCCATGGCTCGATAAGTCCAAATTTCGACAAACCATACTAAGGCTAGTCGAACCACCGATCGGGTTCGTCACAACTAAAGGTCTATCGACAATCTCGGGTCAACCTATCTACCAGGTCTCTAGATATGAAGGAATGGGAAACCCCGGTATCAAACACTCGAACAAGAAAATCATAAATAGAAAGCATACCTTGAATAAAGATATCCTTTCCCTTCAACGCCACAATTGGGGAATTTGACGAGGAAGGAACAACGTTGATAGCATCTTCTTTCATGATCTTCTTCTGCTTAAGGGGTTGTGGACATTTATTCTTGAAATGTCCCACTTGGTCACAGTTGAAGCATTTCTTTTCCCCTAGCTTTGCTTGACAATCTTTGACATAATGGCCCTTCCTGCCACAACTATTGCACTCAATATCTTTCTTATTCTTCTATTTTTGACCATCCTTAGTCTAGTTATGTTTTCTCTTATTCTGGGAATTCTTATTGCCTTAATTGCCTGCCTGCAGCTTTGGCTCTCCAGCAGATACAATAGCAACCTCGGCCTTCGTCTTAGGGCAATGGCTCTCCGATCTCAATGGCTTCCCCATAATAGATTCGAATGTCTCATTGATATGGTTTATAAGTCTTTCCCCAAGTAATCACCTAGGCCAGTAATGAACTTCTCATTCTTCTTCTCAACAGTATCGATATGAGATAATCCATATTTCGACAAGGTATCGAATTCAACAATATATTCTGAGACTGCCTTACCATTCTACTTAAGCTCCAAAAATTTCCTGAACAATTCTGATTTCTAAGCAGTTGGAGTAAACTTATCGCTGAATCGGGTCTTAAATTGATCCCATGTAATTTGTTCTTCTAGAGTAGCTGCTTTAATAACATTCCACCAATTCACTGCCCATCCTTAAACCTGACGTGATGCTAGTTTCCTCTTCATTGCATCATTGATCCCTAAATCCTCGAAGATGCACTCACAACTATCCAACCAATCTTGAACCTCCAGAGCTGACTCCGTTCCGTGGAACGGTTTCCTACTAAGACTAGTATAATCCTATCTGAGCTTGGTGAAATCGGCTCTAGGCGTCTGCACTACTGCACCATCACCGTTAGCAGATTAAGAGCTGCTCCCCAAACATCCCTAAGCATCTCTCGCACGAAGGAAGTAAACATCGTCATCATATCAGGGACATTCCCATTATTATCCCTGAACCCGCTCCCTCTTCAACTCTCAGTGTAGGGTTCCTCACTGTGCTCCTCGTATTTCGGCTCATCGTTCAATCTATAAAGAGAAAACGATTAACCATATCCTTAGTAGTGCCAGTGCAGTGCGACTTCATCTTAGATATACTTTAGTATATATATTTTTTGAAAACCAAAATATCACAAATACGCACTCTCATATACGTATACTATCTCTCCCTGATGTCTTACCAAGGTTAAACTACACAACATAGGCTCTGATACCAAGTGTGACGGTCGCGTCGTACGAATTAGACATTTCCTCGAAATGCACTGTATCCATGCATGACTAGCATGGGGCAGTCGCCAAAGGGGTTTGAAACTTTCCGAAGAAACTATAGTATATATGACAGCGCATGGAATAAAATATAATGGTAACATAACTTGAAATAAAACATGCGAGACAGTACATAAGCTGGAAACTAAACCATATCCATCAAAGTAGCGGAATATAAAACATAACTTTATATCCAATTATTAAAATTTAAAAATACCATCTCTGAAAGGAAATAAAAGATGTACACTGTTAATGCCCAAAGCAGCGACCATCAACAACACAGGGTGAATATATGTATAGTACGTGGAAGCCTCCTACTTGTCTCCAGACAGCTAGTCATGCATAACCACCTAACCTGCCTCTAGTCTGTTCCTTTAGGAGCACCCAGAGTAATAAGAAGAGACATAAAATTCTGGGTCAGACGAAACTCTGGTGTGAGCGATAGCAAATCTGTAATCGGATAAAGCAATAACATGTATAAATAATCATACCTAATCTGGAGCTGCAACCAAAGAGTTAGCAGAACAAGATGTACAATACTCTAAGGTAACACTAACATAGAGTGTAAAGTGAGTGTAAAGTTGAAGTGTGCATGTCATGGTGATAGCAAACATCAAACATAGCAATCATCCTCACATCACTCGCTCAGTGCGTAAAGCATACCATTATCCACCGCTTTGATCACCAAATCTATTGGGGCCATGACGGTCCCACTCCGTACAACTATTGTTATGACTATACTTCCCTGGTCTATAGTCAATAACCTACCCAGTCCACACATCCCTGGCTCTAGGTTAAGGCCTAACCAGTCCACACTTCCCTGGATCTGGTTTGTCTACATGCCCCTTCTTTGAATGGTGAACCAAAGTTATAGATATCGATAACCCCTTTGCACACGTCCTACAAGAAAGCCCAACTCTAGAAGTTAACTCATTGGTTCCCTCCTGGATCCTGAGTATAAACTTCGGATTTGGACTTGCTTTTCATCTCGGGTTTTGGTTAGATTATAGTTGATCTTCAGAAGAGTTCACAATTGCCATCGCGTGGTAGAAGTTTGGATCTGCTTTGGTTCTGAGTCATCATCTCGGTTCGGGTCGTGGTCCTCCACCAGGTCTATTCATGACCCCCCTTGGCTTGTGACCCCCTCCCCCCCGGTTTGTGACACCCCCGGCTCGTGAGTCCCCCTTCCCCCTAGTTCGTGAGTCCCCCCGGTTCGTGAGTCCTCATATTGGAGTGGTTCATAACCATCATCTTGGAGAAGTTCGTGATCATGATCTTGGAGCGGTTCGTGAGACATTCCCCCTTCAGGAACCGAAGTCCTCCTGGGCGGTTTGTGAAGTATACCCCCTTCAGGAACCGAAATCATATAGTTTTTCCAACAAGCTAATTTCACCAAACGACGACGTTTTAAAACATTCTAACTTTCCTATGCAATCACAATACATACCAAACAGCAATAGTAACATATAGAATTAACCAAAACATTAATTTTATATTTTAATTTAGATCAAACATGCCCAAAACCATGATTTTCCCCTTAACCAAGTGATTTTTCCCTTAACCATATCTAACTATAGGATTAACAAACTTAATCCAAATTAACACAAATTCATACTAATGACATAAAATATGATTTTAAAATTTTCACATATTTTTCCACAATTTTCAGATGTATAATTTCGCTAATTATCACTAATCACCCCTAATTAGTCATAATTGGTGTATAAATGTGTAAATCACTCACCTTAGCCACAAATGAATGTTAGTTTGAAACTTATACTGATTTGGCATAGATTCCTATATAGTACAGCAACCCCAACTCTGATTTGATGCTAATTTGTCATGATTTGATGTAGTTTTGCTGTATTAGTGATTAAAAGGTGATTATAGAGTGATTTAGAAGACGGAGGCCATTACTAGGTTTAGAGAAAGGTTTGTGGCAGCTAGGAAAATGATAGGAGATGATTCTCCAACTCCTTTCAGCCCCCTATAACCCTAATCCCGAAATGGATTATGGGCCTAGCTGCTAATCACCTTGTTAAGCCCAATAATGCTGTTTTTCATCTTCCAAATCTTATATCAGCCATACCTCCCAAACGATAAGTCCGTTTGATTAATGTGACCACTCTACGAAAAGGTAAACCATCATCTGAATCCAAGTTTTAGGTAAAAACTCCTTACCAATCAAAATTTATAAGCGAAACAAGATTCGCTAGAGGCAAAATGGTCATTTAAAATTTAGCAAAAAATCATGAACATGGGAAATGACCCCAATAGTCGTTCCCCAAAGTGACATGACCATATGACTTTGTATGAAAATAAAATAAATATTCTACAATCCTCCGATACGAAGAATGCAGGTCGTTACATATAATGCGGGTCGTAACAATTATGGTGTTCTGGGAGTTTCTGAATAAGTTCATTTTGGTTTTTTGTGGATGACTTCTGATCTTTTCAAAGAGCGAGGAAGAGCATTCCACCTACATTTAGGGGTGGTTTTGAGGGCTCTCCGAGCGAACCAGCTTAAGGCGAAATTCTCCAAATATCACTTTTGGAGGGAGGAAGTAGGATTTCTAGAGCATGTGTTCTCCAAGGATAGGATAGCAGTGCATCCTGCGAAAGTAGTTGCAGTTCAAGATTGGAAGGTTCCAAAGAATGCAACAGAGGTGAGGAGTTTTCTCGGTTTAGCGGGCTATTATAGGAAGTTTACCAAGGACTTCGCAAAGATATTAGCCCCACTCACCAGACTAACGAAGAAGAATCTGGCCTTTTGTTGAAGCATTGACTGTGAGGATGCTTTTCAGCTGTTAAAGAGGGATCTAACAACAGCCCCAGTCTTGACTTTGCCTGATGGGAATAAAGTGTTCACAGTATACATTGATGCATGTGGTATAGGACTGGGTGTCATCTTGATGCAAGAGGGAAGGGTAGTGTGCTATGGTAGTAGACAGTTGAGAGTTCATGAGAAGAACTACCCTACCCATGCTTTGAAGTTGGCTGATATAGTATTTGCACTTAAGACTTAGCGACATTATCTACTTGGAGAGAGTTTCGAGTTGTACACGGACCGTAAATCTCTCAAGTATTTGTTCTCGCAAAGGGATCTCAACTTGAGACAGCAGAGATGAATGGAGTTCCTAGCGTCCTATGATTTTGAGATTGCTTATACTTTTGGCAAGGGTAATTGGTGGAGGACACATTGAGTAGGCAGAGGATGACTTTGAGTCCTCTATTCGTATAGAGGCGAAGCTTGGAGTACATATCGACCTTCGATTTTAGGCCATCTACAGATCTTACACCTGGTTTGTTGGCATCCTTAGAGGTGCGACCTACTCTTTTCGATCAGATAGGATCTTCGCAGCGAGAGGACCCATAGATAGCAGATATCTTGGATAGGCTCAGTAAAGGGGAGACTTCTAGTTACCTCATAAGATGTTCCACGGATGATAGAGGGTGGTTGCGATGGAATGGAATGCTTTGTGTTCCCGGAGTTGGGAGTCTGTTGAAGTTAGTCCTTGAGGAAGCCCATCATTCTAGGATGACTATCCATCCGAGCGGTGATAAGATGTATAGAGATATGAAGAGGGTTTCCTTTTGGGCTGGGATAAAGATGTAACGGAGTCTGTCTCTTGATGTTTAGTTTACCAGCAAGTTAAAGCTGAGCAGAGGAAGCCTGGCGGTTTGCTTCATCCTCTAGAGATCTCACAGTGGAAGTGGGAGAGCATCTCTACGGATTTCATCGATGGTTTGCCTAGATCGAGGAAAGGCAACACCAGTATTTGGGTTATAATAGACAGGCTTAGTAAGATATCTCATTTCATTCCTATTAAGAGTAAGAGAACGGCAACATGGTTGGCATCAGTCTATCTTTGTGAGATAGTCCGTCTATAATGAGTACCTTCTAGTTTTGTGAGTGATCATGACCCCATCTTCACTAGTGAGTTTTGGAAGAGCCTGTTAGAGGCATTAAATAGTTATTTGAACACCGCGTATCACCCTCAGACCGATGGGCAGACAGAGAGGGTAAATAGAGTTCTTGAGGATCTTTTGGGGCTGTGTATCCTATACTTCGGAGGGACTTGGGAAGAGCATCTTCCGTTGGTTGAATTTGCCTACAACAACAGTTATTAGGCTAGTATAGGTATGGCACCCTTCGAGGCATTGTATGGACGACCTTGTAGACCACCGACTTGTTGGTGGGAGTCTACAGATAGACTTCTACTTGGACTTGAGATGATTAGAGAAACTTCAAAAAAGGTTGATCTTATCTGCAGACGCATGAAGATAGCTCAGGACAGGTAGAAGTCCTACGAAGATAGGAGAAGGACAGATATTGAGTTTGAGGTGGGAGACATGGTTTTTGTCAAAGTATCAACTTTTAGGAATGTGGTTCGCTTCAGATCTGTAGGGAAGTTGGCGCCAAGGTTCGTAGGGCCATTTACCATAGTGGAAATGATAGGTCCTATGGCCTGTAGAGTAAAGCTACCAGAGAGATTGGCAGGCGTTCATGATGTTTTCCACATTTCTCGTTTGCGGAAGTGTCTACACGATACAACAGAGATAGTTGAGCCAAGCACGCTTGAGGAAGTAGAGGTAGAATAGGAGGCGATAGTTAGAGGAGTTCCTGCCCGTATACTTGGATCAGGAGTTAAGAAGTTTCGCAACCGAGAAGTTAAATTGATGTAAGCTCAATGAGGAGAAGACCGCGTAGATGCAACTTGGGAGACTGAAGACAAAATTTATGCTTCGTACTCTTTTCTTTTCAAGGGTATGTTCTTAACTTCTTTTTCCAAGCTTTCACTCATACTTGCTTCTGGCATTTGAGTATATCCTATTGATCGAATCTTCGACCTTTAAATAGAAAACCAATGGATGTAAACATGTGCTTGAAACATGTTATGTTTGATGGACGCAAGTGGAAGAAAGTGTTTGCTAGTGGTTGCTCATGGATGCATATACACACACTAGGCACTAGATCGGCTCAAAGCACTCTCATATTGCATATGGATGTGTGTGTGCATTTAAAATTTTTATGAATTGAAATGACAGTATCATCATATACATGTTGCATTTGGATGGATTATTGTGCATGCATATAGTATTTACATGATATACTAGGACTATTTGCATACATATTGGATTCACGACACTAACATACATTGCATTGAGGAGGTCGACTGAATCAGTAGACTGCCTGATTTTTCGCATTAGCATATAGGGACATATACACATACCTTTGCATATGTTCATACAAGCATTAGAAATCTCTTAAGGACAATGGATGCCTATGATTGATGGATGAGCAGATGGTTGATGGATGTTAAGATAAACATTCTTCTGAACTTACAGATTTCGGGGACGAAATCCTTTAAGTAGGGGACAATGTAACACCCTGTAATTTTAAAGGACATTAAAAGAATAAACTAAAGAATACTTATGAAATATTGGTAATTAGGTAAAATGGATCGTACCATTGCGTTCATCTTAGAATTCTTCTTAAGATAGACTCCTATTTTACGTATGAGAAAGATAAGGTTAGAAGTTTGTATACATATAAGAGTCTTTGTATAAATAAATTCAAATCAGAATTCAAAATAATTCAAATTCACAAAGTTGGAAAACCACGGGGAAAGTTTCTCCTCAGGTCTGATCCACACTTGGGATGAGTCGACCTATGAGTTGACCCATGGATAGACCCAAGTGAGGGCGGGTCAACCCAACGAGGATCTGGACGAATTCTCTTTTCTGAATCTGGACGCGATGTTTGATCGAGTTCTTGGAAGTAGGCTATATATAGGATAACATTTCTATTGTTTTTACATGTCAAAAACAATGGAGACAACGAGATGCTGCCCCAGCTTGGATTGAATTAGCCTATTTTCTTCAACAACAGCCTACGACATACGAGAATTTGTTCTGCAACTTCAGCATATTATTCTCTGTTCTTTAGATTCAATATCTGTGAGTTCAAGTTACTTTTAGATATAAACATTTAACAAATAATCCTGACATGTTTATAAATCTGGATCTAAACCTATGCCTGTTAAGAATCTGATTCATACCTAAACAGATCTGCTATTACATGTATTCGTTTGTATACCTGATCTGCTGTTCAGTTCTTATATGCATATGTCTGATATGCCTAATTTTGCTGTCATATGCATATCTCTGTTACTATATGCTTATTTTGTTTTATATTCCTATTCTATCCTTCTCTCTCTCGTTACCTTTTTATTTAGCCAAGGCTACCTTCGAGCCTAGGCCAATAACGCTGAAACATGCATACAAACAAAATTGGGATAATTTGGGAATGATTGGGAATGTTAATTTGGGGGCATAACTTGTACTACGAATCATGAATGGAATTTGGGGGGTATAAACTATATTGTGAATTTGACTAAAATTTGAGGAATATCTTAGACTGTGAATTATGACTTATGGTTTGGGGCATATAAATCTATAGGCTTAATTTAAATATTAAGCGGAACATGTTAATAGAACTGTAAGTAACATGTGAAACATGTTGGGGGTTATACATACCTTTTAACCAGTAATAATTAACATGTTTAATCTGTGGGGGTTATATATATATATATATATATATATATATATATATATATATATCTGTTAATCTGTGGCTTGTTTAATCTGTGGGTGGGGATAAGTAAGCATGTTGACTCTATGGGGTTAAGTAAATCTGTTAAATCTGGAAGGGGGGTGTTATACATACCCATTAAACTTAACATGTTTGATCTGTTGGGGTTATGCGAGCATGTTAATCTGTTGGGCATAACCTGTCAAAATCTTAGTTAATTTGAGGATACAAGCCTAAGGGGCGACTTGTGTCATCTATTGTGTGGGGCCCATATCAGTCAGTAACCCATTATGGTATTAAAGGGGGACCTCGCATTAGGTAGAGGTCAGGGCACGTTTACAGAACTGATTATAAGAGGTTCATTTCGATGGAGTTGTTCTAATGACGCGTTCCAACAGAATCATGTGCGTGCATGAGTCCGTCTTGCTTAGGAAAATAAGCCGCCACAACACCTGTAAATTGGTTCGTGTCCTTCTGGTGGTTGCCACTTTAGGAAGTAATACACCCTGTTATGGTTCCGGCACATGGTACTTATGTGGTAGGGAGCCGATCACTGGGGGTATTAATTAAGGTATATCTAGTTCTCTTTAGGTACCTGTTATTTCTGTTTGGTGTAACACCCGAGGTAACTTGATTTCTGTTTTGGGGGCAAAACCCGTTACTAGAAGTAAACCCAAGTCTATCATTTATGTTTCTGTTGGGATAATTCTGTTTCTGTTAAGTAATGGGAAAACACTTAATACAGTATACTAGTATTGGTGCAGAGAAAAGAATTTGAGAAGCATAATCTACTCTATTTATTCTGTTACTCCTGTTCAGTCTGTTTATGCCTGTTATATCCTACAATTGTCTCATCCGGTTTATATGTCTGTCATGATAAATTTACTTATTTATATGATAAAAGTCACTAGACTCGCTAGACTTAATGTTTGACCCGTTTTGTTTCCTTTTCTCTCTCTTCCTTCCCCCAAGGTTCTCAGGGTGGGAACACTCCGGCTTGATTGGGACTCTCTCTTTTGTTTCTTCTTGGATTTGGATCTGCTTCTATGTATCTCTTTGACTACTTGTCTACTTGTTTATGGTTACTTATGGGGACTATGACTTTTTATTTCTGTACTCTGATGGTTTTTAGTGCAAGGCATATGTTTTTATTTGATGTATTTTGTTCTAGTATTTTAGTCTGATATTGTAATTGGATTTTGAGACCACAATGTTTTCTGTTTGGAAATAAAATTTTAAATTTCCACTACTATTTTATATATATGTCTTGTGAGATTTTGTTCTATTTACCTATAATGCTTCGAGAAAGTTAATGCATTCTTCCAAAGAGTGACATTAATGGACGTAGGGTGGCACATTTGGCATCAGAGATGAAGGTTACAAGATCGGATAAAAGGTTTTGAAAATTGTTTTCAAAAGGTTTAAAAAAGAAAGTATTGTCAAAAGAAAAGCCTTTTTTTGAAAAACATATTTCCCAAAGGCATATAAAATATCTTTCGATTCTCTATTTGAATCCCTTTCCTTTTCTTTCAGCATGTTTGGGGAACCGAACATTCCTGAGGGTGTTCAGATACCGTCTTGGTTCTATAGATATCTTGTGGTTACGGCGCCTGCCGGAGGCCAAGCAAACTCCCCTCCCCCAGCTACAGCCGTTATTCCTCCTTCTCTGCGATATTTATAATTGTTTATAACCATTTTGATATTTTTTATTACAACTATTATTTTACAGTTATAATATATCCACAAATTATATACATGTTACTACTAAAAGAATTCATTCCAAAACATGTTATCTTCAAAACTAAAGATATCAAATATACTTAAAACATGAACCAAAACAATATATTAGTTTTTTCAAACTCTCATCATTGTTTTACATAATACGCTGACAAAACACAATACATACATACCCAACAAAATAAAAGGTAATCATTCACATCACCAACTAAACCTTACAAAAAACGTAATCGTTCCAAAATATATACATCGATACAACACAAAAAATACATAAAAAAGTTTGGTCCATATACTCAAAACTTATAGTTACATACTAATCAGGTCCATATCTCTTAGGTCGAGTAACTTCGACAGATCCTAGATATACAAACCTGGTTTAAAAATAATACAAAATGAGAATTCAAATGCTTATGAATTGTTTCTTCTATGTCATTATAATCCAACTACTAATAACTGGTCATATCATGCAATTGTGATAGTTGCACTTTACATGTAGGCAACATCTGCAACAACCATGTCCAACACTGTTTAAAAAGTTAACCAAGTTCGATAACAATATTGAATATATCATTGAATCCATTAAACTAGGCTAGGAACAAGACTACTAAGTACTGAATATGGATATGTACTGTAATTTAAAAAGTTAACATAAATATTATTTTTATCAAACTAATTGAAATTGGATGGATGGTATTCAGTCAGAAATGGCTTTCTTTTATGTCAACATAAACAGTACTTGATGAAATCTACAAAAATTCTAGCATGTTGTTTAACATAGGAATACGCAAAAGGTAACTTACAAAATTAACCAAATATTTTCTGCAATGCACTGAATCATAAAGCATAAGGTAATGCTTTAAGATGAAAAAAACCAAGAATAAAAGAAAATAATCACAAAAATACAGTTGAACACACAAAAAGTACCTTCATTCCTTTAATATCTCTAATCAAACAGCTAGCAACGCACCTAATTAAAGCAGTACGAAGGCTGCTTACATGTTCTCTTATTTGAGTCCGAAAGAGAAGAAATTGGCACGCATATTATTGGCTGGATGGAGAAGCGGTCGATTCAACAAAGCTACTCAATATAACGAAATAAATAGGAATGAACATTCTTAAGAATCGCCCTCACAAATGTTTCAGAAGAGCTATGATTAGTAAAATTATTCTTATCGATTTTTTCAGTATTTAACATTTGTCTATGTGAATATTTTTGTTAAATAAGTGTGTACAACAATCATAGTATACGTTATGGAACCAATTATAGTTGTTTTTTGGTATCCAAAAAAAAAAACTGTTGTATCGCTGCTAATATGTAATATTTACAAATGATAATATTGGTTTTAAACTAGATATACTTGGTGTTATAGTTGCAGAATGACGTGAACTTTATTCCTCCAATGAAACATCATGTATTTGAAATAGCAGGATTAAACTCAAATTCGTACACAATAGATCATATATGCATCTACAATACTATCACTGTTTATCCATAATAAAGTAATGAGTATGAAACCAAAGTCATTTCATTTAACAAAAGATGACTAGATTCAACACTTATATTACTATCTTCCAACACCCAATCCCACAAAAATAACCAATATCCAACTAGTAAATTAAATTTCTTACTTGATCTCAAACTAAATTGACCACCCCTATCCTTGCTTGACTGTAGCTGTAGCATATTTCCAAGGAGTGACAATGGTCCAGTGGTTGCTGCACCAACTTCTTGCCCATTGATAAACAGATCTTCTAGCTTCCTTTTTGTTTATTTTCAACCTATACAGGGAGGTAATCTTAGATTCACTCTGGCATAAAGCATATTAAATAAAGACATGTTTTCACTGCACTCTTTTTGAATAACTTTCATATGCATTACACGGTCATGAGGCAAGTCCTGGCTTCAATAAAGCTAAATGATGTACAATTGTTTGAATGTTTTATACTCTAAAATAGCCAAAGTACACATCAAAGTTGCAAGAATTTTAAGCTTTCTCAAAGAAGATAAAGATAAAAATAAAAAACTTAGATTCACTACAGAAAAAACCGAGATTTACTGTTATAAGCATGAAGTATCGATAAGGCACAGAATACTTCTCTAAGAAATCCTTGTTACTGCTCATGAACTGAGTTGCATGTCTCTTCCTGACTAATTGCTTATTCACGAGTATATCAATAACAAGACACCTTAGTTTTACCTGCTTCTCCAAAATGAAGTTAAAGAGCATAGCGTAAAATGCCAAATAAGATGGTTCACATTGCCCTTTCTTTTAAAAAAACTCCATTATCTGTTTAATATTTTTCTATGATGCACCCAATGCACCGTGGATATCCAAAAAAAGCATAGACAACATCTTCCTCGTACCATCCTAGATTCCTATACAAACTCACCATGTAGCAGGATTAGTTGTTACAACTAAAAAAAGTGCCATGCAAAACGAGGCCGAGTGTAACGACTCTCCATTTTGACCGCTCCTCGTCGGTAATTTAACCAACTCGGAACATTCAAAACAATGGGTAGTTATTTTAGTTTACAGGGTTTAACAGAAAAATTACACAGAATCACATAACACAGAGTAAATAAGATCGGAAATTTTATTCAAAATATCAGAGTTTTATACAAAAATAGAACTTTACTATACAACGGAAGAATTCGTACATAAATTTAGATGAATAAAATTTTTAAAACAGAAATTACAGTTTGCCGAGCCTTGCGCGCGCATATGCATCTTGCGTCTTCATGCCCCTCTCCAAATTTTCATGCTAAAACTTTAAAATCTGCAACGCTCGTATCTGAACCGAGCGTTCCATGCAAAAAAATAAAACACTCGAGTCAGGATTAATCTTTGTTCAAGTAAACAACTTCAATAGGAACTGAAATATAATAATTAATTCTAACTTTATGAGAATTCTAAATTTCGAATACATACACATGCCAATAATTAACTATTAGATAGGATAAAATAATATGCCGGTTCAGGTTACATACAAGCTGGACAAACCATATAATTACGTTTCATCCCATACAAAAATACATGTTCATATTTGGAAACAAGTAACGGTATGCAGTGGACATGTATTGCCTATTCATATGACCACTATTGTAAATAATATGACAGGGCCTACTTCAGGTTTTCAACTATTTAACAAGGCTGTCAAGGCATATGTTGAGTCACATATAATCAGGCGTTCCCAAGCAAGACAACGAAAGTGCTGCATGAGTTTAGAATTTTATATTTTAGCAAGGAAACCTATATTCAGATTTCAAGATACATATATATAGCTTATAATTGTGTCAACAAATAAAGAAAATTCAAATGACAGTGGTAAAATGGTTAATTACCCAGGCAAACAAGTGCACAAGATTTTTTTAAAAAAGAAAAAAGAAAAAAAGAACACAAGCAGTAAACCAAATGGCAAAGGGAAACACAAGAACAGACCTCATCTATAGGCACGCAGGTAAACAGTGCATGCAAAGCATATGAACTAGGGTGTTCAACAAATTGGGCGTGCACGGAAATGTCAGCGGTGGTCGGCTTACAACGAACCAAATGGTTCAGGTCATCAACAAATCTAGCATCAAGACCAAACATGGACTAATGAAAAATCATGTGAGCGATTAAATGAGCATGGCATGCGTAAATGTACTAGTGACAGCATGGACATGGACACTTTTGAAAAATTTGTAGTGGAGAATCAAGCAGAGATGGTTTTGAGGCGCGGGTCCGCTGTCCTTAAAGCAATATCTGCCCCCACTCGTTAGAGTTTGCCAACAGGTTGAACGATAGATCGCTTCCCAGGAAACAACAAAACCAGAACCCAGAGGCTTGGCCATGCCTGTCAGTCGAACGGGATTTGTATTGGTAACAGATAAAACAGAATGGTATTTGGAGAAAGAGAGAGTAGAAGATAAGATCGACTGGGCAGAAGGAAACATATTTATAAGTGGCAAACAGATATAACCGTTTGGAACCAGTTTCATTCAAACAGACGCGTCCATCTGTTCAAAATAAAAATATATGACTGTTTGCGATTAGCCATATCTCTTTCGTACGGTCACGCATGCACCCACGTGCCCCAAGTGCCCAAGTGCCCAATCTTTGACCCTTAATAATTATTCTATAGGCCCAAGCCCACATGCATACCAATCCAAGCCATCATACAAGCCCAAATCAATTTAATTCACAATAGTATATACAAGGCCTTGTTATATAACTTGGAATAGTCCAGAAAACTTGGTGATGTGTGACTTAATTGTTCTCCTCATTAAAACAATGTACCTTAACAATCCCCCACTAGATTGTTTTATTGATGTTGTTCTGTTTTATCTTAGCAAGAAATTACGCATCATATGTGGTATCTATTCGATTAAACCACGTATTAGTGTAAGTATCTCAGGACTTTAAAGAAGAACTAGGTGGTCTTAACTTAAACCAAGTCTCCTTTGGGTTATAAAGTCGGAAATACTACACATGCAATTTCAATTTACCAACAAATTTCCCTACTTGTGAGCATCGTTATGGCCATGTGCTCCATCCCAGCTTTAATGAACTTTTACAAGAGCAAACCTTAAACTCTTGTTTAGAAGCGGCACCACTTCCAAGTTCATAAAGGTAAAGTTCCATTTCCTTTTCAATGTCTCTGTTACTAGACTACTAGAACTTTATTAAGAGTTATTCAACTCAACCTTTCCATACCTGTAACAGTTTTACACTAATTTGACTTAGTGTCTTTCCAATCATATGATAATTTGTTTTTACCCGTTAAACCTTAAAGTTAAGTTAATTAATATTGAGGTTGAGTTTCCATTATCATTGATTAATACAAGGTTTAAGTCCCATTCCGACTGACGTGGATCTTACCATTTCTCTAGTCAAGGCTTTTGTGAATGGGTCTGCCAAATTATCATTGGATTTTATGTAGACAATAGTAATAATTCCATCATTTATTATTTGTCTAACATATTCATGTCTAAGACTTATATGTCTTGATTTTCCATTGTATATGTTACTATATGCTCGTGACATATTAGCCTGACTATCACATCGTAATGATATGGCTGGCATTGGTTTTGGCCATAGCTTGATATCCAGTAACATATTTCGTAGTCATTCTGCTTCTTTTCCTGCGGCAGCAAGTGCTATAAATTCTGATTCCATTGTGGAGTGTGAAATGCAAGTTTGTTTCTTTGATGCCCAAGAAACAACACCTCCACCTGATGTGAAAATCCAACCTGAAGTAGATTTATTATCACCGGTGCTAGTTATCCAACGTGCATCAGTATATCCTTTTAATACACTTGGAAATCCATTGTAAACAAGTCCTAGATTATTGGTTCTTTTTAGGTAACCAAGTAATCTTCCTACTGCTTTCCAATGATCTATACCAGGATTGCTAGTAAATCGTGCACAAATGCTATATTAGGTCTTGTACAATGCGTTGCATACATTATACTTCCAATAGCGCTTGCGTATTCGAGTTGAGCAATGCATCTTCCTTCATTTTTATTGAGATTAATACTCGAGTCTATTGGGTTACTGGCATCCTTAATTTTTAGATGTCCAAACTTCTGAAGCACTTTTTGAATATAATGTGACTAATTTAGTGCATAATCCCCACTAATTTTATTAACTTTTATACCTAGAATTATATCAACTTCATTTAGATCTTTCATTTTAAATTTTGAAGTTAAATAATTCTTGGTGTCTTGTATCCCTTTCATATTAGTACTGAATATTAATAAATCATCTACATATAAACAAATGATTACTCCATATTCCTTTGTAAACTTGGAATAGATACATCTGTCTGCACTATTATATGTAAAGCCATTTTGAAGTATAATTGAGTCAAATTTCTTGTGCCATTGTTTTGGTGCTTGTTTTAATCTGTATTATGATTTTGTTAGTTTGCAAACTTTTCTTTCATTCCCAGGAAGGATAAAACCCTGTGGTTGTTCCATGTAAACTTCTTCATTAAGCTCACCATTAAGGAAGGCTGTTTTGACATCCATTTGGTGGATATACAATTGATAGATTGATGCTAATGCTATTAGTACCCGAATTGATGTAATTCTTGCAACTGGAGGATATGTATCAAAGAAATCAATTCCTTCCTTTTGCCGAAAACACTTGGCTACTAATCTAGCCTTGAAAGTTTGCACGCTACCATCGTTGTTACGTTTTCTTCGAAACACCCATTTGCAACCAATATGTTTTGGCCCTTGTGGCAAGTCTACCAATACCCAAGTATTGTTTGATAAAATGGAATACATTTCATCGTTAATAGCCTCCTTCCAAAAAGCAGAATCTCTGGAAGTTATAGCTTCTTTGTATGTTTTTGGATCACCTTCTATATTCAGTACAATAGGAATTTTGTTAGTAACTTCATCTCGAGTTCCTTCTACAAGGAATGTTATAGCTTGAGATGATATAAAATCTGGACCAAAAGATTTCTCTTTTCTGATTCTTTGTGTCCTTCTTATTTCAGTCTGTTCATTTGTTACTTTTCTTTTATTACTAGCAGAAGATGTAGTAACATCCGTTGGTGGTTGAGTAATATCAGGGTTTAATGATTGTTTTGTATTTGAATCATCTTTGAATTTATTTTCAATAAACTCAACATCCCTTGATTCAACAATCGTGTTTGATGATAAATCTAGTAGTTTATATGCTTTAGAGTTTTCAGCATATCCTACAAACAAACTTTTCAATGCTCTTGGACCTAGTTTAGTCCGTTTTGGATCAATCACCCTATAAAAGGCGATAAACCCCCACGCCTTTAGATATTGTAGATTAGGTTTTCGACCATTCCATAGTTCATTAGGTGAAACTTTAGTTTTCCTTGAAGTGCTTCTGTTGTGTAAATGACATGCAGACAATAATGTTTACCCCCACAAGTTAAGTGGTAATTTAGCATTTAATAACATATAATTTACCATATCAACCAGAGCTCTATTTTTTCTTTCAGCTAAACCATTTTTCTGTGGTGTATATGGAGCCGTGTGTTGATGAATTATCCCATGTTCTTCACAGAAGTTAGAAAATTCAGTGGAGAAGTATTCTCCTCCTCCGTCACTACGTAGAATCTTTATTTTCCTACCTTTTTTTTTCAACTTCTGTTTTATAGCATTCGAACATGTCAAAAGCATCATCTTTATTTCTGAGTAAATACACACATGTGTATTTAGAAAAATCATCAATAAAGGTAATGAAATACCTTTTTCCACCTCTGGTTAAAACTCCATTTAATTCAAATATATCGGAGTGAATTAAATCCAAGAGTTCTCAGTTTCTTTCAACCATTGGGAATGGTTTCTTTGTAATCTTGGCTTGTATACATATCTCACATTTATCATGTTTATCACAGTAACAGAAATAAGACTATGTTTTGCCATATATTTTAAAGATCTATAATTTAAATGTCCTAAATGTGCATGCCATAATGATAAAGAATCAACAATATACGCAGAACATTCATTTATTTCATTAATACTGAGTTTGAACATCCCATTACATGCATAACCTTTACCCACAAACATGCCATTTTTGGACAGAATTAAACTATCAGCCTCTAAGACAGATTTGACACCACTCTTACATAGGATTGATGCAGAAAGTAGATTCTTTTTAATATCAGGAACATGGAGTACATTAGTGAGAGTGATCTTCTTGTTGTAAGTAAAATGGATCTCCATGTTTCCTTTTCCCAGAACCTTTGTACCATTTCCATTTCACATAAGCACTTCCTGTTGATCTGCCAATTATGTATAAGTTTTGAATAGCCCTTTGTTGTTGCAAACATGAACTGTTGCACCCGAATCAAACCACTAATCTGAAGATTTCGTTTCACAATTTACATGTGCAGGTCAGTTATCATGCCAATCTACAAATCTGAAACCATAACAATGTTTTCTTGGAATTCATCAGTCTCAACTATATTTGCATTATTGGACGGGCCCTTTTGTTTTGGAGGTGCCCTGCACTCTCGTTTGAAGTGCTCGAGTTTGCCGCAGTTATAGCAGGCCTTGTTCTTCTTATCCTTTGGATTAGAGTTGGCATCTGACTTAGCTTTCTTATTTGGCTTAAAATTCTGATTCTGAGCATTCTTTCTCTTCTTTCCAGAATTGACATTGTTCATGTTTGTTATTGGAAAAACACCATCACGAATTCTATTTTTCTCTTCAATCCGTATGTGTTTTCCAATCCGTTCCAACATGAGTTCTTCAGTCATGTGTAGGAGCTTTTTACGATAATTATTCCAACTAGGCGGAAGTTTAGCGATAATAGCCCTACTTGAATTGATTCTGGAATTTGCACTTTTAAATCCGCAAGTTTTCCATTCAGAACTTGCAAGTCATGCATTTGGTCCATAACAGAGACATCATCTTTCATTTCAAATTCAAAATATTGTAAAGTTAAAAACTTATCTATTCCGATTTTCTATGTTTTGTACTTTGCTTCTAGGGCATCAAGGATTTCTTTAGGCGACTTAAGCGGAGTGTAGAGATCGTACAAGCGGTTGGATAATGTATTAAGGATGTGGCCTCGGCACAGCTGTTCATCCTCCTCGCATTTCATCCTCTTTTTCTTCGGTTCTTATGTATCTTTGTCTGTTGGAGGAGGAATCAGTGGAAGGTTTTCATCAAGCACGTATGAAACTTTGAGGGTAGCAAGGAGGAACTTCATCTTGTCCTGCCAGCAGGTAAAATTTGTTCTATCCATTCTGTCCAAGCGGACGAAGTCCTGGTTCATCAATTTGAAGGCGGATTCTGCAGTGTTATCCATAGCGGATATTGCTTTAAGATTTTTGAAAAATTTGCAATGGAGAATCAAGCAGTGTTGGTTTTGAGGCGCGGATTTGCTGTCCTTAAAGCAATATCTGCCCCCACTCGTTAGAGTTTGCCCACAGATTGAACGACAGATTGCTTCGCAGGATACAACAAAACTAGAACCCAAAGGCGTGGCAATGCATGTGAGTCGAACGGGATTTGTATTGGTAACAGATAAAACAGAATGGTATATGGAGAAGGAAAGTGCCCAAGTGCCCAATCTTTGACCTTTAATAAATATTATATAGGCCCAAGCCCACATGCATACCAATCCAAGCCATCATACAAGCCCAAATCAATTTAATTCACAATAGTATATACAAGGCCTTGTTGTATAACTTGGAATAGTCCAGAAAACTTGGTGATGTGGGACTTAATTGTTCTCCTCATTAAAACTATATACCTTAACAACAACTAGGAGACATGCACCAAATAGGCAGTTTCAGGCCAACTACAGGGCAACAGGGTTACGTGCAGAAAGAAACAGAACATGGTGAATGTAAAACTAGGCGAAGACAGTTCAATACTGAAACACACATTATTATACCTCACGTTCAATTGAGGTTATAACTTAGACAAAGAAAATCGTGAGTGATTACTCACCTTAAATCGGCGAAGAAAGAGGCACAGGCAAACGCTTTAACTGCTGTTGACCAGAGCACGCTTGGTGGTGTTGGACAACAGCATACTTGGGCTTCGGCGGCTTCTAACCTTAAGGAAGTTGCAGAAGTTTTCAACTTTAGGGTTTCCCTCTTTCCTGAAATCGAACGCAACAGTGTGGTGGCCAGAAAATCACATAAGGAAGAAGTGGCTACTGCCATCACGGTACGTTCGAGATCATCAGGGCGAAGCAGATTAGAAGGCAGAGGGAGGAGCGAACACTACCGCAGAGGAAGGTGGAGGAAGCGACTGCAAGGGCAGCTTGATTGCAGATGGACACGAACAGATCGACATGGGTAAATTTAGGAGGCCATTGATTCGATTTTTTCAATTTGGGGATTTATTTGCTGAGCAAAAATGAATTGGTAATGAGAAGAGAAAGGGGACGGTGAAAGAAAATAAAAGGAAATGAATGGTGGAAAACCAAGAGGACATGCGGTTAATTAAAGAAGGGAACGATAAAAAAAATCGGACAAGTGCTTAAAATTTCAGACCAGATTGAACAAGTGAAAATTTTGAATTAAACAAATATATTTTTCTAAGTACGAATACCAAATGTTATACTATGTATACTAGTACGGAGGCACGTCCGATGGAAATGAATTAAACTATGGACTGTGCATAAACTATTATTACCGTACAACGATGGGAAAAACCAGCCGTTAGTGTTCAATATGAAATAAAAATTATTTGTTAAAACATTTTTCAAATTAGTTTTTATTTTAAAAATTACAGGGTAATTTAAGAGGAAATGAAAGTAACTAATAAATTATAAATTCAATTAAAATAAATTTTACATGTAAACCAACTTGAGATAAGAATATAGTATCAAGGTATTGATTCGAATTAGTCACAAAAACGTACATGCATTTTGATTATATATCAAGTAAGATCAACATAATCTTAATGTTTAGTTATTTTGCAACTATAAACCGTTAATGGAATCATGAAGTAAAAAAGAGAAACGAGAAAAATATAAGCACAAAACATATCATTATATCAATGAATATTTAACTGAAATTAAAAAACACAAGAGTAAGATATAATAAATAAATCCCTAACTAGTAAACTAATTTATTTAAATAAATCACTTAAAATAAAGGTACCATTATTATTTTAAAAACTGAAACTGCTGAAATAAAATTTTTGAAGATAAAACTAAATGTTGGACTCCTACGTTTTAGATATTTCTTCCAACAACAAGCTTGATTCAGCTGAATAATCGACGGCTGATTGCGACATAACAGCAGTCTTTTGCCTTTTTTTCATTCATATATTCAGCTTGAGTAACAGCAACTCGTAAAATGCGGGGTATCCACAGTAATTCCTTTAGCTTTTATTGGAATATATCTTCAGTTTCATCCTTCTTAATTTTGTAAAGATCATCTGCACTGCAACCTATAATTTCTTTTGCTTGTTCATTAAAAGCAGTAATCCAAGCCACATCAGTTGTGTCAGAAATTTTTATTCCCATAATATATCTGCATTGTATAAATATATAATTACAAATAGTAACGTTAAACAAAAATTTGTAGCTTTAATTATTATTTTTACCTCAGATTACATGCATCTTCATTCTTTTGGCATGATTCACACCAATGGCTTGATGTTGTAGATTTAATAACCTTTTTATTGCAACTTTTGAATGCTTCATACCACAGTGGTTCAGTCTTAATATAAGTTATGTAACCAAACACACTGAAGAAAACGGTCTATACATTTTAAAAAAATAACTTAATTTACATGATATTATCAATGTACATATGATATAAATTGAAATGATTAGTAGTACTAACCTTGTAAGACCGAAACTCGGATTGTTTGTTGTATGGGAAAGCATCACTCTGTCATAAGTAGTAGGTATTGTTTGTGCATTTTTGCCTTCGGTATCATACCAAATTCTAAGCTTTTTAGCTTCTGGTATGTTTGGATTTATAGCTAGAATGCTACTAGTAAGTGTGGACAAAGACAAACCTGGAGGAGTAATACGAAATTTTAAAAGATGGTTACAAGCTAAAATAAACTAAAGAAAAAAAAGTTTTTTATCTTGAAAATCTCTAACTTTAACACATTTAATGACTATTATAGGAGCTTTATCAACCATTTTCATTAGTTCGGATCCTACTCCGCTAGCAATTTCTCCCCATAACGCAACATTAACTGTCTTGGTTCTGTAATTTAAATCTACATTTAAATGTATACATTTGAGAAATAAATTTATTTACTATATTTACTTACGAATCATCTGCAATAGTTAAATCACGTTTTGGAATGGTCTGATAGGTGGTTTTTCTTTTCACATATTTGATTGCCGAGACGTTTTTAAGAACACCGATCACGTCTAAAGAAGAAGAAAAAATCTGTTAATAAATCTTACGATGATTTAAAAACAAAATTATAATGTAAATGCATTACCTACCACTTCCTTTTTTGCAACATATTTTTGAAGTTGGTTAACCTTTACAAAATTGTAAACGGTTTCAGGTACACGGAAGTACACATCGTCCACTTTTTCAACCAATGAAAATTCACTTATATTCAACTCATAATTATTTTTTACGGTGCTGAATTCCTTTTTCGCAGGCCGAACACTTCCCTTTGAGATATAGTAAAATTTTCCATACTCAACTATGGGATAATATTTGTCTGAAGCTTTGTTAAACATGGTAGCTTGAATTTGGGTACCCTGTTAATTTGAATAACATAAGCATTATAATAATAAATTGATTGTTGAAAAAATGAAAAAAATATATTATTAAAATGTAAAAACTTACATGTTCATCTGTGAGAATTATACTATAGACACATCCTTCTCCTTTACTATTTTTATAAGATCGTAAATTCCCTTTGTTTGTTAGCCGGACTTTGATCATCCAATTACGCTGATGTGGATTAAGCAACGCAAGAGGAATAATATTTGTAGTTGAATCCATCTGAGTAGCAGAATTTTTTCTATCAAGCTTTAAATGCAATTTAAATAAAGCGTAAGTAAAAATATACGTGAATAGCTGTTACCAATTTTGTTGTGTGTGTGAGGGTGACTTTAAGATAAACAAATACATGAACTTAATCCATTTCTTTCTGTTTTGCAATGTATACCAAAAAAAATACTTTTTTATCATTCATGTTTTTCTAGTAGTAGAATTATCCTTCCATGTAAGCCATGAACTTTGAACTCTTGCTACCAGCAGTACAATCAATAAAATACCAGTAATCATAAACATTGAATCTAAATGTCAGCATGCTTTTTCTGCTCCTGACAATTAACATAATACTCCCGTACCTGTTTTATTCAAGTTAAACAAATCGAATGCAAGCCTTGTCGTACAAAAATTCATTCAATTACCAACTATTTAAACTTTTGCACAGTATTCGTAATAGACAAATAGGGGATTTTTTTTTTTTTTTTAAATCGTGAAAAAATGATATACATAGTACCTTTTGAATTGAAAAACTATATTAGTAAGTTTTAATAATCATGTTACATGCATCAACATGGTAATTAATAGAAATTTCATGAAGGGTAGGAAATACGATGTACCCAAATGGATTTATCAAAGCAATCAGGTGGTAGAGTTCAGTAATTTCTTTTTACAATAGATATGTTTGGATAAATGTATAGAGAAATGTATATGTATACTTTCGAATGTAAAAAAAAAAAAAAAAAAAAAAAAAAAACCTTTAGATTATAAAAAAAAAGTGCAGTACACAATGAGCTTGCTGACATAACTTCTGTTTCATGAAGATATGCGAGAGTACATGCATAGACATGTTTGGATAAATATACAAAATCTTCTTTGACATAACAAAGGTATATGTATGCTTTTGGATATAAAAAAAGGGTACTTTTGATTATTAAAAAAAAGTACAATACGCAAGAGCTTCAATATTAATCAGAAAGAAACAAATGCAGCGTTTGAAGAAGGGTCTGAAGAATGAACAAATTAAAAAAAAAAAAAAAAGTACCTATTAAAGTTAGTAGAAAGAAGGTTTTTACTTGAGGAAAATATTGGAAAAAAAAGTATGTGAGTTTTTGTTTATTTGGGTGACTTTATATAGCCACATTTAATGAGAAAATATTAGGAAGTAATACTCTTCAAACTATATCTCCTATAAATAAGGATTGACTAATTCAATTTTGTAATCCAATACTCCTAATTAATACTCCTAATTACCCGTAGGCTTCGAATATGGATTGAACTAAGTTTCAGGTATTTCAAATATGGATTGTTTGCACATGTTCAACGATATGAGCAAACATCAAATTACCATTACCAGTTGCGCCGCTTATCACAAAACAGAATAAAGTAGAAATTGATTTATATGCATTCTATTTAATTGTTATGTTCATTTTCATCCTCAAGTTTATGGATCTGTTTACTGGGAGGAAAAACAGAAAGGATTTTGTAGGAACTCTCTATGCAGTAATAGAAAATGATATAGAAGGTGCAAAATTGGTGGAAGAAGCTAATTTGTGTAAACCTATCTAAATCAGCCCTAGAAGATAATTTGCTTCCTTAAACCATAAGCAACCATCCGTTCTGTTCACTTATTCTCTCTCTTGTTTTTCAACTGGTCCAACGAGCCGAGCAACCAGAAGGGGGGAAGCAGCCACGGGGCTAGCCACAGATGAGAATTATAACGGCAAACAGTTTGCCGTTATAATCAAACTTCGCACATTTTATTTTACAACGTCAAACTCTTTGCCATTATAAATTTATAACGGCAAAGAGTTTGCCGTTATAAGCTTATAACGGCTTTCTCTTTGCCGTTATAAGTACTAGCCTCTGTTCAGTGAACAAGCCACGAAGGAGCTCAAAACTAGCCACAGACCAGCCACGGATGAGTGAACAAGCCACACCTGGTTGCTCCGTGGCTTGTTTAGTAACTGAACAAGCTATGGTTGGTTGTGCTTTTAAATACAAATTGTTGTCTTTTACACGATGAGGTTTTCTCTCTCTTTTGATAGAAGTTCACATCATACGATAATTAGTATAAGGAAGTTCACATCATACCATATTCAGTATAATCAAGTTGATGAAAAGGAGTAGATCTACATGGGAATTATTAAAGCTTGTGTTTGAAACCTTTGAACACACACAGGGGTCGTTTCCTCTTGTGACTTTTGTTTAATATATACTTTATGCATAACATAAACTTCTCAAAAACAAAGATTAGTGAGATAATCAGCTTGTTCATGTCCTTTGGCACGAAGCAGAGGCAAAAACAATCATCACGTCGTTTACACAAGACTTAAAATCAAAATGGTTTAAATCGTATCAATCCAGATATCAGTTTAATACGTTAGTTGGAATGAGCCCCCATGTCATCAATAAAGTCAACAACAATATATTCTTTACTATGTTTTTAGCCAGAACAAAGTCATGAAACAGTTAATGGGTTTGATCAAAATCAAGACACCAAGCATTGAACAAACAGTATAATCGTCCTATTTTACCATTTTAAAGGTACATCAACCATACATGAAATATTTACATGAACTGGTGCTGAAGTTGGATTACCCTGCAATAATTTAACAGGGAAAAAAAATATAACAACATACGCAAAATTAGATCAAGTCATTCTCCGGCGTTTATTATAATTTGAACCTCTGACTCCCTTGCTTGTAACCATATAAGGTGCAGAGGCTTGTTACAGATAAGGTGATTTCTCGAGCCAGGCGCGTCTCTCATCGCCATTCCATGCCAAAACGATTCTATTAGTACAAGCATGACCCCAACTCTCACCTGATCGTACAAAATATGCAAGATTTGATTTAGGACTATGTTTATGGCTTAAAAAAGGTTATAACTTGGATAAACTATAAGGCTTCAGCAGGGAAGAATAACCCCAAACTACCATTAACCACCATCTAAGAAGAATTTAGACATCACAGTAGATTTCGAAATTAGTTCAGAATTGTATACCAGTCAAAATGGAATATGAGTACACAGGCTATACATATGATTTTATAAACATAACTCAGATGAGACTATAAAAGGGAAAAAACATTTTAAGATTAAACATAAAATATTTACATGTGAAACACTGTTAGTACACTAAAGCAAGGTTGGGTGAAAAGAAAGGGTGATAAATGGCTACCTAAAGCGAGAGTCAATTCATACGTGCCTTCACTAAACTTGATGGTTGATTGATTCAACAAAACAACCTGAAAGAGAATAACAAAGAACCATGAGTAAAAACAGACGAGATGGGTAATATAAACATAAACTAGCACTATATTTGAAATGTAATTTAAGTGATAAAACGTTCAGAAAATGATAAAAATATGAGGGAGACACTATAAAAAATGATTAAAAATATATGTAAATTTATGATAAAAAGACAATCAAAAATATTTTGACTTACATAAAACAGCTAAGCAAGAAGCCAATCGAGGTATATGGAAGAATCTTTCTAGTTATAAACTAAATTCGTTTCCTCCAGTTCAGTTTTAAACTTTAGCCATCCGTTGATCATCTAACCTCCATGCTTTTAAAACCGAAAATATAATGCTTTAAAACTGAAAATATAATTTTATATCCAAGATCCATAGTTTATGAAAATGGAATTCTTGCTTACATGTGATCTTGACAATCATAATCATGTTTACAGAGAAAAGAAAGAAAAAAAGTACATTATTCTAAAAATGGCGGTATTCTCGGAGATTTGAATCTAAGATATATTTCTACATGCAAATGTCTCACTACTTTTAAAAGAGATTCTTATCAATATTCAATGAACGTTTGTGAATATTTCAAAGAAGAATGGCACATGCATACCCATATTTGCTTTTGAAGTCGACGTCTAAAAAATGTTTTAGCGCTTTGTATTGATCCAACATTCCGAACATATACTCACAATTTCGAATTGAACATCCCCAAAATTTCTTTTGATTTTAAATTATGCAGCTAAAAAATCTGCGAAAATGTGGAATAAGGTGTACTTGATCTTTACCATATGTATATATGTATGTATGTGTATGTGTGTGTGTTTATATATATATATATATATATATATATATATATATATATATATATATATATATATATATATATATATAGGTATGCATGTATGTGTGTATATGTAAATATCATTGCTGTATACATGTTTTGCTATAGTAACCAAACTTTTGGATGTCATTTACAAGTCCTTATTGAGCCATGATATAAATAGTGGAGGACCTCCTGATGTTTCTGGCTCATCTTCTTCCAAGAGATTCATAAGACTCTTTGGTTGTCTGGTCTATTGTCTTTTAAGCCCCTCTTGAATTTTGTCCTTAATCGCAGTTTCTTGTTTAAAAGATATAGTTAGTTTCATGTAAAAAAATTATGCAATGTTGTACTGAATACACATATTTTTGTTAAACGAAAAAAGAAAAACCTTATTTTATCCAACAATGACCAGATTTCATGGATGAACATCTGGGTATGAGAAATGTTACAATACCCAAAAAATTTTTTGTCAAAAAGTAAGAAATATGGTAAATACGGAATTCAGAGGTAGCAAGCATTGAATTCAAGAGGGTATTTGTGTAATTCAAGGGGTGGACCTCCTATTTTCTTTTCTTTACCGTAGATTTTGACAAAATGAAAATCGGGCAAAGTAGCATTTCCGTCTGGGTACAGTCACATTCATATACATATCAACTTAGAATGAAAATCTACTTTTTAAACATGTTTCTGGGTCCTAACTTATGATGCATTCGTATAAATAGTTGCCTCAAGTGTTTGCCAAAACTAAAAGAAACTGTCTTTGACCGAGAGAAAAGGTGAAGAAAAGCATTAATTTCCTTGTTGAAAATATGTTGATATTTACGATTAGGAAGAAAATAAGCACCATGATATGACAGCCTTCTTCTAACTTCTCTAGAAAACCAGCAACCCAGCGATAAGATCTGCATTATCGACCTACTCTCCATGATTCATACCACTTAACTTTGCGACTGTATGTAACTGCATGATACAAGAATAGAAATATGAGCTTTTTTATGTCACAGATTTAATAATTTATAGCTTTAGCATAGTTATTGGTTGTAGAAGCTAAGACTTTTTCAAGTATATTATTTTCATCAAGTAGCTCTTATATGCATCATTAACAACTAATTTCCAACATCACCACCGCATGGAGGCTCGCAACCTTTTTAAGAATGCGATTATCACAAGCGACAATCGAATCCTAAAAACAGTTCAATTTAAAGCCTAACATGAAATAAGCAACGAACCTTCTTGCCAATAGTTTCTTGATGCTCTTTTAGGATGTGTGTTTGCGGGTATCACAGGCCGTTCTCCCCACCTCACTCCAATCAGGCCCGGCCCAATCATAAGACAAGCAAGCCTATTGGCTTAAGCAACCCCCTCTTCAAAGCAACCCCCGCCTCAAATTAAAAACAGCGACCGAGAAAAAAAATACTAAATGCCGGAGCCGGAAAGAAGCGTCGCTCGACAAGAAAGAGGAACAAAGACGAAACGCGCTTAGCAAGGAAGAAGAAAGAATCTGCAACAACATAGCAACACAACACTGAAAGGTAATTTATCAATTTGGGGCAAATTATTGAATCACAGAATCAGTGTTTAGCTCGTTTAATCTAACAGCGTATGGTTTGAATTGGAATGTACTGCAAATTTCATGGCTGTCTGCCTTTCCTTTAATTTTTGACTGCAGTGGAAAGTGGTTGAATTGGGGCAAACAAAATTGATAGAAACGCCCTTTGGTTTAAATTGACAAGAGCCTTCTGTATGCAAGTTTGTCTTTCTGAAATTGATAGAATCATTGAAACACCCTTTGTTTGATTTCATTGTCCTCCTGAAATTGACAGATATTTTTTGGTTCAGTTTTTAGATTTTGAAATATGCAAGTTTGTACTTGTAACATTTTTTGTTAACATTTTAGTCTCAGTAGGTTTTTTTTTTTCCAACTGCATTACTCCCTAAAAAAAAAAAAGAAATTCTTCAACACTAAATAATTAGAATTGTCTGTCTTTCTAATTTTTAATTTTTTTTTGCTGTCAGGGCAATTTTTTTCCCTTTTGTCTTAAGCAACCCATGCTCTAGGACCGGGCCTGACTCCAATTGCAGCTTTCAAGGTTGTATTCCATTAGCAAATTGGCCGAGCTGAAAAATATGAAGTATAATATATGTTCGATAAGTATAGATAATAATTATAGTAGAATAATCATGACAAGTGTTGAATTTACAAATTTACACAAGCAGTATAGTTAATGCACTGTGCATGATGCAGTTTCTATCTTTTTTTAAAGACTGAAATAGGATTTTTAAATGTATACAAAAATTGAAGTATGAATATACTGAAACTATTCTTGGATTCAACCAACTTTCATATTCATCATCAAGAACTGGAGGTCTGTCAAAGTGGGAGAGAGAAACATGAGGCTCGATTGCTGGAAACAAGCATACAAGCATGAAAAATTAATTCTATTCATGTTCATGAAAAATCAATTTCAGGAAACATGCACATAACTTCTACATATAAGTGTTATAATTCATTGGCTTCTGTTATATATTGTGACTAGACTATTAAAATTTCTTATTTTTATCGAAAAGAAAATCATATTAAGCATTAATTTTACTTACCTTTTATCGAAAAGACATCGCATCCAACCGTTCTTCCTCCGTTAATCTAGATGATAGACCTTTAGATTTTCCAATATGTGCAAGACTTTCGAAAGTGAACATAGGATTGAAAGCAAGATCCTCTAATTTTCTAGTTCTTGATAATGCAACAAACGTTAAACCAAGGCTTTCTTTGTCACCTATGTCAATGATAGTTTGATCAAGTGTTAGTCCTTGACTTTATGTATCATTATCGCCCAACACAAACCTAAGGTAATTGAGTTCGCGTGCATGTTGTACCAGAAGAAGTTTTCTAATTCACAGTTTGAGGAGTAATTGGAATGATGTTTGTTCCATGTCGAAACTCAATACCATGATATTTATCAAAATTGACCATCACTGCAAGTGGTAGATCATTGGGAGGGCTTGTTGATCGAGAATATACGATATCCACAACAGTACCCATAGCACCATTAACCAACACATTTTGAACTGAATGATTAGATCGCAGTATCACTCGAACACCTACAGAGAGATAAATACATTTTTCTAAACCCTTTGCATCATCAGCAGAAGCAGTAGATGTTGTTTCACAATTGTTTAAAGAAGGAATGCGAGCAATGGGTTTTCCAAGTTGAATCAAATGATTTTTGTTATGTTCATTAGCTGTCATTCTTGTTGGAAAAGGATAAAGAGCATTTCTAAAATTTTCCTTCACATCTTTAGATAATGTAAGCCAATCTCTAGTTTTAAACAGTTTCCAATAGTCTATAGTAGAAGCACCTCTGCTCAATCTTTCTAAAGCCTCTTGAAAAGGTGCTTGATCATCTCCAGCTTGACGAAATATATAAGATTAAACACTTACTGAAACTCATATAAGCAAGCTTGCCACGTTGTTGCATTAGATTCCCGCCTTTCATGTATAACGGACTATCACACATATGAGGTAGTTGTCTCATATCACCGACTAACACAATTGATACATCGCCGAATATGTCATTAATTGAAAAAATATCACGACATCGTAGATCAGTATTTGCAATCATTGTTCTACCGAGCATGCTATATTCATCAATTATAATCAACTTGGTATGTTCAAAATCATCTTGCATTCGACGATTTTGCTCCCCTGAAATTTCTTTATAGGAAGACTTCCTTTCTGCAGAGATTGAAAGTTCATGATGTATAGTACTACCACCAATGTTGAATGCAGCAACTCCAGTCGGAGCCATTATACGAACTGCTTTACTATTTCTAAAATGAGTAACAATCGTATGAACAATAGCATTTATAAGAGTTGATTTCCCTATACCAGCTCCACCGCATATAATCATTCGAATTGATTTTCTAGCTATTATGGATTTATATATCATATCATGTGCAGTTCATTGATTTTCAGACAACCTTTCTAAAGGAACGGGAATTGAACCATTTATGCGGTCATTTGTAGAATCAAGAATGGAACGTAAATTGGTATGGATAAAATTACGTTCGGTTTCTGTATTAGGATATCGCTGAAGTGATTCAGTCCAATTATATGAGGTATCGAAATCTCGTAAACCTATTTCCACCTCCTCTTCTGGAACAAATAAAGGTCCCATTGCCGCCGCCATCATCCATTCCTCTTTTTGATTTTCTTCAATGTCATTTACATCGTTATTGATTTCAAATTCATCTTCTATGGCATTTAGAAGTGACTG
The DNA here is from genome assembly GCA_030737875.1 of Allium sativum. Taxonomy (NCBI): domain Eukaryota; kingdom Viridiplantae; phylum Streptophyta; class Magnoliopsida; order Asparagales; family Amaryllidaceae; genus Allium; species Allium sativum. The sequence goes on along the minus strand of CM060918.1, from coordinate 249,695,186 downwards.
AGGTTGAATCAAACCCAGATCAATATATCTATCAGACCAAGTATCAAAGTTTCCTTTTGCTTCATTTAGATTTCGATAATGATGGTGTAGCAACACCTATATTAATAAGTTTGATTAGTTGTATGAAATCCACAGGTTATAACAATTATTATAGAAAAATGTACTATTTCAACAATCAAGGTATTAAAGGCTATATAGTTAAAGTAATTTTGAAAAGGAAACATTGTTGTATTTACAAAAACAATCTTATGAAATTTTAATGCAATCAACAGTAGTAAGAAAATAAAATTAAAGTTGTATTACTTGTTGTTCGCAAAAACTCCCAATTTTCACTAAATGGTGGAATATTGCTCTTTAGATCTGATATTATTCGTACCACTGCCTCTGTTCGTAATTTATGCCAACCTTTATTATAAAAATGGAATTTTTTTGCCATATCAAACAGTGAGAGATTTTCATGCTCGGGTGGTCGATCCATATATCTTATAGTAAAATTTGGATCAGATTCTACCATATCTTCGTCCGTTGTAGTATTTCGACGTTTGATCACCGTTGACAACATGCTTTTCTCGATTACAATAAGCTGCACTATTGTTCTGGATGAACGTGCTAAAGGATATGACATTAGAAGATGACACACTTCCTGTGCAGAAATGTCTCGTTCAGATACAGTCTTAAGAAGAAGTTTCCTTATTACGGAGGTAGATGTTTTGCATAGTTTATGAACGTTTTCTACTATTGATCTGAATGTATCTATAAACATCTTTGAAACCGGTTCAGATTTAGCTGTGAAACACCCCACCTCCGTTAAGGTTACTCACAGAGGGAATGCCTTAACTTCGGTGGAGCATTGTGGGTAAATGATGCAGATAAATTACAAGACAAACAAATAAAGCAGCGGAAAATAAAGTCATTTTATAAACAACTTAATTCAGTCAAGCTTTTACAACAATTTCCTCAATCATACTTAAATATAATACATAGAACTTCTGTCTTGATATAAAAACTTCCAAGAATAAAAGAAGCATAAAAACAATGATATTCCCCGATAAAGCATGAACCAGCCATAGCAGTGGAAGAGAGAGAGAGAGTCCAAAGCGATACACCAACTAATCTTCAAACTTGAAAAGAGAAAAGGTCCAAGTTAGGCTGAGCTATTCCCTCCCTGACTACCTTGGGGGGGGGGGGGGGGGACGGAAGAAAAGAGGCGAAAAACAAACTAGGTCAGACATAAGTCTGGTAAGTCCAGTGATTTTTCAACATGCAAACAAGATAAAGGATCATGACATGAATAAACCGAAAATAGGACAATACCATAAAAACAAGGTAACTAAAGACAAGTAAGTGCAAGGTGAACTGAATGCGCTTCTACTTTTTCTCTGCTTCGCTACTACTATGTTAATCTGATTTCTATATTTATCTCTGCACCACTTAACTAGTATCCCAACTTGTAATCTGTATAAAATGATAATCGTGATCCCAACCCCCGTAATTGTGGTAGCCTTCAGGTGTACATCTATCGTGAGGATTCCACCTCAATCAGCCTGATTGCCATGAACGTGTTAGATGTACCCTTACTACCCTATCGATTGGCTCCCTACTTGTATTCATGTTCCATGTGTCTGTGTCAATTAGCCCTATCTTGCGTATAGATACCCTATGATGGTCCCACCATAAGGTGTATCAATCCTTATGATAGCGACCCGACACGATTCAAGATGCACAGTGTATAACTACTGGTACCCAGTGCCTGTTTTTCCCACTCCGGAGTACGTGCACGTCCGTAAACCGTCGGAATCTACACTAACGTACCCCCTCCCGCTACTTTGACCTCTTATAATCAGCAAAGTAATCGTGCCCCACCCTGCCTAGTTCAGGGTACCGTGATAAATACGTGTGGGTTACTGCTGAAATGGGTCCCTGTTACTAGGGTTTCCTATTGGTTAAGTTTGTGGGCCTATATTTACTAATATGACCCACCAACCCGATATGTACTTAACCCTCCCATCGATTTAAGCATTTTTAATAAACGGTTAAGTTTTGTGGGCCTATATGTACTAATATTACCCACCTACACGAGATGTACTTAACCCTCCCATCGATTCAAGCATGTTTATTTAATAGTTAAATTTTGTGGGCCTATATTTACTAATATTACCCACCAACCCGATATGTACTTAACCCTTCCACTGACTCAAGTATGTTTATTTAATGGTTAAGTTTTGTGGGCCTATATTTACTAATATTACCCACCAACCCGATATGTACTTGAACCTTCCATTGATTCAAGCATGTTTGTTTAATGGTTAAGTTTTGTGGGCCCTATATTTACTAATATTACCCACCAACCTGATATGTACTTAACCCTTCCACTGATTACGCCATATTAGTTAAGTGTTGTCCGCTCATGTTAACTTAACCCACTCATTCATCATGTCATGTTGGTTAAACATTTCTTATTAACTTGACCCTCCTTACTTATCATGTTGGATAGGTTAAGTGTTTCCTATTAACTTAACCCCGTTCGTTCATCAAGTTATATTGGTCAAGTGTTTCTTGTTAACTTAACCCCACGAATTCATCTTGTTGTATTGGTTAAGTGCAATCAATCAATTCAAATTAACTTTACCCGCCTACTTGTCATGTTACTTTGGTTAAATGTTGCCTTCTTGTGTTAACTTAACTCTACTACAAATCAAGTTATATTGGTTAAGTGTTGCCCTCTTATTTTAACTTAACCTTTCCATAAATCAAGTTATATTGGTTAAGTGTTTCTAAATTTACTTAACCTCACTCACTTGTCTAACTAATATGTTATAACGGTTAAGTGTTCTAAATTTACTTAATCTCACCCACTTGTCTAATTAACATGTTATAACGGTTAAGTGTTCTAAATTTACTTAACCTTACCCACTTGTTTAATTAACATGTTATAACGGTTAAGTGTTCTAAATTTACTTAACCTCACCCATCAGTTTAGTTAACATGTTGAATTGGTTAAGTGTTTCCTCAATTGACTTAATCCTACCAATCTTGACTTAGCTTTATTAAAGCACCAACCACTCACATTAGACAGGTAATTTTGTGGTCACTGGATGTGCCGGTCGGTTCTGGGCAGTTTTACACTACAACTCCATCTAGCCTCGAGTCCTTTTTGGGCTCAATGCACTAACCACCCACATTAGACAAGTATTGTTGTGGTCACTGGATGTGCCGGTCGGTTCCGGGCAGTTTTACACCACAACTCAGTCAAACCTCGGGTTAGGCATATTCGTCTTTTCTAAATTTACATATTTCTTATTTTTACAAATTCCATATGTAAATTATTCCCAATTTAATTATGTCATAATTATTCTTTTAATTATGATCACAATTAATGGTATATTAAATATACCATTTCATGAACCAATCTATGCCATGTAATTTTTCATGTTTATCCTACATAATTACATGTAAATTATAAATCAATTATCGTCATGGCCCACTTTCCTTCTAAATCACGTTTAAAATTTTAGGTATATAGAATATACCATTTTCATGCCACTTATCATGCTTATGTGTCAAACATGCCAATTGCATGTAATTTCATGTTTTCCCCAATGTTACCCCCCGTTGTACGTTCGCAAAAAGTACATAGAACGTTAGGCTCGATATTTTAGCCTAACTTATAAAACAAAAAGGAGAAAAGAGGAACTTTGCAACATTCCAACATCATACAAAAGTATGGTACTAACTGCACATATGTCACATGGATTTGGCATAAAAAAATATACTTTTAACTATGAACTTGCAAATTTGATCTATGCAACATGAACCCTAAGCATATGAATTTTCATAAAACTATACAAATTAAACTTGGCATGTAGTGGTGAACTTGCAAATTAGATCTATCATAAAGGCATATGGATCTAACATATAAAGTTGTAGATCTAAACATATAAGGTCGTATATCTAAACATGTATGCATAATGGCTCCAAAAAATTTGGCATAAACGACATGACTTAGCCTAAAACTTGTATGTATCATAATATCACCAAACATACATATGATAATTTCATTCCCAAATTCCTATACAACATCATAGGTTTACTCACCAATTTCCACATAACATGATAGGTTCGATAGACCATAATAGTTCATAGGCATATATGATAGAATATACATGAATAAACACGAATCAGCATCACATACAACTTGATACAATTCTATTTTACAATTCATTACAAATCATGTCTTTAATTTATTCACATCTGAAAGACAACTACACTTACAATCAAAAGGAAAAACTTGATTTCAAGGATCTGTATTCTGAAACTGAATTGCTCGCCTTTGATGTAGATCGTTGAATTCTCTTAGTTGAATTAGATTAGTTTTGATTTGATTTTGATGTAACTTCTATCTTGCCTTTGAGTTGAAAGAGACGACGGCAATTCAAGGTTCACCATTGACGGCATGATGGCTCTAGGAATATTTTTGTGTGGCTTAGGGTTTAGATTTAGATTGCTTATATAGAAGTTTGATTTAATAGGAACCATCAGATTAACCTAGAGCAAATCAAAGCCATTCAGACAAGATAGAATAGCCACATCAGCCCTAATGACTCAGCAAGGAGTCCATCAGAACCAATCAGATGCCACATCTGCCTTAGAGCGAATCGGCCCACGGGTTGACAACCAAACACCCTGAATCAACCCCTAGTCGACTTAGCGAGGCTCAGGTCGACCTAAAAAATGGGCCGGTTTGGTTATTCCCCCTCTCGATTCGCCGTTTTAAACTTTTTTTGCATATTTATTTATTTAATTTTTATATATATCTATATATTTATTTTTCTCATATGCATACAAACTTCAAGGCTTAATAACTTCTTCATAAGGTATCCGTTTTATGCAAACCAAATGTCTATCTTGACCAAAATTTTGAGATGAACGTAATAGCACAACCCATTTCACTTAATTCTTCTTCTAAAAATTAAGTGTTCTTGAATTTGTTAATTTTAATATTCTCAAAAAACTGGAGGTGTTACATTCTCCCCTCCTTTAAGGATTTCGTCCCCGAAATCTTCAAGTTAAGAAGAATGCATCTTAACATCCAGTCATCCATCTACTCATCCATCATCCGCAAGCATCCATTGTCCTTAAAAGAATTCTGATGCCATATGAACATATGCAGAGTGTATGTATATGTCTCTTATCTAGTGCAAAATCACGCGGTCTACTGATCCAGTTAACCCCCTTAATGTGAATCATGAGAGTGTCTTGCGTCCAATACGTATACAAATATCTCTAATCATGTAAATACTATATGTGTGCATATTCACTCATCCATATGCAACATCCATATGATAACACATCAAATTTCAATCCATATACAAATACATTCATATGCATATGCAATACGATAGTGACTGAGCCGATCTAGTGCCTAATGTGTGTATATGCATCCATGAGCAACCACTAGCAAACACTTGCAACTACTTGCAACCATCAATCATAACATGTCTCAAACACATGTTTTCATCCATTGGCTTCTACCTAAGGATCGAGGATAGGACCGAGAGGATATACTTAAAAGATAAAGACTAGCATGCAAATAAATATTATAGAAAAAGGAAGAATCAAGGATATACCCTCAAAAAGGGTATGATGCGCATATATAGTCTTCAGTCTTCTAAGTCGCAACTTCTTTGAGCTTCACTCCATTGTACCTTAACTAATTTAACTTCACTATTGTGAAGCTTCTTGACCTCCATTTCCAAAACCCACTAGTAAAGATAGGATCTCGATCATTTACTATGCTAGAGGGTATCCAATGTTGTCGAACTATCTTTCCAAGATAAACAAAAGTTAACCATGATACCAAGTGTATATACTAAGATGATTAAAGGTCTCTCTTCTACTTAGCTTATCCCTCATGTCACCAATCTGAGGGTCGATATCTGTCACGCAAACCATCCTAGTCGAACTTGGCATCCCTCAAGTACAAGCCCCAAAGGCCTAAACCAATATCAGACAAGCACCCAAGGAATACCTCTTCCGAATTTGGAAGATTTATGTGAGATGATAATAGCAAAACAACCAAACAATTGAGCACTTAACCGACTCTGGCTATCCTCGCCAATCCTGACCCAAAACTATCGTTAATCGCATAACTGGCTTTGCATTGTCAAATAGATATATGCGGAAGTCTATCTCGAGTTTTTAGGGGGAAAACTCCTAACTTTAATTTAAAAAAACATCTGCGTACTCATGGACTACTCTAACGGATCGAAAATCGTCGATAAATACATAAAGTGATTCTAGGAAGCTAAGACAAACTGATCCCTTAGGATCGCACGAAATTTCGAGGGTATTCCCAAGGTAGGTCAAAAGTCTAACTATCTTTCTTTCGCAATTACTAGCTAATCAATCCTTGCCTAGAATCAACCCATAGCCTATGAAACCAAAAATATAAGTATCTCAAATCTTTACAGACCAAAGATAAATGAGCCGAACCACAAATTGGACTTGAGACAATAATGGGATCCTCTACTATACAAGCTCTAGGGTGCAGAGACTCAACTATGGAAGCATATATAAACGAATGCGAAGCGCAAAAATCAAAAAGAGTAATACCAGGATGATCAAGAAAAAAAACTAAACTTTTCAACAGAAACCTTACTACCTCGGTCTCAGGTATGCTGGTGGTGAGAGCATGCACTTGCCTTCCGGAAAATCATGCCTTTTGTTCTTGCCCTTGCCCTTAATTATACGACCCGTTATATCAAAATAAAGATACTTCCTCTTGTTTTAGGTTTTACTATTCTTTCCTCCCCTCCTTTGTGAACCAAGTCCATATCTATGAGTTCTTCATCCTTGTGTTGTGCTCTTTAGCCAAACTCCCTCATTCTCATCTTTGCCATCCTTGTGTAACCTGTTGACAGGTCTCTCGAAAGCTGCCTCCATCGCACGGAGAATTCTAAAAGCTCGAAAGAAAATTAGCTGCAAGTGAAAGTACTACGGCTATAGATGGAAGTTGGGCACTTGTTTGCCCATTGACAAGTGTCGTAGTCTCGTCAAACCTACAAAACCATGCCGCGATGTGGTTACCTCCCAGAAAGCCACGAGCCCCGAAGACTCAGGAAACAAGGATTCAAACAGATGATCAAAAGATAGTGCATATGGCTTTGGGGAATACGCCTTTAAAACAAAACTTTTCTTTTAAAAATGCTTCTTTTAAAACCATCTTGAAAATAATTTTTTAAATCTTTAATCTGATCCGGTAACCTTCAGCTCTGATACCAAGTGAAACACCCCACCTCCGTTAAGGTCACTCACAGAGGAAATGCCTTAACTTCGATGGAGCATTATAGGTAAAAGATGCAGATAAATTACAAGACAGACAAATAAAGCAGCGGAAAATAAAGCCATTTTATAAACAACTTAATTCAGTCAAGCTTTTACAACAATTTCCTCAATCATACTTAAATGTAATACATAGAACTTCTGTCTTGATATAAAAACTTCAAGAATAAAAGAAGCATAAAAACAATGATATTCCCCGATAAAGCATGAACCAGCCATAGCAGTGGAAGAGAGAGAGTCCAAAGCGATACACCAACTAATCTTCAAACTTGGAAAGAGAAGATGTCTAAGTTAGGCTGAGCTATTCCCTCCCTGACTACCGGGGGAGGGGAGGGGGAGGGAACGGAAGAAAAGAGGCAAAAAACAAACTAGGTCAGACATACGTCTGGTAAGTCCAGTGATCTTTCAGCATGCAAACAAGATAAAGGATCATGACATGAATAAACCGAAAATAAGACAATACCATAAAAACAAGGTAACTAAAGATAGGGTAAGTGCAAGGTGAACTGAATACGCTTCTACTTTTTCTCTACTTCGCTACTACTCTGTTAATCTGATTTCTATATTTGTCTCTACACCACCTAACTAGTGTCCCAACTAGTAATCTGTATAAAATGATAATCGTGATCCCAACCCCCGTAATTGTGGTAGCCTTCAGGTGTACATATATCGTAAGGATTCCACCTCAATCAGCCTAATTGCCATGAACATGTTAGATGTACCCTTACTACCCTATCGATCGGCTCCCTACTTGTATTCATGTTCCATGTGTCTGTGTCAATCGGCCCTCTCTTGCATGTAGAACCCTGTGCTGGTCCCACCATAAGGTGTATCAATCCTTATGATAGCGACCCGCCACGATTCAAGATGCACAGTGTATAACAACTGCTACGCAGTGCCTGCTTTGTAACACTTCGGAGTACATGCACGCCCGTAAACCATCGGAACCTACACTGACGTACCACCTGCCGCTGCTTTGACCACATATAATCAGCCCAGTAATCGTGCCCCACCTTGCCTAGTTCAGGGTACCGTGATACATCCATGTGGGTTACTGTTGAAATGGGTCCCCGTTACTAGGGTTTCCTACTGGTTAAGTTTGTAGGACTATATTTATTAATATTACCCACCAACTCGATATGTACTTAACCCTCCCATTGATTCAAACATTTTTAATAAACGGTTAAGTTTTGTGGGCCTATATGTACTAATATTACCCACCTACACTAGATGTACTTAACCCCCCCCCCCCCCATCGATTCAAGCATGTTTATTTAATAGTTAAGTTTTGTGGGCCTATACTTACTAATATTACCCACCAACCTGATATGTACTTAACCCTTCCACTGATTCAAGCATGTTTATTAAATGGTTAAGTTTTGTGGGCCTATATTTACTAATATTACTCACCAACCCAATATGTACTTAGCCCTTCCACTGATTCAAGCATGATTATTTAATGGTTATGTTTTGTGGGCCTATATTTACTAATATTACCCACCAACCCGATATGTACTTAACCCTTCCACTGATTACGCCATATTAGCTAAGTGTTGTCCGCTCATGTTAACTTAACCCACTCATTCATCATGTCATGTTGATTAAGTATTTCTTATTAACTTGACCCTCCTTACTTATCATGTTGGATCGGTTAAGTGTTTACTATTAACTTAACCTCGTTCGTTCATCAAGTTATATTGGTCAAGTGTTTCTTGTTAACTTAACTCCACGTATTCATCTTGTTGTATTGGTTAAGTGCAATCAATCAATTCAAGTTAACTTAACCCACCTTCGTGTCATGTTACTTTTGTTAAGTGTTGCCTTCTTATATTAACTTAACCCTACTACAAATCAAGTTATATTGGTTAAGTGTTGCCCACTTATTTTAATTTAACCTTTCCATAAATCAAGTTATATTGGTTAAGTGTTTCTAAATTTACTTAACCTCACTCACTTGTCTAACTAACATGTTATAACGGTTAAGTGTTCTATATTTACTTAACCTCACCCACTTGTCTAATTAACATGTTATAACGGTTAAGTGTTCTAAATTTACTTAACCTCACCCACTTGTCTAATTAACAAGTTATAACGTTTAAGTGTTCTAAATTTACTTAACCTCACCCATCAGTTAAGTTAACATGTTGAATTGGTTAAGTGTTTCCTTAATTGACTTAGCCCTACCAATCGTGACTTAGCTTTAATAAAGCACCAACCACTCAGATTAGACAGGTATTGTTGTGGTCACTGGATGTGCCGGTCAGTTCCGGGAAGCTTTACACCACAACTCAGTCTAACCTCGGGTCCTTTTTGGGCTCAATGCACTAACCACCCACATTAGACAGGTATTATTTTGGTCACTGGATGTGCTGGTCGGTTCCGGGCAATTTTACACCACAACTCAGTCTAACCTCGGGTTAGGCATATTCGTCTTTTCTAAATTTAGATATTTCTTATTTATGACAAATTCCATATGTAAATTATTCCCAATTTAATTATGACATAATTATCCTTTTAATTATGCTCACAATTAATGGTATACTAAATATACCATTTCATGAACCAATCTATGTCATGTAATTTTTCATGTTTATCCTACATATTTACATGTAAATTATAAATCAATTATTGTCATGTCCCACTTTCCTTCTAAATAATGTTCAAAATTTTAGGTATATAGATTATACCACTTTCATGCCACTTATCATGCTTGTGTCAAACATGCCAATTATATGTAATTTCATGTTTTCCCCAACGTTTCCCCCGTTGTACGTTCGCAAAAATTACATAGAATGTTAGGCTCGATATTTTAGCCTAACTTATAAAACAAAAAGGGGAAAAGAGGAACTTTGCAACATTCCAACATCATACAAAAGTATGGATCTAACTACACATATGTCACATAGATTTGGCATAGAACAATATACTTTTAACTATGAACTTGCAAATTTGATCTATGCAACATGAACCACAAGCATATGAATTTACGTAAAACTATACAAGTTAAACTTGGCATGTAGTGGTGAACGTGCAAATTATATCTATCATAAAGGCATATGGATCTAACATATAAAGTTGTGGATCTAAACATATAAGGTCATAGATCTAAACATGTATGCATAATGGCTCTAAACAATTAGGCATAAACGACATGACTTAGCCTAAAACTTGTATGTATCATAATATCACCAAACTTACATATGATAATTTCATTCCCAAATTCCTATACAACATCATAGGTTTACTCACCAATTTCCACATAACATGATAGGCTCGATAGACGAAAAATAGTTCATAGGCATATATGATAGAATAGGCATGAATAAACATGAATCAGCATCACATACAACTTGATACAATTCTATTTTACAATTCATTACAAATCATGTCTTTAATTTGTTCACATCTGAAAGATAGCTACACTTACAATCAAAAGGAAAAACTTGATTTCAGGGATCTGTATTCTGAAACTGAATTGCTCGCCTGTGATTTAGATCGTTGAATTCTCTTAGTTGAATTAAATTAGTTTTGATTTGATTTTGATGTAGCTTCTTTCTTTCCTTTGAGTTAAAAGAGATGACGACAATTCTAGGTTCACCATTGACGGCATGACGGCTCTAGGAATATTTTTGTGTGGCTTAGGGTTTAGATTTAGGTTGCTTATATAGAAGTTTGATTTAATAGGAACCGTCAGATTAACCTAGAACAAATCAAAGCCATTCAGACAAGATAGAATAGCCACATCAGCCCTAATGACTCAGCGAGGAGTCCATCCGAACCAATCAGATACCACATCTGCCTTAGAGCGAATCGGCCCTCGGGTTGACAGCCAAACACTCTGAATCAACCCCTAGTCGACCCAGCAGGGCTCGGGTCGACCTCAAAATGGGCCGGTTCGATTATTCCCCCTCCCGATTCACTGTTTTGAACTTTTTTTTGCATATTTATCTATTTAATTTATATATATATATATATATATATATTTCTCATATGCATACAAACTTCAAGGCTTAATAACTTCTTCATAAGGTATCTGTTTTATGTAAACCAAATGCCTATCTTGACCAAAATTTTGAGACGAACGTAATAGCGCAACCCATTTCACTTAATTCTTCTTCTAAAAATTAAGTATTCTTGAATTTGTTAATTTTAATATTCTCAGAAAATTCGGGGTGTTACGTTCTCCCCTCCTTAAAGGACTTCATCCCCGAAATCTTCAAGTTAAGAAGAATGCATCTTAACATCCAATCATCCATCTACTCATCCATCATCCACAAGCATCCATTGTCCTTAAAAGACTTCTAATGCCATATGAACATATGCAGAGTGTGTGTATATGTCTCTTATCTAGTGCAAAATCAGGCGGTCTACTGATCCAGTGGACCTCCTTAATGCGAATCATGAGAGTGTCATGCGTCCAATATGTATGCAAATATCTCTATTCATGTAAATACTATATTTGTGCATATTCACTCATTATGCAACGTCCATATGACAACACAACAAGTTTCAATGCATGTACAAATACATTCATATTCATATGCAATATGAAAGTGACTGAGCCGATCTAGTGCATAATGTGTGCATGTGCATCCACGAGCAACCATTAGCAAACACTTGCAACCACTTGCAAACATCAATCGTAACATGTCTCAAACACATGTTTTCATCCATTGGCTTCTACCTAAGGATCGAGGATAGGACCGAGAGGATATACTTAAAAGATAAAGACTAGCATACAAATAAATATTACAGAAAAAGGAGGAATCAAGGATATACCCTCAAAAAGGGTATGATGCGCGTATCTAGTCTTCAGTCTTCTAAGTCGCATCTTCTTTGAGCTTTACTCCACCATACCTTAACTAATTTAACTTCACGATTGTGAAGCTTCTTGACCTCCATTTCTAAAACCGACTAGTAAAGATAGGACCTCGATCATTTACTATGCTAGAGGGTATCCAATGTTGTCAAACTTCCAAGATAAATAGAAGTTAACCATGATACCAAGTGTATATACTAAGATGATTAAAGGTCTCTCTTCTACTTAGCTTACCCCTCATGTCACAAATCTGAGGGTCGATATCTCTCACACAAACCATCCTACTCGAACTTGGCATCCCTCAAGTACAAGCCCCAAAGGCCTAAACCAATATCAGACAAGCACCCAAGGAATACTTCCTCCGAATTTGGACGATTTATGTGAGATGATACTAGTAAAACAACCAAACAATTGAGCACTTAACCGACTCTGGCTATCCTCGCCAATCCTGCTCCAAAACTATCGTTGATCGCATAACTGGCTTTGCATTGTCCACTAGATATATGCGGAAGTCTATCTCGATTTCTTAGGGGGAAAACTCCTAACCTTAATAAAAAAAACATCTGCGTACTCATGGACTACTCTAACGGATTGAAAATCGTCGATAAATACATAAAGTGATTCTAGGTGGCTAAGACAAACTGATCCCTTAGAATCGCATGAAATTTCTAGGGTATTCCCGAGGCAAGTCAAAAGTCTAACTATCCTCCTTTCACAATTACTAGCTAACTAATCCCTGCCTAGAATCAATCCATAGCCCATGAAACCAAAAACATAAGTATCTCAAATCCTTACAAACCAAAGATAAATGAGCCGAACCACAAATTGGACTTGAGACAATAATGAGATCCTCTGCTATACAAGCTCTAGGGTGCAGAGACTCAACTATGGAAGCAGATATAAATGAATGCGAAGCGCAAAAATCAAAAAGAATACTAGCAGGATGATCAAGAAGAAAAACTAAACTTTTCAACAAAAACCTTACTACCTCTCTCTCAGGTATGCTGGTGGTGATAGCATGCACTTGCCTTCCGGAAAATCCTGTCTTTTGTTCTTGCCCTTGCCCTTAATGATACGACCCGTTATACCAAAATAAAGATACTTCCTCTTGTTTTAGGTTTTACTATTCTTTCCTCCCTTCCTTTGTGAACCAAGTCCATATCCATGAGTTCTTCATCCTTGTGTTGTGCTCCGTAGCCAAACTCCCTCATTCTCATCTTTCCCATCCTTGTGTAACTTGTTGACAGGTCCATCGAAAGCTGCCTCCATCACATGGAGAATCCTACAAAGCTCGAAAGAAAATTAGCCGAAGGTGAAACTACTACGGCTATAGATGGAAGTTGGGCACTTGTTTGCCCTTTGACAAGTGTCGTAGTCTCGTCGAGCCTACGGAACCATGCCGCGATGAGGTTACCTCCCAAAAAGCCAGGAGCCCCGGAGACTCAGGAAAGAAGGAAACAAGGATTCAAACAGAGAATCAAAAGATAGTGCATACGACTTTGGGGAATACGCCTTTAAAACAGAACTTTTCTTTTGAAAATGATTCTTTTAAAACCGTTTTGAAAATAATTTTTCAAATCTATTATCTGATCCGGTAACCTTCAGCTCTAATACCAAGTGAAACACCCCACCTCCGTTAAGGTCACTCATAGAGGGAATTCCTAAACTTCTGTGGAGCAATATAGGTAAAAGATGCAGATAAATTACAAGACAGACAAATAAAGCAGCGGAAAATAAAGTCATTTTATAAACAACTTAATTCAGTTAAGCTTTTACAACAATTTCCTCAATCATACTTAAATGTAATACATAGAATTTCTGTCTTGATTTAAAAACATCCAAGAATAAAAGAAGCATAAAAACAATGATATTCCCCGATAAAGCATGAACCAGCCATAGCAGTGGAAGAGAGAGAGTCCAAAGCGAAACACCAACTAATCTTCAAACTTGGAAAGAGAAGAGGTCCAAGTTAGGCTGAGCTATTACCTCCCTGACTACCGGGGGAGGGGAGGGGGGAGGGAACGGAAGAAAAGAGGCAAAAAACAAACTAGGTCAGACATATGTCTGGTAAGTCCAGTGATCTTTCAGCATGCAAACAAGATAAAGGATCATGACATGAATAAACTGAAAATAAGACAATTCCATAAAAACGAGGTAACTAAAGACAAGGTAAGTGTAAGGTGAACTGAATGCACTTCTACTTTTTCTCTGCTTCGCTACTACTCTGTTAATCTGATTTCTATATTTATCTCTGCACCACCTAACTAGTGTCCCTAATAGTAATCTGTATAAAATGATAATCGTGATCCCAACCCCCGTAATTGTGGTAGCCTTCAAGTGTACATCTATCGTGAGGATTCCATCTCAATCAGCCTAATTGCCATGAACATGTTAGATGTACCCTTACTATCCTATTGATCAGCTTCCTACTTGAATTCATGTTCCATGTGTCTGTGTCAATCGGCCCTCTCTTGCCTGTAGATACCCTGTGCTGGTCCCACCATAAGGAATATCAATCCTTATGATAGCGACCCGACACGATTCAAGATGCACAGTGTATAACTACTGGTACCCAGTGCCTGCTTTTTCCCACTCTGGAGTACGAGCACGCCCGTAAACCGTCGAAACCTACACTGATGTACCCCCTGTCACTGCTTCGACTGCTTATAATCAGCCAGTAATCATGCCCCACCCTGCCTAGTTCAGGGTACCGTGATACATCCATGTGGGTTACTGCTGAAATTGGTCCCCGTTACTAGGGTTCCCTATTTGTTAAGTTTGTGGGCCTATATTTACTAATATTACCTGCCAACCCGATATGTACTTAACCCTCCCATCGATTCAAGCATTTTTAATAAACGTTTAAGTTTTGTGGGCCTATTGTACTAATATTACACACCTACACGAGATGTACTTAACCTCCTATCGATTCAAGCATGTTTATTTAATAGTTAAGTTTTGTGGGCCTATATTTACTAATATTACCCCCAACCCGATATGTATTTAACCCTTCCACTGATTCAAGCATGTTTATTTAATGGTTAAGTTTTGTGGGCCTATATTTACTAATATTACCCACCAACCCGATATGTACTTAACCCTTCCACTGATTCAAGCATGTTTATTTAATGGTTAAGTTTTGTGGGCCTATATTTACTAATATTACCCACCAACCCGATATGTACTTAACCCTTCCACTGATTACGCCATATTAGTTAAGTGTTGTCTGCTCATGTTAACTTAACCCACTCATTCATCATGTCATGTTGGTTAAACATTTGTTATTAACTTGACCCTCCTTACTTATCATGTTGGATCAGTTAAGTGTTTCCTATTAACTTAACCCCGTTCGTTCATCAAGTTATATTGATCAAGTGTTTCTTGTTAACTTAACCCCACGTATTCATCTTGTTGTATTGGTTAAGTGCAATCAATCAATTCGAGATAACTTAACCCATCTACGTGTCATGTTACTTTGGTTAAGTGTTGCCTTCTTGTGTTAACTTAACCCTACTAGAAATCAAGTTATATTGGTTAAGTGTTGCCTCTTATTTTAACTTAACCTTTCCATAAATCCAGTTATATTGGGTTAAGTGTTTCTAAATTTACTTAACCTCACCCACTTGTCTAACTAACATGTTATAACGGTTAAGTGTTCTAAATTTACTTAACCTCACCCACTAGTCTAACTAACATGTTATAACGTTTAAGTGTTCTAAATTTACTTAACCTCACCCACTTGTCTAATTAACATGTTATAACGATTAAGTGTTCTAAATTTACTTAACCTCACCCATCAGTTTAGTTAACATGTTGAAATAGTTAAGTGTTTCCTTAATTGACTTAATCCTACCAATCTTGACTTAGCTTTATTAAAGCACCAACCACTCACATTAGACAGGTATTATTGTGGTCATTGGATGTGCCGGTCGGTTCCGGGCAGTTTTACACCACAACTCAGTCTAACCTCGGGTCCTTTTTGGGCTCAATGCACTAACCACCCATATTAGACAGGTATTGTTGTGGTCACTGGATGTGCCGGTCGGTTCCGGGCAGTTTTACACCATAACTCAGTCTAACCTCGGGTTAGCCATATTCGTCTTTTCTAAATTTACATATTTCTTATTTATGACAAATTCCATCTGTAAATTATTCCCAATTTAATTATGCCATAATTATCCTTTTAATTATGCTCACAATTAATGGTATACTAAATATACCATTTCATGAACCAATCTATGCCATGTAATTTTTCATGTTTATCCTACATATTTACTTATAAATTATAAATCAATTATTGTCATGGCCCACTTTCCTTCTAAATCACATTCAAAATTTTAGGTATATAGATTATACCATTTTCATGCCACTTATCATGCTTATGTGTTAAACATGCCAATTACATGTAATTTCATGTTTTCCCCAATGTTACCCCCGTTGTACGTTCGCAAAAATTACATAGAATGTTAGACTCGGTATTTTAGCCTAACTTATAAAACAAAAAGGGGAAAAGAGGAACTTTGCAACATTCCAACATCATACAAAAGTATGGATCTAACTACACATATGTCACATGGATTTGGCATAGAACAATATACTTTTAACTATGAACTTGCAAATTTGATCTATGCAACATGAACCACAAGCATATGAATTTACATAAAACTATACAAGTTAAACTTGGCATGTAGTGGTGAACTTGCAAATTAGATCTATAATAAAGGCATATGGATCTAACATGTAAAGTTGTAGATCAAAATATATAAGGTCGTAGATCTAAACATGTATGCATAATGGCTCTAAACAATTAAGCATAAACGACATGACTTAGCCTAAAACTTGTATGTATCATAATATCACCAAACTTACATATGATAATTTCATTTCCAAATTCCTATACAACATCATAGGTTTACTCACCAATTTCCACATAACATGATAGGTTCGATAGACCACAATAGTTCATAGGCATATATGATAGAATAGACATGAATAAACATGAATCAGCATCACATACAACTTGATACAATTCTATTTTATAGTTCATTACAAATCATGTCTTTAATTTATTCACATCTGAAAGATAGCTGCACTTACAATCAAAAGGAAAAACATGATTTCAGGGATCTGTATTCTGAAACTGAAATGGTCGCCTTTGATGTCGATCGTTGAATTCTCTTAGTTGAATTAGATTAGTTTTGATTTGATTTTGGTGTAGCTTCTATCTTGCCTTTGAGTTGAAAGAGATAACGGCAATTCTAGGTTCACCATTGACGGCATGACGGCTCTAGGAATATTTTTGTGTGGCTTAGGGTTTAGATTTAGGTTGCTTATATAGAAGTTTGATTTAATAGGAACCGTCAGATTAACCTAGAGCAAATCAAAGCCATTCGGACAAGATAGAATAGCCACATCAGCTCTAATGACTCAGGAAGGAGTCCATCAGAACCAATCAGATGCCACATCTGCCTTAGAGCGAATCGGCCCACGGGTTGACAGCCAAACACCCTGAATCAACCCCTAGTCGACCCATTGGGGCTTCGGTCGACCTCAAAAATGGGCCGGTTCGGTAATTCACCCTACCGATTCGCTGTTTTGTACTTTTTTGGCATATTTTTTTATTTAATATATATATATATATATTTCTCATATGCATACAAACTTCAAGGCTTAATAACTTCTTCATAAGGTATCCGTTTTATGCAAACCAAATGTCTATCTTGACCAAAATTTTGAGACGAATGTAATAGCGCAACCCATTTCACTTAATTCTTCTTCTAAAAATTAAGTGTTCTTGAATTTGTTATTTTTAATATTCTCAGAAAATTCAGGGTGTTACAAGCTGCGTTTTTTCCAGTATAATTTATCACGACATTAGCGGATAGCACCGGAGACCAATCATTATTAGCACGCCAAACCTGAAGTACTTTCCTATTATGAGAGCATACCAAAGGTGTTAGGGTTTGTGCCCTAGAGGCAATTCATTTGATGAGATTGATAACACTGTTGATGTTATTATTTTATTTTGAATAAAATATTATTCTTTTATATTATATTTACTGCGTAATATAAATATTAATATAATAGAAGTCCTTAGAGTAATAATACAGAATTATATAGTTCGAGTAAGACTGAACTTGAGATTATATAATGTGATAAGTATTATAACTCTTAAAAGTCCCTAGTCGAGTTTTATTGTTTATACAGGACAACAATGAAACGATGAGACTAGTATATTGATTGACTGATGATCACATCTCATTGATCATTAATATACGTGATATTAAATTCAAGATATAAATACGTATTGGAGAATATCGTATTGGGCTGACCCGCCTTGAGATAACTCCATGGAATATAATTAACAGTATCATAAGTTATTCTCATAGTGAAAGTGATGTAATGGTCCTTAGACCTGAAATCATTATAATTTTATTCGAGTATATTTGTGTTTTGATATCATCTAAAGTTATTTCGTAACAGAGTAATGATAACGGTGATTGTTGGATACATCTCGAATCGAATAGAAATTATGAATGATCTAGATGGAATTTAACCCTGCAATATATTTGTGGTGATATCCATGGGCCTCTTGATTGAGTGAGACTGTGAAATGCATGGCCGTGCTCAAATATTGATTTGTTTTGAACAATCTACTCATCGATCAAGATAAAGGATTAAATTATAAAGAGGATGATACGATCCATGTCTCTAGTTTAATCCTGGATATACTGGTTAAAAGGATTATATTACATTGATACACTGGTCACAGAAAAGGTTGTATCGAATCGATAATATTATTATGACTTGGGTAGCAGCGATGTATTGCTAGATGCCAATCACTGTTTATAATTTAAATACGATTTAAATTATTGCCAACGTTATAATAACCTATAGGGTCACACACAATAGAGCGTTATAAAAGAGAAATTATTTTGAACAAATAAAATATCAATGTGTTGATATTTTTACTTTGGGTTAGAATGGGTACTTGGTTTGATCCTATTATCTAGGGTTGACTTTCATTTTAGAAATACATGATTTCTTTTATAAGTCGGCTAACCCTAGTATAGAGTGATATGAAAAGCCATATACTTTTATTTTCCCAAATCAAAATAATGGCGGCCGGCTAGCACTAGCTTCTCTCTTCTTTCTCAGATTCGATCAAAAGGGAAAGGACGTTCTAGTGGATATCTATGGAGGCAAGGCGACATGTCGAGCTCTCCGATTCGATTCAACCCAAATTCGTGCTCCAATTTTGAAGCAAGGAACCCTAGGTATGAATTCTAATATCAGTTCATTGTTTTTCGTAATAGATCCTGTTTAGGGTTTGATTATTCCGCTGTGAAATCCTTTTAGAAACCCTAATTAAAACTTTCAATGGTATCAGAGCCAGGTTTTACGAGAAATTATGAATTGAACTATGATTTTGGGTTCATTGTGTTTGTAATCGATTTCATTGACTGTATAGATTCAAAATTCAACACTTAATCATTTCAGAATTGAAATTGTTTCACTGTCTTGTAAGATCTGTATTTGATACTAGAAATGAATTTGTTTTTCAACATATGAATTTTGTATGTGATATGGACATTGAAATGGACTTGTTTGGCACTCGACTCTGGTACTAAATTGATTCAGGTGAACAAAATTTGTTTTGTTATCTGTTTTAACATCCAAATTAAAATTTGATTTTAATTCGTATGTATGTATTTAATATCTCTGTTTTACATGCCAGAACTTATGAGATAGATTAACTATTCAGAATTAGTCTGAATACATATATATGATTTAGGTTCTGTGAACTGTTGGATCACTCTAGCATTCTGTGATCACTCTGTATTCGATTATTTTAAAATCATGGATTCAAGATCTAAACTTATAATCATTTTAAAAGTGAAACCGTTTCACTGTTATTTAGAATCTGTATCAGATGCTTACTGTAAAATTGGTTTACTGTATTTGAGTTTTATGTATGATATAAAATCTCGAAACTAATACATAAATGATTATAAAATTCTATTTTATTTGATATTGTTGTTTGATTAACTTTGGAACCCCGTAGATTAATCACAAGTTAATTTTGATTAATCAAAGGTGTTAAATCAATTATAGATCAGGTTTTGTAAAACCCCTTTAAAACTGCTTATCTGTGTAATTACAATGTTTGTCCTGATCTGAAATAATCTGAAAGGATTATAAATTAATATATGATATTAATAATGATATATATATTGACTATTTTACTTGTTAAAATATGGATATATATTGTTATATTATAGCCTGTGTATATTTTAATGTACTAATATCAATATGGTTTTAGACTGATATGAAACTGTTGAATAGTAATTCGGAGAATTGAAAGTCAATTACTTTGAATTAGTGTTTTATCAGTACTAAAACTAAACTTGATCATAAGTACATTAAGTCATCACAAACCAGACTGGGTATTTAAGAATGCCAAATCCAATCCTAATTTGCCAGAGTAGATCAGTTAAATTGTATATGTAGATATACAATTTTAAGTATATACTACTGGATATCTCATAGGTTATTATGAATTCAGATTACATAAAAAAATCGCTAGAATAATTTTAAGTCACAATGAGTATATTGTGATTTGTTTCTGTAAAACTTATATGTTATAAATCTCATGATAATATTGCATATATATATATATATATATATATATATATATATATATATATGTACATGACATATGTAAAGATGCATATGGATTTTGATCATATAAAACAACATTTAGAAATCTGATTTTAAACAATACAGAGAATCTGATTCTCTGTTCTGGTTTTAATGTTGTTTACATGTATAACAGGATCGACATCATACTTTGATCTTAAGATCAATTAAAGTATTGATGCATAAGTAACATGATGTATAACAATCTATAAACTGGTCACTTTTGTCATTCTATGTTACCATATTTCACATAGAATAATTAGTAGAACATGATATATTGATATCATAATATGCTGTTATACTGATGTGAACCTGGGTAATAAATTCTGTTTATTAATATAAATCTGAGATTAAATGATACATTCATACATATATATATATATATATATATATATATATATATATATATATATGGATATGTATTAATCTATCTAGTGATATAGGCATATAAATGTTCATTTTGAGGTTTTGGAAATCCTCATGTATGTCCATACATTCTGAAATGCTATATGTCATACCCTAAGGTCTCTATATTAATCACTGTATAGTATAATAAAATGATTCTGGTGTAACATTGTGCGTGTATACATATATATTGACAAATGTGCCATTGGTCATGGAACAACAGTATGTGTGTTGTTTATATTTAGATATAAAATATCCATGTTACATGTGTTGGACTCTGTTTACAGAATTTCCCTGCATACTGATATTCGTGTATGTTTAAACACCCTGGTAACATTCCATTGTGATCTGAATATAAGCTATATTAATGAACATAGCTTACTGAATTATTTAGATGAACTTTAGTCTGTTACCTGAGCACTTGATTGTAAAGCCAATTAAGTATTAGTTGAAGATTCTCTATATGGTATTAATATTTGATATTACACTGTATGTTTTTTAGCCTATATGTATACATATAAATATGTATGTTTTAATACTGGGCAATTAAACATATAGGATTTGATCTAAAACTGAATATAAATCTAAAATTGTTTTAGTATACAGCTAGGAAATACACATATTATATTAAGAGATATTAATGTATGTGCATATATTCAGATATATATATAGGTGCTGTTAATATATATATGTTCATATATGTATAGTTGTATACCCTATAGCATCTATATCATATTTGTTGTTTCTTTTAATTGGACATGATTTGGTACCTGATATTTACATATACTAGAACTTACTGATCGCAAAATTCTATTAATGCCGGAATCTGTTCTGATTGTGTGTGTGTAAACTAATTGACCTATATATATGTTTCATATCAACTCTGGTGTTATTATGACTATACATGAGTATTGATACTTTACATGAGTATTAACACTTATATTATATTGAAAGATCAGATCTGATAGTAAACCACTGCATGGTTCAAGCCTGTACATTTTGTTTTCAAATCTAAGGAATATGAACCCTCAACTAGCTCTGAAAATAGTAAATAATTTATCTCATATTAATTTAGATCACTGGTGAATGAAAATATGATTTTCACTTACCTCTCAAGTTTTGATACACAATAATGTTGATATACATGTTAAGATATAGATCCATACTTCATTCTTGTGGATAAACTTAGTGAATCAGTTTGAATGAAACATTATTTGATACTGTTTCTTTATTTAAACTAATTAACTATGATTATTCCAATACTAGACATTTGATGTCTGCAGATTGTCGAATGGTGTACAGTTGCGACCAGCAGCGACGAACTCATGGCATAATTGGCAAGTTTGACTTGTTTTTAGCATCGATGATGTAATATATGTATAAAATATATATGTGAATATTTGATTCATATGCATATACATTTTAGATACTGTCCAATAATTGTAATAAATAATATATATATGTATAAATGGTTATGCATATATATAATGTTTACTGAAGTGTATAACGTACATAAATTGTTACAAGCAAGTATCTATTAACTTGTTATATTATTGTGTATGAAAGGGTCTGACCCATTAAATAAACTCTGAGAATATGTTCTGGGATATGATCTAAAGTATTAAATAGGTTGTATGTATAAATTTAGTTTGTGATCTGATTGTATGATTTTGATATCATCATGCATAATGTTTTATTATCACGCTTGTGTTTTGTGACTTGTCAGGATGACTTGCATGTATATTTGTTTACAAAAGGTATTAAAACAAGAGCACGTCTGTATTGCTTTTATTCATAACTTGTTTACAACCTTATGGCTGATTAACAAAGTGCTATAATGTAATCTGGAATAATTGCAATAAAATGTAAGCTTGTTACTGATTTTATAGCATTTATATGCAATCAATAACTAATGTAGTATACATATATTTTGATATATTTTATATATGTAAATAACTCTAATATTGTCGCCATTACGAATTAAAAATTCCCTCTAAGCAATTTTTTTGTTATATTAAGTCATGGTGAAGTCTTCCAATAATATACTCATCACTGTCCAAAATCACTGGATGTAACTAACGCCAAAGCATTGTGCACCTTTTATTTTGGTTATATGCGATGGAGTAAAATGTGGTGCTCCAACCTATTATTGGGTCTGACTTAACTAGGCTGCATAATACGATTATGGCCTTAGAGACAAAAACATGAATTATTCTACATTTTGAGAAAATGAATAATACTGAACAAAATGTTCAACATGCGATCCAAGAGTTATATAGAAAATATAATTGACCTAAGATGTCTACCTAAAAGGTTATGTTTTGAGTTTAGCCAAAGCTGGGTCAAGACATGACTAGATATGGATCTTGGAACACCATTATATGTATATAATGATTTACATATATAAACAGAGGGATGTTAATTTGAGTGGGAGCGCATTTTAGTTTCAATTACATATTTATATAAATTTTGATTGTCAAAATTTTGTATTAAATAAGTATTAAAGAATCAGTTATTATTTTATTATCTAATGTAGATATTAAATAATAAATAACTCGATAATTTAAATTAACCCTTAAGAAGGATATAAATTGAATTAAATTTCTTGACTAACGTTGAAATTTGAGGATTGTCCTCAAACAAACATATTTAATTGTTTTACAAATATCGAAGATCTAAAACAAAGCTGAAGTATGACTTCAACTGAATAAGATATAAATGTTATTACAACCTACTTATACATCTCTAGTATTAGATACTAGATATGAATAACATAAGTGTATGTGAATTTACAGAAATTGCAAAGTAAGTAGAAATCTTATAAAAGAACAAGTGGACTTATAAATGGAAATAAAGCAAATGTTGCTGGATTTTCCACAGGAAGTTGATTCTTGTTGATTATACTGGCTTAATTGAATAAATAAAATAATTGTTATAATGAAATTCCACTTAAAATAAATGTTATAATAGATCTTGTTCAGACAAGTTTGAATTTCATTTGTAATAAAAGAATAATTGTTATTCATTTTATTTCACGGAATATCGTATGGAATTTCACAAATAGTTAATGATCTTTGTAAATCCTTAACTATAATGTACTTGAAATTAATAATGAGGGGATTAAATTTAGTGATTTAAATCTTATATACCTTTAGTATTACTAGTTAGCCCACTAAATAAGAAAGTATATCAAAACTTCATAATGATGGAACTTTGAAATCATTTGATTATGAATCATATAAAGAATACAAATCTTGTTTATTAGGCAAAATAACCGAGTCACCTTCACTTGACACAGTTAATGAATGATATGTATTGAGTCTCATGCATAATGATGTACATGGAGCAATATATACATAAGCTAGAGGTAGGTTTATTACTTCATTATATTCACTGATGGTATTAGTAGATATAGATATGTGTGTCTTATGAAACACGTATAAGAATCCTTTGAAAAGTTCAAAGAATTGGAAATGGAGTTAGAAACCAACTTTAAATAGAAAAACTTTCGAAAAGATCGAAAGAGAATATTCAAGCCAACTAAATAATGACTATCAAAATGAGTTTGAAATTGTTTCACAACTCACTCCACCTAGAACATCATATTAGAATGGTGTGTCTGAACGAAAACATCGCACCTTATAAGATATAGTACGATTAATAATAAGTCATATAGATCTTCCAATAAATTAAATTGAGAACAATTAAATTAATCCTACTAAGACAAGTCCTAAGATGCCATATAAGATATGAATTAGGAAATGTCCTAGTATGTATAAATGTGCAGATTTGGGATATATGACGCTTGTTAAACGTCATTCCTCTGATAAGATCAGACCCAAATCAAATAAATACTTTGTGGAATATCCAAAAGAAGAAAAATGGATATTAATTCTATAAATCCTCTGAGAATAAAATGTTTATTACTCGAATTGGTTTCATTCTAAAGGAGAGTCAGTCTCTAACATATCGATGAGGTTAAAATAGAATCTGAATTGTCCCGGAGACCACAAAATACTAATGAATCTTGTATAGACAAGAAATTGAGTGGGAGTGACACAATAATTACAATGTTATAGATTGATAACACATTAATTATTGTGAATAATGTTAGTTTTAAAACAAGAAATAAATACTGATTCTAAGAAAGAAAATTGTTTGGATTAAGAAGTTCATGATTGAACTTAATTCATTGTTGATCCAATGATATACATTGCGATAACAATATGGCTGTTGCTCAGGCCTAAAACATTAAACTCATTATTGATCCAAACATATATTCCTATGTGAAGTTGTTCACAAAGGAAATGGACATATCGGCAAAGTTACAAATGTTGTAATGTTGCAGACCTACTGAATCAAACTCTGCCGCAGCAGAAGTTTAATAGTCACACTAGTTTCATGAGTATACGATACATAAATGATTGACTCTAGTGCAAGTGGGAGATTGTTAGAGTTTGTGCCCTAGAGGCAATTCATTTGATGAGATTGATAACACTGTTGATGTTATTATTTTATTTTGAATAAAATATTATTCTTTTATATTATATTTACTGCGTAATATAAATATTAATATAATAGAAGTCCTTAGAGTAATAATACAGAATTATATAGTTCGAGTAAGACTGAACTTGAGATTATATAATGTGATAAGTATTATAACTCTTAAAGTCCCTAGTCGAGTTTTATTGTTTATACAGGACAATAATAAAACGATGAGACTAGTATATTGATTGACTGATGATCACATCTCATTGATCATTAATATACGTGATATTAAAGTCAAGATATAAATACGTATTGGAGAATATCGTATTGGGCTGACCCGCCTTGAGATAACTCCATGGAATATAATTAACAGTATCATAAGTTATTCTCATAGTGAAAGTGATGTAATGGTCCTTAGACCTGAAATCATTATAATTTTATTCGAGTATATTTGTGTTTTGATATCATCTAAAGTTATTTCGTAACAGAGTAATGATAACGGTGATTGTTGGATACATCTCGAATCGAATAGAAATTATGAATGATCTAGATGGAATTTAACCCTGCAATATATTTGTGGTGATATCCATGGGCCTCTTGATTGAGTGAGACTGTGAAATGCATGGCCGTGCTCAAATATTGATTTGTTTTGAACAGTCTACTCATCGATCAAGATAAAGGATTAAATTATAAAGAGGATGATACGATCCATGTCTCTAGTTTAATCCTAGATATACTGGTTAAAAGGATTATATTACATTGATACACTGGTCACAGAAAAGGTTGTATCAAATCGATAATATTATTATGACTTGGGTAGCAGCGATGTATTGCTAGATGCCAATCACTGTTTATAATTTAAATACAATTTAAATTATTGCCAATGTTATAATAACCTATAGGGTCACACACAATAGAGCGTTATAAAAGAGAAATTATTTTGAACAAATAAAATATCAATGTGTTGATATTTTTACTTTGGGTTAGAATGGGTACTTGGTTTGATCCTATTATCTAGGGTTGACTTTCATTTTAGAAATACATGATTTCTTCTATAAATCGGCTAACCCTAGTATAGAGTGATATGAAAAACCATATACTTTTATTTTCCCAAATCAAAATAATGGCGGTCGGCTAGCACTAGCTTCTATCTTCTTTCTCAGATTCGATTAAAAGGGAAAGGACGTTCTAGTGGATATCTATGGAGGCAAGGCAACATGTCGAGCTCTCCGATTCGATTCAACCCAAATTCGTGCTCCAATTTTGAAGCAAGGAACCCTAGGTATGAATTCTAATATCAGTTCATTGTTTTTCGTAATAGATCCTGTTTAGGGTTTGATTATTCCGCTGTGAAATCCTTTTAGAAACCCTAATTAAAACTTTCAAAAGGGTCATTACTTTTTGAGATAAAATGAAAGATTTTACTATTTGGAGGATCTTCTACTATTTTAGATTGCGAAATGACATCAAATGGATATTTAAACCGACATGTCATTTGATTGGTTGTCTTATGTAGTCGCAAACAATAACTTCCACACCTAGAATGACGCATAACCCAATTTATCAAATTTGCATAATCATCGTCGTCAGCATCTAAATTTGCATCAGTCGGAATAACCTATGCGCAAGGATGTTCTTGTGTATTAAATGATTCACCCATATTAGGATTTATTGTATGAACAAGACGATCAAAATATTCAATTATTATAGAATTCTCTGATAAATTTTCACTAACATATGATAAGTTCGGTGCATGCTTGAACCAGAGAAAGCCATGAATATGTCCACTTCCGCGATTTTGCCACTCAAATCTATATCAGAAGTCAATCACTGAAAACTCTAGTGTTAAGGAATCTTTTAAGAAAATATGAACTCTTGTTTTAAAAAACCATGCAGCGATAAGTGGATTTTCATTTAGTAATTGCACCTTTCCTTTTCTTTTCTCATGAAGATTCAAAATTTCCAATTCATCTGTCGAGTCCAGAAGTTTATAAAGTTTTGGCCATTGCACATTCGCTGAACTTAAAGTGAAAAATATTGTTGGAGCTCCTAATTGTTTTACCACCGTGGTTAACTCTTTTGATCTTGCTGACCAATAAGAACAACTTCCATGGATGCCTTTTGCGAAGTAAGAAATATGCTAAGACAATTGTTTATCTATTGATTTTAACATTTCAAAGATGTCTTGAATTGACAGGTCTCCATCCTCTGAATTTTTCTGTACGTAAATATTACCAATATCAAGGGCACTCCATCTACTAATTGAGTTATAAGCAAAGTATCAAAATCTTGGATCTTTTGCAAATCTCTGATCATGATATTTCATAAGATATTAAAAATATTGTAAAGGCCTAATTTTCCTTGGTCGAGCTTGTCTCAAATCATCACTTCCTAATGGAAACGATGATGGAAATGCCATGGAGATATACCCAGGAGTATTAAACTCATCAATAGCATTTGATGAGATCGGCATTTGAACAACTATTCCATGCTTTTCTTGATTTTCTAAAAGAGATAAAATGTGGTCTTGCTGATTTGGTTGTACCG
This sequence comes from Allium sativum, assembly GCA_030737875.1. NCBI lineage: Eukaryota > Viridiplantae > Streptophyta > Magnoliopsida > Asparagales > Amaryllidaceae > Allium > Allium sativum. The sequence goes on along the minus strand of CM060918.1, from coordinate 249,666,886 downwards.
AAGATGTGACAGCGCCTGATGTCTCAAATTCATCAATGCATGTAACTTCATTTTCAAACTCCGGTGGTCCTCATGCATCATCATCAGAATATTGTGTTGAATTTGTCTGCGAATTATCTAGAATATAAGGAAGGGTAGAGGGAACTCCATCTAATGGTAGCTCATTAAGAGACATTTCATTAAATTGCACATCAGAGTAATAAATATTATGTGTTTTAAGCCAGAGTAGTGCTTGTCTTACATGCTCATGTCTTACTCGAAATTCCTTACTTTTGTGTGCTCTAGTTCTGTTGACAATTAATATTGCAGATAAATTTTCCAACCTGAAAGGAAGAGAACATGCGATTGCATTGATATCTTGAGGGAAATTAATAATATTTCCACTATATTTATATTGTTGCCCTTTAAAATGATAAACTGACAAAATAGGATGAATACGCGCAATTAATATTTGTTCTAAACTTGTTTGACAAGATAATACAGGCGGAACAGATCCGGGTTCCATCAAATATTTGATGATAATAATTCAATGTTAATTCTAGTAATTTGAATATTCAACACAAAATATTTGATGATCACTAATGTTGAAGGAGTCATGTAATGAACCGGGATTTTCGACTCCGAAAATCAACACAAAACTACCATGTTGACTATTCAGACATCGGAAATACCTGATCATTAATAGAAAGAAGTTAGAGGGTGAGAATAGATAAGACAGAAAATTAGAATAGAAGAAGAAGAAGAACACAATCAGAGAAAACACGAATCTCACAGCGGAACGAACAAAATATAATATATAACATAACTTTGCAATAAAACAGTATAATAACATTATCAGAGTACAACACTTACACACAACGAAAATAACAATAGCTATATAATCCTGAAGCCTCCTGCTTCAAGCTCCTCCAAGTATATCTGTAAAGACCTGAACTACATGAATGCCTATACAAATTTGGGCACCCAAGAGTTTAGGGAAAACAAAACAAAAATAAACTCTGGGTCAGTCATGGGACTAGTGTGAGTAAACTCAAATCATTTTTATTTAACTTTACAAAATCCTTTTCAAAAGAAAAGATAATCGTAAGACCGATCCATACATAAACACGGATTGTTTTTACCTTACGATAACCCAAAACAGTTTTGAAAATCAATACTTCTCTGATATTATAATAATTTCTAATCACAAGTAATTAACAATCTAGCAGAATGATTGCATCTCACGTTCCACATATATAGTATACAATCAAAATCGTTGGCACTTATTAGAGATTGGATTCCGACTATGACAAGATATGGGACCACCTGCCGATAGTGTATCTCTAGAGACGTATACACTGGGTTTATCAAGAACGTCTTGCAACCCGGCCCACACATGACCGACCACTCATTTCGCTTGAGTGTATCGAATGTATACCACCAACGGTTGGGAGCTACCCACCGTTTCCCGAAAAGGGACAACATCGATCATAGATTAAAGAATGAAATGGATTTTCTCTAGATAGGTGATATACACCCTAATGGGAGCGACCTACTTAGCCATGCCGCCTGCCCGATTTCTGTCATTTCCCGGTTGATGAGGCTTGAAGTCATTACGTATCTTTGATACACCTGACCACCATTCACTTTGAATGCCACATCGTCATACCCGTCAAATCACAAATTGATTTTCCCAAAAATACCACGGGTATAAAGCTAAGAGAAACGAATTCCTCCGCCACCAAACGTAAGTACGTTTGAAGAGATCAACTTACGCGATCCGTTAGATATACTCTGTCAGACATTCGTCCATTCACATTTGTCCTGGGACTGGAAAAATCGAAGGCACTATTCTATAGCAGGATAGTCCTTGCATAACTCCGTCTTCAATATTTGATCGCAACGCTAACGTCCATACATAGTGGTTTTCAGATAATGCATCTAATCCCGGTCTCTCCATATTGACGACGATAAAATGGTCAAAACTTCGATAGTCGGTGATTTAACTATCAAAGAAAAACAGGTGTGCAGCCAACGATATTATTTCCAGATGGAGATTCTATCGATCAATCATCAATCCACATTTATCTCTTTCTATAATATTATCTTTAATTTATCCATTTCCCTATTTCTATATATTTGTAAATTCTTATTTTCTAAATTTAGAAAATATACATCGTCAATCATTGGAAAACATTTCCATCTCTGTTTCACGTATCAGTGTCATTCCAGTGTTCTTTCTCATTAACATTTCATTTTCTATGATTAGAAAATATCTCTAATTATATTTGGAAAATGTTTCCAAAATGTATTCAATAGATGTTTAAATAAAACATCACTAAGACAATTTGAACCATTACACTCATTAACTAAATTCACTTAATCAATCTTCACTATCGAACCTTACCCATCCCTTAGTTAAAAATGAAGTCAATCAAGTTGGGGTATAATTACCTCTTAGAACTTAACTGAACAACCTTTCTAACCACGAAATAGACAAAGTTCACCCTTTAAACCTTTAACATTTCCTTACGTAACTCGGATCCTATTTATGAACTCCCTTCTTTATTTTAAAACATTGATTTTAACTATAGCTTTATAATTCCTTTCTTCTTAAATATCCAACTTCAAAATGTAACTTTTATTCCTTAATTTTACTCAATAACTAACCCACTCATCTATAAATAAATAAGTAAATCTCGATTTAACCGTAAAGTAAATATTACTTTCCCGAATTCGATATAATCGAATTCAGTGTATAATTCTCTTTTTCGAATAATCTCTATTCGATAACTCTTTTTCGAATAAACTATATTCGATAACACTTTCTTCGAATAACTATATTCGATAATCTCTCTTCGAATGATTTACATTCGATTAACTTTCTACGAATTATTTACATTCGATTAATCTCCTTTCGAATAAACTATATTCGATTAACTCCCTTAATTTTATTCGGATAAATTTTTTTGAATAACTCCTTTGATTTAACTCATTTGGATTAACTCAGTTTGATTAACTCAACTCAATTAACTCAACTTGATTAACTTACTTGATTAACTCAACTTATTTACTCTACTTATTTAACTCCTATCTGATAAGTAATATTCGATTAATTTATATTCGAATAACTATGTCTGTTTTAACTTTATTTCAAATGGCTAATATTCAATTTAACACCATTCGCTTGACTCTAGATCACAGCAATCACAATGGTTACGCCTGAGTCCTTCAGGAAACATCCGACCGCCATAGGCTATCTGCAGCCCTGCGAATTACGCTAGTAGTCATACAAAATGGCAACACATCCTAAATAACTATGTTGACTAACTCTATCTCAAATAACTATATTCGATCAATTCTAATTGAATAACTAATATTCCATAAATCCTAATTCGATTAACTATGTTCAATTAACTCTAATTCGATTAATTCTAACTCTAATCTATTTACTCTAACCGATTATCTCCTACTGATTAACTCTACTGATTATTCAGTTTCAAATATCGATGTTGAAATCGATTCCTACTTCTCTATATAACTCCTGACTTATATATTCTATTTATCCAATGATAAACTTCCTACTTAATTTATAAAATATTATCTATAAATTTATCTTCTCCATCTATCTGTTAGAATAGATTCTACTTAAAATCTTTACTTTATATCCATATCAAGTTATACCCGTGTGCGAAGCACGGGTCTAAACATTTCAAATGAAAAATTCTCCTTTTATACAATTCTAGTCACTTTTCTAGTATTTCCTTTTATAATCTATTTATTTACAAATAAATCCATTTTTGATAATTCTATTTATTTATAAAATATTTTCTTTTTATATAAAATCTATTGATTTTATAAGTAATTCCTTTGATAATCTAACTATTTCCTTTCTATTTACTTTATACGTATTTCCCCTTTCTATTCTATTTATTTTTCAAATAAATATCCCTTTTCAATTCTATTTGTAAATAGTTTACGGATATTTCTTTTTCAATTCTATTTATCCGATTAACAAATAAATATTCCTTTTAATCTATTTATTCCATAAATAAATATTTTCTTTTTATAAAATCTTTTGATTTTATAAATTTTTTTTTTCAATATAACATTGAAAATTTCCTTTTTAACATTCTAATATTCCCTATGGTATTTGACGTACCATATAACAATAATCAGTATCATTCAACCATACAAAATCGACAATAGTTTTCATATCACATCATATAACATAATATATGAAAAATAGTAAAATAATTGTTGAGGAACCCAGTTGGGTCCCTCCTTCCCTGCATCCACAGATGTTAAACAATAAAATTAACATCAATTTCATTTCACTATGAAATATTCTGCTAAACAGAATCAATATCTATTTCGTTATCTATATTTTCAATCAACTGACTAGCAGTTCAACCAAAACAGCCAACACATAGCAACCAACCATTATTTATAAATTCTAAAAATATTTCATAAAAATATAAAGTGGGCAGAGTTAGTGAGATTACTCACATTTCGCGTTAACCATTAAATAACGATTTGTGTTAGTTGATTCTGATCAGACAATTTATTTCGCCATAAATTGTAACGAGCTCCAATCCACTCCCAGTCAGTTCCATTGGGTAGTGTCCGTCCATACAATCCTAACGTATCTTGTTTCGCTTGATTCTGATATCGTACGAGAGAGTTATGAATTTTTAAACTTAATACACTATTTGAATTTAAATAAAACTTTCAGCTATTTAGAATTGGGCCTCACACCTCTCTATTTCTTGGCCCGTCAACAACACTTGGCCCACTCGCAATCCATCTTCCCCATCGTGGATACCTTCCACTCCCGAAAACTTCGACTCCTGCTTAAGACATGTCCACGATTTTCTTTGATCCAAACTCACCACCTACTCCACCGAACTCCACAAGGACACCACAACTGAACTCCTCCTTCCGGCCTCTCCCTCCTCCACCTAACTACAACGAACTCTCACCTCTCTTGATGGTTTCGACATACTAATGCAAGCCACGGTATTAGAAAATCACACGACACTTTTTGGTCCAGAATTCCACAAATCTTTGCTAAACCCTGCGCCTTGGTTCCTTGGATTTCACACCGCCATCGAATCGTCCCCTCGTCGCTTAAATTTCCGTCAACTCGTGGCCCTAGGTTCGCTGCTACATTTGGACTTCCAGGAAACTATCTCGAGTCATACGAAAATGATATCAGCATGAAGACATGGGTCATGGCAACTCCAAAATCCAATACTTTGGATTTATAGGACTTCATTTGGTTTTATAATGATTTTAGAGACTCGCGATATTGGTTTTCTTAAAGCAAAAAGTGGCGGCTAAAAACTGTTTGACCACAGAGAAATTAATTTAGGGTTAGGAAAATTTAAAGGGTATTTATAGAGAGATTTTTATATTTTTTTATTGGATTATTTTATTTCTTTTTAAGCAAACGCTATTATTCTTTGTCCTCTAAAATTCCTGTAATCACATATGACACAAAAAAATCACGAAACTGGACATGCATCTTCAGTTCGACATTAGGACCCAAAGAAACTGGTTTCGTCGAATTTCGACTCCGTTTGCTCACACAGCGTATTTTTAACTGTCAAAATACTGACTGTTTTTCACTTTAAAATCTGTACGGCCACACACTGACTCCTAAAATCACCAAACTTGGAATCTAACAATAATTTAGTATTGCGGATCCAAAAAATTAGTTTCGTCGAATTCTGAGGTCGTTTGAAAAACTAGCTATTTTTAAAGCTCTAAATAACCCATTTAAATATATAAATATATTTAAAAACAATTAAATTTAATATTTAATAATAAATATTATTGTATGTATTCACAATAGAATATCACCACTGGGATTTATAACTCGATATTTCAAAACCAATGTTACATCAATATTCGATTTATATTTAAAAATCCATTTTAAAATATAAATAAATCAATATAAATTATAAAGGAATTCCATAGCGACTTTTCTAAAATTTGATTTGGACATAGATCAAAATCTACACGACGAAATCCTGAATTTTCTCTTCCACTAGAAAAATATACTTCACCAGCTCTGAACGTTTCTTGTTTTACAGAAATCCGATTTAAAACAGACCCTATACATTCAGTTGAAGTTCAAATCGCCAAATTATGAACTACAGCGCTATTTCGAGCTCGATTTTAATTATATTATAATTATTCGTTCAAACTGTCATTCAAATAATATATTCGTTATTCTAATCCAACTCTAAACTGAATTAAATATTTTTTTGAAGCAAAAGGCAGTGAATCAACTGATTCACGCCTTCCTAACCTGAATTAAATATTTTGAATAATCCAATTCACAATTTATTTTGAATTCCACTATTTTTGATTATTTCTGAATTAAAAATATTATCCTATTATTTATATTAATTAAATAATCCATATAATTAAATCCGACAACCATTTAATTCTCTAAATCACTAATTAAATAATTAAATTAATTAATTATATCGTTGAAAAATGCGGGTCGTTACATTCTTCCCTGCTTAAAATAATTTCGTCCTCGAAATTGCTAAGGTAGAGGACAGACCCTATTAACCGGGTTAAAAATTATTCGTTTACTTTTAACTTCAGATCCAACTGAACCCATTTAATTCCAATTAAAATATTAATTAATTTTGATTAACGAAAATTTTCTAACACCCGAAATTTTTTGAAAAATTTCGCCAGCACCTCCTTTGTATCAGTCAATAGGTCAAACTCCGACTCGCCTCTCTAGGCCTTCTCCAACCCAAAAGAAAATCAAACAGCCAAGCGGCTTGCCGATTCGGCGCATAAAACCTCACATGGAAATTTAAACATATACCTTTTTGTCGGGCATGTCATTATATCCTTGCACTTGCTTCTACTCGATACCTACTGATCATATATCCATCTATACCAATCGATTTCCAATCCATTTCAATTAATCAAATCCAATCAACCCAAATCTCATTCCAAACCTTCAAATTCCATTACCAATTCCAACTCTTACTGACCAGTTCACTATACTTAACCAAATTCAAAACTCACAATTTAATTTTATTCGATATCGTTCTATTTCAATTCAATTTCCAGTTAATTGGTTTCAATTCAGTTCATATTTGCTTTCACAAATTTCTTTAATTTGTTTTAATCCATGTTACCTCATCTGGGTGTTTTAAATAGTTTAGTTTTTCTAAAATAATACATTCCCTTTGGGATTCAAAATAACTTCCTTTTCCCAAAATGATTTGAAAACAAAATCTTTGGCAGTAATCTGTCACTTACAACTCGAAAATGAACACTGATGATGTGGCCAGTATCATCAGAGTTATTTTCCGGCTATCGAAGTGAGTTCAATACTATATCACTTATCAAAACCATACTTAAACACTTTCATTTTGAAATCTTTTTCAAAATATCATTCACGATACTTGTAAATCAATTTAAAATCTCCCAGGATTTCAAAATTTTCTTATACTTAACTCAAATCCACTTACAAACACTTCTCCCAGTTTTCAGAGTTTTAATTCCAATTCTGGTTTAATTCAGATTTAATTAATCTGCTTTTAAATTATACGAACTTAAATTGGTTATTTATATAACCTTTTTCATTATAATCAACCAACACATCCAATATCTGATAATAATTCCAAGAAATACCTTTCTTTTATATCAAATATATTTGGGTAAAATTATTCCATCTACCCTTTTTCAAAACATACTGTGTCGGTTCATCGTATTCGAGTGTTTAGAAACTCCTACCGTTGCAATGGATCAAACTGATCGACTAGAATTCACAAACTACTCAACCAATAAATCTCCACAATATAAAATCATTTTTATTCAATCTATAAATATGTTCACTTGTATATATACAATCAAACTCAATCTTGGGTATTACTAACCCCATCTCTACTGAGTCACGCCATAGAGCCAAGGTAATCACTTAACCTTCAGCTCTGATACCACTGTAACGAAATGGGATTTTCGACTCCGAAAATCAACACAAAACTACCATGTTGACTATTCAGACATCGGAAATACCTGATCATTAATAGAAAGAAGTTAGAGGGTGAGAATAGATAAGATAGAAAATTAGAATATAAGAAGAAGAAGAAACAATCAGAGAAAACACGAATCTCACAGCGGAACGAACAAAATATAATATATAACATAACTTTGCAATAAAACAGTATAGTAACATTATCAGAGTACAACACTTACACACAACGGAAATAACAATAGCTATATAATCCTGAAGCCTCCTGCTTCAAGCTCCTCCAAGTATATCTGTAAAGACCTGAACTACTTGACTGCCTATACAAATTTGGGCACCCAAGAATTTAGGGAAAACAAAACAAAAATAAACTCTGGGTCAGTCATGGGACTGGTGTGAGTAAACTCAAATCATTTTTATTTAACTTTACAAAATCCTTTTCAAAAGAAAAGATAATCGTAAGACCGATCCACACATAAACACAGATTGTTTTTACCTTACGATAACCCAAAACAGTTTTGAAAATCAATACTTCTCTGATATTATAATAATGTCTAATCACAAGTAATTAATAATCTAGCAGAACGCTTGCATCTCACGTTCCACATATATAGTATACAAACAAAATACTTGGCACTTATTGGAGATTGGATTCCGACTATGACAAGGTATGAGACCACCTGCCGATAGTGTATCTCTAGAGACGAATACGTTGGGTTCAACAAAAACGTCTTGCAACCCGGCCCACACATGACCGACCACTCATTTGCTTGAGTGTATCGAATGTATACCACCAATGGTTGGGAGCTACCCACCGTTTCCCGAAAAGGGACAGCATCAATCATAGATAAAAGAATGAAATGGATTTTCTCTAGATAGGTGATATACACCCTAATGGGAGCGACCTTCTTAGCCATGTTGTCGGCCCGATTTTTGTCATTTCCCGGTTGATGAGGCTTGAGGTCATTACGTATCTTTGATACACCAGACCACCATTCACTTTGAATGCCACATCGTCATACCCGTCAAATCACAAATTGATTTCCCCAAAAATACCACGGGTATAAAGCTAAGAGAAACGAATTCCTCCGCCACCAAACATAAGTACGTTTGAAGAGATCAACTTACGCGATCTTTTAGATATGCTCTGTCAGACATTCGTCCATTCACATTTGTCCTGGGACTGGACAAACCGAAGGCACTATTCTGTAACAGGATAGTCCTTGCATAACTCCGTCTTCAATATTTGATCGCAACGCTAACGTCCATACAGAGTGGTTTTCAGATAATGCATCTGATCCCGGTCTCTCCATATTAACGATGATAAAATGGTCAAAACTTCGATAGTCGGTGATTTAACTATCAAAGAAAAACAGGTGTGCAACCAATGATATTATTTCCAGATGGAGATTCTATCGATCAATCATCAATCCACATTTATCTCTTTCTATAATATTATCTTTAATTTATCCATTTCCCCATTTCTATATATTTGTAAATTCTTATTTTCTAAATTTAGAAAATATACATCACCAATCATTGGAAAACATTTCCATCTCTGTTTCACATATCAGTGTCATTCCAGTATTCTTTTTCATTAACATTTCATTTTCTATGATTAGAAAATATCTCTGATTATATTTGGAAAATGTTTCCAAAATTTATTCAATAGATGTTTAAATAAACCATCACTAAGCCAATTTGAACCATTACACTCATTAACTAAATTCACTTAATCAATCTTCACTATCGAACGTTACCCATCCCTTAGTTAAAAATGAAGTCAATCAAGTTGGGGTATAATTACCTCTCAGACCTTAACTGAACAACCTTTCTAACCTCGAAATAGACAAAGTTCACCCTTTAAACCTTTAAAACTTCCTTATGTAACTCGGATTCTATTTATGAACCCCCTTCATTATTTTAAAACATTGATTTTAACTATAGCGTTATAATTCCTTTCTTCTTAAATATCCAACTTCAAAATGTAACTTTTATTCCTTAATTTAACTCAATAACTAACCCACTCATCTATAAAGAAATAAGTAAATCTCGATTTAACCGGAAAGTAAATATTACTTTCCCGAATTCGATATAATCGAATTCAGTGTATAATTTTCTTTTTCGAATAATCTCTATTCGATAACTCCTTTTCGAATAAACTATATTCAATAACACTTTCTTCGAATAACTATATCCGATAATCTCTCTTCGAATGATTTACATTCGATTAACTTTCTACGAATGATTTACATTCGATTAATCTCCTTTCGAATATACTATATTCAATTAACTCCCTTAATTTTATTCGGATAAATTATTTTGAATAACTCCTTTGATTTAACTCATGTGGATTAACTCGGTTTGATTAACTCAACTCAATTAACTCAAGTTGATTAACTTACTTGATTAACTCAACTTATTTAACTCATATCTGATAACTAATATTCGATTAATTTATATTCGAATGACTATGTCTGTTTTAACTTTATTTCGAATGGCTAATATTCAATTTAACACCATTCGCTTGACTCTAAAACGCAGCGATCACAATGGTTACGCCTGAGTCCCTCAGGAAACATCTGACCGCCATAAGCTATCTGCAGCCCTGCGAATTACACTAGCAGTCGTACCAAATGGCAACACATCCTAAATAACTATATTGTCTAACTCTATCTCAAATAACTATATTCGATCAATTCTAATTGAGTAACTAATATTCAATAAATCCTAATTCGATTAACTATGTTCAATTAACTCTAATTCGATTAATTCTAACTCTAATCTATTTACTCTAACTGATTAACTCCTACTGATTAACTCTACTGATTATTCTGCTTCAAATATCGATGTTGAAATCGATTCCTACTTCTCTGTATAACTCCTGACTTATATATTCTATGTATCCAATGATAAACATCTTACTTAATTTATAAAATATTATCTATAAATTTATCTTCCCCATCTATCTGTTAGAATAGATTCTATTTAAAATCTTTACTTTAAATCCATATCAAGTTATACCCGTGTGCGAAGCACGGGTCTAAACATTTCAAATGAAAAATTCTCCTTTTATACAGTTCTAGTCACTTTTCAAGTATTTCCTTTTATAATCTATTTATTTACAAATAAATCCCTTTTTGATAATTCTATTTATTTATAAAATATTTTCTTTTTATATAAAATCTATTGATTTTATAACTAATTCGTTTGATAATCTAACTATTTCCTTTCTTTTTACTTTACACGTATTTCCCCTTTCTATTCTACTTATTTTTCAAATAAATATCCCTTTTCAATTCTATTTGTAAATAGTTTACAAATATTTCCTTTTCAATTCTATTTATCTGATTAACAAATAAATATTCCTTTTAATCTATTTATTCTATAAATAAATATTTTCTTTTTATAAAATCTTTGGATTTTATAAATATTTCTTTTTCAATATAACATTGAAAATTTCCTTTTTAACATTCCAGTATTCCCTATCGTATTTGACGTACCATGTAACAATGATCGGTATCATTCAGCCATTCAAAATAAACAACAGTTTTCATATCACATCATATAACACAATATATGAAAAACAGTAAAATAATTGTTGAGGAACCCAGTTGGGTCCCTCCGACCTGTTTCCCTGCATCCACAGATGTTAAACAATAAAATTAACATCAATTTCATTTCACTATGAAATATTCTGCTAAACAGAATCAATATCTATTTCGTTATCTATATTTTCAATCAACTGACTAGCAGTTCAACCAAAACAGCCAACACATAGCAACGAACCATTATTTATAAATTCTAAAAATATTTCATAAAAATATAAAGTGGGCAGAGTTAGTGAGATTACTCACATTTCGCGTTAACCGTTAAATAACGATTTGTGTTAGTTGATTCTGATCAGACAATTTATTTCGCTATAAATTGTAACGAGCTCCAATCCACTCCCAGTCAGTTCCATTGGGTAGTGTCCGTCCATACAATCCTAACGGATCTTGTTTCACTTGATTATGATATCGTACGAGAGAGTTATGAATTTTTAAACTTAATACACTATTTGAATTTAAATAAAACTTTAAACTATTTGGAATTGGGCCTCACACCTCTCTATTTCTTGGCCCGTCACCAACAGTTGGCCCACCCACAATCCATCTTCCCCATCATGGATACCTTCCACTCCAGAAAGCTTCGACTCCTGCTCAAGACATTTCTATGATTTTCTTTGATCCAAACTCACCACCTACTCCACCAAACTCCACAAGGACACCACCACTAAACTCCTCCTTCCGGCTCTCCCTCCTCCACCTAACTACAACGAACTCTCGCCTCTCTTGAAGGTTTCGACATACTAACGCAAGTCACGGTATCAGAAAATCACGCGACACTTTTGGGTCTAGAATTCCACAAATCTTTGTTGAACCCTGCACCTTGGTTCCTTGGACTTCACACCGCCATCGAATCGTCCCCTCGTCGCTTAAATTTCCTCAGCTCATGGCCCTAGGTTGCTGCTACATTTGGACTTCCAGGAAACTATCTCGAGTCATACGAAAATGATATCAGCGTGAAGATAAGGGTCATGGAAACTCCAAACTCCAATCCATTGGATTTATAGGAGCTCATCTGATTTTATAATGATTTTAGAGACTCGCGATATTGGTTTTCTTAAAGCATAGAGTGGCGGCTGAAAACTATTTGACCTCAGAGAAATTAGTTTAGGGTTAAGAAAATTTAAAGGGTATTTATAGAGAGATTTTTATATATTTTTATTGGATTATTTTATTTCTTTTTAAGCAAACGCTATTATTCTTTGTCCTCTGAAATTCCTGTAATCACATATGACACCCAAAAATCACGAAACTGGACATGCATCTTCAGTTCGACATTATGGACCCAACGAAACTGGTTTCGTCGAATTCCGACTCCGTTTTCTCACACAGCGTATTTTTAACTGTCAAAATACTGACTATTTTTCACTTTAAAAATTCGTACGGCCACACACTGACTCTAAAAATCACCAAACTTGGAATCTGACAATAATTTAATATTGCAGATCCAACAAAATTAGTTTCTTCGAATTCTGAGGTCGTTTGAAAAAACTGGCTATTTTTGAAGCCCTAAATAACCCATTTAAATATATAAATATATATTTAAAAACAATTAAATTTAATATTTAATAATAAATATTATTGTATATATTCACAATAGAATATCATACAGCTCCACTGGGATTTATAACTCGATATTTCAAATCTAGTGTTACATCGATATTCGATTTATATTTAAAAATCCATTTTAAAATATAAATAAATTGATATAAATTATAAAGGAATTCCACAGCGACTTTTCTAAAATTTGATTTGGACATAAATCAAAATCTACACGACGAAATCCTGATTTTTCTCTTCCACTAGAAAAATATACTTCACGAGCTCCGAACGTTTCTTGTTTCACAGAAATCTAATTTAAAATGGACCCTGTACGTTCAGTTGAAGTTCAAATCGCCAAATTATGAACTGCAGTGCCATTTCGAGCTCGATTTTAATTATATTATAATTATACGTTCAAACTGTCATTCAAATAATATATTCTTTATTCTAATTCAATTCTAAACTGTATTAAATATTTTAAATAATCCAATTCACACTATATTGTGAATTCCACTATTTTTGATTATTTCTGAATTAAAAATATTATCCTATTATTTATATTAATTAAATAATCCATATAATTAAATCCGACGACCATTTAATTCTCTAAATCACTAATTAATTAATTAAATTAATTAATTATATTGCTAAAAAATGCGGGCCGTTACAAGTCACCTTGGTCTCTAGGCTGTGTTTTTTTAGAGTGACTTGGCAATATGAATTATTAACTAATGGTTGGTCATTGTCATTGTTGGATGAAGGCATAACACTCAAATCAATGTGATTCGTATCATGCCTTATACCTGCGTGAAATGTTAAAAAAACAAGAATTAGATTTAACTTCATTTATCATTTATAAGAACATATCAAATTTATTTAAACAAAAATAACATGATAAAAACGCATTGCAAAAATCTGAGAAAAGATGAAAAATTAACCGTTCGTTGATCAAACTGTGATGCTGGCACCTCTGTAATTTGACTGATATCTTCTTGAAATGGTAACTCGTCATCACTAGATGAGGGCAATGCATTCAAATCAATTTAATGCACATTTTGAGTCATATCTCCTAATTTTAAATAAAAACATAATGAATCAAAAATATAAAGACATGAGACAAGATGAAGAAGAAATAGCAGTGAGCACTGTGGAAATAACAGTAAGCACTCAAAATACTTTAGATATGGAAAGAAATGAGACAATAATGGAATGTAATTATCTAACAATGATAGAAAATAAAGACAAATTCAAATCAACCGTTCAAGTTTATTAAAAATGCATGACACCGTTCATTTTTGTATTTTGGTCTATTTTCTCCAAATTAGTGGACTATACTTTATTTCCATTTATTTAGAATATAGCTGATATTTAACCTTTACAAAGATATACATTTTTTTTTTAAAAATGATTTTTTTGAAATACATTTTATGCACCATGTGAACAGATTTTTAATTCTCAAAGATAACATAGTACATTTATTAGATTGGTGTTAAATATATGTTTTATGCTTCATTTGAACATGATTTTTAATTGTTAAATGCAAATAGAGTACATTCTTATATGAACAAGCTACATATGACAAATTTTCTACTATTAATGACTTATTTAATTGCACTATATATTTGACATTTATTAGATTGGTGTATAAATTGAATATATGACTTTTTGCATAAAGATGACTTAATATGAACAGGTTTTGAACTCTTAAACCCCTTTCCCCATCTGTCCACAAAAAAAGGTTAATAAGAAATGGGTTCCTTTGTTTGTAGTACTATGCATGAAACATGATTCACAAGCTAATATACACTTTGAATATGTTTCATAAGACGAACTGTCACCTGATTCTTATCTCTAATATAAAGACAGTCGTATTATAAATTTATTGTCGATGATGAGGCCGATGGGGATGCATTTCTATGTTGTGAACAAATTTCTTAGTATGTCGCCTGAGGGTTGACAAGGTGGCGAGCTCGTGGTTATGCAGTTTTGATTGTTTACAGATAGTAACACTGCATGTTTATGTGGTTTCAAGTAGCTATAAGTTATAACCTCATTTGACTCTTTGTTTGTGAACCTTTTCATATTTATGCCAAAGTTGTAGTAAGAAACTCAGATTCGTTATTTGCTAGTAGCAATGTCAAACTTACTTTTATAAATATTGGGAAATGAAAGTGATAAACATGCATACATTCTCGACCTGGTGTTATCATTTAAAGATGAAAGAACTTTAAATTTATATTTCAATCTTAAATGTTGGCCCTTTTAGTCATTTTATATTTAATGTAATCAATCACGTTAAGTAATCACATAATAAATATGGACAATTTTTTGGCCTACCATTCCAACAACCTGCAACTTAAAATTTTGCTTGGCATTTCCAAAATATTTTAACTCATTAAATGAAAATAAATTTTGTTAAAATACAGTGTTTTTTTTCATTGAAATGAATTTTTTTAATCAAATTGATGGGAATTATCATTCAATTAACAAAGTAAACTGCAAATCAAGTACAGACAATGGATACTAAAGAAAAATAAAAATTAAACTGCAAATCAATTACAGACAATGGATACTAAAGAAAAATAAAAATCAATTTTATTAGGACTAAAATAAAATTTTATAGGAAATTAGATTGGATGAATAGAAAAACGAATTGATTGAAATAAGTAATAATTAAAACAAACGCACCTTATTTGAAGGAATTAAAACACACGCACCTTATTTGAAGCAGTGTATCAATACGATTTAGTTGCTATTAGCCAAACTGAATCGAAAATGTTGTTGCGAGATCTGGAAATATATTGGGAAAATTCGGAGAAGAAGGAGGTTTAAGGAATGAAAATTTGCGAAGAGGTATGATCGGAGAAGAATGAAAATTTGCGATGAGAATTGATCAGAGAGGAAGGAGGTATGAAGAGGAATCTACGTTTAAACCATGATTTTACGGAGATGGAAATGTCACGTGAAACAGGGACCGCGTTATTTTGGCTTCAGACGAAAATTGATTATCACCCATAGTAAGCAAACCTCCCTAACAGTCGGTTTGATTAAGACAACACAATGTATATGAAAAATGGTAAGTAAACTTGATGAGCTACCGCTACAATTCATAATGGATATAAATAATCACATATTTGCATGTCTACTACTGTTTTGGAGGAAAGAGTAATCGAAAACCAATAACACATCATGTCACATTTGAAGGTAGCAAAATATAAATATATAGATAATAATGGCAAAAGAAAGCACGTATCTTTATTTGTTATTTTTTTTAAATCATAAATCTTCTGTACACATCAAGATGTACTATGTTTTACGATATGAACTATTACTGTTTTTAGCAATATTAATACATGCCGCTATAATTAAATGAAGAATATGAGTTTTGCAGACACTATGCAAGGCTCTGACATATTGTTTTAATGATGTTAATATGGTATGAAGAAAAAATTCGCTCATCAAAGCAGTTGTGCAAAAGTGGCAATACCTAAATATCGGTACAAACATATCCACTCAAATTGGTTAACACAAATTGTAGATCCATTTCAGATTTGGGTTGCACCATACAAACCTGACATATGAAACAAAATGTACCATTTAACATATCATCCAGAAAAAACTATAAAAAAATTGCAATGAGATAAAAAAATGCATATTGAAAGAAAAGAAAAAACTTAACATACAATTGTTATTGTCATGAGTTGGATTATGAGTTTTAGCTTCCCTTTTAACAATACATTTAGTAGCTATATAGCCAATTCAATAATGAAACTTCTTCCCTATCTTACTCAACAGAACTCCTAAAAAGCCATAATGCTAATTTTCATTGGTCCACCCAATAGTTGAAACTTATAAAATACTTAATTGCCAGATTTGGATGAACAGAGGACCCATGAATCTAAATGCTTCCATAAACCGGTGATCATGAGGTAAGAAGAGTACCAAAGTCTGAGTATGAACCATTTTAGTGTTCTTGTTTACATTAGTGCCTTCACACTGGTCAATGGGTTGCTTTATATGTGTTGCAAATCAATATCAACATCGATATTTGAAAGTAGATGCCTTATATCAAAATAAGCAAAGTACATAACCAAGCTAAATGACTTAGGATGTCAACATTACTTGCAATAGTAATTATTATCTATGAGGCCAAAAAATCCAAATTTAAAATAAAGAAATTTTTAGTTTATTAGTAATCAATAACTTACCTGATTCACAGTATAATGCCATGAGCATATCAAGAGAAACAAAGATTGATTCATCTATTTTAAAGCTTCACTATAGCAGAAGATTCATAGTTATTGCCCTTCAAAATTTCTCTCCTCTGAGTTGCATTATTGCTCTACAATGTTTCATATAACAATAGTGCAATAGAAGTAAATTATTATATCATAGAAGTCTGAACGAAGAGAAAAATACCTGCTTCATATTGATTTACTATCAAAACTCTACAAATAAATTATCAAAGAAGAAATTTGTTGTTAGTATATTTGGATCTGACTTGCCAGTAAAATAGTTTATGATGAAATTATTTGAATTCAGTGCTTATTAGTGATATAATGATATATAAAACATTCAATAAGATAGAATAATTAGTATACTTCAAATTTTGAGTCAAATGGCTTAGTGAGGAAGACTGTTGAACTGCAAAGGAAAGTGGATTTCTGTTTGATATACAGATCTTAAAAATAACAGCTTCTTCTTTTTGTAATAAATTTACAGAAAGTCATTAAGTCGACATAAATTCCTCTTTCACTTTCAAACCCAGCAATAAACGTAATAAAACTAAAAGTTAATTCAATACAAATGAAAACTAAAACTAATCAGGAAATAAAAACATTAAATTATATTGTATGCACAAAATAAATTCAAAACCGAAAACAGACATGCCAAACTTAGTGCTATCCTAAAGTTGAGATGTTAAAGTACAACAAAGTAACCAAGTTTGCGTCATGATGATTGGATGAAGAATATCCTGGAACAGATTAGATGAAGAAATAGTGATGTTAAGATAGAAATTCAACGTAGAGTACTGATGGATCCCCGATGAGCCAGCTCAACATTTGAAAGGTTTCAAACATAAAAATTCAAACAAAACAAAAAATCAAGAAAAATTAAGAGAAGTCAGAGAACCTAACCATAACATTTACATTAGAGGGGTTTCTGTACTCTTGCAAATAATGCAAGTTTTTAGTCGATTTGAGTTTGACTCTAGAGACAAATTTAATCCAGGGCTTCGTGATTGCTCGGATCTGAAGATCCTAAGTCCTGCGAGTTGCACATCACGTTAGATTCTCTGTCGAAATTGACCAATAAAAGCAGAAAAATTGATAAGAGTATTAACAAAATTACAAATTGATAAGAGTCATTAGTACAAAAAGCATAAGAAACTGAAATCAAATCAAAGCAGAAACAAAGCTAGAGATCTAGGAGCTGGCTTATTTTATGTATTTTCTTGTGTAAAATGAAAAGAACGAATATGAATTGGCAGTCAAATGGAAGGAAAAGTGCGTTGTGGTAAGATAAGAAAGTGGTATGAGAACTTGGCCGTACATATTGGGTGGGAACATGCAAACACAGAAATGGCAATAAGCGTAGTTTTGGTAAATCGAAAAAGCTTCACAAAAATTTAAGTATTGGTATTATAGTAAAGATAAAGTTAAAGATATCATACTAGTGTATTATTCATTCTAAATTCAAAACTTAAGTTAAATAAAAATGAAATTCAAATCTAAATAAAATAAAATAAATTCTCAAGTTGTATAAAAATAAAAATAAAACAAATAAAATAAATTAGTTTATAGCTTATGAAATAGAAATAGAATCAAAATTTACAAATATTAGAACACTAGACTAAAACACTAATAATGCTTAAATAAACAAGATCACAAATTTTTAAACAAATTTCAATTATTCCATGATGTTAATATCGTAAAATTTAACAAAACAAATTTAGATTCCAATATTAATATGTTTCAGCAAGATGAAAAAGTTGCAAAATAATTAAAAAATATTTATAAAGTGTAAACACCATTTTACGGTACAACAATACTAGTGTATATACATCCAAACTAATCTATTAAATATTTTCAAATACAACTTAAGTAAATTTTAAAAACAAAAATTCAAACTAAATAAAATAAAATAAAACCTCGAGTTAAATAAAATTCAAAATTCAAAACAAAAAAAATGAATTAGTTTATAACTTATCAAATAAAAATAGAATCAAAGTTTACAAATATTTAAATAACTAGATTACGTATTAAATTTCTAAATTTACACAGATATAAACTAATTCAAAACCAAGTTCAAAATAGACTAATTCTACAATTATAAATAATTTTCTTAATATAAGTTTAATTCCAAAACACAATTTTAAATGTTTATACAATTAATTAAATCTACATAAATTAAAATAAAACTCAAGTTAACGTTAAATTTAAATTTCAAAATACTTTTACTACCGTTAAATTTAACAAGTCGGCTCAGATTAAAATACTAAATTGTAAATTTACACTTATAAAATCAACTCAAAAATCATTCTAAATAGACTATAATTCAAAATTACAAACAATTATCAAATTCTTAATTACTAAAGCCAAATCAATTTCATAATTTAAATGTTAAAAATCTTGGTTCGTTGCACAGAGCATTGATTAAATCTCAAATAAACGACTAGCTGGACTGTCATCCGGAACTTTTTTGCAGAAACTTGCATTGCTCTTGGATATCTGCTGCCGAACTTTACAATTTTGGAATGTGGAATTCCTAGTTCATACATTGAAGAAGAAA
This sequence comes from Allium sativum, assembly GCA_030737875.1. Lineage (NCBI taxonomy): Eukaryota > Viridiplantae > Streptophyta > Magnoliopsida > Asparagales > Amaryllidaceae > Allium > Allium sativum. The sequence goes on along the minus strand of CM060918.1, from coordinate 249,646,957 downwards.
CTTCTTTCCAATTACTTTGTAATAAGGTGGAGCTAATAAAAAGAGAATGAATTAGAATTTTCTCATTTCTATAGCAGTTTTTGAGTAGAAAGGCGTCTAGCTTTATTCAGATTTTGAAGCTTCATTTCATCAAACTGAGATTTAAAGAGATGAATAGTTTAGTGCGGGGAAACACAATGCCAAGGAAGAAATCCAATTTAGATTTTATGACATTTGTCAGATCATACCAGGGATTAATGCAAAATATAGTGTAGAATTTTGCAATTGGAGTTTTGCAAACCCGTATGATTTGAGAAATTTGGCAAATGAAGTGAATATATCTTTTGCTCCTGCTGAAGTCGGAGCTTTTTCGATTCAAATTTTCTTGTGAAATTGATGAATACTTTGACTTAACTTGCCGAAGAGTGTTTCCAATTATTAGGCATGAAATTGGATTTCTAACAACATTTCTATTACGGGGTAGGGCAAACATTTTGCAATTGAATGAAGAAAAATAAATAGTTGATATGAGACTTACCGTGCCAGCAGTCTTGTCTGGTTTCTGCTTTCTTCATTAATGAATGTATAATGATGACTTGGGAAGAAGAACCCCCCATTTTTAGGTTCTCAATGGTTTATGACATTGGCGGCGTATCATATCAATGCACAGCTAAACCCGACAAAAAAAAGGATGCCCCTTGATCTCAGTCGCACCTCTCACCGATCTAAACCTCTCTTGCATATCCTTCACTAGCATTTAACAGATCAAATCACTGGCCTGCAACCTTCTAGAAATTCCCGCGTCAAAGAAATGACATTAAAATGTGTATCCCAATTACCTAATTGAAAATTAGAGGCTTGAATTTGTTGAGAAGGAATAATTTGGGACCGATTTGATTTAGGGAAGAATACGGGTGATGCCCATGCGAGGGAGTAGAAATACAAGGCGTCAATTATTTTGGTGCCAATTTTTCGCTTTTCCCTCCTAAGTTCCGTACTTTGCCGTTGATATTTGGTGGCATGTGTCATTTTTCATGCGTTATAATAAATATCTCACCAAATTTATAAAAATAAATATGATAAGTTAGAACTAATAATTGAAAATTCATATTAAATATGACATGAATTTCTTGAAAATAAACCTTTATTAAAATATTGAATATTACGTCTTAATTATTAGTAAATGTTATATTTATTATTATATACTACGTATTACTTTTTAATATTAATTATTAAATGTTAATTACTATATATGTGTATGTTACCAATTATTTGTTATCAAATATTTAGTTGTATTATAAACTAATTATTATTGAATATTTATAGTAGTTATTATTAATTATATTAATTCTCAATAATTATTATTTGATGTTATGTATTTAATACTATTTTATATTAATTAATAGTATTTTATGTCATAAGTGTGCTATCATTGCATATATGTGTTTTTGTCTTTGTTAGTTTAGATGTTGATATGCTTTGCAGTCCCTGTTCTTTTTCGTTTATTTCCTTACTTTGTCTCTATGTAATCGTCCTTGCATATCAATTAAAGTGGTAGGGGTCCACTCAACCCCATCGGCTCTACAAAAATATTAATATTTTATTAATTAGTAATATTATTTAACATTGGTTTTTAACTTTTAGTTATAATTTTATTAACTATTACTTATTATAAAAATTATTAAAAATTAATCTTAAGTAATTATTGTTTATAAATTGTTAATTATGATATGATCTATCAAACTGATAAAAAAGAAATGTTGTAATAGGCATCTGTTACAACTGGCAAAATAAAATAGTTGTTGAAAATAAGTTTGTTAAACTTTTTGTAAAAAAGTTGTAAAAAACCATTATTACAACTGTCATTTTGTGACGGTTGTAAAATTACAGTTGTAGTAAGGTCTTTTTTGTTGTAGTGCATATTCAGAATTAAATAGTGGATGGGGATTTGAGATATTGAAATTAACATTGGTTTTGAAGTTACGAACTTGTATTCATCTTAAGATAAGCATGTTGTCGATCAAGGTCTGAGAGGTAACTAGAATACCCCAACTTGAACGACTTCACTATTATCGAGATATGGTATTAGTTCGTGATGGTATAAGAAGTAAAAAGGAGGTTTTGTGGATATATAGAGAGAAATATTATAAGGAAATTAATGGAATTTTGAGCACACATATATGTAAATGTTTCCAAGTAAAGGAAATAATGAAAGGATTTGAGAATAAATAGGATTTGGAAAGTTGTAACTATGTTTTCGAGGTTAAGAGAATTAAAGAGACGAGTCTAGAGAGATGCTTACTATATAAGAAAAATGTTGATTATTATTTTCAAAGTAATGAAACATAAGAGTTTGATGTGAATTCATTTATGAAATCGATTTATAAGAATCGATGAAATGGTTTAATGAAGTGTTTCAATATAAAGGACCTAAGCTGCCAATGTACTTAGCAGTATTGTTATAATTTGATAATTAAATGAAAGACTATCAAATGAATTTTTCTATTGGACTTTTGGCGTGTTGTTTCGAAGAGACCAGGATGGGGACTAGACAGAAAACCACTCCGAATCAACTGTGTGGACGTGACAAACTTGCAGATCTACCAAGTTGTAGCATTGAACACCGTTGATCTTCGTGAGCGGAAGAACTACTCGTTGAATTTCTATGACTTGCAACCAGAGTTATTTTGACACTGATTCTGTCGTGATTGAAATCTTCAGATTGCAAAGACTTCTCGCTACTAATTCGTAGGGTGATTCCTATATAAGGATACGGTAAGAGGGTGCCTTCGATTCATCCTGTTCCTAGATGACTTGTATGGACGAATGTCTGACAGAGTATTTCCAAATAATCATGTACGATTGGTTTCTACAAATATACCAAGTTTGTTGGCAGAGAAATTCTCTTGCTAACACCCAGAGTATAATTGTGCACGTCAATTAGTGATTTCACGGATCTGGCGATGTGGCATTCAAAGTAAATGACGATGTGATACTCTAAAAAGGTAAACTTGACCTCAAGCCTCACAACCTGGAAATGAAAAAAATCGAGCAGGCAACATGACCAGTTGGGTCGCCCCCAAACAGGGTGTATTGTCACCATCTAGAGAAAATTCATTTTTGATCTTCTTTCATTTTTGTATCTCCGTGGATGTATGGAAGGCCTATAAGACTGTGATGGGTGAAAATACATTCAGTACACTCTAGTTAAATGAGCGGCCGGTCATGTGTGGCTGGGTTGCAAGATGTTCTTGTTGAACCCAAGTGTATCCCCCTCTAAAGTACACTAATCAGAAGGTGGTCACGTACCTTTTTATATTTGGAATCCATTCTCCAATAAGTGTCCAATGATTTTTGGTTTTATAATGAATATGTAGAGCGTGAGATGCAAGCATTCTACTAGATGGTTATTTATTTGTGGTTTGATAGACACTATTATAATATCACTGGATTTTGATATATCAAAAAAGTTTGGGTATAGTAAGGTAAAAACCGTCCGTGTTTATGTGTGGGTTGGTCCTGCTATTATTGTTTGTCATGTGAATTTATCACTGAAAGTATTCTAGACTGATCTGGGTGAATTTTTCTTTGCTTCAAATGTGCTGGGGTCAGATCAGTTATATTTACAGGTTAGGTTTCGTTTGAGTTTCAGGAGCTGGAAGCAGGAGGCTTCGTCGTTAGTTATTTAGAGTTTATTTCCATTATGTCTAATGTGTGTTGTACTCTGATAAATGGTATGTTTATATAGAGATTGTTTCTTTAAAGTTATATTGAAATATTACATTTTATTCGTTCACTTTGAGATTCTAATGTTTTCTCCTTTTTCTTCTATTCTAATATTTCTTTCTACTTCTCGTCTTCTAATTTCCTTCTATTAAAGATTCGTAATTTCATGCAAATTAGGTTGGACGTGGGTTGTAATTCGTTAGCTCAAAGGTATGGATTTACAGGCCTTTACAGTTGGTATTAGAGCTAATGGTTTAGTGATAACCTTAGCTCTGTGGCACAGCTCGATAGAGATAAGGTTGGTAGACCGTAGATTGAGTTTGAGTGTATATATGAGAGCACATATTTGTAATTTGATATAAAAATATTTTTAAATTAATTTTGCCAATATATTTTGCAAAGAAGATAAATTCTAATTTTCTTATATTATTAGTAGTGTTGATTTGAATTCAATCGGAATTTTCAATATGGAAAGTATAAATAGGAATCCTTTACTTAACTTATGAATCGTGCAGGTAAAACTTGAACCTAAGTATTAAAAATTAACTTAAGTCGGTAAGAAATTTGAATTGAGTTTGAAAAATAAGAACTACATGCACGTAATAAATCCAAATGGAATGTTTGGAGACCAGTTTGATTGTATGATTGAAATTGATTGCATGCGTATAAAATAAACTTGATTACAAATAAATCTTAAGTGAATAAAATTGAACTTGCTGAAATGGACTCAAGATAATGAACTTGAAATGGACTGTTAAGATGTAGTACGAATAAAATTCATGAAAATTGGATAGTTTATGAATAGATAACCTAGATGTTTTGTGACGGCCGTCCATAACCTCTACTTAAACAAGAGGAGTAATGCACTGAAAGACGTGCCAGACAGATATGGGCGATAATCAAGATATGAAAACACATACAGAACCTGTCATATAAATCACAGCGCAAGGATAAAATATAACAGAATGTATACAACATGCACTAATAGTAAAGCACATTTGAGCAGAAAAACTCCAAACTTTCATAACAACTCGAAAGTATGTCCAAACACCAGAATTACGACATACATGTCCGTACAAATTTGCCTCACTACAACACTCAGAGTCAAGCATCAAATAGCGGAAATAAAAGATACTATGTAGTAGTAAAACATAATACGCCAGCCTCTTGCTCGCCACCGAACTGCAACCTCGTCCTTACCAAGATACCACCTGTCACCTGCCACCTAGTATGCCCATCCAAATATTGGATGAACAACCCAAGGTAATAAGAGAATCATAAAACCTTGAGTCAGACAATAGCCTTAGTGAGCGATAAAACAACTAAATACCATCATTAATAAAGTATATGAGAAAAGGCAGATAAATAAACTAATATAACTACTTCACCAGATAAGAATCTCAACCTCATCTTCCCCACATCGGACACTGATAGCCTTTACAAAACAAGCATTTCAACCATACATCCATAGCAATCAGATAACCATTTGTTCATGGAAATCAGAAGTAACCAACAATATCGATCATAGCCATTCATATATCTCACGTAAACCATCCCAATCGAGCACAAGGTCCCTTAAGCACAAGCCCTAGAGGCCTAAACCAATATAAGACAAGCACCCAAGAAACATCTCCCTAGACGTTCGACAATCCACGTGAGACGGTACAAGCAAAACAACCAACCATATGTGATAGACTCTGCCTATCACTGCTAAACCTGCTTTGAAACCATCACTACTCGTATGACTGGCCATATCATCCTCCCATATGTCAAGGGATAATGGGAACCCTGGTTCTAGCAAAGACTCCATACGCCTTTCAACGATACGTATCTAGGCCTTTCAACAATACCCAGGGTACTCGACCATACAACCAGTCTTTTGGACGTCTCTATTGTACCCTTGCTTTGAGCCTGCTAGAACTCCCGACAACGGTAATCTCTCAGCCTTCAATACCTCTAGTGGTCAACACCTGCGACAATTCACAAGCTTAAAACACGTTCTAGCAACCATTATCCACCAATTCAAAACACCCTTGAGTTATCTTCACATTCGCTGCTATTCAATGATCAACGAACGTCTCCCACCACTTCGAACATTCCCTATTGAACTCGTCTTGAAGCTTGAACCATTATCAACTCAAAAACAAGCTTCATTTGGTCAATACTTCATTTCATAGCATTTCCAGCTCTTTTGCTATGAAACACTAGCCACAATGTCAAAACAGCCCTCTACAGCATTTCTAAAATGCTATTATATCCCCTGGTTCAATTCTTCATCAATATGGTGTGAAAAACAAAACAAAACTGGCTATCACAGGGTTTCTGCCTTTTTACAGCGTTTCAGAAGTGTTGTTAATGCTTCATGTCAATCATTATGCCTTCTGGTCCATCAATATATCTTTCATAGTGTTTTTGATTTTTACAGCGTTTCTGAAACGCTGTCATAGATCAGGTGCGACATACGACCTACGACATGCGACATGCGCCTTTAGATCATTCCTGTTCCAGGACTTTCCATAGTGTTTTTCAAACGCTGTCAAATCTCACACGACCTACGACATGCGACATGCACCCTTAGCTCATTCTTGTTCTAGGACTTTCCACAGTTTTTTTCAAACGCTGTCAAATCTCACACGACCTATGACATGCAACATGCACCTTTAGATCGTGTTCGATTCGAGACTTTCCACAGCGTTTTCAAACGCTGTCAAATGCTGTAAATTTCCAGAACTTGATTATGGCCCGATTCTTGAAAATTCACCCAATCAGCTTGATTTTTCTTCACGAACCATGATTTTTCAACTTGCCAAACATGTTTCCAAACACTCCCAAACTCTCCAATCCATCTCAACTCAAAATCACAACAAATCATCAACATTAAAACAACGATTCAACAAATGATTAAATCAATATATATACGGATCTAAACATTGAATTAACACATGAAATTACCGTTTATTAGTTGCTAGATTAAATCCTATGACAATTCAAATAGAAATACACTTACCATGATGTAGATCAAAGGAAAAGGACTTGAAAATGATGAAATTAAGATCATAGAACTCATATACTTGATTAAATCCGCATGAGAGATGCATATCACTCGCCAAATCTTCAAAACAACACAAAAACTCTTGGATCTAAATCCAGACAGCGGAGAATTAGCTTCAAACTCTTTAATGTGGTGAAATCTCTCTTCGATTAATGCAGATCTAGCTTAAAACGATGTAGATTTTCAATCTTCACATGTAGATCTAGAACTTTAATGGTGGAAAGGTGTATTTGATTGAGCAAGGAGGATCATGAGCTCAACCAATAATGAGAGAATGAAGAAAGCAAACTATTCTTCATGCCTATAACCCCCTATTTATTGCTTCCCACCAACCCACTAATGGGCCTCTCCAAATTAGCCCGCTAATGGTTCAAAAACTTGAACACAACTGTAAAACTTTAAAACAATGATTCCTCCCAAACAGTTGGGCCAAACCTTTAATGTGACCACTTTACGAAATGGGAAACATCATTTCTTTTCCAATGAAACCAATCTCAGCAACTGATTCGATCCGAGTAAAAAGTTATCGCCGGTACAAGACTAAAAGGGTAAAATGGTTACAAATAAAATTGGTAAAATTTCTGGATATGTCTCACATCCCTATTAACAACATATTATAGTATGAGAATGATCCAGTCCTTAAGGAATACAATAAAAATATTTCACGACCTTCCGATACGTAAAATGCGGGCTATTACATTCTCCCCCATTTAGGAATTTCGGCCCCGAAATCCCAGGAAAACACAAGCAAACAAAACAATCTCGCATGCCTATCGCTCATGAGCAGCCGATTTTATCATCCAAACTAGTAGCCATCAAACCATGCATCCATAACTTTATCCTAGCATGCAGAATTCCAAAAACAAACACAATAGTAAAAGTTACAATGATGTAAGGTGACACGATACTAATGGGTCATACCAACGAAGAGTTCTGGATGTGCCTCCTTCATGCTCTCTTTTGTCTCCCACGTATAATCACTGCCACCCTCACTCCACTATACCTTGGCTAGCTTAGCCGTCTTCCGCTAAGTTGTTTCGTGTAATTCCCTACAACATGAAGCGGCTTACGAGGTCTTGTAACTACCATCTCTACTTCTAGATCATTGTATTGTTCTAGGGATACCACCACATTCGAATCATGCCCACACTTGGTAGAAACGACACATGGAAAACATTATGCACACTTAACATCTTTTTGGGTAACTCCAATATATATGTGAGCTTTCTAGTCTGCTCGATTATCGGAAACGGTCCAATGAATCTTGGGGCCAACTTTCCTTTGCTTCCGAACCGAACAACATGTTCCAAAGAAGAAATCTTCATGAATACCATATTGCCAACGTCAAATTCCAAATCTCCTCGACGCTTATCGGCATAACTCTTTTGATGATCTTAGGCTGCCTTCATTCGTTGTCGAACGATCATGATACAGTTCGATGTTTCTCTGATCATCTCTGGCCCAAGTATCAACTTATCTTCAGTTTCTAACCAACATGTCAGAGAATTACATGGTCTACCGTACAATGCCTCATATAGTGCCATCCCAATGCTCGACCGGTACCTATTATTACAAGCAAACTCGATAAGATGTAGGTGGTCTTCCTATGATGCCTCGAAGTCTGATACACAAGCTCTTAAGAGTTCTTACAAAAATCTGTTAACCTTTTCGATTTGACCGTCGTTTTGGGGATGATAAGCCGTACTCAAACACAACTCGATTCCCGAAGTCCCTTGCAAACTCTTCCAAAATCCACTTGTAAAACAATGGATCTCGATCACTGACTATGCTCTTTGCAATATCATGGAATCGAACTATCCATTTTATATATAGCTCAGCCAACTTTGAAGTTGTCCTAGTCGATTTGACAGGAATGAACCTTGCACTTTTGGTCAAGCGATGCATGATGACCTAAATTCCTTCGTTTTCTTGCCTTAGTTCTAGGTAGTCCATCGGTAAAATCCATCGATATCTTCTCCTATTTCCATGTCGGAACTGCCAATAGCTAAAGCAACGCCCTCATCTTTTTCTGTTCATCTTTCACTAACTGACAGTTCATGCATTTGGAAATGAACTTTCTGATATCTCTTTTTATCCCTTCCCAGTAGTAGACTCGCTTCATGTCCTGATACATCTTGTTACCATCTGTATGAATCGTTAACTTTGAGTGATGACATTCCCTTAGAACCTCATCTCTCAATCCGTCGATATCAGGAACAACTAGTCGTCCTTTGTTTCGAAGCCAACCCTCTTGATCGACCTCGAACTCTTTATTCTCAGGTTCCAACTTCCGGATAAACTCAACAAGCTTTGCGTCTTGCTTTTTTTCTTTCTCCAATCCTTTCGATAAGAGTAGGTTTTATCGAAAAGTTTTCCAACATTTCAGGTTCCAACTCAGTCCTTGGCCTGAAATCAAACTCTGCCAAAAACTCGAGGCTCTTCCATTCTGAAAACATTGCTCCCCATCCTGCATGTCTTCGACTCAATGCATCTGCAACTCCGTTACCTTTACGAGGATTATAGGCCATATCAAAATCATACGGTGCCAGAAAATCTAACCACAGCTACTGTCGAAGATTCAAATCCTTTTAGGAGAAAAGATACTTCAACAATTTATGATTTGTAAACATCTCAAATCGAACTTCCAATAAGTGATGTCTCCACATCTTCAGAGAAAACACGATCGCTGCTAACTCCACATCATGAGTTGGATAATTCCTTTTGTGCGACTTCAGCCGTCAACTCGTGTATGCCACAACCTTATTCTTCTGCATCAACACTGCTCCCAGCCTAGTACCACATGCGCCGGTGTATACCACCATTTCTTCATTCCCACTTGGAATCATCAAAAGAGGAGCACTCGTTAGTCTCTCTTTCATGATTCCCAACGCTTAGTCACACTTTGCATCACATGTGAAAACTTGGCTCTTTTTCATTAATTCTGTTAATGGAGCAGCTATCTTGGAGAAATCCTTGATAAACCGTCGGTAATAACTTGCCAATTCAAGGAAACTTCTCACATCTATTGCATTCTTAGGTCTATCCCAGTCCTGGATTGCTGCCACCTTAGCGGGGTCAACCGCTATTCTAGAAGTGACACTTCGAAAACTTAGCCTTTAGCTGATGTTCTTGCAAGATTTCCAAAAAAACTCTCAAGTGCGTCTTGTGCACTTCCTCATTCCGAGAGTAAACCAGAATATCATTCACGAACACAAGTACAAACTTATTCAACTGATCTCTGAAAACCCTATTCATAAGATCCACAAAATACGCTAGCGGGTTAGTCAACCCAAGCGGCATCACCAACCATTCGAAGAAACCAGATGGTATCCTAAAAGCTGTCTTCAATACATATCCTTCGTCACTCTCAACTGGTGAAATCATGTTGCTAAATCCATCTGAGAAAACACTTTGGCTTCGTGAAACTGATCGAAAAAGTCATCGATCCTTGGCAATGGGTACTTGTTCTTCTTGGTTACCTTATTCAACTCACGATAGTTCACACACAATCTCATCGATCCATCGGCGTTGGTTGCAAACACAATTGGTGCCCCCCATTCGGATACACTTCTCCGAATGAATCCTTTTTGCAAAAGGTCACGAATTTACACCTCTAACTCTTGCTGTTCCTTAGGCGCCATTCACCTAAGAGGCATAACGATAGGTCTAGCACCGCCGACCAAATCGATTATAAACTCGGTCTCATGATGCGTCGGCGAACCTTTGACTTCGTGAAAGACATCCTTAAACTTATTAACGATTAGCACATATGACAAGTCTTCTTATGGAATCACAAGCGAATTAAAAAAGCTCACGAAGACACCATCTTCAGGCTTATGCAGAATCAAAACCTTTTGCCCTTCCACATCTCCAACTCTCATCTCAAGCTTCTCGTAATTTACTCTTGCCGCATACCTCTTGAGCCGATCCATGCCCAAGATGATCCAAAACCCAGCGAAGTTCAAAACTAAGCAATCGCACACAAAAGAGAAACCATGACTCGATAAGACTAGACCACGACAAAGCATACAAAGGCTGGACGAACCCCCAACTGGATTAGTGACAACCAAAGGTCCATCACACATCTCGGTTGCCAAACCGAAGTGGCACACAAGCTCATTACAAATGAAAGAATGTGATGCTTTAGTATCAGGCAACACACGAACTGAAACACCTTTAACAGAAAGAGTACCTTGAACGATGACACCCTTTCCTTTCTCCTCTGTAGTAGGAGCTCTTGAAGAGGATGGCACAATGTGACTACCCGGATTTTAGCGACTTTGGTTTTCGACATAAACTTAATGACGACTAACTAAACATAGAAAAATACCAGTAATTAATGAAAGAAATTAGAGGGTGAGAATAGATAAGATAGAAACTTAGAATAGAAGAAGAAGAAGAACAACACAACATCAGAGTAACACGAACCTCACAGCGGAACGAAAAACATATAATATATAACATAACTTTGAAATATAAATCTATACTTAAATATACATATCATTTCCAAGGTACAACACTTACAACACAACAAAAATAAACAATAGCTATATGATCCTGAAGCCTCCTGCTCCATCTCTTCAAGTATCTGTAAATCCTGACTACTTGACTGCCCATATAAAATTGGGCACCCAAGAGTTTAGGGAAAGCAAAACAAAATAAACTCCGGGTCAGTCAGGGGACTAGTGTAAGTAAAACAGTTTAAAACAGTTCAAGCCAGTAAATGTTATCTCATAAGACCACGCCGTATAACAGAATGGGTTTTCCCTTATGAGAATCCAAATATCTTTATATCAAAAACCTTTTGATATTATAATAATGTCTATCAACCACAATATAATAATCATCTAGCAGAAACGCTTTCATCTCACGTTCTACATATATAGTATACAATCAAAACCGCAAGCACATATTGGGTAATGGATTTCCAACTATGACAAGGTATGGAACCACCTTTCGCTAGTGTACCTCTAGAGAGGAATACACTGGGTTCAACAAGAACATCTTGCAACCCGGCCACACATGACCGACCACTCATTTCGCTTGAGTGTATGGAATGTATATCACCAACGGTTAGGATCAACAACCATTTCCCGAATGGGACAGCATCAACAATAGATTTTTAGAAATAAATGAAACTCTAGATCAGGTGATTATACACCCTAATAGGTGCGACCTACATAGCCATGCTGCCTGCCCGATTTCTATCATTTCCCGGTTGTTGAGGCCAGGGGCTGCAATTTCTTTCCATTCATTTATAACACGATCACTTTGAATGCCACATTATCAGACCCGTTAATCACTAATTGGTTTGCACAAATATTCTAGATGTTATGCAAAGGGAATAAACCATTGCAACCATATATATTTATACAGACCAACCCATTTGATCATTGGAAATACTCTGTCAGATACTCGTCCATATATGTTCATTCTAGGACTGAACGAAACCGAAGGCACTATTCAGTACATCCATCCTATGCAATCTCTACCTAGGACTTATACAACAGCCCTTGCACTTTACCCCATCTTCACTTTCTTTGCCATATATGATTCGCAAGGCTTATGCCAATACGGTGTGGTTCTTTGGAAAAGAATCCAACCGGTTTGTAACACCCCGTATTTTTAATATATTTAAAAATAAAATAAAATATATAAAAATATGCTTATGATGGGTAAATAATGGTGATGCATAAGAAGAATTAATTAATACATGGAAGAGAAGAAAAATTAGTTCGATAACAATGTATGTAACGGAAAAATAGTAAAATAAAGATAACTAATTCAAGAATCAGGAATTAGGTAAAATTGACATCACCATTGCGTTCCTCTCGGAAAAATACGCGAAATAGAGTCCGAGTATTCAAAAATCGGAGTCCGTATGACCAAGATATGGCCAAAACAAGATTTCAGCAGACTTTCTGGCAGACTGACCCAGGTCGACCATAGTGTCGACACTATAATCGACCTGCCCCCCCAGGTCGACTATAGTGTCGACCCCCCCTCTGTACAGGTCGACCTGGTCGGCCTGGGGTGGCCCAGAACCCATTTTTGAAGCCCTGGATTTTTGATGGTCCGGATTGGTTTTAGGGTTAATCTAATGGCTGAAATGAGTTCCTACACCTATAAATACACCCTAAGACCTAGCCTCCACTACACACAATTCTATTCTTCTTCTTCTCTGCCTCTGTTCTAAATTAAAATAAATATGGCGTCGCTACTCTGCTGGAATCAAAACTAGAAGCTAATCAACATCAACCTAGGCAACTCAATTCAAATTAGAGATTAAAGCTTCTGCAACGATTCTACAACAACTAAAGTTCTTTCTTTAATCCAACCAAGGCAAGTGCAGTTATTTTCCGATATAAACGTTAATTATGATTGTGACATGAATTATAAATATGAATCTGAGGTTATATCTGTTCTGTTCTGTTTGGATCTTTATTATTTTGTATCTCTTTCCTCTTTCTGTTTTATAGCCAGGCTATCACGAGCCTGAGCCAATCTCATAAGAGATTAACATACGCTAAAATGTTTGTGACAATAAAGTGAATGATGCATGAATTGGGCATGACCAATAGGTGACTGATTTGAGGAAAGAACATGGACTGTAGCTAGAACAAAATCTGAGACATATGACTGGACATGTTATATTTATAATATAAATTATATTGAACATATGATTTGAGATGAAGAGAATATGGCTTCGGCATAAAGATTTACATGAGAGTAGGGTATCTATTAATGTAAATAAACACCTAAGTAAGGGATCTTTGGGATATATGATATGCATAGTAATCGATGGCTATATTTGGTATAATTTATATAGGGATCTTCTGTACTATTCAAGTTTAATAAAAATTGAAACATATGATATATAGTAAATTTATGACCATAATCTGTGCTATGTAAATTTAACGCAACATAGGGTATATGATAATATTGTGAATCAAGACTATTATTTATGCATGTGAACTTAGGCAAGATTTATAATTAGGCAAGATATGAAAGTTTAAGAAATGATTAAATCTGTTATATTTGCCTAATTTGCTAGTTTTGTTACATTGCCTAATCTGCTAGTTCTGTTATATTGCTTAATCTGCTAGTTCTGCTCTACTGCCTAGTCTGCTAGATTTGTTCATCTGCCAAATCTGTCATCTGCTAAGTCTGTTGAAAATGCTAAATCTGCTAGTTTGCTTAATCTGCTAAGTCACCTAATCTGAGAAATCTGTTATCTGCTATATCTGTTGAGTTGATATAATTAGTCCGCTATTGACATAATCTGAATTGGCTATAGTTATGGATAATTGACATGTATATTAGGCATGGGTATAAATGGTAAATCATTAATTAATTGGCCGCAAAGATAAACATGGCTAACTCGAGGTTAGAATGAGTTTGCGGCGTAATTCTGCCCGGAACCGCCCGGCATATTCCAGTGGTCGCAAACAATAGGTTCTAATGTTAGAAGCTAGTCATAACGTGCTTGAAACCCGAGGTTAGACTCAGTTTGCGACAGAAACCTGCCCGGAACCAACCGGCCTAACCAGTAGCCGCAAACTGTCAGCCTAATGTGAGAGGTTTGGGCATTAATATTTAATTAATGAAAATCTGAGATAATTATGATGTCTAAAACGTGTTGGGTAAGGTTAAACCAATTGGACCAATGAATCTGATAAACCCGTTTCGTGAATCTGTAGGCCCAATACAAAGTCAGTTAATCTGTAAGTCTGTTAATCCGTAACCAGTTAATCTGTAAGTTTGTTAATCTGTAACCAATTAATCTGTAAGTCTGTTAATCCGTAACCAGTTAATCTGTAAGTCTATTAATCTGTAACCAGTTAATCTGTAAGCCAGTTAATCCGAACATCTGATCCATTAGTCTGAAAACCTGTTGACTTGATTGTCTGATCTGTGAACTAGTTGATCTAAACTCTGTATGTCTGAAACTTGTAAACAAGTTAATCTGAAATCTGTTAGTCTGGGGACACAAGGATAGGAGGGGAATTACTTGTGTCATATGTTGTTTGGGACCCATATTAGTCAGTAACCCTTTCTGGTATCAAAACTTTGACCCAACAATAGGTAGGGTCCGGGCACGCTTACTGAACTAATTATAAGCGGTTCATTCTGATAATGGCGAGGGGTGTTGATGGTGCATTCCAACCGGGTCATGTGCGTGCATGGATCCCAGTCTGCCTCTGAGGATGTAAGACGCCGTGACATCTGTAAATAGGTCTGTACCAATTGGTTGTCACTTTAGGGAGTGATACACCCTACTGCGGGGCCGACACAGGATAATTATGTATTAGGGAGCCGATCGCTTGGGGTAGGGTTTTAGGGTACACTTAGTTCTGTCTGTTTCTGTTGGTACCGTCTGTTTCTGTTGGGTGGTAACACCTGTCTGTTTCTGCGTGGTACCGTCTGTTCGGGTGGTAAAGGCCCATTACTAGTGTACACCTAATTCTACATTCTGTTTCCGTAGGGATTAATCTGTTTCTGCTTCTGTCTGTTCTGATCGGGTAGTAAAGGCCCATTATTAGCATCCTGTTTCTGTTAAATTATTCTGTACCCGTTTCTGTTTTAGTTTAGACATTAGGGTGACACCTGATTCTGTTATACTAGTATTAGTGCAGAGAAGTGTAAAGAAATAGCTTATGTCATTCTGTTCTTCTGTTTTATCTGCTACACCTGTTACAGTTACCTCTCATCCAGTTTTAGTTCATGTCATGTTATTATTATCTATTCATAACTGAAAATCACTGGACTTGCCAGACTTTTTGTCTGACCCTTGTTGTTTCGCCTCCTTTCTTCCGTTTCCCCCCAGGTTATCCAAATAGGGAATACTTTAGCTTGATCCGGATTTCTTCTGCTTGAAGTGCTTAACGTATGGCTTGGCTCTGTATAGCTTCCGTTCTATGGGGATTATGATTTTAAACTATGCATTCTGAAGGCTTTTGTACAAGACTGATATTTTGTACTTGAATTCTGATATTGTGATTTGAAAGGATGTAACCAAGCTTCTGTTGAAATAAAGTTATAATTTTTCGAGTACTGTTTTATCTATCTTGTAAGTTTCTGTTCTGTTTACTAAAATGCTCCACCAAAGTTAAGGCATTCCCTTTTCGAGTGACCTTAACGGAGGTGGGGTGTTACACTTGGTATCAGAGCTGAAGGTTACCAGATTTGATAAAAAGTTTTTGAAAACTATGTTTTAAAAAGGAGGTATTTTCAAAAGTAAAGCTTATTTTGAAAAAAAAACATAATCCCCAAAAGCCATATATCTTTCTTTCGATTCTTTGTATCGAGTTCCTTCCTCTTTCACTTTTTGAATCTCTTCCTCCGCGTATAGATGTTTTTTCTAAGATATGTAAGGACTTCCGTGCGATGGGCGGAAAACCGCTTTATGGGACTGAGACGTTGTCGAGGCTAGAAGTTGGCTGAACGAAGTGGAGGACTTGTTGGTACCTTTGAGATAGACAATGGGAGGAAGGTTCAACCAGCTGCTTTGTTAATAAAGGATGAAGCTTCATTTTGGTGGAAGGTCACGAATGGAGAACGTACATGGGAGACATGGATAGGACACACGATAAGAAAGTGGATCCAAAGAAGGGCACTTGCTTCAACTGTGGTGAGATGGGACACTTCACTAGGGACTGCCCGAAGATACGAGGACAAGGGCAGAGGGCAGGACCAACTGCTGGAGGGAAGCTGAACACTCTCGAGGCTAGTGGATATGATAGGATTAGGAAAACTTTCTGTAGGAGGTTTAATTTCTTTATCTGATTGTTGAGTTAAAACTCTTTCTGATTCTGGTATTTTGATTCTGTAATCGATACTCTGCACTTTAATACTAGTATTGTTTCTGATTCCACTGTAGACTCAAACCCATAAGGGTTATGATTAATCTGTTTTTGATAGATTGGGGTTTGAGGGATATCTGTGTTAGACGTCAAGTATGACGCATACATTCTGAGTTTTTGTGGGATATGATTTTATCATGCTTAGCTTCCTAAGAATCATTAGGGAACCTGATCTGTACTAGTAGTCTACAAATATTTGAATAATTCGGCTTTCCAGTTTTGACATTGTCTAAAGGAGGTAATCCTCTGGGTGTCAATCTGATGTTGATTTCGGTCTTCGGGGTTGATACTTAGGGGAATTATTTTCTCAACCAATGTCTAATGGGAACCAAGTCTTTGTCTTATCTATACTCGCTTCCATCATTCGACTATATCATATTGATCAAATCTTCGAACTTTAGGTAGAAACTAATGGGTGTAAACATGTGTTTGAGACATGTTATGGTTGATGGTTGCAAGTGGATGCAAGTGGTTGCTAGTGGTTGCCCGTGGATGCATATACACACACTAGGCACTAGATCGGCTCGAAAACACTCTCATACTGCATAAGGATGTGTGAGCATTTTCAATTTTTGTGGATGCAAAATGATTGAATCAGCACATGGATGTTGCATATGACTGAATGGTTGTGCACTCATATAGAAATGATATGTATCGAGTAGGAAAATTGCATACATGTTGGACTCATGGCACTGGCATAATTCGCATTAAGGAGGTCAACTGAATCAGTGGACCGCCTGATCTTTGCATTAGACAAGGAACATATACACACACTTCTTGCATATGTTCATACAACATTAGAAATCTCTTAAGGACAATGAATGCCTGTGATTGGTGATTGAGTAGATGGATGATTGGATGGTAGGACACATTCTTCTTAACTTGAAGATTTCGGGGACGAAATCCTTTAAGGAGGGGAGAATGTAACACCCCGTATTTTTAATATAATTAAAAATAAAATAAAATATATAAAAATATGCTTATGATGTGTAAATAATGGTGATGCATAAGAAGAATTAATTAATACCTGGAAGAGAAGAAAAATTAGTTCGATAACGATGTATGTAACGGAAAAGATAGTAAAATAAGGATAACTAATTCAAGAATCAGGAATTAGGTAAAATGGACATCACCATTGCGTTCCTCTCGGAAAAATACGCGAAATAGAGTCCGAGTTTTCAAAAATCGGAGTCCGTATGACCAAGATATGGCCAAAACAAGATTTCAGCAGACTAATCCAGGTCGACCATAGTGTCGACACTATAGTCGACTTGCCCCCCCCCCCCCCCCAGGTCGACTATAGTGTCGACCCCCCTCTGTACAGGTCGACCTGGTCGGCATGGGGTGGCCCAAAACCCATTTTTGAAGCCCTGGGATGATTTTTGATGGTCCGGATTGGTTTTAGGGTTAATCTGATGGATGAAATGAGTTCCTACACCTATAAATACACCCTAAGACCTAGCCTCCTCTACACACAATTCTATTCTTCTTATCTGCCTCTGTTCTAAATAAAAATAAAAATGGCGTCGCTACTCTGCTGGAATCAAAACTAGAAGCTAATCAACATCAACCTAGGCAACTCAATTCAAATTAGAGATTAAAGCTTCTGCAACGATTCTACAACAACTAAAGTTCTTTCTTTAATCCAACCAAGGCAAGTGCAGTTATTTTCCGATATAAACGTTAATTATGATTGTGACATGAATTATAAATATGAATCTGAGGTTATATCTGTTCTGTTCTGTTTGGATCTTTATTATTTTGTATCTCTTTCCTCTTTCTGTTTTATAGCCAGGCTATCACGAGCCTGAGCCAATCTCATAAGAGATTAACATACGCTAAAATGTTTGTGACAATAAAGTGAATGATGCATGAATTGGGCATGACCAATAGGTGACTGATTTGAGGAAAGAACATGGACTGTAGCTAGAACAAAATCTGAGACATATGACTGGACATGTTATATTTATAATATAAATTATATTGAACATATGATTTGAGATGAAGAGAATATGGCTTCGGCATAAAGATTTACATGAGAGTAGGGTATCTATTAATGTAAATAAACACCTAAGTAAGGGATCTTTGGGATATATGATATGCATAGTAATCGATGGCTATATTTGGTATAATTTATATAGGGATCTTCTGTACTATTCAAGTTTAATAAAAATTGAAACATATGATATATAGTAAATTTATGACCATAATCTGTGCTATGTAAATTTAACGCAACATAGGGTATATGATAATATTGTGAATCAAGACTATTATTTATGCATGTGAACTTAGGCAAGATTTATAATTAGGCAAGATATGAAACTTTAAGAAATGATTAAATCTGTTATATTTGCCTAATTTGCTAGTTTTGTTACATTGCCTAATCTGCTAGTTCTGTTATATTGCTTAATCTGCTAGTTCTGCTTTACTGCCTAGTCTACTAGATTTGTTCATCTGCCAAATCTGTTATCTGCTAAGTCTGTTATAAATGCTAAATCTGCTAGTTTGCTTAATCTGCTAAGTCGCCTAATCTGAGAAATCTGTTATCTGCTATATCTGTTGAGTTGATATAATTAGTCCGCTATTGACATAATCTGAATTGGCTATAGTTATGGATAATTGACATGTATATTAGGCATGGGTATAAATGGTAAATCATTAATTAATTGGCCGCAAAGATAAACATGGCTAACTCGAGGTTAGAATGAGCTTGCGGCGTAATTCTGCCCGGAACCGCCCGACATATTCCAGTGGTCACAAACAATAGGTTCTAATGTGAGAAGTTAGTCATAACGTGCTTGAAACCCGAGGTTAGACTCAGTTTGCGACAGAAACCTGCCCGGAACCAACCGACCTAACCAGTAGCCGCAAACTGTCAGTCTAATGTCAGAGGTTTGGGCTTAATATTTAATTAATGAAAATCTGAGATAATTATGATGTCTAAAATGTGTTGGGTAAGGTTAAACCAATTGGACCAATGAATCTGATAAACCCGTTTCGTGAATCTGTAGGCCCAATACAAAGTCAGTTAATCTGTAAGTCTGTTAATCCGTAACCAGTTAATCTGTAAGTCTATTAATCTGTAACCAATTAATCTGTAAGTCTGTTAATCCGTAACCAGTTAATCTGTAAGTCTGTTAATCTGTAACCAGTTAATCTGTAAGCCAGTTAATCCGAACATCTGATCCGTTAGTCTGAAAACCTGTTGACTTGATTGTCTGATCTGTGAACTAGTTGATCTAAACTCTGTATGTATGAAACTTGTAAACAAGTTAATCTGAATTCTGTTAGTCTGGGGACACAAGGATAGGAGGGGAATTACTTGTGTCATATGTTGTTTGGGACCCATATTAGTCAGTAACCCTTTCTGGTATCAAAACTTTGACCCAACAATAGGTAGGGTCCGGGCACGCTTATTGAACTAATTATAAGCGGTTCATTCTGATAATGGCGAGGGGTGTTGATGGTGCGTTCCAACCGGGTCATGTGCGTGCATGTATCCCGGTCTGCCTCTGAGGATGTAAGACGCCGTAACATCTGTAAATAGGTCTGTGCCAATTGGTTGTCACTTTAGGGAGTGATACACCCTACTGTGGGGCCGACACAGGATATTTATGTATTAGGGAGCCGATCGCTTGGGGTAGGGTTTTAGGGTACACTTAGTTCTGTCTGTTTCTGTTGGTACCGTCTGTTTCTGTTGGGTGGTAACACCTGTCTGTTTCTGCGTGGTACCATCTGTTCGGGTGGTAAAGGCCCATTACTAGTGTACACCTAATTCTACATTCTGTTTCCGTAGGGATTAATCTGTTTCTGCTTCTGTCTGTTCTGATCAGGTAGTAAAGGCCCATTATTAGCATCATGTTTCTATTAAATTATTCTGTACCTGTTTCTGTTTTAGTTTAGACATTAGGGTGACACCTAATTCTGTTATACAAGTATTAGTGCAGAGAAGTGTAAAGAAATAGATTATGTCATTCTGTTCTTCTGTTTTATCTACTACACCTGTTACAGTTATCTCTCATCCAGTTTTATGTTCATGTCATGTTATTATTATCTGTTCATAACTGAAAATCACTGGACTTGCCAGACTTTTTGTCTGACCCTTGTTGTTTCGCCTCCTTTCTTCCGTTTCCCCCCAGGTTATCCAAGGAGGGAATACTTTAGCTTGATCCGGATTTCTTCTGCTTGAAGTGCTTAACATATGGCTTGGCTCTGTATAGCTTCCGTTCTATGGGGATTATGATTTTAAACTATGCATTCTGAAGGCTTTTGTACAAGACTAATATTTTGTACTTGAATTCTGATATTGTGATTTGAAAGTATGTATCCAAGCTTCTGTTGAAATATAGTTATAATTTTTCGAGTACTGTTTTATTTGTCTTGTAAGTTTCTGTTCTGTTTACTAAAATGCTCCACCAAAGTTAAGGCATTCCCTTTTCGAGTGACCTTAATGGAGGTGGGGTGTTACACGGTCTCTCCATATTAACAACGTTAAAATGGTCAAAACTTTGATAGTCGGTGATTTAACTATCAAATGAAAACATGTATGTGTACACACAATGATCTTATTTCGAAATGGAATTATCGATCCAATCATCAAACACACACATATATATATCCTCATTTTCTATGTTTAGAAAATATGCGTTATTAACACTGAAAAACATTTCCATGGCTTAATTACATATCCCTATTCTTCCACATCTACCAGACTCTAACTATAAACTAACAAGAGAACAACTCCCTAAGTATAAACCCCGAAGGCCGAAACCAACATCAGATCGATACTTAGGAAACCATTCAACTTATTAATCTCTAATCAGTTTCCAATTTCTGTTTAACTCCATTTTGATTAACTATGTCCGATTAACTCCTTTCGATTAACTCGATTCGATTAACTCCTCAATTTATTTCCCCAATAAATAATCCTTTATTCTATTTATTTTCTAAATAAATAATCCTTTATTTTATTTATTTAACAGATAAATATCTCCTTTATCTTTCCTATTTATTTAACAAATAAATATTTCCTTTATAACTCTTTTGATTTTATAGTTAATTTCTTTTATAAAATCCGTTTTCCTTTTATATATAAAATCCATCGATTTTATATAATTAATTTATTTTCAAAATCTACTTTGAAAATCTCCTTTCTATTTCCCAGTATTTCTTATGGTATTTAATATACCAAACCATAAAGATCAATATCATTTAAACACACATAATCAAACAGATTATATATCACATCATATATTACAATATATGAACAGAACAATATTATAAATATTGAGGAGTCCAGTTGGACCCCTCCAACCTTTTTCCCTAGATCACAGATGTTAAACAACACGAATATAAAATTATTCTGATAAACAGAATCAATATTCGATTAACGATTTATATATACATATATCGTTATCTATACTTTCAACCAATACACAAGCAATTCAACCAAACTGTTAACACACAACAATCAACAGATAATTATCAGTCCTAAATATATGTTAGAAAAATATAACTGTTCAGAGTCGGTGAGTTTTACTCACATTGGAAGTTCATCGTTAAAGAACGATAAACTGTTGTTTGATTTGAATCAAACAATTTAATTCGCCGTAAATTCAAACGAGCACCAATCCACTCCCAGTGAGTTCCATTGTGTTGCTCCCGTCCATACGATCCCAATGGATCTTGTTTTGCCCAATTCTGATCACGTATGAGGTAGTTATCAATTTTAAACGCTAATACACTATTTAAAATTAAAAATAAAACTCAATTATTTTCACTTGGGCTTACTTTACTTCCCCGGCCCATTACCCGTTTGAAAACCCACGGCCCCTTCCCATTTCTTCTTCCAGCGAGCAAAAGCATCGCTGCTCTCCTAAACCCAAACTCCACTTCGGCATCTTCAACCTCAGATTCTTCCCTTACCACTTCATTGAAATCGAAATCGACAGCACCACCTTCTCTCATATCACGATCTTCATCTTCCTATCACTCACAAACTCAACTCGATGTCACAAAGCCAAACGTGTCGCTCGATGTCCAGTGAAAGTAGCGACATCACTTCGAACGGAATCCCACAATATGGTACACGCAAGCTCCTTTTGACCTTATAAACCCAAATCCGACATTAAAAGATTTAATCTATGCCTCAAATTCAAGTTATAACAAACCCTAGGTTTACTGTGAAGTTTCTGGACATCACCGAACAACGTCGCACCTCACCAAACAAGCACCAGATCATAGCTTATTGGATGATGAATTCATATATACAGATATTACGATTTATAGGATTTATCTGTATTTCTTTTGAGTTGTGAGCACAGTATTTTGTCTGAGGAGCACAAATTACTGGCGGCTTTGTTTAGGTTATAAGGAGACGGGATTTTCTTTTGTGTGGCTCAAAAAGTGAAGGAGGTGGCTTGTTTTTGATCATAAAATTAGCTAGGATATTTTGGTTTATTTTATTTTATATATTTATACCCGATCATTACTTTCTAAAAATTCGTGTGATCACATACGACACCCAAAAATCATGAAAATGGTCATGTAGCTACAGTTCCACATTACGATCCCGGCGAAACTGGTTTTGTCGAATTCCGACTCTGTTTGCTCACACAGCGTATTTTTAACTGTCAAAATACTAACTATTTTTCATTCTAAAAATTGGTACGGCCACATACTGACTTCAAAAATCTCGGAAATTGAAATCTAACAATAATTTAACATTGCGGACCCAACAAAATTAGTTTCGTCGAATTCTGAAGTCGTTTGCAAAACTGGCTATTTTTAAAGCTCTAAATAGCCCTTTTAAATATATAAATATAATTAAAAACAATTAAATTAAATATAAATAAATTTATATTATCATATATACTCACAGTGGAGTACCATATAGCTCTCCTTGGATTTATAACTCGATATTTCAAATCCCGCTTTAAATCGATATTCAATTTATAATGAAATTCCTTTTATAAATATAAATAAATATTTATAAATTTCAAAGGAATTCCACAGCGACTTTTCTAAAATTTGATTTGGACATAAATCAAAATCTACACGATGAAATCTCGATTTTTCTCTTCCACTAGAAAAATATACTTCACCAGCTCCTAACCTTTCTTGTTTCACAGAAATCCGACCTAAAACGTCTTAAGTATATTCGTTTAAAGTTCGAATCGCCAAATCGCGAACTGCCGTGCCATTTCGAGCTCGATTTTAATTATAATATAATTATACGTTCAAACTGTCGCTAAAATAATATATATGTTATTCCAATTCAATTCTAAACTGAATTAAATATCATAGATGATCCAGTTCACACCGTATCGCCATTTCAGCCAATTCTGATTATTTCAAAATTAAATATATTATTTAATTTATTATTTTAATTAAATATTCACCATTATTTAATTCAATGACCATGAAATCCTTTTAATCACCTTTTAAATAATTAAATAAATTAATTATTATATCGCTGAAAATGCGGGTCATTACATTCTTCCCCACTTAAAATAATTTCGTCCTCGAAATTGCTAAGGTAGAAGACTATCCTATCTGCTGGGTAAAAATTTATCTGTTTACCTCCTATCTCCGGTTTCTCCGAACCAAATAATATCGACTAAAATATTAATTCATTCCAACTAACTAAATTTTCCAAAATTCTGAAAATTTTTCTAACACCTTACATTTTCGGAAAATTTTGCCATAACCTCCTTTGTACAGCCCTATCGGTAAAACCACAACTCGCCTCTCTAGGCCTTCTCCAACCCAAAAGAAAATCAAACAGCCAAGCGGCTTGCCCAATCGGCTCATAAATTACCAAACTCATATATACGATATAAACTTGTACCTTTTTGTCGGGCATGTCATTATATCCTTTGCACCTGTTACTAATTTAACATATACCAATATTATCCAATCAATTTCCAATCAACCAAATCTCAACACGACTATTCGCTTATATACAAGTCGAATTCCATTCAAACTCCATTATCAAATTTCAAACTCTTAACTCATCAACTTAATTCCATTCCAGATTATCCTTTAATCAATTCCAGCTTTACTTAACTTCACACATTAAATTTAAATTCTAGAGTTTAAATTTCTAGGTTTTTCTTTCAAATCAATTTGAAGTCATAATACCAATCCAAAACCTTTGAATTTCTGAATAACTTGTTTTCGCAAAACAATTTAAAAACAAAATCCTTGGTAGTAATCCGTCACTTACAACTCGAAAATGAACACTGATGATGTCGCGAATCATCATTAGAATCTATTTTCCAGCGATTGAAGTGAGTTCAATACTATATCACTTTCAAAACCATATCTAAACACTTCCATTTTGAGAGTCATTTCAAAATACCATTCACACTGTATGTAAAACAATTTAAAATCTCGAGGATTTTAAAATTCTCATATATTCAATTCAAAACCATTTACAAACAGCTATTCAAATTTCCCGGGTTTTAATTTCAGTTCTGATTTAATTCATTTCATAACACTTATACGAATTCTGATTGGTTATTTATAACCATTTCACTTTTATAATCTTACTCGATTATAATAACAACCAATATATCCAATATATTATAATTTCAATATAAATTCTTTATATCAAAAATATACTTTGGGTAAAATTACTTTGTTTACTGTAACAACCCGTATTTTCAATAACTTGTAATGATGTAAATCGAGGCAGAATTTAATTCTAAAATCTGAATCAAGGGAAACGGGCTATGCCATTGCGTTCGTCTCGGAAAAGTACGCGAAATAGAGTCCGAGTTTTCGAAAATCGGAGTCCGTATGACCCGATTAAGGCCCAACGAAGTTTTCAGAAAAATCAAAGTAAAAACAGATTTCAAATTCAAGTTTGAATTTGAAAAATTAGGTCAGATTGGGCTAGGCGGGAAAGTTCCCGCCAGAGCACCCAAGTCGACAGCCCTGTCGACTTGGGAGTCGACTTGGTTGGACCCAAGTCGACAGCCCTGTCGACTTGGCTGTCGACTTGGTCCAACCAGGCTATTTAGCCTGGTGCACCATTTAGAGATTGTGTTGAGCTTGGGGGCCAGATTCGGTTTTGAGGGTTGAGATTGGAACTAGGGTTTAATCCTATGGCCAAAAACACTTGCCTAATCTATAAATAAGACCCTAACCTAACTCCAATTCATCATTAATCAATCCTACAACTAAACTATGGCAAAATCAATCCTCTCATGGCCTCCACCCTCTTCATAAAATTCCTAAATAAATTTCTATGAGATTTTCCAAGCATACAAGTGTTTTCAAACTTGTATGAGCATCATTAGCTTGCATTCAAGTCAAGTTTCTATATTTGCATCATAAAGAAAGGGTTTTGATCATTTTGGCTCAAGGGTTTTTATGTTAGAGCTTGCATTTTGGGTCTATTTGATTGCATAAGGGCTTTGTCATATTTTTGAGTCTTCATAAGCTTTGTAAGCCCTATTCTACTTTCATACTTAAACTCTAAAGTTAAATGTATGATATGCAAGTTTGCCATGATATGCAAGTTTACTATGATGTGATATGCAAGTTTACAATGATGTGTTATGCAAGTTCATCAAGTTATGTTATGCAAGTTTGATATGCAAGTTTGTCATATGATATGCAAGTTATGTTATGCAAGTTTGATATGGAAGTTTGTCATATGATATGCAAGTTATGTTATGCAAGTTTGGGTTGATCCTTTTGTTCATGTTATCATGTTATGCAAGCTTATCTTGGGTTTATGAGCTTAAAGCTCCAAGCTTTATGCTAAAGGTTGCATTTTGGCAACATGTAAGTTATCATATCTCTTATGATAACTTGCATGTGAGGCTAAATGCGAACTTATGGCCATCTCTACATGCCATTCATCACCATGTATCACCAATATGCTAAGTTTGGTTTTATGCATGCTTTTGAGGCCTAAAAATGTAATATGCAAGTATATGAACACATGTACATTTCATATGCCACCATGTTGAACTTGTGGCTTCAACACCTTTATGTCATGATTATGCCAAGGTCCCTCTTTCTATCATTTATGCGCTATTGCGATATGTAAGCGATGGGATTGCATTTGGGGTTGGGTAAACTTAAAAGACATAAAAACATAAGCTTGGGAATTTACCTATTAAGTTAGGTCTACCCATTGGGAATTTACCTATTAAGTTAGGTCTACCCAATTGCTTGAAAATTTGTAACATGTTTTGGAAACATGATGGACATGACACTTAGAAAAGATAAGTGTGACCAACTCGAGGTTGGGTTGAGTTTGTAGCGTAAACCTACCCGGAACCGACCGGCTTAACTAGTTGCTACAAACAATAGGACCCAATGTGAGAAGTTGGCCATGTTGTACCTTGAACCCGAGGTTAGACCAAGTTGTGGTGTAAAGCTACCCGGACCCGCCCGGCTTAACTAGTAACCACAACAAGGTCTAATGTGAGAGGTTAAGGCGCATTAAATTAATTAATGCCTCGTGATTAGGGTTAAGTCATGGTCTACTTAATACTTAACCAATTTGGGCTTGGTAGATTAATCAGGGTTAAGTCGTGAACTCATCGTTACACTTAACCAAGTTAATCCATGATTAGCAAGAGGGTTAAACCGTACTTAACCCACTAGAAAATCCTAGCAATGGGGGCCCACTCCGCAGTAATCCCCAAAAATTGGTATCATTAAGGCCCTAGGGACTAGGCTAGGGAGGGGGCACGATTACTGGGCTGGAGGTAAGCGACCAAATAAACGACGGCCGGGTGGTACGCCGATGTAGTTCCGGACGGACTATGGTCGTGCACGTAGTCCGTATTTGGAGAAGTCACCCATGGGTACCAGTAGATCGAGACTGTGCACTCATGTTTATGGTGTCCAGGGGTTGGCACCCTAGGGCTTGATACACCCGAAGGGTGGACCCGGCACAGTTCGACTACAATTATGTTTGGGCCGTATTGACACCAACACGTGACGAGTTAGGCTTAGGGAGCCGATCGACTAGACCGTTTGGTTGGACCTTGTATTAGGGTCATTTCATGTTATTGGGCCAAAGCTTGGGCCAAGGGATCAATACTTGTTTATTCCAGTCATGTTAGTTTGCTAGTACACCTGTGGTGCAAAACCTTAAACCTGATTATGCGATGACACCTTTATCTACCTTGTTAGTTAATCACCATGCTAGTATGTTGCTATCCTTATGATCATATCTGCTTCTCATGCCAGTTAACTTTATCAGTTTACATTGATTGTAGTAGGGCTTACTCAGTCTTTTTGACTGACCTGTTTTCTTTCGCCTCTTTTCTTCCGTTTCCCCCCCCCCCCCCAGGTTCTCAGGGAGGGAATATTGGAGCTTAGCTGGATTTCTGATCGCTTGCTTGTGGGATTTTAGCTCATGTACAGTCTTGACATGAAGCTAGCTATGGTTATCACTTATTTTGGGGATAGTACTCATGTATTTCAGTTTTTCAGTAATGTTGTTTTTATCTAGACTTGTGTATTTGGAAAGTTAACATTATGTTGTACCAGACTTGTTTTGAAATGGTTTGAAAATCTTCCGCTGTTTTATCTATGTTATTTACTCTGTTTACATATATACATATGTTCTTGTTCTGCCTTGATATATCATTATGCATGTTTATGTGATTCAAACGCCCCTCCAAAGTCAGAGTGCTTGCAAGAGCCACCCTGGCGGAGGCGGGGTGTTACATTTGGTATCAGAGCATATGGTTTACGAGAAGGAACAAAAAGGTTTTTAGAAAACTTTTGGAAAACTATTTTCAAAACCAAATATAAAGTATTTTCCGAAGATAAGTCTAGTTTATTTTAAAGGCTATTCCCCAAAAAGCCATTAGCAAAATTCCTTTGTTTTTTTTCTCTCCATTCTGAATCTGTCTTTTTCTTCGTTTTCAGTATGGCCGATAACTTTGCCATTCCGGAGGGAGTACACGTACCTGTTTGGTATAGGAAACTTTTGGAGGCTAGGGCGACCGAAGTTGGCCCCACAAATGTTACTCCTCCTCCGGTAGTTAATGTTCCTCCTCCTCCTGTCCCTGAGGTTCCTCTTCCTCCTCCCCCTCAGCATCCACAAAAGGATTTCGCGGAGATTTGCAAAGACTTTAGGGCGATGGGTTGCAAGAATTTCATTGGAACCGAGACTTTCGTAGAGGCCAGGAATTGGTTGAAAGAAACCGAAGATCTTTTTGCCTTCTTTGATATAGATGACCGTAGGAAGGTTTTATTAGCAGTGTGGTTGCTAAAGGAAGAAGCTGCACGTTGGTGGGTGGTCACCACCGCTACTAGGCCAATTGAGACTTGGGATGACTTTCGGGGAAAGTTTGGACTAAGGTTCCTATCACTGAAGCAAGGGGAGATGACCATTAGGGAATACATAGATAAGTTTAATCAACTGGCTCGGGTTGGTTTAGACTTGGTCAACACAGCTCCGAAGAAGGCCCTATACTTTGCTCTAGGATTAAACGAGCCATTACATGGTTTAGCCATGACTCATATACCCTTGGGGGCAACTTTTGAAAGTTTGGTGAATATGGCCCTACTCAATGAAGAGAATAGGAGTGACAAGAAGGAGATCAAGATGAATGATACTCAAACCAAGAAGACTGATTCCCAGTGGAAAGGAAATCAGGGTAATCCAAGCGGTCAGAGCAGTCAAGATAATAAGAACAAGAACAAGAGTCAAGGCAACAAGGGGAACAACAACAAGGGCAATAACAAAAAGGGAAAGTGCTATTATTGCGGTTTAGTTGGGCATCTTATTAAGGAGTGTAAGAAGAGGAAAAGGAATAATGGTGAATGCTTTTTCTGCGGTGAGACTGGACATTTCAGTAAGGATTGCCCGAAGAAGCGAGGGCAAGGCCAGGGTCAGACTCAGCGTGCTGGACCTTCAGGAGGACAAGTTCATGTTCTCAATGCCGCTCCTGTTCCCGATCGGGGTAGTATTTCTTTTGAAAGTCTTGTTTACATTTCTGTTCATACCTTGTTTGATTCTGGTGCATCGCATAGCTTTATCTCGTCTGATCTTGTTGAAAGTTTGCACCTAAGTACTAATCTAGTTAATGATCCCGTGCGAGTTTCAAATCCAATTGAGGGTTCCGCCCATTTGTCTATTATCTAGTTGGATTTGAATTCTCGTGTGATACTTATATTCTCGGTTTCATGGGGTATGGGTTGATTTTGGGCATGGATGGGTTGTCCAGTTGTGGAGCCATCCTTGATTTTTGAGCATAGGGTTGTGAGGCTCATGACTCGCCTCGGTAATACCCTAAAAATTTCTAGTAACCCTATGAGTCCCGTCATGTTGTGTTATCTTGAATCCCTCAACTCATCTATCGATAGTTTGTAATCGGTGAGGGTGGTCCGAGAATATCCTGTTATCTTGGGGGAAGTGAAGGGGGTTACCCCTAAACGAGAGATAGATTTCCGCATTTATCTGGTTGATAATGCCAAGATAGTTTCGTGGCCGGTAAGGCACATGGCCCCGCAAGATGAGAGTTAAGAAAGCAAGTCAAGGAGTTGCTTGGGAAGAACTTCATTAGATGAAGTATATCTGCATGGGGAGTGCTTGTAGTATTTACTACAAAGGCAGATGGTTCTCTTCGACCTTGTGTCGATTATCGTGAGTTAAACGAAGAGAATAGACAATCATTGCCAAGGATCGATGATTTGTTTGATCAGCTTGTAGGAACATCTGTTTTCTCTTGATCTTGTTACTGGATTCCATCAGCTCAGAGTAGCTGAGAATAGTATAGACAAGACTGCGTTCAGAACTCCGGATGGATTCTTAGAATGGCTGGTCATGCCATTCGGTTTGACTAATGCACCCGCCTACTTCGTGGACTTGATGAGTAGGGTGTTCAGGGAGTTCTTGAACAAGTTTGTCGTGGTCTTCGTAGATGATATTCTGATCTTCTCTAAGGATGAGGAAGAGCATGCAAGGCATCTCGTGGAGGTGATGGATACGCTTAGAGCACATCAGTTGAAGGCCAAGATCACCAAAGTGTCACTTTTGGAAGGAGTTAGATTTCTTGGGCACATAGTTTCTAAGCAAGGCTTAGCGGTGGATCCCGCTAAGGTAGTTGCAGTTCAGGATTGGAAGACTCCAAGGAATGCAACAAAAGTAAGAAGTTCTCTCAGTTTAGTTAGTTAGTAAGCGTCCCTTGAGTTTAGACCTACCCTTCTGGATCAAGTAGGGACTTCACAGAAAGAAGACCCGCAGTTAGTCGAGATCATGGACAAGTTGATTCGAGGAGAGATGGTAAGTCACCTCGCTATAGATGACAAGGGATGGCTAAGACGCGATGAGAGAAAGAAGGTTCTTGAAGATGCACATCACCCGAGGAGGTGGCCGAGCTTGTCCCAAGGTGCATGTTGTAGGCCGAGTCATAGAAGCCCGGTGGGCTATTACATCCATTGGAGGTCCCCGCAATGGAAGTAGTAAAGCGTCACGAAGGATTTCGTGGATGGACTGCCTAGGTCAAGGAAAGAGAATACGAGCATGTGGGTCATAGTAGGTAGACTCACGAAGAGTGCTCATTTCACTCCGGTAAAGAGCGAAAGGACTGCATCATAGCTAGCGACAGTTTACTTTCAAGAAATAAAGCGGTTGCACAAGGTTCCCTAAAGTATAGTTAGTAACCATGACTCAATCTTCACTAGCCAGTTTTGGGATAGTCTACGGGAAGTCATGGGCAAGTAACTGAATCTAAGTACGGCCTATCATTCGCAGGCGGATGGTTCATTTCGTTCAAGCATGAGTTATGGAAAATCACGTTAGTAAGAGCAATTGGCAACGTGGATTGGTATTTCCAAGAAAAGTTCTGCTGCGTGGAATACTTTATAGTAAGTAAACGAGATCCAGGATTCACTAGTGAATTTTGGAGTGCTTGCATGAAACCATGAGGTCGTAGTTATGTTTAAGCCAAGAATGTTAGAAGAGTAAGTGAAAAGGAAGACGAGAGACGACAGTGAAATGGGTTCCAACTCATATTTGGGAAATAAGAGTTAAGAAGCCAAGGAATCATGAAGTAAAAGACGGTCAAAGCACAGTGGAGTTAAGCTCAAGGAAACGTGACTTAGAAGACCGAAGGCTAGATACGCGCATCATATCTCTTTTTAAGAGCATATCCTTGATCCTTGTTTTCCTGTGGATCTTACTCGCATGTTATCTTTTTATGTATATCGTCTCGGTCCCATTTTCGGTCCTATTTCTGTCGGGAGGTATGACTTATTGGCTAGTAATACATGTCAGGGTTTGAAGGGGGTCCGTTAGGTTGACTAAACCTTTTGGGCTTTTATAGAATATGGGTTGGGTTAGGAAGGGATTTCTTGTAATCCGAAAGAGGAGTATATCTTGCTTATCTTCCCGATCTCTTTGTAGCATATCTTTTGCTATCCATGTTTGTCTGGATTATCTAGTACATCGTGTTAATCTTATCATGAGAACCTTAGGTAGAAACCCTTTGGATGAAACATGTGTTTGAAACATGTTATGCTTGATGGTTGCAAGTGGTTGCAAGTGTTTGCAAGTGGTTACTCATGGATGCATTATACACATTAGGCACTAGATCGGCTCACACACTCCTCATATTGCATATGCATGAGTGTTTACGCTTATTCATGGATGAAAATTTTTGTGTTATCACATGGATGTTGCATATGGATGTATGTTATGTGCACACATATAGATGTTATACATTATGTTAGGAATTGCATACATATGGATTCATTTCACTAACATAATTTGCATTGATGATATTTGCATTAGATAAGTACATATACACACACCTTTGCATATGTTCATACAACATTTAGAATCTTGTAAGGACAATGATTGCTCGTGGATGATGTTTTGAGTAGATGGATGATTGGATGGTCGGACACGTTCCTCCTAACTTGAAGATTTCGGGGACGAAATCCTTTAAGGAGGGGAGAATGTAACAACCCGTATTTTCAATAACCTGTAATGATGTAAATCGAGGCAGAATTTAATTCTAAAATCTGAATCAAGGGAAACGGGCTATGCCATTGCGTTCGTCTCGGAAAAGTACGCGAAATAGAGTCCGAGTTTTCGAAAATCGGAGTCCGTATGACCCGATTAAGGCCCAACGAAGTTTTCAGAAAAATTCAAAGTAAAAACAGATTTCAAATTCAAGTTTGAATTTGAAAAATTAGGTCAGATTGGGCTAGGCGGGAAAGTTCCCGCCAGAGCACCCAAGTCGACAGCCCTGTCGACTTGGGAGTCGACTTGGTTGGACCCAAGTCGACAGCCCTGTCGACTTGGCTGTCGACTTGGTCCAGCCGGGCTGTTTAGCCTGGTGCACCATTTAGAGATTGTGTTGAGCTTTGGGGGCCAGATTCGGTTTTGAGGGTTGAGATTGGAACTAGGGTTTAATCCTATGGCCTAAAACACTTGCCTAATCTATAAATAAGACCCTAACCTAACCCTAAATCATCATTAATCAATCCTACAACTAAACTATGGCAAAATCAATCCACTCATGGCCTCCACTCTCTTCATAAAATTCCTAAATAAATTTCTATGAGATTTTCCAAGCATACAAGTGTTTTCAACCTTGTATGAGCATCATTAGCTTGCATTCAAGTCAAATTTCTATATTTTCATCATAAAGAAAGGGTTTTGATCATTTTGGCTCAAGGGTTTTTATGTTAGAGCTTGCATTTTGGGTCTATTTGATTGCATAAGGGCTTTGTCATATTTTTGAGTCTTCATAAGCTTTGTAAGCCCTATTCTACTTTCATACTTAAACTCTAAAGTTAAATGTATGATATACAAGTTTGCCATGATATGCAAGTTTACTATGATGTGATATGCAAGTTTACTATGATGTGTTATGCAAGTTCATCAAGTTATGTTATGCAAGTTTGATATGCAAGTTTGTCATATGATATGCAAGTTACGTTATGCAAGTTTGATATGCAAGTTTGTCATATGATATGCAAGTTATGTTATGCAAGTTTGGGTTGATCCTTTTGTTCATGTTATCATGTTATGCAAGCTTATCTTGGGTTTATGAGCTTAAAGCTCCAAGCTTTATGCTAAAGGTTGCATTTTGGCAACATGTAAGTTATCATATCTCTTATGATAACTTGCATGTGAGGTTAAATGCGAACTTATGGCCATCTCTACATGCCATTCATCACCATGTATCACCAATATGCTAAGTTTGGTTTTATGCATGCTTTTGAGGCCTAAAAATGTAATATGCAAGTATATGAACACATGTACATTTCATATGCCACCATGTTGAACTTGTGGCTTCAACACCTTTATGTCATGATTATGCCAAGTTCCCTCTTTCTATCCTTTATGCGCTATTGCGATATGTAAGCGATGGGATTGCGTTTGGGGTTGGGTAAACTTAAAAGACATAAAAACATAAGCTTGGGAATTTACCTATTAAGTTAGGTCTACCCATTGGGAATTTACCTATTAAGTTAGGTCTACCCAATTGCTTGAAAATTTGTAACATGTTTTGGAAACATGATGGACATGACACTTAGAAAAGATAAGTGTGACCAACTCGAGGTTGGGTTGAGTTTGTAGCGTAAACCTACCCGGAACCGACCGGCTTAACTAGTTGCTACAAACAATAGGACCCAATGTGAGAAGTTGGCCATGTTGTACCTTGAACCCGAGGTTAGACCAAGTTGTGGTGTAAAGCTACCCGGACCCGCCCGGCTTAACTAGTAACCACAACAAGGTCTAATGTGAGAGGTTAAGGCGCATTAAATTAATTAATGCCTCGTGATTAGGGTTAAGTCATGGTCCACTTAATACTTAACCAATTTGGGCTTGGTAGATTAATCAGGGTTAAGTCGTGAACTCATCGTTACACTTAACCAAGTTAATCCATGATTAGCAAGAGGGTTAAACCGTATTTAACCCACTAGAAAATCCTAGCAATGGGGGCCCACTCCGCAGTAATCCCCAAAAATTGGTATCATTAAGGCCCTAGGGACTAGGCTAGGGAGGGGGCACGATTACTGGGCTGGAGGTAAGCGACCAAATAAACGACGGCCGGGTGGTACGCCGATGTAGTTCCGGACGGACTATGGTCGTGCACGTAGTCCGTATTTAGAGAAGTCACCCATGGGTACCAGTAGATCGAGACTGTGCACTCATGTTTATGGTGTCTAGGGGTTGGCACCCTAGGGCTTGATACACCCGAAGGGTGGACCCGACACAGTTCGACTACAATTATGTTTGGGCCGTATTGACACCAACACGTGACGAGTTAGGCTTAGGGAGCCGATCGACTAGACCGTTTGGTTGGACCTTGTATTAGGGTCATTTCATGTTATTGGGCCAAAGCTTGGGCCAAGGGATCAATACTTGTTTATTCCAGTCATGTTAGTTTGCTAGTACACCTGTGGTGCAAAACCTTAAACCTGATTATGCGATGACACCTTTATCTACCTTGTTCTAATCACCATGCTAGTATGTTGCTATCCTTATGATCATACCTGCTTCTCATGCCAGTTAACTTTATCAGTTTACATTGATTGTAGTAGGGCTTACTCAGTCTTTTTGACTGACCTGTTTTCTTTCGCCTCTTTTCTTCCGTTCCCCCCTTCCCCCCCCCCCAGGTTCTCAGGGAGGGAATATTGGAGCTTAGCTGGATTTCTGATCGCTTGCTTGTGGGATTTTAGCTCATGTACGGTCTTGACATGAAGCTAGCTATGGTTATCACTTATTTTGGGGATAATACTCATGTATTTCAGTTTTTCAGTAATGTTGTTTTTATCTAGACTTGTGTATTTGGAAAGTTAACATTATATTGTACCAGACTTGTTTTGAAATGGTTTGAAAATCTTCCGCTGTTTTATCTATGTTATTTACTCTGTTTACATATATACATATGTTCTTGTTCTGCCTTGATATATCATTATGCATGTTTACCTGATTCAAACGCCCCTCCAAAGTCAGAGTGCTTGCAAAAGCCACCCTGGCGGAGGCGGGGTGTTACATTTACCCTCTTTCCAAAACATACCATGACGGTTCATCGTATTCGAGTGTTTATAAACTCCTACCGATACAGTGGATCAAACTGATCGACCAGAACATATAAACAACTCAACCAATAAATCTCCAAAATATAAAACAATTTTATATTGAATAACAAACACGCTCTCGTATATATACACTCAAACTCAATCTAGGGTATTACTAACCCCATCTCTACCGAGTCACGCCACGGAGCCAAGGTAATTCACTTAACCTTAAGCTCTGATACTGTAGTAACCCGTAACTTCCCCGGTAAGGAAAGCCCGGCTTGCTTTGAGGACAAGACCAATTAGAACAAAAACAGAAGAACATTTCATTGCTTATTACAACAATTCCATCAGAATACAAGAATATACAAGGTATGAATAAATAATATATGTAATAACCCGAAAATGCGAGCCAGTTTGAAATTTTTATTTCGGCAATTTTAGCGAATTTTGATTATTTAAAATAGATTATTTTAAATAATATCGACGAGAAATTTATTTTGAATATAATTCGAACGTATATATTATACGCGTCGTCGTTAGAATATAAATATTTATATATAATTATAAATAGAATTGAAAATGGCGCGGTAGTTCGATAATTCGATTTCAAACTTCAATTGAATGTACCGGGTGCAAAACAATCCGGATTTTAGTGAAACCAAAAAAAATAGGATCTAATTGATAATATCTTTCCAACGAATCCGAAAAACCGAAATTTCATAGCGGGAGTCAAAAGATAAGTCCAGTTGAAAATTCTGAATAGTCGCTATGGAAACAGGCCCTTAAAAATGGACATTTTGCAAATGACCTCGGATTTCGACGAAACCACTTTTGTTGGGTCCGTGATGTCAAATTATTACTAGATTCCAAATTTCATAATTTTTCGAATCAATATGTGAGCGTGGCAAAGGAAAATGTGTTTTGACCATTTCAGTTGATTTTAATCGACTGGAAAATGGCCATTTTTCTAACAGTCTCAGAATTCGACGAAACTAATTTTGTTAGGACCGTATCGTCAATACGAAGCTAGAAAATATTTTCCTGGAATTTTTAGAGTTAGTATGTGACCCCGGTAATTTGAAATGTACGTTTAAAATTCAATATAGTGATTTAAATGTAAATTCAAAGGAAACTGATCGAAACGATCAAATCAACTTGCGGTACATATCCCATTGTGTTCGGAATGGGGGTAAAACGCTATGGACGACAGGCGGTGGGCCTCGTTTCGAGTTCGTTTGTAAAAGTCAACTTTTTAAATTAAATAAAAATAATAAAAAAATAAATAAAACTCTTTCCCCCCTTTTATCTCGTTCTGGCCCCCCCCCCTTCTACCATTCGTTCGATCCAAGGAAAAAAAAGAAAAAAATATATAAAAAAACGGGAGCGACGGGGGGAGGGAAGCCGCCGCCGCCCCTCCCCGATGGACCCCGCGACCCCCTCCCTCAGCTCGCCGCCCTCCCCTTCTCCTCCTCCGCCACCTCGAAGCTCCGACCCTCCTGCCCTAATCGA
Source organism: Allium sativum (assembly GCA_030737875.1). Lineage (NCBI taxonomy): Eukaryota > Viridiplantae > Streptophyta > Magnoliopsida > Asparagales > Amaryllidaceae > Allium > Allium sativum. The sequence continues at coordinate 249,609,802 of CM060918.1, read as the reverse complement.
CAGCCGCAAAACCCCCGCCCCTCCCATTCGCCGACGCCGCCCTCTGAACCCCCACCTCCGGCGCCTCCGCCACGAGTCCCCCCCCTCCCTCAGCCAATGACGAACGGAGAAGCCCCCCCCTGTAAGTTTTTCTGATTTTATTTAATATATTAACTGATTTTATTTAATATATAAACTGAATTTTATTTAATATATAAACTGACTTTATTTAATATATAAACTGAATTTTATTTAATATATAAACTGATTTTATTTAATATATAAACTGATTTTATTTAATATATAAACTGAAATTTATTCATTATATAAACTAAATTTTATTTATGTGGTAAAGTTATAAAAATGTAATCTTTTATGTTTTTAAAGTAGTAAAAATATGATTTTTATATTTTTAAAGTATTAAAAATATAGTCTTTACTATATAGATGATGTAAAAATATGATTTTTGGTTAGGTAGAGGATTAAAAATATAATTTTTACATGATAGGAAGATTAAAAATATCATCTTTATATGTGTAGAAAAAATAAAAATGAGATTTTTATAAAGATGAAATCTTTAAATTTGAAAAGGCGAAGTCTATTGTTTTTATAAAGGAGAAAACTTTATATGGAAAATAGCGTGATAAAAATATAATTTTTATCTATATAACATAGTAGTAAAAATTCGATTTTTAAATATATGAAGTGATTATAAAAATATGACTTTTAAATTGAAAGTAAATAAATAAAAATGTGATTTTTATTTTAAAGACATCGAAATATAAAAATGCGTGATTTTTATATATGTAGTGACTACGGGCAAAAGAAGATGATAAAAAGGCAAGGAGGAAGAAGATTTCTATAAATGAAGTGTCGTGAAGTTGGATAGCTATCGGTGAGAACTTCTCACCTTTCAATTTCTTTTTCTAGTTATATATATATACTAGGATGCAGACGGTGCTTAGTAGCACCCGACACCCGTCATCCACAGACCATGGATGGCTTGTTTGTTAAATTGATTGGTTGAGTAGTTGGTTAGTTTAATTGGTTTGAATTGAATTATTTGGTGAATTGAATGGATTTGATTGATGTGTGAATGGCGTGGGCCTTCACTAGACCGGGGATAAGGCTAGGCCTCGTCCCGTTTCTAGTATCGTGCCGTTATGCCGTCGAAATTTTCTAAAATATGTTAGAAAAATAAAAATATCATTTTTATTGAATAAATGAACTGAATAGAAATTCATATGTTGAAATAAAATGTTTTATCGTTAAAAATATAATTTTTAACGTGAAGTGAATAAAATAAAATATTCATTTACAAACCAGACGGTTTGTTTATGTACACTGATTTGACTGATATAGATTGGGTCGATAAACTTTACACATCGCCCAACTGCACAAATAAAATCTGTGTTTGATTGTTTGAAACCCCACACGGGTGTTGGGATGAAATTTAAAGTTCACTCATCCTGACTGATTAAATATGTCGATCGATTGATTGACAGGCTGTTATAAGCGTTAGATATCTATATTTGATGCTTATACAGTGTAGCGCACTTTGGTTGATGGTTGATTATTTTTCAATGCTATTATATACATGTGATGTATGAAAATCCATATAATTAGCTTTATATGGTAATTGATTGGGCCTCATTCCAATTAGAAAAATAAAGAATATGTAAAATAAAGGTTCATGTGTTGACTGTACTCATCCGTTGAGATTAGTCATGGGTTGAACGAAATATTTTTAATAATAAAATTTACATCTTTATCAATATTATAAAATAAAGGTTCATGTGTTGACTATACTCATCCTTTGGGATTAGTCATGTGTTGAACGAATTATTTTTATAATAAAATTTACATCTTTATCAATATAAAGTAAGGGTTCATGTGTTGACTGTACTCATCCGTTGAGATTAGTTATGTGTTGAACGAAGTATTTTAACAAAAATAGTCACACATGGACGGTACTCATTCGTTGAGATTAGTCGTGTGTTGACAAAAAGAAATATTTGAAATAGAATATATAAAGCCGTGTTGATTAGTGATGCGCCATTTTGACGCGAACGATATTTATATCGATTACATTCGTAATTGAATATATAACGATTTCGAAATGAATTGAATTTAAAACGATTTCGAAATGAATTGAATATATAACGATTTCGAAATGAATTGAATATATAACGATTTCGAAATGAATTGAATATATAACGATTTCGAAATGAATTGAATATATAACGATTTCGAAATGAATTGAATATATAACGATTTCGAAATGAATTGAATATATAACGATTTCGAAATGAATTGAATATATAACGATTTCGAAATAAATTGAATATATAACGATTTCGATTTGAATTGAATATAAAACGATTTCGAATTGAATGGAATAGAAAACCAATTTGATTTCAAATTGAATATATATTGAACTTGATTCAAATAGAAAACGAAACAAATTTGATTTGAATAGAAAATGAATTTGAATCGAATATAAAACCAATTTGAATTGAATTGAATTGAAAACGAATTCAAATTGAATTGAAAGCGAATTGAAATGAATTCAAATTTAATTGAAATTTGAATTGAATAGAAATGAATTTTAAAACGAATTTTTAAAGAAGAATTCAATTTTTCTTTGGATTGAAATAGAAGTTGAAATGGTTATTGAAACGAATTTAAAACTATTTATATAATTCGTTTTAAATAGAAATCAACGAAATATATATTATATATATTATATATATAATATAATGGCCTGAATAGAACGCGCCGCGCCGCGGCAGTTCGTAAATTTCGACCATTTATTTCAAACGGACATTACGGGAGATCCGACCGTCGGATTCTCCTAAAACCGGAACCGTTGGGTTCGTATCGAAAAGAGCTTTCTAAAGAATATTAGAAATTCAAAATCTAACGGTTGGATTTGGAGATACGTCCAAATCAAATTCGAAAAAGGTCGCTATAAGTGCAGTTTGATGGCCATTGTTGGAAATCGACTGTACGGGCCTTGATAAAATTATTAAAAATAGTAATAATTTGTATAAAATCATAAGAAATGATTTGGGAAAAATTGGGATGAAAAACTCCATATTTGAAAAGATAAAAATAGATTTTTATCGAAATGAACTAGTTTTGGACTAAATTTAAAACCTAATTATTTTTAAATAAATAAATTAGATTTAAAAGGGGTTTTAAATAATCGTAATTTCTAATATATTTGATTGAATTTGAAATGGGTTTATCGTGAATGGTGTTTTAAATAACACTAGTTCTTTAACCCGATAACAAATAGAATGTGATTTGGGTTTGTCGTGAACTGTGTTTTAAATAACACCTAGTTCTTTAACCCAGTAAAAGGAGTTCTAACGAATCTGCAATTAGATTGAAGTGTGAATTTGTAATCTAAATTATCAAATTTATAAATGAGCGAGAATGGAGTATTACCAGTTTTGCTCCAAAGCGATAGTTAAATCTTTAATTAGATTTGAACGTGAAATGGTAATTAATTTTACCGATAACACCGTGGTGTTAGATATGGAGTATTACCAGTTTTGCTTCATGGGATAATAGGTTGGGATTGGGAAATAAAATAAATAATTACTTCGATACGGTTCGCTAATCTCGACTAGTTGGAAAAACCATAATTTGGTTTTAAATGACATCCAAAGGAAGATTACAGGATAAATTTTAAAGAATTTATCTTGGATAAAATTAATGGGAACATTTCCCTAAGAATGTGAAATTTAGGAACTAGCTGTAGGTTGGCTAAGAAGAATGGTTTCCTGGGTATTGATCTGATGTTGGTTTCAGCCTTCGGGGTTAATGTTTGGGAAATTGTTCTCTTGCTAATTTGCGGTTAGGGACTAATGAATTGGAATGAGGCGTATATTGTGTTTGCGTAACATTTGTTTTTAATACGCGGGTTGTTCGGAAAGTCCGGGTTTATACCCATTCTGAATAACCGATTCGACGATATGTCGAAGATGAAGACGGTGGTTGAAGACCGGAAGTCTTCACATCGTTTGGATAATTACTGACGATCCTGATTGGGCTGTACACCCAAGAGGATGGAAATAGTTGGTGGTCGTCCAGACGTACTTGGAGATGGATGGATATGCGAGGAAAGTGCCTCCGGTTTCTTTCAGACCCAGAACGGACTTGTAAATGGCATGTGTGTCTGACACTGGATTTTATTCTGTGCTGATTGATTTCTATTAAATATACATCTGTTTGGCGGCGGAGAATTTATTCTTTTGCTTAACGCCCTTCTCTGAGACGTACGAGCTCAGAGGTTGTATATCGATGGACATCAGTCGCATGGCATGAATTGCCTGTGTGGCACGCTAAGATGCAAGGATCAAGGCTTCTGTTGAAAAGCAAAGTCTTGTGGTTGATGATCAAAGCACGCCTACGTGGCAGCTTTGTGTATAACGTGTATTCGCGAGCCTCACACCTCGGTATGAGTTAAAAACGGGATACGGACCGCTGGGAGAGCACGACGTTTCTTTCTAGCTTTGGTGGTGTCAGTGACTTACCAGCCCTGACATTTATATACTTTTCACCTTTGTGGTTGTTGGAATGAGGCGCCTCGATTATAGGTCTGTAAGGACCGGGAAACGTGTGTTCAGGAATAAATAATCCTCTAACGTAAGTGAGGACCGGCCCAGCCGCATCCAGGGGTTACCCAGTGTGCGTAATCCTGAGGCATTTGCTAGAGTGTCTCGAACGCGGAGAGGAGCTTGCCCCTTGCCTCGACTCATGACGGAAATCCAATTTCCAATACGTGGATTGCGGTTTTAATTGTAGAACTAGTATGGCGACATAGTAGCATGGGATGTTATGCCGTCTATGATTTATATTTATGATTGAAATTGTTTTGACACTATACACTTATTATAGTATCAAATGATTTGTTTTAAACGTACCAAGCATGTTTGGCTATTATAAGGGAAAACCCGATCCTCCGGCTTGCGTTGCATTGTGTGATGGGACCTGGGTCTTATAATAGCTTCATTTTTCGAAAAAGCATTGCGTTGTTTATTCTATGCACTGGTATTCTTGGGAGGAAACCCGTTCCGTGTTATACGGCGTGGTCCTTTGAATTACTCTCTTTTAAAAGTAAAGTTTTAAATAACTGTTTTAGTTCTCACACCAGTCACATGACTGACCTGGAGTTTATTGTTTTAACCTAAACTCTGGGTGCCCCTATTTTCCGCACGGGCAGCTAGTAGTTTTGGTTTTGCAGATTTATATTCACAGGATCCTGGTTTACAGCTGGAATGATATCCGGAAAGCTCTGTATCCGTATATCACCTTCAGTTGTGCTTTATATTATTTTTCCGCTGCTGTGTATTTAAATGTAATTTAAATCTCTGATATTTCTGTGTAATATTTATTCATTTATACTCTGTATATTCTTGTAATCTGATGCATTGTTGTAATATACAATGAAATGTTCTTCTGTTTGTGTTCTGATTTGTCATGTTCTCAACGTCCAGGGGTTTCGAACGGTCTAGATCGGTTTAACGACTGATTCAGATCGAGCGAAATTCCAAGCCGTCACATTTGGTATCAGAGCTTTGGTTTACAGAGCTCGAGAACAAGACACGTTAGAACCATACGAAAGAATTCATCAGATATTGGATTAGCAACATCCAATTAGAATGACTCGTTAGAGATAGGATCAGTAGTATCCTAGAACGAGTGTGAAGAGTATATTTTTCAATTGAAAACCATTTTGTTTTGAAATTTAAATCGTTTTAAATGTATTTGAATATTTATTTATTTTGAATATGGACAATCGAGTATATAAAGATTTTGCATATACACGTCATGAACGTATATTCGAAGTTTTAATATACTGGATAGATATGGAATCATACTCTAGTGGCCCGAAGATGATTCTGATGATTGACTAGTCGTCATTAGTATTCATGTTCGAGTAACGAAGGTGTGATATCGATATATTTCCATTAGATTGGTGTGAGAACCAAAACTTATATATAGTTAGAACACATTGTTGTGAATTGGCATCAAAAACAGGATTTTCTGTATATGTATCAAATTTATGAATTTGAAACGTTAATCCACTAATTGATTGATGTTTGTGTTGTTTGTTTATTTGTTTGCTAAATTTTAACCATTTATGCCTAATATAATCAAATATTGAATTGTATTGAAATTTGGTCGCATTTGCTTGCATATACATATACTTACATTAAACAGGTCATAGCAAGGAGGCTAGAGCCAGAGAATAAAATTTGTTTGCCCGACAAATAGGTACATGTTTACTACATAATTTACTGTTTTGTTTGGGTGATGATGATTTTATGAGCCTATTGGCTAGCCGCTTGGCCTTTTCTTTTTCTTTTTGAGATCTGAAGGACCGGGGAAGCTATTTGAAATTCCCCGATGCTCCCGGTGCAGGGGAGGTTATGGCGAAATTTTTCGAAAATTTAGGGTGTTAGCCAAATTTTTGAAATTTTGAAAATTCTCAGAAATTGAAAGGTTGGAGAATGCAAGCCAGATCGAACATAGTGTTGAATAATCAAACCACTTTCGACTTTGTTCCTTTTCGGGGACGAAAAGTTTTAAGTGGGGGAGATTGTAATAACCCGAAAATGCGAGCCATTTTGAAATTTTTATTTCGGCAATTTTAGCGAATTTTGATTATTTAAAATAGATTATTTTAAATAATATCGACGAGAAATTTATTTTGAATATAATTCGAACGTATATATTATACGCGTCGTCGTTAGAATATAAATATTTATATATAATTATAAATAGAATTGAAAATGGCGCGGTAGTTCGATAATTCGATTTCAAACTTCAATTGAATGTACCGGGTGCAAAACAATCCGGATTTTAGTGAAACCAAAAATAATAGGATCTAATTGATAATATCTTTCCAACGAATCCGAAAAATCGAAATTTCATAGCGGGAGTCAAAAGATAAGTCCAGCTGAAAATTCTGAATAGTCGCTATGGAATTCAGGCCCTTAAAAATGGACATTTTGCAAATGACCTCGGATTTCGACGAAACCACTTTTGTTGGGTCCGTGATGTCAAATTATTACTAGATTCCAAATTTCATAATTTTTCGAATCAATATGTGAGCGTGGCAAAGGAAAACGTGTTTTGACCATTTCAGTTGATTTTAATCGACTGGAAAATGGCCATTTTTCTAACAGTCTCAGAATTCGACGAAACTAGTTTTGTTAGGACCATATCGTCAATACGAAGCTAGAAAATATTTTCCTGGAATTTTTAGAGTTAGTATGTGACCCCGGTAATTTGAAATGTACGTTTAAAATTCAATATAGTGATTTAAATGTAAATTCAAAGGAAACTGATCGAAACGATCAAATCAACTTGCGGTACATATCCCATTGTGTTCGGAATGGGGGTAAAACGCTATGGACGACAGGCGGTGGGCCTCGTTTCGAGTTCGTTTGTAAAAGTCAACTTTTTAAATTAAATAAAAATAATAAAAAAATAAATAAAACTCTTTCCCCCCTTTTATCTCGTTCTGGCCCCCCCTTCTACCATTCGTTCGATCCAAGGAAAAAAAAAGAAAAAAAAATATAAAAAAACGGGAGCGACGGGGGGAGGGAAGCCGCCGCCGCCCCTCCCCGATGGACCCCGCGACCCCCTCCCTCAGCTCGCCGCCCTCCCCTTCTCCTCCTCCGCCACCTCGAAGCTCCGACCCCCCCTGCCCTAATCGACAGCCGCAAAACCCCCGCCCCTCCCATTCGCCGACGCCGCCCTCTGAACCCCCACCTCCGGCGCCTCCGCCACGAGTCCCCCCCCCTCCCTCAGCCACTGACGAACGGGGAATCCCCCCCTGTAAGTTTTTCTGATTTTATTTAATATATTAACTGATTTTATTTAATATATAAACTGAATTTTATTTAATATATAAACTGATTTTATTTAATATATAAACTGAATTTTATTTAATATATAAACTGATTTTATTTAATATATAAACTGATTTTATTTAATATATAAACTGAAATTTATTCATTATATAAACTGAATTTTATTTATGTGGTAAAGTTATAAAAATGTAATCTTTTATGTTTTTAAAGTAGTAAAAATATGATTTTTATATTTTTAAAGTATTAAAAATATAGTCTTTACTATATAGATGATGTAAAAATATGATTTTTGGTTAGGTAGAGGATTAAAAATATAATTTTTACATGATAGGAAGATTAAAAATATCATCTTTATATGTGTAGAAAAAATAAAAATGAGATTTTTATAAAGATGAAATCTTTAAATTTGAAAAGGCGAAGTCTATTGTTTTTATAAAGGCGAAAACTTTATATGGAAAATAGCGTGATAAAAATATAATTTTTATCTATATAACATAGTAGTAAAAATTCGATTTTTAAATATATGAAGTGATTATAAAAATATGACTTTTAAATTGAAAGTAAATAAATAAAAATGTGATTTTTATTTTAAAGACATCGAAATATAAAAATGCGTGATTTTTATATATGTAGTGACTACGGGCAAAAGAAGATGATAAAAAGGCGAGGAGGAAGAAGATTTCTATAAATGAAGTGTCATGAAGTTGGATAGCTATCGGTGAGAACTTCTCACCTTTCAATTTCTTTTTCTAGTTATATATATATATACTAGGATGCAGACGGTGCTTAGTAGCACCCGACACCCGTCATCCACAGACCATGGATGGCTTGTTTGTTAAATTGATTGGTTGAGTAGTTGGTTAGTTTAATTGGTTTGAATTGAATTATTTGGTGAATTGAATGGATTTGATTGATGTGTGAATGGCGTGGGCCTTCACTAGACCGGGGATAAGGCTAGGCCTCGTCCCGTTTCTAGTATCGTGCCGTTATGCCGCCGAAATTTTCTAAAATATGTTAGAAAAATAAAAATATCATTTTTATTGAATAAATGAACTGAATAGAAATTCATATGTTGAAATAAAATGTTTTATCGTTAAAAATATAATTTTTAACGTGAAGTGAATAAAATAAAATATTCATTTACAAACCAGACGGTTTGTTTATGTACACTGATTTGACTGATATAGATTGGGTCGATAAACTTTACACATCGCCCAACTGCACAAATAAAATCTGTGTTTGATTGTTTGAAACCCCACACGGGTGTTGGGATGAAATTTAAAGTTCACTCATCCTGACTGATTAAATATGTCGATCGATTGATTGACAGGCTGTTATAAGCGTTAGATATCTATATTTGATGCTTATACAGTGTAGCGCACTTTGGTTGATGGTTGATTATTTTTCAATGCTATTATATACATGTGATGTATGAAAATCCATATAATTAGCTTTATATGGTAATTGATTGGGCCTCATTCCAATTAGAAAAATAAAGAATATGTAAAATAAAGGTTCATGTGTTGACTGTACTCATCCGTTGAGATTAGTCATGGGTTGAACGAAATATTTTTAATAATAAAATTTACATCTTTATCAATATTATAAAATAAAGGTTCATGTGTTGACTATACTCATCCGTTGGGATTAGTCATGTGTTGAACGAATTATTTTTATAATAAAATTTACATCTTTATCAATATAAAGTAAAGGTTCATGTGTTGACTGTACTCATCCGTTGAGATTAGTCATGTGTTGAACGAAGTATTTTAACAAAAATAGTCACACATGGACGGTACTCATTCGTTGAGATTAGTCGTGTGTTGACAAAAAGAAATATTTGAAATAGAATATATAAAGCCGTGTTGATTAGTGATGCGCCATTTTGACGCGAACGATATTTATATCGATTACATTCGTAATTGAATATATAACGATTTCGAAATGAATTGAATTTAAAACGATTTCGAAATGAATTGAATATATAACGATTTCGAAATGAATTGAATATATAACGATTTCAAAATGAATTGAATATATAACGATTTCGAAATGAATTGAATATATAACGATTTCGAAATGAATTGAATATATAACGATTTCAAAATGAATTGAATATATAACGATTTCGAAATGAATTGAATATATAATGATTTCGAAATGAATTGAATATATAACGATTTCGAAATAAATTGAATATATAACAATTTCGATTTGAATTGAATATAAAACGATTTCGAATTGAATGGAATAGAAAACCAATTTGATTTCAAATTGAATATATATTGAACTTGATTCAAATAGAAAACGAAACGAATTTGATTTGAATAGAAAATGAATTTGAATCGAATATAAAACCAATTTGAATTGAATTGAATTGAAAATGAATTCAAATTGAATTGAAAGCGAATTGAAATGAATTCAAATTTAATTGAAATTTGAATTGAATAGAAATGAATTTTAAAACGAATTTTTAAAGAAGAATTCAATTTTGCTTTGGATTGAAATAGAAGTTGAAATGGTTCTTGAAACGAATTTAAAACTATTTATATAATTCGTTTTAAATAGAAATCGAAAAAATATATATTATATATATTATATATATAATATAATGGCCTGAATAGAACGCGCCGCGCCGCGGCAGTTCGTAAATTTCGACCATTTATTTCAAACGGACATTACGGGAGATCCGACCGTCGGATTCTCCTAAAACCGGAACCGTTGGGTTCGTATCGAAAAGAGCTTTCTAAAGAATATTAGAAATTCAAAATCTAACGGTTGGATTTGGAGATACGTCCAAATCAAATTCGAAAAAGGTCGCTATAAGTGCAGTTCGATGGCCATTGTTGGAAATCGACTGTACGGGCCTTGATAAAATTATTAAAAATAGTAATAATTTGTATAAGATCATAAGAAATGATTTGGGAAAAATTGGGATGAAAAACTCCATATTTGAAAAGATAAAAATAGATTTTTATCGAAATGAACTAGTTTTGGACTAAATTTAAAACCTAATTATTTTTAAATAAATAAATTAGATTTAAAAGGGGTTTTAAATAATCGGGATTTCTAATATATTTGATTGAATTTGAAATGGGTTTATCGTGAACGGTGTTTTAAATAACACTAGTTCTTTAACCCGATAACAAATAGAATGTGATTTGGGTTTGTCGTGAACTGTGTTTTAAATAACACCTAGTTCTTTAACCCAGTAAAAGGAGTTCTAACGAATCTGCAATTAGATTGAAGTGTGAATTTGTAATCTAAATTATCAAATTTAGAAATGAGCGAGAATGGAGTATTACCAGTTTTGCTCCAAAGCGATAGTTAAATCTTTAATTAGATTTGAACGTGAAATGGTAATTAATTTTACCGATAACACCGTGGTGTTAGATATGGAGTATTACCAGTTTTTCTTCATGGGATGAATAGGTTGGGATTGGGAAATAAAATAAATAATTACTTCGATACGGTTCGCTAATCTCGACTAGTTGGAAAAACCATAATTTGGTTTTAAATGACATCCAAAGGAAGATTACAGGATAAATTTTAAAGAATTTATCTTGGATAAAATTAATGGGAACATTTCCCTAAGAATGTGAAATTTAGGAACTAGCTGTAGGTTGGCCAAGAAGAATGGTTTCCTGGGTATTGATCTGATGTTGGTTTCGGCCTTCGGGGTTAATGTTTGGGAAATTGTTCTCTTGCTAATTTGCGGTTAGGGACTAATGAATTGGAATGAGGCGTATATTGTGTTTGCGTAACATTTGTTTTTAATACGCGGGTTGTTCGGAAAGTCCGGGTTTATACCCATTCTGAATAACCGATTCGACGATATGTCGAAGATGAAGACGGTGGTTGAAGACCGGAAGTCTTCACATCGTTTGGATAATTACTGATGATCCTGATTGGGCTGTACACCCAAGAGGATGGAAATAGTTGGTGGTCGTCCAGACGTACTTGGAGATGGATGGATATGCGAGGAAAGTGCCTCCGGTTTCGTTCAGACCCAGAACGGACTTGTAAATGGATTGTGTGTCTGACACTGGATTTTATTCTGTGCTGATTGATTTCTATTAAATATACATCTGTTTGGCGGCGGAGAATTTATTCTTTTGCTTAACGCCCTTCTCTGAGACGTACGAGCTCAGAGGTTGTATATCGATGGATATCAGTCGCATGGCATGAATTGCCTGTGTGGCACGCTAAGATGCAAGGATCAAGGCTTCTGTTGAAAAGCAAAGTCTTGTGGTTGATGATCAAAGCACGCCTACGTGGCAGCTTTGTGTATAACGTGTATTCGCGAGCCTCACACCTCGGTATGAGTTAAAAATGGGATACGGACCGCTGGGAGAGCACGACGTTTCTTTCTAGCTTTGGTGGTGTCAGTGACTTACCAACCCTGACATTTATATACTTTTCACCTTTGTGGTTGTTGGAATGAGGCGCCTCGATTATAGGTCTGTAAGGACCGGGAAACGTGTGTTCAGGAATAAATAATCCTCTAACGTAAGTGAGGACCGGCCCAGCCGCATCCAGGGGTTACCCAGTGTGCGTAATCCTGAGGCATTTGCTAGAGTGTCTCGAACGCGGAGAGGAGCTTGCCCCTTGCCTCGACTCATGACGGAAATCCAATTTCCAATACGTGGATTGCGGTTTTAATTGTAGAACTAGTATGGCGACATAGTAGCATGGGATGCTATGCCGTCTATGATTTATATTTATGATTGAAATTGTTTTGACACTATACACTTATTATAGTATCAAATGATTTGTTTTAAACGTACCAAGCAAGTTTGGCTATTATAAGGGAAAACCCTATCCTCCGGCTTGCGTTGCATTGTGTGATGGGACCTGGGTCTTATAATAGCTTCATTTTTCGAAAAAGCATTGCGTTGTTTATTCTATGCACTGGTATTCTTGGGAGGAAACCCGTTCCGTGTTATACGGCGTGGTCCCTTGAATTACTCTCTTTTAAAAGTAAAGTTTTAAATAACTGTTTTAGTTCTCACACCAGTCACATGACTGACCTGGAGTTTATTGTTTTAACCTAAACTCTGGGTGCCCCTATTTTCCGCACGGGCAGCTAGTAGTTTTGGTTTTGCAGATTTATATTCACAGGATCCTGGTTTACAGCTGGAATGATATCCGGAAAGCTCTGTATCCGTATATCACCTTCAGTTGTGCTTTATATTATTTTTCCGCTGCTGTGTATTTAAATGTAATTTAAATCTCTGATATTTCTGTGTAATATTTATTCATTTATACTCTGTATATTCTTGTAATCTGATGCATTGTTGTAATATACAATGAAATGTTCTTCTGTTTGTGTTCTGATTTGTCATGTTCTCAACGTCCAGGGGTTTCGAACGGTCTAGATCGGTTTAACGACTGATTCAGATCGAGTGAAATTCCAGGCCGTCACAATACATCAGAGAAATATCAGAGACATAAATTACATAGCAGCGGAAAAACAATACAAAACACAAATGAAAGTAATACACGAATACAGAGCTTTCCGAGCATCGTTCCAGCTGTAAATCAGGATCCTATGAATATAAATCTGCAAAACCAAAACTACTAGCAGCCCGTGTCGAAAATAGGGGCACCCAGAGTTTAGGTTAAACCAATAAACTCCAGGTCAGTCCTTTGACTCGTGTGAGAACTAAAACAGTAATTAAAACTTTACTTTAAAAGAGAGTAATTCAAGGGACCACGCCATATAACACGGAACGGGTTTCCTCCCAAGACTACAAGTGCATATAAATGAACAACGCAATGCTTTTTCAAAAAATGAAGCTATTATAAGACACAGGTCCCATCACACAATGCAATGCAAGCCGGAGGATAGGGTTTTCCCTTATAATAGCTAAACATGCTTGGTACGTTCAAAACAAATCATTTTGATACTATTATAGTGTAGAGTGTATGAAAACAACTTCAAATATAAATGCATCAATCATAGACGGCATAGTATCCCATGCTACTATGTCGCCATACTAGGCTCTACAAATAAAACAGAAATGTCATGTATTGGAAATTGGATTTTCGTCATGAGGCGAGGCAAGAGGCAAGCTCCTCACTGCATCGAGACACTCTAGTAAATTCCCCAGGACTACACACTCTGGGTAACCCTTGGAATTGGCTGGGCCGGTCCTCTCTTACGTTTGAGGATTGGCAATTCCTTAACACACGTTTCCTGGTCCTTACAGACCTATAATCGAGGCGCCTCGCAATCCAACATCCACATAGGTATAATAATCAACGATGCCAGGGCTTGTAAAACGCTGACACCACCCATAACTAGAAAGAAACGTCGTGTTCTCCCAGCGGTCCGTATCCTGTTTTTAACTCATACCGAGGTGTGAGGCTCGCGAATTCACGCTATACACAAAGCTATGCCACGTAGGTCGTGCTTTGATCATCAACCACAAGACTCCGCTTTTCAACAGAAGCCTTGATCATTGCATCTCAGCGTGCCACACAGGCAATTCATGCCATGCGACTGATATCTATCAATATATAACCTCTGAGCTCGTACGTCTAAGAGAAGGGCGTTAAGCAAGAGAATAAATTCTCCGCCGCCAAATAGATTTATATTTAACAGAAATCAATCAACACAAAATAAAATCCAATGTCAGACACACAATCCATTTACATGTCCGTTCTAGGTCTGAACGAAACCGGAGGCACTTATACCTCGCATATCCATTGATCTCCAAATACGTCTGGACGATCACTAACTATTTCCGTCTTCTTGGGTGTACAGCCCAATCAAGATCATCAGTAATTATCCAAACGATGTGAAGACCTCCGGTCTTCGACCACCGTCTTCCTCTTTGACATATCGTCGAATCGGTTATTCCGAATGGGTATAAACCCGGCCTTTCTGAATAACCCGCGCATATAATAAACAATTGTTACACAAACACAACATACGCCTCTTTCCAATTCATCACTCACCAACAGTAAATTAGTAAGAGAATAATTCCCCAAATATTAACCCCGAAGGCCGAAACCAACATCAGATCCATACCCAGGAAACCATTCAACTTAACTAATTCCCAGTTAGTTCCTAAATTTCACATTTTTAGGGAAAGGTTCCCATTAATTTTATCAAAGATAAATTCTTTAAAATTTATTCTTTTATCTTCCTTTGGATATCATTTCAAACCATATTATGATTTTCCAAACTAGTCGGGATTAGCGAACCACACCGAAGTAATTATTTATTTTACTTCCCAATCCCAACCTATTCATCCCATGAAGCAAAATTGGTAATACTCCATATCTAACACTACGGTGTTATCGGTAAAATTAATTACCATTTCACGTTCAAATCTAATTAAAGATTTAACTATCGCTTTGGAGCAAAACTGGTGATACTCCATTCTCGCTCACTTTCCAAATTTGATAATTTAAATTATCAATTCACATTTCAATCTAATTACAGATTCACTAAAACTCCTTTTACTGGGTTAAAGAACTAATGTCATTTAAAACACAGTTCATGATAAACCCAAATCACATTCTATTTATTATCGGGTTAAAGAAAAGTGTTATTTAAAACACCGTTCACGATAAACCCACAAATCAATTCTAATTCAATTCCAATTAAATATATTAATTAATTGGTATACTTCATTAAATCTAAATAAAAAGATTTAATCTTTTCTCAACCGAGTTTAAGAACAGTGTTAATGAAGACACCCTTCACGACAAACCCAAATCCCATTTGATATTAAATACAAGGCTCTGAATAGAAAATATATCGGCTTATATTCAATATCAAATTCTGAATGCCACAAATATCGCTTTGGAAATAACGATATAAAATATATCTTCCAAATTTCCTCCAAAATATCTGTATAATCGCGAAATCTAATATCGAAATATTCCAAAGACAATTTCGATTCAAATCCATTCCAATTCATATATTGGAAATTCTGATTATTTAAAACCCGTTTCAAATCCAATTTATTTATTTAAAAATAATTGGATTTTAATTCTAGTTCAAAACTAGTTCATTTCGATAAAAATACATTTTTATCTTTTCAAATATTTAGTTTTTCATCCCAATTCTTCACAAATCATTTCTTATGATTTTACACAAATTATTGATATTTTTGATAATTTTATTAAGGCCCGTACAGTCGATTTCCAATAACGGCCATCGAACTGCACTTACAACGACCTTTTCTGAAATTGATTTGGACGTATCTCCAAATCCAACCGTTAGATTTCAAATCTCTTATATTCGTTAGAAAGCGCTTTTCGATACGAACCCAGCGGCTCTGGTTTTAGGAGAATCCGACGGTCGGATCTCCCGTAATGTCCGTTCGAAGTCAATGGTCGAAATTCACGAACTGCCGCGGCGCGGCGCATTCTATTCAGGCCATTATATATATATAATATATATATATTATATATATTTCGTCGATTTCCTTTTAAAACAAATTTTATAAATCGTTTCAAATTTGTTTCAAAAACAATTTCAACCTTCATTTCAAATTCAAATCAAATTTGAATTTTCCATTATGAATTCTTTTTACATTCATTTCCATTTGATTTCAATTCAAATCGATTTCAATTCAAATCGATTTCAATTCAAATTAATTTCAATTCAATTTCAGTTCGTTTTCAATTCGATTTGAATTCATTCCAAATCGATTTCACTTCGATTTCCAATTGCATTTTTATTTAATTCAATTTCATTTCGATTACAATTCGATTTGAATTCATTCCAAATTGATTTCATTTTATATTCAATTCAATTCGAATTCATTTTATATTCAATTCAATTCGAATTCATCTTATATTCAATTCAATTCTAATTCATTTTATATTTAATTCAATTCGAATTCATTTTATATTCAATTCAATTCGAATTCGTTTTATATTCAATTCAATTCGAATTCATTTTATATTCGATTCAATTTGAATTCATTTTATATTCAATTTTTAAATCTCTTCTCAATATTCATTATAAAAATGAATATAATCGATATAAATATCGTTTGCGTCAAAATAGCGCATCTTTAATCAACACGGCTTTATATTTTTCAATAACTTCGTTATTCTATTCAACAAATGAATATTTATTCTATTCAACACATGAATCTATATTTCTTTCAACACGTTACTAATCTCAACACATGAGTACTGTCGACACGTGACTATTTTTGTTATTTAATATATTTTATAAAATTATGATTTCTATCGTTTAATTTTTAATCAAACTCCAATCGTAAATTAGTAAGAAAACGATTCCCTAAGTATTAACCCCGAAGGCTGAAAACAACATCAGATCAATACCCAAGAGACCACTCATCTTATCTATTTTCCAGTTAGTTTCTAATTTTATATATGATAAAGATGTAAATTTTATTGTTAAAATATTTCGTTCAACACATGAATCTATATTTCTTTCAACAAATGACTATTCTCAACACATGAGTACTGTCAACACATGAATCTATATTTTATAATATTCTTTATTTTCCAAATTGGAATGAGGCCCAATCAATTACCATATAATGTTAATTATATGGATTCCCATACAAGACATGTATATAATAGCAACGATAAATAATCAACCATCATCCAAAGTGCACCACACAACTGCATAAGCATTAAATATAAATAATTAACGCTTACACAGTCTGTTGACCAATCGATCGACATACAACTAAATAATTGGGATTAGTGTACGCTAAATATCATCCAAACACCCGTGTGGGGTTTCAATCCACAAACACTGAATATTATTTGTGCAGTTGGGCGACGTGTAAAATTTATCGTCCCAATCAATATCTTTCAAATAGGTGTACATAAAAATCCGTCCGGTTTGTAATTGAATATTGATTTATTCACATTCACTATATTCATATTCACGCTAAAAATTATATTTTTAACGACAATTAATTTATTTCAACACATGAATATTATTTTATCAATTTCATATCAATATCACAAACAAACTTCACTACACATCAAACAAGCATACAAGCCGTCCATGGTTTGTGGACGACGGGTGTCGGGTGCTGCTAAGCACCGTCTGCATCCTAGTATATATTTTAAACTAGAAAAAAAGATTAAAGGTGAGGAGTTCTCACCGACTAGCTAACCAATACTATGACTCTTCTTGTGTAGAAATCTTCGTCGTGCTCGCCTTTTGTCAAATTCGTCGTCCGTGACCACTACATATATAAAAATCATATTTTTATATTGTTGCTATGTATATAAAAATCACATTTTTATACCGCTACTATATAGACAAAAATTCTATTTTTACACCGCTACTATATAAATAAAAATTCTATTTTTACACCGCACCTATATAGATAAAAATTCTATTTTTACAATGGTGTTCATATAATAAAGATTATATTTTTATCACGCTATTCTCTATATAAAAATGATATTCTTATATCTACTTCTAATATAAAGATGGAATTTTTATATCATCGCTATAAATCAAATCTTTACTTCATAAAGATCGCCTCTTTTTCAAATCAAAAATCTCATCTTTTGTTAATTGAAAATCTAATCTTTCCTATATAAAAAAATAATCAAATCTCTTTATTGTTTAAAAATCTAAACTTCATGTCTAAATTAAAAATCGCTTCTTTATATTAATAAAAATCGTAACTTTATCTAATAAAAATCTCAGCTTTACTATTATAAAAATCGGTTCTTTAACCAACTGAAAATCAAACCTTTAAACAAATAAAAATCCAAACCTTTTGTTACATAAAAAAATTTAGTTTTAGTGCAAAATAAAACTCAATTTTAATATAAATAAAACCATGGAAACTCACCGCGTTCATTGGAGGTAGGGGGTCGTTTGCCTGTGCAGGTGGGTGTGGAAGAGGTGCTGGGCGTCGGAGCTGCCCGGCGGTGGGCTACATGCGAAGGGCGGCGGATGTTGCGGAGAAAGGAGGGGGTTAGGGCTTATGTTTGGGGCCTGGGGGGTCTCGTTCGAGCTATAACGGAGGAGGAGGGGGAGGGCCCTTGCCCTGGCGACGGCGCGCCAGAGGGCGCCGCGGCGGCGCGTCGCTGGGAGGAGCGCGGCTCCTCCCCCCTTTACTTTCCCTTTTTTTATTTTTTTATTTTTTCGTGGTTTGAACGTGAGAGGGGAGGGGGATGAGAGACAATAAAGGTTTTTTTATTTTATCATTTAATTATTTGATTTCAAAAAGAAACTTTTAATTTCGAACTCGAAATCGAACCCACCGACTGTCGTTCATAGCTAATTACCCCCATTCCGAACACAACGGGATATGTATCGTAAGATGATTCGATCGTTTCGATCAGTTTTCGTCAAAATCAAAATATAACTCTATATATTGAATTTGAACGCGCATTTCAATTTACCGGGGCTACATACTAAATAGAAAAATTCCCGAAAAATATTTTCTAACTTCGTATTGACAATACGGTCCTAACAAAATTGATTTCGTCAAATTCTGAGCTCGTTTGAAAAATGGCCATTTTCCAGTCGATTAAAATCAACTGAAACTGGTCAAACGCATTTTCCTTTGCCACGCTCACATATTGATTCAAAAATTTACGAATATTGGAATCTAGCAATAACTTGACATCCCGGATCCAACTAAAGTGGTTTTGTCGAAAACTGAAGTCGTTTGCAGAATTTCCATTTTTAAGGGCCAAAATTTCATAGCGACTATTCTGAATCTTCAACTGGACATAATTTTTTATTCCCGCTATGAAATTTCAATTTTTTGGTTTCGTTGGAAAGATATTCTCAAATAGAGTCTCATATTTTTGGTTTCGCTAAAATCCGGTATATTTTGCACCTGATACATTTATTTGAAGTTTGAAATCAAATTATCGAACTACCGCGCCATTACAGGCTCGTTATACAATTAAAATAAATTAATTATATTCTAACGATGATTCGAATAAATAAATACTTCTATTTCTATTCAAAATAAATTTCTTGTCGATGTTATTTAAAATAATTTATTTTAAATAATCAATATTCGCTAAAATTGCCAAAATAAAAATTTTAAATTGGCCCAGAATTTGCGGGTTATTACAATTTCCCCACTTACAACTTTTCGTCCCCGAAAAGGAATGAAGCTGGAAGTTGTTTTACAAACCAACTCAACTTCCAATATTTTCTTTACGGCTTAAGTTCTTCAACTTTTCAGTTTCTAAGAACTTTTCAAATTTTTCAAAAATTCGGCTAACACCCTAAATTTTCGAATTTTTTTGCCATAACCTCCCCTGCACCGGGGACTTCGGGATATTTCATATAGCCTCTCATGGCCTTCTTTAATCCAAAAGAAAAAGCCAAGCGGCTAACCAATCGGCTCATAAAATCATCCAAAACCCAAGAAATTAGTAAACATGTACCTATTTATCGGGCAAACAATTTTATTCCTCTTCTCTAGCCTCTTTGCAATGACCTGTTCACACATATATATGTACATGTACGCATTTGCAAATAATTTTCAATACAATTCAATATTTGGTTCAATTAGGCTAAATGGTTCAAAATTATCAAACCAATAATCGAACAACACAACCATCAATCAATTAGTGAATTATCGTTTCAAATTTATAATTTGTTATATATATAGAAAATCGTGTTTTTGATGCTAAATCACAACAATAAACCTATCTAGTTTTGGTTCTCACACCAGTCTAATGGAAATATATAGATATCACACCTTCGAAACTCGAACATAAATCCTGATGATGTAGCTACAATCAGTAGAATCATCTCCGGGCGACTAGAGTGCGATTCTATATCTATCCAGTATAATAAAACTTTGAATATACGTTCATGACGCGTATATGCAAAATCTTTATATACTCGATTGTCCAAAATCAATATAAATAAAGTACTCAAGTACGTATACGTGAATTTCATTTTCAAAACAAAGTTTGTTTTCATTTGAAAAATATACTCTTCACACCCGTTCTAGGATACTACTAATCCCATCTCTAACGAGTCATTTTAATTGGATATTACTAATCCAATGTCTGATGAATTCTTTCGTTCGGTTCTAATGTGTCTTATTCTCGAGCTCTGTAAACCAAAGCTCTGATACCAAGTGTAGTAACCCGTAACTTCCCCGGTAAGGAAAGCCCGGATTGCTTTGAGGACAAGACCAATCAGAACACAAACAGAAGAACATTTCATTGCTTATTACAACAATTCCATCAGAATACAAGAATATACAAGGTATGAATAAATAATACACATCAGAGAAATGTCGGAGACTTAAATTACATATCAGCAGAAAAACAGTAAAAAACACAACTGAAAGTATTACACGGATACAGAGCTTTCCGAGCATCGTTCCAGCTGTAAATCAGGTTCTTGTGAATATAAATCTGCAAAACCAAAACTGCTAGCTGCCCGTGTCGAAAACAGGGGCACCCAGAGTTTAGGTTAAAACAATAAACTCCAAGTCAGTCCTGTGACTGGTGTGAGAACTAAAACAGTTATTAAAACTTTACTTTAAAAGAGAGTAATTCAAGGGACCACGCCGTATAACACGGAACGGGTTTCCTCCCAAGAATACCAGTGCATAAAAATGAACATTGTAATGCTTTTTTGAAAAATGAAGCTATTATAAGACCCAGGTCCCATCACACAATGCAACGCGAGCCGAAGGATAGGGTTTTCGCTTATAATAGCCAAACATGTTTGGTACGTTCAAAACGAATCATTTTGATACTATTATAATGTAGAGTGTATGAAAACAACTTCAAATATAAATGTATCAATCCTAGACGACATAGTATCCTAGCAAATGTAGTAACCCATAACTTCCCCGGTAAGGATAGCCCGGATTGCTTTGAGGACAAGACCAATCAGAACACAAACAGATGAACATTTCATTTCTTATTATAACAATTCCATCAGAATACAAGAATATACAAGGTATGAATAAATAATATACATCAGAGAAATATCAGAGACTTAAATTACATAGCAGCGGAAAAACAATACAAAACACAACTGAAAGTAATACACGGATACAGAGCTTTCCGAGCATCGTTCCAGCTGTAAATCATGATCCTGTGAATATAAATCTACAAAACCAAAACTACTAGCTGCTCGTGTCGAAAATAGTGGCACCCAGAGTTTAGGTTAAAACAATAAACTCTAGGTCAGTCCTGTGACTGGTGTGAGAACTAAAACAGTTATTAAAACTTTACTTTAAAAGAGAGTAATTCAAGGGACTACGCCATATAACACGGAACGGGTTTCCTCCCAAGAATACAAGTGCATATAAATGAACAACGCAATGCTTTTTCGAAAAATGAAGCTATTATAAGACCCAGGTCCCATCACACAATGCAACGCAAGTCGGAGGATAGGGTTTTCCCTTATAATAGCCAAACATGCTTGGTACGTTCAAAACAAATCATTTTAATACTATTATATTGTAGACTGTATGAAAACAACTTCAAATATAAATGTATCAATCATAGACGACATAGTATCCCATGCTACTATGTCTCCATACTAGGCTGTACAAATAAAATCGAAATGTCACGTATTGTAAATTGGATTTCCGTCATGAGTCGAGGCAAGGGGCAAGCTCCTCACCGCTTCGAGACACTCTAGTAAATGCCCCAGGACTACACACTCTGGGTAACCCTTGGAATCGGCTGGGCCGGTCCTCTCTTACATTTGAGGATTAGCAATTCTTGAACACACGTTTCCCGGTCCTTACAGACCTATAATCGAGGCGCCTCGCAATCCAACATCCACATAGGTATAACAATCAACGATGTCAGGGCTAGTAAAACGCTGAAACCACCCATAACTAGAAAGAAACGTCATGTTCTCCTAGCGGTCCGTATCCCGTTTTTAACTCATACCGAGGTGTGAGGCTCGCGAATTCACGCTATACACAAAGCTATGCCACGTAGGCCATGCTTTGATAATCAACCACAAGACTCCGCTTTTCAACAGAAGCCTTGATCATTGCATCTCAGTGTGCCACACAGGCAATTCATGCCATGCGACTGATATCTATCGATATATAACCTCTGAGCTCGTACGTCTCAGAGAAGGGCGTTAAGCAAGAGAATAAATTCTCCGCCGCCAAACAGATATATATTTAACAGAAATCAATCAACACATAATAAAATCCAATGTCAGACACACAATCCATTTACACGTCCGTTCTGGGTCTGAACGAGACCGGAGGCACTTTATACCTCACATATCCATTGATCTCCAAATACGTCTGGACGATCACTAACTATTCCCATCTTCTTGGGTGTACAGCCCAATCAAGATCATCAGTAATTATCCAAACGATGTGAAGACCTCCGGTCTTCGACCACCCTCTTCCTCTTCGACATATCGTCGAATCGGTTATTCCGAATGGGTATAAACCTGGCCTTTCTGAATAACCTGCGTATATAATAAACAAATATTACATAAACACAACATACGCCTCATTCCAATTCATCACTCACTAACCGTAAATTAGTAAGAGAACAATTCCCCAAATATTAACCCCGAAGGCCGAAACCAACATCAGATCAATACCCAGGAAACCATTCAACTTAACTGATCCCTAGTTAGTTCCTAAATTTCACATTCTTAGGGAATGGTTCCCATTAATTTTATCAAAGATAAATTCTTTAAAATTTATTCTTTAATCTTCCTTTGGATATCATTTCAAACCATATTATGGTTTTCCAAACTAGTCGGGATTAGCGAACCACACCGAAGTAATTATTTATTTTATTTCCTAATCCCATTCTATTCATCCTATGAAGCAAAACTGGTAATACTCCATATCTAACACCACGGTGTTATCGGTAAAACTAATTACCATTTCACGTTCAAATCTAATTAAAGATTTAACTATCGCTTTGGAGCAAAACTGGTGGTACTCTATTCTCGCTCACTTTCCAAATTTTATAATTTAAATTATCAATTCACATTTCAATCTAATTACAGATTCATTAAAACTCCTTTTACTGGGTTAAAGAACTAATGTCATTTAAAACACAGTTCACGATAAACCCAAATCACATTCTATTTATTATCGGGTTAAAGAACAAGTGTTATTTAAAACACCATTCACGATAAACCCACAAATCAATTCTAATTCAATTCCAATTAAATATATTAATTAATTGTATACTTCATTAAATCTAAATAAAAAGATTTAATCTTTTCTCAATGGGGTTTAAGAACAGTGTTGAGAAGACACCATTCACGACAAACCCAAAACCCATTTGATATTAAATACAAGGCTCTGAATAGAAAATATATCGGCTTATATTCAATATCAAATTCTGAAACCCACAAATATCGCTTTGGAAATAACGATATAAAATATATCTTTGAAATTTCCTCCAAAATATTTGTATAATCGCGTAATCTAATATTGAAATATTCCAAAGACAATTTCGATTCAAATCCATTCCAATTCATATATTGGAAATTCTGGTTATTTGAAACCCATTTCAAATCCAATTTATTTATTCAAAAATAATTGAATTTTAATTCTAGTTCAAAACTAGTTCATTTCGATAAAAATCTATTTATATCTTTTCAAATGTGGAGTTTTTCATCCCAATTCTTCACAAATCATTTCTTATGATTTTACAAAAATTATTGATATTTTTGATAATTTTATTAAGGCCCGTATAGTCGAATAACGGTCATCGAACTGCACTTACAGCGACCTTTTCTGAAATTGGTTTGGACGTATCTCCAAATTCAACCATTAGATTTCAAATCTCTTGTATTCGTTAGAAAGCTCTTTTCGACACAAACCCAACGGTTCCGGTTTTAGAGAATCCGACGATCGGATCTCCCCTAATATTCATTCGAAGTCAATGGTTGAAATTCACGAACTGCCGCAGCGCGGCGCGTTCTATACAGGCCATTATATATAATATATATATATATATATTATATATTTCATTTATTTCCTTTTAAAACGAATTTTATAAATCGTTTCAAATTTGTTTCAAAAACAATTTCAACCTTCATTTCAAATTCAAATCAAAATTGAATTTTCCACTATGAATTCTTTTTACATTCATTTCCATTTGATTTCAATTCAAATCGATTTCAATTCAATTTCTGTTCGTTTTCAATTCGATTTGAATTCATTCCAAATCGATTTCCAATTGCATTTCTGTTTAATTCAATTTCAATTCGATTTGAATTCATTCCAAATCGATTTCATTTTATATTCAATTTAATTCGAATTCATTTTATATTCAATTCGAATTCATTTTATATTTAATTCAATTCGAATTCATTTTATATTTAATTCAATTCGAATTCATTTAATATTCAATTCAATTCGAATTCATTTTATATTCAATTCAATTTGAATTCATTTTATATTTAATATTTAAATCTCTTTTCAATATTCATTATAAAAATGAATATAATCGATATAAATATCGTTCGCATCAAAATAGCGCATCTCTAATCAACATGGCTTTATATTTTTCAATAACTTCGTTATTCTATTCAATAAATGAATATTTATTCTATTCAACACATGAATCTATATTTCTTTCAACACGTGACTAATCTCAACACATGAGCACTGTCAACACGTGACTATTTTTGTTATTTAATATATTTTATAAAATTATAATTTCTATCATTTAATTTTTAATCAAACTCCAACCGTAAATTAGTAAGAGAACGATTCCCTAAGTATTAACCCCGAAGGCCGAAACCAACATCAGATCAATACCCAGGAGACCACTCATCTTATCTATTTTCCAGTTAGTTTCTAATTTTATATATGATAAAGATGTAAATTTTATTGTTAAAATATTTCGTTCAACACATGAATCTATATTTCTTTCAACACATGACTATTCTCAACACGTGAGTACTGTCAACACATGAATCTATATTTTGTTATATTCTTTATTTTCCAAATTGGAATGAGGCCCAATCAATTACCATATAATGTTAATTATATGGATTCCCATACAACACATGTATATAATAACAACGATAAATAATCAACCATCATCCAAAGTGCACCACACAACTACATAAGGATTAAATATAAATAATTAATGCTTACACAGTCTGTCGACCAATCGATCGACATACAACAAAATAATTGGGATTAGTGTATGCCAAATATCATCTCAACACCCGTGTGGGGCTTCAATCTATAAACACTGAATATTATTTGTGCAGTTGGGCGACGTGTAAAATTTATCGTCCCAATCAATATCCTTCAAATATGTGTACATAACAAACCATCCGGTTTTAAATGAATATTGATTTATTCACATTCACTATATTCATATTCACGTCAAAAATTATATTTTTAACGACAATTAATTTATTTCAACACATGAATATTCTTTTATTAATTTCATATCAATATCACAAACAGATTTCACAATACATCAAACAAGCATTCAAGCCGTCCGTGGTTTGTGGACGACGGGTGTGTGGTGCTGTTAAGCACCGTCTGCATCCTAGTATATATTTTTAACTAGAAAATAAGATTAAAAGTGTGGAGTTCTGACCGACTAGCTAATCCAATACCACGACTCTTCTTGTGTAGAAATCTTCGTCGTTGTCGCCTTTTGTCAAATTCGTCGTCCGTGGCCATTACATATATAAAAACCATATTTTTATATTGTTGCTATGTATATAAAAATCACAATTTTATGCCGCTACTATATAGATAAAAATCTATTTTTACACCGCTAATATATAGATAAAAATTCTATTTTTACACCACTACTATATAGATAAAAATTCTATTTTTACAACGGTGTTCATATAATAAAGATTATATTTTTATCACGCTATTCTCTATATAAAAATGATATTTTTATATCTACTTCTAATATAAAGATTGAATTTTTATATCATCGCTATAAATCAAATCTTTACTTCATAAAGATCGCCTCTTTTTCAAATCAAAAATCTCATTTTTTGTTAATTGAAAATCTAATCTTTCCTATATATATATATATATATATATATATATATATATAAAAAGCAAATCTCTTTATTGTTAAAAAAATCTAAACTTCATGTCTAAATTAAAAATCGCTTCTTTATGTTAATAAAAATCGTAACTTTATCTAATAAAAATCTCAGCTTTACTATTATAAAAATCAGTTCCTTAACCAACTGAAAATCAAACCTTTAAACAAATAAAAATCCAAACCTTTTGTTACATAAATAAAATCTGTTTTAATGCAAAATAAAACTCAATTTTAATATAAATAAAACCATGGAAATTCACCGCGTTCATTGGAGGTAGGGGGTCGTTTACCTGCGCAGGTGGTTGTGGAAGAGGTGTTGGGCGTCGGAGCTGCCCGACGGTGGGCTACAGGCGGAGGGCGGTGGCTGTTGTGGAGAAAGGGGGGTTAGGGTTTCTATTTGGGGCCTGGGGGGTCTCGTTCGAGCTATAACAGAGGAGGAGGGGGGCCCTTGCCCTGGCGACGGCGCGTCGCTGGGAGGAGCGCGGCTCCTCCCCCCTTTTCTTTCCCTTTTATTATTTATTTTTTTCGTAGTTTGAACATGAGGGGGGGGGGGCTGAGAGATAATAAAGGGTTTTTATTTTTATTTTATTATTTAATTATTTGATTTCAAAAAGCAACTTTTAATTTCGAACTCGAAATCGAACCCACCAACTGTCGTTCATAGCTAATTACCCCCATTCCGAACACAATGGGATATGTATCGTAAGCTGATTCGATCGTTTCGATCAGTTTTCGTCAAAATCAAAATATAACTCTATATATTGAATTTGAACGCCCATTTCAATTTACCGGGGATACATACTAACTAGAAAAATTCCCGAAAAATATTTTCTAGCTCCGTATTGACAATACGGTCCTAACAAAACTGATTTCGTCAAATTCTGAGATCGTTTGAAAAATGGCCATTTTCCAGTCGATTAAAATCAAATGAAACTGATCAAACGCGTTTTCCCTTGCTACACTCACATATTGATTCGAAAAATTACGAATTTTTGAATCAAGCAATAACTTGATATCCCGGATCCAACAAAAGTGGTTTCGTCGAAAACCGAGGTTGTTTGCAAAATTTCCATTTTTAAGGGCCAAAATTCCATAGCGACTATTCCGAATATTCAACTGGACATAACTTTTTATTCCCGCTATGAAATTTCAATTTTTCAGATTCTTTGGAAAGATATTCTCAAATAGATTCTATTATTTTTTGTTTTGCTAAAATACGATTTATTTTGCACCCGATACATTCATTTGAACTTTGAAATCGAATTATCGAACTACCAGGCCATTTCAGCCTCGTTATATAATTAAAATAAATTATTTATATTCTAACGACGATTCGAATAAATATATACTTCTATTTCTATTCCAAATAAATTTCTCGTCGATATTATTTAAAATAATTCATTTTAAATAATCAAAATTCTCTAAAATTGCCAAAATAAATTATTTAAATTGGCCCAGAATTTGCGGGTTATTACAGATACCAATTGTAACGACCCGGATTTTAGCGACTTTGGTTATCGACATAAACTTAATGACGACTAACCAAACATCGAAAAATACCGGTAGTTAATGAAAGAAATTAGAGGGTGAGAATAGATAAGATAGAAACTTAGAATAAAAGAAGAAGAACAACACAACATCAGAGTAACACGAACCTCACAACGAAACGAATAACATATAATATATAACATAACTTTGAAATATAAATTTGTACTTGAATATACATACATTTCCAAAGTACAACACTTACAACACAGCGGAAATAAACAATAGCTATATAATCTTGAAGCCTCTGCTCCAGCTCTTCAAGTATCTGTAAATCCTGAATACATGACTGCCCGTATAAAATTGGGCACCCAAGAGTTTAGGGAAAACAAAACAAAATAAACTCTGGGTCAGTCATGGGACTGGTGTGAGTAAAACAGTTTAAAACAGTTCAAGCCAGTAAATGATATCTCATAAGACCATGCCGTATAACGGAACGGGTTTTCCCTTATGAGAATCCAAATATCTTTATATCAAAAACTTTTGATATTATAATAATGTCTATCAACCACAATATAATAATCGTCTAGCAGAAATGCTTTCATCTCACGTTCTACATATATAGTATACAATCAAAACCGCAAGCACGTATTGGGTAATGGATTTCCAACTATGACAAGGTATGGAACCACCTTTCGCTAGTGTACCTCTAGAGAGGAATACACTGGGTTCAATAAGAACATCTTGCAACCCGGCCACACATGACCGACCACTCATTTCGCTTGAGTGTATCGAATGTATATCACCAACGGTTGGGATCAGCAACCGTTTCCCGAATGGGACAGCATCAACAATAGATTTTTTTGAAATAAATGAAACTCTAGATCAGGTGATTATACACTTTAATAGGTGCGACCTACATAGCCATGCTGCCTGCCCGATTTCTGTCATTTCCCGGTTGTTGAGGCCAGGGGCTACGATTTCTTTCCATTCATTTATAACACGATCACTTTGAATGCCACATTATCAGATCCGTTAATCACTAATTGGTTTGCACAAATATTCTGGATGTTATGCTAAGGGAATAAATCTATTGCAACCACATATATTTATACAGACCAACCCATTCGATCATTGGAAATACTCTGTCAGACACTCGTCCATATACGTTCATTCTGGGACTGAACGAAACCAAAGGCACTATTCAGTACATCCATCCTAGGCAATCTCTACCTAGGACTTGTACAACAGCCCTTGCACTTTACTTCGTCTTCAATTTCTTTGGCATATATGATTCGCAACACTTATGCCAATATGGTGTGGTTATTTGGATAAGAATCCAACTGGTCTCTCCATATTAACAACGTTAAAATGGTCAAAACTTTGATAGTCAGTGATTTAACTATCAAATGAAAACATGTCTGTGTACACGCAATGATCTTATTTCCAGATGGAATTATCGATCCAATCATCAAACACGCACACACACACACACACACACACATATATATATCCTCATTTTCTATGTTTAGAAAATATACGTTATTAATACAGGAAAACATTTCCATGGCTTAATTACATATCTCTATTCTTCCACATCTATCAGACACTAACTCTAAACTAACAAGAGAACAACTCCCTATGTATAAACCCCGAAGGCCGAAACCAACATCAGATCGATACTTAGGAAACCATTCAACTTATTAATCTCTGGTCAGTTTCCAATTTCTGTTTAACTCCATTTTGATTAACTATGTTCGATTAACTCCTTTCGATTAACTCGATTCGATTAACTCCTCTATTTATTTCCTCAATAAATAATCATTTATTCTATTTATTTTCTAAATAAATAATCCTTTATTCTATTTATTTTCTAAATAAATAATCCTTTATTCTATTTATTTAACAAATAAATATCTCCTTTATCTTTCATATTTATTTAACAAATAAATATTTCCTTTATAACTCTTTTGATTTTATAGTTAATTTTTTTTATAAAATCCTTTTTCCTTTTATATATAAAATCCATCGATTTTATATGAATAATTTAATTTCAAAATCTACTTTGAAAATCTCCTTTTTATTTCCTAGTATTTCTTACGGTATTTAATATACCAAACCACAAAGATCGATATCATTTAAACACACATAATCAAACAGATTATATATCACATCATATATTACAATATATGAACAGAACAGTATTATAAATATTGAGTCCAGTTGGAACCCTCCAACCTGTTTCCCTGCATCACAGATGTTAAACAACACGAATATAAAATTATTTTGATAAACAGAATCAATATTCGATTAACGATTTATATATACATATATCGTTATCTATACTTTCAACCAATACACAAGCAATTCAACCAAACAGTTAACACACAACAATCAACAGTTAATTATCAGTTCTAAATATACGTTAGAAAAATATAACTGTTCAAAGTTGGTGAGTTTTACTCACATTGGCAGTTCATCGTTAAAGAACGATAAACTGTTGTTTGATTTGAATCAAACGATTTAATTCGCCGTAAATTCAAACGAGCGCCAATCCACTCCTAGTCAGTTCCATTGTGTTGCTCCCATCCATACGATCACAACGGATCTTGTTTTGCCCAATTCTGATCACATATGAGGTAGTTATCAATTTTATACGCTAATACACTATTTAAAATTAAAAATAAAACTCAATTATTTTCACTTGGGCTTACTTTACTTCCCCGGCCCATTACCCATTTGAAAACCCACGGCCCCTTCCGATTTCTTTTTCCGACGAGCAAAAGCATCGCTGCTCTCCCAAACCCAAGCTCCACTTCGGCATCTTCAACCTCAGATTCTTCCCTCCCTACTTCATTGAAATCGAAATCGACAACACCACCTTCTCTCATATCACGATCTCCATCTTCCTATCACCAACAAACTCAACTCGATGTCACAAAGCCGAACGCGTCGCTCGATGTCCAGTGAAAGTAGCGACATCACTTCGAACGGAATCCCACAATATGGTACACGTGATCTCCTTTTCACCTTATAAACCCAAATCCTACATTAAAGGATTTAATCGATGCCTCAAATTCAAGTTATAGCAAACCCTAGATTTACTGTGAAGTTTCTGGACATCACCGAACGGCGTCGCACCTCACCAAACAAGCACCAGATCATAGCTCATTGGATGCTGAATTCATATATACAGATATTATGATTTATAGGATTTATCTGTAATTCTTTTGGATTTTTCTTTTGAGTTTGTGAGCACGGTAATTTGTCTGAGGTGCACAAATTACTGGCGTCCTTGTTTAGGTTATAAGGAGACGGGATTTTCTTTTGTGTGGCTCAAAAAGTGAAGGAAGTGGCTTGTTTTTTATCATAAAATTAGTTAGGATATTTTGGTTTATTTTATTTTATTTATTTATACTCGATCATTACTTTCTAAAAATTTGTGTGATCACACACGACACCCAAAAATCATGAAAATGATCATGTAGCTACAGTTCGACATTACGGTCCCAACGAAACTGGTTTCGTCGAATTCCGACTCCATTTGCTCATATAGCGTATTTTTAACTGTCAAAATACTAACTGTTTTTCACTCTAAAAATCGGTACGGCCACACACTAACTTCAAAAATTACGGAAATTGAAATCTAATAATAATTTAACATTGCGGATCCAACAAAGTTAGTTTCGTCGAATTCTGAGGTCGTTTGCAAAACTGGCAATTTTTAAAGCTCTAAATAACCCTTTTAAATATATAAATATATTTAAAAACAATTAAATTAAATATAAATATAAATAAATTTATACTATCGTATATACTCACAGTGGAGTACCATATAGCTCTCGTTGGATTTATAATTCGATATTTCAAATCCTGCTTTAAATCGATATTCAATTTATAATGAAATTCCTTTTATAAATATAAATAAATATTTATAAATTTCAAAGGAATTCCACAACGACTTTTCTAAAATTTGATTTGGACATAAATCAAAATCTACACGATGAAATCTCGATTTTTCTCTTCCATTAGAAAAATATACTTCACCAGCTCCTAACGTTTCTTGTTTCACACAAATCCGACCTAAAACGGCTTCTGTATATTCGTTTAAAGTTCGAATCGCCAAATCGCGAACTGCCGCGCCATTTCGAGCTTGATTTTAATTATAATATAATTATACGTTCAAACTATCGCTAAAATAATATATACGTTATTTCAATTCAATTCTGAACTGAATTAAATATCGTAGATGATCCAGTTCACACCATATCGCCATTTCAGCCAATTCTGATTATTTCACAATTAAATATATTATTTAATTTATTATTTTAATTAAATATTCTCCATTATTTAATTCAACGACCATGAATTCCTTTTAATTACCTTTTAAATAATTAAATAAATTAATTATTATATCGTTGAAAATGCTGGTTATTACACACAACTTCCAAAGCATAAGCCTTTACAACCTTCTTACCCTTAGCGAATTCTGGACAATCCTTCTTTTCATGCCCAGGCTTTCCACACTTAAAGCACTTCTTCTCAGCATTGGGATTCTTGCATTCATTAGAGAAATGACCCTTATGTTTGGCAGTTATAGCAAATCACCTCACTCTTAGGTTTCTTTATGCCATCATTTCCTTTCTTTTGTTGTTGCTTCCTCTTCTTATTGTTATTACCACCCTGCGGTGGTTTCAAAGCTTCCTTAGTTCCACCGACAACATTTGCTTCTTCTGGAAATAATCTTTCATGTCAAACAACTTTTTCCATAATCTTCTCATAAGTACAGATCATCAAGATGATCCACCAACTTCCTTCCGATATAGGAATCCAAACCCATCACAAACCTTTTATCCTTCTGATAAGGAGAATCAATGTATAACGAGCATATTTGGACAATGCTTCAAAGTCAAAAACATAATCAAGCACCGGTCTACCATTCTGTTTCAGCTCCACAATTTTCTTAAACGAAACGGACTTTTAAGCAGTAAAGATAAATTTCATCTTCAATTTAACTTGGAACTGCTCCAAGTTATCTCTTCTTATGGAGTCTCAAGTGTAACAGAATTCCACCACCCCGTGGCCCTACCTTGCAGCTGCCTTGATGTAAGCTTTCTCTTAGTTGCATCTTATTTGCCTAAATCTCCAAAAATGTGAATACAAGCATCTAACTACCTTTGAACTTCTTCGGTCGGTTCCGTTCCTTGGAATGGTTTTCCCCTAGAGATGAGAAGTCTTTGCACAGATTCGCAAAATCCCTAACCCTAGGCACCTACACACCTACATCTACCATGGCTTCCACTGGAGCGGGTACCCTTCGCATGAATGCTTCCATATGGCCTCAAACATGGATGGGTAATCTGGTGTACCGCCATTTCCCCCTCTAAGCACAACCTCCTCCCAAGTAGTATATCTTTAAGTACGTCGACTCATTCTAAATATGCAATTAGAATTATTAGCCACTTGAAAGAAAAATTGCTAATGGAGTTCAAACGCTACTATACTATATAGTATTATATAGTTTACATCCATCAAAATCTATAAGTACATCTCTCATACGTAATTACGTCTTCGAACTTTGGCTAAAACTGATAATCAGAGCTCTGATACCAAATGAGACGACCGTCCACAACCCCTGCACTTAAACAAGAGGAGTAATGCATTGAAAGAAATACCAGACAATTATGGATGATCATCGAGATATGAAAACACATACGAAACTTGTCGTATAACTCACAACGCAAGGATAAAATAAAATAGAACATATACAACATGCAATAATAGTGAAGCAAATTTGAGCAGAAAACTCCAAACTTTCATAAGAAGTAGAAAGTATATCCAAACACCAGGATTACAATGTACATGTCTATACAAATTTGCCTCACTATAGCACTCAGAGATAAACATCAAATAGCGGAAATAAAAGATACTATGTAGTAGTAAAAGATAATAAGCCAGCCTCCTATTCGCCACCAAATTGCAACATCGTCCTCTCCAAGATATCACCTATGACCTAGTCTGCCCATCCAAAAATTGGATGAACAACCCAAGGTAATAAGAGAGAAACATAAAACCTTGAGTCAGACAACTATCTTAGTGAGCGGTAAAACATCTAACTATCATCATCAACAAAGTATTTGAGAATAGGCAGATAAACAAACTAATCTACCTACTTCACCAGAGAAGAAACTCAACCTCAACTTCCCCGCATCGGACACTGATAGCCTTTACAAAACAAGCATTTCAACCATACATCCATGGAAATCAGATAACCATTCATTCACGGTAATCATAAGTAACCAACAATATCAATCATAACAAACAATTATATATCTCACGTAAACCATCCTAATCGAGCTCAACATCCCTCAAGCACAATCCCCAAAGGCCTAAACCAATATCATACAAGCACCAAGAAACATCTTCCTCGACGCCAGACAATCCATGTGAGACGGTATAAGCAAAACAATGAATCATACATGATAAACTGTAGCTATCATCGCCAATCCTGCTTTGAAACCATCGCTAATCGTATGACTGGCTTATCATCCTTCCATCCATCAAGGGCTAATGGTAACTCCGGTTCTAGCAAAAACTCCATACCCCTTTCAACAATACGTATCTAGGCCTTTCAACTATACCCAGGGTACTCGACCATACAACCGCTCTTTTAGACGTATCTATTGTACTCCTGCACTGAGGCCGTTATAACCAACTACAACAATAATCTCTCAGCCTTCAACACCTCTACTCATCAACACCTGCGACTATTCACAAGCTCAAAACACGCTTGAGAAACCATTATCCACCAACTAAAAGACCTCTTGAGTCATCTTCGCATTTGTTGCTTTTCAATGACCAGCGAACGTCTCCCTCCACTTCAAACATTCCCCCTTGAACTCGTCTTGAGGCTAGAACCATTGTCGACTCAAAAACAAGATTCATTTGGTCGATACTGCATTGTATAGCATTTCCAGCTCTTTTGCTATAAAGAACTAGCCATAATGTCAAAATAGATTTCTACAGCGTTTTTGAAATGCTATTATATCCCCCGGTTCAATTCTGCATCAATTTGGTGGAAAAAACTAAACAAAACTGGCTTTCACAACGTTTTTGCCTTTTTACAGTGTTTCAGAAGTGCTGTCAATGCTTCCTGTCCATCATTATGCCTTCTAGTTCGTAAATATATCTTTCATAGCGTTTTTGCCTTTTATAGCGCTTTTGAAACGCTGTTATTGGTCAGGTGCGACATACGACCTACAACATGCGACATGCGCTTTCAGATCATTCTTGTTCCAGGACTTTCCACGGCGTTTTTCAAATGCTATCAAATCTCACACGACCTACGACATGCAACATGCACCTTTAGCTCATTCTTGTTCTAGGACTTCCAGCAACATTTTTCAAACACAGCCAAATCTCACACGTCAAGCGACATGCGCCTTTTCTACAGCGTTTTTCCAATGCTGTCAAATGCTTTAAATTTCCAGAACTTGATTTTTGGCCTAATTCTTGAAAATTCACCCGATCCGCTTGATTTTTCTTGACGAACCATGATCTTTCAACTTGCCAAACATTTGGCCAAACACTCCCAAACTCTCCAATCCATCTCAACTCAAAATCAATCAATTTCATCAATAAATCTTCATCAAAACAACGATTCAACAAATGATTAAATCAATATATATATGGATCTAAATATAGAATTAACACATGAAATTACCGTTTATAAGTTACTAGATTAGATCCTATGGTTGTTCAACTGAAATACACTTACCATGATGTAGATATAAGGAAAACAACTTGAAAATGATCAAATTAAGATCATAAACTTATATACTTGATTGAATCCGCATGAGAGATGCATATCACTCACCAAATCTTCAAAAGAACACAAAAATCCTTGAATCTATTTCCGAACAGCTGAGAATTAGCTTCAAGCTCTTCAATTTGATGAAATCTCTCTTCGATTAATGTAGATCTAGCTTCAAACGAGGTAGTTCTTCAATCTTCACATGTACATCTAGAATTTTAATGGTGGAAAGGTGTATTTGATTGAGCACGGAGGATTACGAGCTCAACCAAATGAGAGAATGAAGAAAATAAACTATTCTCCATGCCTCTAACCCCCTATTTATAGCCTCCCACTTGCCCACTAATGGGCCTCTCCAAATCATCCTACTAATGGTTTGAAAACCTAAACATCCAACTATAAAACCTTAAAACAACGATTCCTCCCAAACCGCTGAGCCAAATCTTTAATGTGACCACTGAATGGGAAACACCGTTTCTGCTCCACTAAGACCGATCTCAGCACTTGATTCGATCCGAGT
This sequence comes from Allium sativum, assembly GCA_030737875.1. Lineage (NCBI taxonomy): Eukaryota > Viridiplantae > Streptophyta > Magnoliopsida > Asparagales > Amaryllidaceae > Allium > Allium sativum. The sequence goes on along the minus strand of CM060918.1, from coordinate 249,573,111 downwards.
CAAAAGTTATGGCTTGTACAAGACTGACAGAGGCCAAATGGTCATAAATAAATTGGTAAAAATTATGGACATGTCTCATATCCCCATAAAAAACATATTGAAATATGAGAATGATCCAACCCTCAGGGAATAAAGAAATAAATTATGTCGGGTTTGATCACCTATGAGAAGATGGATTAGCGACCGTAAATCGCGATTAGTACGGTTAACCGAGTAATTAAGAAATTAATTTATAATTTATTTATATGTCAATAGTATTAAGTTATCATACACAAACCATATAAAATGTATAACTTATCCATAAGTGTGCAAATTTATGTGAAAGAAGAGGTGATGGGATCGTATCGACAAAAGCAACACGATGAAGCTGATTTGGAGAAGTTCGGAGCTACTTGGAATTTCAGTTAATTAGAATGAGGCCCGTGCTTCGCATACGGACTGTTGATTTTTTTAGAAAGTTGGTTTGAAGTAGAAGGAGTCGTCTTTCAATAGTTTGTGTAAAGTGGAAACAATATTGTGTTCATATGAGGTGTATATGGATGTACAAAGTTCGAGTGTGGTTGTGTATAGGCAGTTCCAATAGGGAGAAGTTGAACTCGTTGATTATTTTGGTGTAGGTGGTTGGTGAAGTTTTGCATTTTGTAGTAATTCATGATAATGTGTCCTGGAAGTGTGTTTGAAAGGGGAATATAAATGCCATAGTTGAATAATATACGCAGTTGGTGTAAGTGGCAGCGGTTGCAGAAGTACGATGGGCCAGTGACAAGATAATTTTCATATCGCAACACAATGCAGTAATTTAGTAGAAACTGCAATAAGTCATTACAAAAGATATTAAAGGTACAACATCCTATCCAAATAACAAATATTTTAGTCATTTTATGTGTATTTCGTTTACATTGCCTCAATTGTAATCTACATGTGGGCAGAATGGTAGTAAAAAACAGAAAAAATAGAATTTTATATGCATTGAAGTAGCAAATATAGAATCAACCCCATACATCTGAAAAGCAGTTAATAATTAGATGCAGTGCCAGCCCACATCAAAATATTTTGCTTTGCCAATTCTCGGATCCCACTTCAATTATCATACCGGTTAGACTTAATACATTTGAGTAGGTAAATAAAAAAGGAAGTACTTACTTCTAATTCAGGGTTTAATCAACAATATATTCTTTATCAAAAATATACAAAGCAATATACATATAAATTGGCCAACTATAAATTAATGCATATATTCTGCCATATTGAATCTTTCGCTGTGTATAAACTATTTTGTCATCTCAATATATATTGCGCAGAGAAAACATTGGACAACACAAAACCAAAGCACAAAGTTGATGAATCAAAAAAAAAATCAACTAAGCAATGACCATATATTACATACAAAAATTATTTTTCTATCACCGTTTACATCTCCTTATTTTTAAATAAGATTCGTTTCAGTTCATATATATTACTTAACAATAACCATCATAAAAGTAGCAGATACAAAAGATTAAAATATGGCATATCAAAATCTATTAAAAAATAGCAATAACGTGCAAGTATTAAGAAAAATCACTTAATAAAGATTTTATTAAGTACATTAAAATCAATATAAAAACTTAAGCTACACTTTGTCCTTTATCCAGTAATCCAATCGATGTCGTCTTCTTATCCAAAAATTGGTTTAGTTGTATCATCTATTATTTTTCCCAAATAAAAAACAATCAAAAAAAGTTGCATACTAAAATTCAATAGCCTAACTTAATGTTTTTTACGTCATCAAATGGTTTTTATATAAAATATAATGACAATGATATTTCTTATATGAGGGGCACTTAGTGGAGATAACCATGTGGTTCAAGTCTTTAGCCTTGTTGCATTTACATATAGTAATACACAAACTAAAAGATATCGTCATTTTAAGATCATTTAAATATTGATATCTAGTCCCCAAAGCAAAAAGTAAATTTTTTATTCTAGCCCTATCCCTATCATCTATGGACTATGATGTAGTCACATGTGAAGGATATGTATCTGTTCTTCGCAAACCCAGATAGCGGACCTGTAATTCTACTGTAGTGAACAAGAGTGAATAGTTTGAGCTTGAGACAACTAGATTGAATGATATACATAAGGGTCAAGTCAATTGGTTACTCATATAGCTTTTGAAAATATTCAACAATTTCCATTCACACTTATTTTGTAACAGTTTAATTATGGGGAATAAGTAGTAATTAAGTAAATTCATAAACAGATACTATAGTAGCTTCTAATGAGTATACATGGGCTTCATAATCTATCTTAAATAGTGAGTGATCTGTGAAATACTATTTTACTCTATCTCGATCAATAATGATCATTGTTGGTCCATTTCCAGAATCATTAGACTAAACGGCAACAACTATACTCCCATCTTTTTACAAATAGTTTATCAATAAATGCAACGACCTCAATGCTTTAGCCCTAGTTTTTGCCTGATGTAAACAATTTGTTTTAATCCACAAACATGTATTCTAGTTAAGGTGCATTTTTCTTTTTCCAAGAAGCATGATCCACCGCTATATTAGTATCAAGTTAGCAAACCATCACAGGGGAATAAATAACAATAACATTCTCCAAAGTTCAAACATCAACTTATTAAATATGATCTCATACACTCAACTAACCAGATTTCTACATAACAACATGAGAAATAAACAATCCACTGTTAGAATATAAGAAATTACTAAACCGAAGAAAGGTTCGAAAGGTCAAATTATTGGAGACTTAACTTTGTATATCGATCTAGAGTAGACTTTATAGCTTACACATCATATAATCAAAGCATATTCATCATTTAGCAAGAAATTTAGCTAAGTACACATTTGAATTAATTTATCAGAAAAACCACACATGCCTACTTAGATGATGTATACAACCCATATTATTTTCATAATGGCATATATTTGGACTAACATGCTCTTAATTATTCCCTTGTTGAAATTAGAAAATAAAAATGCAGAGTAGTTCTATTACAGCATTGATAATTCTTTAATGATGGTACATATACCTTTATTTGATATGTAGTGAATTCCTGGTTAATTCTGGCTTTTACTACAGTAAAAAATCTTTAATTTAATTCATACAAAAGCATTATGGCATGCATTAGAAATTAAATTAAAAAAATAAGTTTTGTTTTTATGTGACTCGCATGCACACAATTCTAACCGTTGTTTATATATAATTTGTTGTTTATAGCTCATACATAATATGGTATACTGCTTAGACATATTCGTAACTGATAGTAATGAAATTTCATTCATTTATTATTTGTAATAGATTCACTAACGTTACACATTTAGTCAATGCATGGTAAAAGTATGACCTTTAGTATGTAACTCCCACACAACATAGCGCATACGAATTTGTAACACACGGTTTTTGCTACTGTATTAAGGATTATTTGGATGATAACAGCCTATAAAGTGTTGTATGGAAATATGGAAAAGGGCCAACAATCTAAGCCTATTTCTATTCTGTTCTCACATAATAAATAATATAGTTATGTTGCAAATACAAAGTATGTGATAAAAATGAAAAGCATATTAAAATAGTCGGGTTGACATATAACAATTAAAAGTAATCCCCTAAACCAATACAATTTTATTTTGAATGTATAAGCATGTAAATAGAGCTTACTTAAAAACAAACGTAAGTTACATGGAATATTTGAAATTTCTTCTAATCATAAATAAGGTGAAACGACCCAAACTTCCCTTTTCGAGAAAGCCCGGATTGAGTTGAGAACACGACAAATCATAATACAAACAATAGAACATTTCATTGTTATTATACCAATTTACATTAGAGTAAAAGAATATTCAAGAATATGAATAAATATTACATATTGGAAACACAATATCATAGATTTAAAATTACATAGCAGCGTAAAATAATACATAAGTATAATGCGTGGAGGAAAATAACAACTGACACAACTGAAAGAGATATACAGATAAAAAGCTTTCCGAATATAGCTCCAGCTTTTATCCAGGTTCCTGTGAAAAGAAATATCTGCGAAAACCAAAACTACTAGCAGCCCGTGTGGAAAATATGGGCACCTAGAGTTTAGGTTAAAACAATAAATTCCAGGTCAACCATGGGACTGGCATGAGAACTAAAACAGTTATTAATTTTATTTTAAAGTTAGGCAAATCAAGTGACCAAGTCGTATAACACGGAACGGGTTTACCCTCAAGAATACAAGTGCCTAAAACTAACAGCGTAATGCTAAGTAAAGAAAAATGAAGCTATTATAAGACTCAGGTCCCATCACACAATGCAACGCAAGCCGGAGGATAGTGTTTTACCTTATAATAGCCAAATATGCTTGAAACGCAAAATTTATCTTTTATTATTACTATAAGTGTATAGTATAGAAATCAATTTTGAAAGTAAATGTACCAATCATAGGCGGCACAGGTACCATATATTATGTCACCATATATAGGTTTACAATTAAAACTGCAAAATGTCATATTGGTAGTTTGGATTTCCATACCGATGGATCTTGATTCGAAAGATCTATCACGTAGTGCAATACACAACGGCTTACGTTCCAACTAGAGAAAACACCGTAATGCACATCCGTCGTTTTCAGAAATCAAGTATCACTACGGCTTACGTCCCAGAAAGAGAAAACACCGCTTACTCTATCCCTATGGTAATTAGGGGGTGTACCCTATCCCTCTGAGGGTGGAGCGACCACAATCAACTCATCTCGGTTGACCGACTCCATCCTCATATCGAAAACATACTGACTTGACCATCAGTTCACCATCATACCTGGGTGTGAGGCCGGTGAAGTAATGCTACATAAAGCTATGCTAATTAAAGCTATGCTTTGACCATCATCCACAAGGCTTTGCTTTTCAAAAAAAGCACTGATCCATGCACCTCAACATGTCACATTGTCAATCCATACCATACCATTGATTTCTACCAATATATAACCTCTAAGCTCGTACGTCTCAGAGAAGGGTGTTAAGAAAGAGAATAAATTCTCCGCCATAAACAAATATATATTTAGCAGAGATCAATGAATACAACATAAAGGAATACAATTTCAGACATATCATCCATTTACAAGTCCATTCTAGGTCTGAACGAAACCAGAGGCACCTTATTCCTCGTCCCGTATGTCCAATACAGGAGAGAGGCCCTTGCATATCCGGTCGATCTTCAAGTATGTTTGGAACATCATCACTTAATACCTTGTCTTGGGTGTACGGTCCAATCAAAACATCAGTAATCATCCAAACGATGTGAAGATCTCCGGTCTTCAACCACCGTCTTCATCATCGACTTTTAATCGTCGTAGTAATTATTCAGAATGGGTTAAACCCGATCTTTCCGAATAACTTGCATATTTTATAATCAATAATCAAGTGCTATAAAAACACATCATAAGCCTCATTCCAATTCATAATATTCTTTTAAAAAAATATTCACATTATTAGGGAAAGGTTCCATTAATTTTATCAAAAATAATTTCTTTAATCTTCGTTTGTATATCAATTTCAACAGATTTTATTAACTAGTAGGGATTATCGAACCTTACCGCAATAATCATTTATTATTTTCCAATACCAACCTATTCATTCCATGGAGAAAAACTGGTAGCACTCCATATCTAACACCCACTATGTTCTGAGTAAAATTAATTACCCTTTCACGTTCAATCTAATTAAAGATTTAACTATCGCCCGGTGTAAAATTGGTGGTACTACATTTTCGACCATTTCAAGAATTCAATAAATTTAATTATCTCGTTCCCATTTCCACTTAATTAAAAATTTATTAAAACTCCAATTTGGTTTTTAATATAAAAAATCATTACTTTATGATTATTCAAATTTAAGAAATTAATCTTATCTTTAACTGGGTTAAAGAACCAATTTCATTTAAAACATAGTTCACAATAAACCGAAGATCATCTTCCATCAAAATGGAATCTACATGGAAATCATAACAGTACATAATCGATATAAATTCCCATGTTAGACTGATAGTATAAATGGAATAGCGGCAAAGCCTTTTTAAATTCAATATATAGTAACGGTCTTCATTCACAGAAGTTCATCTCGATTATTACCAAATCGAATTCCATTCAATTCCAATTTAATATATTAAATTGGAAAAATTTACTTTGGAAAATTTCCATTAAATCTAAATAAAAAGATTTATAAATTCCAAATCATATCGAAATATTCCAAAGATTATTTCTATTTAAATCCATTCCAATTCATATGTTGGAAAGTTCTGGTTATATTAAAACCATTTTACAAATCCAATTTATTTATTAAAAAACATTGGATTATTATTTCTAGTTAATAACTAGTTCATTTTGATAAAAATATATTTTATCTTTCCAAACTTAGATTTTTTCATCCAAAATCCATCCAAATTATTAAATATGATTTTACATATTTTTTCCATATTTTTAATAATTTTATTAAGGCCCTTAATGTTAGTTTCCAATAACGGCCACCGAACTGCATCCATAGCGACCTTTTTTGAAATTGATTTGGACATAATTCCAAATCTAACCATTAGATTTCTCATATATTATATTCATTGGAAAGATCTTTTCGATACGAACCAAACGGTTCCAGTTTTAGGAGAATCCGACAGCCGGATCTCTCGTTACATCAATTCGAATTTAATGGTCGAAATTCATGAACGGCCGCTGTGCGGTGCGTTCTATTCAGGCCATTAAATATGTACAATATATATTTCGACGATTTCTATTTAAAACGTATTTCATAAATTATTTATTTCTTCATTTTAAAACGATTTCAACTTCATTTTAAATTCTAAATCAAAATTGAATATTCTATATCTTTATCATATTAAAATGATAATATTTTCAAAATATTAAAATTTGAAAATCAATTCTTTTCTTTATTCATTATAAAAGGAATAAAATCGATCGATAAACCCGTTCGGGTTAAAATAGCATTTACTACATAACTCGGCTTCACATTTCAATATTTTTGTGTCCATATAAAATCAGACATCAAAATCACATTTTGATTATTCACTGGATATTATTTTAAAATATTCCTTATTTTAAAAGATCCTTTATTTTAAAAGATTCTTAATTTTAAAATATTCTTTATTTAAAAATATTCTTTATTTTTGAATTGGAATGCAACTCAATCAATTACCATATAATTTTAGTTATACGGATTTCATACATTGCATGTATACAACAATGGTGATAACAGCTATGAAACAGTCAATTCACATCCAAAGTGCAATTCACCACTGTATAAGCATTAGTTAATTAAATAACTCTTATCACAGTATGTCGATCAATCGATGGACATATAATTAAATTCAGAGAAGATGTGAATAAATTATCATCCCCAGACCCATATGGGGGTTTCAAACAACAACAGTTTATTTAAATAAATTATTGGTTAACAAATTTAACCAATTCTAATTCAGTTTGAATTATTTTTTTAATTAGCCAATTTTCATTGTTTAGATTATAAATGGATATTCATAATTTGATTTCAACTACCACATTAATGTTAACATTTTTTTATTGTGTTAAACATTTCTGCATCACAAACAACACATAATGCAGTCGAAACAAACAAATATGGTTTCTACATTAAATAGTGTCGGGTGCTGCTAAGCACCGTCTACATCCTAACATATATTTAACTGTAAAATAAATAGAGCAAGAAGGAGTTCTCACCTTTGGTTTCCACTCCATCATTCTTTAATTGAACAGTTGGGATTCCGTTTTGCTTCCAGGCAGTTCCACCGCGTAGTTTCTTCATCGTGTTTCCAACGCAATCTGTTTCATGCAGTTTATATTAAAAATCAAATTTTTATTTCAAAGTTGTATATATAAAAACCCAATTTGTATTACAATGCTAGTTATACAAAAATCATATTTTTATTATCGTTCTATCAATATAAAAAAATCACCTTTTCTTTATAATATAGCTATTTTATATTAAAAATCAAGCTTTTATTTTAAAGCTATACATATTAAAACCATATTTTTAAACTATTGTTATATATATTTTAAAATCAATACCATTATATATTTAAAAACAATGCTATGTATAAATTTAAAAACAATGATTTTTAACCATGATATTTTATTTTTAAAAATCATATTTTAATTTACAATGCTATTTTATAAAATTCATATTTTTATTACTCTATATATTTATTAAAAATCATATATTTATTACTCTATATACTTATTAAAAATCATATTTTCTTTTATTTTTAAAACAATGCAATTTGTATTTTTAATTCAATGCTTTATTACATAAAAATATGAGTTTTAAGCTAATATTAATATATATAAAAATCTGATTTTTAAACTAATTATATATAAAAAATCTGCTATATATATATGTTTTTTTATTTAAACTAACTACATAAAAAACTCACTGTATTCTCGTTTTGGTCAGTTCCATAATGGAGAGCTCATCTCCACGATCCTAACGCACCTGAAATCATCCATTTCTGATGTTGTATCAAAGAGTTATGGTCGTTTAATATTTTAGTTACAATAATTAATTAACTATATAATTAATTGATCATTAACCTTAACCCATCTGTTAATTGGCCACAGTAATTCCCTTTCATCGTCTTCCCCATTAAAACACAGGCCATCGTTCGAACCATGCTCACCAAAAACATCTCCACGCCACCCCTTATTTTGATGATCGGACTTCGATCCTCCACCGCCATGATGGGCGCCTTGCTCCACTCCTTCCATTCTTTAAGCCACGTTGAACTCGCAGCATCCATTGCTCTTGAAATCACCCGCAACTACAGCGCCTTCGAGCGCAAGTTATGGTCACCCCAGTTCATAGCTTTCGACCATAACCATAGGATCTTAAAGAGCTCGAAATGCTCTTGAATTATCGTGTTGAAACCTAGATCTACTTCGTGATATTTGGTGAGGAGTTAGGGATTTAATTTTGCAGATTCTAGGCCATTAATTTAGCTAGGGCTGGCGACTTCTGTACAGTGAGAGAGAGAGAGAGTTTTTTTTCCTTATATATATATATAATTATTTAATTCGAAAATATCTTGATTAATTCCCGAACTTCAAATCAAATCCAACGACTGTCACCCCTAGCTAAATACCCCCATTTCGGACACAATGGGATATGTTTCGTAAGCTAATTCGACTGTTTGGATCAGTTTTTCTTTAAATTGAAATATAAACCAATATATATTGAATTAAAACGTACATTTTAATTTATCGGGGTCACATACTGACACCAAAAATTCCCGAAAAATAAATCTAGCTATGTTTTGATGATACGGTCCGTTTGAAAAATGGTCATTTTCTGGTCGATCCAATTCAATTTTAAACTACCAAACACATTTAAATTTACTGCGCTCACATATTAATTCCAAAAATCATGATATTTGAAACCCGACTATAATTTGACATTCCGGATTCAACAAAAGTGGTTTCGTCGAAAATGAAGGTTGTTTGCAAAATGGCTATTTTTAAGGGCCATATATTGTATAAAAAATATATAAATTCCATAGCGAGTATTCTGAATTTTAAACTGGCCATAACTTTCAATTCCCGTTATGAAACCTGGATTTTTCACATTCGTTTGAAAGATATAATTTAACAGATTCAAATATTTCTGGTTTTACTAAAATTCGATTTATTTTGAATCATGTACATTGAATTGAAAATTCGAAATCGAATTTTCAAACTACTGCACATTTCAGGCTCGTTTTATAATTAGTATAAATTTATACGTTCTAACTTCGATGTAAATAAATTTTTTACTTGTTACTATTTAAAATAAATCATTTTAAATATTCAAAATCCATTAAAATAGCTAAAATAAAACATTTGAATTAGTTATGAAAATCCGGGTTATTACAATCTCCCCCACTTAAAATCTTTTAGTCCTCGAAAAGGAACGAAGCTGAAAGCTGTTTAACTAACCAACTCAACTTTCATTCTTCAACTTTTCAGTTTCTAAAAATTTTCAAATGCTTCAAAAATTTGGCTAACACCCTAAAATTTCGAAAAATTTCGCCATAACCTCCTTTGTACGGGGAGACCTTTAAAATCGCAACTAACCTCACAGGCCCCTCATCAATCCCAAAGAAAAGAAAAAGCCAAGCGGCTAGCCAATCGGCTCATAAAATCATCTAAACCCAAGAAATATAGTAAACATATACCTATTTGTCGGGCAAACAATTTTATCCCTCTTCTTAACTTCCATGCTATGACTTGTTCAATATATATACATGTACATATATGTAGTTTCAATCAATTTTTAATTCAGTTCGATATTTTGATTTAATTTGGCTAAATTTACCTTTCATTCCTATATTAGTTTCATTATGCCAGTATTTTAATTAGCCAAACTAGTAATCACACAACACAATCAGTAATCAATTAGTTGATTAAATTTTCAAATGCATAACTTTTATATATACTCCAAAATCATATTTTTGATGCCAATTCCAAACAATAGACCATATCTAAGTTTTGGTTCTCACAACAGTCAATTGGAAATATATAAATATCTCACTTTCGAAACTCGAACATAAATTCTGATGATGTCCGGACGATCATCAGAATCATCCCCGGGCGACTAGAGTGTGATTCTATATCTACCGAGTATATTTGAGACTTCGAATACATGTTAATTATGTGTATATTCAAGATCTTTATATACTCGATTACCCAAATTCAATTTAAAATAAAATATTCAAATACGCATAATTGATATAAAATTTTAAAAACAAATTTGATTTTTAAAAAATAACACTCTTCACACTCGTTCTAGGATACTACTGATCCTATCTCTAATGAGTCATTCTTATTGGATATTAAGAATCCAATCTTTGATGAATCCTTTCGTTCGGTTCTAATGTGTCTTGTTCTCAAGCTTTGTAAACCAAAGCTCTGATACCACACTGAAACGACCCAAACTTCCCCTTTCGAGAGAGCCCGGATTGAGTTGAGAACACGACAAATCAGAACACAAACAATTGAACATTTCATTATTATTACAACAATTTACATCAGAGTACAAGAATATTCCAGTGCATGAATAAATATTACACATTGGAAATACAATATCAGAGATTTAAAATTACATAGCAGGGGAAAATAATACATAAGTATAATGCATAGCGGAAAATAACAAATGACACAACTGAAAGAGATATACAGATAAAAAGCTTTCTGAATATAGCTCCAGCTATAATCTTGGATCCTGTGAAAAGAAATATATGCGAAAACCAAAACTACTAGCTGCCCGTGTGGAAAATATTAGCACCCAGAGTTTAAGTTAAAACAATAAACTCTAGGTCAGTCATGGGACTGGTGTCAGAACTAAAACAGTTATTAATTTATTTTAAAGTTAGGTAAATCAAGGGACCACGCCGTATACCACGAAATGGGTTTACCCCCAAGAATACCAGTGCCTAAAACAAACAGCGCAATGCTAATTAAAGAAAAAGGAAGCTGTTATAAGACTCAGGTCCCATCACAGAATGCAACGCAAGACGGAGGATAGAGTTTTACCTTATAATAGCCAAATATGCTTCGCGAAATTTATCTTTTATTATTACTATAAGTGTAATGTGTAGAAATCAATTCCGAAAGTAAATGTATCAATCATAGGCGGTATAGGTACCATATATTATGTCGCCATATATAGGTTTACAATTAAAACCACAAAATGTCGTATTGGAAGTTTGGATTTCCATACCGATGGCTCCTGATTCAAAAGATCTATTGCATAGTGCAATAAACAACGACATACGTCCTAGCTAGAGAAATCATCATAATGCATATCCGCTATTTTGGGAAATCAAGTATCACTGTGGCTTACGTCCCAGTGAGAGAAAACACCGTTTACTTTATCCCTCTAGGAATCGGGCGGTGTGCCCTATCCCTCTGAGCATGGAGCGACCACACTCAGCTCATCTCGGTCGACCGAATCCATCCTCATTTCGAAAGCATACTGACCTGACCATCAGTACACCATCATACCGGGGTGTGAGGCTCGTGAAGTAATGCTACACAAAGCTATGCTAATTAAAGCTATGCTTTGATCATCATCCACAAGGCTTTGCTTTTCAAAAAAAGCCTTGATCCATGCATCTCAGCATGTCACATTGCCCATCCATACCATACCATTGATTTCTGCCAATATATAACCTCTAAGCACGTACATCTCAGAGAAGGGTGTTAAGCAAGAGAATAAATTTTTAGCCACCAAACAAATATATATTTAGCAGAGCTCAATGAATACAGCATAAAGGAATACAACATCAGACATACCATCCATTTCCAAGTCCATTCTAGGTCTGAACGAAACCGGAGGCACCTTATTCCTCGTCCCGTATGTCCAATACAGGAGAGAGGCCCTCACATATCCAGTCGATCTCCAAATACGTTTGGACGATCACCACTTATTACCTTGTCTTGGGAGTACATCCCAACCAAGACATCAGTAATCATCCAAATGATGTGAAGATCTCCGGCCTTCAACCGCCGTCTTCATCATCGACTTTTAATCATTGTAGTAATTATTCGGAATGGGTTAAACTCGGTCTTTCTGAATAACTCGCGTATTTTATAATCAATAATCAAGTGAAAACAAATCATACGCCTCATTCCAATTCAGAATATTCTTTTAATAAAACATTCACATTATTGGGGAGAGGTTCCCATTAATTTTATCAAAAATAAGTTCTTTTAAATTTATTCTTTTATCTTCTTTTGGATATCAATTTCAAGAGGTTTTATTAACTAGTCGGGATTATCGAACCTTACCGCAATAATCATTTATCATTTTCCAATCCCAACCTATTCATCCCATGGAGCAAAACTGCTAGCACTCCATATCAAACACCCACTATGTTCTAAGTAAAATTAATTACCCTTTCACGTTCAAATCAAATTAATGATTTAACTATCGCCTGAAGTAAAACTGGTGGTACTCCATTTTCGACCATTTTAAGAATTCGATAAATTTCATTATCTCATTCCCATTTCCACCTAATTAAAAATTTAGTTAAACTCCAATTTGGATTTTAATATAAAAGTCATTACTTTATGATTATTCAAATTTAAGAAATTAATCTTATCTTTAATTGGGTTAAAGAACCAATGTCATTTAAAACACAGTTCACGGCAAACCTAAGATCATCTTCCATCAAAATGGAATCTACACGGAAATCATAATGGTACATAATCGATATAAATTCCCGTGTCAGACTAATAATATAAATGGAACAGCGGCAAAGCCTTGTAAATTCCATATATAGTAACGGTCTTCATTCACAGAAGCTCATCTCGATTATTACCAAATCGAATTCCATTCAATTCCAATTTAATATATTAAATTGAAAAACTTTACTTTGGAAAATTTCCATTCAATCTAAATAAAAAGATTTATAAATTCCAAATCATATCTTCACTGTTAATTGGGTTAAAAAATAGATGTTATTTAAAACATTGTCCACGATAAACCCAAAAATCCAATTTTAATTCAATTCCAATTAAATATTAATTAATTGGTGACTTCTCTAAATCTTATTTAAAAGATTTATTCTTTTCTCAACTAGGTTTAAGAACAGTGTTATTAAAGACACCATTCACGACAAGCCCAAAATCCAATTTGACTTTAAATAAAAGGCTCTAAATAGAAATTATATTAGCTTATATTCAATATAAAATTCTGAAATCAATAAATATCTTATTGGGAATAACGATATATATATATATATATATATATGTGTGTGTGTGTGTATATATATATATATATATCTTCCAAATTCCTCAACGATATCCGTATAATCAAGGAATCCAATATCGAAATATTCCAAAGATTATTTCTATTCCAATCCATTCCAATTCATATGTTGGAATGTTTTGGTTATATTAAAACCATTTTACAAATCCAATTTATTTATTTAAAAACGTTGGATTATTATTTCTAGTTAATAACTAGTTCATTTCGATAAAAAAATATTTTTATCTTTCCAAACTTAGATTTTTTTCATCCAAAATATTTTCAAATTATTAATTATGATTTTACATAATTTTTCCATATTTTAATAATTTTATTAAGGCCCTAACAGTCGGTTTCCAATAACGGCCACCGAACAGCATCCATAGTGACCTTTTCTGAAATTGATTTGGACATTATTCCAAATCTGACTGTTAGATTTCTAATCTCTTATATTCTTTGGAAAGCTCTTTTCAATACGAACCCAATGATTCCGGTTTTAGGAGAATCCGGCAGCCGGATTTCCCATTACATCAATTTGAAGTTAATGGTCCAAATTCGTGAACGGTCGCTGTGCAGCGCGTTCTATTCAGGCCACTAAATATATATAATATATATTATTTATATTTCGTCAATTCCATTTAAAATGTATTTTATAAATTATTTATTCATTCGTTTTAAAATGATTTCAACTTCATTTTAAATTCTAAATCAAAATTGAATATTCTATATCTTTTCATATTAAAATGATAATATTTTCGAAATATTAAAATTTGAAATCAATTCTTTTCTTTATTTATTATAAAAGGAATAAAATCGATCGATAAACCCGTTCGGGTTAAAATAGCGTTTACTACATAACTTAGCTTTACATTTCAATATTTTTGTGTTCATCCAAAATCGGACATCAAAATCACATTTTGATTATTCAGTGGATATTATTTTAAAATATTCGTTATTTTGAAAGATCCTTTATTTTAAAATATTCTTTATTTAAAAATATTCTTTATTTCTGAATCGGAATGCGACTCAATCAATTACCATATAATTTAGTTATATGGATTTCATACATTGCATGTATACAACAATGGTGATAACAGCTATGAAACAGTCAATTCAGATCCAAAGTGCAATTCACTACTGTATAAGAATTAAATAAATAAATAACACTTATCACAGTATGTCGATCAATCGATTGACATATAATTAAATTCAGGGGAGATGTGAATAAATAATCATCCCAGACCCATGTGGGGTTTTCAAACAACAACAGTTTATTTAAATAAATTATTAGTTAACAAATTTAACCAATTCTAGTTCGGTTTGAATTATTTTCCTATTAGCCATATTTCACTATTTAAATTATAAATGGGTATTTATAAATTGATTTCAACTACCACATTAATGTTAACATTATTTTTATTGTGTTAGACATTTCAGCATTACAAACAACACACAATACAGTCTAAATAAACAACCATGATTTTTTACAATAAACAGTGTCGGGTGCTGCTAAGCACCGTCTGCATCCTAATATATATTTAACTGTAAAATAAATAGAGTGAGAAGGGGTTCTCACCTTTGGTTTCCACTCCGTCATTCTTTAATTAAACGGTTGGGATTCTGTTTTGCTTCTAGACTGTTCCACCGTGTAGTGTTCTTCACCATGTTTCCAACGCAATTTGTTTTATGTAGTTTATATTAAAATTCACATTTTTATTTCAAAGTTGTATATATAAAAACCTAATTTGTATTACAATGCTATTTATACAAAAATCATACTTTTATTATTGTTCTATCAATATAGAAAACATCACCTTTTTTTATACTATAGCTATTTTATATTAAAAAACATGCTTTTATTTTAAAACCATATATATAAAAACCATATTTTTAAACTAATGTTATATATATTTTAAAATCAATACTATTGTATATTTTAAAAACAATGCTATGTATAAATTTAAAAACAATGACTTTTATCCATGCTATTTTTTTTGTAAAAATCATATTTTTTTTACAATGCTATTTTATAAAAATCATATTTTTATTACTCTATATATTTATTAAAAATCATATTTTTATTACTCTGTATGTTTATAGAAAATCAGATTTTCTTTTATTTTTAAAACAATAAAATTTACATTTTTAATTCAATGCTTTACTACATAAAAATATGATTTTTTATCTAATATTAATATATATAAAAAGTATGATTTTTAAACTAATTATATATATATATAAAACCTGCTATTTATATATATATGTTTTTTATTTAAACTAACTACACAAAAAAAACTCATAGTGTTCTCGTTCTGGTCGGTTCCACAATGGAGAGCTCGTCTCCACAATCCTAACGCACCTAAAACCATCCAATTCTGATGTCGTATCAAAGAGTTATGGTCATTCAAAATTTTAGTTACAAAAATTAATTAACTATATAATTAATAAATCATTAACCTTAACCCATCTATTAATTGGCCATGGTAATTCCCTTTCATCGTCTTCCCCATTAAAACACAGGCCATTCTTCGAACCATGCTCACCAAAAACATCTCCAGCCACCCATTATTTTGATGACCGGACTTCGATCCTCCACAGCCACGAGGGGCGCCTTGCTCCACTCCTTCCATGCTTTAAGTCCCATTGAACTCGCAACACCCATTTCTCCTGAAATTGCCTGCAACTACAGCGCCTTCGAGCGCAAGTTCTGGTCACCCCAGTTCATAACTGTCGATCATAACCATATGATCTTAAAGAGCTCAAAATGCTCTTGAATTATCGTGTTGAAACCTAGATCTACTTCGTGATATTTGGTGAGGAGTTAGGGATTTAATTTCGTAGCTTATAGGCCATTAATTTAGCTAGGGCCCGCGATTCCTGTAAAGTGAGAGAGTGCGAAGTTTTTTCCCTTTTATATATATATATTATTATTTATTTTAAAAATATCTTGATTAATTGCTTCAAATCAAATCCAACGACTATCTCCCCTTGCTAAATACCCCTATTCCAGACACAATGGGATATGTTTATTAAGCCAATTCGATTGTTTCGATCAGTTTTTCTTTAAATTAAAATACAAATCAGTACATATTAAATTTAAACATACATTTTAATTTGCCGGGATCACATACTAACTCCAAAAATTCCCAAAAAATAAATCTAGCTATGTTTTGACGATACGGTCGTAAAAAAACTAATTTCGTCGAATTTGGAGACCGTTTGAAAAATGGTCATTTTCTGGTCGATCCAATTCAAATTTAAATTACCAAACACATTTAAATTTACTGCGCTCACATATTAATTCCAAAAGTTATGAAATTTGAAACCTGACTATAATTTGACATTCTGCATCCAACAAAAGTGGTTTCGTCGAAAATGGAGGTCGTTTGCAAAATGGCTACTTTTAAGGGCTATATATTATATTTTTTCTAGAAACTGGGTAAAAAGCGGGCTATATATTATATAATATATATATATATGTATATATATATATTCCAAAGCAACTCTGAATTTTAAACTGGCCATAACTTTCAATTCCCGTTATGAAATTTGGATTTTTCACATTCATTAGAAAGATATAATTCAACCAATTCAAATATTTTTGGTTTTACTGAAATCCGATTTATTTTGAATCATGTACATTGAATTGAAAATTTGAAATCGAATTTTCAAACTACTTTGCTATTTCAGGCTCGTTTTATAATTAAAATAAATTTATAAATTCTAACTTCGATTTAAATAAAAAAATTAGTCGTTATTATTTAAAATAAATCATTTTAAATATTCAAAATCTATTAAAATAGCTAAAATAAAAAATTTAAATTGGTTCTAAAAATCCAGGTTGTTACATAAGCCATACAATTGGTCAACTTGTATACCTTCTTATTCTAAAAAGTAGAAGCACCAACATTTTCAAATCGTATTTTACAATTCTTCATTAAATCTCCTAATATTCACTTATCATGCAACATAGCGTCAACCAAACTGGTTGGAGTTAATAATCAAACAAACTTAATTAAGGTAAAATTATAGTTAGTGACTATTAAAATAATATGAATTATTATTCAAGTTCGAAACATCTAGAAATACGCCTTTGTTGTATATAACGGTGTTGTATACACAATTATATGATTTTTGTTTGATGATAACAAACAAATATATTTTATTTTAAATGGGTTTGTTATTGTACTGTTATATAACATCACAGACAGGAATATAATATTTCTGTTTAAATAAAATACAACTGTACAGAAATTTAATATTCACACAGTATTTTATTTGAATAGAATATTTTATTTCAATATTTAAACAGTACAAATTTACAACTCCAACTATTTGTACAATTTCTCAGTAATATATTTCACATCAGTTCCTCTCTGAAACTCTCACACTCAGTATACAGTCATATTTACATACATACATTGACACATTTACATATTGACACTCAACCTGTCTTCAGTCTTCTGCTTTACATCATCTTCCAGTCAGTCCAGTCATCTACACCTGTGATAAAAATGAACACACACAGTACACTGCAATAGAAATAATACTGAACACATGCGAATATAATTTTTAATTTTAAAAAAATTTATTTGCCTCAGTTTTCTGGTGTGTTTCTCATCATTTTTCACGACTTGATCTGATCTGTGTCTAAACAATTTGTATATGTACAGGGACAGGAATTTTTTTGAATAGCTGCATATACACACGTGTGTGTATATATATATATATATATATATATATATATATATATACATACATGTGCACTGCCACGCCAATTCACTGTGCAACTAAGGAGTAGCCACGTGGACCTTCTCGACTCAGTGCACATGAAAACAAAGTGAAAAGGCAGCTCAAAGGATCAAAGCAATAAAACTAGCCCAAGTGTCGAGCAAAGAAATTTCAAATAAAAAATGAATGCAATTTAGCATGATATTCAAAACAGTGGTAAATGCAACAAAGTCTCAAGCCAAGTCAGTGTACAAAGTAAATCATGGTCAAGGAGCAAGTAAATCTAAGCATGAAAGAGCTTCACAAGCATGGCAGCAGCTAAACTAAGAAAAACTGCATGCTGGTTCAACAACATCATGGACAGTGCATGAAAAAAAAAAGAATTGCACAAGCTAATGTATACATATAAAGCCACAACATAATGGATGAAAAGCAAATGGTTCAACAGTTCATGTACATCAATACAAACTTGCAAATGGTGAAGCATGTATGACAAGTGGGTGCATCAGCTTTTTTTTTTGGATAGAGCAGTTGTGAAGCATGAATATATGGCATGCTCAAATGTGCACAAGCATGGAAACATGTAGAAACAGTTTGGTGCAAGTGAGTATCAAAGCCCTAAGTGACAACATGTCACAGTAGTGTTTCAGGTTCTCACAAACACAAAGTTCAAGCATGGATGTGATTGCACAGTGTCAACATATAATGGTGGAACAACATGCAACTGTTTTTGCACATTATCAAAGTAGGATTTTTTTTTTGCAAGTGCAAGAAACAAATTCTAGTATTTGCAGATTGGATTTGATGTCTACAAACAGCATGAATAAGCAAGCTCAAGCCAAGTTCAGGACATGGTAAATAAGGATGGTGCAGTCAAGTCCATATGGAAAAATTCATGTGATTCCAGAAATAAACGTGAAGGTAATTCAAATAGTCAAGACTACAAATTTATGAGACATGGCATGAGTCACTATGGTGCAAATACAAGGCATGAAACCAATTAGCATGCAGGGATTCATGACAAAAATACAAGCACGTAGTTTTTTTAGCAAATATGAATGTTTCCGGAATTTAACATTGATTTCCAAAAAATTACAAAGAAATAAATCATGGGAATAATCAACTATATTTGGCAAGGCAGTCAATGTTTTTACCAAAGAATTTTGTTTCAGAAAATTCCAGCCAATTTATTTTTGGCAAGAAATCCATATCTACTAAGTATTTAGCAAAACAAAATCACAGTATCATTTGTTTCCAGTGTTAAACAATTCAAATCTCACAAGGGACCTAGAAGATTCAATTCAATTTTTTGTTTCCTGATATGATTTTTTTTAAAGGGACAAAATCATTTCTTTCCTGTGTTGATAAATATGCTTTCAGAAAAGCATTCAAGGTGTTAAATCAGGCAACAAACGTTTTTAAAGGGACAAATCATTTTCAAGATATTTTGAAGGACAAAATCAAGTCCAGGTTCATCAAGGTTTTCACGCAATATTCAAAACCATTCAAAATTCAATCAAGGTACCTTTTTCTCTCATTTAAACCGAGTTTGTCAAAAGGAGAAACACACAAATCATCTCAAGCCACTTTCACGAAATCAGAGTGTTGATTTAGGGTTTCCTAAATCCTATAATAATCACACCAATTCATCACAGGCTAGCATCGAAATCATACAACAACAAAATACAAAGAAAATCGTATCAGAGTACTCACAAGTTTTCAGAGATTCGATCGCCAGAGAGTGAGAGGGACAACCAAATCAATCGACAAAGAGGAGCAATTCTATCATCAGAGAAACATCTTAGTAAAATTCATAGATCGAAGAGGAAAACATCAGAGAACTAGAATTCATCAATCTGAAGCTATCACGATTGGATTTGGGGCAAACTTTAAAACCCTAGGCCGCCATTTTTTTTCCCAGCAAATAAAAGGAGATCGGGCAAATGAATTAGAATGGGTCGGCCAAGTTTTTCATGGACTAAGCCACAATTTTCTAAAGGGATGACCCCTTGTTTTAACTCCTAAGGGTTTTAAGTTTTGATCTTAATTTTTTGTATTGTTTTGTTTTTCAATTTCTTCTGTAAACGATCAACCAGGTTCTAGTGTCTGTAAAATACTAGGAGGTTCAGTCAGGGTGTTGACTGACAGGTGCTAGAGTCTGTAAAATCTAGGATTTACTGGTTACGGGGTTTTAATCAGGGAGAATCTGATCTAGAGGTTTAGATCAGTCTATGGTTTTGAGCGTAGGGTTAGAATAGGAGCAGGGTTTGCGAGTGTACATGGTCTTGTATGCGGAATCTGTTCTATCACCTAGTAGAAACCTTAGGAATGCAGCAGTAGGCAGGGTTTTGCCGAAGCTGGGTATATCTATGTGTGATTTATTTTCTGCACTTTTATTTCTGCTGCATTCTGTGATCTGTTTAATATTTTTAATATCTTGTCAGTTATTCAATTCAGTTAAAAATAATGAAAAACCCTATTCACCCCCCTCTAGGGTTATTCTAGATCCAACAATTGGTATCAGAGTAGGTATTTTGTAACTCTAGAGAAATGGTGAATCCTAGTTGTCAGTCTTCAGAGAGTCAGTCCAGTCATATTCCATCTATTTTTAATGGTACAGATTTTTTAAATTGGAAATCAAGAATGAAATTTTATTTAAAATCTGTTGATATTAAATGTTGGAATAGTATTTTTAATGGGTACGACATTGTAAATAGGACTGATATTGAATTTAATTTACGAGCTACTCATATTTTATATTCTTATATTGGAGATGTACAATATAGCCTTATCTCTCATTGTTTGACTGCTCAGGAAATCTGGAAAACTCTAAATACGCTGTATGGAAAATCTGACAACAGCTCAAAACCCCAGAAAGACGACTCAGCTTCAGTTTTGTGCTTAACAGGTTGTACTGATGGAATTTCAGATGGAGACTCAACAGGAAATATTTCTTTGCTTCATCGTTTAAATGGTTTAACTAAATCTGTTGAGAAGCTAAAATCTAAAAATAAACTTTTGAAATCTGAGAAGCTTGAGTTGATCTGCAAAAATAATGTTTTGGAATCAAAACTCAAAAACGTTAAGAAGTCATCAAAATCTAATTGCAAAAATTGTTTAAATTTGGAAAATGATCTTGTTCATCAAAATAAAAATATTCATAAGCTTGAAAATCAAATCCTGATTTTAAAAGAGAACAAGATAGAGCTTGAAAGTACACACAATTGTTTGCAAAAAGAATTTGAAAATTTTAAGACGACTGAAAATTCCAAATATATTTTTGCTGAAAAACAAAGCTTGTTGAAAACTAAGCCTATTCTAAATGAACTAGAAAGTGAGATTGAAAAACTCAAGAAATTTGAATCTGAGAGTAGAAAACGTTTTGAAATTGAAATTGCTGAGTCCCAAACCAAAATTAAATTGCTTAGTGATAAAAATTTGGTTTTGAAAACTGATTTTGAAAATAGTAAGATCACTGAAAACCGATATTCAGTTCTTGTGAAAGAAAATGGTGATCTTGAATTTAAAATTCAACAACTTAAAACGACATTGGCTAAATTTTCAAATGGTGAAAAATCTTTGAATATGTTGTTGAAAAACCAATTTTCTTCGGAAAATAAAAATGGTCTTGGTTTTGGGAAAAGAAGTGTTTTTGAAAATTTGAACTCTTGTGATTTTAAAAATCCTTCAAACTGCTACAAAAAGGATCATTCTGAAAATTTGAATTTTGAAAATTCCAAAAGGTTTTTAAATCACAAACGAGACAAGAATTGGTTTGATAACAATCCAGTTGAACAGTTGTGGACCCCAAAAAGAACTAAAATGATTTTTGAAAAAACTAAAAAAGTTTGGGTTCCTAAAGGCACAAAGATAGATTCGAATGGGTTGTTATACAAACAGATTTGGCTACCAAAAGATGTTAACATAACTGTAAGTGGTTTTGCTAATTTTGTTAGACCACTCGATGCTCTCAACTGTTAGGTACCAAAGAAGGCTGAGGAACTGCTATGCTAAAAAGAGTTTGAATTCAAGTTGTTCTATATTTCTGTATTCTTTACAGTTCCCTAGCCAAGGTTTGTTGAGTTAGAGATTCTGTTTTACACTGGATTCTGGTATGATCTCTAAACTCAGCTCTGTAAATATTTTCTATTTTGATTTTTTTTTCTTTCTTTTGTTTATTTCTTCTTCTTCTCCCTTCTATCTCTTTCTTCTGTCTATTCTGATTTGATTTATCACTGCCATATTTTTTTGTGCTTCTTGAATTGCAGTATTCATGATATTCTGGAAATTTGTTTTGCGTGTATAGAACTATGGTACTTTTAATCATTTCCAGATACTGAAATTTTTTTTGAAATTGGTTTGAAGCTCATTTTCTGTTTTCTGAATTCCTAACGGTGTTGACGTATTCTTGTTATATCTTGAACACTGTTAATCTGAATTCTAAATTGTTTTGAAGATCTGAAAATTATATGGAAATTCACACACCTTTGCTGTTCTAAGTTTATTCTAATTCATTTTAGAAAAGCTCAAAATATTATACTCATTACAGCACACTATTATTTATCAGTTGTGACAATTCCAGTAATTTTCAGATTGGCTTGAATATTTTTTTGAAATGTCTTGTCTCAGTGATACATCTTAAAATTCATTTTTATTCATGATTATTACAGTTGAAATTAGTTTGTTTGAAATCATCTGAAATTTTTGATATTTTGAATCTCACACACCTCCTAAATTTGAAATTATCAACCTTGTGTGACTGATTCATTATATCCCAGAACTTGACATTGGTTCAAGTGATTTCAAATAAATTACTTTAAATTTCTAGTTCATGAATACCTCTCAAATTTGATGCAAATGATCTGAATTTAATCTCACACCTGTTAGAGATACTTGTGAAAATTTCCTTGAAAATCTGGTCTTCAAACTCACTGTTATTTCATGATTATTTGATTTGAATATATGTTTGTTTAAAATCATTTGAAATTATTGATTTACTGAATCACACACATATCTTGAATGTGAAACTAATAATTTGGTGTGATCGATTCATTAAATTCTGATATCTTCATGTTCATCAAATGATTTAAAATAAATATGTTTTTAAATCTTGGATCATGAATTTTTTTTTGTGATCGACAGAAATATCTTTGAATCATTATCTTGATAAGTCTGATTTGAAACTGTTTCTGTTGTGCTGCTCTGATACTGTTTTCAAATAACTGCCTGCTTTAATCTGACTGCTGCTCTGATAATTGTGCCAAATTTGTAATCTTGTCTGTTTGGGCTTTGTGTTTGAAATTTCTTTAATCTGAGATATCTAGGGTGTGAATAAATTCCTCGATAAAGGAGACTACAATTGGTATCAGCTTTTTCATCCATCTGTTTTAGAATTTTCACCTTATATAGACATCATACACATTTTTTCCCCTTGGATAAATCTGTATAAATTCCTCTTGTAATTGATTTTCAATTTTAAAATTATTTATTGATTATTCATTCAGAAATTGAAATCAATATCCAAATTGAACTGTATTTATATTTCATCAAAATTATTATCAGATTTTGAAGTTGTGATGAATTGTTACTGCAGTATATTTCACAACAAGAGGAGATTTTATTTGGATTTTCATTGTTGTTGAATATTTATTATAATATCTTTGAACTGACAATTATTTCACGACCATCTCCTTTATCTATCACCCGTCTGCCATCCATCATGATTTTATATTAATGTGGAGAGTTTTTTTTTTAAAAAAAAATCATCTTGTGTTTAAAACAACGAAAATTATTTATGATAGAAATGGGACTATATTATTATTCAGAATTAGTGATAATTGAAAATTTTCAATAATCCCGGTACAGTCGAGCTTATTTCATAATATAATTAATTTAGAAATTTATTTCACAGTTCATTTCTGTACCTACCACATTTCTATCATTCATATTGGTTTCATATACCGAGGAGTTTTTTTTCCTTTATAAAGCTGAAAATGATAAAAATATAATTAATATATAAAAGTGTCTCTAACCTCATTTAAAAATCCAAGCTCTGGTTATGCATGGTTATAAGACGTCTTATAATTTAAGTTGCGACTGATCCCATTTAAAAATCCAAGCTCTGGTTATGCGTGGTCAGTGTGCTCTTAAATAAAATAAATAAATAAAAAGGAAATAAAGTGCTAAAAATAGAAATAAATTTGAAATTCTCCTCTGAGTATAAAAACCAGCCTATCAATCCATCTTCTGTTCTGTGAAATATGTTGAAATTTTATGATGTATTATGATTTGTTGATTGATAGATATTGGGATTTGAGATTATTCAATTTTCTCACTTAAGTTGAATTATTAATTATAGTCCAAATCTGTTTTTTTTTCTTTGTGCTCATTTTTATAAAATTCTTTTGAAAATAATTGAAAATATTCTTATTTTTGAAACTCTCTCCATTATATATAAATTTCATCGTAAATCCGTCATTCTCTACAATGTGAAATATGCCACCAGTTCTCAGTATATTATGATTTTTGTTTGACTGATTGATATTTATGATGATCGTTCTTCCTCTTAAGTTGAAATTATATTTTTAGTCACTTTTCATCTATATTTTAATTTCTGTATCCTTTTGATGATAACAAAAGGGGGAGAATGGGTTGAGATTTTGATTTATGAGTGAATATTTTATAAATATTTTTAATTTTGAAATTCTATTCAAATTCATTATTTTCACTCATTTACAGTTATAGGGGGAGTTTCTGTTGTAGGGGGAGCTTTCAAATAGGGGGAGTTCAGTTCTTCACTCTCAAACACATTCATTATATTCAAAATCTTCATATTTGTTTGTCATCATCAAAAGGGGGAGATTGTTGTATATAACGGTGTTGTATACACAATTATATGATTTTTGTTTGATGATAATAAACAAATATATTTTATTTTAAATGGGTTTGTTATTGTACTGTTATATAACATCACAGACAGGAATATAATATTTCTGTTTAAATAAAATACAACTGTACAGAAATTTAATATTCACACAGTATTTTATTTGAATAGAATATTTTATTTCAATATTTAAACAGTACAAATTTACAAGTCCAACTATTTGTACAATTTCTCAGTAATATATTTCACATCAGTTCCTCTCTGAAACTCTCACACTCAGTATACAGTCATATTTACATACATACATTGAGACATTTACATATTGACACTCAACACTGTCTTCAGTCTTCTGTCTTCTGCTTTACATCATCTTCCAGTCAGTCCAGTCATCTACACCTGTCATAAAAATGAACACACACAATACACTGCAATAGAAATAATACTGAACACATGCGAATATAATTTTTAATTTTAAAAAATTTTATTTGCCTCAGTTTTCTGGTGTGTTTCTCATCATTTTTCATGACTTGATCTGATCTGTGTCTAGACAATTTGTATATGTACAGGGACAGGAAATTTTCTGAATGGCTGCAAATACACACGTGTGTATATATATATATATATATATATATATACACACACACACACATGTGCACTGCCACGCCAATTCACTGTGCAACCGAGGAGTAGCCACGTGGACCTTCTCGACTCAGTGCACACGAAAACAAAGTGAAAAGGCAGCTCAAAGGATCAAAGCAATAAAACTAGCCCAATTGTCGAGCAAAGAAATTTCAAATCAAAAATGAATACAATTCAGCATGATATTCAAAACAGTGGTAAATGCAACAAAGTGTCAAGCGAAGTCAGTGTACAAAGTAAATCATGGTCAAGGAGCAAGTAAATCTAAGCATGAAAGAGCTTCACAAGCATGGCAGCAGCTAAACTAAGAAAAACTGCATGGTGGTTCAACAACATCATGGACAGTGCATGAAAAAAAAAAGAATTGCACAAGCTAATGTATACATATAAAGCCACAACATAATGGATGAAAAGCAAATGGTTCGACAGTTCATGTGCATCAATACAAACTTGCAAATGGTGAAGCATGTATGACAAGTGAGTGCGTCAGTTTTTTTTTTTTTTTTTTTTTTTTTGGACAGAGCAGTTGTGAAGCATGAATATATGGCATGCTCAAATGTGCACAAGCATGGAAACATGTAGAAACAGTTTGGTGCAGATGAGTATCAA
Organism: Allium sativum; assembly: GCA_030737875.1. Classification (NCBI taxonomy): domain Eukaryota; kingdom Viridiplantae; phylum Streptophyta; class Magnoliopsida; order Asparagales; family Amaryllidaceae; genus Allium; species Allium sativum. The sequence goes on along the minus strand of CM060918.1, from coordinate 249,546,453 downwards.
AGCCCAAAGTGACAACATGTCACAGTAGTGTTTCAGGTTCACACACACACAAAGCTCAAGCATGGATTTGATTGCACAGTGTCAACATATAATGGTGGAACAACATGCAATTGTTTTTGCACATTATCAAAGTGGGATTTTTTTTTTGCAAGTGCAAGAAACAAATTCTAGTATTTGCAGATTGGATTTGATGTCTACAAACAACATGAATAAGCAAGCTCAAGCCAAGTTCAAGACATGGTAAATAAGGATGGTGCAGTCAAGTCCATATGGCAAAATTCATGTGATTCCAGATATAAACGTGAAGGTAATTCAAATAGTCAAGACTACAAATTTATGAGACATGGCATGGGTTACTATGGTGCAAATACAAGGCATGCAACCAATTCAGCATGCAGGGATTCATGACAAAAATACAAGCATGTAGTTTTTTAGCAAATATGAATGTTTCCGGAATTTAACTTTGATTTCCAAAAAATTACAAAGAAATAAATCATGGGAATAATCAACTATATTTGGCAAGGCAGTCAATGTTTTTACCAAAGAATTTTGTTTCAGAAAATTCCAGACAATTCATTTTTGGCAAGAAATCCATATCTACTAAGTATTTAGCAAAACAAAATCACAGTATCATTTGTTTCCAGTGTTAAACAATTCAAATCTCACAAGGGACCAAGAGGATTCAATTCAGTTTTTTGTTTCCTGATATGATTTTTTTAAAAGGACAAAATCATTTCTTTGCTATGTTGATAAATATGCTTTCAGAAAAGCATTCAAGGTGTTAAATCAGGCAATAAACGTTTTTAAAGGGACAAATCATTTTCAAGATATTTTGAAGGACAAAATCAAGTCCAGGTTCATCGAGGTTTTCACGCAATATTCAAAACCATTCAAAATTCAATCAAGGTACCTTTTTCTCTCATTAAAACCGAGTTTGTCAAAAGGAGAAACACGCAAATCATCTCAAGCCACTTTCTGGAAATCAGAGTGTTGATTTAGGGTTTCCTAAATCCTATAATAATCACACCAATTCATCACAGGCTAGCATCGAAATCATACAACAAAAAAATACAGAGAAAATCGTATTCAGAGTACTCACAAGTTTTCAGAGATTCGATCGCCAGAGAGTGAGAGGGACAACTAAATCAATCGACAAAGAGGAGCAATTCTATCATCAAAGAAACATCTCAGTAAAATTCATAAATCGAAGAGGAAAACATCAGAGAACTACAATTCATCAATCTGAAGCTATCACGATTGGATTTGGGGCAAACTTTAAACCCTAGGCCGCCATTTTTTTTCCCAGAAAATAAAAGGAGATCGGGAAAATGAATTAGAATAGGCTGGCCAAGTTTTTCATGGACTAAGCCACAATTTTCTAAAGGGATGACCCCTTGTTTTAACTCCTAAGGGTTTTAAGTTTTGATCTTAATTTTTTGTATTGTTTTGTTTTTCAATTTCTTCTGTAAACGATCAACCAGGTTCTAGTGTCTGTAAAATACTAGGAGGTTCAGTCAGGGTGTTGACTGATAGTTGCTAGAGTCTGTAAAATCTAGGATTTACTGGTTACGGGGTTGTAATCAGGGAGAATCTGATCTAGGGGTTTAGATCAGTCTACGGTTTTGAGCGTAGGGGTAGAATAGGAGCAGGGTTTGCGAGTGTACATGGTCTTGTATGTGGGATCTGTTCTATCACCTAGTAGAAATCTTAGGAATGCAGCAGTAGGCAGGGTTTTGCCGAAGCTAACTATATCTGTGTGTGATTTATTTTCTGCACCTTTATTTCTGCTGCATTCTGTGATCTGTTTATTATTTTTAATATCTTGTCAGTTATTCAATTCAATTAAAAACAGTGAAAAACCCTATTCACCCCCCCCCCTCTAGGGTTATTCTAGATCCAACAGCCTTGCCAAAAAACATCTAGAAATATTAGTGCTTAATGGTTAATGGAGAGTACCAATATCTTTATATTGTTTTACCAATGGAAACTAATGTTTCTCAATGATATAGTTGAGAAATAAGGGAAAAGAAGTCATAGTTTTTTTTTAAAACATAGTGGCTTGATTTGGGTATCAGAAAAATTAAATTACACATGTCAATAAAATAGAAGAACAACCATAACCTATTTCCTCGAGCGGGTTTCAAAAATAAATTCCTACTTGCAAATATTTGATAATCATTTCAATTACTTAACTTTAAATTTTGATAGAGTTATTATATAGATAGAAATAACAATTCTAAAATCACTCTATTTCTGACATTACTACAAAAATATTTTAAATAGTAAAATATTATTAGTTATACTAGAAAAAAACATTTTAATTTCAAGTGCACAAACACTATAACAAAATCTAGTTGGCTTAATCAATATTACTCATGCCTTAACTTAGCATGCTAGAAAATGTTAGAGCATATTATGTATAAAGCTTTTGACCAACGTGTTTACAAACATCCATGGTGCTAAGCAAGTTTATGTAATAAATAGGGGAAACAACTAAAGGCCAAAGTTGCGTATGTTAAAACATACAGTCAAAACAAACTAAACATGCATATATTTTAAACTATATCTCAACATTACTACACTTGAAATTAAAAATGTATTTTTCCCATTCACATAATAAGGCACCCTATTTGCATAGTTAGTAGAGGTGCTTAACTATATTCAGAACACAATAAAATTTAAACCAAGTGCCATTTAATATAAAATCTTCTTTTGCATAAGTAATGTAAATATCATGTTAATGACCTATACCCCACTGCCTTTTTTAGCATTTGATATATGCTTTAGGCGCTAGCAGTCTTTAATTGTAGAGTTATTATTGTATGCCTCAACTATTGTTTTAATGCCATTGAATAAAAAGAACGAAACAGAAGAATATGTGGATTAACCCAGGCTACATATTATACTTAACCAATAGCAAAGTCCATGAGGAATATATCTGCCTGTATGTATATAAGTTAAATTGAGAAAACCAATAGGGAAAATTTAGCGGTTTAACTAATGGAAAATATAGAGCAACGTTTTTAAGTGGAATTTCAAAATATTTGTCTAAATAATACAGTAGAGAACATAGTTTATATCACATCAACTACTTGCAAGTATATAGCATTAGAAAAATATAATCTTGCATCGAAATGTCATGCATATGTACCCCGCTACAATAAAATTTCATGATTTCACAGTATGTATACAAAAGCCGGGGAATGTTTTCTTTTATCAAATTTATGACACTTAATTCGTGTCTTAAAAAATGTACAACTAACGTTATTTGTAATTTCATTTTAATATATCCTTCATTAACAAGTTGCAAACTATGCGCCATTCATAAAGCTATATACATTCTAAAAAACAACCTAGTTCTTTTATGTTATTAATAAAGTTGAACTTTTCAAATACCATTCATAATACTTAATGATTATACATATTTCTTTAGGTAATAATTCTACTCCCTATCTATTAGAGGTGATAGTGCTGGTATCAAGATGATCACATGAATGCAAATATGATCGGTACCTTAAATAATCGAGAGATGATCTTGATTGTTCTTTCTTAGCTGAGCAATGCAATTACATAAATATATTATTAGATCAATTGAAAACCAAAATTATAACTGAATCATTGTAAAAAATAGGTATAAAAATATATATAAAAAAATGGACAGTTAATAAAGATTGACCGTAGCGTCCCACCACGTAAAAAATCATCTTTAGTAACACAATCACAATCATTTCGAAATTCATTCTTTACACCGGAAGATTACTTAATCAAACCGTTTCCTACTTTTGTCAACAATATGAACCAAACCCAAGTATGCCAAGATCCTAGACAGTACTATGCAAATTATATACATATTTTTTTTTAATTCCTACTTGTAATACATATGCGATCAAACGTCAGAGGAATTACAGTTTGAATCGTAATTATTCTGAGAACTATTTTACATCAAAATGAAAGAGTGCATTGTTTTTGAATTACAAAACCTGACAGTTTGAATGGTTGCCAACTATCGTTAATGTGCGACAAAGTGTATATTTTGGTGGAAAAATTATGAAATTTGTAATGTAGAGGAATAATATAAACAAAACCAGTAAGTAACATGTTCAACGGATTGCACTGAAATGACCAGTAAACTGTTCCAAATACATAGTGGCTGTAAAACTCAAAATATTAATTCATGAAGACGAACTAAACAGCGAAGAGACAAAATTAGTTCGATCGATTGACTGTGAGGAAACGTTAACTGATTGCTGATGTAGTGTTTGAGAAGTGCCCTTAAGTTGGACTAATGTTCAATCGTGCCACACACTGATGTGAAGTTTGAACGAATGTCAGATTTATTTACTCTTTTGAACACAGTAAATAAAACTTTGTAAGAAACATGGTTACAGAATTTTTCACTACAATATATTTTGGGAAGAAATTTAATTTAAATGAAAGAAATGGTTGCTGACTTATTTGAAATCAAATACATTTTTTAAAATCAGTCAGTAACACATGTTATTCCATCAGGTTAAAGAATTTCCAAATTTAGGTAGAATAATTTCTGGTTGCTCAGTAAGTGGTATCAATGAAAAATGCAACAAATGTGTCAATGGATGCTCACATAAACTATTGCGATATGTACTTTGGATGCTTACCTTTTCCATTTTTAAGGAATCTATTTTGATTAATTTACAATGCAACTAAGAATTTATTTTTGGAAACGAATTGGTAACAACAAACGGCTAATTGTCCAAAATATGAAGAAAAAAACATGGGAATAGGGAAAGAAACTAAGATTACATAGATTTATTACCTTTGCAAAGTAATACCTATCCAATACTCATTCATTTTCAAGAGACACGTATAGCCAAAAATCATACCTGTATATTTGTTGTGCAAGTAGACAAAGCAAATTAAACGGACCTCAATGGCAACAACAAACATGTAGTATTTTGGAAAAATTAATCCTAGTTGTGGTTTGTAGTCGGTATTTCGAACATCAGACTCAAACATGAGTACTTAAATGTTTGTCATTTACATAGAATAATTAAGTTGTGACTGAACAAGATCCAATGAGCACTGTTAATAATTCGAATTTGTCTGGTTTAATTTCAGTATAGCAGAGTATAGTATATGCATGTGAATTCAATGGTTAACTTGGAGTTGGTAGGAAAGTAAACATGAGTGTGTGCATTAAGCAGAACCAAATCCCGTTGAATCAAGAATTTACAAGTTGATGGAAAGCAAACCTGTGGTGATTCAAATTTTAGTCAATTCGAGTATTGCCAAGCCATTGGACGTCGGTGGGTTGATTTCTGCACTCATCGTATGATGGAGGCAGACTTTGGCTATTGGTTTACGTAGAGCGGAAGGAAAGTTGGTGAAGTAGAATTTGCCGGGCTGCGGTTACGACCGAGAGCGAAGGAAGATCCAGTTATTGATTGGCATCTGTGTAGCAATGGAGTTGCAATGGGAAACGATCCCTAGTCGACGAAGATCTAACATAAGTAAAGACGGATGATCATGTTTTTTCGATGATCTGGGCACATACGGGCATAGTACAAGTTTAGGGTTGCTGAGTTGGTAATCAATCAAATTGAGAATGCCTCGAGTGAGCAGGAATACATTTAGAAGGGCGGTTGTGTTTTGGGAGAAGAGGGTTTAAAGGGAGCAGTTGACAAGCAGGGAAGGCTATTGGTTTTGAAAATGAATTAAGGAAATTAGTGTGGGAAGCGAAATACAAGTTTGAGGGTTGACGGCAGATTGAGTAATTTAGTGCGATTGCATTGTTTGGGAATACCGACAAGGCACGCTGCCACGGAAGTGTGATGCAACGAACCAGTAAATTTTGATCAACAATGCTACGGAGCCCGAAGGTTTCCCTGACAAAATGTGCGGCTGACGTGTATTTGGGCCACGTTCTAATTTTTTCCAACACGTTTACCTTTTACCCTGAAATCCTACTCCTCTTCGTCTTTTCATTTTTTACTTCCAATTTCCGTATCATATTACTACTGCTCAATAAACATGGAATGCTATTAACTTGCCAAATCTTTGTAGCAATTCATCAACTATTAACTTGCCAAATCTTTGTACTTATTCATCAACTGAACATCATCTCAGTATCAATCAACATGGGTTATGCACGGTTGCTTGTTTCTGCTATATGAATGACAGACTTCATAATTTGAGCATGATTTACAATTTTCTGCCGAAGTCTGCAATGATATGGGTCCTGTGAACATTAAAGGAGTTTGTGTAACATGAAAAATAAAACTTTGCTCTTGTTTAAAATAAAACAGAAGGCATCACAGTTTGTACACTGTTGCTTTTTGCTTGTTTACCAGGTGTAGTGTTTTATAGTTCATGACTTACACTCAAATTGATGGTTGCAAAAATCAATTATGGAGCATGTTTGGGTTGAAGTATACATTAGTTCTTAGCATACAAATAGTTCATGCACATTGTCTTGCACCGTCTTTCTGATAATGCTCTTTTACCACCTACATATTCTTTCCGTTTGTGCTTTGTCAGTTAGATAAAACATAATTTAGAACACATTCCGCAGATGAACCATATTTATACGTACACCACATGTAGGCAGTTCTTTTATAATCATTTACAACACAAATTTTATTCAAATTAAATTTAGCATCACAGACCAACCGGCTGTCAGGGAAAAAAAATTGTATTCGGTCAGACCCAAAAAAAAACTATGATCTTACAAACATTTGCCAGCAATTTAATTACACAGCACAACACATGACCATAAACACCTAAACTTATCTCCAAACACAAATGTCGATCAATGGAAGTCATCTTGAACTAAATTTCAGCTGAGTTTCAACAAGGATTATCATGAAGTCGAACGGTTATTGCGGGAGGACAGTGTCATCTCCGACAATTTTTTCGTTGTCAAGTTCTGTATGTTCATGGCTTCCCTGCATCACAAATGATATTCAACATCAGAGTTACAAAATGAAGTGTAACAATTAAAAATTAGAAGCATGCAGTCATATTGCTCACATTATTATACTGCTGTCCTAGACTGTATGTATGAAGCAACCCCGAAAATGTTTGATGCATTTGAGTGGAAAAGCAAGGTCCAAAGACAGATGAGTTAATCATGTATGGACTATTGATTCCAAGGTAATGCGGTTCCTGACATGAATACCAAACTTTAAGGATACAAATTAGGTGTATTATTTTAACAAATAACACATTTTTACCTGGACAGTAGGTTCATCAAACACGGACTGCATCTTTTTTCCGCATGCCAAGGTAGAATTAACATTCGACTGCATTAGAGTATATGTAGAAAACAACAATATAAAATTTGATAATTAAACAAATATAGAAACTATACAATGTAATATATTAGTGAAAACTATACCAGCTGACTTGTAGGTGAAACAAAAGAGTTTTGTAAAAAAGAATCGTCTCCAACATTATCTTGTTCCCATGATACTCCTAGTTCTAAAGAACAGTTCTTGCTGCCATCATCCGCATTGGCACAGTGTGATGTATTATTCACATTCTGTTCGATAACTTTACATTTCTTCGTGCGTCGAGAAGAATTATCACTATCATCCTGGAAACAGAACAAGGGAAAATTTACGGATGCGTCCATTTGAGTTGTGAAACTGATGTTAGAGAGAAGTAATAAATATTAAAATGAAAAGAACATAAAATGAAGATATATGCAAACATAATAACTTGAGCTTAATACATGGTAAAGTTCAAACTGTATGCAGCCTACTTCTGTACCTGTTTACTCTTTTTTGTCGAAGTCTGCCGTCTACTTTGATGCGATTTTTTTTCCAACGATGATTTGATTCGGCTTGTACGAGTGCGGCCTTTTCTTCTACTATGTATGGGGTCTTGCACCTTAAAACAAGTCTTGCTTCCAGTATTGCAATCTTTTATGTTTACAGATTCTGCATGTTTGAGAGGTACATTGTATTTCTTTGAATACATGTCATTCTTGTTATTTTCTATCCACTCCATAACAACATTAAATTTGTCCTCGTCATCAGCTGCTAAATCCGCTATTTTACAGAATTCAGTACACATCTTTTTGTACCTTATTTGATCGGAAGTGACTTCAGTATCTCCATAATTCAGTCGGATGCTTGAATGAGATCTCATTATGTCTTTTCTCCATCTATCCAAAATATATTTTGTTGGGACCATTTTCACATTATTTTTTAGTAGCACAAGCAATGAATGCCTACAAAGTATTCCTGCAAATTCAAACTTCCGACAAGTACATTTAATTTCGAAGTCCTCTTTTTCATATAAAACTTTATATCGCACCAATTTTCTATAATTTTCAAAAGCCACATCTTCATGTACAACAAACTCTATTCCTATGGGAGTGTCTCTAATATCATATATATCACAATACATCTTCGCGACCAACTCGCTTTGAAATTCTTTAAACTTTTGGAATGTGTAAACAGCTTGAAATTGTTTTTCTATATCATATGTAGTTGCACACCGAATACTCTGTGAAAACGATCTGAAATCTGCTTGATTTTCCTTTTCTATTTTTGCTTTCAATGCATAATTATATTGCTCGACAAATTGTTTTAAACTGGTTTTTGCATTAACATATCCATCAAAAAAGGCATTCATACTTTCGCTCCTTTGAGTGGTTGACATCCCTGCCCAAAAGTTAACTTTCACTGAACACGGTACCCAATGATGTCTGTCCTTGTACAATTCTATCAACCATGTATTTTCATGCAAATCAAACAAAGCCAACATCGTCTTCCAACTGTCTTCGAAATCCTCTAAGTCTTGAGAATCGTACACAATCCTCTGCAACTCACTTTTGATTGCCTCATAATTACTGTGACTTCCAAATTTTTCAGGCAACTTTTTCATCACATGCCACAAACATAATCGATGATTACTATTAGGAAAAACTATTTTTATTGCATTTTTCATAGCTTGGTCTTGATCAGTTATTATTCCTTGAGGAGCAACATCGGACATGCAAGCAAGCCATGTTCGAAATAGCCATACAAATGTATTTGTTGTCTCACCTGAAATAAGCCCACATCCTAACAAAATTGATTGTCCATGATGGTTAATTCCGACAAATGGGGCAAAAGGCATATCGTATTTGTTTGTCAAGTATGTTGTATCGAAAGTAACTACATCACCAAACTCTTTATAAGCCTCCCTACTTCTGCCATCTGCCCAAAAAACATTTTTTAGACGTCCATTATCATCCAAATCCATGCTAAAAAAAAAAGTTGGAATTTTGTGCTTGCATTTTTAAAAAATAATTCTGAATTGCAAGAGCATCCCCTTCTCCAAGACGTAACTGTCTCGCCTTGTCAAGATAGTTTCTACAGTCCTTCTCTATGAATGGTAAGTTCTCATGTCCACCAGCTTCTACTACCAATGCGTTAAAACTTTTCTTCGCACCAATTCCTGCAATATCACAAACTTCGAGTTGTCTTCTAGCATTGTCATCAATCTGTCTATAGCATCGAAAGAACCGAGCTTTTGTAGGACTTAACTCATGATTGTGATCCAGAAATAACTTGTTGATGCGCCATTTTCCATCGGGACCTAAACTAGAAGTGAGTTTTACATTGCAGCCTATTTTAATTGTTGGTTGAGGCGTCAATGGGTTTCCGGTTTTTAATTTAGGCTTGAACTCAGGCTTCCTACATCGACTACAAGCAAATGTCACATATCTTAAGTTTCCATCTTCGTCTCTCTTGCTTGATCTTCTTCTTGCTGCAAATCCCGTTTGTTTTGCGTAATCTTTAAAACATTGAAATACTTGTTCCGTGGTATCAAATGTCATGCCAATTTCAGGTGTGATTACTTCTTTTTCAAATACAAATGCTTTCTCATTTACCGTCTCATCGACAGCCGAATTTTGAGATAACTCTTTGTTTAATGTCGAATCAGTAGATATAGCAATTTCATTGCGTAATAATTCTGTACTGGAATTATCAAAAGATTCAAGATATGGTTCTGGAAATAAAAATGTAGGTAACAGTTTAGCAACATGTCGTAAAACATATAATAATATGAACTACAAAATACTACAAAGTTGGAACGTGTCCGGTCTTGGACTTGATGCAACACTGCATAACACATGTTAATTGCATAGTGGGTTGAATTTACTATTCCTATTTTGTTCTGTAGAATTTGTAGTGTCTCTGACAAATTGCATCAAACATGGTAATTGCAGCAAATATGACTAACTGAAACCGAACTGCAAAGACGAAATTTATGACAGTAAACTAACTATAAATTTGCAGAAACAACAAGTTTGAAATTCACAGTGTGTATAGCATACAACATTAGAACTGTTGTAACATTATGCATAATTAGAAGTTGCACCGTCAGGTGGTTCGTGTAATCCAAAAGAAGATGCAAAGTTGGAGAAAAAAAAAATCTAACCGTTGTCCATGGGAGTTGCAGGCCTGCCTTGAAGATATAGAGATGTGAAATGTTGAGCTAGTGGTAATTTCAGAAGGAAACTGGAGAAAATATATGGGAAAAGAAGAAGAGATGGATGAAGGGGAAGATGACATCATGACAGAACGTGGTATCGTTTGGGAAAAAATTAGAACGTGGCCCAAATACACGTCAGCCGCACATATTGTCAGGGAAACCTTCGGGCTCCATAGCATTATTGAATTTTGATACTTAAAAATATGAATTAAATTAAGATTTAACGTTAAATTATATATTTATAATTGGATGTTTGATTTTAAAATTTGGGATTTTATCTATTTTGAATCTAGTTCGAATTCATTCTTAAGTAGAATTCTGTTCGTAAATTTATTCTTGAAGTTGAACGATGTAGTTTAAAACTAAATATTTAACATTTGAATTCTCTTGGGGTTTAATGTGAATATCATAGAAACCAATGTCATTATAGCTATTAACTAATTTAAGTTCTTTGAAGTATGTACTGATATATATTTACAAATTTAAAGAAGCTAATTCATTTTAAAGTTTGTTCGAAATCAAGTGTTAAGTATAAAATTAGTTTCGTAATGCGTGAACTTGAAAACTAAATTTAATTTGAATATGACTTCAAAATATATTTTTGAAGTTTAATTTAAATAGTTGATCAGCTCTGTGGAGTAAAACGTTGAGTTAAATTTATTTTAAACAACGCTACCTGCAATACAGTTAATGAGGAAAAAAAAGAGAAAGAAAAGAAAAAAACAAATCATGAAATAAAATTCGCATATTTTGCGTTAACGATTAAATTTAATTTATGGTTGGTAATGATTGAATTTATAATGAGGGTGAAGCACAAAAGCAGCATCGTCCATTTCAACCATGCACCATTCACTGGTAAATTTCATTTAACATATTCCTTGGTTCAGTCTAACATTATATAATGTTCGTTTAATACAACACTGGTAAAATTGCTGAAATTTAAATATGCATTAACAACATTATTGTGTGCTTCATTCACAACCACTTACCACATTCAACCCGCCGTTTAATTTCAACCAAATCTGTAATATCTTGTTAAAAGATATGACAACTACTCTAAATCTTACACTGTCAGTATACAAAGATTTTAATCAGTACATAGGGATTTCTAAATCTCCTTCTGATAGCTACAAGATTTTTGAAAAAGTGTATCCAAATTTAGATATCTCCATGTGCAGAGAATCCAACGTGATTTAACTTTACGCATCTGTCTTCTTCTGTTGCCTGTTATTGGCCCTGATATTATAAAATGGAATAACTTCTTTATCTTCCCGATCCCCTCCTTTATCTTACAAGCAAAGTTCGGAGGAAGGAACATTGAAGAAAAATAAATCTTCTTTTCCTCAAAAATTGAAATGGTTGTAGACCATTTTCCCTAAGTCAAACGGTGTCCCTCCCTCTCCACCGTGAAACCATCGAAGCCCAAATCATTTCACGCCTTCTCGAAATCGAAGCGCACCACCATCATCTTTGGACGTCGCATTATCCTCCCTACCCAGTTCACTGTCGCGTGTGTCCAATCCCTTTTGAAGCCCTGATTTTATTTTGCTCCACTTGCAGTTCTCCACCCAATTCTAGCCGATCTGGTACTCGGCAGCTTCAAAACCAAAGTCGGTTTCCCCTCCGTTCTCACTCACACACCTAAGCCAGGCTCCACCACCGTTGCTCTATGAGTCCAGATCTGTTCCAATGCCGCAAAACAAGAGAAATTCCACTCCCTTACTTTGCGATGCAGTCATACTGCATGTGTTGAACTCATGCAACCTCCACACCCGCCAACATTGGACTCAGACCCCATTCTTGTTCGGTCCATGCTGAAAGCCATCAGTCCTCGAAAGCCGTCGACTCCCTTCTGAAGCACTTAAGGTGCTTGTGCAAATGCCTGTAATGCTGTAGGATGCATAGGGATAGCCAGAGATCTGCATGAGTGCTGAGTCATGTTCCAGGTCTGGGTCTTTATTCGTTACTGATCCACGTGATCCAGAAAGGTAATTTTGATTTGATTTGGTTGAGATATTCAAATACGCGAATGTAAACGCTGGATTTGATTGCAGTTCGGTAATTATAGTTGGAGAATATTGGCATAAGAAAACCAAAAGGTCTTCAAGTTCGATGTCCTACCTGTTAAGAGTCAAGATGGAATAATGCTCATATATTTCCAGTAGATAACATATTAGGTGGGTGTTGTTGCTTCGTTTCGCGTCATTTCCATCATCATCCCTTTGTCTCAGATGGTGAGTTTTCTCACTCATAGACTAATTAATCATTAAGTGAACTAAACACTTGAAAGGTTGAATGAAATTTTTGGATGGTCTAGTTTTGTTTGCTCCGTGATTGTGCACGTGCTTCACACACACTATTATTTCACATAACACAAAATGGATATATGTTTGATATGCCATGTTATTCTATCATCATACAAGTTCACCCTTAGATTAGAAAATATGACGGGTTGAAATGATGTATTCCCAAACCCCCTTCTGTATTCAAATCAATTTTGGGATGCAGGTTGAAATGATACATACCCGGGATTCTAATATTTTAAGAATGGATTGAAATGATAAATATCCGTATCACTTGACCATAGGGTAGAAAATTATATATGGACACCGTGGTCAATAAAAATAAATTACCTTAAAATAATTATATCGATTGTGAGAAAAGGAATTTTAATGGAATTTCTTTATAATATTAGGAAGTATTTAAAGGGAACTTAAATTTTATAAAAATTTCCCATTTGCATATGAATTAGTTTTAAATGAGTTTATAAGTCAAAAATTTCAAGTTAAATTATTTTAAATGAACTCTTCATGATTTTTGTGTTTCATATACTAAATTTTTATAACATGGAATTTGGAAGTTGATGGTTCAATATAAAGGGTTTCAAACTTGTTAAATGCATTTTTAATATACGTAATTTACTAAAATGATTTCTTACCATTTCAATAAAGATTTTGTCAAACATAAATTAAAAAATTAAAATATAAAAGAAATGTGCTTATCTAAGCCATGGTGTATTGTGTTCATTGACAAATTTGGAATTTAACAAATTATTCTTGGTTAATAACTCAAGTTAAATTGTTTGGCATTGAAAAGGGAATTCGATTGATTATGAAACCTAGTGGAAAAAGGAATGGCATGACATGGATTTAGGATTGGATTGGTTTAATATTTTTGAATAAACTATAATTTCATAAAAACAAATTTCCGCGTTACTTGATTTCGTAAACATTCTTTATAAATATTTTGATTATACAAATTTTATAATAATTTTCAACTATATATATATTTTTTCATATATATAATATTTGATTTAATACACACATACTATTTTCAAACTTACCTTTCCTAAACATATTTTATACATTCAAATAAAATTCTAACGTCTAATCCAGTCCAGTGAATCCAAATGATGAAATAAAGATTTTCAAGCAATAACAATACTTCATGAAAGATGAAATTTAAAATCCAGTGGTGGACGAAGAAATGATAATATTGGTTTTATAATCTTAATCGAACCAATGATAACATATTTGAAGTAACTGATTTTGGGGCAATATGTGAAATAAACTGTTTGCGGCACTTGGAATATGATTTCAAATTTAATGGCCATGGTGTGAAAAATGAAAACATTCGGTTGTTAAAGAGATCGGAGTCGGTAAGTGGCATACTCTCTGTCAGTACCGATACCACTTTAACAACTGTGTATGCAGTGGAATTCCAGAACCGAAGTAGGATGGTATGGAGGCGATTACTGGATTTGAAGAAAGAGAACACTGATGGATTAACCTTGACCTTCGGGTCATAACTAAAATGACTAAAACAGGAGCCATGCCCGGGTTAATGGAGGTCGCACCTCTGATCGAACACACTTCTTCGTTACCATCTCTATTACTGTTGTGGTTGATTTGGGTGCAGCCTTTTGATTATGGGAGTGTTGTTCAAGGTGGGCAGTAGTGGCTGCTATGCGTTACCACCGACCCAGGAGCCGCAATTCGGTAGAATCCTACCATGGGTATTCCTCGTGTGCCTTGTCATATTATCCTTATCGAGCCCCCTATGATTTTGATTTATATCGTACCTATGGAGTGCCCTCTGATGCCCTCCGTGTTAGGCAGGATTCACGGTACTGTATAGACTATGGTATTATATATAAACAGTGTAAGGGTAAAAATGTGATCCCGCTTACGCTATTTTCAGTACGTTTACTGAAACGCCCCACCTCCGTTAGGGTCACTCTCAAAGGGAATGCCCTAATTTTGGTGGAGGTTTATAAGTATAAGTCACAGATACACAAGACAGATATAAGAACACATATTTTTGAACAACAGAAAACAACAACAACTTTTATTCCTTCAAAATACGTGTTACACAAACCATGCCATAATTATCTTACAATACTCCCAAAAACATTACATTTTCATAACTGTCTTGATTTCATTATTTAAAGAAGCATAAAAACATAAGTAAACTGCATAAGTCCCATAATTGTTGTCCAAAGCCATAGCCCAAAACGAAAGAGATCCAAGCAATACATTCTTTCTCTTCAAGCTGGATGTGAAAACTGGTCAAGCTGCGGTATTCCCTCCCTGTGGACCGGGGGGGGGGGGGACGGAAGAAAAGAAGACGAAAGAAAAGTAGAGTCAGACACAAAGCCTGAGTAAGTCTAGGACTATTCAGTGTACGAATAAAGAATTGGGCATAATAAGTATAAACTGGAAATGGGAAAGCACTATAAACTAAGTTAAGTTGTCTAGAGTCGAATGTACTATCGTACCCCATATTAATCTCTGCACCCCTATAAACTGGTTTCCAACATGCACCCCATAATCAGGGTGAAGTGATCCATTTCTAATGATCGGCTCCTACTCGCATAGTTACATGTGTCTTACGGCCCCCGATGTTGTAGTTACGTATGCTGGTCCCACCATGGGGTGTATCAAGTCCCATGGTGGCGGCTTGACACAATTTCTAGAATGCACAGGTATACTACTGGTGCCCAGTGCCTAATTTTTCTGCGCCAGAATGTGTGCACGCCCGCACCACGTTAGAACCTACACTGCTACACCACCGCCGTCGATTTGACCTCTTACAGTCAGCCCAGTAATCGTGCCCCACCCTGCCTAGTTCAGGGTATCCTGATACACCTTGTAGGGTTACTGCTGAAAAGGGTCCCCCGCTACTAGGTTTTCTATTTCTAGCCAACATGCTAAGTTGGTTAAGTGTTTTGTAAACCTAACCCCCAATCAGTCTGTATAGTTTAGCATGTTCAATTTGATTAAGTATTAATTTAATTTACTTAATCCTATCAATCCTGACTCAGCCTTAATTATCTTATTAAAGCCTCGACCTCTCACATTAGACAGGTATTGTTGTGACTGCCTGTTGCCAGTTGGTTCCGGGCAGTCTTACGTCACAACTCAGTCTAACCTCGGGTCTTTATTGGGCTCAATGTTTAACCACCCACATTGGATAGGTATTGTTGTGACTACTGGACAGCCGGGCGGTTCCGGGCAGGTTTACATCACAACTCAATCCAACCTCGGGTTAAACACATCGTATTTTCTAAGTTTACATATTTTGTCTCTTTTCTTTTTATATGTAAATATTTGCAGCCCGTTATTCAAATTCATCTTTATTGGGTAAAATTAATTTATACCCCTTGAATGTTCTCAAAGTCATTGGCATGCGTTAGACATGCCAACACATATGTTTTATATTTTAACCCAACGTTATTACCCCCGTTTTATACGTTCGCTATAACATAACATATGTTGGGTTTAACATTTAAACCCAACCTAGCCACATAAAAAGGGGAGGCTTAGAACATGGTGTTTATATATTCTAAGTAATATCATAAAGGGGAGTGTGAACGCATGAACTTGCAACATAACGATCTAATTAACATAAATTAGGCACTTGTGAACTTGCATAAAATCATGACATAAAACATACTTAAACATGAATCATGGTTTTTATCTAGTCATGTAAACTTGCATTATGTGTCACGTGTATTATCACATGATTTTGATACCAACATAGGCCTAAAACATATTTTCAATTAGGCATAACACCAAACATAATCTAGTCATGTTCGTAGAGTCAACACAAGTTCACGAAGAAGCTTACTTTTGTCACTAATACAATAGTATGTTTTTACACTAGAATCATAATTCCTATTTCATCATAAATTCATATGAATCATAATACCCAAATGTATCCAACTACACTAAACATGATCATAAAAATATACATAGAAGGGTCTAAAGTCATGTTGGCATAAATAGTGAATCACATACTTGCATGAATCTCAACTTTGTTGAAATAAACTACCACACACATATAGTTGTTAACATTCAACATGAATCGCATACTTGCAAATATCCAATAGGTGTTGTGATAAACTACCACAAAAATATAGTCGTTAACTTTCAACATGAATCATATATTTGCAAATATCCAATAGGTCTAACATCATTATACCACAACATCCCAAATCTATTCACAATTAGAGTCATAGCAACATACGATTATGAATTATCATCACCACAAATTAAGTACAATTCCATTTCTCATTTTACACAAACCAAAACACAATTATTCATTCACATCGGAATAGCACTCTACTTACAACGTATGATGAATCTTCAATTTAGGTTTCTGAATTCTGAATTTGGAGATGCTATCCTTTGTTGTAGGTGTTGTTTTGATTTAATTGTCGTTGCTTTAATCTTTCGAATCGTCTCCTAATCGTCTCTCAATTTTGACGGCTACTCCTGGTTTTTCTTCAGCAGCATGACGGTCTCATTCTCATTTTTATTTGTATGAATTAGGTGGAGTCTTAGGTCCTTTTTATAGAGTTTGTGAATTGATTAGGACCGTCGATGGAGCTTAGATTAATATTAGCCGTTCGTTTGAAGGAGAGACCAATCAGGAGCTGACACCAAGCCCTAGTGACAAGGCAAGACTCAGAAATTCGGCTAAGCACAGACCAGGCCAGCCAGGAGGGGCTGGGTTCGACCTGGCTCAGGGGCCAGGTCAACTACCCAGTCGACCTGGGTGGCCCAGGTCGACTACCCAGTCGACCTGGGTGCCTTGGGCGGGAAAATTACCGCCCAACCCAATCTGGTCTGATCTTTGAATTTTGAATTGTTTTCTGAACTGTTTCTGTCTGTTTGAATTTTAAACTGAATTCTGAAACTTCCGGAGGCCATATCTCCCTCATACGGAGTCCGTTTTACGCAAACTCGGACACTATCTCAAGCAGAATTCCGAGACGAACGCAATGGCGTATCCCGTTTCCCCTAATTCTTTGATTTGAAATTAATTATACTTTAATTTGTGAATTTCACTGTTATAGAATATACAGGGTGTTACATTCTCCCCCACTTAAAAGGATTTCGTCCCCGAAATCTTCAAGTTTAGGAAGAATGTATATCCTAACATCCAAACGTCCATCTACTCATCCATCAAACACGAGCATCCATTGTCCTTAAAAGACTTCTAATGCTTCATAATCATATGCAAAGTGTGTGTACATGTACTTATCTAATGCAAAATCAGGCGGTCTACTGATTCAGTTGACCTCCTTAATGCAAATTATGTATGTGTCATGAATCCATTATGTATGCAAATTTTCCTATTCATGATTCTACATGAGTGCACAATCATTCATGTATAAATGTAACATCCATATGACAACACATTAAACTTCAACCATATACGAATATAAACACATATATGCATATGCAATATGAAGTGACTGAGCCGATCTAAAACCTAGATTGTGTGTGTATATGCAACCACGAGCAACCACTAGCAATCACTTGCAACCACTTGCAACCATCATCCATAACATATTTCAATTACATGTTTTCACCCAAAGGGTTTCTACCTAAAAGATAAGGTCGAGGAGATATACCTAAAAAGGTAGATAAAAGCGCAACTTAAGGAAAAAGAAAGATCAAAGATGTACCCTCGAAAAGAAAAGGGTAGACTGCGCGTATTCTAGCTTCAGTTTCCCAAGTTGCGTCTTCCTCGGTGTCGCTCCACTGAACTTTGACGAGCTTGACTTCTCGGTTGCATAGCTTTTTCACTTCCGTTCCCAGTATGCGGGTTGGAACTTTCCTCACGGTTGCTTCGCGTTCCACTTCAGCTTCTTCTAGAATGTTTGGCTCTACCACTTCAGCGGATTCATGTAGACATTTTCGGAGGTGCGAAACGTGAAAGACGTTGTGAACTCCAGCTAGTTTTTCAGGTAGCTCTAATCTATAGGCCATTTTACCAATTTTCTCGATGATAGGAAATGGTCCTACAAATCTCGGTGCCAGCTTTTCAGTGGTTCCAAAACGAACAACGCTCCTTAGAGGGGATACCTTAAGAAAAACTCTGTCCCCAACCTCAAATTCAAGGTCCGTCCTCCTATTGTCTGCATAGGATTTTTGTCTATCCTGAGCTGTCTTCATTCTTCTCCGTATTAGGTCTACTTTCTCTGAAGTCTCTCGGATCATATCTGGTCCAAGTATGAGCTTATCAGTAGACTCCCACCAACAAGTGGGCGATCGGCACGGTCTTCCGTATAAAGCTTCGAAGGGCGCCATTCCGATGGTGGCTTGGTAGCTGTTGTTGTAGGAAAATTCCACCAAAGGAAGATGGTCTTCCCACATCCCTCCAAAGTCAAGGACGCACAGTCTTAAAAGGTCCTCCAAAACTCTGTTCACTCTTTCTGTCTGGCCGTCGGTTTGGGGGTGATAGGTTGTACTCAAGCATAACTGTGTGCTTACCGCTTCTTGCAGACTCCGCCAAAACTCACTTGTGAAGATAGGGTCTTGGTCACTAACAATGCTGGAGGGTATTCCATGGAGTCGAACAATTTCCTTGAGATAAAGAGATGCAAGGGATGAGGCAGTTCTTTTACTCTTGACAGGTAAAAAGTGGGCGCTTTTAGTAAGCTTATCCACTATTACCCAAATGCTAGTGTTGCCTCTTCTAGACCTAGGTAGCCCATCAATGAAGTCCATTGAGATGCTATTCCACTTCCACTGCGGGACCTCTAGAGGATGGAGCAGACCGCCAGGTTTCTTCTGCTCCGCCTTAACCTGTTGGCAAATCACACACTTAGAAACGAAATCTGCCACGTCTTTCTTCATGCCGCTCCAAAAGAAAGTTCTCTTTATGTCCTTGTACATTTTATCTCCGCCTGGATGTATCTTCATCTTGGAGTGATGTGCTTCTTCGAGAACCGTCTTTACTAAATCCCTTGTCTATGGGACGCATAGTCTTCCGTCTCGCCTTAGCCAACCCTTATCGTCGATGGAGTATCTGTTGAGGTGACTTGAAGTCTCACCCCTAATTAGCCTATCAATCGTCTCCACAAGCTGAGGGTCTTCGCGTTGTGCTGTCCCTATTGAGTCTACTAAAGTCGGGCATGCTTCGAGAGATGCTAGCAAGCCCGATACAAAATCGGAGGAGGGCCTAAAGTCAAAGCTGGCTATAAACTCTAGGCTTTGCCTTTCAACAAACATCGGGCTTAGGGTCAGTTTCTTTCGGCTCAACGCATCTGCTACTACGTTACCTTTGCCCGGAGTGTAGGAGATCTTGAAATCGTATGAGGCAAGAAACTCCATCCATCTCTGTTTCCTCAAGTTAAGATCTTTCTGCGAGAAAAGATATTTCAACGATTTATGGTCAGTGTAAAGTTCGAACTTCTCACCTAGGAGATAGTGTCGCCAAGACTTGAGTGCAAAGACGATGGCGGCTAACTCAAGATCGTGGGTCGGGTAGTTCTTTTCATGAACTTTCAATTGCCTTCCACCATAAGCTACTACCCTCCCTTCTTGCATCAAGACAGCGCCTAGCCCTGTCCTACATGCATCTGTATAAATTGTGAACATCTTGCTTCCATCTGGCAACGTCAAAACTGGGGCTATTGTAAGAGCCCTTTTTAGTCGTTGGAAAACAAACTCGCAATCCAAGTCCCAATTGAACACTAGGTTTTTCTTTGTCAGCCTTGTGAGTGGAGCTGATATTTTTGCAAAGTCTCTAATGAATTTCCGATAGAAGCCTGCCAGCCCGAGAAAGCTTCGGACATCTATTGCATTCCTTGGTGTCTTCCAATCCTGTACCGCTACTACCTTAGCAGGGTCCACAACTAACCCTTCTTTGGATACTATGTGCCTAAGGAACCTCACTTCCTCTCTCCAAAAGTGGCATTTGGAGAATTTGGCTTTTAGCTGATGGACTCGCAGAGTCTCCATGATTGCCCTTGAGTGCTGAGCATGTTCCTCTTCACTCTTTGAGAAGATCAAGATATAGTCTACGAAGACCACTACGAACTTGTTGAGGAATTCTCTGAACACCCTACTCATCAGGTCCACGAAGTAAGAGGGTGCATTTGTCAAGACGAAGGGCATGACAAGCTATTCAAAGAAGCCGTCTGGGGTTCTGAATGCTGTCTTATCGATGCTATCTTCAGCCACACTTAGCTGATGAAATCCGGTCGCCAAATCGAGTTGGGAGAAAACAGACGCTCCTACAAGCTGATCAAACAGATCGTCAATTCTGGGGAGAGGGTGCCTATTCTTTTTCGTTAGCTTGTTGAGCTCCCTATAGTCAACACACATACGGAGTGAACCATCCGCCTTTGTAGCGAACACCACTGGAGCACCCCATTTTGAAATGCTCCTTCTAATGAACCCCTTCTCTAGAAGCTCTTTAATCTGTTTACTGAGCTCTTTCCTTTCCCGTGGAACCATGTGTCTAACAGGTAACGTAACGGGCTTTGCATTATCTACAAGATATATGCGGAAGTCTATCACCCGCTTCGGAGGTAAGCCCTTCACCTCTTCGAAGACATCCGGATATTCACGGACCACTCTAACCGATTGCAAACTCTCAACAGAAGCATCTAGCGATTCGAGATAACTAAGCATAACCGCATACGAGGGATTACAAGTAATTTCCAGAGTGATACCGAGTTGGGTCAGAAGCCTAACCACCCTTTTCTCACAATCAAGGATGGCACCATTACTGGATAGCCAATCCATGCCCAAAATCAAACCATATCCCGAGAAGCCCAAAACAAAGACACTACATCTAAATTCTATGCTTAGAATAGAAATTTTCAATCCCACACAGATCATAGACAAATGAGCTAGGCCCCCAATTGGATTCGAAACAATTAAGGGGTCCTCTACCATACTAGTTTCTAGGTGCAGAGATTCTACTAAAGCAGATGAAATAAAGGAGTGTGATGCGCCAAAATCAAATAAAATGTGAACTGGGTGATCATAAAGATAAACTACACTTTCTACGGAAGTATTTATACCTCGCTGTTGCAGAGGTGGCGCTTCTAGCACATGAACCTGTGCCCCTGAGGTGGATCCAGCCCTCTGCCCCTACCCTCGTTTCTTTGGGCAATCCTTAGCCATGTGGCCTGTCTCACCGCAAGAAAAGCACCCACCATTCAACTTGGCCTTCTTTTTCCGACAATCTTTCACTAAGCGCCCCACTTTTCCACAGAAATTACACTTCCTCTTCTCTTTGTTGTCTTTCCCGCCCTTCTTAAAGTCTGTCTTCTTAGGCTGCAAACCCTCTTTCTTCCCTTGAGAGCTTTCTGCCTTTGTCTCCTTCTTGCCCTTATCCTCTTTGTTCAGCAATGCCATCTGTACCAATCTTTCATACGTAGCTCCCATGGATATATGGGTCATGGCCAAACTGTGTAATGGCTCATTCAATACTTTGACAAAGCGGAGAGCCTTCTTGTGCGGAGTGTTGACTAGGTCCAGTCCGAACCTAGCCAGCTGATCGAACTGATTAACATACTCTTTGACTGTCATATTCCCTTGCTTAAGAAATAAGAATTTTTCCAACTGAAGACTCCTTTCAACTTCTGAGAGAAATTTAGCCTCAAACCATGCCCTAAAGTCCTCCCATGTTTCCACGGGTCTTTCTGCATTGGTAACTTCCCACCAGTAGGAAGCCTCTCCTTTAAGTAGCCATACTGCCAGTTGTACCTATTGCCTATCTTCTACCTCAAAAATGACGAATAAGTCCTCGGTTTCCTTCAACCAATTCCTGGCTGCCACGAAGGACTCGGTTCCATGAAAGTCCTTTCCTCCCATAGCTTTAAAATCTTTACATATCTTAGCAAAAGTATTACCACGCCGAGGAGGTGGAGGAAGAGGTGCTGCTGCAGCTGGATGATTTCCTGCAGCTGGGGGAGGAGGAACAGTGGGACCTGGCTGATTGGCCCTTGCCTCTAAGAATCGTCTGAACCAACCAGGTATTGGTACACTCTCTGGCAAGTTAAGTTCTTCGGACATGCTGAAACAAAAAGGATAGATTCAAAACGAAGGATAAAAGTTAATACCTATAGCTTTGGGGGACTATGCCTTTTTAAAATAAAATAATATTTTATCTTTAAAAATGCTTCTTTAAATTTTATTTTGAAAATAAATTTTCAAAACTTTTTATCTTATCTGGTAAACCTATGCTCTGATACCACGTGAAACACCCCACCTCCATTAGGGTCACTCTCAAAGGGAATGCCCTAATTTTGGTGGAGGTTTATATGTATAAGTCACAGATACACAAGACAGATATAAGAACACATATTTTTGAACAGCGGAAAACAACAGCAACTTTTATTCCTTCAAAATACGTGTTACACAAACCATGCCATAATTGTCTTACAATACTCCCAAAAACATTACATTTTCATAACTGTCTTGATTTCATTATTTAAAGAAGCATAAAAACATAAGTAAACTGCATAAGTCCCATAATTGTTGTCCAAAGCCATAGTCCAAAACGAAAGAGATCCAAGCAATACATTCTTTCTCTTCAAGCTGGATGTGAAAACTGGTCAAGCTGCAGTATTCCCTCCCTGTGGACCTAGGGGGGGGGGGGGGGACGAAAGAAAAGAAGACAAAAGAAAAGTAGAGTTAGACATAAAGCCTGAGTAAGTCTAGGACTATTCAGTCTACGAATAAAGAATTGGCCATAATAAGTATAAACTGGAAATGGGAAAGCACTATAAACTAAGTTAAGTTGTCTAGAGTCGAATGTACTATTGTACCCCATATTAATCTCTGCACCCCTATAAACTGGTTTCCAACAGGCACCCCATAATCAGGGTGAAGTGATCCATTTCTAATGATCGACTCCTACTCGCATAGTTACATGTGTCTTACGGCCCCCGATGTTGTAGTTACCTATGCTGGTCCCACCATGGGGTGTATCAAGTCCCATGGTGGCGGCCCAACACAATTTCTAGAATGCACAGGTATACTACTAGTGCCTAGTGCCTAATTTTTCTGCGCCGGAGTGTGTGCACGCCCGCACCCCATTATAACCTACACTGCTGCACCACCGCCGTCGATTTGACCTCTTACAGTCAGCCCAGTAATCATGCCCCACCCTGCCTAGTTCAGGGTATCCTGATACACCTTGTAGGGTTACTGCTGAAAAGGGTCGCCCGCTATTAGGTTTTCTATTTCTAGCCAACATGCTAAGTTGGTAAAGTGTTTTGTAAACCTAACCCCCAATCAGTCTGTATAGTTTATCATGTTCAATTGGATTAAGTATTAATTTAATTTACTTAATCCTATCAATCATTACTTAGCCTTAATTATCTTATTAAAGCCTCGACTTCTCACATTAGACATGTATTGTTGTGACTACCTGTTGCCGGTTGGTTCCGGGCGGTCTTACGTCACAACTCAGTCTAACCTCGGGTCTTTATTGGGCTCAATGTTTAACCACCCACATTGGATAGGTATTGTTGTAAGTACTGGACAGCCGGGCGATTCCGGGCAGGTTTACATCACAACTCAATCCAACCTCGGGTTAAACACATCGTATTTTCTAAGTTTACATATTTTGTCTCTTTTCTTTTTATATGTAAATATTTGCAGCCCATTATTCAAATTCATCTTTATTGGGTAAAATTAATTTATACCCCTTAAATTTTCTCAAAGTCATTGGCATGCGTCAGACATGCCAACACATATGTTTTATATTTTAACCCAACGTTATTACCCCCGTTTTATACGTTCGCTATAACATAACATATGTTGGGTTTAACATTTAAACCCAACTTAGCCACATAAAAAGGGGAGGCTTAGAAAATGGTGTTTATATATTCTAAGTAATATCATAAAGGGTAGTGTGAATGCATGAACTTGCAACATAACGATCTAATTAACATAAATTAGGCACTTGTGAACTTGCATAAAATCATGACATAAAACATACTTAAACATGAATCATGGTTTTTATCTAGTCATGTAAACTTGCATTATGTGTCACATATATTATCACATGATTTTGATACCAACATAGGCCTAAAACATATTTTCAATTAGGCATAACACCAAACGTAATCTAGTCATGTTCATAGAGTCAACACAAGTTCACGAAGATGCTTACTTTTGTCACTAATACAATAGTATGTTTTTACACTAGAATCATAATTCCTATTTCATCATAAATTCATATGAATCATAATACCCAAATGTATCCAACTACACTAAACATGATCATAAAAATATACATAGAAGGGTCTAAAGTCATGTTGGCATAAATAGTGAATCACATACTTGCATGAATCTCAACTTTGTTGAAATAAACTACCACACACATATAGTTGTTAACTTTCAACATGAATCATATACTTGCAAATATCCAATAGGTGTTGTGATAAACTACCACAAAAATATAGTCGTTAACTTTCAACATGAATCATATATTTGCAAATATCCAATAGGTCTAACATCATTATACCACAACATCCCAAATCTATTCACAATTAGAGTCATAGCAACATACAATTATGAATTATCATCACCACAAATTAAGTACAAATCCATTTCTCATTTTACACAAACCAAAACACAATTATTCATTCACATCAGAACAGCACTCTACTTACAACGTATGACGAATCTTCAATTCAGGTTTCTGAATTCTGAATTTGGATATGCTATCCTTTGTTGTAGGCGTTGTTTTGATTTAATTGTCGTTGCTTTAAGCTTTCGAATCATCTCCTAATCGTCTCTCAATTTTGATGGCTACTCCTAGTCTTTCTTCAGCAGCATGACGGTCTCATTCTCATTTTTATTTGTATGAATTAGGTGGAGGCTTAGGCACTTTTTATAGAGTTTGTGAATTGATTAGGACCGTCGATGGAGCTTAGATTAATATTAGCCGTTCGTTTGAAGGAGAGACCAATCAGGAGCTGACACCTAGCCCTAGTGACAAGGCAAGACTCAGAAATTCGGCCAAGCACAGACCAGGCCAGCCAGGAGGTGCTGGGTTCGACCTGGCTCAGGGGCCAGGTCGACTACCCAGTCGACCTCCAGGTCGACTATGTAGTCGACCTGGGTGCCCCAGGTCGACTACCCAGTCGATCTGGGTGGCCCAGGTCGACTGCCCAGTCGACCTGGGTGCCTTGGGCGGGAAAATTCCCGCCTAGCCAAATTTGGTCCGATTTTTGAATTTTGAATTGTTTTCTGAACTGTTTCTATCTATTTGAATTTTAAACTGAATTCTGAAACTTCCGGAGGCCATATCTCCCTCATACGGAGTCCGTTTTACACAAACTCTGACTCTATCTCAAGAAGAATTCCGAGACGAACGCAATGGCGTATCCCGTTTCCCTTAATTCTTTGATTTGAAATTAATTATACTTTAATTTGTGAATCTCACTGTTATAGAATATATGGGGTGTTACATTTACTTTACGGAATAGACATTACAATAATAAC
Organism: Allium sativum; assembly: GCA_030737875.1. Classification (NCBI taxonomy): domain Eukaryota; kingdom Viridiplantae; phylum Streptophyta; class Magnoliopsida; order Asparagales; family Amaryllidaceae; genus Allium; species Allium sativum. The sequence continues at coordinate 249,520,219 of CM060918.1, read as the reverse complement.
ATATTATTGTATAGATATTAGTTTCGCGGATCCTTAGAGGATGGATATCCCAAACTTCCTTTAAGTTATTGTACATTTCATTAAACACTTCATTTGAGTTAATTCACTTATATGAGACTGTTAGTCCTGACTCGTGTATTTTGTTTGTTTGATTCCTTGCAAAACGCCCAAGTCAAATCGAGTATTCCGGCTTGGAAATATGTCTGTTAGAGCCTAAGATTTGTTGGAGATCCCGCTGTCCATCTACTTTGTCATGTGAAGTCATGACCACCTCTTCTTATAACCAAATATTAGTATGATTTTATATTCATTCTTCCACTGTATCCATATTTATTTCTACACCCTGATATTATGTAAATTTAAAAAGCTTGTAGTATTACTTCCGCTGTGAGATATTTTGTATTCTGCGTCTTTGATTCTGTGATGATTTGTATTTCAACTTCATAAGTAATAACAATCTGTCATTTTGAACGGTTTGAGTTGGTTTAATTACCGACTTGAGGAGGTCGAAAAGTCAGGTCATTACAGGTGTGACGACCCCAAACTTTCGTAGTACGAAAGAAAGGATAATCATAGGAGTATAACATAATAATAGCAATAGCAGATCTCAGAAAATAGCATAACATATAAATCATTGCAGCGGAAATAAGAATGTCATCAACATCATAACATCAAAGACATCAGTGTACGCAGTTACAGGATACACTTAGCAAATAGAAGTCTTAACAAAAAGAGAAATAATTTTTAACTCCATCAAATACATCAAAAATCAATAATGTCTAAATGTCTCAAGTAGCAATAAAAAGATATAAAGGAAAATGGTCTTCATTTTCTTCCTTAAGCAAGCTCCAATCCAGAATGCATCCATACCTAAACTTATCATTTGGCTGCCCGTGTGAAGAGAGGGCACCCGAGTTTACAAAGTGAAACAAACTATGAGTTGGTCATGGGACTGGCATGAGAAATATTTCCTAACTAACTATATGGCAAATCACATGACCACGCCGCTAATACGGAACAGGTTTACTCCATTGGATTGCCAGTGCATATGTTAAATAAATTTTATTTCAAAAACAACACAATGCTTTTTAGAAAATGAAATCATTATAAGACTTAAGTCCTCTCACACAATGCAACGCAAACCGGAGGATAGAGTTTTACCTTATAATGATCAAACATGCATGATACATAGTAAATAATATTTTAATATTATTATTAGTGTCTAATAAGTTTCAAAAATACTTCAAAGTAAATGTATCAATCCTAGACGGCATAATACCCCATCCTACTATGTCGCCATATGTAGGTTTACAATCAAAACCGTAATATCTTATTGGAGATTGGGTTTCCATCATGAGTCAAGACTAGGGACGATCTCCAACCAATTCGAGACACTTTAGTAATTTATAAGGATCACACCTATGGGCAACCCTTGGATCCTGCAGGACCGGTCAATAAATACTTTAGTGGATTGGCAATTCCTGAACACACGCTTCCTGATCCTATTGGACGTATAAAATGGTCACTATCGACCAATAAAACCGAGAAGCCTCATTCCATCAACCACATAAGTAAAATGTCAAGGCTTGGAAAACTCTAATACCACAGCTAGCTAGAAAGAAACGTGTGTACTCCCTGCGTTCCCTTGTCCTGTTTCTGTCTCTTACCAGGGTGTGAGGCTCGCGAGGTAAAGTTATACACAAAGTTATGCCGAACTAGGCTATGCTTTGATCATCATCCACAAGGCTCTACTTTTCAACAAAAGCCTCGATCAATTGCATCTTGGCATGTCACATTGACAATTCACGCCATGCGATCGATTACTATAAATATATAACCTCTGAGCTCATGCATCTCATAGAAGGGTGTTAAGCAAGAGATTATATTCTCCGCTACCAACAGATATATATTAAATAGAAATCAATTTACATGGAATGAAATCCAATGTCAGACATCCATTTACAAGTCCGTTCTGGGTCTGAACGAGACCGGAGTCACCTTATTCCTCGTCTCGTATGTTCAATACGGAAGAGAGGTGCTCGCATGCATATCCAGACAATCAACAAGTACGTCCAGATAACTACTACTTTAACCCTTTACTGGGAGCTAACCAATGCCCGACATCAGTAGTTATCCTTTCAACGTGAAGATCGCTAGTCTTCAATCGCCGTCTTTAAGATCTTCAATTTAGATCGTCGTGTAATCATTTAAAATGAGATTGAACTCGGTCTTTTCAAACGATTCTTGCATATATATAGTTTAAAATCATTTCATATTGTTAATAGTGTTTAATAACGATTTATCGCTATTTTTATATATATAAATAAAAATAGCTAAATTAATTTAATGACGCTTCGGGTCAATAGGCGGCCGTGGCGCTGTTTTTACCAAAATTTGAATTACACTTATCTCGAAATCTAACCGTTGGATTTTAACAAAATTTATATCATTGGAAAGATCTTCCCAAAGTGGTCCTAATGGTTCTAGTTTTGGGAAAATCCGACAGACAGATCTTTCGGTATACTCGTTTAAAGTTACGATTCCAAAACGCGAACTACTGCGCGCGATTCGTTTTAATTTTAATTTATATATATATATATATATAAACTGTTCGACGATTCCACTAACGTGTTTAACATACCAAATAAAAGAATGTTTTTATTGGTATATCATATCTACATATTCATCATGTCAAACAAAATATATTTCATTTACATGAAAATTGAACCAATGGCAAATAAAAGCAAATTTTATTTATATTTCTAATGTTAACAAATAAAAAGGGAATATTTTATTTGTATAAAGTTTTCAGTAAATGCTTTTACAACAAAAATAATTCGTATAAATTCTAATGTACGTATTGTCATTAAAATGATATATTAACTTTGCATATAAATGCTAGTATATGCATTATGAATAAAAGTGTAATCTCAACTATGCATATAAATTCTAATATATGCAATGTAAATATAGATATAAATGCAATTTTAACAATGCATATAAATTCTAATATATGCAATGTAAATATAAATGTAATTTTAACAATGCATATAAATTCTAATATATGCAATGTAAATATAAATGTAATTTTAATATACAAACTTTGATGTTATCAATTTGTTAACAGTTCTATTTTTAAACAAAATGTATGAAAGTGATGTTTTCATTTTCCTTCTTCCTATTATGTTAAAAACAATGTTTTTAACATAAAAATGTTCACTAACCTATGTTTTCTACCGAATCACTTTTATATTAAAAATGGAATTTTTTTAAATGTTGTAACATTTTTATTCAAACAGGAATATTTCCAATAAATCAAACTTTATATTAAAAATTATGATTTTAATGTTTCAACACTTTTGTTCAAATATGAACAATTTTCATATGAATCATTCTTTTATAAAAAATGATATTTTTAATGTTAACATGCCTTTGTTTTAAAATGAACATTTTCTGAATCATTCATTTCATTAAAAACAAAGTTTTTAATGTAAATATGTTTTATTTTAAAACATGCATGTTTGTCCAACTTCTGTTATTACATTAAAAAGTGAAAATTTTAATATAAAACATGTTTTAATTTTAAAACATGAATATTTTCTATATTCTATCATTACATTAAAAGTGATTTTTTAATGTAAAACATGTTTTTATTTTAAAACATGAATATTTTTTATATATCCATTGTTACATTAAAAACTCAGTTTTTAATGTCAAACATGTTTTTATTCTAAAAATGAATATTTGTCTACATTCTATTATTACAAAAAAAGGTGAGTTTTTAATGTAAAACATATTTCATTTTAAAACATGAATATTTGTCTATATTTCTATTGTTACATTAAAAATTAATGTAAAACATGTTTTCATTTTAAAACATGAATCTTTTTCTATATTTCTATTTTTATTCTGGACAATAAAAATGTGACTTTCTAATATAATCATGTTTTTATTTAAAACATGGACATATCCTTAATTCCTATTTTAATTCAACAAAATGTACAAAAGTTGATATTTCATTGTTGATGAATCTTCTTGTTAAACACAATGGTAAATTTGATACCTCATTTTTGTTGAAAACTCTAGTTCAACAAAATGACAAAAATTGATGTTTTCTTTTTGTTGAAAATTCTAATTCAACAAATAGATAAAAATTGATGTTTTCATGTTTGTTGAAAATTCTAATTCAACAAATAGATAACAATCGATGTTTTCATAATTGTTGAAAATTCTAATTCAACAAATAGAGAAAATTGTTGTTTCCTATTTTTCCATAACAATTTGATTTAAACAAAAATGTCTATTTAATTTACACAAAAATGACAATTCCAATGCAACTATTCTAATTTCGACAAAAATAATGATTTTTATCCAATAGTTCCAATTTGACAAAATGACAAGTCTTGTCCAATTATTCTAAATAACAAAGTGATAATTATTTCAATCAACTATTCTAACTTGATCATTATATCTAAACTAAAATTTATATATTTTTGTTTCACTCAATGTGTTACAACAAAATGATTTGTATGTTTTTTTTTTCAATTTCATCACAACCCAATATGTGCTTTAATAATTTTGTCACCACAAAATATCACCAAACAACTAGATCTACATATAACATCCAACACCAATCAATTCATGAATCATAACAAATAAGAGTTAACTATAGATTGGTGACAACAAAATCAGAATTATTTCTATTTATTTAAAATAAAGAAATAAATAGATTTCTCACAGTTGTTTAAATATGAATGATTCAAATCTGAAAATTTGGCCAAAATTCAATCTGCTCAGAATTGGTTCTAGTCAATCCTGGAGTGTAGATCTCAGACTCACGATCGTAACGCTTAAAAAATCGATTAATTCTAAGCTCATATGAATAAGATATGATTTGTTTTATATTTGATAACATTTTAAAATAAATTAATTAAATAATATATTTTAAAAAAACCTCTTCTTCCTCTTATCAGACAAAGGCCGTGACCTTTCAGAATTGTTCAGACTTAGGTTTAAGGTTTTCTCCAAATCCGACCAGCTTGGACACGATCCGACCAGACCACGGTGTAGAGCTGGGAGGCGCGCCTTCAATGAGGATGGTGGGGCTCAACTCGACAATGAATGGGAGGCATGGAGACAGTCGCAACGGGTCGGATTTGGATGCGCAATTCTCCTTCAATTCGCGGCTATACGGGGTGTTGTTCGTACTGATGTGGAGAGGGAAAGGAGAGTTACAAAATCCTCAAAAGGATGGGAGGATTTTATTGAGTGGATTGCTTGAATTTAACGGGGGAAGGATGGAGCATTATCGGCCATGGAAACAAGACGATGGCGGCTGTGTATTTCTGTATTAGGGTTAGAGTATTCACCGTATCTTATACCGTATATTTTATATTAACTAATTATTTAATAAAAGAATAACCCGTTAATCTATACGGACTCCAAATCCATCCCAACAAAAGTTGTTTCGACATAATTGCTCCTATTCCGGAACCAATGGGTTAGGTCCCGTCAACCCAAACTATAGTTTTTGGCCTGATTTCTTTAATTTAAAACTTAAGTCCTTTATTTAATTAATTCAATCGCACATTCAAATTCACCGGGGCCACATACGGACTTCGAAAATTCCCATAAAAAAATAGCTATGTTTTGACGATACGGTCATAACAAAATTAATTTCGTCGAATTTGGAGACCGTTTGAAAAATGGCCTTTTTAATGGTCGATCAAATTCAACGGAAATTATCAAATCAGAGTTTAATTTACTATGCTCACAAATTAACTCCAAAAATTCTGGAAAATTAAACTTAGCAATAATTTGACATTCTGGATCTGAAAAAAATGGTTTCGTCGAAAACTGAGATCGTTTGTATAATGGCCTTTTATACGGGCTATAAATATTACTATATTCCATGGCGACTATTTTGAATATTCAATTGGCCATAACTTTTTATTCCCACTACGAAATTTCGATTTTTCGGATTCGTTGGAAAGATATTTTTAAACAAATTTAGATATTTTTGGTTTCACTAAAATACGTTTCATTTTGAATCCTGTACATTCAGTTTATATTCGAATTCAAAATTTCAAACTACCGTGCTATTTCTAATTCCTTTTAAAATTAAAATAAATAGATTCGTTCTAACTTCGATTTAAATAAATTTTTAATCGTTATTATCTAAAATAATTTATTTTAACTATTCAAAATTCATTGAAACAGTCAAAATAAAATTTTTAAATTGGTTCTTATTTTCCAGGTTGTTACAATCTCCCCCACTTAAAAGCTTTTCGTCCCCGAAAAGGAAACAATAGTAAAGTAGGAAACGAAATGGAAAATGCAAGGTATTGTAAATGTATCTCAACAAAAGAGTTACTCGGAGATGTCCACTCTTCATTTGGGATAAGCCTGTTTGATGCTATCCTCAGTCTCCCATGACAGTCTCTAGGATCCCCACTCCACTGCACTTTGACTAGGTGGATCCTCTTATTCCTCAGAACTCGGGTTTCCTTGCCAACAATTTTCACTAGCTCCCTTTTCACTGCTAGGATCGGGGTAATCTCCAAATCTTGTTTTGCTGCTTCTTCCACCACTAAGTCTAGATCATGAACATGCTTCCAGAGTTGAGACACATGGAATACGTTATGAACCCCTAGCAACCAGTCAGGCAACTGCACCCTTTAAGAGAGTGTTCCAATCCTTTCAAGAATAGGGAATGGACCAATGAATCTCAGCGCCAATTTCCCAGTCTTCCCAAATCGAATTACATCTATCAGTGGGGTAATCGTCAGGTACACATGATCACCAACAGAGAATTCTAAATCCCTTCTTCGTGAGTCTGCATAGCTCTTCTGTCGGCTCTGAACAGCCAGTGGTCACTTCTTAATGAAATCAACTTTATCTGATGCTTCACGAATCATGTCGGGACCAAATACTAATCGATTGCCTGGTTCCACCCAACATGCGGGAGATTTGCATGGCTTACCATATTAGGCTTCAAATGGAGACATCTGCAAGCTTGCTTGGTAGCTGTTATTATAAGAGAATTCAACCAAGTGTAAATGATCTTCCCATGACCCGCCAAAATCAAAAATGCATGCTCGCAACAAGTCTTCCAATATGCGGTTCACCCTCTTAGTTTGGTCATCCGTCTGAGGATGATAAGCGGTGCTCATATTCAATTTGGTCCCAAGCTCTTCTTGGAAAGCTTCCCATAATTTTCTAGCAAATATCGGATCGTGATCACTAACAATGCTACTAGGATCTCCATGTAGTCTGACAATCTCTCTAAATAAAGCTGCGCCAGACTTCGAGTTGTTCTATTAGATTTGACAGGGACTAAACGGGCAGTCTTTGTGAAGCAATCTACAATCACCCATATACCGTCATTCCCTTTTCTAGTTCGGGGCAAGCCATCAATAAAGTCCATAGACATTTGGTCCCACTTCCAACTTGGAACCTCTAAGGGTTGCAACAATCCTGCTAGCTTCTGCTGATTGCTTTTGACTTGCTGGCTGGTGGGACATCTAACAACATATATGAAAATGTCCCTCTTCATCGCCTTCCACCAAAAGGTGTGCTTAAGATCATGATACATCTTGCTTACTCCTGGATGGATGCTGAGCTTAGATTTATGACATTCATCCATAACTCCTCTTTTTAGCTCAGGAATATCTGGCACACATATTTTCTCTTGCAGTCTAAGGGTCCACTTGCTGTCTATTTGGAAGCTTGACGCTTCACCCTTTCGAACTCGTTCGCTAATCATCTGAATAAATTTATCATCTTTCTGAAGGGCAGAGATCTTATCCATTAATGTAGGCACAATGATAAGATTGGCGATGATAAGATTGGCACTATCTGCATTCTTCCTGTTGAGCACATCGGCTACAAGATTGGCTTTCCCTGGAGTATATAGGATATCCATGTCATAAGCTGCAAGAAATTCAACCCAACGTTGTTGCCTCAAGTTTAAATCCCTTTGGGTGAACAGATACTTTAAGGATTTGTGATCAGTATACAGTTCGAACTTCTCACCCAAGAGATAGTGCCTCCATATATTTAGAGCATATACGATGGCCGTCAACCCAAAATCATGAGTGGGGTATTTTTTCTCATGCCGTTTCAACTGATGGCTAGCATATGCAACTACTTTGTTCCTTTGCATTAGCACTGCACCAATACCTTAAACAGATAAAAGGATAACATGTTAAAATGAGATTTGTCATAAAAAATGTCATTTTTGACATGTTTGTTTAGATAAAAGGAATAACCTTCAATGGAAGCATCTGTCCAGACTTTCAAATCCTGATTGCCATCAATAACAGTCAACACCGGAGCAGTGGTCAACCTCCATTTCAGCTCCTGGAAAGCTGCCTCACATTCGGGTGTCCAAATGAACTTTGTATGCTTCTTAGTCAGCTTCATCAATGGACGAGATAATTTCGAAAAATCCTTAACGAATATCCGAAAATAGCCAGACAGTCCCAAGAAACTTCTGACTTCTATAGGAGTGCTAGGCAGAATCCAATCTTGGATGGCTGAGATCTATCCTAGATCTACTGAAATGCCTTCCTTTGATACAACATAGCCTAGGAATTTTACCACTTCTTACCGGAATATACATTTAGAGAATTTGGCTTTCAACACATTCCTACGCAAAATCTCCAAGACTTCTTTTAGATGTTTTTCGTGCTTAGTAGTGGATTTAGAAAAGATCAGGATGTCATCGATGAACACCAACACAAATTTATTTAAAACATCTCGGAATACTGTGTTCATCAGATCAACAAAGTATGCTGGAGCGTTACATAAGCCGAAGGGAATTACTATCCATTCATAGAATAAGTCTAGCCATTTGAAAGTTGTCAAAGGAACACATTCTTCAGCAATGCGTAATTGATGGAAACCTGTAGATAGGTCCATCCCAGAGAATAATTGCGCTCCATTCAAGCGGTCAAACAGATCATCAATGCATGGTAGTGGATATTTATTTTTCAGCGTTTGCTTATTGAGGTTACGGTAGTCCACACATAGTCTGAGGATACCATCCGACTTTGGGACAAATACCACTGCTGCACCCAAGTTTGAGAAGCTAGGCCTGATCAGACCCTTCCACAAAAGTTGTTTAGTTTGTCTGCTCAGCTCCTCTTTTTCTTTCAGTGTCATTCTCCGAATAGGATGCACAATGGGCCTTGAATTCAGAACTAAGTCAATCCTGAAGTCGATTTCTCTGCGTGGAGGTAAGCTGTCAACTTCTTCAAATATATCTGCATAATCTCTTACGACAGGAATATCCTCAATAGAAGTAGGAGTGACTTCTAGAGAAGAACATGATTCTTTCCTAGCTATGGCTGAGTCGTGGCATGATATAGTAATAATATCTCTGAATTTGGTTTTAATTCTGACTACTCTTTCAGCGCATAGTAACTCAGCCTCATACTTTGTTAGCCAATCTAGCCCAAGTATGATATCATATCCAAAAAAACTCATAACGATCAAGTCAAAAGGGAACTAGAAGTAAGAATAAGAAACAGGCACTCTACAATACCGATCGAGCATAAGTGAACCTCCTATCGGACTATGGGCCCTTATCGATTCTTTAAGTTTTCTTAGTTTCAGTTTTAGCTTTGTAATCGTGTCACTAGAAATGAAACTTCTTGATGCAACAGTGTAAAACAAAACTGTAATAGTAATGTTCTTAATATTAAAAGTACCTCCTAAACATTGGGTTTACCTGCTCCCACGGAAGAAGCCGGTGCAGCCGCTCCATCATAGACATGTGCTACCTCAGATTTCTTCGACAGAGGATAATTTCTGATAAAGTGCCCCGTCTTATGGCAGTTAAAGCACTCCTGAGTGTTCCGAGAATTCTGACCGTGGTTCTGACTCGGTCTAGACTCATTCCATCTTGGTTTCTTTGGGGCTCGGCATTCATAGTCAAAGTGCCCCATCTTCTGATAATTGAAGCATTTCACGTTGGATTTGTCTCTTTTCTTTTTCCCTTGGGGGTTGGCGATAAAAGAATCGCTCGCCTCTGCTTTCCTGTTAGCTTGCTTTCTTTTGTTATTATTCTGATTCTTTTCATGCTCCTGCTGTGCATTTCTTTCATTGTCCTCATAGTGACACGCCATCTCGATCACTTCATTAAAGGAGAGCTTGATGTGAGCAGTGTCCCTGTTCAGATATTTCTTGGAGAGGCCACTGATAATTCTTTTGTTCTTCTGCACTGGTTTCTTCACTAACCCTGGAGCGTAGCGTGAGAGTTCCATGAACTTCCGCACATATTCTGAAATAGTCATATCTCTCTGCTGCAAATTGGTAAATTGATCGTGGAGCCGCTCTACTTCCTGAGGAGGAATAAACTTATCAATGAAGAGTTCTTTGAATCTGGCTCAAGACAACCCAGCCACATTATTGCCTATTTTGACTGTATCCCACCAATTTTCAGCTTCGTCTTTCAATAGCCATGTTGCCAAAAAGCACGTGCGATGATCTTCCAATTCCAGGCCTCCAAATATTTTCTCATAGTTCTTTAGCCATGCATGTGCCTCAATTACTGTCTCTCTCCCGGTAAAGGATACACCCCCTAAGTTTCTGAACTTCTTGGCCACTTTATCCAAGTCAAATGGCTGTGGGGGTGTAGGTGGTGTTACAGCCTCGGGGATTGGCTTCCCCTGAGAAGTGGGAGTCTCATCTCTAGCTGGTCCTCTAGCCCAACCTCTGCCTCGGGCTCTAGCTCTCACCCTAGTGCTCATTTTCTAGTTATTTTTGTACCATCAAGGAAAGATTTAGACTAACAGAAATGATAATTTTAAAGAAATGGTTAAAAGTAGAGACATATGATAAGATGATAATGGTGTAATGACTGATTAATATGTGCTATTCTGCTGTGCTCATTCTAGGACATTACTAATCCTATCTCTAATGAACTACTCGTCTTAGAATACTGCTGATTCTATCTAGACGAATTGTTCTAAAAATGTTATATTCTGGGGCTAAGGTTAACCTATAGCTCTGATACCAACTATGACGACCCCAAACTTCCGTAGTACGAAAGCAAGGATAATCATAAGAGTATAACATAATTACAACAATAGCAGATCTCAGATAATAGCATAACACATAAATCATTGCAGCGGAAATAAGAATGTCATCAACATCATAACATTAAAGACATCAGAGGACGCAGTTACAGGATACACTTAGCAAATAGAAGTCTCAACAAAAAGAGAAATAACTCTCAACTCCATTAAATACATCAAAGATCAATAATGTCTAAATGTCTCAAGTAGCAATAAAAAGATTAAAAGGAAAATGTTCGTCATCTTCTTCCTTAAGCAGGCTCCAATCCAGAATGCATCCATACCTAAACATGTCATTTGGCTGCCCCCGAGTTTGCAAAGTGAAACAAACTACGAGTCAGTCATGGGACTATTATGAGAAATCTTTCCTAACTAACAATATGGGTAATCACAGGAGCACGCCGCTAACGCGGAACTAGTTTACTCCATTGGATTGCCAGTGCATATGTTTAATAAATTTTATTTCAAAAACAACGCAATGCTTAGAAAATGAAATCATTATAAGACTCAAGCTCCATCACACAATGCAACGCAAACCGGAGGATAGAGTTTTACCTAATAATTATCAAACATGCTTGATACGTAGAAAAGAATATTTTAATATTATTATTAGTGTCTACTAAGTTTCAAAAATACTTCAAACTAAATGTATCAATCCTAGACGGCATAGTACCCCATCCTACTATGTCGCCATATATAGGTTTACAATCAAAACCGTAATGTAGTAATAGAGAATGGGTTTCCATCATAAGTCAAGGCTAGAGATGATCTCCTACCGATTCGAGATGCTCTAGCAATGTCTCAGGATCACACCGACGGGCAACACTTGGATCCTGCTGGGCCAGTCCACAAATACTTCAGTGGATTGGCAATTCCTAAACACACGCTTCCCGAGCCTATTGGACCTATAAAAATGATCACTATCGACCAATAAATCCGAGGCGCCTCATTTCATCAACCACATAAGTAAAATGTCCAGGTTTTCAAAGCCCTGATACCACTTCTGGCTACAAAGAAACGTGTGCACTCCCTGCGTTCCCTTGTCCCATTTCTGACTCTTACTGGGGTGTGAGGCTCGCTAGGTAACGTTATACACAAAGCTATGCCGAAATAGGCTATGCTTTGATCATCATCCACAAGGCTCTGCTTTTCAACAAAAGCCTCGATCAATTGCATCTTGGCATGTCACATTCACAATCCACACCATGTGATCGATAACTTCCAATATATAACCTCTGAGCTCATGTGTCTCTGGGAAGGGTGTTAAGCAAGAGAATAAATTCTCCGCCACCAACATATTTATATATATATTAAATAGAAATCAATTTACATGGAACGAAATCCAATGTCTGACACACATCCATTTACAAGTCCGTTCTGGGTTTGAACAAAACTGGAGTCACCTTATTCCTCGTCCCTTATGTCCAATACGGAAGAGAGGTGCTCGCATATCCGGATAATCAACAAGTACGTCCGGATAACTACCACTTTAACCCTTTACTGGAAGCTAACCAATGCCTAGAATCAGCAGTTATCCTTTCGATGTGAAGATCGTTGGTCTTCAATCATCGTCTTTAAGATCTTCGATTTAGATCATCGTATAATCATTTAAAATGAGATTGAACTCGATCTTTTCAAATGATTCTCGCATATATATAGTTTAAAATCATTTCATATCATTAAAAGTATTTAATAGTGATTTATCACTATTATATATATATAGCTAAATTAATTTAACGACGCTTCGGGTCAATAGGAGGCCCTGGCGTTGTTTTACCAAAATTTGATTTACACTTGTCTCGAAATCTAACCATTGGATTTTAACAAAATTTATATCGTTGGAAAGATCTTCCCAAAGCGGTCCTAACGGTTCCAGTTTTGGGAAAATCCGACAGTCGGATCTTTCGGTATAATCGTTTAAAGTTATGATTCCGAAACGCGAACTACCATGCGCAATTCGTTTTAATTTTAATTTATATTTATATATAATATATAAATATAAACCGTTCGACGATTCCACTGACATGTTTAACATACCAAATAAAAGAATGTTTTTATTGGTATATCATATCTACATATTCATCATGTCAAACAAAATATATTTCATTTAAGTGAAAATTGAACCAATGACAAATAAAATTAAATTTTTATTTGTATTTCTATTTCTAACTTTAACAAATAAAAAGGGAATATTTTATTTGTATAAAATTTTCAGTGAATGCTTTTACAACAAAAATAATTTGTATAGATTCTAATGTACGTATTGTCACTAAAATGATATATTAACTTTGCATATAAATTCTAGTATATGCATTATAAATAAAAGTGTAATCTCAACTATGTAGATAAATTCTAATATATGCAATGTAAATATAGATGTGAGTTTAAAAATGCATATAAATTCTAATATATGCAATGTGAATATAAATGTAATTTTAACAATGCATATAAATTCTAATATATGCAATATAAATATAAATTCAATTTTAATAATGCATATAAATTCTAATATATGCAATGTATATATAAATGCAATTTTAACAATGCATATAAATTCTAATATATGCAATGTAAATATAAATGCAATTTTAACAATGCATATAAATTCTAATATATGCAGTGTAAATATAAATGCAATTTTAACAATGCATATAAATTCAAATACATGCAATGTAAATATAAATGTAATTTTAGAAATGCCTATAAATTCTAATATATGCAATGTAAATATAAATGTAATTTTACTATACAGATTTTGATGTTTTCAATTTGTTAACAGTTCTATTTTTAAACAAAATGTATGAAGGTTATGTTTTCATTTTCCTTCTTCCTAGCTTGTTAAAAATAATGTTTTTAACATACAAATGTTCTCTAACCTATGTTTTCTACTGAATCACTTTTATACTGAAAATGGAATTTTTTTTAATGTTGTAACATTTTTATTCAAACAATCAATGTTTTCAATAAATCAAACTTTACATTAAAAATTATGATTTTAATGTTTCAACGCTTTTATTCAAATATGAACAATTTCCATATGAATCATTCTTTTATCAAAAATGATATTTTTAATGTTAACATGCCTTTGTTTTGAAATGAACATTTTCCAGTGATTCATCCATTTCATTAAAAACAAAGTTTTTAATGTAAACATGTTTTATTTTTAAACATGCATGTTTGTCTAACTTCTATTATTACATTAAAAAGCGATTTTTTTTAATGTAAAACATGTTTTCATTTTAAAACATGAATATTTGTCTATATTCTATCATTACATTAAAAGTGAGTTTTTAATGTAAAACATGTTTTATTTTAAAACATGAATATCTTTTTATATTTCTATTGTTACATTAAAAAGTGAGTTTTTAATATAAAACATGTTTTTATTCTAAAAATGAATATTTGTCTACATTCTATTATTACAATAAAAAGTGAGTTTTTAATGTAAAACATGTTTCATTTTAAAATATGAATAATTGCCTATATTTCTATTGTTACATTAAAAAGTAAATTTTTAATGTAAAACATGTTTTCATTTTAAAACTTGAATCTTTTTCTATATTTCTATTTTTATTCTAGACAATAAAAATGTGACTTTATAATATAATCATGTTTTTATTTGAAACATGGACTTGTCCTTAATTCTTATTTTTATTCAACAAAATGTACAAAAGTTGATATTTCATTTTTGGTGAATCTTCGTGTTCAACAAAATGGTAAATTTGATACCTCATTTTTGTTGAAAACTCTAGTTCAACAGAAGGACAAAAATTGATGTTTTCTACTTGTTGAAAATTCTAATTGAACAAATATATAAAAATTGATGTTTTCATATTTGTTGAAAATTCTAATTCAACAATTAGATAAAAATCGATGTCTTCATAATTGTTGAAAATTCTAATTCAACAAATAGAGAAAATTGGTGTTTCCTATTGTCCATAACAATTTGATTTAAACAAAAATATCCATTTAATTTAAACAAAAATGACAATTCCAATGAAAATATTCTAATTTTGACAAAAATGATGATTTTTATCCAATAGTTCCAATTTGGCAAAATGACAAGTCTTGTCCAATTATTCTAAATAACAAAGTGATAATTATTTCAATCAACTATTATAACTTGATAATTATATCTAAACTAAAATTTATATATTTTTTTTCACTCAATGGTTTACAACAAAATGATTTGTAAGTTTTTTCTTTCAATTTCATCATAACTTAATACGTGCTTTAATAATTTTGTCACCATAAGATATCACCAAACAACTAGATCTACATATAACATCCAACAAAAATCAATTCATGAATCATAACAAATAAAAATTAACTATAGATTGGTGACAACAAAATCAGAATTATTTCTAATTATTTAAAATAAAGAAATAAATAGATTTCTTATAGTCATTTAAATCTGAATGATTAAGATCTAAAAATTTGGCCAAAATTCGATTGGCTCATAATTGGTTCTAGTCAGTCCTGGGGTGTAGATCTCGGACTCACGATCGTAATGCGTCAGAAATCGATCAATTCTGAGTTCATATGAATAAGATATGACTTGTTTTATATTATAACATTTTAAAATAAATTAATTAAATACTATATTTTAAAAAACCTCTTCTTCCTTTTATCAGACAAAGGCCGTGACCTTTCAGAATTGTTCAGACTTAGGTTTGAGGTTTTGTCCAAATCTGATCAGCTTGGACACGATCCGACCAGACCACGGTGTAGAGCTAGAAGGCGCGCCTCCAATGAGGGTGGTGGGGCCCAACTCAACAGTGAATGGGAGGCAGGGCGGCTGTAACACCCCACGTCCATTAATGTCACTCACAAAGGGAATGCATTAACTTCCATGGAGGTTTTAAGTGAATATAGAACAGTAAAATTACAACAAGACAGATATAAAATAGTACTTAGAAATTCAAAAACTTTATTTCATTGTAGCAGAAATCAAAACATGTTTGATTACATCATAACACCATATTCAATGTCAAGTACAATATCTATCTTGATAAAACAAGTACATAATCCCATTACATGAATAGCCATTAAAAAGAAAGATAACAAGCTGGACTTTACTTTAGCAGTCCAAGCTTTCCAGAAGATAAGCGATCCAACTAGACTCCACTAGAACTTGGCCCAACCTGCGACCTGAAGGGAGAAAAAGGATGGAAAAGAGGGGGTCAGACATAAAGTCTGGTGAATATGATATTTCTACAATACTATTACCAAAATAACTGGACTAAGGCATAAGCTGGAAAACAAGAAAATGTCTATGAAGAGCAGATTAAGGACATAGACAATCGCTAAAGGCAACGTTATAGGTGCTCCTAAATACTAAAGGATAAACACTATACTGCACCACACCAGTCACCCTAAAGATTCATCCCACTTAGCTTCACTTAGAAACTTTCCCAATGGCTTTACGTACCCCTAGCTGACTACATAGGTGCCGCCTGCCCCTATCTCCACTAGGTGTACCCTACTTCCCATTATTCGATCGGCTCCCTAACTCGTAGATACCCGTGCTGGCCCCACAGTGGGGTGTATCACTCCCCTAAAGTGGCAACCTGATACAACGGACATGCACGGCTTATACCTACACGATGCAACAACGTCTTACCTACCAGCCCGGGTCCACACACGCATATGAAACCCGTTGGACTTGCGTTGCCACCGCTCCCTGTTTTGGCCTCTTATAGTCAAACCCAGTATGCGTGTCCCGTCCTCGACTTGGGTCGAGCCCACAAAGATACGTTTTGGGATACTGGTTGAAATGGGCCCCCACTATTTACCACAAGCATTCCACCTAAGCTTGTCCCCATTAGTCCATCCCACTTAACCCACTTAGTCATGTTCATTTACATGTGTGTTTGGTTAAGTCTAATCGTATTTCAAATGCCTCTAAAGGCAACCACCAGATTCCTCATGCCACCCAAGGCACCTACTTAACCCCCATGTCCCACCTTACATGATTATCTGGTTAAGTATTTCTTAGTTCATTAAGGCCATAACCTCATAAAGACCTCTCACATTAGACTGGCATTTATGGCAGCTGGATTTGCCGGGCGGGTCCGGGCAGTCTTACACCATAAAAGAGTCTAACCTCGTGTCTTTACAACTGTTATGCTTTAGTTTAGGCCTAGGACCTCTCACATTGGGCCGAATTTGTGACTACTGGATTTGCCGGGCGGGTCCGGGCAGGTTTACATCACAAACGGGTCCAACCTCGTGTCCTAAGCATTGATTATTAATAATAATCCACTTTCCCCCAATTTTAATAATTCCCTACTTGAATTATTAATTACTTCCAATTTTTAACAATGTCCATAATTGACTCAATTATGGACATCCATTCATGGTATGAAAAATCTTACAAAATTGCACCCAATTTATTAATTCCTAATATTACCCCTACCCCACGTTTGAACGTTTATTCGCAAAATATATGTTAGACTCGAATAGCCTAACTCATAGCATAAAAGAGATTATCATAATAACAACATGTATATGTGACCAAATGAATCATAATAAGGGGTGAAACTTGCATATGTCCAACTTGCATAGATTATACATGTCATGGACCTAAAGGTGTCAACTTGTTCAAAATTCACCTAATATAATCTCAATCAATTTTCATAAACTTACATATGAACATGTGTGAATCAACATCATCTAATTTTTTTAACAACATGGTTTTATATGGGTACACCTAACTCAATAGGCAAATTCCCATATTCAAGTTTTATTTAATTATAGTTTCAAGTTTATGGGTACACCTAACCTAATAGGCAAATTCCCATAAACAAGATCCATTTAAATTAAAAAAAAACATAACTTTAAGCATGTTCCAACAACATCATGATTTTTCAACATAATATAGCATGATTTATAACATGGCATAGTATGATAGTATAACATAGCTTGACATGATTCTCAACATAGCACGACATAGCATAAGAGAATTTACAACATAGCATGGCATAGCTTATATAATTTACATCATACGACAGCATAATAACATAATAAGAGATCCACAATATATAGAATTTACAATTACAAATCACATCACTTTCTTGTGATCCATTCATAACTGAGTCAAATTAGTTTGTAATAGTCTTGTGAGAATCATCATACTCACCAACAAAAGAAGAGAATTAGAGAGAGAGTTCTTTGGTTTGATTTGTTTTGTTGAGTAGAATTTAGTTGTAGTAGATTAGGCTTCCTCTTCTTAGTTTGTGACGACTACGCTGAACTCCATGGCAGCAGCATGACGGTAGCTTCTCTAATTTTACAAGTGATTTAGGTTTAGGGTCTACCCACTTATTTATAGATTTTAGAATGCATTTAGGCCATTAGATTTAACCTAGAAATAACCGCAGCCGTTCAGACAAGATGGGGTTTATCTTGTTGACTCAGCAATGAGTCAGAAGTGACTCAGCAAACACTCAGCATATTAATAAACTTCTATTCATGTCATAAATATATATATATTTTCTACAATGTACATATTAGATACATCCCCCTTTACTTATTATTGTTTTTATATACATATTAGATACATCCCCTCTCTCACACACTTATTAATATTTTTATATTCATATTAGATACATCCCCTCTCTTACACACTTATTAATATTTTTATATTCATATTAGATACATCCCCTCTCTTACACACTTATTAATATTTTAGCAACTTTAGTGTTAATAGAAAATTCGGGGTGTTACATTCTCCCCTCCTTTTAGGATTTCGTCCCCGAAATCTTCAAGTCTGGAAGAATGTATATCCTACCATCCAAACGTCCATCTACTCATCCATCATACACAGGCATCCATTGTCCTTAAAAGACTTCTAATGCTTTGTGATCATATGCAAGTGTGTGTACATGTCCTTACCTAATGCGAAATCAGGCGGTCTACTGATTCAGTTGACCTCCTTAATGCAAATTATGTAAGTGTCATGAATCCATTATGTATGCAAAAGATCCTAATTGCTTACATACTACTTCTATATGCGTGCACACCCATTCAACCGAATGCATCATCCATATGATGGTACAACCATTATACATCCATTATACTAAATACATCCATATATATGCAATATGCAATATGAAGTGACTGAGCCGATCTAGTGCCTAAAGTGTGTGTATATATGCATCCACGAGCAACCACTAGCAAACACTTGCATCCATTTTGCATCCATCAGACATAAAATGTCTCAAACACATGTTTCAACCATAGGATTATCCTAACTAAAGGTCAAAGATACTAATGAGAGGACATACTAAAGATAAGATAAGATAAGCTAAGCGATAAAGGAGAAATTAAAAGACATACCCTCAAAAAGAAAAGGGTACAACGAACGCATCTTCTCTTCTGTCTCCCAAGTTGCGTTGCTCTCATCATCTCCCCATTGCACTTTAACCAGTCTGACCTCTCGATTCCTCAACTTTTTGATCTCCGACCCAAGAATGCATGTAGGAGCTCGTCTAATTGTTGCATCACGCTCTATTTCCACCTCTTTAAGCAAGCTCGGCTCTACCACCTCCGCGGTCTTGTGCAAACACTTCCTCAAACATGGAATACGTCGTGTACTCCACTAAGTTTCTCAGGCAACTCCACCCTATATACCATCTTCCCAATCCTGTTTTTTACAGGAAACGGCCCTACAAACCTTGGTGCTAATTTCCCCACGGACCCAAAGCGAACAACATTCTGTAACGGAGATACTTTGATAAAAACCATGTCCCCAATGTCAAACTCAAGATCTGTCCTCCTCTTATCAGCATACGATTTTTGCCTATCTTGTGCTGCTTTCATCCTCCTTTGAATCAACTCAATCTTCTCCGAGGTTTCCCTAACCATATCGGGCCCAAGTAGGATTTTATCGGTAGATTCCCACCAACATGTAGGCGAACGGCAAGGCCTTCCATAAAGAGCTTCGAAAGGTGCCATGCCAATACTAGACTGAAAGCTATTATTATATGCGAATTCTACTAACGGAAGGTGCTCTTCCCATGTACCCCCAAAGTCTAGGATACAAAGCCTTAAAAGATCCTCTAGAATGCGATTCACCCTCTCGGTCTGGCCGTCTGTCTGAGGATGATATGCGGTGCTCAAACATAGCTGAGTCCCTACCGCCTCTTGTAAACTCTTCCAAAATTCGCTAGTAAAGATGGGGTCACGGTCGCTTACTATACTAGAAGGAATACCGTGCAAACGAACTATCTCCTTAATGTATACAGAAGCCAACCACGGAGCAGTTCTCTTACTTTTCACGGGAATAAAATGGGCGCTTTTAGTAAGTCTATCTACTATAACCCAAATCCCCGTGTTACCCTTCCTTGACCTTGGTAATCCATCCACAAAATCCATTGAGATGCTTTCCCATTTCCATAGTGGAACTTCTAATGGGTGAAGCAACCCACTGGGTTTCTTTTGTTCTGCTTTAACTCGTTGGCACACCAAGCATCTAGCGATGTAATCGGTCACATCCTTTTTCATACCGGCCCAAAAGAAAACCCGCTTCATATCTTTGTACATCTTATCCCCGCCGGGATGAATGGTCATTTTTGAGCGATGAGCATCATCAAGAATGGCCTTACTTAAGTCTTCGTCTTGTGGTACACAAAGTCTATTATCCCTTCGTAACCAACCCTTATCGTCTAGGGTATACCTACGAAGATGGCTTGACGACTCCCCCCCTTTGAGCTTTCCTACTATCTCAACCAACTGTGGGTCGTCTCGCTGTGCCTCACCAACCCGTCCTAGAAGTGTAGGTCTAACCTCCAAGGATGCTAACAGACCGGGTACTAAGTCAACGGAGGGTCTAAAGTCAAACATAGAGATGAATTCTAAGCTTTGTCGTTCAACAAACAACGGACTCAAGGACAACCTTTTCCTACTTAAGGCGTCTGCCACCACGTTACCCTTGCCCGGGGTATATGCTATTTCAAAATCGTAGGAGGCTAAGAATTCCATCCACCGTTGCTGCCTTAAATTCAAATCCTTCTGAGGGAATAAGTATTTTAATGATTTGTGGTCAGTGAACAGTTCGAATTTCTCACCAAGAAGATAGTGTCGCCAAGACTTAAGCGCGAAAACAATTGCGGCTAGCTCTAAGTCATGCGTGGGGTAATTCTTTTCATGAACCCTCAACTGCCTTCCACCATAGGCTATTACTCTTCCCTCTTGCATGAGGACCACGCCAAGTCCCGTCCCACAAGCATCAGTATAGATGGTAAACGGTTTATTCCCGTCTGGCAGCACTAAGACTGGGGCTGAAGTTAAGGCTCTCTTTAAACGTTGGAACGCATCATCGCAATCTTTGTCCCACGTAAAAACCAGGTTCTTCTTCGTTAACCGTGTTAATGGAGCTGATATTTTTTGCGAAGTCTTTGATAAACTTCATATAATAGCCAGCCAACCCCAAGAAACTTCTTACTTCGGTTGCATTTTTAGGGACCTTCCAATCTTGGATGGCCACCACCTTTGCGGGATCCACTGCTATCCCTTCTTTGGAAACCACGTGCCCTAAGAACCGTACTTCCTTCCTCCAGAAGTGACACTTAGAAAATTTTGCCTTAAGGTTATGTGCTCGAAGGGTTTCCAACACTTCCCTAAGATGTAGGGAGTGCTCTTCTTTATTCTTAGAAAAGACTAAGATGTCATCCACAAAGACTACCACGAATTTGTTAAGGTATTCCCTAAACACCCTACTCATCAAATCAACAAAATATGCAGGGGCGTTTGTCAAACCAAAGGGCATCACTAGCCATTCATAGAATCCGTCAGGAGTCCTAAAAGCAGTCTTATCTATACTATCCTCAGCCACTCTCAGTTGATGAAAGCCAGTGGCTAAGTCCAACTGCGAAAACACTGAGGCGCCAACTAACTGATCAAAGAGATCGTCAATCCTCGGCAGTGGGTGTCGGTTCTTTTTAGTAAGCTTGTTTAGTTCTCTATAGTCCATACAAAATCTAAGAGACCCATCCGCCTTTGTGGCAAAAACTACTGGAGCACCCCACTCCGATATACTACGTCTTATGAACCCCTTCTCAAGCAACTCCTTTACTTGCTTATTGAGTTCCCTCCTTTCACGAGGAGCCATGTGGCGCACTGGCAAAGATACGGGTTTAGCATTATCCACAAGATAAATTCGAAAGTCTATCTCCCGCTTTGGAGGTAAGCCCTTCACCTCCTCAAACACATCCGGATATTCCCGGACCACTTCTACCGATCGCAGGTTCTCTATAGACGCGTCAAGCGATTCAAGATAACTTAGCATAACGGAATTTATGGGATTACAAAAGATGTCGAGAGCATTACCAAGGCGAGTCACAAGCCTAACTACTCTCCTTTCACAATCAAGAATGGCCCTATTTCTAGACAACCAATCCATTCCTAAAATTAGCCCATAGCCCGTGAAGCCCAATACATAAGCATCACATCTAAATTCAA
The DNA here is from genome assembly GCA_030737875.1 of Allium sativum. Taxonomy (NCBI): domain Eukaryota; kingdom Viridiplantae; phylum Streptophyta; class Magnoliopsida; order Asparagales; family Amaryllidaceae; genus Allium; species Allium sativum. The sequence goes on along the minus strand of CM060918.1, from coordinate 249,497,675 downwards.
CGCTAAGTATAGAGATTTTCAAATCCAAACATATCATGGTCAAATGAGCCGAACCCCCAATTGGATTTGAAACGACCAAGGGATCCTCTACTAAACTGGTGTTCAAGTGCAGTGATTCAACTAATGATGTAGAGATAAACGAATGAGATGCGCCAGAATCGAATAAGGTACGGACAGGATGATCAAACAGAAAAACTAAGCTTTCAACAGAAATTGTTCTACCTCTTTCTTGCAGCGGTGGGGCCGCAATAGCCTGAACTTGCCCCCTTGCCTGCCCTGGTGCCATAAGAGCCTGCACCTGTCCTCCCGAGGTAGACCCTGCCCTCTGCCCCTTCTTTGGACAGTCCTTCACTAAATGTCCCGCATCTCCACAATGAAAACAACCAGTCTTCTTTTTCTTTCTACAATCTTTGCTAAGATGGCACGGCGTCCCACAATTGAAGCATTTCTTCTTCCCTTTGCCATTATTGTTTTTACCACCCTTCTTATTTTGCTGTTGGGGTTTCTTCTGATCCCCTTTCTTTTCAACTGCCTTATCCTCATGCATAAGTGCCATTTCTACTAGCTTTTCAAAGGTGGCTCCCATAGGGATGTGGGTCATAGCCAACCCTTGCAACGGTTCATTCAAGCCTCTAACGAACCTCAAAGCTTTCTTCTCTGGCGTGTTCACCAACTCCAAGCCAAACCTTGCTAACTGATTAAATTTATTGACATATTCCTTTACTGATGAGCTCCCTTGCTTTAGTGCCAGGAATTTTTCCATATTTAAGTTCTCCTCTGCCCTTGAAAGAAACTTTGCCTCAAACCTTCGTCTGAAATCCACCCATGAATCAACTGGACGTTCCCCGTTAGTGACCTCCCACCAAAATGAGGCCTCTCCCTTCATTAACCAAGCAGCTAAACGGACTTTCCTCCCATCTTCCACTTCAAAGATATCCAACAATTCCTCAGTCTCCTTAAGCCAATCTCTGGCCTCCACAAACGTCTCAGTCCCTTGAAAAGTTTTTCCTCCCATAGCCTTGAATTCCTTGCACGTCTTTGCAAAAGTGTCAACACGAGGAGGAGGAGGAGGAGGAGGAGGAATGGGTGCAACTAGGGGTGGAGGAGTATCCGCTGGGCCTGCAGTGGTGGCCCTAGCCTCCAAGTATCTCCTAAACCACCCTGGAATCGTCACACCTTCTGGGAGATTAAGATCTTCAGCCATGCTGAAACGAAAAAGGAAAGATTCAAAATGGAGAATTCGAAAGATAAAGATAAGGATGTGGCTACTTGGGATTATGTTTTTCATAAAAACTCTCTTTAAATAACATTTTTTTTTTTGAAAGCACTTCTTCCAAAAATACTTTAGAAAAAAAAAAATTCTAAAATTTTTTTTATCTGTTTTGGTAACCTTATGCTCTGATACCACGTGTAACACCCCACGTCCATTAATGTCACTCACAAAGGGAATGCATTAACTTCCATGGAGGTTTTAAGTGAATATAGAACAGTAAAATTACAACAAGACAGATATAAAATAGTACTTAGAAATTCAAAAACTTTATTTCATTGTAGCAGAAATCAAAACATGTTTGATTACATCATAACACCATATTCAATGTCAAGTACAATATCTATCTTGATAAAACAAGTACATAATCCCATTACATGAATAGCCATTAAAAAGAAAGATAACAAGCTGGACTTTACTTCAGCAGTCCAAGCTTTCCAGAAGATAAGCGATCCAACTAGACTCCACTAGAACTTGGCCCAACCTGCGGACCTGAAGGGAGAAAAAGGATGGAAAAGATGGGGTCAGACATAAAGTCTGGTGAATATGATATTTCTACAATACTATTACCAAAATAACTGGACTAAGGCATATGCTGGAAAACAAGAAAATGTCTATGGAGAGCAGATTAAGGACATAGACAATCGCTAAAGGCAACGTTATAGGCGCTCCTAAATACTAAAGGATAAACACTATACTGCACCACACCAGTCACCCTAAAGATTCATCCCACTTAGCTTCACTTAGAAACTTTCCCAATGGCTTTACGTACCCCTAGCTGACTACATAGGTGCCGCCTGCCCCTATCTCCACTAGGTGTACCCTACTTCCCATTATTCGATCGGCTCCCTAACTCGTAGATACCCGTGCTGGCCCCACAGTGGGGTGTATCACTCCCCTAAAGTGGCAACCTGATACAACGGACATGCACGGCTTATACCTACACGATGCAACAACGTCTTACCTACCAGCCCGGGTCCACACACGCATATGAAACCCGTTGGACTTGCGTTGCCACCGCTCCCTGTTTTGGCCTCTTATAGTCAAACCCAGTATGCGTGTCCCGTCCTCGACTTGGGTCGAGCCCACAAAGATACGTTTTGGGATACTGGTTGAAATGGGCCCCCACTATTTACCACAAGCATTCCACCTAAGCTTGTCCCCATTAGTCCATCCCACTTAACCCACTTAGTCATGTTCATTTACATGTGTGTTTGGTTAAGTCTAATCGTATTTCAAATGCCTCTAAAGGCAACCACCAGATTCCTCATGCCACCCAAGGCACCTACTTAACCCCCATGTCCCACCTTACATGATTATCTGGTTAAGTATTTCTTAGTTCATTAAGGCCATAACCTCATAAAGACCTCTCACATTAGACTGGCATTTATGGCAGCTGGATTTGCCGGGCGGGTCCGAGCAGTCTTACACCATAAAAGAGTCTAACCTCGTGTCTTTACAACTGTTATGCTTTAGTTTGGGCCTAGGACCTCTCACATTGGGCCGAATTTGTGACTACTGGATTTGCCGGGCGGGTCCGGGCAGGTTTACATCACAAACGGGTCCAACCTCGTGTCCTAAGCATTGATTATTAATAATAATCCACTTTCCCCCAATTTTAATAATTCCCTACTTGAATTATTAATTACTTCCAATTTTTAACAATGTCCATAATTGACTCAATTATGGACATCCATTCATGGTATGCAAAATCTTACAAAATTGCACCCAATTTATTAATTCCTAATATTACCCCTACCCCACGTTTGAACGTTTATTCGCAAAATATATGTTAGACTCGAATAGCCTAACTCATAGCATAAAAGAGATTATCATAATAACAACATGTATATGTGACCAAATGAATCATAATAAGGGGTGAAACTTGCATATGACCAACTTGCATAGATTATACATGTCATGGACCTAAAGGTGTCAACTTGTTCAAAATTCACCTAATATAATCTCAATCAATTTTCATAAATTTACATATGAACATGTGTGAATCAACATCATCTAATTTTTTTAACAACATGGTTTTATATGGGTACACCTAACTCAATAGGCAAATTCCCATATTCAAGTTTTATTTAATTATAGTTTCAAGTTTATGGGTACACCTAACCTAATAGGCAAATTCCCATAAACAAGATCCATTTAAATTAAAAAAAAACATAACTTTAAGCATGTTCCAACAACATCATGATTTTTCAACATAATATAGCATGATTTATAACATGGCATAGTATGATAGTATAACATAGCTTGACATGATTCTCAACATAGCACGACATAGCATAAGAGAATTTACAACATAGCATGGCATAGCTTATATAATTTACATCATACGACAGCATAATAACATAATAAGAGATCCACAATATATAGAATTTACAATTACAAATCACATCACTTTCTTGTGATCCATTCATAACTGAGTCAAATTAGTTTGTAATAGTCTTGTGAGAATCATCATACTCACCAACAAAAGAAGAGAATTAGAGAGAGAGTTCTTTGGTTTGATTTGTTTTGTTGAGTAGAATTTAGTTGTAGTAGATTAGGCTTCCTCTTCTTAGTTTGTGACGGCTACGCTGAACTCCATGGCAGCAGCATGACGGTAGCTTCTCTAATTTTACAAGTGATTTAGGTTTAGGGTCTACCCACTTATTTATAGATTTTAGAATGCATTTAGGCCATTAGATTTAACCTAGAAATAACCGCAGCCGTTCAGACAAGATGGGGTTTATCTTGTTGACTCAGCAATGAGTCAGAAGTGACTCAGCAAACACTCAGCATATTAATAAACTTCTATTCATGTCATAAATATATATATATTTTCTACAATGTACATATTAGATACATCCCCCTTTACTTATTATTGTTTTTATATACATATTAGATACATCCCCTCTCTCACACACTTATTAATATTTTTATATTCATATTAGATACATCCCCTCTCTTACACACTTATTAATATTTTTATATTCATATTAGATACATCCCCTCTCTTACACACTTATTAATATTTTAGCAACTTTAGTGTTAATAGAAAATTCGGGGTGTTACAACGGCGGTCGCAATGGGTCGTGTTTGGATACGCGGTTCTCCTTCAATTCGCGGTTATACGGGGTGTTGTCTGTACTGATGTAGAGAGGGAAAGGAGAGCTACAAAATCCTCAAAAGGATGAGAGGATTTTATTTTGTGGATTGCTTGAATTTGACTGTGGAAGGATGGAGCATTATCGGCCATGGGAATAAGATGATGGCGGCTGTGTATTTCTGTATTAGGGTTAGAGTATTCACCGTATTTTATACCGTATATTTTATATTAATTAATTATTTAATAAAAGAATAACCCGTTAATCTATACGGACTCCAAATCCAGCCCAACAAAAGTTATCTCTGCCTAATTGCCCCTGTTTCGGAACCAATGGGCTAGGTCCCGTCAGCCCAAACGATTGTTTTTGGCCTGATTTCTTCAATTTAAATTTAAATCCTTTATTTAATTAATTCGATCGTACATTTAAATTCACCGGGGCCACATACTGACTCCGAAAATTACTGATTAATAAAACTAGCCCTGTTTTGACGATACGGCCCTAACAAAATTAATTTTATCGAATTTGGAGACCGTTTGAAAAATGGCCATTTTAACGGGCGGTCAAATTCAACGAAAATTATCAAATCAGAGTTTAATTTGCTACACTCACAAATTAACTCCCAAAATTCTGTAAAATTAATATTAGAAATATTTTGACATTCCGGATCTGACAAAAGTGGTTTCGTCGAAAATGGAGGTCGTTTGTGTAATGGCCTTTTATACGGGCTATAAATTATACTATATTCCATAGGGACTATTCTGAATATTCAACTGGCCATAACTTTTTATTCCTGCTATCAAATTTTGATTTTTCGGATTCGTTGGAAAGATATTTTAAGCAGATTTAGATATTTTTGGTTTCACTAAAATCCATTTCATTTTGAATCCTGTACATTTAGTTAAAGTTCAGATTCAAAATTTCAAACTACCATGCTATTTCTAATTCCTTTTAAAATTAAAATAAATATATTTGTTCTAACTTCGATTTAAATAAAATTTTAAGCGTTATTATCTAAAATAATTTATTTTAACTATTCAAAATTCAATGAAACAGCCAAAATAAAAAATTTAAATTTGTTCAGATTTTCCGGGTTGTTACAGGAAGCATCTTAAGCTTCCTGGTTTCTTGTTTGAGTAATAGATTTTAAACGTTAGTTTAAAATTAAATTAAACAAACAGGTCAATCGTCAATCGAAATAATTCGGTGAGTTGATTCTCATACTTTTCTAGAATATTGTGATGTGCTAAATTTATATAATTATAACGTATCGTTGATAGTATAAAATTAGATGATTGGATGTTATGGATTCTATTGGTTGATTATTGTTTATGGTTGACGTTAATTATATTTCGTTGTTTTAAATACATTATATTAATGGAAATCATTTCACATATTATTATCCAATATTATTCTGATATGTAACGTAGGGAAGAACAGTTTGGAGGAATCCAAATATTATTCATATATATGAAATGTTTACCCCAAGTGACATAAAAACCTATTTGGATGTTGATGATTGAATGGATGTTAGTCATTGTTTTGATTTTAATCAATCGACAGTATTAATAAAGGGGTTGGCAGTGATGGCCTAAAATCTATCGTTTAATATCGTCGTTTGCGGTTAGGCAAATTGATGAAGTTTTAAGTTATAAAATTTATTTTTATAACTGAATTGAAGTTTTAAGTTCGTTTTATATAAGTCAATTAAAATAGAAGTTTTATAAATATATTTTTATTTATAATTGTATTTTATAAAAGAATTTATTAAACTCTTTATATAAGTAATTCCTATGTCGTTATTGAGATCTAAGAACAGAAAATTAGAAATTACGGGTTATTTAATTAAATAATTGTTTTTATAAAACAATTAAATGATGTTTTTAAATTAATTGAGTTATTAATTAATTTAAGGGGAAAGAGGAAAGGAAATCAGTTAACAATTTAACTAATGGTTACAGTTAGCAAAATCAACTTTTTTAATTGAAATTGATGATCGGATTAATTGGATTTAAATTAGTCTAATTAATAGTTTTTTTTTCAAAATATTTGTTAAACTTAATGAATGTTTTTAAAAGCTGTTAATCTTCGATTAACTATATTTTTAAGTAATTATCGAATTGTTTGTTAATGAAGTTAATTATTAATTAATAATCTTTTAGAAATAATTAATTATTTTATCTTTAGTTAATAATGAAGTTAACTACTCTTAATATAGTTAATGTTGAAGTGAATTATTAATAATTAAAGGGAATACTTTTCAAACTAGAATTCATTTGTGAAGTGATCAAATGACAATAAGATTTGATTAAAGTCTAATAAGAATATTATAAAAGGATTTATGTTCCAAGTCTACAAAAAAGGTTGGTAAATGAATTTGTAAGCTAATGCAGGAGTTTCGGTAAGATTATACTTAAGTAAAATGAGTGCAATTGAAATGGGTTTTCAAAAAGGATGGTTAAATGGATTGGTGAAAGGGTATTTAATAGTTTATTAAATTAAGTAAAGAGATTATAAGAAAACGTCAAATGTAAGAAGTGTTAGATAAACCATATTCAGCATTAAATAGTAAATCGAGATTTGATATATCGAAATTAACATTGGTTTTGAAGTTACGAACTTGTATCTATCTTAAGATAAGAATGCTGCCGATCATGGTCTGAGAGATAATTGGAACACCCCAACTTGAATGACTTCACTATTATCGAGAGATAGTATAAGTTCGTGATGGTATATGTAACACCCCACCTCCTCTAGGGTCACTCACAAAGGGAATGCACTAGTTTTGGTGGAGTATTATCTAGGTAAACATGCACAGAGATATCACAAGGCAGAACATAAATAAAGCAACGGTAGCAATTAAAAACCAACTTTTTATTATTTTCCAGAAAAGAGTCAAAAGCTCATATATTCAGGATACAAATTATTCCATTACATCAAGTTTATAATAAATAAGCATAACTTAAAACAAAAGTAAATTATTCCCCATAAATAGCAGAAGCAACCATAGCATAGCCAAAGACCAAACCGTACATGAGCTGTCAGAAAGCAAGCTAATTCCAAGCTAAGAGCTAGTGTTTCCTCCCTGAGAACTAGGGGGAAGAAACGAAAGAAAAGGAGGCGAAAGAAAAAGGGTCAGTCATAAAGACTGGTAAGCCCTTGTGAGCATGAAAACTAGTAAAGGTAACATGATATGAGAAAACTGGAATTAAACATAAGGATGATAACAGAACTGGTAGGATAATTAAGATAACAAGATAAGTCAAGTCTAGCACCGCATGTTCAAGGTTCGCTGCACCAATTATATTATTATTCTAGCCCATGTCAAGTATTAACCATGAAATGATCCCTTGGCCCAGTATCATGAAGTGACCCATTACGGGGTCCTACAGTACGATCTATTAATCGATCGGCTCCCTACAAGTCCTAGCCCGTCATGTGTCTGTGTCATACGGCCATATCCTGAAATGTAGTTACCTGTGCTAGGTCCACAATAGGGTGTATCAAGTCCTATGGTGCCAACCACCGACAAGAATCAAGCACGCACAGTGTAAATCTACGGGTGCCCAATGCCTGCTTTTTCAACTCCGGACTACGTGAACGACCATAGCCCGCCTGAACCTACAATGGCGCACCTACTCAGCCATCGTTCTGGTCGCTTACAATCAGCCCAGTAATCGTGCCCCACCCTGCCTAGTCCCAGGGTATCGTGATACATCTAAGTGGGTTACTGCTGAAAAGGACCGCGTAACTAGGGTTTCTAATGGGTTAAGTGTTGTCAATTAAATTTGTGAGTTAACCCTATCCAGATCGTGTATCAAGTTGGTTAAGTGTGTTTAGGCAGTTCATGACTTAACCCTATCAATTCATCGTGTCAAGATGGTTAAGTATATTCAAGTGGTTCATGACTTAACCCTATCATGTGGCATTAATTCATTAGTGCACGCCAACCTCTCACATTAGACTGACTATTGTGGTTACTGGATTTGCCGGGCGGTTCCGGGCGGATTTACACCCAATATAGTCTAACCTCGGGTTTTTACGTGCGATATGACCAACTACCCACATTGGATCCTATTGTTTGCAGCCACTGGAATTGTTGGGCGGTTCCGGGCAGATTTACACTGCAAATTCAACCTAACCTCGAGTTGGCCATTTTCAAGTTTATCTAATTGTCATGCCTACGTTCAAGTTTTCATGTCTAGATTCATGTCTAGTTTTCAGGTCATGTTTCATGTCAAATCGTGTCAAGTTCATGTCCATATTCAGGTTCAAGTCATAACGACGTTCATGTTCAAGTTTAAAGCTAATTTATGTTTTGCCTAGTCTACCCAAATCGTATTCCCATCGCATGTAAGTTCAAATCGATACAAATAAATCTAATAGGGAATAACATAAAAAGGAACGGGTATAAGGTGGCAAAAGTGATTACTAGCATAGCATGATATGAGTTGAAATAAAAGATTAAAACATTATTGGCATATGGAATATTGGCCTCAAACATAAGGATTCCAATTCTAGCAAAACAAGGTACTAGTCAAGATAACAGCTGTCATAAGGTGATAGTATAGTCATGGTAACGATTGATATAAGGTGATAGTATAGTCATAGTAACGATTGACATAAGGTGATAGTATAGTCATGGTAACGACTGTTATAAGGTGATAGTCATAAACATGTGACTAATAGCAGATTCAACATGATAATAAGAGGGGTTTCTCTTTTTAATTTACAACATGAATAGGCCCCAAATCAATGTCATAGTAATATCCAGGAATCGAGATCCAAGGTGAACGAGGATGAATGTAAACAGTCATCATACATAGGTCCAATTTCAGTTTACATCATATTAATATTATATTTACAGTTTAAATCTAAAAATAACTAGGGCTTACAGATCGTGGTTCGAGAATTAGAAAAAGAGAGTCGATGTTGAATCTTTATATGCTTAGTCAAGTTCTAACTGAAGTCCCCAAATCAGCAATTCCCTTAACGCAGTCTCAACGTAGAAGAAGCAGTCCCTCTCACAAACTTTTCAACCCGAATCATAGCAGCATAAGGTCAGAAAGAATTTTGTGTAAAGAGACTGGTGTTAGGGGCTGTATTTATAGGGCCAGGTCAACGAATGTGGACAGAAACGAGGCCAAATACATCAAAGTGAATCCAGCTTCAGAAATGGGCTCGGGCACTAGGTTGACCCCCAGGTCGACACTATGGTCGACCTGGTCCTGGGTAGGTCGACTACATAGTCGACCCCCAGGTCGACCTGGTCTTGGGCGAGAAATTTCCCGCCCAGTCCATTTGGAGGTTTGAAATTCGAATTTTGAATTCGAATTGAACTGTTTTTGAACTTGAAAACTTCTGAAAACTTCGAATGGTCATAACTTGGTCATACGGACTCCGATTTTCGAAAATTCGGACTCGTTTCCAAGAAGAATTTCGAGACGAACGCAATGGCATAACCCGTTTCCCTTAATTCTTAATTTAAAAATTAATTATGCCTTGATTTATGGTTATTACACGTTATAAAAACACGGATTGTTACATTCTCCCCCCTTAAAGGATTTCGTCCCCGAAATCTCTATGTTAGGGAGGATGTGTCCTACCATCCATCATCCGTCTACTCAAAGCATCATCCACATGCAAATATTGTCCTTAAAAGATTTATAGTGCTGTATGAACATATGCAGCAAGTGTGTGTATATGTACTTATCTAATGCAAAAGATCAGGCGGTTACTGATTCAGTAATCCTCCTTAATGCAAAATATGTTAGTGTCATGAATCCAACATGTATGAAAATTCCTAACATAGTTTATAATCTCTTCCAGAGTGCACAGTCATTCATCCATATGCAACATCCAAGTGATAGTATAACAAGTTCCATCCATGTACAAGTATAAGCACCCATGCATATGCAACATGAAAATGTGACTGAGTCGATCTAGTGCCTAATGTGTGTCATGCATCCACTAGCAACCACTTGCAACCATTTGCAAACATCAACCATAACATGTTTCAATCACATGTTTACATCCATAAGGTTCTACCTAAGGTTCTCAATATACGATCAAGAAGACAACAAGGCAAACGTAGATATTAGAAGCATGATACGAAAAGGTTTTCAAGTTTATAGTAAAAAGAGATCGAGAATGTACCCTCAAAAAGAAATGGGTAAAGCGCGCGTATCTTCTCTTCGGTTTCCCAAGTTGCGTCTTCTTGGGCTTCACTCCACTGCACCTTGACTAGCTTGACTCCTCGATTCCCTAGCTTCTTAATCTCCGTTCCTAAGATACAAATCGGAACTCGCCTCAATGTTGCTTCTTTTTCCACCTCTACATCTTCAAGGATGCTTGGCTCAACCACTTCGGCTGACTCATGCAAACATTTCCGGAGATGCGAGACGTGAAAGACATTGTGCACCCCAGCCAGCTTCTCGGGTAAATCTACCTTATAGGCCATCCGCCCAACCCTCTCAGTGATGGGGAACGGTCCTACAAACCTTGGTGCTAGCTTTCCAACTGCTCCAAAATGAACTACATTGCTTAACGGAGAAACTTTTATAAAGACCATATCTCCAACTTCGAACTCTAGGTTTGTCCTTCTCTGGTCCGCATAGGATTTCTGTCTATCTTGGGCCGTTTTCACCCGTCTTCGTATCAACTCAATCTTCTCAGAAGTGTCCCTTATCATGTCGGGCCCAAGTATAAGTCTGTCTGTCTTCTCCCACCAACAAGTTGGCAACTTGCACAGTCTTCAATACAGGGCTTCGAACGGTGCCATTCCGATGCTAGCTTGGTAACTATTGTTATATGCAAACTCCACGAGAGGAAGATGGTCTTCCCAAGTACCACCAAAGTCAAGAATACACAGCCTCAGGAGATCTTCTAGTACCCTATTTACCCTTTCGGTTTGTCCATCCGTCTGGGGGTGATAGGTCGTGCTCAAGTTCAGTCGTGTTCCCATTGCTTCTTGCAGAGTATTCCAGAACTGGCTAGTGAAAATCGGGTCACGATCACTAACTATACTAGAAGGAACTCCATGCAATATCTCTCGAAGGTAAATAGACGCTAGCCCTGATGCAGTCCTCTTGCTTTTCACTGGAATGAAGTGAGCGCTTTTCGTGAGTCTATCAACTATGACCCATATGCTAGTATTTCCCTTCCTTGACCTAGGCAGTCCATCCACGAAATCCATCGAGATACTCTCCTATTTCCATTGCGGAACCTCCAAAGGATGTAATAGCCCATCGGGCTTCTTCGACTCGGCCTTTACTTGTTGGCACATCATGCACTTCGAAACGAACTCTGCCACGTCCTTTTTCATTCCATCCCAAAAGAACATACGTTTCATATTCCTGTACATCTTATCCCCTCCGGGATGTATAGTCATTTTCGAGTGGTGCGCCTCTTCGAGAACTTTCCTTACTAGGTCTCCCACTTGTGGGACACATAGCCTTCCATCACGCCTTATCCATCCTTGTCATCTATGGCATACCTACTGAGGTGACTTGACGTCTCACCTCTAATCAGCTTGTCCCTGATTTCGACTAACTGTGGGTCTTCCTTCTGTGAAGTCCCTACTTGATCTAGAAGTGTAGGTCTTAACTCAGGAGATGCAAACGTAGCAGTCAATGACTCAACAACAGGTGTAAAATCAAAGGTTGCTATAAACTCAAGGCTTTTCCTTTCAACAAACGAGGGGCTCAAAGTTAACCTTTTTCTACTTAGCGCGTCCGCCACCACATTACCCTTTCCAGGGGTATAAGCTATATCGAAGTCATATGATGCCAAGAACTCCATCCACCGCTGTTGTCTTAGATTCAAGTCTTTCTGTGAGAAGAGGTACTTAAGTGATTTATGGTTGGTATACAGCCCGAGCCTCTCCCCTAGAAGATAATGGCGCCAAGCTTTAAGTGCAAAAACAATCGCGGCCAACTCCAAGTCATGCGTGGGATAGTTTTTCTCATGAACTTTAAGTTGTCTGCCCCCGTAGCATATTACTCTTCCTTCTTGCATTAGGACGGCGCCTAATCCCATGCCGCACGCATCTGTGTACGCGGTAAACATCTTACCTCCATCGGGTAATGCTAAGACTGGAGCTGTGGTGAGGGCTCTCTTAAGTCTCTGAAAAGCAGCATCACATTCTAGGTCCCATGCAAAAGGTAGGTTCTTCTTTGTTAACTTAGTAAGAGGGGCTGAAATTTTAGCGAAGTCCTTAATGAACTTCCTGTAGTAGCCCGCCAAACTGAGAAAGCTCCTCACCTCCGTTGCATTCTTAGGAACTTTCCAGTCCTGTACCGCAACTACCTTTGCGGGGTCCATGGCTATGCCTTGCTTAGAAACTACATGCCCAAGGAACCGAACTTCCTTCCTCCAAAAATGGCATTTGGAGAACTTAGCCTTTAACTGGTGTGCTCTGAGCGTTTCCACAACTTCCTTGAGATGTCTAGCATGCTCTTCGTCATCTTTTGAGAAGATCAAAATATCATCCACGAAAACTACCAAAAACTTGTTAAGGAACTCCCGAAACACCCTGCTCATCAAGTCTACAAAGTACGCGGGTGCATTCGTTAACCCAAACGGCATGACGAGCCATTCGAAGAACCCGTCTGGAGTCCTAAACACAGTTTTGTCAATGCTATCCTCAGCCACTCTGAGCTGATGGATTCCTGTGGCTAGATCGAGTTGAGAGAAAACAGATGCTCCCATAAGCTGGTCAAATAAATCGTCGATTCTTGTTAGTGGGTGCCTATTCTTCTTTGTCAGCTTGTTTAATTCACGATAATCTATGCACAGACGAAGCGATCCATCCGCCTTAGTAGCGAATACCACCGGAGCACCCCATTCAGAAATGCTTTGCCTTATGAAATTTTTCTCAAGCAACTCGTTAATTTGTTTACTGAGCTCTCTTCTTTCTCGCGAGGCCATGTGCCTAACGGGCAATGAAACTGGCTTGGCATTATCAACAAGATAAATTCGGAACTCTATCTCGCGTTTAGGAGGTAATCCCCTCACTTCATCAAAGACATCTGGATATTCTCGGACCACTCTTACAGATTTCAAATTATCGTCGGACGAGTCAAGGGATCCAAGATAACACAACATGACCGGACCCTTAGGGTTACAAGAAATTTCAAGGGTATTAACAAGGCGAGTCATGAGCCTCACTACCCTTCGTTCACAATCAAGAATGGCTCCATAATCGGACATCCAATCCATGCCTAGGATCAAACCGTATCCCATAAATCCGAGAACATAAGCATTACACGTGAATTCTACGCTTAAGATAGAGATCCTCAAATCCATACACATCATAGATAAATGGGCGGAGCCCCCAATTGGATTTGAAACTATAACGGGATCCTCAACCAGACTAGTACTTAAGTGCAGATTTTCAACAATATCAGAAGAAATAAAAGTATACGATGCGCCAGAGTCAAATAAGGTTCGAACAGGAAAGTCAGAAATGCAAACAAGGATTTCTATGGACATATTACTACCTCGTTCAAGAGCTGGAGTGGTATTGAGAGCATGCAACTGCCCTCCAGAAGGTCCTGCTCGCTGGGTCTGCCCTTGCCCCTGCCCTTGCTTCTTAGGGCAATCCTTGTTGATGTGTCCAGTATCTCCACAATGAAAGCATTCACCAAACTTCCTCTTCTTCTTTCTACAGTCTTTAGCTAGATGTCCAGTAATACCACAGAAGTTGCACTTCCTTGTCTCACGTGATTTGTTGTTGCTCTTGTTATTTTTGTTATTCTTGTTGTTCCCCTTCTTGAAGTCAGCTTTCTTATTCTTAGTTTCATTAGGCTTAACCTCCTTCTTGCTATTCTTGTCTTCCTCATGAAGTAGAGCCATATCCACCAAGCTTTTAAAGGTCACCCCCATGGGTATATGAGTTAGGGCCAAGCTGTGTAGTGGCTCGTTCAATCCTCGAGCAAAGCGTACAGCCTTTTTCTGGGTTGTGTTGACCAAATCCAAACTGAACCGAGCAAGCTGATTAAACTTATTCACGTACTCCCTAACATACATGTCCCCTTGCTTGAGTGCTAGGAACCTCTCCATCTGAAGGTTCTCCTCTGTTGACGATAAGAATTTAAGCCCAAACCTCTCTCTAAAGTCTGCCCAAGTCTCAACTGGCCTGGTAGCGTTGGTGACTTCCCACCAAAATGCAGCTTCCTCTTTCAAAAACGATACTGCCAACTGGACTTTCCTATGGTCCTCCATATCAAAGATAATGAACAAGTCCTTTGTCTCCTTTAGCTAGTTTCGTGCCTCAATGAAGGTTTCAGTTCCAACGAAGTTCTTGCCGCCCATCGCTTTAAAGTCTTTGCATATTTTGGTAAAGGCGGTACCCGGAGGAGGAGGAACCGCAGCCACTGGGGGAGGAGGAGGAGGGATGTTTGCCGTGCCCGCGTCGTTGGCCCTGGCTTTTAAGTACCTACGGAACCATCCAGGCACGGGAATTCCCTCAGGAAGGTTAAGATCGGCCATGCTGAAAAACGAAAAGAAAAGATTCAAACGAGGAAACAAAGGAAAGTGCTAATGGCTTATTGGGGAATAACCTTTTTAAACATAAAACTTTTCTTGAAAAATGCTTCTTTTTAAATGGTTTTGAAAACAGTTTCGGAAGGTTTTTAAAACTTTTGCCCAGCCTAGTAACCTTCTGCTCTGATACCAAATGTAACACCCCACCTCCGCTAGGGTTAGTCACAAAGGGAATGCACTAGTTTTGGTGGATTATTATCTAGGTAAACATGCACGGAGATATCACAAGGCAGAACATAAATAAAGCAGCGGTAGCAATTAAAAACCAACTTTTTATTATTTTCCAGAAAAGAGTCAAAAGCTCATATATTCAGGATACAAATTATTCGATTACATCAAGTTCATAATAAAGAAGCGTAACTTAAAACAAAAGTAAATTATTCCCCATAAATAGCAGAAGCAGCCATAGCATAGCCCAAGACCAAACCGTACATGAGCTGTCAGAAAGCAAGTTAAATCCAAGCTAAGAGCTAGTGTTTCCTCCCTGAGAACCTGGGGGGAAGAAACGAAAGAAAAGGAGGCGAAAGAAAAAGGGTCAGTCATAAAGAATGGTAAGCCCTAGTAACTTTCAACATGAAAACTAGTAAAGATAACATGATATGAGAAAACTGAAATTAAACATAAGGATGATAACAGAACTGGTAGGATAATTAAGATAACAAGATAAGTCAAGTCTAGCATCGCATGTTCAAGGTTCGCAACACCAATTGTACTAGTATTCTAACCCATGTCAAGTATTAACCATGAAATGATCCCTTGGCCCAGTATCATGAAGTGACCCATTACGGGGTCCTACGGTAGTATCTATTAATCGATCGGCTCCATACAAGTCCTAGCCCGTCATGAGTCTATGTCATATGGCCCTATCCTGAAATGTAGTTACCTGTGCTAGGTCCACCATAGGGTGTATCAAGTCCTATGGTGCCAACCACCGACACGAATCAAGCACGCACAGTGTAAATCTATGGGTGCCCAATGCCTGCTTTTTCAACTCCGGACTACGTGCACGACCATAGCTCTCCTGAACCTACAGTGGCGCACCTACTCACCCGTCGTTCTGGTCGCTTACAATCAGCCCAGTAATCGTGCCCCATCCTGCCTAGTCCCAGGGTATCGTGATACATCTTAGTGGGTTACTGCTGAAAAGGACCGCGTAACTAGGGTTTATAATGGGTTAAGCATTGTCATTCAAATTCATGACTTAACCCTATCCAAATCGTGTATCAAGTTGGTTAAGTGTGTTCAAGCAGTTCATGACTTAACCCTATCAATTCATCGTGTCAAGATGGTTAATTATATTCAAGTGGTTCTTGACTTAACCCTATCATGTGGCATTAATTCATTAGTGCACGCCAACCTCTCACATTAGACTGACTGTTGTGGTTACTGGATTTGCTGGGCGGTTCCGGGCAGATTTACACCACAACATAGTCTAAACTCGGGTTTTTACGTGCGATATGACCAACTACCGACATTGGATCCTATTGTTTGCAGCCACTGGATTTGCCGGGCGGTTCCGGGCAGATTTACACTGCAAACTCAACCCAACCTCGAGTTGGCCATTTTCAAGTTTATCTAATTGTCATGCCCACGTTCAAGTTTTCATGTCTAGATTCATGTCCAGTTTTCAGGTCATGTTTCATGTCAAATTGTGTCAAGTTCATGTCCATATTCAGGTTCAAATCATAACGACGTTCATGTTCAAGTTTAAAGCTAATTTATGTTTTGCCTGGTCTAACCAAATCGTATTCCCATCGCACGTAAGTTCGAATCGATACAAATAAATCTAATAGGGAATAACATAAAAAAGAACGGATATAATGTGGCAAAAGTGATTACTTGCATTGCATGATATGACCTGAAATAAAAGATTAAAACATTACTGGCATATGGAATATTGGCCTCAAACATAAGGATTCCAATTCTAGCAAAACAAGGTACTAGTCAAGATAACAGTTGTCATAAGGTGATAGTATAGTCATGGTAATGATTGACATAAGGTGATAGTATTGTCATGGTAACGATTGACATAAAGTGATAGTATAGTCATGGTAACGACTGGTATAAGGTGATAGTCATAAACATGTGACTTATAGCAAATTCAACATGATAATAAGAGGGGTTTCTCTTTTTAATTTACAACATGAATAGGCCCCAAATCAACGTCATAGTAATATCCAAGAGTCAAGATCCAAGGTGAACGAGGATGAATGTAAACAGTCATCATACATAGGTCCAATTTCAGTTTACATCATATTCATATTACATTTACAGTTTAAATCTAAAAATAACTGGGGCTTACAGATCGTGGTTCGAGAATTATAAAAAGAGAGTCGATGTTGAGTCTTTATATGCTTAGTCAAGTCCTAATAGAAGTCCTCAAATCAGCAATTCCCTTAACGCAGTCTCAACGTAGAAGAAGCCGTACATCTCTCAAACTTTTCAACTAGAATCAGAGCAGCATAAGGTCAGAAAGAATTTTGTGTAGAGAGACTGGTGTTAGGGGCTGTATTTATAGGGTCAGGTCAACTAATGTGGACAAAAACGAGGCCAAATACATCAAAGTGAATCCAGCTTCAAAAATGGGCTCGGGCACCAGGTCAACCCCCAGGTCGACACTATGATCGACCTAGTCCTGGGTAGGTCGACTAAATAGTCGACTCCCAGGTCGACCTGGTCCTGGACGAGAAATTTCCCGCCCAGTCCGTTTGGAGGTTTGAAATTCGAATTTTGAATTCGAATTGAACTGTTTTTGAACTTGAAAACTTCGAATGGTCATAACTTGGTTATACGAACTCCGATTTTCGAAAACTCGGACACGTTTCCAAGAAGAGTTTCGAGACGAACGCAATGGCGTAACCCGTTTCTTCTTAATTCTTATTTTAAAAATTAATTCTACCTTGATTTATGGTTATTACACGTTATAAATACGCGGGTCGTTATAGTATAAGAAGTAAAAAGTAGGTTTTGTGGATATATAAAGAGAAACGCTACAAGGAAATAAAATGAATTTTGAGCACACATATATGTAAATGTTTCTAAGTAAAGGAAATAATAAAAGGATTTGAGATTAAATGGGATCTGGAAAGTTGTAACGATATTTTTGAGGTTAAGAGAATTAAAGAGACGGGTTTGGGGAGATGCTTATTTTATAAGAAAAATGCTGATTATTGTTTTCAAAGTAACGAAACAGAGGAGTTTGATGAGATTTCATTTATGAAATCGATTTATAAGAATCGATGAAATGGTTTAATGAAGTGTTTCAATATAAAGTACCTGAGTTGCCAATGTACTTAACAATACTGTTATAATTTGATAATTAAATAACCGACTATCAAAAGAATTATTCTACTCAACTTTTGATTTGTTGTTTCGAAGAGACCGGGATGGGGACTAAACCCAAAACAACTTCGAATAAATTGAGCGGATGTGACAAACTAGCAGATCTATCAAGATGGAGCATTGAAGACCGTTGATCTTCATGAGCGGAAGAACTACTCGTTGAATTTCTCTGACTTGCAACTAGAATTATTTGGACAGTGATTCTGTCGCGTGATTGAAATCTTTGGATTGCAAGGACTTCTCGCTACTGATCCTTAGGGTGATTCCTATATAAGGATGAGGTAGGAAGGTGCCTTCGATTCATC
This sequence comes from Allium sativum, assembly GCA_030737875.1. Lineage (NCBI taxonomy): Eukaryota > Viridiplantae > Streptophyta > Magnoliopsida > Asparagales > Amaryllidaceae > Allium > Allium sativum. The sequence continues at coordinate 249,479,112 of CM060918.1, read as the reverse complement.
CTTTTCCTAGATGACTTGTATGGACGAATGTCTGATAGAGTATTTCTAAATAATCACGTACAATTGATTTCTACAAATATACCAAGTTTGATGTTGGAGAAATTCCCTTTCTTAACACCCAGAGTATAGTTGTGGACGTGAATTAGTGATTTGAAGGATCTGAGGATGTGGCTTTCAAAGTAAATGATTATGTGATAGTCTGAAAAGGTAAACATGACCTCAAGCCTCGCAATCGTGAAATAACAAAAATCGGGAAGGCAACATGACTAGTTGGGTCGCCCCCAAGCGAGGTGTATTGTCACCATCTAGAGAAAATTCTTTTTTGTTCTTCTTTCGTTTTTGTATCTCCACAAATGTATGGCAGGCCTATAAGACTGTAATGGGTGACAATACATTCAGTACACTCAAGTTAAATGAGTGGTCGGTCATGTGTGGCCAGGTTGCAACATGTTCTTGTTGAACCCTAGTGTATCCCCCTCTAAAGTACATTGATTGGAAGATGGTCCCATATCTTATCATAGTTGGAATCCATTTTCAAATAAGTTTTCTGCGATTTTTTTATTTTATAATGAATATGTAGAGCGTGAGATACAAATGTTGTACTAAATGGTTATTTATTTGTGATTTGATAGGCACTATTATAATATCACTGGATTTTAATATATCAAATTTTTTTGGGTTATGGTAAGGTTAAAAGGGTTTGTGTTTATGTGTGGGCTGGTCTTACTATTATCCCTTTCTTTTAAAAAGGATTTCTAAAGTTAAGCAAGTTGTTTGTCTTGTGAATTTATCACTGGAAATATTCCAGACTGATCCAAGTGAATTTTTCTTTGCTTCAAATATGCTCAGGTCAGACAGAGTATATTTACATGTTAGGTTTCGCTGGAGTTTCAGGAGCTCGAAGTAGGAGGCTTCATCGTTAGTTATTTAGACTTTATTTCTATTGTGTCTAATGTATGTTGTACTCTGATAAATGGTATATATATATATAGATTTTTTCTTTAAAGTTATATTTAAATATTATATTTTATTTGTTCCACTATGAGATTCTGATGTTCTTCTCCTTTTTCTTCTATACTAATATTTCTTTCTTTCTACTTCTCATCTTCTAATTTCTTTATATTAAAATTTCTTAATTTCGTGCAAATTGGGTTGGACGAGGGTTGTAATTCATCAGCTCAAAGGGTACGAATTTACGGGCCTTTACAAATTGAGCACAAAAAAGCAATGGATTTGGACTATAATTATAAATTCAATTTATGTGACAAAATCAAATAATCTCAAATCCCAATATCTATCAGTCAACAAAACATAGTATATCATAAGATATTAACACATTTCACATATTAGAAAATGGATTAATAGGCTGGTTTGTAGACACCAAAGAGGTTTTCATATAACTTTTTATTTATTTCAAATTATTTTCATTTCTTTTTCATCTAATTTAAGAGCACACTGACCACTTATAACCAGATCTTGGGTTTTTAAATGAGATCGGTTGCAGCTAAAATATAAGTAATCTATTAACCATGCATGACCAGAGCTTGAATTTTTAAATGAGGTTAGAGAAACACTTATGTACATGATATGTTTATCATTTTCCCTTTTTTTTTAAAAAATATCCTTAGTATATAAAACCAATATGGATGATAGAAATATGATAGGTACAGAAATGATTGCGTAATAAATCTCTAAATTAATCATATTATGAAATATGGTCAACTGTATCGGGATTCTTGAAAGTTTTCAAATATCTCTATTTTTGAAAAATAATAGTCGCATTTCCATCAAAAATTCGAAGCTGCATATTCGTAAGATGATTTAAAAAAATTATTAAACTCTCCACATTAATATAAAATCTTGATGGATGGAAGAATGATGACAGACTAAGAAAATGCTCGTGAAATAAACTCTAATTCAAAGATATTATAACAACTGTTCAATCATCATGAAAATTTAAATAAAATCTCCTCTTGTTGTGAACTTATCACAATTTCAGAATCTGGTAATAATTTTGATAAATTCTTAAAACAGTTCAACTTGGTTATTGATTTCAATTTCTAAATAAATAATCAATAAATTATTTTAAAATTGAAAAATCAATTACAAGAGGATTTTGAAGATTCTATACAAGATGAGAATCATTATAAAAAGTCAAATAGATGAGTGAGAAAATTCCAAAGCATTTTAGGATGATACTACTTGTTGTCTCTGCTTACGGGGATTTTAATACCATCCGGGTGGCTAACAAGGTATCTCAGAGTCTGATTTTACATTCTACCACTCGACACAGAATTCTCAGGAGAAAAAAATTACCAAGCCCAAGCAGTTAAATCTAATCGATCAATTCTGTCTATTAGAGCAGCAAGACAACTTCAGAAAAGTTTCACAAGAAAAATTTCAGAGAATTTACAATAAGTCTAAGAATACAAAACATGATCCAATTCAGACCATGTTCTCAAAGAAAAAAAATCAATATTTACCAAAACAAGCAGTCATCAAAAAACTTTCGAAATGATTCCTTTTGTCAGATCAGCACAACAATCAATTTCAAAGCAGACTTGTTAAGAGATTTTTTCACAGATACTTCTGACATTCACAAAAGATGATTCATGATCCAAAATGTAGTTTATTTGAAATCATTTGAAGGAATATGAAAACTTCATGATTCAATGAATCGATCACATCAGATTATATTATAAATTTCAAATCCAAGATTTGTGTGAGATTCAAGAAATCAACAATTTCAAATGATTTCAAACAATCAAATATTCAAGCCAAATGATCATGAAATAACAGTGAGTTTTAAGGCTAGATTTTCAAAGCATTTTTCACAATTATTTCAGACAAGCATAGGAAAAAATTACATTATATTTACATCAAGCATGAGAAATATTCATGATCCAAAACTAAAATGGTTTATTTGAAGTCACTTGAATAAATGTAAATTTTGGGATGCAAAAAATCAATCACACAAGATTATTACTATCAAATCAAAGAAGTGTGTGAGAATCAAAATATCAAAAAATTCAAATTTCAACAAACAAATATATAAGTTAGATGATCATGAATAATAATGAATTTCAAGATATAACACAATGAATCAAGCCAAATGTTCTTCATTTCAGAAATATTCACGTCAATCCAAAAACCAATGAAATTATCACAGTTGAAAAATAGTAGTATGCTATAATGAGTCTAATATTTCAAGCCTTTCCAAAATGAATTACAAGAAACTCAAAACAGTAGAGATGTGTGAAATTTCATTAATTTTTCACATCTTCAAAAATTTAGAATTCAAAATAACAGTGTTCAAGATATAACAAGAATGCTTCAGCACTACAAGGAATTCATAAATTAAAAAATAAACATCAAAATTATTGCAGAAATTTACAAAAGTTTTGGAAATCATTAAAACATGAGAGTTTTATAAAAATGAAGCAATTTTCCAGAGGATCAAGAATATTGTAATTTTGAAGTTTAAAAGTGTTTTCCCTAAAATTGGGCTTAACACCAAAAATGTGAAGAAAATGCCTCACAAAAAATGATAAGTGGAGCCGCACAATTATTCAAATGCAAGTAGAAGACATAAAGTTTTATAGTGGTTCAATCCAATAAGGATCTACATCCACTTTCATAAGAGTTTCCATTATCAATACGCAAATTACAAGATTAACCTCTCTCTTACAACATTTTCATCACTCCCTTACTCACGAATCATGTTTCAATCTACTAGGGATGGTAGGGAAGTGTATTAATCAGCGAAGATATGATGTAGATGTGGTAGAATTGGAAGAATTCCTTCTTGCACACAAGCTTCACTCAACCAATCTTCAACTCTTGAATCATTTAGATGTGTTTGATGAAGATCATGATCCATGGAATAATCTTCAATTTATGATATAGGATAAATGTTTAGAAATGTTGTAGAATATTTTCAGCAGCATTTCGTGGTCTCAAGATTCGATCCCCCATAATGAAGAAGTGGGGGGAGTGGGTATTTATAGGAGATTTCCAGACCAGATGGAAGTTCTATAATTATGCAAAAAAACGCCATGACTCATGTCTCCACCGACATGACTTGGACCTTTGCTTTAATCCATGTCGCCAACGACATAACTCATGTCGTCTGGTGGGTTAACCATTGGCGCTTTGGGCTTGCGACACGACATGACTATCCTCGCCATGATTCATATCATTCTAATGATAGATGTCAACAACCTGGTAATAACTGGATGCGTCATGAGTAGGCCACAACGTGGTTCGTATTGAGATCTTAAGTAGCAGCTTGCTCCTTATGTTGCTAAACAACATGGGGGACGGACGACATTGCGTGTTTCCAGAATAAGACCTGGCTCTCTCTACATGGTTTAAGGCCGACATGAATTACTTGTACACCATGCCGCTGAATGACATGGATAACAGTAATATAATGTCATGTCGCTGACCGACATGAATCTTAGCCTTATCTTATGTTATTACATCAGAGCGGCATGGCTGTCAAATGCTTTAGCTTCCTCTCAACGCCATAAATCAGTCATGACATAACTTGGAGAGGACTTAACCTTCTGGGATCGCCTTGACGAGCTACGACATGACTCAAAGGAGTCATGATTGCGGCATGGTGATACATGACTTAGCTTTATGATTTGATATGGACTATGATAACCTGACTAATACGACATAACTGAAGATGGCATGGTTCCTTCCTTTTCTCACGACATGGCCATAGAACGGCTTGGTATTTTCATATTGAGCCTTACAAATTGATGGATAACGGCATGATTTTGACGACATAATGAACACGTATCTTTATGGGTTAACATTCGCCCCTCGAAGTTCATGTTATTAGAAATAGCATAGGCTTCGAATCTTTATACTTTGTGACATCTTTTCCATGCATTTTAGTTAAGTCGTTAGGGTACTTTCGGACTCATTCACAAGCTAACATCATATCGCGACTTGCTTTAGCTTTCCCAAGTCCATTAGACCCTTTAAGTCGTTCTGGGCTTCAATATGGACTGGCCTTGGCCCGGTTACTCTTGCACTCCATATATTATCTCAAACTCGTGTGTTCATTCCTGTTCCTCTTCTCATTCTAAAGCTTTAACCCGTTAATGGCGGATTGGGCCAGAGAAATATTATCGTCTCTCTCATAAGCGACTTGTCTAACGAAGCTGACGCCTTCACCAAAATCATCGCAACCGGATTCTAACTGACTTCGACGAGCTCCATCAATCCGATTCGACACCTATACTCTCGATTTTGAAGAATCCTTCCTTCGACGACCAATCAGAAGTTATTACAAGTAATGTTAGATCTAAATTCCTCTTTGTTCTTTTGAATACTAAGACTTGTATAGAATCTAGGGTTTTTTACTCTTTTTTGATAAAGTAATGATCTCACAAATTGATTTTGACTGTTTTTTGTTTTTGGGATGTTTATGAATCAAAAACGAGTTAAATTAGAATGGGTATACCCTGTATAAGGGCTTTGAAATGGTTTGATCTTCTTTGAGCTCTTATTTTTTTATGTAATACACATGACTTGAGCTTTATGTCGTTCCAACGACATGAGTTTCAAATCGTGCTAAGCTGACTTGAATTTTTCTAACGACTTGGTTGTCACTTACTCTTGAGTATTCATACTGCTGCCACGGTTTGTTCATACGATTTGAATGACCATGTCTGAACAACATAATTTTAATACCTTAAAATGCCTTGTTTCGGTCTTTGACACTATGAGGATCATATGAACTATTTTTTAGGACTCATTATACTGCACATCAATTGAAATGCCTACACCATGAATTTTTATTGTTTTGTCATTGTTGTTGTATGATTCTTTTCAAGGCTAGGATCTCCGTGTTGACATTCAGTCGCTTTTGAGGTCTCATGTCGTGAATCGACATGGGTCTCATGTCGTGGACCAACATGGATTTCATGCCATAGACTGGCATGAGTTCCATGCCATGAGCCGACATGAGTTCCATGCTGTGAACCGACATGAGCCCCAAACCGTGACAGCGACTTGAGTTAGTCGTCGCGTCGCTGCTACGGCATGGGGCACCATGCCATAACAACTTAAACCAAACGTCATCGAACGCCTCACTTTGATGTTTGTCACCTTTGTTTTAAATGCTTTGACATGTTTTCTTATCTCTATTCTTCAAATCTTGCTGCTAGAAAACTGAAACGTATTCAAATATAGTATATTTTGTAGAATGACTACTAAAAAGCAAGCTCTCTCTCAAAATGAAGAAACTTCTTTGGCCCAAACCGACCCTTCTTTAAACACGGTTCCCGAAACTGAAACAATCATAACTTCTAGCCAAGTTTCTGCCTCCCTTCCTTTGGAACATCACCCAATTAAAGCTAGGGATCAAGAGAGATAGTCTACCACACTAACCCAGGAGCAGTACGAACTATTGTGTGGTCAATATGGAATTACTCTTACAAATGCAATATTACCAAAAGAAGGTGTCTTTGCTGACGACCCTCCTGTTGGATATGTTGCTGTAAACAAACAAATGCTAGCAGTTGGTGTTGTCCCCCTGTTTAATCCCTTTTTGGGGCAAACCTTAGACTATTTAGCCATTGCTCCTTTCCAACTCCATCCTAATGGTTACACTGTTCTACTGGGCCTTTATGTCCTCTTTATGGACTCGAAAAAACAAGAGCCTACTTTCCAGGAACTTCATTACCTATGTTCTTTTAATAGCAGGAAGGATAACCCCTCGATTATGCATGTTGAAGGTGCCAAAAATCGGAACTTGTTCTCGAATTACCGGATAGTGTTTTAGGATTTTTAAACCAATTCTTCTTTGTTAGATGCCCCGAACCATTTCGAGGGCAGTGGACAGACGGAGGTATGCACAGTTTATTGAATGGCTTTAACATTATTTTCCTCTGAGTTGTATGTTCTTACATTATCTCTTTTGAAATGCAGTACTCCCTGCCCCGATTAAGGACAACAAAGCATCCTCTTCTCTTAAGGCCACATACGAAACACGGAAAGCTATTGACGAGGCGAAGAGAAGTAAAAAAATTTTAATTATGGAAAAAAATCTTCGCCAATATGAACTACTTCATCCCTTGAAGAAATTCTTATGTAAGGCTGGACCTTCCACTCATAAACCTAACCTTGCAGAGTTGGACATTGGAAATCCTGACGACCGGAATGTAACTCAAGCCGATCAAAACGCTACCATTGACCCTTCCTTGAAAAGATGTTCTGGGCCTACCAGTGGAAGAACATTGTCCTTGTCAATGACTTTGAGCAAGGATAAAGATTCTAACCGTCGTAGGGGCGAGGATCGTACAACATCGGCCGAATCGGCTGAAAAAGAGAACACTTCCCTGCACTCTGAGTCAGAATTAGATTCCGAACAGGTTGAGAAAGACAATAGGGAAGCGAATCCTTCTGAATCCAACTGCGGGACTGAAAGCGAGGGGGAAGATGTAATTGTATTAGAAAACGATCCAAATATCGGGACTATAACTGGGGATTCCCTTACTGAAAATGCAGCTAAAGAAGATTCTGCAGGTACATTTGACAATTTGAGTGATCTCAACTCCGCTAAATATCTTAGTCAGGATGGTGCAGTTACTCAGCTTCTCATCCCACAAACCATAGAAACTGGAATTAGGGATGCAGCCACAACCGAGTCAGGAGGGCATCCTAAATCTTTAGGAATTTCCTTAAACCAGGGGAAAAAACCGGTCTGTCAATAATAGTGTCTTCTTTTTAAGAAAATACTCCTCTTGCATTTTGGTCTCTTTTCTGTCTTTGTATATTGCCTTAGTATTTTTAGATACTTCGTAGTTTCAAGTATCGAAAACTCATCCACATCTTATTTCAGGTTTAGACATGCATGGGAGACGCTCGTCAGGAATCAGATCGGATTTCAATAAAAAGGGCAAAGCTATCGATCCGAAGCACTTATTACAATTCAAGTCCCAACAATCATCACATCACCGCGAGCAGCTCCATCCTCCTCCGCCCTTGAAACCCTCTTCTCATTCATTACATGCATCAGAATCTATCCTGACTGAGGAACAGAGGAAGAAGATACGTGGGGAAGAAGAGGAAGAGGCTAGAAGATGCAGTTGGCTAAGAGAAGGCACTCCCGATGAAGGGGAGCGAGGGTGGAAACGAGGAAGGGACAGCTCTTATAAGCACTCCTGAGTAGAAAAACTGCCTATTAAGCCCCGACTTCCTTCATCGTCTGGCCCTCCCGGTCCCTCAGCCGAGATCCATTCGATTAATAAACCTCGCCATACTCCTGGTTCAACAAATATCTCTTTTTCCGAAAAGCTCCCAGGTTGGAACTTGAAAGGGCTTTACTTTGATCGTAGAGTAGGTATAACCGACGTCGATGATTTTCTTAAGGAGGTGGATGCGGTTATAAGCCAAACACACACCCAATTTGATACTGTTAAGAGTCAACTCGAAACAAAATGGAAATTCGTAAGAGATATTTTTTACAAAAAGCTGCGCGGATAGGAGAAACTTGGTGATGACCTCCAAAAGCGCCATGATTCCCATCTCACAAAATTGCCGAGTTGGAGAGTGATAAAGTCAAATGGGAAAAAGTTTTGGATGATCGTGATGCTACTATCGCATTTCTCAATAAAAGAGTTGCAGAGTTAGAAGCATCAGATAACAAGATCAAGAAGCTCCGAGAAGAACTCGATGCTTCCAAGAAAAAAAGAAAAAGATGCCATAACTGCCAAGCGTAATGTTGATGCCATGCTAGCTGTAGAGAAGGATTTCTCCAAACAATATTAGGAAGATGCCGCCAATCTTCGCAAGGAGGTAAAATCTCTGAAGGCTTCTAACTAGACATTGATGGCCAGGGTCGAGTCTCTTGAGAAGGACAAGATAACTGCAGAAGAAACTCAAAAACAGGCTATGGACGAAGCTGATGATGACATGTTTCGCTTCTATGTATACAGTGTCACGAGCCGTGGGAGTTTGCATTACTTAGGGGATAGTTTTGCGCGTACTTTGTCACTTGTTTGGGAGCGAGTGCTTGAGATTAACGGTGATGTTGTAGAGAGAACAAACTTATTGACAAAGTCTTAGATGACAGGTCTAGAGGGGCTTTGGTAGATGGAAAGGCACAACTAATAAACGAGAGGATCGGTACTTCCGGTGAACAAGTTCAAGCTCAGCCTGATGTCGACCCTCCTATTGGCTCCTCGATCCTTGAAGCTTCCGGTTCACAAACATTAACTACCTCTATTGATGCTTCTAAAGAGAAAGATGCTATTGTCGAGGGGAACATCAATACAGGGAATATTGTTGAAGAGCACGGTGAAGACGATGAGGCTGATGATGACAATCCTGATCATTGGAGAATTGAGCACAGGGATCCCCCGGAAAATCTTCTAGGTACAGGTAAAATTGAAACCAACTATACCCTGTCGTGCTTAGAGTCCATTTTCGATTCACCTGGGTCCCTTGCTTATTATGCTCGATGTTTCCATACTTTGAATTTAATTTCACCCCTGTCTTCTCCAACCATAGGCAATGCAACGACAACAGGAGCCATTAGGACTGACTTACTACTGACAACTTTTCCTCTTACTTATATCATTACTCCCCCTCCTCCTAGTAACGCACCTTTGCTTATTACAGCTCCCCGGTCTCAAGATACCAAAATCGGTGCCTTCCTGGATTTAGATATTGTTGACTACAGACTTAGTGATGACCTTGAGGGCATCGAAGCAGGTGGAAGCCCCCAAGATACTTCCAAATTTAAAGGGAAAAAGCCTTCCAAGTCCTCATCATCTAAGAAGAAGAAGAAGAATATGGAGGCTATCGCTTTACCTTCCCAAGAGAATCAGAGTAATGTGGAAGAGACCCCTCCACCTTTACCTAACAAGCCAGCTTTGAGATCAAGCGATAAGAAGAAATGATCATGCTTAGTGGTAGCCTAATCTGTTTGCTAACTACTTTCTTTTATAAGTTGTATTCAGGCCGGTTGTATATGCGGGCGCCGGTCCCCGCTTATTACACTCTTGTACCTGTCGTCTTTATGTACACTGTTGTCTGATATTTTGCACTTTAACTTGTGACTTTATGATATAATTCTGCTTTTTCTATCAGGAAATTATGTCCCGCTTTCCATGCTTTAAACTCCACTTTTAGTCTCGCTGTACCTCTTTTTTCTGTATTTCATACCTGTTTTATATTTGCGTTACAGATTCTGCACCACAAATTGTTTGTTATGACATGCTGAGTTAATCCAACCAACTTTATTGGATTTTCCTGATCTCGACTAAGACGATGCCCAAAACCCTTTCACATGGATAACCACTTTATTAGGATCTTTAATTTCATCTTAGTCATTCCAAAAAAATCCAGTTCATTGGTTGGAATGATCTAATGCCGTGTTTTCATGAAATTATGACCGGATTGTAGTATGTTTAAGAGAGTGTCATTAGATTTCATTAATGCGATGGTAAAGCCCCCATACCACAATTGGTTTTAATATTTTGAAAATTAGGCATGATATCTATAGTTAAATAAAGAAGTCTGTTATTCCTGGCAACTGCGTGGGCCAGTTACTTGTAGAATTTATCAAATGATTTCGAGGAAAGTCTTTGATTCCGTCACAAACCAAATTTGGAAGATTCGGCTTATGATCGAATGGCCTCGAAAGGATCTTTGATCCATTGTTCGTTAAGCCTGGATAATTCAGACGCTTGTTGAACTTGTCGGATGCCTCCAAAGAGGTCTTTGGGTCTGTCAGTAACCGGGTTTGGAAGATCCAGAATCAATAGCTGAATTTGGTAGATCCAGCATCTGAGCGGATGCCTCCGAAGAGGTCTTTGAAAACCCAGTGTTTGTATCGCTATCCAGCCATGTATTAATGGCATCGGTAATGAACCAGGTGCCCCTCAGGGAGGTCTTTGGTTTAAAACCTTGGTGTTTGTATCACTATCTAGCCATGTATTAATGGCTTCAGTGAGAAACCAGGTGCCCCTCAGGGAGGTCTTTGGTTTAAACCCAAGTGTTTGTATCACTATCTAGCCATGTATTAATGGCATCGGTGAGAAACCAGGTGCTCCTCAAGGAGTTCTTTGGTTTAAAACCCTGGTGTTTGCATCACTATCCAGCCATGTATTAATGGCATCAGTGAGAAACCGGGTGCCCCTCAGGGAGGTCTTTGGTTTAAAACCCCGGTGTTTGTATCATGGTGCTGACGGTAGTTCATTTGTCAGATTTTCATTGCAACTTGTTAGAACTAGCGTCTTGGACTCTGTTATTAGAAAGGTGCCCTACGGTAAAATTCAAAACTTGGTCCGTAGTTTGAGGGTCGCATTGCTTTAGGTTTAGAGTCCTTGATGCCCCTTATTTATGGCTTTGTACTTCACACCCTCCGTAGCAAAAGTGCGAAGATGTTTGAGTATTAGGCAACAAGTGCTTGAGCTTTCCTGGTTGGGATGTGTTGTAGCATTAACCAGATTATATTTGATTTTAGATGTGCTTTTTCCTACTTAGAAAGGCCTGTAATTGAAATCGATGTTAGTAGTTTGAAATAAAAAACTTGCAAATGTATGATTTTAGATAGGTAAAGTAGTTTCTTTCATTAACTTTGAACAAACTTTGCATGACATTCACAATGCATGATATATTTACAATTCATGATGTATGTACAATGTGTAATATGTGAAAGAAACTTCAAAAAAAATAACGGCGAAGGTGAATGCTATTCCATGCTCGAGGGAGTGCGATTCCATCTGTCGTTTTTAGTTCAAAGGTACCATCCGCAAATTTCTGGCTTATCATGTATGGCCCCTCCCAATTGGGTCTGAATACCCCGGTTCCTATCATAATTTTCTTCCGGACGAGTTCCCCGACTTGGAAAGTTCTCTGCTTGACTTTTGTATTGAAATACCTGGCTACTTTCCGTTGATGGGCCGCTATCTTAAGCTATGCTTCTTTTCTCTTTTCCTCGAGTAAATCAAGCGTCTCCAACTGCAGATTTTCATTCTCCTTCTGGTCAAAGTAGATTCTGCGGTGGGTTGGTACTACCAATTCCACTAGGATCATAGCTTCTGACCCGAATGCAAGTGAGAATGGGGTGTGCCCCGTAGCGGTTTTATGTGTTGTCCGGTATGCCCATAACGCAAAAGGAAGTTCATCAACCCAGTTGCCTTTGTCTTTTTCAAGTCGCTTCTTGATGGTTGACTTTACTATTTTGTTGATGGCTTCCACTTGCCCGTTTGCTTGCGGATGGGCCACAGCTGCAAAACTCTTTTTGATCTTATATTTAATGCAGAAGTCTAGGAATTCATTGCTTTTAAACTGGGTTCCATTATCTGTAATGACCTTTTGTGGAACTCCGAACCTGCAAATGATGTTTTTTAAAACGAAATTGATCACTTTCTTTGACATGATTGTAGCCAAAGGTTCTGCTTCAGCCCAATTGGTAAAGTAGTCGACAACTACTATAGTGTGTCTCATATTCGCATTTGCGGTGGGTAGTATCCCAATTAATTCCATGCCCCACACCGCGAACGACCATGGACTGACCATTTGAGTTAACTCTGTGGGAGGTGCTCTTGGAATTTTAGCGAATCTTTGGCACCTATCACACTTCTTTACATAGGTTATAGCATCCATATTTACATCAGGCCAGAAATAGCCATATCGCAGAATCTTCTTGGCTAATGTTTGACCACCTGTGTGTCCTCCGCATTCTTCCTCATGCAATTCTGCAAAAATTGCTCTAGATTCATCTTTAGTTACACATCGCAACAACGGCATGGAAAATCCTCATCGGTACAGGCTTCCATCTTGAACGAGGTACAGAGAAGCTTTGTGCAATATCTTCCTTTTCCTTTTTCGGTCCTCAGGAAATGTCCCATTAAGGATATATTCCTTGATTGGAGTCATCCATGATGCATGTTCTCCAGCGGTCTCCATTATCCAGTCAATACTCACTTCCTCAATGGTTGGGGAAGAAAGGAATTCGACAGGAATTAAACCCAGCAGTTGAGCGTCTAATGAACTAGCATACTTGAAAAGAGAATCCGATTTTGAATTTTGCTTTCTAGGGATGTGAGATATAACGTAATGATCGAGATCGTTGAGAAGTTCCATACTTTGGTTAGATAAGAAGGAAGGTTCCCAGTTTTGGTTTGGAACTCTTTGCGCACTTGACTCAGCACCAATTGAGAATCACTGAGAATCTGCAAGGTTTTCAGGTTTAGCTCTTTCTCCAACTTTAACCCTATTATTAACGCTTCATATCGGCCTCATTATTAGTTGACAGAAATTCCAACATCAAGGCATAACATAACGAGTGACCTTCTGGGGTTTCTAAGAAAATTCCGGCTCCTGAGCAATAGTCGTTTCTAAATCCATCAAAGTATAATTTCCAACTAGCTTCCGTTTCTGCTGGTTCATCGAACTCTTCTCCTCTGTCTGTAAACTCAGCAATAAAATCTGCTAGGGCTTGGCCATTAATGGCTCTTGAGGATGATAAGTGATGTCGTACTGACTTAGCTCAATGTTCCACATTAGTAACCTTCCTGAAGTTTCTAGGCGAAAGAGAATTTGCCTTAATGGTTGATCGGTGAGAACTTTGATAGGGTGAGATTGAAAATACGGTCTCAACTTTTTTGAGGCAACGAGGAGGCTATATGCGAGCTTCTCTAGCTAAGGGTAATTTAGTTCAGCCTCGGAAAATCTCTTACTGATGTAGTATACCGGCAATTGCACCCCTGCTTCTTCTCGGATTAGGGTAGCACTCAAGGCATGTGACGAAACCGCTAGATACAAAAATAGATCTTCCCCATCTTTGGGTTTCGACAACATTAGCAATGATTCCATATGTATGACCGATTCCTCGAAGGCCTCCTGGCACTCTGAGGTCCATTGGAAGTCCTTTCTTCCTTTTTTCAAGGCATCAAAAAGCGGAATACACCGATCAGTTGCTTTGGATACGAACCGATTTAATGCTGCTACCTTTCCATTTAGGCTTTGGAGTTCCTTTTTTGTTCTTGGAGCCCGCATTTCGCTTAAAGCCACAATTTGAGAGGGATTCACTTCGAATCCCCTAGCATTGATGATAAACCCGAGAAATTTCCCTGAAGAGACCCTGAATGAACACTTTACTGGGTTTAGTTTCATCCCGTATTTTATGAGTATGTGAAACATCTCAGCTAGATCCTCGAGATGATCTTCAGCCTTCTTTGATTTGACTAGCATATTATCTACATACACTTCCATTGTATTCCCTATTTGATATTTAGACATGGAGTTTACGAGACGTTGGTAAGTTGCTCCTGCATTTTTTAGTCCAAACGGCATGACTTTATAGCAGTATAGCCCCCTATCCGTTATGAAACTCGTATTCTCCTCATCTGGCTTGTGCATCATAATTTGATTATATCCGGAATATGCATCCATAAAAGATAGTAACCCATGTCGCACTGTTGCATCTACGAGTTAGTCAATCCGGGGCAAGGGAAAACTGTCTTTTGGCACTCTTTATTAAGGTCCGAGTAATCTATACACACTCTCCACTTTCCGTTGGACTTTTTGACAAGGACTGGGTTAGAAACCTACTCTGGATATGTAGATTTTCCTATGAAATTGTTTTCGAGTAATTTATCTACTTCTTATTTTAGAGCTACAGGTCTTTCTAATCCTTGCATTCATCTCTTTTGTTTCACAGGAGTCAATTTTTGATTTATATTCAATTTGTAAACAATTACATTCGATGGGATCCCACACATATCTGAGTGTGTCCAGGCAAATACATCTAGATTCGCTTTAAAGAAAAAGACTGATTCCTTTTGTAGTTTCATACCAAGCTGAGATCCAATCCTCAGGACCTAGTTGGGATCTTTATCGGATACTGGAACGGGGATAGTATCTTCGGCTGGCGCTGCTCTATTTTCCCCCATACTGTTTTCCTTGGATCAATTGCTTTTCGAGCGCCAATGTGTTCTCCAGTATGGGGGCCTTGCTTTAATTGCTATAAGAGGGTTTTTTGGATGCGGAGCGATGGCTCCACATCCTTCTTCAATTCCTTCTTCCTTGCCTCTGCCAATTCAACTAAATAACATTCTCTTGCTGCTCTTTGATCGCCTATAATTGTGCCTATACCATTCTCTGTTAGGAATTTCATAGTGAGGCACCACAGAGCCATAGTTATTCTGAATGCTGCAAGAGTAGGCCTTCCTAGGAAGGCATTGTAAGCAGAGAGTTCATCCCTGTTCCAGTTTGGCTTTCTTCCCCCCTTCTCTGAGTTCTACTAGTAAACTGATAACACCGATTGGTTGAACAGCCTGACCTGTGAATCCGTGGACCTTTTTCTGGTAGGCTTTTACGTCGTTCATGGAAAGCTTCTATGGAATGCGCTAATGAAGAGGACATTAACTGATGCTCCACTATCGACCAAAACCCTTCTAACTATGGCTAAGCCCAAACCAATGGTTATCACCATTGGATCCTCTGTAGGTGTTATGATCCCGTTTGGATCTTCATCTTTAAATGTGATGTCGCTTCGCGAGATTCTTGGTATTTTTGGTGATAAAGCCTAATCCGTGATCATGAGTTCACCTTTTTTCAAAAAGTCCTTCACCTCATGAGCATGCTTTACCATGTCCCCCCAGCTTTTCCCAACCGGGTATGGGCCTCCTGAGATGGTGTTTATGATCATCTTTGGTATAACAGCAACCGAAGCATTCTCATTCTGTTTAGGCTGTCCCGCAGAGGCTCCTTGGCTTGAGCTCCCTGAGAATTCTAGGGGTTCTTTGTGTACTGCTGAAGCCTGTTTTTCCTTATCAGCTCCTCAATTAAGCTCTTCAAATGTCTACACTCATTTGTGCCATGCCCCAGTTGGTTGTGGAATCGACGGAATCTGCCAGACTTTATTGCATTATCGGTGACTCTTAACTTCCCTGGTTTTGGGTATTCCTCCGTATCTTTGGTCGCCATATAAATATTTTCTATGGTATCATTAAGAGGAGTCATTTTAGAATTCTTGAAGAAACGAAGCTTTTTGTTGTTTCGACCATCTTTCCCTTCATTCCCCCTTTTCTGATTTCCTCCAGGGTTTTTCTGTCCTCCTTGCACGTTTACGCCTTTTTTCTCTGTCGGCTCATTATTTTCTGGAACTTCTAAGGTATAGGCCGGATCCTCATCTACGCCTATATATTCTTTTGCCTTATCGAATAGCTCTTTGAGAGTGGTAGGTTTCTTTTTCTTGATCCATCGCCCAAGTTTGGTCCTTTTATTTATACCTCCTTTTAGAGCCATCAAGGCCAAACGTGGCTCATAATTTCCAACTTCAGCCGCAGCTGTATTAAAACGAGAAAGTAAGGCTTTAATGGATTCCCCTTGCCCTTGTTCCAATTCATTCAGCTCCATTACATCACGCACCTTAGTTGCTTAAAGTCTGAATTGTTGCCTAAACAGCTTAGCCAAGGTGGCAAAATCGTCCACGGACTTTGGTGGAAGCTTCGTGAACTAGAGTGAAGCTACCCCCTCCAAGTAAGTAGGGAAGTATAAACACTTGAGCTCATCAATAGCATATGCCCCATCCATGTGCTGATCATACTTGAATAGGAACACGTTGGGATCGCCAGTCCCATTCTAAGCTTGCATAACTCGAGGTTTGAATTTGTTCGAATATGGCGCCATTTTAATTCTTTCAGTAAGCGGTGGTTTTGTGGGAGCAAACCCCATTCCTTCTCATCATCCACCTTTTTCTGGTCCTCCCTCATGATCTTTTGTATCATCCCGGATATACTCTCCTCCTCATTGAGTTGGCCCACGGGGCGGATGCCTTCCTCTTTACTGGATGTTTGCCTGGGAAAACGGTCACGGTTCAGATTCCGGGGCCCTGGACCTCCCGCATGGGAAAGTGCCCCTTTGGTGGAACCAAATGCTTGTTGAGGAGTTGCTTTTCTAGAGTAATTATGAGTAGGGGGCTTTGTTCCCTTGTGACTGGGATCTGTAATCTCTTGGACATAATTTCTGTAACACCCCACCTCCGCCAATGCCACTCTTGCAAGCACACTAGCTTTGGAGGGGCGTTAAACATGGTAAACATGCATGCAGATATCACAAGACAGAACATATAAGTAAATTAGAGTAGTAAAGCAGCGGATAAAACTAACATTTCAAAACCATAGTCAAGTTACATCGAAGTACTTGGTCATTATTTTCCCACAAAACAAAGTCTAGAACATAAACTGAAAACTGAAAAAAAAAACATAAAGTAACTATCCCCAAAGTAGAAAAAAGCCATAGCATGCTCAAGTCCAAACCGTACATGAGCTATCCAGAAAAGCAGCTAAAGATCCAAGCTAGGTACCAGTGTTCCCACCTTGTAAACCTTGGGGGGGGGGGGAAACGGAAGAAAAGAGGCGAAAGAAAACGGGTCAGTCAAAAAGACTGGTAAGTCCTATCTACTATTAGTATAAAAACTAATAAAGTTAACTAGACATGTAAAACAGAGATGAGATGTAGGGTGATAACTGGCATGGTGAAAAGTTAACAAGATAGATCAAGTGTGGCATTGCATATACAAGGTTAAGTTGCACCAAGTGTGTACTAGTAATCCATGTCAAGTATAAACAAGAAAAGATCCCTTGGCCCAATCTTGTCCAATATCCCGAGATGACCTAGTTCAAGGTCCAACAACACGGTCTAGTCGATCGGCTCCCTAAAAGCCTAACTCGTCAAGTGTCGGTGTCATACGGCCCAATCACGAAGTGTAGTCAAACTGTGCTAGGTCCACCCTAGGGTGTATCAAGCCCTAGGGTGCCAACCCAGGACACAAATCAAGTACGCACAGTCTAAACCTATGGGTGCCCGTGTCTGCTTTTTCAACTCCGGACTATGTGCGCGACCATAGTCCGCCTGAACCTACACCGGCGCACATACTCAGCCGTCGTTTTGGTCGCTTACATGTCAGCCCAGTAATCGTGCCCCACCCTAGCCTAGTCCCTAGGGTATCATGATACAATCAAGAGGGTTACTAGTGAAAAGGACCTCGTAACTAGGGTTTTCCTAACGGGTTAAATGTGGTTAACCCGATCCAATCAAGCATCAAGTTGGTTAAGTGTACCCAAGGTTCATGACTTAACCCTATCAACCCATCGTGTTCATGTTGGTTAAGTGTTACGTGGTCCATGACTTAACCCTATCATGTGGCATTAATTAATTTAATGCACCTTAACCTCTCACATTAGACCTTGTTGTGGTTACTAGTTAAGCCGGACGGGTCCGGGTAGCTTTACACCACAACTTGGTCTAACCTCGGGTTTCAAGTGCGACATGACCAACTACTCACATTGGGTCCTATTGCTTGTAGCCACTAGTTAAGACGGTCGGTTCTGGGTAGATTTATGGTACAAACTCAACCCAACCTCGAGTTGGCCATTCTCATGTTTTCTAACTGTCATGTCCATCATTATGTTTACAAACATAATCACAAGTCAATGTTCATGTCATATTTTAAAACCATGTTTTCATGTAATTAATATTACCCAAACCCAACGCATTCCCATCGCATGTACGTTTCGCATAACATAACATAGATCAAAAGAGGGAACTTGGCAAAAGTATGACAAAAGGGCATGAAGTAATAAGGTTGGCCACAAGTTAAACATGGTGACATATGAGGCATGAATATGTTCATTTAAACTTGCATGTTACATGCATAACATTCAAACTTAACGAATAGGTGATACATGTTCCTAGATGACATAGGATGATGACTAGAAGTTCGCATATAACATTATATGCGAGTTATCATAAAGGCTATGAGAGTTCTCATGTTGCATAATGCAACATTTCAACATAAAGCTTATAGCTTTTAGCCCACAAGGTCAAGGTGATAGCTTTACAAACATGCATAGAATAAACTTATGCATAACATGTTAGAATCAAAGCACATATCATACTTAGGCCCAAACTCAAACTTGCAACATGTCACATTTAACTTCATAGTTAGAATCTAATAGTAGTATAGGGCTTACAATGCTATGAAGACTTATAAAATAAAATAAGATTGAGACGAAGCCACTAGCAACTCTAAACACTCCCAAATGATAAGCTCCAATGAAAACCCTGGAGAAACAAGAAAAAGATCCTTGCTTTGATGAAGAAAGATTGAACTTTGGCCTTAAATCAAGCTTAGAAACTCTCAAACAAGCTTAGGAACTCTCATATGAATGAAGATGAAGGCTATGACAAGAGGGTGGAGGCCATGATTAAACATTTTGGCATAGTTTAGTTATAGGATTGATTTATGATGATTTAGGCTAGGTAGTTGGGTCTTTTTATAGATGATTAGGTTAATTTAGACCATAGGATTAACCCTAATTCAGATCTGGGCCATCAATTCACGTCACTAGCCTCCAAAATAGGTCCAAACAGCCAAAATAGGTGCACCAGGCCGACCTGGCCGACCATGGAGGTCGACCCCTGGTCGACTCTAGTGTCGACCTAGTTGGGGTGAGGTCGACCCTAGTGTCGACCCCACTGTCGACCTGTCTGGGCGGGAATTTTCCCGCCCAGTCTGTTTTGGCTGAATTTGAATCCTAAATTCAAATTTGAACTGTTTTTGAACTTGAAATTTTCTGAAAACTTTGACGGGCCATAACTTGGTCATACGGACTCCGATTTTCGAAAACTCGGACTCTATTTCGCGTATTTTTCCGAGACGAACGCAATGGCACAGCACGTTTCCCTAGATTCAGATTTTAACATTTAATTCTTCCTTGATTTATGTTATAACATGTTATTCAAAAATACGGGTTGTTACATCCTCCCCACCTTAAAGGATTTCGTCCCCGAAATCTTCAAGTTAGGAAGAACGTATCCTACCATCCATCATCCATCTACTCAAAACATCATCCACAAGTAATCATTGTCCTTAAAAGATTTCTAATGTTAGTGTAATGGGTCCATATGTATGCGAATTCCTAATATAATCCATAGTCTCTATATGAGTGCACATAACATCCATCCATATGCAACATCCATGTGATAGCATACAAGTTTCATCCATGAATAAGCATAAACACTCATGCATATGCGGTATGAAAGTGTGTGAGACAATCTTAGTGCCTAACGTGTATCATGCATCCACGAGTATCCACTTGCAAACACTTGCAACCATTGGCAAACATCAAGCATAACATGTTTCAAATACATGTTTCAACCAAGGGTTTCTACCTAAGGTTCTCATGACAAGATTTACGAAACAAGATAATCTAGATAAACATGGATAGCAAAAGAAAGATATACCAACTAGGAAAAGAGATTGAAAATGTACCCTCAAAAAGGAATGTATAAAGCCCACGCATCTTCTCCTCGGTTTCCCAAGTTGCGTCTTCCTCTGCTTCACTCCATTACACCTTAACAAGCTTAACTTCTTTGCTTCTTAGTCTCCGTTTCCATGATACGAATCGGACATCGTCTCAGGGTTGCCTCTTTCTCCACCTCCATGTCTTCAAGAATGCTAGGTTCAACCACCTCAGCGGACTCATGTAGGCACTTTCTTGGATGTGTCCCGTATCATATTGGGCCCAAGTATAAGCCTATCCGTTGTTTCCCACCAACAAGATGGTGACCTACACGGCCTCCCATACAGAGCTTCAAATGGTGCCTTCCCTATGCTAGCTTGATAGCTATTATTATAAGCAAACTCCACAAGAGGGAGGTGGTCTTCCCAAGTACCACAAAAGTCAAGAACACAAAGTCTCAAGAGATCTTCTAGCACTCTATTCACCCTTTCGGTTTGGCCATCTGTCTGGGGGTGATAGGCTGTACTTAGATTCAATCGCGTACCCATCGCCTCTTGCAAACTATTCCAGAACTGGCTAGTGAAGATAGGGTCACAATCGCTAACTATGCTAGAAGGAACCCCATGCAATCTCACTATCTCTCGAAGATAAACATATGCTAGCCATGATGCGGTCCTCTTGCTCTTCACTGGAATGAAATGAGCACTCTTCGTAAGTCTATCAACTATGACCCATATGCTCGTATTCCCTTTCCTTGACCTAGGCAATCCGTCCACAAAATCCATAGAGATACTTTCCCACTTCCATTGCGGGACCTCTAATGGATGTAATAGCCCACCGGGTTTCTTCGACTCGGCTTTCACTTGTTGGCACACCATGCACTTTGAAACATACTCTGCCACATCCTTCTTCATTCCAGCCCAAAAGAAAATGCGCTTCATGTCCTTATACATCTTATCTCCCCCAGGATGTATAGTCATCTTCGAGTGATGCGCTTCTTCGAGAACTTTATGCACCAAGTCTCTTACTTGTGGAACGCATAGCCTTCCATCACGCCTTAGCCAACCCTTGTCATCAATAGTATATCTAGCAAGGTGACTAGACGTTTCACCACGATTCAACTTGTCCATTATCTCGACTATCTGCGGATCTTCCTTCTGCGAAGTCCCTACTTGATCAAGAAGTATAGGTCTAAGCTCAAGAGATGCTAACGAACACGTCATCGACTCAACAGCTGTTGTAAAATCAAAGGTTGCCAAGAACTCTAGGCTCCTCATCTCAACAAACAAGGGACTCAAAGTCAACCTACTTATGCTTAATGCATCTTCCACAATATTACCCTTGCCAGGGGTATAAGCTATCTCGATGTCATAAGATGCCAAGAATTCCATCCACCTTTGTTGCCTTAGATTCAGATCCTTCTGCGAGAAGAGGTACTTGAGTGACTTGTGATCAGTATACAACTCAAACCTTTCGCCCAGAAGATAGTGGCGCCAGAGTTTGAGAGCAAAGATGATCGCCGCCAACTCCAAATCATGAGTGGGATAGTTCTTCTCATGAACTTTAAGTTGCCTACCCCCATAACATATCACTCTTCCTTCCTGCATCAGAACAGCACCTAACCCCGTGCCGCATGCATCGGTGTACACGGTAAACATCTTACCGCCATCAGGTAATGCCAAAACTGGAGTTGTAGTAAGGGCCCTCTTGAGCCTTTGAAAAGCAAGCTCACATTCTAAGTCCCATGCAAAGACTAAGCTCTTCTTCGTCAACCTAGTAAGAGGGGCTGAAATCTTAGCGAAGTCCCTGATGAACTTCCTATAGTAGCCCGCCAGACCGAGGAAGCTTCTTACTTCGGTTGCATTCCTAGGAGTCTTCCAGTCTTGAACCGCAACCACTTTCGCGGGATCCACAGCTATGCCTTGCTTAGAAACTATATGTCCAAGAAATCGAACTTCCCTTCTCCAAAAATGGCATTTGGAGAACTTGGCTTTCAAATGATGAGCTCTAAGCATATCCATCACTTCCTTGAGATGTCTAGCATGTTCTTCCTCATCCTTTGAGAAAATCAGAATATCATCCACAAAGACAACTACAAACTTGTTTAGGAACTCCCTGAACACCCTACTCATCAAATCTACGAAGTAGGCGGGTGCATTAGTCAAACCGAATGGCATGACAAGCCATTCAAAGAATCCATCTGGAGTCCTAAACGCAGTTTTATCAATACTATCCTCAGCCACTCTAAGTTGATGAAATCCGGTGGCTAGATCGAGCTGAGAGAAAACAGAAGCACCAACAAGCTGGTCAAAGAGGTCGTCTATCCTCGGTAACGGGTGCCTATTCTTCTTTGTCAGCTTGTTCAATTCTCGATAATCAACACATAGACGAAGCGAACCATCCGCCTTAGTAGCGAATACCACAGGAGCACCCCATTCAGAAATGCTTCGCCAAATAAAATTCTTCTCAAGCAACTCCTTGATTTGCTTACCGAGCTCCCTTCTTTCTCGTGGGGCCATGTGCCTAACGGGCAATGATACTGGCTTGGCATTATCGACTAGATAAATGCGGAAATCTATCTCTCGTTTAGGGGGTAACCCCTTAACTTCTTCAAAGACATCAGGATAGTCTCGGACCACCCTTACAGATTGCAGATCATCGATGGACGAGTCAAGAGATTCAAGATAACATAACATGACGGGACCTCCAGGGTTACAAAAAATTTCTAGGGTGTTACCGAGGCGAGTCATGAGCCTCACCACCCTATGCTCACAATCGAGGATGGCTCCATAACTGGACAACCAATCCATGCCCAAAATCAACTCGTATCCCGTGAACCCAAGAACATAAGCATTACACGTGAATTCCACGGTCAAGATAGAAATCTTCAAATCCACACAAATCATAGATAGATCGGCAGAACCCCCAATTGGATTTGAAACACTAACGGGATCCTCAACTAGACTAGTACTTAGGTGCAAACTTTCAACAATGTCAGAAGAAATAAAACTATGCGATGCGCCAGAATCAAATAAGGTGCGAACAGGATAATCAGAAATATAAACAAGGATTTCTACAGAAATACTACCTCGGTCCTGAACTGGAGCAGTGTTGAGGGCATGCACTTGCCCTCCAGAAGGTCCTGCACGCTGAGTCTGTCCTTGCCCTTGTCCTTGCATCTTGGGGCAATCCTTGCTAAGATGTCCAGGCTCTCCACAGTGAAAGCATTCGCCCAACTTCCTCTTCTTCTTTCAGCAATCTTTGGCTATGTGCCCAACAATCCCACAGAAGTTGCATTTTCTTGGGTCCTTTGCCTTGCTGTTGTTGGCCTTATTGCCCTTGTTGTTCTTGTTGTTCTGATTGCTCTGATTTCCTCCCCACTTGGAGTCCATCTTCTTGGCTTGAGACTCATTAGGCTTGACTTCTTTCTTGCCATTCTTATTGTCTCCTTGAAGCAATGCCATGTCCACTAGGCCTTCAAAAGTGGCCCCCATGGGTATATGAGACAGGGCTAAACCTTGTAATGGCTCATTCAACCCTCGTGCAAAGCGTAAAGCCTTCTTCTAGGGAAAATTAACCAGGTCCAAACGGAATCGAGCAAGCTGGTTAAACTTATTCACATACTCCCTCACTGTCATGTCCCCTTGCTTCAAAGATATAAACTTCTCCAATTGCAGATTCGCCTCAGCAGATGATAGAAACTTAAGCCCAAACCTCGTCCTAAAGTCGGCCCAAGTCTCTATAGGCCTAGTAGCATTGGTGACCTCCCACCAGTAAGCAGCTTCTTCCATCAATAGCCATGCTGCCAACAGAACTTTTCTATGGTCTTCCACATCAAAGATGGCGAAGAGATCTTCAGTTTCTTTCAACCAATTTCTTGCCTCCACAAAAGTCTCCATCCCAATAAAATTCTTTCCACCCATTGCCTTGAAGTCCTTGCAAACCTTAGCAAAATCTGCTTGTGGATTCTGAGGAGGAGGGACCTCAATTACGGTGGGGGTGTTTGCTGGGCCCACATCGTTGGCCCTAGCTTCCAAGTACCTCCGGAACCATCCGGGAATGGTTACTCCCTCGGGAAGGTTAAGATCGGCCATACTGAAAAAGAAAAAGATAGATTCAGAACGAGGAAACGAAGGATAGTGCTAATGGCTTTTGGGGAATAGCCTTTTAAAATAACTAGACTTTTCTTGGAAAATACTTAATTGGTTTTGAAAATAGTTTTCAAAAGGTAAGTTTTAAAAACCTTTTGCTTAAATCTTGTAAACCTGGCTCTGATACCAAATGTAACACCCCACCTCCGCCAATGCCACTCTTGCAAGCACACTAGCTTTGGAGGGGCGTTAAACAAGGTAAACATGCATGCAGATATCACAAGACAGAACATATAAGTAAAACAGAGTAGTAAAGCAGCAGATAAAACTAACATTTCAAAACCATAGTCAAGTTACATCAAAGTACTTGGTCATTATTTTCCCACAAAACAAAGTCTAGAACATAAACTGAAAACTGAAAAAAAAAAACATAAAGTAACTATCCCCAAAGTAGAATAAAGCCATAGCATGCTCAAGTCCAAACCGTACATGAGCTATCCAGTAAAGCAGCTAAAGATCCAAGATAGGTACCAGTGTTCCCACCCTGTAAACCTGGGGGGGAGGGGGGGAAACGGAAGAAAAGAGGCGAAAGAAAACGGGTCAGTCAAAAAGACTGGTAAGTCCTATCTACTATTAGTATAAAAACTAATAAAGTTAACTGGACATGTAAAACAGAGATGAGATGTAGGGTGATAACTGGCATGGTGAAAAGTTAACAAGATAGATCAAGTGTGGCATCGCATATACAAGGTTATGTTGCACCAAGTGTGTACTAGTAATCCATGTCAAGTATAAACAAGAAAAGATCCCTTGGCGCAATCTTGGCCCAATATCCCGAGATGACCTAGTTCAAGGTCCAACAACACGGTCTAGTCGATCGGCTCCCTAAAAGCCTAACTCGTCAAGTGTCGGTGTCATACGGCCCAATCACGAAGTGTAGTCAAACTGTGCTAGGTCCACCCTATGGTGTATCAAGCCCTAGGGTGCCAACCCCGGACACAAATCAAGTACGCACAGTCTAAACCTACGGGTGCCCGTGTCTGCTTTTTCAACTCCGGACTATGTGCACGACCATAGTCCGCCTGAACCTACACCGGCGCACCTACTCAGCCGTCGTTTTGGTCGCTTACATGTCAGCCCAGTAATCGTGCCCCACCCTAGCCTAGTCCCTAGGGTATCATGATACAATCAAGAGGGTTACTGGTGAAAAGGACCTCGTAACTAGGGTTTTCCTAACGGGTTAAATGTGGTTAACCCGATCCAATCAAGCATCAAATTGGTTAAGTGTACCCATGGTTCATGACTTAACCCTATTAACCCATCGGGTTCATGTTGGTTAAGTGTTACGTGGTCCATGACTTAACCCTATCATGTGGCATTAATTAATTTAATGCAACTTAACCTCTCACATTAGACCTTGTTGTGGTTACTAGTTAAGTCAGGCAGGTCCGGGTAGCTTTACACCACAACTTGGTCTAACCTCGGGTTTCAAGTGCGACATGACCAACTACTCACATTGGGTCCTATTGCTTGTAGCCACTAGTTAAGCCGGTCGGTTCCGGGTAGATTTATGATACAAACTCAACCCAACCTCGAGTTGGCCATTCTCATGTTTTCTAAGTGTCATGTCCATCATTATGTTTACAAACATAATCACAAGTCAATGTTCATGTCATATTTTAAAACCATGTTTTCATGTCATTAATATTACCCAAACCCAACGCATTCCCATCGCATGTACGTTTCGCATAACATAACATAGATCAAAAGAGGGAACTTGGAAAAAGCATGACAAAAGGGAATGAAGTAATATGGTTGGCCACAAGTTAAACATGGTGGCATATAAGGCATAAATATGTTCATTTAAACTTGCATGTTACATGCATAACATTCAAACTTAACGAATAGGTGATACATGTTCCTAGATGACATAGGATGATGACTAGAAGTTCGCATATAACATTATATGCAAGTTATCATAAAGGTTATGAGAGTTCTCATGTTGCATAATGCAACATTTCAACATAAAGCTTATAGCTTTTAGCCCACAAGGTCAAGGTGATAGCTTTACAAACATGCATAGAATAAACTTATGCATAACATGTTAGAATCAAAGCACATATCATACTTAGGCCCAAACTCAAACTTGCAACATGTCACATTTAACTTCATAGTTAGAATCTAAGAGTAGTATAGGTCTTACAATGCTATGAAGACTTAAAAAATGAAATAAGATAGAGACGAAGCCACTAGCAACTCTAAACACTCCCAAATGATAAGCTCCAATGAAAACCGTTGAGAAACAAGCAAAAGATCCTTGCTTTGATGAAGAAAGATTGAACTTTGGCCTTAAATCAAGCTTAGAAACTCTCAAACAAGCTTAGGAACTCTCATATGAATGAAGATGGAGGCTATGACAAGAGGGTGGAGGCCATGATTAAACATTTTGGCATAGTTTAGTTATAGGATTGATTTATGATGATTTAGGCTAGGTATTAGGATCTTTTTATAGATGATTAGGTTAATTTAGACCATAGGATTAACCCTAATTCAGATCTGGGCCATCAATTCACGTCACTAGCCTCCAAAATAGGTCCAAACAGCCAAAATAGGTGCACCAGGCCGACCTGGCCGACCAGGGAGGTCGACCCCCAGGTCGACTCTAGTGTCGACCTGATTGGGGGGGAGGTCGACCCTAGTGTCGACCACCCTGTCGACCTGTCTGGGCGGGAATTTTCCCGCCCAGTCTATTTTGGCTGAATTTGAATCCTAAATTCAAATTTGAACTGTTTTTGAACTTGAAATTTTCTGAAAACTTTGACGGGCCATAACTTGGTCATACGGACTCCATTTTCGAAAACTCGGACTCTGTTTCGCGT
Source organism: Allium sativum (assembly GCA_030737875.1). Lineage (NCBI taxonomy): Eukaryota > Viridiplantae > Streptophyta > Magnoliopsida > Asparagales > Amaryllidaceae > Allium > Allium sativum. The sequence goes on along the minus strand of CM060918.1, from coordinate 249,451,857 downwards.
ATTTTTTCGAGACAAACGCAATGGCACAACCCGTTTCCCTTGATTAAGATTTTAACATTTAATTCTGCCTTGATTTATGTTATAACATGTTATTCAAAAATACGGGTTGTTACAATTTCCTCGATTCGGGCTTGAGGAAGAAGACCCAGTTTCTTCCGTCCGAGTGGTTTTAGCAAATTTAAGATGGGCTGCACTCATGGTAATCTTAGCCATTGCGGCTTGCATAGCGAACATGGTTTCAAGTTTCTTCATCATGGCTTCATTCGCGATATCGATTCGACTTGTCAGTCCTACTGCCACTTCATCCAATTCCCTTCTGGTTATGACGGTTACAGCTTTAGAACTTTCACGGACTTCAAACTGGTTAGTGGGCAGAGTGTTTTCCGTGTTAGTGGCATTATCAGCACTTTTCTTGTAGTTTTCTTCGGTCGTCTACCTGGCTTACCCATGGCTTTGGATAAGAATTTCAATTCGGATAACTTAAATGATCGGTATGTTATTCAAAATTCCAATACAATGCCTTCTACCTTATGAGAGAGTGAGAAATGAATCAGCAATTCGGGCCCCACGGTGGGCGCCAAATGTTCATCCAATTCCCTTCTAGTTATGACGGTTACAGCTTTAGAACTTTCACGGACTTCAAACTGGTTAGTGGGCAGAGTGTTTTCCGTGTTAGTGGCATTATCGGCACTTTTCTTGTAGTTTTCCTCGGTCGTCTACCTAGCTTACCCATGGCTTTGGATAAGAATTTCAATTCGGACAACTTAAATTATCGGTATGTTATTCAAAATTACAATACAATGCCTTCTACCTTATGAGAGAGTGAGAAATGAATCAGCAATTCGAGCCCCACGGTGGGCGCCAAATGTTTTCCCTAAAATTGGGCTTAATACCACAAATGTGAAGAAAATGCCTCAAAAAAAATGATAAGTGGAGTCGTACAATGATTCAAATGCAAGTAGAAGACACAAAGTTTTATAGTGGTTCAATCCAATAAGGATCTACATCCACTTTCATAAGAGATTCCATTATCAATGCACAAATTACAAGATCAACCTCTCTCTTACAACATTTTCATCACTCCCTTACTCATGAATCATGTTTCAATCTATTAGGGATGGTAGGGAAGTATATTAATCAGCGAAGAAATGTTGTAGTTGTGGTAGAATTGGAAGAATTCCTTCTTGCACACAAGCTTCACTCAATCAATCTTCAACTCTTGAATCATTTGGATGTGTTTGATGAAGATCATGATCCATGGATTAATCTTCAATTTATGATGTATGAAGCAACCCGAACGTCTCCGGTCTCCGAAGAGAAGAGAAAGAACGAATAACATTGAGAACACGACAAATCAGAACACAAACAGAAGAACATTTCATTGTTTATTACAACAATTCCATCAGAATACAAGAATATACAGAGTATAAATAAATATTGCACAACAGAGAATATCAGAGATTTAAATACATTTAAACACATAGTAGCGGAAAAATAATACAACACACACAACTGAAAGAAATGCACTGATATAGAGCTTTCTGAATTTCACTTCAGCTGTAAACCAGGATCCTGTGAAAATAAATCTGCAAAACCCAACTACCTGCTGCCCGTGTAGAAAATAAGGGCACCCAGAGTTTAGGTTAAAAAAATAAACTCCAGGTCAGCCATGTGATTGGTGTGAGAACTAAAACAGTTATTTAAAACTTTACTTTAAAAGGGAGTAATTCAAGGGACCACGCCGTATAACACGGAACGGGTTTCCTCCCAAGAATACTAGTGCATATAACAAAACAACGCAATCCTTTTTGGAAAAATGAAGCTATTATAAGACCCAGGTCCCATCACACAATGCAACGCAAGCCGGAGGATAGGGTTTTCTCTTAAAATAGCCAAACATGCTTGGTACGTTTAAAACAAATCATTTGATACTATTATAAGTGTGTAGTGTCAAAACAATTTCAATCATAAATATCAATCATAGACGGCATGGGTACCATATATCATGTCGCCAGACTAAGCTCTTCAAATAAAACGGCAAAGGTCGTATTGGAAATTGGATTCCACCATGAGTTGAGGCAAGAGGCAAGCTCCTCTCCGTTCGAGACACTTTAGCAAATGTCTCGGGACCACACACAGTGATCCTTGGAATCGGTTGGGTCGGTCCACTCTTACTTTTGAGGATTGGCAATTCCTGGACACACGTTTCCCGGTCCTATTGGACCTATATAATGGTCTGTACGTCGGCTCACATAGTGCAAGTTATCGACCATATATTCGAGGCGCCTCGCATTCCAACAACCACATAGGTAAAAAGTATATAAATGTCAGGGATGGTAGGTCATTTACATCACCCATAGCTAGAAAGAAACGTCGTGTTCTCCCAACGGTCCGTATCCCATTTTTGACTCATACCGAGGTGTGAGGCTCGCGAATTCACCCTATACACAAAGATATGCCACACAGGCCGTGCTTTGATCATCAACCACAAAACATTGCTTTTCAACAGAAGCCTTTATCATTTGCCACTGTCCATCGATATACAACCTCTGAGCTCGTACGTCTCAGAGAAGGGCATTAAGAAAGAAAATAAATTCTCCGCCGCCAAACAGATGTATATTTAATAGAGATCAATCAATATAGAATAAAATTCAATGTCAGACACATAGTCCATTTACAAGTTCGTTCTGGGTCTGAACGAAACCGAGGCACTTTCCTCGCATATCCATCGATCTCCAAGTACGTCTGGACGATCACCAACTGATTCCCTCCTCTTGGGTGTACAGCCCAATCCGGATCATCAATAATCATCCAAACGATGTGAAGACTTCCGGTCTTCAACCACCGTCTTCATCTTCGACATATCGTCGAATCGGTTATTCAGAATGGGTATAAACCCGGCCTTTCCGAATAACCCGCGTATATAATAAACAAGTGTTACACAAACGCAACATACGCCTCATTCCAATTCAGAATATTCTTTTATTCCATTATTCACATTTTAAGGGAAATGTTCCCATTAATTTTAGCAAAGATAAATTCTTCTAAATTTTTCTTTAATCTTCCTTTGGATATCATTTCAAACCATGTTAAGGTCTTCCAAACTAGTCGGGATTAGCGAACCACACCGAAGTAATTATTTATTTTATTTCCCAATCCCAACCTATTCATCCCATGGAGCAAAATTGGTAGTAGTCCATATCTAACACCATGGTGTTATCGGTCAATATTAATCACCATTTCACGTTCAAATCTAATTAAAGATTTGACTATCGCTTCGGAGCAAAACTGGTGATACTCCATCCTCGATCACTTTAATCTAATTAAAGATTCATTAAAACCCCACTTAGTTTTAATCCTCCCTACATATCAATATCCTGTCTTTAACTTGGTTAAAGAACCAATGTCATCTAAAACACGATTCACGATAAACCAAAAATACTTCCTATTGTTAATCAGGTTAAAGAACAGGTGTTATTCAAAACACCGCTCACGATAAACCCAAAAACCAATTTAAATTCAACTCCAATTAATATTATTTAATTGGACAATTTCACTAAATCTTAATTAAAAGATTTATTCTTTTCTAAACTTGGTTCAAGAATAGTGTTATTTAAGACACCATTCACGACGAACCCAAAATCCCATTTGATATTAAATACAAGGCTCTGAATAGAAAATATACCGGCTTGTATTCAATATCAAATTCTGAAACCAACAAATATCGTATTGGAAATAACGATATAAAATATATCTTTCAAATTTCCACAACCATATCTGTATAATCATGAAATCCAACATCGAAATATTCCAAAGACAATTTCGATTCAAATCAATTGCAATTCAATTATTGGGAATTCTGGTTATTTTCAAAACCATTTCAAATCCAATTTATTTATTTTAAAAATAAATGGAATTACAATTCTAGTTCAAAACTAGTTCATTTCGATAAAAATATATTTTTTCCTTTCAAATGTGGAATTTTTCATCCCAATTCTTTCCAATTCATATATTATGATTTTACACAAATTATTAATATCTTTAATAATTTTATCAAGGACCGTACAGTCGGTTTTCAATAACGGCCACCAAACTACACTTACAGCGACCTTTTCCAAATTTGATTTGGACATAATTCCAAATCCAACCGTTAGATTTCAAATTTCTAATATTCATTGGAAAGCTATTTTCGATACGAACCCAATGGTTCCGATTTTAGGAGAATCCGACGGTCGGATCTCCCGCAAGGTCAATTCGAAGTCAATGATCGAAATTCGCGAACTGCTGCGGCGCGACACGTTCTATTTAGGTCATTTAATATATATATTATATTATATATATATATCATCATTTTCAATTCGAAACGTATTTTATAAATCGTTTTAAATTGGTTTTCCAAACAATTTCAACTTCATATTCAATTACAAATCCAAATTGAATATTTCACATCATTACTATATAAATGATAATATTTTCAAAATGTTATATTTTGAAATCACTTTCTTTTTCTATATTCATTATAAAAACGAATATATTCGATATAAATATCGTTCACATCAAAATGGCACAAATCTAATCAACACGGCTTTATATATTTCAATAACTTCGTTATTCTATTCAACAAATGAATAATTTCTCTATTCAACACATGAATCTATATTTCTTCTTTCAACACATGAGTATTCTCAACACATGAGCATCGTCAACACATGACTATTTTTGTTATTTAATATATTTTATAAAATTATGATAAAGATGTAAATTTTATCGTTAAAATATTTTACTCAACACATGATAAGTTTCAACACATGAATATTCTCAACACATGAGCATCGTCAACACATGACTATTTATTCTATTCAACACATGAATCTTTATTTTATAATTTCTTTATTTTCCCAATTGGAATGAGGCCCAATCAATTACCATACAATGTTAATTATATGGATTCCATACAGCACATGTATATAATAGCAACGATAAATAATCAACCATCATCCAAAGCGCACCACACAACTGCATAAGCATCAAAAATAACTAATTAACGCTCATACAGTCTGTCAATCAAATGATCGACATACCACTAAACAATTTGGATTAGTGTACGTCAAATATCATCTCAACACCGGTGTGGGGTTTCAATCCACAAACACTGAATATTATTTGTGCAGTTGGGCGACGTGTAAAATTTATCGTCCCAATCAATATCCTACAAATAGGTGTACATAAACAAACCGTCCGGTTTGTAAATGAATATTTATTTATTCACATTCACATTAAAAATTATATTTTTAATGATAAACAATTTATTTCAACACATGAATATTTTATTATCCATTTCACATCAACATCACAACAAACGTCACAACACATCAAACAAGCATACAAGTCGTCCATGGTCTGTGGACGACAGGTGTCGGGTGCTGCTATGCCCCGTCTGCATCCTAGTATATATTTTTACTAGAAAAACAAGAGTTAGAGTGAGAAGTTCTCACCGACTAGCTAAACCAAACACCACGACTCTTCATATGTAGAAAACTTCGTCATGCTCGTCTTTTGTCCATTTCATTGTCCGTAGCCACTACATATATAAAAATCACATTTTTATATTGTTGCTATGTATACAAAAATCACATTTTTATAATCACTCTATATGGATAAAAATTCTATTTTTATATCGCTAATATATAGATAAAAAATCATATTTTTACACTGTTACTATATAGATAAAAATTCTATTTTTATACTGATGTTCATATAATAAAGATTATATTTTTACTTCGGTAACATCATATATAAAAATCCGACCTTCCTTAGCTAATATCACATATAAAAATCCAACCTTTCTATGTTAAAAATCATAACTTTTCTTTGCTAAAAATCTAAACTTTTCATCCTATAAAAACTTAACGTTATATAATTAAAGATCCTAACTTTCCTTATTTAAAAACCTAATTTTTATATCGTTCATATACAAATAAAAATCATATTTTTATAGTGAAGTTATAAAAATCAAAACCACTTTTTATAAACGCCGTATGCAATGAAAAATCACATTTTTAAAATCAAATGTAAAAATAATACTTTTAATCGCATAAGTGAATAAAAATTGAAATAAAACTCACTTGAGGTGTGGAGTGGCGGAGGAGGCACGGGGAAGAGCTAAAACATCTCGGGGAGGGTGCGGGGAGGGGGGGGGGATGGCCTACTGGCAGTGGCGGGCTCGAGGGATGTGGCGGTAGTTGGAGGGTTTGGAGGTCGATGAAGAGAGGAGAGAGGGTCCAGAGGTGCGGCGGAGTGGAGTGGGGGACCGACGGCAGCCGTGGCGGGGTCCGGTGGTTGGGGAAGGGGCGCGGTTGGCAGTGGATGTCTGATCGGAGGGAGCGACGGTCGTTTGCTTTGTTTTTTTCTTTCTTATTTCGATTTAGTCTGAATGGAAAAATAGGGGTGAGGGCCCTTTTATAAAAATATATATATTATATTTAATAATTCCTAAAATAAAGAGTTGACTTTTTATTCAACCTCCAAACGAGACCTACCGCCTATCATATCTAACTAATTACACCCACTCTGAACACAATGGAATATGTATCGTAAGTTGATTCGACTGTTTCGACCAGTTTCCGTCCAAATCAAAATATAAATCTATATATTGAATTTAAACGTGCATTTCCATTTACCGGGGCCACATAAGGACTCTAAAAATTCCCGAAAAATATTTTCTAGCTTCGTATTGACGATACGGTCCTAACAAAACTAATTTCGTCACATTCTGAGACCGTTTGAAAAATGTCCATTTTCCAGTCGATTAAAATCAACCAAAACTGGTCAAACGCGTTTTTCTTTGCCACGCTCACATATTGATTCGAAAAATTATGAATTTTGGAATCTAGCAATAACTTGACATCACGGATCCAACAAAAGTGGTTTCGTTGAAAACCGAGGTCGTTTGCAAATTTTCCATTTTTAAGGGCCTGAATTCCATAGCGACTATTCTGAATTTTCAACTAGGCATAACTTTTGATTCCCGCTATGAAATTTTGATTTTTCGGATTCGCTGGAAAGATATTCTCAAATAGATTCTAATATTTTTGGTTTTGTTAAAATCCGGTTTATTTTGTATCCTGTACATTCATTTGAACTTGGAAATTGAAATATCGAACTACCGCGCCATTTTCAATTCCTTTTATATTTAAAATAAAATATTTATATTCTAACGTCGATTCAAATAAATATATACGTTCTATTTCTATTCAAAATAAATTTCTCGTCATCATTATTTAAAATAAATCATTTTAAATATTCAAACTTCATTAAAATTGCCAAAATAAAAAATTTAAATTGGCTCAAAATTTCCGGGTTATTACAATCTCCCCCACTTAAAAATTTTCATCCCCGAAAAGGAACAAAGCTGAAAATTATTTAACTAATCAACTCAACTTTCATTATTTTCTTTACGGCTTAAATTCTTCAACTTTTCAGTTTCTAAGAACCTTTCAAATTTTTCAAAAATTTGGCTAACACCCTAAATTTTCGAAAAATTTCGCTATAACCTCCTCTGCACCAGGGACTTCGGGATATTTCAAATAGCCTCCCATGGCCTTCATCAATTCAAAAAGAAAAAGAAACAGCCATACGGCTAGCAAATCGGCTCATAAAATCATCCAAACCCAATAAATTAGTAAGCATGTACCTTTTTGTCGGGCAAACAATTTTATTCTTCAACTCTAGCCTCCTTGCTGTGACATGTTCAATGTGAGTACATGTATATGCATGCAATTTCCAACAATTTTTAATTCAGTTCAATATTTGGTTCCATTAAGCTAAATGGTTCAAATTTTAATTAATACAATAATCATACAACACATCCATCAATCAATTAGTGGATTATTGTTTCAAATTCATAACTTTGATATATATATACAGAAAATCATGTTTTTGATGCCGAATCACAACAATATATTCTATCTAGTTTTGGTTCTCACACCAGTCTAATGGAAATATATAGACATCTCACTTTCGAAACACGAACATAATACTGATGGTGTGACCACATCATCAGAATCATCCCCGGGTGTCTAGAATGTGATTCTATATCTATCCAGCATATTAAAACTTTGGATATATGTTCATGACGCGTATACGCGAAATCTTTATATACTCGATTGTCTAAATCAATATAAAATAAAATATTCAAATACGTATACTCTGGTTTAAATTTTCAAAACAATATTGTTTTCATTTAAAAAAATATACTCTTCACACTCGTTCTAGGGTACTACTTATCCCATCTCTAACGAGTAATTCTCATTAGATATTGCTAATCCAATTTCTGTTGAATTCTTTCATTTGGTTCTAATGTGTCTTGTTCTCGAGCTCTGTAAACCAAAGCTCTGATACCAAAATGAAGTGACCCGAACTTCCCCGGTCTCCGAAGAGAAGAGAAAGAACGAATTACTTTGAGAACATGACAAATCAGAATGCAAACAGAAGAACATTTCATTGTTTATTACAACAATTCCATCAGAATACAAGAATATACAGAGTATGAATAAATATTGCACAACAGAGAATATGAGAGATTTAAATACATTTAAATACATAGCGGCGGAAAAATAATACAACACACACAACAGAAAGAAATACACGGATACAGAGCTTTTCGAATATCACTTCAGCTATAAACCAGGATCCTGTGAAAATAAATCTGCAAAATCCAACTACTAGCTGCCCGTGTCGAAAATAAGGGCACCCAGAGTTTAGGTTAAAACAATAAACACCAGATCAGTTATGTGACTGGTGTGAGAACTAAAACAGTTATTTAAAACTTTACTTTAAAAGAGAGTAATTCAAGGTACCACGCCGTTTAACTTGGAACGGGTTTCCTCCCAAGAATACTAGTGCATATAACAAAACAGCGCAATGCTTTTTGAAAAAATGAAGCTATTATAAGACCCAGGTCCCATCACACAATGCAACCCAAGCCGTAGGATAGGGTTTTCCCTTAAAATAGCCAAACATGCTTGGTACGTTTAAAACAAATCATTTGATACTATTATAAGGGTATAGTGTCAAAACAATTTCAATCATAAATATCAACCATAGACGGCATGGGTACCATATATCATGTCGCCATACTAGGCTCTACAAATAAAACCGCAAAGGTCGTATTGGAAATTGGATTCCATCATGAGTCGAGGCAAGGGGAAAGCTCCTCTCCGTTCGAGACACTCTAGCAAATGTCTCAGGACCACACACAACGATCCTTGGAATCGGTTGAGCCTGTCCTCTCTTACTTTTGAGGATTGGCAATTCCTGAACACACGTTTCCCAGTCCTATAGGAGTTATATAATGGTCTGTATGTCGGCTCACTTAGTGCCAGTTATCGACCATATATTCGAGGCGCCACGCATTCCAATAACCACACAGGTAAAAAGTATATAAATGTCAGGGCTAGTAGGTCACTGACATCACCCATAGCTAGAAAGAAACGTCGTGTTCTCCCAACGGTCTGTATCCCTTTTTGACTCATACCGAGGTGTGAGGCTCGCGAATTCACGCTATACACAAAGTTATGCCACACAGGTCGTGCTTTGATCATCATCCACAATACTTTGCTTTTCAACAGAAGCCTTAATCATTTGCCACTTAGGCGTGCCACACAGGCAATTCACTCCATGCGACTGATGTCCATCGATATACAACCTCTGAGCTCGTATGTCTCAGAGAAGGGCGTTAAGCAAGAAAATAAATTCTCCGCTGCCAAACAGATGTATATTTAATAGAGATCAATCAACAAAGAATAAAATCTAATGTCAGACACACAGCCCATTTACAAGTTCGATCTGAGATTGAATGAAACCGGAGGCACTTTCCTCGCATATCCATCGATCTCCAAGTACGTCTGGACGATCAACAACTGATTCCCTCCTCTTGGGTATACAGCCCAATCAAGATCATCAATAATCATCCAAACGATGTGAAGACTTTCGATCTTCAACCATCGTCTTCATCTTCGACATATCGTGGAATCGGTTATTCAGAATGGGTATAAACCCGGCCTTTCCGAATAAACCGCGTAAATAATAAAGAAGTGTTATCCAAATGCAACATACGCCTCATTCCAATTCAGAATATTCTTTTGTTCCAATATTCACATTTTAAGGGAAAGGTTCCCATTAATTTTATCAAAGATAAATTCTTCTAACTTTATTCTTTAATCTTCCTTTGGATATCATTTCAAACCATGTTAAGGTCTCCCAAACTAGTCGGTATTAGCGAACCACACTGAAGTAATTATTTGTTTTATTTCCCAATCCCAACCTATTCATCCCATGGAGCAAAACTGGTAATACTCCATATCTAACACTACGGTGATATCGGTAAATATTAATTAACATTTCACGTTCAAATCTAATTAAAGATTTGACTATCACTTCAGAGCAAAACTGGTGATACTCCATCCTCGATCACTTTAATCTAATTAAAGATTCATTAAAACCCCACTTGGTTTTAATCCTCCCCACAAATCAATATCCTGTCTTTAACTGGGTTAAAGAACCAATGTTATCTAAAACACGATTCACGATAAACCAAAAATCACTTCCCATTGTTAATCGGGTTAAAGAACATGTGTTATTCAAAACACCGCTCACGATAAACCCAAAAATCAATTTAAATTCAACTCCTATTAATATTATTTAATTGGACAATTTCACTAAATCTTAATTAAAATATTTATTCTTTTCTAAACTGGGTTCCAGAATAGTGTTATTTAAGACACCATTCACGACGAACCCAAAATCCCATTTGATATTAAATACAAGGCTCTGAATAGAAAATATACCGGCTTATATTCAATATCAAATTCTGAAACCAACAAATATCGTATTTGAAATAACGATATAAAATATATCTTTCAGATTTCCACAACCATATCTGTATAATTACGAAATCCGAAATTGAAATATTCCAAAGACAATTTCGATTCAAATCCATTCCAATTCAATTATTGGAAATTCTGGTTATTTCCAAAACCATTTCAAATCCAATTTATTTATTTTAAAAACAAACGGAATTACGATTCTAGTTCAAAACTAGTTCATTTCGATAAAAATATATTTTTATCCTTTCAAATGGGGAATTTTTCATCCCATTTCTTTCCAATTCATATTATACGATTTTACACAAATTATTAATATTTTAATAATTTTATCAAGGCCCATACAGTCGGTTTTCTATAACGGCCAACTAACTGCACTTACAGCGACCTTTTCCAAATTTGATTTGGACATAATTCCAAATCCAATCGTTAGATTTCAAATTTCTAATATTCATTGGAAAGCTCTTTTCGAAACGAACCCAACGGTTCTGGTTTTAGGAGAATCTGACGGTTAGATCTCCCGCAAAGTCAATTCGAGGTCAATAATCGAAATTCGCGAACTGCCGCGGCGCGGCGCGTTCTATTTAGGCCATTTAATATAAATATAATATATATATATATATTATATATATTTCATCGTTTTCAATTCGAAACGTATTTTATAAATCATTTTAAATTGGTTTTCCAAACAATTTCTACTTCATATTCAATTTCAAATCCAAATTGAATATTTCACATCATTACTATATGCACTAAGGACGATCCAAGTCTAGATTGTCTCGAAGCAGTAAGGACGATCCCTTGCCTTGGTTCATGACGGAAATCTAATTTCCAAATACGACGTCGTGCGGTTTTGATTGTAAAACTATATATGGCGACATAGTAGATGGTAGCTATGCCGTCTATGATTGATATTATAATGGAAATTGATTTTGAAATATATAAACAATAGTAATAATATCAAATGATTTGTTTTATACGTATCAAGCATATTTTGGCTATTATAAGATAAAACTCTATCCTCCGGCTTGCGTTGCATTGTGTGATGGGACCCGAGTCTTATAATGACTTCATTTTTGTAAAAAGCATTGAGATGTTTAAATGATTTACTTGTTTTAAGAACTGGCAATCCAACGAAGTAAACCCGTTCCGCGTTAGCGGCTTGGTCCTGTGATTGGCCTTATTGTAAGATAAGTTAAGTAGATTTCTCATACCAGTCCCATGACTGACTCGTAGTTTGTTTCACTTGCCAACTCGGGTGCCCTATTTTCCACACGGGCATCCTTGTATTTAGGTTTTAGCAGGCTCTTTCTGGATCGCTATGGAGCTGAAGATGGATTCTATCATTTCTTTTATGTCGTTCAACTTCTATTATGTATATTATGTTTGATTCCGCTGTAGACATTTTATATAAAGATGAAACTATATGTTGTACTAAGTGTGATCCTGTATATTTTGTAACTCTGATGATTATGTTTATCCAGTGTATTATGTTGTACATTGTCTGGTGTAATGATATATTTCTGTTCTGCTGTTATTTGTTTATGTGTTATATTCCAAAGATTACCCTTACCACCGGGAACGGGGGTTTGGGGTCGTCACAATTGGTGAGTGATATGCATCTCTAACACGGATTCAATCCAGTATATGAGTGTTTGATCATGTTTTTCATCAAATTCAAGTCGTTTTCCCTAGATATATATCATGGTAAATCCATTTTCATATGAATCATCATAGGGTCTACGTTAGCAACTTAAAACTGGTAATTCTCATTTATAGTCATATGTTTATGCAAGTTAGATCCGTAGTTCAGTTCGTATGATCATTTATTATTTCTTGGAGTAGTGTGCATAATTTTGGCAAAAATCGTTGTAACACCCCGTAATTCTATAACATTGAGATTCACAAATCAAGGCAGAATTAAAAGATAAAATCAAAATCAAGGGAAACGGGTTGCGCCATTGCATTCATCTCGGAATTCTACATGAAAACGAATCTGAGTTTGCGTAAATCGGAGTCCGTATGAAGAAGATATGGCCTCCGGAAGATTCAGCGAAGTTCAGATTTCAAAACTGGTCGAGTTCGAAATTCAAAAACAGACCCAGATGGGCAGGGCGGGAATTTTCCCGCCCAAGACACCCAGGTCGACTATGTAGTCAACCTGGGATACCCAGGTCGACTGGGTAGTCGACCTGGGGCACCCAGGTCGACTACATAGTCGACCTGGGGGTCGACCCCCTGTTTTTCTACCTTTCTGCATCTGGTTCGTTCGGATGTATTTGGTCACGTTTTCTGACCAGGTTCGTCCGCCTAACACTATATAAACAGCCCTGGTCTTCTTCTCTATTCACAATTCTTTTCTATCCTTATGCTGCCTCTGAGAAAATATATAAATAAAATAATATATACATATATAATAAACCAAGACGAGGAAATGCTGCTAAAAGACATTCAAGGGGAGATTCAAGTCAAGCTAGGATTCAAGAGGAGGTTCAAACGACTTCAACGACTGTTTTTCTACGAATCTTAGCAACGCCATCTTTCTGTTCTGATCTAATCTTTGTAAGTCAGTTATTTCTAGATTTGAACATTTTTCTCTCTCCGTGACATGAAATTAAAGGAATAAAAGAATATGCCAAATCTCTCTCTATTCGAATCAGTGCCTATACTCTTGAACCTAATTAAGAACTGTTATGATTCGAGGACAAATAAGACCGTGACTATGAAACTATGAAACTTAAAACCATATGCCTATGACTATGAACGTTTGCCTATGACTATGAACATTTGCCTATGATTATGAACATTGCCTATGACTATGGACATTGCCTATGACTATGAACATTGCCTATGACTATGACTGTGACTATGACGATTATTTCCTTAACTAAGCCTATGCCTTTGATTAGGAAACATAAACTATTGCTTATGACAAACCAAGGACATCTGTGATTAAACACCTATGATTCATGACTAGGAAAGTGTTGCTTAAGTTCTGTGATTATGAGATTAGGTCTAAACCCGATTATTTATTCTGCTTGTCCTTGGTTTCCTTTGGTTTTAGATCTTGGGAATTTACCTATTAAGTTAGGTCTACCCATGTTCTTGAACTTGCGTCTCTATTCTGTCTATCTTTGGTTTTAGACCTTGGGAATTTACCTATTAAGTTAGGTCTACCCATGTTCTGAACCTACGTCGTTATTCAACCCTTTTCATGTCGTAATATTACCATATCTATATGCCTGTGAATTGTCATCTTATGCCAATTGTTACGTCCATTCTTTTATGGCATTTTGGCTCATTCCCTTCTATCCACGAATCCAGCATTATTTATAATCTAGGTTGAACCACGATTATGCGAACGATGGGAATACGTTTTGGGTAAAATATGAAATTGACTAAACTTGGAAATTGGCATAATTTGATGAAAATTAGAACAACAAGTCTAGTTTTGGTAATGAACTGAAATTAGAATATTAAATCAGGATTGGTTGGCTAAATTAAGCATGATAAGTATGTTAGCATAATTTACATACGTCGGGCGTAAAAGGGAAAAGGGTTTGGTGGGCCACAAAATAGGTAGTTGGTATGCAAATTGAGTTTTGACATAAACGGGGAACTAGAATATGAAATCTAGTTTGGCATAAACTGTAAACTAGAATATAAAATCTAGTTTTGGCATAAACTTGTAAATGGGGGATGTTGGATCTAAATTGCTACAAACTGTAAGATAGGCAAATCAAGATTTGGGCCTAGAATACAAGTCCATTAGTAGGCATGGCAAAATGTACAGGGTATAGGTCAAATTCATTTTAAGAAAGGAAAATGGGCTTTGAGGATAAATTGTTAACAATTTATTTATATACAAAAGAAAGGTTTATTAACGACATCTCTTTTAACAATAAACCAGAAAATTCTAGGGTGACAGAGAGGATAGTGTCTAGGCTTGGGTTTGGAAAATACAAGTTTCCTGCTCTCCCTGGCTATCCCTAATTGATCCGACGAACGGGATGGTTACTTTCAAAACCTGATTTGAAAATTAGTCAAAACCCTTGAACTAGAAAACACGAATAGGCCTAACCCGAGGTTAGACCGAGTTGCGATGTAAATCTGCCCGGAACCAACCGGCACATCCAGTAATCGCAACAATATCTGTCTAATGTGAGTGGTCGTGGCTTTAATCTATTTAATTAAAGCTAGAACAAGAATGGTAGGGTTAAGTTCACTAAGACACTTAACCAATTCAACATAATAACTAGACTAGTGGGTACGGTTAGGGCCATATAGTTAAGCTAGAATGGGAGGGTTAAGTCCATAGGAACACTTAACCCGTTTAACACAGTTAAGCTAGGATGGGAGGGCTAAGTCTATAGGGACACTTAACCAACTTCACATGG
Source organism: Allium sativum (assembly GCA_030737875.1). NCBI lineage: Eukaryota > Viridiplantae > Streptophyta > Magnoliopsida > Asparagales > Amaryllidaceae > Allium > Allium sativum. The sequence goes on along the minus strand of CM060918.1, from coordinate 249,436,577 downwards.
TAACTAGACTAGAAGGTGGGGTTAAGTAAAGTTAATACACTTAGCCAAATTAACATGACTAGGAGGTGGAGTTAAATAAAGCTAATACACTTAGCCAATTTGATATGTTAGCTGGACAAGACCGTAGGGTTAAGTAAACTTGAACACTTAACCGTCAGATTGTGATAAAGGAATAGGGCTAAGTCTAAAACATGAAGGGATAATACTTAACCATTAATAACATGTTAGTTAAAACAGACGGGCAAGGTTAAGTTAAAAAGGAACACTTAACCAATACAGGATGAACGGGTAGGGTTAATTAATACTTAACCAATATAACTTGGTGTGTGGTCAGGTTAAGTCAACATGAATTACCGATAACACTTAACCAGTTTAACAGGATAAAGGAAGAGGGTTAAGTTAGCTTGAATTGACTAATGACACTTAACCAATCCAAATTGACGGCTAAGAGAACTAAGTGGTAAACCATAGTTAAGAAAACAATGATTCTGGAAACTAAGTGGTAAATCATAGTCAGTAAAACTAAGTAGTAATTCTTAGTATAACACGGGAAGGAGCGAATGTCCGTCTGAGTAGAAAGAAGGCTCCAACAAATTGGGTTACGAAGCCCGAGGCTTCGAGGGGACGTGAGGGTACTCTTGGTATCCCTCTGTGAGGCTGCAGATGATCTGCCTGGGCCCACAGAGGTTAAGGTCTGCGTAGAAGAACCAGGGGTATGCCTTGGTTGCAATATATGGCAACCTAAAGACTAGGATGGACCGGCGTGATTCGGCGAGAAAACGGTAGCCCTGTGATAGCAACTCGTCATCTACCGTCCATCTTCAGTCAATCGAGATACGTGAAGCGGAAAGGCGGAGAACTCCAAAAGACCATATACTCGCTATCTAGTTATGGGTGAGGATGGCCATAGGATAGTGGGGCAACGGGGGCCGGCGTATAGTTCTCATTTTTCAAGGTGTGCCTTTCATTAGTTGAGGGAGGGGTCAAGTGGGACCATAGCCACTGTAACAAAAACAGACCTTAGCATCTGCATCGGCAGATATCTGAAAGCTCCCGACCAAGTTCTGTATTCCTTGATTTTCCCTGACACAGGACTCGGACCGCACATTACAGGACATGTGCATCTAGACAAGCGATAACGATTTACGATACATGTGTGGGGAAGTATAGGAACATATACCACTCTAGGTAGTGTATCCTAGACTTGGGGGCATCGTTCGACAGGTAGCATAATTCCTAGTTGAACTAGGTGGCATAAATCCTGAATCCGAGAAGCGTTCAGCAGACAGCGTAAGCTCTAGTTGAATCTAGAAGGCACTTGATAGAAAACTCTAGATTAAATCTAGGTAATAAACAATAAATGTATGCCTAAAGGCGATGGAAAATACAGGGATTGGGATCACGTTATCGTTACTAGTTGGGACATTAGTTAGGTAGTGCAAAGATATAGAAACCAGTATAATAAGGAAATAGCGAAGCGGCGAAAGTATTAGAGCATATCCAGTTTATCTTAGCTTAGTATATCTTGTGCTTATCTTGTCTAATCTTGCTGACCATATCGTCATGGTGTTATCTAGTGTTCAGTTAATTCATGTCATTTTATTTTCCATGTTCATAGGCCAGAAGTTACTCAACTTACTCAGGCTTTATGTCTGACTCTGTTTTTCTTTCGTCTTCTTTTCTTCCGTTCCCCCCCCCCCAGGTAGTAGAGGAGGGAGTAGTATAGCTCAGGTTAAGTTGGACTGTCACTCTTTCCCAGCTTGAAGATTTGTCGAAGTTTGCTTGGATTCTCTTTTCAGATGCTATGGCTGGTTCTTGCTACATTGGGGAATATAAATGTATTTTTATGCTTCTTTATTTTGTAAGACATATGACACTCTGATATTGTAAAGAAATCTTTGTACAAACTATTTTATCAATAAAGTAAAGTTTTATTTTCCGCTGTTTAATTTCTGTCTGTCTTGTAATTTATCTGCATCTTTTACCCTAAATGCTCCACAGAACTTAGTACATTCCCTTTGTGAGTGACACTAACGGACGTGGGGTGTTACACGTGGTATCAGAGCTGAAGGTTACCAGATCAGATAAAGGATTTGAAAATTTATTTTCAAAACGATTTTTAAAGAAGCATTTTCAAGAGAAAAGATTTGTTTTAAAGGCATATTCCCCAAAGCCATACGCACTATCTTCTCTTCCTCTGTTTAAATCCTTGCTTCATTCTTTCTTGAGTCTCTGGGGCTCCTGGCTTTCTGGGAGGTAACCTCATAGATGGGAAAAGTAGTGCCAGGCTTCCATCCAAAGCCGTAGTTGTTTCATCTACGGGCAGTTTTGCTTTCAAAGCTTATTGGGTTTTCCGGACGATCGAGGCAGCTTTCGAGAGATTTGTCAACATGACTACACACGGAAGGGGATGAGGAGTTTGGCTAGGGAGCACAACCCTAGGATGAGGAATTCATGGATGTAGATTTAGCTCACAAAGAGGGAAGGAATTATAAAACTTAAAACAAGAGGAAGTATCTTTACTAGGGTATGATAGGGCATATAATTAAGGACAAGGGCAAGAACGAGGAACAAGATTTTCAGAAGGACAAGTACATACTTTCACCACCAAGCGTACCTAGGAGAAAGGTAGTAAAGCTATGTTGGAAGAGTCTAGTTTTGTTTTTCGTTTTAGCGCTTCGCATTTGTTCATATCCACTTCCATAGTTGAGTCTCTACACCATAGTACTGGTATAGTAGAAAGATCCCACTAGAGTCTCGAATCCAATTGGTGGTCCGACCAGTTTATTTTTGGTTAGTAGGGATTTGAGAATAGCTATCGAGTTTTCTTATATCATCTCACGTAGATCGTCTAAATTCGGAGGAGATATTCCTTGTGTGCTTGTCTGATATTGGTTTAGGCCTTTGGGGCTTGTACCTGAGGAATGTCAAGTTCGACTAGGACGGTTTGCATGAGAGATGAATAGTTGTGACAGGCACTCTAAAAAGCACGTAGTGACCTTTTGACCCTCATAGTTATGGCGTGATGGATAAACTAAGAGGAGGGACCTCGAACCATCTTAGTATATACGCTCAGTATCATGGTTGACATCTGTTTATTTTGGAAATGGAGGCCAGAAACTTCACAACCGTGAAGTTAAATTAGTTGAGACACAGTGGAGTAAAGCTCGAGAAGGCTAGTTACTAGCATCATACCCTTTTTCCTTAAGGGTGCATCCTTGATTTCTTTGTGTAGGAGCTTTACGCATAATTGTTTCTCTCTTTCCAAAGTATATCCTCTAGGTCGTATCTTCGATCCTTAGGTAGAAGCCAATGGATGTAAACATGTAATTGAAACATGTTATGGTTGAATGGTTGCAAGTGGTTGCTAATGGTTGCTCGTGAATGCATATGCATACGTGTTAGGCACTAGATCAGTCCAGACGCTTTCATATTGCATTTACAGATATGTATTTGTTTGTAAGTTGAGCTTGATATGGTATCATATGGATGTTGCATATGGATGAGTGGTTGTGCATGCATGTAGTATTTACATAACTAGGGATGCTTGCATACATGATTGGACGCATGGCAATGACATGACTCGCATTAAGGAGGTCGACTGAATCAGTAGACCGCCTGATTTTATAGTAGATAAAGACATATACACACACTATGCATATGAACATGAAAGCATTAGAAACCTTTTAAGGACAATGGATGCCTATGAGTGAATGGTTGAGTAGATGGGTGATTGGATGGTAGGACACATTCTTCCTAACTTGAAGATTTCGGGGACGAAATCCTTTTAAGTGGGGGAGAATGTAACACTCCGTAATTCTATAACATTGAGATTCACAAATCAAGGCAGAATTAAAAGTTAAAATCAAAATCAAGGGAAACGGGCTGCGCCATTGCGTTCGTCTCGGAATTCTACATGAAAGCGAGTTCGAGTTTGCGTAAATCGGAGTCCGTATGAAGAAGATATGGCCTCCGGAAGATTCAGCGAAGTTCAGATTTCAAAACTGGTCGAGTTCGAAATTCAAAAACAGACCTAGATGGGCAGGGCGGGAATTTTCCCGCCCAAGACACCCAGGTCGACTGGGTAGTCGACTTGGGGCACCCAGGTCGACTACATGCTCGACCTGGGGGTCGACCCCCCTGTTTTTCCACCTTTTTGCCTCTGGTTCGTTCGGATGTATTTGGTCACGTTTTCTGACCAGGTTCGTCCGCCTAACACTATATAAACAGCCCTGGTCTTCTTCTCTATTCACAATTCTTTTCTATCCTTATGCTGCCTCTGAGAAAATATATAAATAAAATAATATATACATATATAATAAACCAAGACGAGGAAATGCTGCTAAAAGACTTTCAAGGGGAGATTCAAGTCAAGCTAGGATTCAAGAGGAGGTTCAAACGACTGTTTTTCTACGAATCTTAGCAATGCCATCGTTCTGTTCTGATCTAATCTTTGTAAGTCAATTATTTCTAGATTTGAACATTTTTCTCTGTTCGTGACATGAAATTAAAGGAATAAAAGAATATGCCAAATCTCTCTCTCTATTCGAATCAGTGCCTATACTCTTGAACCTAATTAAGAACTGTTATGATTCGAGGACAAATAAGACCGTGACTATGAAACTATGGACCTTAAAACCATATGCCTATGACTATGAACATTTGCCTATGACTATGAACATTTTCCTATGATTATGAACATTGCCTATGACTATGGACATTGCCTATGACTATGAACATTGCCTATGACAGTGACTGTGACTATGAGGATTATTTCCTTGACTAAGCCTATGCCTTTGATTAGGAAACATAAACTATTGCCTATGACAAAACAAGGACATCTGTGATTAAACACCTATGATTCATGACTAGGAAAGTGTTGCTTAAGTTCTTTGATTATGAGATTGGGTCTAAACCCGATTATTTATTCTGCTTGTCCTTGGTTTCCTTTGGTTTTAGACCTTGGGAATTTACCTATTAAGTTAGGTCTACCCATGTTCTTGAACCTGCGTCTCTATTCTGTCTATCTTTGGTTTTAGACCTTGGGAATTTACCTATTAAGTTAGGTCTACCCATGTTCTGAACCTATGTCGTTATTCAACCCTTTTTATGTCGTAATATTACCATATCTATATGCCTATGAATTGTCATCTTATGCCAATTGTTACGTCCGTTCTTTTATGGCATTTTGGCTCATTCCCTTCTATCCACGAATCCAGCTTTATTTATAATCTAGGTTGAACCACGATTATGCGAACGATGGGAAAACGTTTTGGTGAAAACATGAAATTGACTAAATTTGGAAATTGGCATAATTTGATGAAAATTAGAACAACAAGTCTAGTTTTGGTAATGAACTGAAATTAGAATATTAAATCAGAATTGGTTGGCTAAATTAAGCATGATAAGTATGTTAGCATAATTTACATACGTCGGCCGTAAAAGGGAAAATGGTTTGGTGGGCCACAAAATAGGTAGTTGTTATGCAAATTGAGTTTTGACATAAACGGGGAACTAGAATATGAAATCTAGTTTGGCATAAACTGTAAACTAGAATATAAAATCTAGTTTTGGCATAAACTTGTAAATGGGGGATGTTGGATCAAAATTGCTACAAACTGTAAGATAGGCAAATCAAGATTTGGGCCTAGAATACAAGTCCATTAGTAGGCATGGCAAAATGTATAAGGTATAGGTCAAATTCATTTTAAGAAAGGGAAAATGGGCTTTGAGGATAAATTGTTAACAATTTATTTATATACAAAAGAAAGGTTTGTTAACGACATCTCTTTTAACAATAAACCAGAAAATTCTAGAGTGACAGAGAGGATAGTGTCTAGGCTTGGGTTTGGAAAATACAAGTTTCCTGCTCTCCCTGGCTATCCCTAACTGATCCGACGAACAGGATGGTTACTTTCAAAACCTGATTTGAAAATTAGTCAAAACCCTTGAACTAGAAAACACGAATAGGCCTAACCCGAGGTTAGACCGAGTTGCGATGTAAATCTGCCCGGAACCAACCGGCACATCCAGTAATCGCAACAATATCTGTCTAATGTGAGTGGTCGTGGCTTTAATCTATTTAATTAAAGCTAGAACAAGAATGGTAGGGTTAAGTTCACTAAGACACTTAACCAATTCAACATAATAACCAGACTAGTGGGTGGGGTTAGGGCCATACAGTTAAGCTAGAATGGGAGGGTTAAGTCCATAGGAACTCTTAACCAGTTTAACACAGTTAAGCTAGGATGGGAGGGCTAAATCCATAGGGACACTTAACCAACTTCACATGGTAACTAGACTAGAAGGTGGGGTTAAGTAAAGTTAATACACTTAGCCAAATTAACATGACTAGGAGGTGGGGTTAAGTAAAGTTAATACACTTAGCCAATTTGATATGTTAGCTGGACAAGACCGTAGGGTTAAGTAAACTTGAACACTTAACTGTCAGATTGGGATAAAGGAATAGGGCTAAGTCTAAAACATGAAGGGGTAATACTTAACCATTAATAACATGTTAGTTAAAATAGACGGGCAAGGTTTAGTTAAAAAGGAACACTTAACCAATACAGGATGAACGGGTAGGGTTAAGTAATACTTAACCAATATAACTTGGTTTGTGGTCGGGTTAAGTCAACATGAATTACTGATAACACTTAACCAGTTTAACATGATAAAGGAAGAGGGTTAAGTTAGCTTGAATTGACTAATGACACTTAACCAATCCAAATTGACGGGAACGAGACCTAAGTGGTAAACCATAGTTAACAAAACAATGATTCTGGAAACTAAGTGGTAAATCTTAGTAAGTAAAACTAATTAGTAATTCTTAGTATAACACGGGAAGGAGCGAATGTCCGTCTGAGTAGAAAAAAGGCTCCAACGAATTGGGTTACGAAGCCCGAGGCTTCGAGGGGACGTGAGGGTGCTCTTGGTATCCCTCTGTGAGGCTGCAGATGATCCGCCTGGGCCCACAGAGGTTAAGGTCTGCGTAGAAGAACCAGGGGTATGCCTTGGTTGCAATATATGGCAACCTAAAGACTAGGATGGACCGTCGTGATTCGGCGAGAAAACGGTAGCCCTGTGATAGCAACTCGTCATCTACCATCCATCTTCAGTCAATCGAGATACGTGAAGCGGAAAGGCGGAGAACTCCAAAAGACCATATACTCGCTATCTAGTTATGGGTAAGGATGGTCATAGGATAGTGGGGCAACGGGGGCCGACGTATAGTTCTCATTTTTCAAGGTGTGCCTTTCATTAGTGTAGGGAGGGGTCAAGTGGGACCATAGCCACTGGAACAAAAACAGACCTTAGCATCTGCATCGGCAGATATCTGAAAGCTGCCGACCGAGTTCTGTATTCCTTGATTTTCCCTGACACAGGACTCGGACCGCACATTACAGGACATGTGCATCTAGACAAGCGATAACGATTCGCGATACATGTGTGGGGAAGTATAGGAACATATACCACTCTAGGTAGTGTATCCTCGACTTGGGGGAATCGTTCGACAGGTAGCATAATTCCTAGTTGAACTAGGTGGCATAAATCCTGAATCCGAGAAGCATTCAGCAGACATCGTAAGCTCTAGTTGAATCTAGAAGGCACTTGGTAGAAAACTCTAGATTAAATCTAGGTAATAAACAATAAATGTATGCCTGAAGGCGATGGAAAATACAGGGATTGGGATCACGTTATCGTTACTAGTTGGGATATTAGTTAGGTGGTGCATAGATATAGAAACCAGTATAATAAAGAAATAGCGCAGCGGCGAAACTATTAGAGCATATCCAGTTTATCTTAGCTTAGTGTATCTTGGGCTTATCTTGTCTAATCTTGTTGACCCTATCGTCATGGTGTTATCTTGTGTTCAGTTAATTCATGTCATTTTGTTTTCCATGTTCACATGCTAGAAGTTACTGAACTTACTCAGGCTTTATGTCTGACTCTGTTTTTCTTTCGTCTTCTTTTCTTCCGTCCCCCCCCCCCCCCCCCCCCGGTAGTAGAGGAGGGAGTAGTATAGCTCAGGTTAAGTTGGACTGTCACTCTTTCCCAGATTGAAGATTTGTCAAAGTTTGCTTGGATTCTCTTTTCAGATGCTATGGCTGGTTCTTGCTACATTGGGGAATATAAATGTATTTTTATGCTTCTTTATTTTGTAAGACAGATGACACTCTGATATTGTAAAGAAATCTTTGTAGAAACTATTTTATCAATAAAGCAAAGTTTTATTTTCCGCTGTTTAATTTATGTCTGTCTTGTAATTTATCTGCATCTTTTACCCTAAATGCTTCACAGAACTTAGTGCATTCCCTTTGTGAGTGACACTAACGGACGTGGGGTGTTACAATCGTCATATTTATATTGTTGGTGATTTCATAACGTGCTTATGATTGTCTTAAATGAATTACTTGAGCATGTTTCGTCAATTTGTTCGATTGGCAAAGTTCTGATCGAGATTGGGCTTGAATTGGAGGTGTGCAGGAAATGGATCGGCCTTGTCTGTTGGTCGGTCTCTTTGCTGGTTGGTTGTAGTATAATACAGTACAACATAGTACATGGTAAAGTACAGATTTTGGATCGGTCGGTCCTCTCCTGCTCAGTCGGTCGGAAGTGGGTCGGTCTGAACTAGGTCGGGTCGGTCTAAACTGGGTCTAAAGTTAGTTTGAAGAAGTCAGGAGGCTGGTTGTTCGGGTCGGTCAGGAAGCGGTCGGTCGGTCGTGTTCTGGTGCGATGGGTCGATCGGTTGCCTTTGTGGATGGGTTGATCGAATTCGATGTGATGGGCCAGTCAGAGCCTAGTGCGATGGGTCGGTCATGTCTTTAAATGATGGGTCGGTCGCACAGGGTTATTTCTGGAAAATTTATATTTTTAGGTAATTTGGCTCGATGTTGTTGTGACTTCGAGGAGAATTCAATTAAGAGGATTCGATGTGTTGAAATGTGTTCGATGACTAGTGTAAAACAACGAATGAGTTGACGACTCAATGGTCATGAGTTGTTGGATATTCGTTGCTCGAGAAGGTTGCTTGAGCTATGAAAATTCATCGGGTTGGATGACTAGAGATGTGAAGGCCGATAGATTATCGTTGTTGTAAGTTCTAGTAGGCTCAAAGCAGGGCTACAATAGGGGCACCTAAAAGACTGGTTGTAGGATGAGTACCTTGGGTATCGTTGAAAGGCCTAGTTGTCAAGGTTGGACAAACATACGTATCGTTGAAAAGCATATGGAGTTTATGCTAGAACTGCGGTTACCATTAGCCCTTGACATATGGCAAGGTTGGTCATCATACAATTAATGATGGTTTCAAAGCAGGATTGGCGGTGATAGCTAGAGTCTGTCATGGTTGATTAGTTGCCTTGTTTGAACCATATCATGTACATTGTCCAACGTCGAAAGAGATGTTCCCTAGGTGCTTAACTGATATTGGTTTTGGTCTCTATGGCTTGTGCTTAAGGGATTCTGTGTTCAGATAGTATGGTTTAAATAAGATATATAATTTGGATGTCATGAGTGCTTTGTCATGATTGAATGGGTGTTCTGGTTTCCGTGGATGTATGGTTGAAATGATGATTGTAAAGGCTATCACTGAACGATGTGGGGAAGATAAGGTTGAGTTCTTCTCTGGGTTGTGGGTAGATGAGTATGTTTATCTATCCCTTCTCATACACTTTATTGTTGATGTTTATTAGTTTTTTTATCGCTCACTAAGACTGTTGTCTGACTCAAGGTTTTATGTTTCCCTCTTATTACCTTGGGATGTTCATCCGGTTGTGGATGGACGTATTAGGCGGCAGGTGATAGCTTAGTGAGGATGATGTTGCAGTTTGGAGGCGAGCTAGAGGCTTACGTACCAGTTTTATTACAATCTAGAATTTTTGTTACTGCTGTTTGAGTTGCTCTATGAGTGTTGTAGTGAGGCTTTATGTACAGACTTTTGTATTTCCTATGTTGTTTGGATAATCTTTCAAGATGTTGTGAAAGTTTCAAAAGTTTGTTATATGGTGCTTCACTATTATTACTTGATGCATATTTTCTACTATATTTTATTCTTGAGCTGTGAGTTCTACGACAGGTATCGATTGTGTTTACCTACCTATGATGATCGTCCACAGCTGCTTGGCATACCTTTCAGCGCATTATTTCCCCTGTTTAGTGCAGGCGTTATGAGCGGTCATCACAGGCATTTTCTTAGGTCAGTAGGCTAGCTGGAAGATAATAAGGTCTGCAGCTTGTGTTATCTTTTCATGGTAAGGCTAAATATGGGGTAGCTCTCTGTATATTTATTTAATTTCATGAATTGAGGGTAACTGGTCATGTAAATGTAGGCATGGACTTAGTTTGGATTGGCTGCAAGTCTTGGTTTTTATTTAGATAGGCAGGCAGCTATAATAACTTAGGTTCTCAGACTATGTATTAGGAATAGAAAAATATGGGTAGGTGTTGTACACAGTTAAAGTAGGATGCGCATTTCATATACTATCACGTTCTCCATTTCATTTCTTAGAAGTAACTATTGATTTATATTATATATATATATATATTCACTTGATTTAATCTAATATGTATATATTTATGCGGTTATAGTATTCTACCGCTACCTGTCGTTGACCATTCTATATTCGTACTGACATACAAGAACTCCAAACGTAACGAAAAAGGCCGTGCGGCTACGTCTTAACGTTACAGTTTCAATGATATTTATTTCATTAAAAATGGATTCTGCTTGCAAAATGACCATTTTCAATGCTTATAAAATATCGAATTATCCAAAATAATTTAATTATATAATAATAAATTATTACTATTATTATTGTAAATATCCAAATTGAAATATCATATAGCTCCAAATATAAATTATACAACTCGATATCATCAATTTCGAGTTAAACGATGTCCAAATTATATTAAAACCATTTTAAATATAATAAATAAACGTTATAATTTAATAATGATTTCCATAATGACTATTTTAAAATTTTATTTAGGCATAACCAATAATCTATGACACAAAATATGGATTTTTCTTTTCCATATGAAAATTATAATTAACAAGATTCCAACATTTCTTGTTTCACAGAATTCCGACTTCTGTATATTTAATTAAAGTTCAAACCCCAATATTACGAACTACCGCGTCATTTCGAGCTCGATTTATAATATATATAAATTTATATATTCGAACTTCATTTTAATAAATGAATTGAATATTAAATCCGTTAACATACCAATATAATATTTAAAATATAAATTAAATATTCGCATTCAAATAGCTCTAAAATATGGGCGGTTACATTCTCCCTACTTAATAGAATTTTGTGCCCTAAATTACTAAGGTAAGAAAAATGCAACAAACCCATTATCTTTAAAATCCAATTTACTTTAAATTGAAAACCAATCCTATACCGTAAATAAATATTTTTTAAAAATAACGTAAATTTTCTAACACAATAAATTCTCGGAAAAATTCAGTAGAGTCGCCCCTTTACGGAGTGACATCTGTGATATCGTAGGAACAAATAATATATATTCATCGACTCACATGGTCGGAAAACAAAAACCGTAAACCAAAATTTATATTTTCACATAGGAATATCTTTTATAAGCGCTTATTGAGTACTTACTCAATTCGCGTGCAATCAAATCTCATAGCCAGTTGACACATGTACATAGCTTAATTCAACATGTAAGTAACCATTACATGAAATTCTTAACTAGTACTCATTTATTAACAAGTATAAATAACAACAGCAATCCTTAAAAACAAACATGAAGCATCAATTCATTCGCAAACTCAGGGTTGAATCATTAATTACAATTCATAAGCCGTTTCACTCCAGATTTGTGACGGCCCGCCCCGCACCAACCGACATTTACTCCAAAAGTGCGCTGTACACATGTCCAGTTAGCACGGAACGGTCGCCAAAGAAAGGAAAGAAGAGAATGAACTAATCAAGGAACCTGTAGAATGTCTCACAGCGCATGGAACAAAATATAGTAATAACATAATCTTGACATAAAACAGGCGAGACAGTGTGTAAGCTGAAAACTAAACCAACATAGCAGTGGAAATCCAAATACAGCTTATTACAACTTTCCAAATTTACTGTCTCTAAAACAAAAGAAAGCTAAAATAGAAGATGCACGACTAATGCCCAAGCAGTGATCTTCAACAACACAGGGAGAATACTATATATATATCATACGTGGAAGCCTCCTGCTCGTCTCCAGATCAGCTACCCGTGCATACCCAGCTAACCTGTCTCTAGTCTGCTCGTGTGAGCACACAGAGTAATAAGAAGAGACATAAAACTGTGGGTCATACAAAAAGTCTGGTATGAGCGATAAGCAATAAACAAAACAATAACAGGTATAATCCAATCATACCTGAACCTGGACCTGCAACCAAAGAGTTAGCACTACATACTGTACAATACTCTAAGGTGCCACTAACACATGGTGTGAATAATATGGGGTGGGGGTGTGCATGTCATAGTGATGGCAAACAATCAAGCATAGCAACCATCCTCACATCTCTCACTCAGTGCGTAAAGCATACGATACCCACTACCTTGGTCACCTAATCCTTTCGGCCATGACGGAATCCAATCCCTTACAACTATCACTATAAGCCCACTATCCATCTCTCAGTGGTGAACCAAAGTTATGAATACCAACAACCCCTTTGCACACGTTCCGCTACAAAGCCCAATCATAAAGTGAACTATTGGTTCCCAACTGGATCCTGAGCTCTAACTTCCACTTGGACTACCTTTGCATCTCGGGTTTTGGTTTCCTCCTGTTCGGGTCGGTCGGTCAAGCACCTTTCATTCTAGTCGGTTTTCATCATCTCTACCCTGGTCGGTCGGTATTGCCTCGCCTGGTCGGTCGAACACTTCACCATTCCTGGTCGGTCGTACTTCACCATCCCTGGTCGGTCGTACTTCATCATCGTATGGGGTCGGTCGAACATCGCATAGTGGTCGGTCTTGCCCAGCCTGGTCGGTCTCCCTAGTCGGTCGAACACTTCATACAGGGTCGGTCGTGATGTCCTCCTTCTATTCGGGTCGGTCGTGAGCTCGGGTCGGTCAGTCAAAACCTTCCCCTGGTCGGTCTAACTCGACCCAAAGTAAACCTGCACCATTTCAGCAAGCTATTTTCGCCTCCCGACGGCGTTTTCAACCATTCTAACTTTATAATGCAATCGTAGGTCATACCAAACAGTAGTAGCAACATGTATAATCAACCATAAACGCCAAAACAACAATTTAATCATAACAATATGGATCAAATGTACCCAAAACCCATGTTTTCCCCTTAATCATGTTTAAGCATAACTAATGATAGGATTAGCAAAACTTAACCAAATTAACCGAATTTTCTATCGGAGATCTAAAATAATATTTTGGAATTTCTAAATATTTTTCCAGATTTTTATGATGCATAATTTCGCTGATTATCACTAATCACTCCTTAATCCCCTAAATTCCGGGATTAGCAAAATTAGTCGAAATTAACCCAAATTCATATCAGAGACATAAAATGATGTTTTAGAATTTTAGGAATATTTCTATATTTTTCTGAACCATAATTTCGCTAATCTTCGCTAATTACCATAATTAGCCGTAATTAGTGAAAAACAATGCAAATCACTCACCTTTGCCACAAAGTAAACTATAGATCTGAAATAATCTCTGATTTGAATCCAATCTCTACGTGTTCCAGTAGCTCTATCCCAATCCTTAGGCTAATCCGCCTTGATTTGATGTAGATTCGGCTAATATGTGATTAGAGATGACAAAAAGGTTTTTTGGAGTGTTTTAGAAGATGGAGGCCATTGCTAGAGCTTAAGAAAGGTTTGTGGCGGCTGAGAAAACTGAAATGAAATGATTTTCCTAACCCTTCGAGCCCTCTCATAACCCTAATCCCGAAATTCCCCTTTGGGCCTAGCTGTTAATCACCCAGTTAAGCCCAATTAAGCAGTTTTTCACTATCTGAAACTTGTTTCAGCCATATCTCCCAAACGGTGAGTCCATTTGGTTAATGTGACCACTCTACGGAAAGGTAAACCATTAAACGAATTGAATGGAAGTGATTTCAGGTCAAAATTCCTTACCAATCAAAAGTTATGGCCAAAACAATATCGGTTAGGGGCAAAATGGTCATTTAAAAATCGGCAAAAATCATGAACATGGGAAATGACCCCAATAGTTTTCTCCCAAAGTTACACGACCATATGACTTCATACGAAAAAGAAATAAATATTCTACGATCCTAGATACGTGGAATGTGGGTTGTTACATTCTCCCCCCCCCCCCCCCCTCAAGAAATTTCGTCCCCGAAATTCCTTAACCCAAAACATACAAAGGATCTCGCATGCCTACCAACCATATACAACAATCAAAGACGAAAAACAAACAGAACCATTCTGCCCTAACATGCGGTTTACTAACAAGGGAAGAATCATCGCCGCTAAAGTCTAACCAGGCAAAGAGCTGTGGATACGACTTTCTTATGTCATTCTCTACTTCCCAAGTACAGTCGTTCTGTCGCCATCGATTCCCATCTCTACCCTAGAGGTAACTTCTAATAGATTGGGATCGTCCCTCTAACTGGAACCGATCCACTTAATCAAGATCGATCTAATCTTCAAGCTTACTAGCGTTTCTGAATCCAATTCACACTAGGTTTGAAGTCATATCCCGTGATATACTCTAGTTGCTTCCATTCCAGAAAAATAGCCTCTAAACTGGCAAATCTCTTACTCAATGCATCAGCTATCGCACCCAGTCCGATACTATGGCATTCGTCTATACTGTCATTTTCTTAGGTAATCCAAACCTATATGCCAAATTTTCAACTACATTCCAAATGTCCTTTCAAGTCCAACTTGAGTCCTTACATTCTTATTGCACGTCCAACGTACATTCACTTCCTAGAGGCAGACTAGACCGATCCGATAACCCTAGGCACTACACCAACATCTGCACTGTACGTCTAACGTATATTCACCTTCTAAAGGTGAACTAGATTCATCCAATGAACCCAGGTACCCTACCCATATTCATACTGCACGTCCAACGTACATTCACCTTCCAAAGGTGAACTAGACTCATCCAATGAATCTAGGTACTCTACCTACATCCGTACTGTACGTCCAACGTACATTCACCTTCCAAAGGTGAACTAGACTCATCCAATGAATCTAGGTACTCTATCTATGAGTCCAAGTCCAACTGAAACTCCTATATCCGTTGAATCTCCAAGACAACGGACGCTCCACAATGCCCAACGTACTTCAAGTCTAACGTAAAGTATCTTACACTCGTCATATCACCATGATCAACGTACTTACCCTATTTCCATTCAACAGGATCCTACAGGTGATACTCAAGAGAAGATAGGTAAGAACAAACACAACAACCATAGCATCCATCAAACAAATCCTATCTATCACCTGCTAAAGCCATGAATACGTCAATACCTATATGTCTGGTCCAACCAACATCAATAACTAATGGAAACTCTACCTCCAAACGGACTACCGTACGTCCAACGTGTGTTTATCCTCCAAGGATAACTAGATCACGTCCAACGGATCCAAGGTAAGTGGGCGTCCCCAGATACCCCTGCTTTTAGTCCGCCTAAAACACTTGAGTCCCACCCAAGTCTATCTATTAACTTGCTGCCCTCTCGAGTCCAACTCGAGTCAATCCAATTCCTTGCAACCTTCTCGAGTCCAACTCGAATCAATCTATTACCCATAAACTCAGTCCCAGTCTTGAGTATCCATTACGTACCAACCCTAGTCCAACATGAGTCGTCCCTCTATTCGTTGCTGCTCCTAGATCAACGAATACCTATTTTCTTGTACGAGTTCAAGTCCAACTTGAATCGTCCTAACCTTCATTGCATCTTCCATGATCAACGAACTCATCCTATTCCTTCAAAGTTCTACTATCCAAAGAGAACATCAGCATAGGGGCCTAAACAATCCATTACTTTGCATCTTTCTCGAGTCCCAGTCGAGTCATCTCATAACCTTATCGAGTCCAACTTGGGGCAGTCCATACCATCGAATAGCCTTATCTTGTCACAGCTGCCCATCACTCCTCGAGTAAACCAAGGTATCATCCAATGAAAATCACAATGACTACTTATCCCTCACACAAACCATCCTAGTCAAACTCGATATTCCCCAAGCACAAGCCCCAAAGGCCTAAACCAATATCAGACAAGCACCTAAGTAACATCTCCTCTGAATTCGGACGATCCACGTGAAGTGATACTAGCGAAACAACTAAGCACTGGAGCACTCATTTGCCTCCCAGAGACAACTAGGACTTAATACAACGATAACCTCTCAGCTCCCTTGACTCCAGTTACTATCGCCATCACTAGGTAGGTACCTAATACCACCCCATTCCTTTAGAGTAGATCGACTCCCCAAATAATGCAAAACCCAGTAAAGCCCAAAACTAAATAATCACAAACAAACATACATTCATGACTCGATAAGACCACGTTACGGTAAATCATACTGAGGCTAGTCGAACCACCAATCGGGTTCGTCACTACTAAAGGTCTATCGACTAACTCAGGTTTTGTCAAACAAAACCCGATCAAAACATCTTAAATAGAAAGCATACCTCGAATAACGACACCTTTTTTCTTCTGCACCGCAGTTGGGGCATTCGACGAAGAAGGAACAACGTTGATAGCATATGCTTTCTCGATCTGCTTCTCCCTAGGAGGTTGTGGACATTCATTCTTGTGATGTCCCGCTTGGCCACAATTAAAGCACTTCCTTTCCCCAGGCTTTTCCTGACAATCTCTGGCATAGTGGCCCTTCTTACCACAGCTAAAGCACTCGCCATCTTTCTTATTTTTCTTATTCTGACCATCCATGGTTTGGTCTTGTTTCCTCTTCTCCTGGGAATTATTCTTGCCTCCACCGCCTGCTTGCGGCTTTGGCTCCCCTGCAGATGCAATAACAACCTCAGTCTTTGGCTTAGGGTAAAGACTCTCTGACCTCAATGCTTTCCCCACAATCGATACAAACGTCTCATCGATGTGGTTAATAAGCTTTTCCCCCAAGTACTGATCCAAGCCTGTTATAAACTTCTCGTTCTTCTTCTCGGGAGTATTGATAAGGGATAATCCATACTTCGGCAATGTGTCGAACTCAGCAATATACTCCGAGACTGCCCTACCACTCTGCTTAAGCTCCAAGAACTTCCTAAACAATTCCGACTTCTGAGCAGCTGGGATAAACATGTCGCTAAAGCGAGCCGTAAACTGATCCCAAGTAACCTGATCCTCTGGAGTGGCTGTCTTAATAGCATTCCACCAATTCATTGCTCGCCCTTGCAGCTGACAAGATGGTAGCCTTCTCTTCATCGCATCCTCGATACCCAAGTCGTCGAAGATACGATCACAGCTATCCAACCAATCCTGAACATCCGTGGCCGACTCCGTTCCGTGGAACAGCTTCCCACCAAGGTTAGTGTAATCCTTGCACAACTTGGCGAAGTCGACCCTAGGCGCCTGCACTACTGGACCACCACCATTTCCGGGATTGGGAACTGCTACCTGAACATCCCTAAGCATCTCCCTCATGAAGTTAGTGAACATAGTCCTCATGTCAGGAGCATTTCCATTATTGGTCCCTCTACCAGCACCTCTTGCGTATCGGCTCATCGTTCAATCAATAAAGAGGAAACAATTAACGACCCCATAGTGGTGCTAGTGCAGTACTACTTCATTCTTGTACTACTAATAGTACATATATAGCTTTTGAAAACCAAAGTAATCACAAATACGCGCTCTTATATACGTACTATCTCTCCCTAGTGTTTTTCCCTAGGTTAACTACGCAACCTAGAGCTTTGATACCAAATGTGACGACCCGCCCCGCACCAACCGACATTTACTCCAAAAGTGCGTTGTACACAAGTCCAGTTAGCATGGAACGGTCGCCAAAGAAAGAAAAGAAGAGAATGAACTAATCAAGGAACCTGTAGAATGTCTCACAGCGCATGGAACAAAATAAAGTAATAACATAATCTTGACATAAAACAGGCGAGACAGTGCGTAAGCTGAAAACCAAACCAACATAGCAGCAGAAACCCAAATACAGCTTATTACAACTTTCCAAATTTACTGTCTCTAAAATAAAAGAAAGCTAAAATAGAAGATGTACGACTAATGCCCAAGCAGTGATCTTCAACAACACAGGGAGAATACTATATATATCATACGTGGAAGCCTCCTGCTCGTCTCCAAATCAGCTACCCGTGCATACCCAGCTAACCTGTCTCTAGTCTGCTCGTGTGAGCACCCAGAGTAATAAGAAGAGACATAAAACTTTGGGTCAGACAAAAAGTCTGGTATGAGCGATAAGCAATAAACAAAACAATAGCAGGTATAATCCAATTATACCTGAACCTGGACCTGCAACCAAAGAGTTAGCACAACATACTGTAAAATACACTAAGGTGCCACTAACACATGGTGTGAATAATACGGGGTGGGGGTGTGCATGTCATAGTGATGGCAAATAATCAAGCATAGCAACCATCCTCGCATCTCTCACTTAGTGCGTAAAGCATACGCTACCCACTACCTTGGTCACCTAATCCTTTGGGCCATGACGAAATACAATCCCTTACAACTATCACTATAAGCCCACTATCCATCTCTCAGTGGTGAACCAAAGTTATGAATACCGACAACCCCTTTGCACACGTCCCGCAACAAAGCCCAATCACGAAGTGAACTATTGGTTCCCAACTGGATCCTGAGCTCTAACTTCCACTTGGACTACCTTTGCATCTCGGGTTCTGGTTTCCTCCTGTTCGGGTCGGTCGGTCAAGCACCTTTCATTCTGGTCGGTTTTCATCATCTCTACCCTGGTCGGTCGGTATTGCCTCCCCTGGTCGGTCGAACACTTCACCATTCCTGGTCGGTCGTACTTCACCATCCCTGGTCGGTCGTACTTCATCATCGTATGGGGTCGGTCGAACATCGCATAGTGGTCGGTCTTGCCCAGCCTGGTCTGTCTCCCTAGTCGGTCGAACACTTCGTACATGGTCGGTCGTGATGTCCTCCTTCTATTCGGGTCGGTCGTGAGCTCGGGTCGGTCGGACAAAACCTTCCCCTGGTCGGTCTAACTCGACCCAAAGAAAACCTGCACCATTTCAGCAAGCTATTTTCGCCTCTCGACGGCGTTTTCAACCATTCTAACTTTATAATGCAATCATAGGTCATACCAAACAGTAGTAGCAACATGTATAATCAACCATAAACACCAAAACAACAATTTAATCATAACAATATGGATCAAATGTACCCAAAACCCATGTTTTCCCCTTAATCATGTTTAAGCATAACTAATGATAGGATTAGCAAAACTTAACCAAATTAACCGAATTTTCTATCAGAGGCCTAAAATAATATTTTGGATTTTCTAAATATTTTTCCAGATTTTTATGATGCATAATTTCGCTAATTATCACCAATCACTCCTTAAGCCCCTAAATTCCGGGATTAGCAAAATTAGTCGAAATTAACCCAAATTCATATCAGAGACATAAATGATGTTTTAGAATTTTAGGAAATTTTCTAGATTTTTCTAAGCCATAATTTCGCTAATTACCATAATTAGCCGTAATTAGTGAAAAACAATGCAAATCACTCACCTTTGCCACAAAGTAAACTATAGATCTGAAATAATCTCTAATTTGGATCCAATCTCTACGTGTTCCAGCAGCTCTATCCCAATCCTTAGGCTAATCCGCCTTGATTTGATGTTGATTCGGCTAATATGTGTTTAGAGATGACAAAAAGGTGTTTTGGAGTGTTTTAGAAGATGGAGGCCATTGCTAGAGCTTAAGGAAGGTTTGTGGCGGCTAAGAAAACTGAAATGAAATGATTTTCCTAACCCTTCGAGCCCTCTCATAACCCTAATCCCGAAATTCCCCTTTGTTCCTAGCTGTTAATCACCCGGTTAAGCCCAATTAAGTAGTTTTTCACTATCTGAAACTTGTTTCAGCCATATCTCCCAAACGGTGAGTCCATTTGGCTAATGTGACCACTCTACGGAAAGGTAAACCATCAAACGAATCTAATGGAAATGGTTTCAGACCAAAATTCCTTTCCAATCAAAAGTTTTGGCCAAAACAATATTGGTCAGGGGCAAAATGGTCATTTAAAAATCGGCAAAAATCATGAACATGGGAAATGACCCCTATAGTTGTCTCCCAAAGTTACACGACCATACGACTTCATACGAAAAAGAAATAAATATTCTACGATCCTAGATACGTAGAATGTGGGTTGTTACAAGATTAATTAATCTTGAATTAATTGCACTTAACCAAATTAAGTTTCGATTTCAAATTTTTAATCTAATTTAAATTTCATTTAAATCAATCAACACACAATATCTCAATAATTTCATAAAACAATTTTTTTATACAAAAATATATGTTGGGTAAAGTTATTTCATTTACCCTCTTTATAAAACAATATTGTATCCATTGACAATTTAATGCTTCTCAACACTTGAACCGATCAAACAACACAATACAAAATACTTATATACAAAATTAACAAATATACTCTCATAAATATATATATATATATACACACACACACTCAAACTCAATCTGTGGTATTACTAACCACATCTCTGTCGAGTTACGCCACAGAGCCAAGGTTGATACTAAACCATTGCTTTGATACCACTGTAATGACCCAAGGATTTTCGACCTCGAAAATCGACACAAAGACACCATGTCGACTATTCAAGCATCGAAAACACTGGAACGTTAATAGTAAGAAGTGAGAGGGTGTGATAAGAAAGAAAGAAATATTAAAACAGAGGAACCAGAAGAATCAACACAACATAGAATCAGAGTCTCACATCACAACCAAACAAAATATAATATAGAAATAAACCTTCATAGGGAGCATTAAATAAAAACTTACAATCATCAGAGTACATCAACACATCTGGATAGTTATAATAAACTGTCTTCATATAATGTCACATAGTGGAATAACTACTAGATATCATATGTCTGAACACCTCCAGCTAGTCTCCGAACTTCAAAGCATCCAATAACCTGGACTTGTACAACCCGGTCTAGCCCGGTCATTACAAACGTCGGATCAGTCTAGTGAACCAGAGTGAGAAAAACACACTAAGTTTAAGGGTATCATTCAACTAGATTTTAAAGTCAACAATCTTTTCGAAAGAAAAGGATAATCATAAGACCAAATCCACACATAAATATGGATGATTTTTACCTTATGATAACCCAACACGATTTTGAAATCAATATCTTTTCTGATATTATAACAGTGTCTAAATACAAATAAATATCAATCTAGCAGAACGCTTGCATCTCATGCTCTACATATATAGTATACAATCAAAACCGCAGGCCCTTATTGGAGAATAGATTTTCTGGAAAGGAATGAGATCACCTTTCCAACAATGTACCTCCAGAGACGAATACATTTGGGTTCAACAAGAACATCTTGCAACCCAAGTTAAACATGATCGGCCCTACATTTCCCGTGAGAGTACCAAATATATCATTACCACAATTGGGGGCCAACCAACCGAACTGATAACATACATATAAAAATAAAAAAAGACAACAGAAGGCATTTGATTTCTCCAGATCAGGTAATGATATAACCTTATGATGGGTGCGACCTACATAGCCATGTGACCTACCCGATTTTAGACCATTTCCCGGTTGATGAGACTTGAGGTCATAAATCTTCATAACATCTGGTCACTACTCACTCTGAATGCCACATTGTCATATCATCCAGAAAATCACTAATTGACATCCACAAAAATACTAGTTGTCAAGCTGAGAGAATGTGCACTTCTTCGCCATCAACTTTGTACATTTGAAGAAATCAACGTACGTGTCTCTTCTGGAAATACTTTGTTAGACACTAGTTGTTAAACTGAGAGAATGTGCACTTCTCCGCCATCAACTTGGTACATTTGAAGAAATCAACATACATGACTCTTTTGGAAATACTTTGTTAGATATCCATCCTAACAAGTCATCCAGGAACAGGATGAACAGAAGGCACCCTCTTACCACATCCTATATAACTACCACCCCAAGGATCAGTAGCGAGCAGTCCTTGCAATCCGAAGATTTCATTCACGACTTAATCACTGCCGAAATAACTCTGGCCGCTAAGCCCGAAAAATTCAACAAGTAGTTCTTCCGTTTATGAATATCTACGGTCTTCAATGCTTCGTCTTCAACATGCGTCTTCATGTATTTGTTGGTTCGAAATGGTTTTCGAATATAAATTCGATCCCGGTCTTTCCATACCAACAATCGTATTGGCCAGACTTGATAGTCGGTTATTTAACTATCAAATAAACAATCATGGGAATCAAACGAGTTTACTGATTCAGTACTCGGAATTACTTGGCCTGTTAAATTAAACGTCTTTTAATTATATTATTTAAATCTTCCAATATTTGGAGTTTATCCTTTACTTCTATTATAAATAAGAATATTCTTAAAAATCATTTCATTCACTTATAAACTTTTCGAACACAACTTTTATTATCATTTACGGAAATCATAACTTATGTTTCCCTAAATTTCTCTCGTTTATAAACTAATACCATTCTTGGATAATCATGAAGTCACTCAAGTTGGGGTATTTAATTTACCTCTCGGACCTTGACTAACAACATTCGTATCTTTAGAATAGATAGAAGTTTATTAACCACACGTTTCCTTTGAAAACATTATTTAAATCTCAACAATATTTATTTGATTAGTTACTAAGTAAACCATTTTTATACTTCTACTATTAATCCTCAATAATCCTTTCTAATATTATACTTGAGTTTCGATTCCATTATAAATAGAATCCTTTATAAAATCTCTTTATAAATATTCTTCAACTTCTTTGTGACAATACTGCTATAATTGGTTTTAAAATCATATATAACCATCTTTAAAAATCTAGTATAAATATCTTTACACATCTTATATAAATATCTTTATAAATCTTACATTAATATCTTTTTCAATTCTCATAATTTGCGTCTCGTACGAATCCTTATATTTATTTTTATCATAACAATTCAACTTATCATCTGTAACAAGCATCACAGATTTCATTCCAATAATTTTTATTTTCTTATATTATTCCAACAATTTATGCGTTGTCAAAAATCATAGTGATCTTTTTAAAGATCTTTAGTTTATAAATTAAATAGTTAAATTTATTATCTGTAACAATTGCTACAAATTCCTTTTTCAAAAGTCTTACTTCATTTACAAATCCTATTTGTAAATTATTAAAAAAAAAACTGATATTCCAATTACATTTCTAAACTCATAACTTCCATTTACAAAAATCATTTGTAAATCATTTACGACAACTTATACTCGTTGCCCTTTCGAATTTTTTTACTTAACTTATACTCTCGCCTTCGATTATGTTGATGGGCCTTTTAGACAGCCCATCAAGGCTCGACAACGCCACGGGCTCGTATCTTGAATGCCCGAAGTGGGTAGCTAAAGTCAAGAAGTGGGCCGACCGGTGAGGCCTGTCACTAAGGTTTATCTCCCGCGCCAAGCGCTGGCCAAAAGAATCCCGTTATAGTTGGGCATACTTAGCCATACCACAACTAGCTATGATCCGGAGGTCCGCCTGTAGGATAGATCGCGCCTGACTTTACCTGTTCCAAGCTATCCAAATCATGCAGATCAATGGCAATCTATCAATGATATTTCGAGGAATACCAATTCCTTAAAGGAAATTTACTTCTTCAAACCTAGGTACTCTTTTGGATCCTACGACACGTGTCCAAGCCAGCTCAAGTACTGTATCATCTATAAATACCCTTTCTGAACTCAGAAGAGGGGATTTTTTAGAAGTTTCAATAACCTAGCTTTCAAATGCTTTCTTAATCTCTTGTTGTACTGCCATTGTAACTATTATGTCTTGTAGTTGAAACAATATATAAGAGATTATAAAGTGGATGTAGGCTCACTAATACTGAACCACTATAAAGTTATGTGTGATCTTCTCTATATTTAGTTTTTAATATTATTAGTCTTCATTTGTTCTCTACGCAACCCTTTCTTTGGGTGTTTTTGCCAATTTTTGGTGTCAACACTTTGATGCTTTCACATAGAATTGTTATTCTCAGCCTAATATAGATTTTTTTTCTCTACTTTCGGATCAACAAGTCTGAGACAAAGATCTCATCTTAATTCTTAAGTTGTTGAATTATGGACGGAAAAAGAGCTCGCAATACCAAAAAACAACCGCTGGTTGGGACATCTCCGAAAGCGACTGGCGTATCGGTCGTACCTGAAACTTCTTCGGATCAACTTGTACTCCTCCTAACAATATATCCAGCCCCATCCTTAGCTTTCGCCACCTAAGATGAATTTATAGCTGTGTTAAATCAACTTCAGGAAACCACGGATGCCCTAAAGGTTCATCATCATCCGGGGGAAGCAGGGATCCATGTCAGTCCCAACGTCCACTAGAAAGACCCGAGAATGTCCGCCAGTTGCATCTTGAGGGACGTCAATGTGGAGATTGTCCGGTCTTGTAGCCCCACAAAACCAAGAAGCCTCTCCTCCTGCTCATCAGAATGCTACCTGGGGAGATCGGGCCCCCATTCATCCTCCTCGGAATCTTGTGATTGACCGAGATACCCGGGGAGGAAGAAGGACTGCTCGAACGGCAAGTTAGACGATGTTACCAGGTGAAGGAACCAAGAGAGGTCGTCCGACCGAAGAATCCGATGGAGACACAATCATTCCACTGAATCTAATCGCCATGGCATGGAAAATCATGAATGATGGTCGAGGACATATGAATGAGGACTGGGGAGTAAACTGAAGCCATACACCATTCACCGATGACATTTTTTGGGCAGAGTTCCCTAGGAGATTCAAGATGCCCCAGATTAACCAGTACAATGGCACCTCCGACCCATGGCAGCATCTGATGAGGTATTCATGGCACATGGAGGTTACGGTAGCTCCCGACACCATTAAGTGCAAAGCCTTTTCAATCTTTTTTAGCGGAGTAGTGCTCATGTGGTTCGTGCGCCTACCCGCGGTCGGTCCCAAACTTCAAAGATTTGAGTGAGAAATTCTTGAATTAGTTCTGCCTCCACGCCACCAAATCGAAGCATGTCATGGCTTTTTCGGCAGTCAAGAGGAGAAAGGGGGAAATCCATGAGAAATTAACTTAATCATTTAACTCGGGCTGCCACTGAAGTTAGCAATCCTAATCATGAAACTGTTCTAATGGCCATGGTTGATGGCATCGATAAGCGAACAGAGTTCGGAAAATATTTGACTTGGAAGCGACCTACAATGACTGAAGCATTCTACGAGAAGGCCCACATCCGACTGAGGAAAGATGATGCATAGTTAGAAGAAGAGGATGGACCGAGAAATGCATCTTCCACACCAATTCAGAGAAACGTCGCGGTCAAATGATTTGGGATAATTCGGGAAAGGTAGAAGTAAATGTAGGGAACTGCGATAAACGGAACGGTAAAGGATCGAAGGAAACCGGTGGGAACTTGTAACGAATTAGATTTTTCCCGGACCAAATCGATCACAAAATCAACCAAGACCATTCAAAAACACGAATAAGCTAACTCTGGGAATACAACACATCAGAACAAATAACAACAGACTTTTATAAACATTACAATAACGTTACATCAGAGTACAGAATATCAGAGTACATAGATAAATAATATTACAGTCGAAAATAATTTACAATTATGAATTTAATACAGTGTAGCGGAATCAATAATCTGATACAGCGGAAGTCTATCAGTGCTCTAGACATAGCTTTACGCTTAGATCCAGAATCCTGCTCAATATATTTGCAAATAAGTTATTCGACTGCCCGTATGGAAAAGAGGGCACCCGAGTTTGCAAAGTGAAACAAACTACGGGTCAGTCATGGGACTGGTATGAGAAATCTTTACTTAACTTAACTAGTAATAAGGTTAATCAAAGGACTACGCCGCTAACGTGGTATTGGTTTACTGCATTGGATTGCTAATGCATAAATAAAGTAAATCGTTAAACAATGCAATGCTTTTTAGAGAAATGAAACCATTATAAGACTCAAGTCCCATCACACAATGCAACACAAACCGTAGGATAGAGTTTTACCTTATAATGGTCAAAAATGCTTGATATGATAAAAACGGATTTGATATTATTTGTGTATATATGTTTTAAAAACATTTCAATCATAATGTATCAATCATAGACGGCATAGTACCATATCCTACTATGTCGCCATACTAGTTCTACAATCAAAACCGCATGGTGTCATATTGGAATTTGGATTTCCATCATGAGTCAAGGCTAGGAACGATCTCCTTACCGATTTGAGACACTCTAGCAATGTCTCAGGATTCGGACGCTGGCGAATCCTAGGATCCTGCAGGGCCGGTCCACAAATACTTTAGCGGATTAGTTATGCCTGAACACACGCTTCCCGGTCCTATTGAACCTATAAAATGGTCACTATCGACCAAATAACCGAGGCCTTGTAATCCATCATCCACATAAGTAAAAAATGTCAGGGCTTGTAAACGCTGACACCACTTCTATCAAGAAAGAAACGCGTGCACTCCCTGCATTCACTTGCTCTGTTTTTGACTCATACCGAGGTGTGAGGCTCGTGAAGTAACGCTATACACAAAGCTACGCCTAAACAGGCCGTGCTTTGATCATCAACCACAAGGCCCTGCTTTTCACCAAAAGCCTCGATGATTTGCATCTTGGAGTGCCACATTGACAATTCACGTCATGCAATCGATAACTACCAATATATAACATAACCTTTGAGCTCGGGCATCTCAGAGAAGGGTGTTAAGCAAGAGAATAAATTCTCCGCCACCACGGATATATATTAAATAGAAATCAATTTACATGGAATGAAATCCAATGTCAGACACACATCCATTTACAAGTCCGTTCTGGGTCTGAACGAAACCGAAGACACCTTATTCCTCATCCCGTATGTCCAATACGGAAGAGAGGTGCTCGCATATCCGGACAATCAACAAGTACATCCGGACAAACTACCACTTTTAACCCTTTACTGGGAGCTAACCAATGTCGGGCATCAGTCACTACAAGAAAAATAACCTATTACAACGCTTTTTTTACAACGGGCATTTTCTGCCCGTTGTAATAGAAGGACATTACAACGGCCATTTTAAAACCGCTGTAATAGATGCCCGTACAACAACCTTTTTACAATAGGCACTCACTGCCCATTGTAATAGAGTGCTATTACAACAGTCCAATCAAGCCCGTTGTAACAAATCTCAATTTCACAACGTTCTCAAAATGCCCGTTGTAATAGATGTCAAATTTACAACGGTCACAAGATGCCTTTCATAACGTCCATTGTAATAGGTGTCAATTTTACAACGGTCTGAATATGCCCGTTGTAATAAGCGCTAATTTTACAACTAACTAAAAATACCTGTTGTAATAGGTGGCAATTAATAATTGATAATTATAATGTTTTCTTTAAATAAATACTTATTATTTATTAATCTTTAATTATATTATATTAATCATATGTCATAAATTACTAAATAGAATATTATTACAATTGCTAATTATAATATTATATTACTAATTACGAACTTCTAATCATCAATAATATTATATTATTTATTAATTTTTAATAATTAATCTTTAATAATATTATATAAATCATTTATAACTTACAATAATTAATGATTATTGATAAATAATCACTAATCATTAATTATTACATATAATCAGTATTCCAACCGGTTTAATTTTACTTCCCAGTTATTAGTAAAGTAATATTGATAATTAATATTAAATATATAATAATTTATAATTAATAAAAAATATTATTAATTTATAATAAGTAATTACTATTAAAAATTAAAACTTAATAATATATACATATTAGTTATTAACAGTTAGTAAATAACATTAAATTATAATTAATAAATACGAAGTAACATTTAATAATTAATTTTTACTAATTAATAAATAAGAAAAATGAATAAATAATAAAATATACTTAATATTAAATAATTTTTAGTTAATAATTAATTATAATTGATGTTAATAAATAATAATTGATCAGCATAGAAATATGTTAATTTATGCACCTATATTTTATCTTTTTGTATATAAATAAATGTTACGTTAGGTATTTTCTTTTTGTTTTTATAGGTATGTTGACCAGACCTCATTCAGCCTTAAAAGTGAAGAATAGATGTCATTTAGTTGAAGAATTTCATAAGAGCTTTCATTGGAGACTAGATGTGTTCACATTGATCACATTAGAAGAAGATTAGTAGAAGAAATCTCCTGAAATCTTATCTTCCTTCAATTAATCACATTCCAGACAAGGAAGATATGAGAGAAATAATGGCTAATAAAGGAGAGGAATAATGGCTAATAAAGGAGAGGAATAATGGCTAATTAATTGGAGGAATAAATGCTGATTAATATAAGAGAAATAATTTCTATTAAAAGGGCCATACATGCATATACTGGATTGAGGTTTGAGGTTGGCATTTTATCTTATAAATACCATTGTACTCTCATTGTAAAAATCATCCTGGAATTAACAAAGTCTTCTTCTTCTCTTTTCTGCATTTTTTTATTTTCTTATCAATTAGTGTTCTACACAATTAGTTTTGGTAGAACACCAATTGTATTTTATATTTTTTTTTATTAGTGATTAGTCGTTGATTAGTTTCAACGACAATCCTAATTTTACTTTTTATTGTTCTTCTTTTCTGCAATTTTAATTTCATGTCATTGCTCTTAGTTGCTGTTTTCTTGTCCAGTTAATTGTCTTTCAGTTTCAGTTGTTGAATTTGGTGTTGGTCTGATTAGATTCAGATCAACAGTAAAATCATTAGCGTTAAAAACATCTCCAGAATATGTCTAACTCGCCCAAGAGATTAGATTCATAATAATTTTTAATTACACCTCCCTGTGTTCGACTTGTATGCTACGCACCTGTATGCTTGCAGAATTTATTACAAATGTCGCGCTTTTCTAATTCATAGATCAGCGACGATCAAGTTTCTGGGGCCGTTGCCGGGGAAATTGATTTGTTTCCTCTTTTATTGTGGCATTGTTTCTGTTTTAAAAAAATAGAGGTATAAATTTTTCTTCTTTTTTAGGGTTTGAGAATTCTTTTCGTATTTACTGACTTGCTTGGATTTTATTAGGAAAGAAATAGAGGCGTGTTTAAGTTGAATTGTTCCCGTTTGTTTTGTACAATTTGTTTTGGAAAAGAACACGGACGCGAGATATTGTAATTGAGAGGTGTTATTTCTTTTTATTCTTGAGTGCGCTGTGTTTGAGTTGATTGCAAACCGATTAGCCTGGGTTGAGCGCTTGAGTTGAGTTCACATTTGTTCTCTTATTTTTTTTTCTTTTCTTTGTTAGACTTAGTTTTTTTAAATTTATTTATTTTAGCTTAGTTTTGATTTTTACTTTAGTTTTTTCTTAATATAAAGTCCAGTCATTTTTTTTCTTCTTTCTTTCTATTTTTTTTAAGGTTAGCCCATTGTCAGTTTTTATTTCCTTTTAATTTGTGTTCTTTTCTTCTCTTTTCTTTTCAAAAAAAAAAAAAGGATCAAGGGACAAAATGTGAAGAAAGGACCAATTTCAAACAAACGAACAAGAAATTCAGAGCTCAACAAATTTGCAGAACAGTGGAGTTGAATTGCCAGCACAACTCAAATTCTCTGGACGGACAGCCTTACACCACGGTAATATTTTTCTAAACTCTACAGGTGCTGAAGCTGCTTTAAAAATATATTGAAATTGTTGTAAAAATCTTCTGCAGGGGCAGCAGCTTGAATGTAAAAATTTTAATTTTCTGTTATTATTCTGTGACTGTTCTGTGATTGTAATTTCTGAAATTGTTTGGTGAGGAACAAACTTCCATAACTGATCACTCTCATCGTTTTTCAACAATAAAATTTTGATTTTCAAAATAACATAATTGAAAAGTGGTGTTTTGTGAAGTTGACTGTCTCGTATAATTGGATCGCGGATATATATTAGTTCAATTTATTGAACTTCTAGCAAAAGAGGTTGCATACTACCTGTAAAACATTGGTCGTATCCCTTAGTATTTATACTATACGTGAACGGCCATAAGACCCTCTTCCCCCTTCCAATTGAGTCAGTTAATTAGTGGAGCACAACTCAGTATTTTATACTATTTTGAAGTGAGAATAAATTATGTTTTGCCTTGACTTCTTTAAAATGTCTGATTCAAAAAAATCGTTGAGAGAATCATGGGATAATAATCGGAGTAGACATCCGCTTGAAGAGTATGAGTATGAAATACAACTCATGAAGCAAGATTTTCCGAATTTTTGTGAGCCCAATGCCAACAATTTTCAGAATTTTCAAAATGACCAATATTTTCAACATCATGAATATAATCGAAATGGCGACTTCAATTCTAACTTCAATCATTTCGATTATGGGCCGCATACTCATCAAAACGATTTTGAATCTCAATATGGCTTTGATCAACATCAATATGGGGTTGCAAACCAAAATTTTCAAAATTATAGCCCATATCAACATCTTGATAATAACCAAAATTACTATTATCCCTCAGATTTTAACAGTTTTGGTTACGAACATAATTTTTATGATCAAAATGATTTCCAATATCAAAATGAAAATTCAAACAATCACCACATTGGAAATAATTTTGATTGTGAAATTGATATGCATTATAATTTTGAGAATTAAGAAATCCAAAGCGAGAGCTCTCAAATCAACGATTCTAAAGAATATCATCTTAACATTCTTAGAGAGAGGGTAGAAAGGCAAAAGAGAAAGCTTGATGAAAATGATAGAAAGATGGATGAACTTTTTTGTTTATTGACAACTTTGAAAGAACAACGAGAGCAACAAAATCAAATGGGCCTTGAATCGGAATTTAATTCAATTCTTAGTGACAACGAAAATTTTCAAATAACAACTTTCGAAATTGAGAATAACGATCTAAATGAAGTTGTTCAAAATTCAACAAATGATTTGGATTTCGATTCTTTTCAGGAAAAAGATTTTAGCTCAGATTTTTATCTTCCTCTTTCAGGCTGCGAAAAACTTGAAACTTTTGAAATTGAACAAAATGAAAATGTTGAATTTTTCAAAAACTCAAAAGTGGAAATGGATTTTAACGAACATGAATTTTTTGGATTGTATGAGGATGAGTTGCCAAATGAGGAAGAGGTCTATTCAAGTCACGAGTTCGAAAATTTTAACTTTGAGAAAATTTCAAACGAACTTGAAATTGTCATTGTCGATAATACGTTGTCAGTTAATGATGAGAATTGTGATCACATTGTCTTGAACAACACTCAAAATTCAAATTTCACTGAATTTATATACGATCACATATTTTTGAACAATTGCACTGATAAATTTGTTGAACACATGAACTATTTTTGGAATGTTGGCTTGGTTGAAAAACTTCGTGTTAGGATGACTCTGGACATTTATCTGCTGGACTATAAATCTAGGTATAAAGATGAGATGATTTTTAAAAATCTTTGCTTATTAGAAAACATGCCTAGACATAGTGGGATTGTAATTCGTCGGGCTAGAACCAAGTGTGGGGGGAAAAGGTGGTGGCATTCTTTGCATCGCATACATCGGAAACACATATATCATTGTATATATGATCCATTCTTACATATAGTTAAACTGCACTTCATTTTACAAATAATTTTGCATGTCATCCATCTTTGGGTGCTATCTTTCACATTTAGAAAACGTATTTACAGTGTGGACACTGTTTAGTTCTAGTGTGGGGGGGAGTCTGCATTGCATTCATTTTTATTTTTTTTCTATTTTTATTTTTCCTTTTCATTTTCATGCATTTAGATAGGACCATCATGCAGTCTAGATCGTACGAACATACCAATTTTTTTTTTTTTTTTGGAAAATACGACTCAATTTAGAGTGATACAACAAAATAAGTTAACGATTGTTAATCAGTTGATAGTATTTTTTTCTCTCAACTAAGATCAAATAAGAAATATGATGAAAAGTTGAATTTTGAGGGATAATAGTGTAACTGGTACATAGGGAGATTCTTAGGAGATGGCCATGAAGTTTATTCTATATTGTAGTCTTTGATTAAATAAGTGGAGGACTTAAAATACTTATATTGGCTTTTCGAATCTTTAAAACTAAGTTCTGTTAAGCTGAATTCGCGTATCTCTCTCTTATTCTTATATTTTCAATAATAATAATAATAGCTATCCAAGGGTATCCAACATTGCTTGTATATCGAGCGTTGGTGTACAAACCCGCCAAGCTCTATCCGACACTTTGTTGACAAAGTCAACGTTGGAATATCTTGGTCTCATTTTATGAGATTGGACACCTAAGGATTACCGACATGTTGTTGACAAAGTCAGCGTCGGTCTGCACAATCCGCCAAGCTCTGTCCTAACCGGTCTTTCTGAATAACTCATTCCAATTTATGATTTACACAAACACAACATACGCCACATTCCAATTTATCAGTCACTAACCGTAAATTAACAAGAGAATAATTCCCCAAATATTAACCCCGAAGGCCGAAACCAACATCAGATCAATACCTAGGAAACCGTTCTGCTTAGCTAACCTACAGTTAGTTTCTAAATTTCACATTCTTAGGGAAAGGTTCCCATTAATTTTGTCAAAGATAAATTCCTTTAAATTTATTCTTTAATCATCCTTTGAAAATCAATTCAAACCAAATTTTGGTTTATCCAAACTAGTCGAGATTAACGAACCTTACCGAAGTAATCAATTGTTAAATTTCCCAACCCCAACCTATTCATCCCATGAAGTAAAACTAGTAATACTTCATATCTAACACCACGGTGTTATCGGTAAATTTAATTACCATTTCACGTTCAAATCAAATTATAGATTTAACTATCGCTTGGAGTAAAACTGGTGATACTCCATTCTTGATCTTTTCAATCTAATTAAAGATTCATTAAAACTCCACTTAGTTTAATATGTGACTGGGTTAAAGAATCAGTGTCATTTAAAACACGGTTCACGATAAATCCCAAAATCACATCACATTTCAATCAGTCCCTAACCGTAAATTAGCAAGTGAGCAATTCCCTAAGTATTAACCCCGAAGGCCGAAACCAACATCAGATCAATACCCCAGAAACCATTCAACTAAACTAATCTCCAGATAGTTTCTGATTTTAATAACTCCTTTTTGGGTCTAAGAACAGTATTATTGAAGATACCATTCACGACAACCCAAAATCACATTCTGTTAATTATCGGGTTAAAGAACAAGTGTTATTTAAAACACTGTTCACGATAAACCCAAAAATCAATACTAATTCAATTCCAATTAAATATTATTTAATTGTTACACTTCATTAAATCTAAATAAAAAGATTTAATCTTTTTCTCAACTGGGTTTAAGAACAGTGTTAATGAAGACACCATTCACGACAAACCCAAATCACATTTGATATTAAATACAATGCTCTGAATAGAAAATATATCGGCTTATATTCAATATCAAATTCTACGACCAACAAATATCGTATTGGAAATAACGATATTAATATATCTTTCATATTCCCATAACAATATCTGTATCATCACGAAATCCAACATCGAAATATTTCGAAGACAATTTCGATTCAAATCCATACCAATATAATTATTGGAAATTCTGGTTATTTTCAAAACCATTTCAAATCCAATTTATTTATTTTTCAAAATAATTGAATTATAATTCCAGTTCAAAACTAGTTCATTTCGATAAAAATCTATTTTTATCTTTTCAAATACGGAGTTTTTCATCCTAATTCTTTCTAAATCATTTCTTATGATTTGACATTAATTATTAATATTTTTAATAATTTTATCAAGGCCCGTACATTCGATTTCCATCCACGGCCATCGAACTGCACTTACAACGACCTTTTCCAAATTTGATTTGGACATAATTCCAAATCCAACCATTATATTTCTAATTTATAATATTCGTTAGAAAGCTCTTTTCGATACGAACCCAACAGTTTCGGTTTTAGGAGAATCCGACGGTCGGATCTCCCGCAATATCCATTTGAAGTCATTGGTCGAAATTCGCGAACTGCTGTGGCGCGGCGCATTCTATTCAGGCCATTATATTATATATATATATATATAATATATAATATATACTTCGTCGATTTCCTTTCGAAACGAATTTTATAAATCGTTTTAAATTCGTTTTCAAAACAGTTTCAACTTAATATTCAATTTTTAATCAAAATTGAATTTTTCCTTATAAATTCCTTTCAAACTCATTTTAAAATGATTTCAATTCAAATTGATTTCTAATTCAATTTCAGTTCGTTTTTAATTCAATTCAATTTCAATTCGAATTCATTTATATTCAATTTCAATTCGAATTCATTTATATTTAATTTAAATTCGAATTCATTTATATTCAATTTCAATTCGAATTCATTTCTATTCAGTTTAATTCGAATTTCAATTCTTTTCAAAATATCTGATTTTGAAATCACTTTCGATATTCATTATAAAATGAATAAAATCGATATAAATATCGTTCACGTCAAAATGGCGTCGATCTAATCAACACGGCCCACTATTCTATTTCGAATATTTCTTTTTCAAATATTTCAAATAGTCCTCTTCAAATATTCTATTACAAAACTGGAATGAGGCCCAATAAATTACCATATAATATTAATTATATGGATTTTCTACAACACATGTATACAATAACAATGATGAATAATCAACCATCATCCAAAGTGCATTCTACACTATATAAGCATCAAATATAAATATTCAACACTTATAACAGTCTGTCAATCAATCGATCGACATACAACTAATTATTGGGATTAGTGTATGTCATATATCACCCCAATACCCGTGTGGGGTTTCAAACAATCAAACACAGATTTTATTTGTGCAGTTGGGTGATGTGTAAAATTTATCGTCCCAATTAATATCCATTAAATCAGTGTATATAAACAAATCTCCGATTTGTTTATAAAGATTTATTTTATATACACGTTAAAAATTCTATTTTCAACTATAAAATATTTTAACTATAGAAATATTTTATTTTCAACTATATAGTTATTTTATTTCATTTCACATTCACACAATCAACTACACATCAAAATCAAACAAACAAGCATACAAGCCGTCCATGGTCTGTGGACGATGGGTGTCGGGTGCTACTAAACACCGTCTGCATCCTAGTATATATTTCAACTAGAAAAATTAAATTAAAAGTGAGAAGTTCTCACCAAAGCTTTCCCAACTCCACGACACTTCATATGTAGGAAATCTTCACCTTTTCGTCTTTTGTCACTTTCGTTGCCGTATTCACTACATATATAAAAATCACATTTTTATATTCTCTTTACTTCACGATAGAATAAAGTTCAGATTTTTATTTCACTTCATTTATTTACAAAGCTTCTTTTTATATAAAAATTATATTTTTATATTTCTACTTCTAATATAAAGATCGAAATTTTTTCTTTTATTATCTATACAACATAAAAACATATTTTTATATTCTCTATCTCATAAAACAAAATCATACTTTCTTCATATAATTCAAAAACCTTGTCTTCCCCATCATAAAAATCAAGTCTTTATCAATTTACCACTTCTTATCTTTTAAACAAATAAAGATCTCGCCTTTTATAAATTAAAGAACCCGCCTTTCATATTCAAAATCAAATCTTATTACGTTCTCTTCTTTGTATGATGTTCATACAAATAAAAATCACATCTTTACTTTACTACGCCATTATATGAATTTAAAACAATGCCATAAATATTTTTATACAATGAAATGATTTAAAAATCATATTTTTATTCATCTAAATAAATAAAAACAATAAAATAGATAAACAAAAAGGCTCACCGGCGTATGGAGGTCGAAGGAGGGTGGTGGCAAAGCCCTTGGTGGCTAGGTCTCGCGGATTTAGGCGAGGGGCTTCAACCTGAGGGGACTGCGAGGCAAGGGAGGGCGGACTGTGCGGCATCAGAGTAGGGGGAGGGGGTTGCGCGACCATCGGTGGTGGGGGAAGCACGTGACAGGCGGCGGTTAGGGTTTTCAGGGGGGTATGGCTGTTCTCGTCTGACAAAGGGAAGGAGGGATAATCGAGCGCGAGGGGAGGGAGTCGAGGCTGGAGGAGAACGAAAAGGGGGGGTGCGGCGTCACCGGCGGCGCGGCCAGGGCTCCGTCACCCTTTTCTTTTCTTCCTCTTTTTTTTATTTTAAATTGATTTGAAAAGTAATGTGAAAACCCGTAACTTCCCCGTAAAGGAAAGTGCCGGATAGTTCGAGAACAAGCCACAACAGAACTCATACAGAAGAACATTTCATTGTATTTCACAACAACGCATCAGATTACAAGAATATACAGAGTACAAATGAATATTACACAGAAATATCAGAGATTTAAATTACATTTAAATACATAACAGCGCAAAATAATACAATACACAACTAGAAGTAGATATACGGATACAAAGCTTTCCGGATATCGTTCCAGCTATAAACCAGGATCCTGTGAATATAAATCTGCAAAACCAAAACTACTAGCTGCCCGTGTCAAAATAGGGGCACCCAGAGTTTAGGTTAAAACAATAAACTCCAGGTCAGTCATGGGACTGGTGTGAGAACTAAAACAGTTATTATTCTTTATTTTAAAAGTTAGGTAAATCAAGGGACCACGCCGTATAACACGGAACGGGTTTCCTCCCAAGAATACCAGTGCATAAAACAAACAGCGCAATGCTAAATAAAGAAAGATGAAGCTGTTATAAGACCCAGGTCCTATCACACAATGCAACGCAAGCCGGGGGATAGGGTTTTCCCTTATAACAGCCAAAGAATGCTTGATACGTTTAAAACAAATCATTTGATACTATAATAAGTGTATAGTGTATAAAACAACTTCAAATCATAAGTATCAATCATAGGCGGCATGGGTACCATATATCATGTCGCCATATATAGGTTTACAAATAAAACCGCAAAGTCACGTATTTGGAAATTGGGTTTCCATCTATGAACCGAGGCAAAAGATAGTCCTCAACGTCTTCGAGACAATCTAGCCCATGTCTCCGGAACAGCCGCAACTGCCCCTTGGATCGTCAGGGCCGGTCCACCGATGTGGATTATAGTGCCTGAACAATACGTCTCTCCGCCCTATGGGGCGTAAATGAGCCAACTAAATGACTCCATCGGTTCGAGAACGACCGATCAATCCGAGGCGCCTCGCAACAGCAACAACCACTTAAGTCAAACTCGTCAGGGCGTGTAAAACCACTGACGCCACTTCTAGCTAGAAAGAAACGCATGCCCTCCCTGAGGTCCTCTCCCGTTTTTGGTTCATACCGGGTGTGAAACTCGCGAAGCAAACGTTACACAAAGCTACGCCACAAAGGCCATGCTTTGATCATCACCACAAGACTTTGCTTTTCAACAGAAGCCTCGATCAATTGCCACTTAGGCATGCCACACAGGCAATTCACTCCATGCGTTTGATATCCATCAATATATAACCCCTGAGCTCGTACGTCTCAGAGAAGGGCGTTAAGCAAGAGAATAAATTCTCCGCCGCCAAATATATATATATATTTAATAAAGATCAATCACACAGACTAAAATCCAATGTCAGACACACAGTCCATTTACAAGTTCGTTCTGGGTCTGAACGAAACTGGAGGCACCTAGTACCCCGCATATCCATCGATCTCCAAGTACGTCTGGACGATCACCAACTGTTTCCATCTTCTTGGGTGTACAGCCCAATCAAGATCATCAGTAATCACCCAAACGACGTGAAGACTTCCGGTCTTCAACCGCCGTCTTCATCTTCGACTTATCGTCGTATCAGTTATTCAGAATGGGATAAACCCGGTCTTTCCGAATAACTCGCGTATATTTTAAATAAGTGTTACACAAACACAACATACGCCTCATTTCCAATTCATCAGTCACTAACCGTAAATTAATCAAGAGAATAATTCCCCAAATATTAACCCCGAAGGCCGAAACCAACATCAGATCAATATCCAGAAAACCATTCTGCTTGGCTAACCGACAGTTAGTTTCTAAATTTCACATTCATAGGGAAAGGTTCCCATTAATTTTATCAAAGATAAATTCTTTAATTTATTCTTTAATCTACTTTTGAATATCAATTCAAACTAGTCGGGATTAACGAAATTTACCGAAGTAATTATTTGTTTTAATTTCCCAATCCCAACCTATTCATCCCATGAAGTAAAGCTGGTAATACTTCATATCTAACACCACAGTGTTATCGATAAATTCAATTACCATTTCACATTCAAATCTAATTAAAGATTTAACT
Source organism: Allium sativum (assembly GCA_030737875.1). Classification (NCBI taxonomy): domain Eukaryota; kingdom Viridiplantae; phylum Streptophyta; class Magnoliopsida; order Asparagales; family Amaryllidaceae; genus Allium; species Allium sativum. Next base: position 249,398,075 of record CM060918.1, on the reverse strand, counting down.
ATCGCCTGGAGCAAAACTGGTGATACTCCATTTCGATCATTTCAATCTAATTAAAGATTCATTAAAACTCCACTTAGTTTTAATCTTCGACTGGGTTAAAGAATCAGTGTCATTTAAAACACGGTTCACGATAAACCCAAAATCACATTCCATTAATTATCGGGTTAAAGAACGAGTGTTATTTAAAACACTGTTCACGATAAACCCAAAAATAAATATCAATTCAATTCCAATTAAATATTATTTAATTAGTACACTTCATTAAATCTAAATAAAAAGATTTAATCTTTTCTCAACTGGGTTCAAGAACAGTGTTAGTGAAGACACCATTCACGACAAACCCAAATCACATTTGATATTCAATATAAGGCTCTGAATAGAAAATATATCGGCTTATATTCAATATCAAATTCTACGATTAACAAATGTCGTATTGGAAATAACGATATAACTATATATCTTTCAAATTTCCATAATCACATCTGTATAATCACGAATTCCAACATCGAAATATTCCGAAGACAATTTCGATTCAAATCCACTCCAATGCAATCATTTGAGATTCTGGTTATTTTTAAAACCCTTTTCAAATTCAATTTATTTATTTAAAAATAAATAGAATTATAATTCTAGTTCAAAACTAGTTCATTTCGATAAAAATCTATTTTTATCTTTTCAAATATGGAGTTTTTCATCCCAAATCTTCACAAAATATTTCTTATGATTTTACACAAATTATTACTATTTTTAATAATTTTATCAAGGCCCGTACAGTCGATTTCCATCAACGGCCATCGAACTGCACTTACAGCGACCTTTTTCAAATTTGATTTGGACATAATTCCAAATCCAACCGTTAGATTTCAAATTTCTAATATTCGTTAGAAAGCTTTTTTCGATACGAACCCAACGGTTCCGGTTTCAGGAGAATCCGACGGTCGGATCTCCCGTAATGTCCGTTTGAAATAAATGGTCGAAATTCACGAACTGCCGCGGCGCGGCGCGTTCTATTCAGGCCATTATATTATATATATAATATATATAATATATACTTCGTCGATTTCTGTTTAAAACGAATTATATAAATAGTTTTAAATTCGTTTCAAAAGCAATTTCAACTTCCATTTCAATTCAAATCAAAATTGAATTCCTCTTTATAAATTCATTTTAAAATTCATTTCTATTTAATTCAAATTTCAATTCAATTTGAATTCATTTCAATTCGCTTTCAATTCAATTTGAATTCGTTTTCAATTCAATTCATTTCGAAATCGTTTTATATTCAATTCATTTCGAAATCGTTATATATTCAATTCATTTCGAAATCGTTATATATTCAATTCATTTCGAAATCGTTATATATTCAATTCATTTCGAAATCGTTATATATTCAATTCATTTCGAAATCGTTTTATATTCAATTCATTTCGAAATCGTTTTATATTCAATTCATTTCGAAATCGTTTTATATTCAATTCATTTCGAAATCGTTTTATATTCAATTCATTTCGAAATCGTTTTATATTCAATTCATTTCAAAATGAATAAAATCGATATAAATATCGTTTACGTCAAAATGGCGTCAATCTAATCAACACGGCTTCATAAATTTCTATTTCAAATATTTTATTTCAAATATTTCTTTTTCAAAATAGTTGTTATTATCAAAATATTTCGTTCAACACATGACCAATCTCAAAGGATGAGTACTGTCAACACATGAACCGTTATTTTATATTGATAAAGATGTAAATTTTATTATCAAAATATTTCGTTCAACATATGACCAATCTCAAAGGATGAGTACTGTCAACACATGAACCGTTATTTTATATTGATAAAGATGTAAATTTTATTATCAAAATATTTCGTTCAACACATGACCAATCTCAATGGATGAGTACTGTCAACACATGAACTGTTATTTTATATTGATAAAGATGTAAATTTTATTATCAAAATATTTCGTTCAACACATGACCAATCTCAATGGATGAGTACTGTCAACACATGAACTTTTATTTTATAATATTCTTTATTTTCTAAATTGGAATGAGGCCGAATCAATCACCATATAATGTTTATTATATGGATTTTCATACAACACATGTATATAATAGCATTGAACAATAATCAACCATCAACCAAAGTGCACTACACTGTATAAGCATCAAATATAGACATTTAACGCTTATAGCAGCTTGTCAATCAATCGATCGACATATTTAATCAATCAGGATGAGTGAACTTCAAGTTTCATCCCAACACCCGTGTGGGGTTTCAAACAATCAAACAAATATTTTATTCGTGCAGTTGGGCGATGTGTAAAATTTATCGTCCCAATCAATGCCCTTCAAATAGGTGTACATAAACAAACCGTCTGGTTTGTAAATGAATATTTATTTATTCACATTCACGTTAAAAATTATATTTTTAACGATAAAACATTTTATTCCAACATATGAATTTCTATTAAGTTCATTCTTTAAATAAAATGATATTTTTATTTTTCTAACACATTTTAGAAAATTTCGGCGGCATAACGGCACGATACTAGAAACGGGACGAGACCTAGCCTTATCCCCGGTCTAGTGAAGGCCCACGCCATTCACACATCAATCAAATTCACCCAAACAACCAATTCAAATCAAGTCATCAAATTAATTTATGCAACCAAACAAACAAGTCCATGGTCTGTGGACGATTGTGTCGGGTGCTACTAAACACCGTCTGCATCCTAGTATATATATATATAACTAGAAAATGAAATTGAAAGGTGAGAAATTCTCACTGATAGCTATCCTAACTTCCCGGCTCTCCACTGATAGAAATCTTCATCGCTATCGCATCTTCGTCATCTTCGTTGCCCGTAGCCACTACATATATAAAAATCGAATTTTTATTTCGCTATTCAATATATGAAAATCGAATTTTTACTTCGCTACTCAATATATAAAAATCGAATTTTTACTTCGCTATTCAATATATAAAAATCGAATTTTTATTTCGTTTAAAAATCGAATCTTTTCTAGTTTAAAAATCGAATCTTTTCTACTTTAAAAATCGAATCTTTTCTAGTTTAAAAATCGAATCTTTTCTACTTTAAAAATTGAATCTTTTCTAGTTTAAAAATTGAATCTTTTCTACTTTAAAAATCGAATCTTTTCTAGTTTAAAAATCGAATCTTTTCTACTTTAAAAATCCTAACTTTTCTTAACTAAAAATTATAACTTCACATAAAAAAAATCAAAACTTTATCGTGACTTTTCACCCTAAAACCCCACTTTTATTTCTATGAAAACACTATAAAAATCTTTTTAATTCTTTTCCTATATAGAAACATAATCCTTATATTTAAAAAAAAACTAATTACATTAAAATAAATACGTAAAGACTCACATCAATTTTTCATCGTCGAAGAAACCCAAATCTATGTAGCAATGAGCATCAACGGTCGATTGAAAAAGGGGGTTTTCTTCATCGCTTCGAATTGAAAATGAGGGGGGAGGCTGAGGGGCTGCAAGTTCGCCGGAGACAGGAAGGGGGAGGAGCAGCGGACCGGGGTTGGCGGCGTGAGGTGGTGAGTGCGGGTTTGGGGGGGGGGTATCGGTGGCTGTTTTGGGCATCGGGGGGTTTGGGGGTGAGGTTTTTGAAGAGAGAGACGGGGAGAGAGATCGGAGCAGAAGGGAGAAGGGCGGCAGTGGCGCGCCAGCCACCAGCGGCGGCGGAGGAGGCGTTGACTTTGAGGAGCGACGTTTTTTTTTCTTTTTCTTTTCTGTAATTGGCGACGGGTAGAAGGAGTGGGGGAGAAAGTATAGAGAGGGGGTGGGGGTTTTAAAGTATATATTATTTTATTATTTTATTATTTAATTCATTAATTTGTTTACTTTACATTCAAACATGAAATCAAACCCAACGACTGTCGCCTCTAGGTAATTACCCCCATTCCGAACACAATGGGATATGTATCGTAAGCTGATTCGATAATTTCGATCAGTTTTCGTCAAAATCATCATATAACTCTATATATTGAATTTGAACGCACATTTCAATTTACAGGGGTCACATACTAACTCGAAAAATTCCATAAAAATATTTTCTAGCTTCGTATTAACAATACGGTCCTAACAAAACTAGTTTCGTCGAATTCTGAGACCGTTTGAAAAATGGTCATTTTCCAGTCGATTAAAATCAACTGAAACTGGTCAAACGCGTTTTCCTTTACCACGCTCACATATTGATTCGAAAAATTATGAAATTTGAAACCTAGCAATAACTTAAAATCACGGACCCAACAAAACTGGTTTCGTCGAAATCCGAGGTCGTTTGCAAAATTGCTATTTTTAAGGGCCTTATATATATAAAAATATATATAAATTCCACAGCGACTATTTCTAATTTTAAACTGGACATATCTTATCATTTCTAAGATGAAATCTCAGTTTGTTAACTTCGTTACAAAGATATAGTTATACAGATTCAAATATTTCTTGTTTCGTTCAATTCTGACTTATATTGAATTCTGTATATTCATTTGAAATTAGAAATCGAATTTTCGAACTACCGCGCCATTTTCAATTCCTTTTATAATTATTATATAATTATTATATATTCTAACGACGACGTATATAATATATACGTTCTAATTATATTCAAAATAAATTTTCGTCGATATTATTTAAAATAATTCATTTTAAATAATCAAAATTCGCGAAAATAGCCAAAATAAAAATTTTAAACTGGCCCAGATTTTCGGGTTATTACAAGTAAACGGGGGGGGGGGGGGGGGGGGGGTCTGAGAGGGAATAAGGAGAGAGGGAGAGATATTTTTTTATTTATTTAATTAATTTAATTTCAAAAAGGTACCTTTATTTTCGAACTCGAAACGGGACCCACTCCTTGTCGTCCATAGCTAATTACCCCCATTTCGAACACAATGGGATATGTATCGTAGGCTGATTCGACTGTTTCGATCAGTTTTCGTCAAAATCAAAATATAACTCTATATATTGAATTTGAACGCGCATTTCCATTTACTGGGGCCACATACTAACTAGAAAAGTTCCCGAAAAATATTTTCTAGCTTCGTACTGACAATACGGTCCTAACTAAACTAATTTCATCGAATTCTGAAACCGTTTGAAAAATGGCCATTTTCCAGTCGATTAAATTCATTTGAAACTGGTCAAACGCGTTTTCCTTTGCCACGCTCACATATTGATTCGAAAAATTACGAAAATTGGAATCTAGCAATAACTTGACATCACGGATCCAAAAAAAGTGGTTTCATCGAAATCCGAGGTGGTTTGCAAAATTTCCATTTTTTTATGGGCTGAAATTCCATAGCGACTATTCTGAAATTTCAACTGGACATATCTTTTTATCCCCGCTATGAAATTTCAATTTTTCGGATTCGTTGGAATGATATTCTCTATTAGATTCTAATATTTTTTGTTTCACTAAAATCAGGTTTATTTTGCACCCGTACATTCATTTGAATTTTGAAGTCGAATTATCGAACTACCACACCATTTTCAATTCCTTTTTTATATATAAATACTTATTTATATTCTAACGACGACGAATATAAATATACATGTTCGAATTCCATTCAAAATAAATTTCTTGTCGATATTATTTAAAATAATTCATTTTAAATATTCAAAATTCACTAAAATCACCAAAATAAAATTTTTAAATTGGCCCAGATTTCCGGGTTATTACAATCTCCCCCACTTAAAACTTTTCGTCCCCGAAAAGGAACGAAGCCAAATGTTGTTTAACTAATCAACTCAACTTTCTTTATTTTCACTACGGCTTAAGTTCTTCAACTTTTCAGTGTCTAAGAACTTTTCAAATTTTTCAAAAAATTTGGCTAACACCCTAAATTTCCGAAAAATTTCGTCATAACCTCCCCTGCACCGGGAGCACCGGGAAAATCCCGAAATTGCCATATAGGCACTCTGATCTCAAAAAGAAAAAGAAAAAGCCAAGCGGCTAGCCAATCGGCTCATAAAATCATCATCACCTAAACAAAACAGTAAATTATGGTAAACATGTACCTATTTGTCGGGCAAACAATTTTATTCTTCTGCTCTAGCCTCTTTGCTATGACCTGTTCAATGTAAGTACATGTACGTGCATGCATTTGCAACCAATTTTCAATAAAGTTCAATATTTGGTTCAATTTGCTATATGGTACAAATTTTCAATTAAACAACCAATAATCAACAACACAACCATCAATCAATTAGTTGATTAGCTTTTCAAATTCATAATTTTGATACATAGTCAAAAAATCAGATTTTTGATGCCAAATCACAACAATAGGCCTTATCTAGTTTCAGTTCTCACACCAGTCAATTGGAAATATATAGAAATCTCACTTTCGAAACTCGAAAATAAATACTGGCGATGGTGCCCCGTCACCAGAATTATCCCCGGGCACTAGAGTGCGATTCTATAACTATCCAATACATTAAAACTTTGAATACACGTTTACAAGACATATATGCAAAATCTTTATATATTGGATTGTCCAAATTCAATACAAAATAAATATTCAAATACATTGAATAAAGTTTAAATTTTCTGTAACAACCCGAAAATCTGGGCCAGTTTAAAATTTTTATTATGGCAATTTTAGCGAATTTTGATTATTTAAAATGAAATATTTTAAATAATATCGACGAGAAATTTATTTTGAATATAATTAGAACGTATATATTATATACGCCGTCGATAGAATATAAATATTTATATATAATTATAAATAGAATTGAAAATGGCGCGGTAGTTCGATAATTCGATTTCAAACTTCAATTGAATGTACCGGGTGCAAAACAATCCGGATTTTAGTGAAACCAAAAACATTAGGATCTATTCGTGAATATCTTTCCAACGGATCCGAATAATCGAGATTTCATAGCGGGAATCAAAAGATATGTCCAGTTGAAAATTCTGAATAGTCGCTATGGAATTCAGGCCCTTAAAAATGGACATTTTGCAAACGACCTCGGATTTCGACGAAACCAGTTTTGTTGGGTCCGGGATGTGAAGTTATTGCTAGGTTTCAAATTTCATAATTTTTCGAATCAATATGTGAGCGTGGCAAAGGAAGACGCGTTTGACCAGTTTCAGTTGATTTTAATCGACTGGAAATTGGCCATTTTTCAAACGGTCTTAGAATTCGACGAAACTAGTTTTGTTAGGACCGTATCGTCAATACAAAGCTAGAAAATATTTTTCGAGAATTTTTATAGTTAGTATGTGACCCCGGTAATTTGAAATGTACGTTTAAAATTCAATATAGTGATTTAAATGTAAATTCAACGGAAACTGATTGTAACTATCGAATCAGCTTGCGATACATATCCCATTGTGTTCGGAATGTTGGTAAAACGTTAGGGACGACAGGCGGTGAGCCTCGTTTTGAAGTCGAAAATAAAAGTTGCTTTTTGTGGAAAATTAAATAATAAAATAATAAAATAAAATAAAAAATAAAATAAAAAAACCTTTTCTCCCCCGTTAACCCGCTCTGCCCCCCCCCTCTTCAAAATTAAATCGGCAGAAGAAAAAAAAAGAAAAAAAAACCCTAAACTATCGCCGTCCCCTCCCCTGAAGCGAACGCCACCGCCGCCCATCACCGCACCCCCCTCCCCTCGTACGTCGAACCGCCAGTGACGCATCCGCCCCCCCCCCCCCCTGAAGCATCGCGGCGCTCGATTCGCGAGCCCCCCCCCCCCCCCCCCAGTTCGAGACGCTGAAGCCGCCGCCCCCCCCAGAAGCCAGCTCCGACGAAGACGACGCCCCCCTTCTTCGAGATACAGTGAGTATTTTATTTTATTTTTATTTTTATTTTAAAAAAAAAGGGTTTAAAACTGAATTTTTAAAAAAAGGTTTAAAACTAAATATTTAAAAAGGGTTTAAAACTGAATTTTGAAAAGGATGTAAAACTGTTTTTTTTTAAAAGCATTTTAAAACAGATTTTTTTTAAAATGATTTAAAAACTGTTTTTTTATAAAGGAAAAAGGTTTGAAATTTAAAAAGGAAAAGATTTGAAATTTAAAAAGGAAAACAGTAAGTGTCAATTATTTGTTTACATTTCTTTTTGTTTTCAGTTTTAATGCATAGAGCATTGATGAAAGGGTGTGATTCTTCTAAGTAAAAAAAATTTGTCTTATAGGAATGAAAAGTTATGATTTTCAATGGTATAAAAATCCGATTTTTATTGTGAACACCACTTCATAAAGAAGCGATTTTTTGATGAACATCACGAGAAAAAAATATGATTTTTTATATATTGAACTTCGAATTAAAAATGTGATTTTTATATATTGAACTTCGAAATAAAAATGTGATTTTTATATATTGAACTTCGAATTAAAAATGTGATTTTTATATATGGAACTTCGAATTAAAAATTCGATTTTTATATATTGAATAACGAAGTAAAAATTCGATTTTTACATATGTGGTGGCTACAGCAACGAAGATGCGATGACGATGAAGATTTCTATCGAAGAAGAGTCAAGATGATTGGATAGCTATCTGTGAGAATTTCTCACTCTTCAATTTCTTTTCTAGTTATATATATATATATATATACTAGGATGCAGACGGTGCTTAGTAGCACCCGACACAATCGTCCACAGACCATGGACTTATTTGTTTGGTTGCATAGATTAGTTAGATGATTTGATTTGAATTGGTTGTTTGCTGAATTTGATTGATGTGTGAATGGCGTGGGCCTTCACTAGACCGGGGATAAGGCTAGGCCTTGTCCCGTTTCTAGTATCGTGCCGTTATGCCGCCGAAATTTTCTAAAATATGTTAGAAAAATAAAAATATCATTTTATTGAATAAATGAACCGAATAGAATATTCATAGGTTGAATAAAATGTTTTATCGTTAAAAATATAATTTTTAACGTGAATATGAATAAATAAATATTCATTTACAAACCGGACGGTTTGTTTATGTACACCTATTTGAAGGACATTGATTGGGACGATAAATTTTACACATCACCCAACTGCACAAATAAAATATGTGCTTGATTATTTGAAACCCTGCACGGGTGTTAGGATGAAATTTGAAGTTCACTCATCTTGATTGATTAAATATGTCGATCGATCGATTGACAGGCTGTTATAAGCGTTAGATATCTATATTTGATGCTTATACAGTGTAGTGCACTTTGGTTGATGGTTGATTATTTTTCAATGCTATTATACATGTGTTGTATGAAAATCCATATAATTAACTTTATATGGTAATTGATTGGGCCTCATTCCAATTTGAAAAATAAAGAATAATATAAAATAAAGGTTCATGTGTTGACAGTACTCATCCATTGAGATTGGTCATGTGTTGAACGAAATATTTTAGTAATAAAATTTACATCTTTATCAATATAAAATAAAGGTTCATGTGTTGACAGTACTCATCCATTGAGATTGGTCATGTGTTGAATGAAATATTTTGATAATAACAACTATTTTGAAAAAGAAATATCTGAAATAGAAATTTATGAAGCCGTGTTGATTAGATTGACGCCATTTTGATGTGAACGATATTTATATCGATTTTATTCATTTCGAAATGAATTGAATTGAAAACGATTTCGAAATGAATTGAATTGAAAACGATTTCGAAATGAATTGAATTGAAAATGATTTCGAAATGAAATGAATTGAAAACGATTTCGAAATGAAATGAATTAAAAACGATTTCGAAATGAAATGAATTGAAAACGATTTCGAAATGAATTGAATTGAAAACGATTTCGAAATGAATTGAATTGAAAACGATTTCGAAATGAAATGAATTGAAAACGATTTCGAAATGAAATGAATTGAAAACGATTTCGAAATGAAATGAATTGAAAACGATTTCGAAATGAAATGAATTGAAAACGATTTCGAAATGAAATGAATTGAAAACGATTTCGAAATGAAATGAATTAAAAACGATTTCGAAATGAATTGAATTAAAAACGATTTCGAAATGAATTGAATTAAAAACGATTTCGAAATGAATTGAATTGAAAACGATTTCGAAATGAATTGAATTGAAAACGATTTCGAAATGAATTGAATTGAAAACGATTTCGAAATGAATTGAATTAAAAACGATTTCGAAATGAATTGAATTAAAAACGATTTCGAAATGAATTGAATTAAAAACGATTTCGAAATGAATTGAATTGAAAACGAATTCAAATTGAATTGAAAGCGAATTGAAATGAATTCAAATTGAATTGAAATTTGAATTGAATAGAAATGAATTTTAAAACGAATTTATAAAGAAGAATTCAATTTTGAATTGAAAAGGAAGTTGAAATTGCTTTTGAAACGAATTTAAAACTATTCATATAATTCGTTTTAAATAGAAATCGACGAAATATATATTATATATATAATATAATGGCCTGAATAGAACGCGACGCGCCGCGGCAGTTCGCGAATTTCGACCATTTATTTCAAACGGACATTACGGGAGATTCGACCGTCGGATTCTCCTAAAACCGGAACCATTGGGTTCGTATCGAAAAGAGCTTTCTAACGAATATTAGAAATTCAAAATCTAACGGTTAGATTTGGAGATACGTCCAAATCAAATTCGAAAAAGGTCGCTGTAAGTGCAGTTCGATGGCCATTGTTGGAAACCGACTGTACGGGCCTTGATAAAACTATTAAAAATAGTAATAATTTGTGTAAAATCATAAGGAATGATTTAGAAAGAATTGGGATGAAAAACTCCATATTTGAAAAGATAAAAATAGATTTTTATCGAAATGAACTAGTTTTGAACTAGAATTAAATTCTATTTATTTTTAAATAAATAAATTGAATTTAAAAAGGGTTTTAAAAATAACCAGAATTTCCAATGATTGCATTGGAGTGGATTTGAATCGAAATTGTCTTCGGAATATTTCGATGTTGGAATTCGGGATTATACAGATGTTGTTATGAAAATTTGAAAGATGTAGATATTTATATCGTTATTTCCAATACGACATTTGTTAATCGTAGAATTTGATATTGAATATAAGCCGATATATTTTCTATTCAGAGCCTTGTATTGAATATCAAATGTGATTTGGGTTTGTCGTGAATGGTGTCTTCAGTAACACTGTTCTTGAACCCAGTTGAGAAAAGATTAAATCTTTTTATTTAGATTTAATGAAGTGTACCAATTAAATAGTATTTAATTGGAATTGAATTGATATTGATTTTTGGGTTTATCGTGAACAGTGTTTTAAATAACACTCGTTCTTTAACCCGATAATCAATGGAATGTGACTTTGGGTTTATCGTGAACTGTGTTTTAAATGACACGGATTCTTTAACCCAGTTAACGATTAAAACTAAGTGGAGTTTTAATGAATCTTTAATTAGATTGATTTGATCGAAAATGGAGTATCACCAGTTTTGCTCCAGGCGATAGTTAAATCTTTAATTAGATTTGAACGTGAAATGGTAATTGAATTTACCGATAACACTGTGGTGTTAGATATGAAGTGTTACCAGTTTTACTTCATGTGATCAATATGTTGGGATTGGGAAATTAAAATAAATGATTACTTCGGTAAGGTTCGCTAATCCCGACTAGTTTGAATTGAGATTCAAAAATAGAATAAAGAATAAATTCAAGGAATTTACCTTGGATAAAATTAATGGGAACCTTTCCCTATGAATGTGAAATTTAGAAACTAACTGTCGGTTAGCCAAGCAGAATGGTTTTCTGGATATCGATCTGATGTTGGTTTCGGCCTTCGGGGTTAATATTTGGGAAATTATTCTCTTGATTTATTTACGGTTAGTGACTGATGAATTGGAATGAGGCGTATGTTGTGTTTGTGTAACACTTATTTAAAATATACGCGAGTTATTCGGAAAGACCGGGTTTATCCCATTCTGAATAACTGATACGACGATAAGTCGAAGATGAAGACGGTGGTCGAAGACCGGAGGTCTTCACGTCGTTTGGATAATTACTGATAATCTTGATTGGGCTGTACACCCAAGAAGATGGAAACAGTTGGCGATCGTCCAGACGTACTTGGAGATCGATGGATATGCGGGGTACTAGGTGCCTCCGGTTTCGTTCAGACCCAGAACGGACTTGTAAATGGACTATGTGTCTGACATTGGATTTTAGTCCGTGTGATTGATCTCTATTAAATATATATCTGTTTGGCGGCGGAGAATTTATTCTCTTGCTTAACGCCCTTCTCTGAGAAGTACGAGCTCAGGGGTTATATATTGATGGATATCAATCGCATGGAGTGAATTGCCTGTGTGGCATGCCTAAGTGGCAAATGATCAAGGCTTCTGTTGAAAAGCAAAGTCTTGTGGCTGATGATCGAAGCATGGCCTTTGTGGCGTAGCTTCGTGTAACGTTTACTTCGCGAGTTTCACACCCGGTATGAACCAAAAACGGGAGACAGACCTCAGGGAGGGCATGCGTTTCCTTCTAGCTAAAAAGTGGCGTCAGTGGTTTTACACGCCCTGACGAGTTTGACTTATGTGGTTGTTGCTGTTGCGAGGCGCCTCGGATTGATCGGTCGTTCTCGAACCGATGGAGTCATTTAGTTGGCTCATATACACCCCAAAGGGCGGGGAAACGTAGTGTTCAGTCATTTTAATCCACATCGGTGGACCGGCCCTGTCGCTCCAAGGGTCACTCGAGCTCTGATCCTGAGACATGGGCTAGATTGTCTCGAATCGTTAGAGGACTATCTTTTGCCTCGGTTCATAGAAGGAAATCCAATTTCCAAATACGTGACATTTGCGGTTTTATTTGTAGAGCCTAGTATGGCGACATAGTGGGATGGGGCGCTCATGCCGCCTATGATTGATACTTATGATTTGAAGTTGTTTTATACACTATGCACTTATAATAGTATCAAACGATTTGTTTTAACCGTATCAAGCATTCTTTGGCTGTTATAAGGGAAAACCCTATCCTCGGCTGCGTTGCATTGTGTGATGGGACCTGGGTCTTATAACAACTTCATTTTTCTTTATTTAGCATTGCGCTGTTTGTTTTATGCACTGGTATTCTTGGGAGGAAACCCGTTCCGTGTTATACGGCGTGGTCCCTTGATTTACCTAACTTTTAAAATAAAGATTAACTGTTTTAGTTCTCACACCAGTCACATGACTGACCTGGAGTTTATTGTTTTAACCTAAACTCTGGGTGCCCTTATTTCGACACGGGCAGCTAGTAGTTTTGGTTTTGCAGATTTATATTCACAGGATCCTGGATTACAGCTGGAACGATATCCGGAAAGCGTTGTATCCGTATATCTACTTCTAGTTGTGTATTGTATTATTTTCCGCTACTATGTATTTAAATGTAATTTAAATCTCTGATATTTCTGTGTAATATTCATTTATACTCTGTATATTCTTGTATTCTGATGCATTGTTGTAATATGCAACGAAATATTCTTTTGTATGTGTTTTGTTGCGGCTTGTTCTCGAACTATCCGACGCTTTCCTTTACGGGGAAGTTACGGGTTTTCACATTTTCAAAACAAAAATCATTTTCATTTTAAAAATATACTCTTCACACTCGTTCTAGGAAACTACAGATCCTATCTCTAATGAGTCATTCCCATTAGATATTACTAATCCAATATCTGATGAATTCTTTCGTATGGTCCTAATGTGTCTTGTTCTCTGAGCTCTATAAACCAAAGCTCTGATACCACGATGAAATGACCCAAAATCCCCCTTACGGGAAATCGCGGATTAGGTCGAGGACAAGCCACAGAAGAACGCAGACGGAAGAACATTTCATTGCTAATTACAACAATTCCATCAGATTACAAGAATATATAGAGTATTAGCAAATATTATACAACAAAAAAATATCAGAGATTACAATACATTACATAGCAGCGGAAAATAATACAATACACAACTGAAGGAGATATACGGATACAAAGCTTTCCGGATATCGTTCCAGCTGTAAACCAGGATCCTATGAATATAAATCAGCAAAACCAAAACTACTAGCTGCCCGTGTTGAAAATAAGGGCACCCAGAGTTTAGGTTAAAACAATAAACTTCAGGTCAGTCATGGGACTGGTGTGAGAACTAAAACAATTATTGATCTTTATTTTAAAGTTAGGTAAATCAAGGGACCACGTCGTAACATAGAACGGGTTTCCTCCCAAGAATACCAGTGCATAAAACAAACTGCGCAATGCTAAATAAAGGAAAATGAAGCTATTATAAGACCCAGGTCCTATCACATAATGCAACGCAAGCCGGGGGATAGGGTTTTACCTTATAATTGCCAAACATGTCGTTTAAAACAAATCATTTGATACTATTATAAGTGTATAGTGTATAAAACAACTTCAAATCATAAGTATCAATCATAGGCGGCATGGGTACCATATATCATGTCGCCACACTAGTTCTACAATTAAAACCGCAAAATGTCGTATTATAAGTGTATAGGGATCGTCCTCACCGATTCGAGACTGTCTAGCCCGAGCCCCAGGAACAACCGCAACTGCCCCTTGGATCGTCAGGGCCGGTCTACACGGAGTGGATTATTATGCCTGAACAATACGTCTCCCTGCCCTATGGGGCGTAAATGAGCCAACGAATGACTCCATCGGCTTCACATAGTCACCGATATATCTGAGGCACCTCGCAAACCAATAACCCCATAAGTCAAACTCGTCAGGGCGTGTAAAACCACTGACGCCACTTCTAACTAGAAAGAAACGCATGCCCTCCCTGAGGTCCTTCTCCCGTTTCCGGTTCATACCGGGTGTGAAACTCGCGAATTAAACGTTACACAAAGCTATGCCACAAAGGCCGTGCTTTGATCATCAACCACAAGACTTTGCTTTTCAACAGAAGCCTTGATCATTTGCCACTTAGGCATGCCACATAGGCAATTCATTCCATGCGTTGGATATCCACCAATATATAACCCCTGAGCTCGTACGTCTCAGAGAAGGGCGTTAAGCAAGAGAATTAATTCTCCGCCGCCAAACAGATATATATTTAATATAAATCAATCACACAGACTGAAATCCAATGTTTGACACACAATCCATTTACAAGTTTGTTCTGGGTCTGAACGAAACAGGAGGCACCTAGTACCCCGCATATCCATCGATCTCCAAGTACCTCTGGACGATCACCAACTGTTTCCCTCCTCTTGGGTGTACAGCCCAATTAAGATCATCAGTAATTATCCAAACGACGTGAAGACCTCCGGTCTTCAACCACCGTCTTCTTCTTCGACTAATCGCCGAATCAGTTATTCAGAATGGGATAAACCCGGTCTTTCTGAATAACTCGCGTATATAATAAACATGTGTTACACAAACAAAACATATGCCTCATTCCAATTCATCAGTCACTAACCGTAAATTAACAAGAGAATAATTCCCCAAATATTAACTACGAAGGCCGAAACCAACATCAGATCAATACCCAGGAAACCATTCTGCTTAGCTAACCTACAGTTAGTTTCTAAATTTCACATTCTTAGGGAAAGGTTCCCATTAATTTTATCAAAGATAAATTCCTTTAAATTTATTCTTTAATCATCCTTTGAAAATCAATTCAAACCAAATTTTGGTTTATACAAACTAGTCGAGATTAACGAACCTTACCAAAGTAATCAATTGTTAAATTTCCCAACCCCAACCTATTCATCCCATGAAGCAAAACTGGTAATACTTCATATCTAACACCACGGTGTTATCGGTAAATTTAATTACCATTTCACATTCAAATCTAATTAAAGATTTAACTATCGTTTGGAGTAAAGCTGGTGATACTCCATTCTCGATCTTTTCAATCTAATTAAAGATTCATTAAAACTCCACTTAGTTTTAATATGTGACTGGGTTAAAGAATCAGTGTCATTTAAAACACGGTTCACGATAAACCCCAAAATCACATCACATTTCAATCTGTCCCTAACCGTAAATTAGCAAATGAGCAATTCCCTAAGTATTAACCCCGAAGGCCGAAACCAACATCAGGTCAATACCCCAGAAACCATTCAACTTAACTAAACTCCGGTTAGTTTCTGATTTTCTTAACTCCTTTTTGGGTCTAAGAACAGTATTATTGAAGATACCGTTCACGACAACCCAAAATCACATTCTATTAATTATCGGGTTAAAGAACAAGTGTTAGTTAAAACACTGTTCACGATAAACCCAAAAATCAATACTAATTCAATTCCAATTAAATATTATTTAAATGGTACACTTCATTAAATCTAAATAAAAAGATTTAATCTTTTTCTCAACTGGGTTTAAGAACAGTGTTAAAGAAGACACCATTCGCGACAAACCCAAATCACATTTGATATTAAATACAAGGCTCTGAATAGAAAATATATCGGCTTATATTCAATATCAAATTCTACATCCAACAAATATCGTATTGGAAATAATGATATTAATATATCTTTCAAATTCCCAGAACAATACCTGTATCATAACGAAATCCAACATCGAAATATTCCGAAGACAATTTCGATTCAAATCCATTCCAATATAATTATTGGAAATTCTGGTTATTTTCAAAACCATTTCAAATCCAATTTATTTATTTTTCAAAATAATTGAATTATAATTCCAGTTCAAAACTAGTTCATTTCGATAAAAATCTATTTTTATCTTTTCAAATACGGAGTTTTTCATCCCAATTCTTTCTAAATCATTTCTTATGATTTTACATTAATATATTTTTAATAATTTTATCAAGGCCCGTACAGTCGATTTCCATCCAAGGCCATCGAACTGCACTTACAGCGACCTTTTCCAAATTTAATTTGGACATAATTCCAAATCAAACCGTTAGATTTCCAATTTCTAATATTCGTTAGAAAGCTCTTTTCGATACGAACTCAATGGTTTCGGTTTTAGGAGAATCCGACGGTCGGATCTCCCGCAATATCCATTTGAAGTCATTGGTCGAAATTCACGAACTGTCGCGGCGCGTTCTATTCAGGCCATTATATTATATATATAATATATACTTCGTCGATTTCCTTTTGAAACGAATTTTATAAATCGTTTTAAATTTGTTTTCAAAATAGTTTCAACTTCATATTCAATTTTTAATCAAAATTGAATTTTTCCTTATAAATTCCTTTCAAATTCATTTCAAATTGATTTCTAATTCAATTTCAGTTCGTTTTCTATTCAATTCAATTTCAATTTGAATTCATTTATATTCAATTTCAATTCGAATTCATTTCTATTTAATTTAAATTTGAATTCATTTATATTTCAATTTCAATTCGAATTCATTTCTATTCAGTTTAATTCGAATTTCAATTCTTTTCAAAATATCAGATTTTGAAATCACTTTCGATATTCATTATAAAATGAATAAAATCGATATAAATATCGTTCACGTCAAAATGGCGTCAATCTAATCAACACGGCCCACTATTCTATTTCGAATATTTCTTTTTCAAATATTCCTATTCAATTATTTTATTCAAATAGTCCTCTTCAAATATTCTATTACAAAACTGGAATGAGGCCCAATCAATTACCATATAATGTTAATTGTATGGATTTTCTACAACACATGTATACAATAACAACGATGAATAATCAACCATCATCCAAAGTGCATTCTACACTGTATAAGCATCAAATATAAATATTCAAAGCTTATAACAGTCTGTCAATCAATCGATCGACATACAACTAATTATTGGGATTAGTGTCTGTCATATATCACCCCAATACCCGTGTGGGGTTTCAAACAATCAAACACAGATTTTATTTGTGCAGTTGGGGATGTGTAAAATTTATCGTCTCAATCAATATCAATCAAATCAGTGTATATAAAGAAATCTCCGATTTGTTTATAATGATTTATTTTATATACACGTTAAAAATTCTATTTTCAACTATAAAATATTTTAACTATAGAAATATTTTATTTTCAACTACATAATTATTTTATTTCATTTCACATTCACACAATCAACTACACATCAAAATCAAACAAACAAGCATACAAGCCGTCCATGGTCTGTGGACGATGGGTGTCGGGTGCTACTAAACACCGTCTGCATCCTAGTATATATTTCAACTAGAAAAATTAAATTAAAAGTGAGAAGTTCTCACCAAAGCATTCCCAACTCCACGACACTTCATATGTAGGAAATCTTCACCTTTTCGTCTTTTGTCACTTTCGTTGTCGTATTCACTACATATATAAAAATCACATTGTTATATTCTCCTTACTTCACGATAGATTAAAGTTCAGATTTTTATTTCACTTCATTTATTTACAAAGCTTCTTTCTATATAAAAATTATATTTTTATATTTCTACTTCTAATATTAAGGTCGAATTTTTTTCTTTTATTATCTATACAATATAAAAACATATTTTTATATTCTATATCTCATAAAAAAATATATACTTTCTTCATATAATTCAAAAACCTTGTCTTCCCCATCATAAAAATCAAGTCTTTATCAATTTACCACTTCTTATCTTTTAAACAAATAAAGATCTCGCCTTTTATAAATTAAAGATCCCGCCTTTCATATTCAAAATCAAATCTTATAACGTTCTCTTCTTTGTATGATGTTCATACGAATAAAAATCACATCTTTACTTTATTACGCTATTATATGAATTTAAAACAATGCCATAAATATTTTTATACAATGAAATGATTTAAAAATCATATTTTTATTCATCTAAATAAAAAAAAACAATAAAATAGATAAACAAAAAGGCTCACCGGCGTATGGAGGTCGAAGGAGGGTGGTGGCAAAGCCCTTGGTGGCTAGGTCTCGCGGATTTAGGCGAGGGGCTTCAACCTGAGGGGACTGCGAGGCAAGGGAGGGCGGACTGTGCGGCATCAGAGTAGGGGGAGGGGGTTGCGCGACCATCGGTGGTGGGGGAAGCACGTGACAGGCGGCGGTTAGGGTTTTCAGGGGGTACGGCTGTTTTCGTCTGACGAAGGGAAGGAGGGAGAATCGAGCGCGAGGGGAGGGAGTCGAGGCTGGAGGAGAACGAAAAGGGGGGGTGCGGCGTCGCCGGCGGCGCAGCCAGGGCTCCATCGCCCTTTTCTTTTCTTTCTCTTTTTTTAATTTTAAATTTATTTGAAAAGTAAACAGGGTTGGGGGGGGGGGGTCTGAGAGGGAATAAGGAGAGAGGGAGAGATATTTTTTTATTTAATTAATTAATTTAATTTCAAAAAGGTACTTTTATTTTCGAACTCGAAACGGGACCCACTGCTTGTCGTCCATAGCTAATTACCCCCATTCCGAACACAATGGGATATGTATCGTAGGCCGATTCGACTGTTTCGATCAGTTTTCATCAAAATCAAAATATAACTCTATATATTGAATTTGAACGCGCATTTCCATTTACTGGGGCCACATACTAACTAGAAAAATTCCCGAAAAATATTTTCTAGCTTCGTACTGACAATACGGTCCTAACTAAACTAATTTCATCAAATTCTGAAACCGTTTGAAAAATGGCCATTTTCCAGTCGATTAAATTCAACTAAAACTGGTCAAACCCGTTTTCCTTGGCCACACTCACATATTGATTCAAAAAATTACGACAATTGGAATCTAGCAATAAATTGACATCACGGATCCAACAAAAGTGGTTTCGTCGAAATCCGAGATCGTTTGCAAAATTTCCATTTTTTTAAGGGTTGAAATTCCATAGCGACTATTCTGAAATTTCAACTGGACATATCTTTTTATCCTCGTTATGAAATTTCAATTTTTCGGATTCGTTGGAAAGATATTCTCTATTAGATTCAAATATTTTTGGTTTCACTAAAATCCGGTTTATTTTGCACCCGATAAATTCATTTGAATTTTGAAGTCGAATTATCGAACTACCGCGCCATTTTCAATTCCTTATATATATATATATATATAAATGATTATTTATATTCTAACGACGACGAATATAAATATACACGTTCGAATTCCATTCAAAATAAATTTCTCGTCGATATTATTTAAAATAATTCATTTTAAATATTCAAAATTCACTAAAATCGCCAAAATAAAAAATTTAAATTGGCCCAGATTTCCGGGTTATTACGCACACCGAAGTAATCATTTATTTTATTTCCCAATCCCAACCTATCCATCCCATTAAGTAAAACTGGTCATACTTCATATCTAACACCACGGTGTTATCGGTAAATTCAATTACCATTTCACATTCAAATCTAATTAAAGATTTAACTATCGCCTGGAGAAAAACTGGTGATACTCCATTCTCGATCATTTCAATCTAATTAAAGATTTAGAACTCCACTTGGTTTTAATCTTCCCAATAATCGCTATCTACGATTATTTAACTTGGGAAATCACATCCTGTCTTTAACTGGGTTAAAGAACCAATGTCAATTAAAACACGGTTCACTATAAACCCAAAATCACATTCCATTAATTATCGGGTTAAAGAACAAGTGTTATTTAAAACACCGTTCACGGTAAACCCAAAAATCAATTCCAATTAAATATCATTTATTTGGTACACTTCATTAAATCTAAATAAAAAGATTTAATCGTTTTCTCATCTGGGTTTAAGAACAGTGTAAATGAAGACACCGTTCACGACAAACCCAAATTACATTTGATATTAAATACAAGGCTTTGAATAGAAAATATATTGGCTTATATTCAATATCAAATTCTACGACCAACAAATATCGTATTGAAATAAAGATATAAATATATCTTTCAAATTCCCATAACAATATCTGTATCATCACGAAATCCAACATCGAAATATTCCAAAGACAATTTGATTCAAATCCATTCCAATTCAATTATTGGAAATTCTGGTTACTTTTAAAACCATTTCAAATCCACTATATTTATTTTAAAAATAAATATAATTATAATTCTAGTTCAAAACTAGTTCATTTCGATAAAAAAAACTATTTTTATCTTTTCAAATATGGAGTTTTTCATCCCAATTCTTCACAAATCATTTCTTATGATTTTACACAAATCATTACTATTTTTAATAATTTTATCAAGGCCCATACAGTCAATTTTCATCAACGGCCATCGAATTGCACTTACACCGACCTTTTCCAAATTTGATTTGGACATAATTCCAAATCCAACCGTTAGATTTCAAATTTCTAATATTCATTAGAAAGCGCTTTTCGATATGAACCCAACGGTTCCAGTTTTAGGAGAATCCGACGGTCGGATCTTCCGCAACGTCAATTCGAAGTCAATGGTCGAAATTCGCGAACTACCGTAGCGCGGCGCGTTCTATTCAGGCCATATATATATATATATATATATATATATATATATATATATATATATATCGCCGATTTCCTTTTTAAAACGTATTTTATAAATCGTTTTAAATTCGTTTTCAAAATGATTTCAACTTCCTATTCAATTTCTAATCAAAATTGAATATTCCATGTCATCGATACATCTATGATAATATTTTCAAAATGTTATATTTTGAAATCACTTCCTTTTATATATTCATTATAAAAACGAATATAATCGATATAAATATCGTTCACGTCAAAATGGCGCATATCTAACTAACACGACTTTTTATATTTCAGTAACTTCGTTATTCTATTCAACGAATGAATATTTTCTTCAACACATGAATATATATTTTATTCAACACATGAATATATATTTTTATTCAACACATGAATATATATTTTCTATTCAACACATGAATATATATTTTTCTATTCAACACATGAATTTATATTTTCTATATTGGATTGAGACCCAATCAATTACCATATAATGTTAATTATATGGATTTTCTACAACACATGTATATAATAGCAACCATAAATAATCAACCATCATCCAGAGTGCACCACACAACTGCATAAGCATTAAATATAAATAATTAACGCTTACACAGTGTCAAACCATCAATTGACATACAACTAAACAATCGGGATTAGTGTACGTCAAATATCATCCTAATACCCGTGTGGAGTTTCAAATCAACAAACACTTATTTTATTTGTGCGGTTGGACGATGTGTAAAATTTATCGTCCTAATCAATATGAATCAAATCAGTGTATATAAACGAATCATTCGATTTGTTTATAAATATTTATTTTATATACATGTTAAAAATCATATTTTTAACTATAAAATATTTTCCACTATAAAATATTTTATTTTATTCCACATCACACAGTCAAATTTCACAACACAGCAATCAAACTAACAAGTCATCCGTGGTCTGTGGATGACGAGTGTCAGGTGCTACTAAGCACCGTCTGCATCCTAGTATATATTTCAACTAGAAAATAAATTAAAAGTGAGGAGTTCTCACCAACTAGCTAAACCAGACGCCACGACTCTTCATATGTAGGAAATCCTCGCCACTAGCCTTTGGTCACTTTCGTTGCCCGTGGCCACTTCATATATAAAAATCACATTTTTATATTGTTGCTATTTATATAAAAATCACATTTTTAATTCGCTCTATACGGATAAAAATCACATTTTTATACAGCTACTATATAGATAAAAATTATATTTTTATATCGCTACTATATAGATAAAAATTATATTTTTGTACTGCTACTATATAGATAAAAATTATATTTTTACACCGCTACAATATAAATAAAAATTCTATTTTTATCCTGATTACTATATAAAAATCATATTTTTATAGCTACTTCTAATACAAAGATCAAATTTTTATATCATCGCTATAAAAATCACATCTTTATTATTTCTACTATATAAAAATCACATCTTTAATCTAATGCCATATATATATATACATTAAAGATCAGGTTATATAATGATATTTATTTTTAAAACTGAAAACAAAATTAAAATCATAAAAAAACTCACATTTTCAGTCGAACCAGAGGTTGTTGTCGCAGGTGGGGGGTCTACATCGCTCGTCGGGGGTTGAGTGGGCTGAGGCGCAGGCGGGGAGGGTGGTTAGGGCGGTGGCGGCTCGGTTTAAGGTGAGGTTGCAGGTTTTGTGCTGAGGGGGAGGAAATGAGAACGTCGGAGGGGGGCCAGAGGGAGGGCGCCACTGATCGACGGTGGCCAGGGCGAGGTGCCGCTTCCTGCGGCGTCGGACGGGGAAATGGGGGGGCTGCGGTTTAATTCGAGGAGGAGGGAGGAAATAGGAAGAGGAGGAGAAGAGAGGGCGGTGACCTCGGTGGTCGGCGTGCCACCTGGGAGCGGCGGCGGTCCACTCCCCCCCCCCCCCCCCCGCTCCTTCCTATTTTATTTTATTTTATTTTCTCAAACGAAAAGAAATGGGGGGGCCTGAGGAGATAAAAGGTTTGACTTTCTTTTTTTATTAATTATTTAATTTGTGAAAAGCAACTTTTAATTTCGAACTCGAAATCGAACCCACCGACTGCCGTCCATAGATAATAACCCCCATTCCTAACACAATGAGATATGTATCGCAGGCTGATTCAACTGCTTCGGTCAGTTTTCGTCAAAATCAAAATATAACTCTATATATTGAATTTGAATGCGCATTTCAATTTACCGGGGCCACATACTTACTCGAAAAATTCCCAAAAAATTATTTCTAGCTTCCTATAGACGATACGGTTGTAACAAAACAAATTTCGTCAAATTCCGAGACCGTTTGAAAAATGGCCATTTTCTGATCGATCGAAATTGACTAAAACTGTTAAAACACGTTTAACTTCGCCACGCTCACATATTGATTCAGAAAATTATGAATTTTGAAACCAAGTAATAATTTGACATCCCGGTCCCAACAAAAGTGGTTTCGTCGAAAACCGAGGACGCTTGCAAAATTTCCATTTTTAAGGGCCAAAATTCCATTGCGACTATCCTGAATTTTCAAATGGGCGTAACTTTTGATTCCCGCTATGAAATTTCAATTTTTCGGATTCATAAAAAAGATATTCTCAAATAGATTCAAATATTTTTGGTTTCGCTAAAATTCGGTTTATTTTGCACCCAGTACATTCATTTGATCTTTGAAATCGAATTATTGAACGACCGCGCCAATTTGAATTCCTTTTATAATTAAAATAAAATATTTATAATCTAACGACGATCTATATAAATATATACGTTCGAATTCTATTCAAAATAAATTTCTCGTCGTTTCTATTTAAAATAGTTCATTTTAAATATTCAACATTCACTAAAATTGCCAAAATAAAAATTTTAAATTGGCTCGGATTTTCCGAGTTATTACAATCACTATTTTTATTTATATAAAAATAGCCCAATTTAATTTAACGATGCTTCGGGTCAATAGGCGTTCCTGGCGCTGTTTTTACCTAAATTTGATTTACACATTTCTCTAAATCTAACCGTTGGATTTTGACGAAATTTATATCATTGGAAAATCTTCCAAAAGCGGACCTAACGGTTCCAGTTTGGGAAAATCCGACGGTCGGATCTTTCGGTATAATCGTTTAAAGTTACGATTTCTAAATGCGAACAAACGCGCGCGATTCGTTTAATTTTAATTTATATTTATATATAAAATTATATATATAAATATAAACTATTCAACAATTCATTTAACATATTCAACATGCCAAATAAAAGAATGTTTAGTTGGCATAGCACATCTAAATGTTCATAATGTCAAATAAATATGTATTTCATTTGCGTGACATCTTTGCTAATGACAAATAAAAAGATAATTTTTATTTTCATTATTTGAGTGCAATTTATATTTTATACTTTAACAAATAAAAGAAATATTTTATTTGTTTATAGTTTCAATGTATGACATGACACACATAAAAATGTTTTATTTTAAATTTGAATACAAACTATAATATATATTCTGACAATAAAAATGTCTTTTTAATTTATACACAAATTCTAATGTGTACATTTGCAATAGAAATGTCTCTTTAATATATACTCAAATTCTAATGTGTATATTGACAATAAAAATGTCACTTTAATATATACACAAATTCTAATGTGTATATTGACAAAAAAAATGTCGTTTTAATATATACACAAAATCTAATGCATATATCAACAATAAAAATGTCACTTTAATATATACACAAATTCTAATGCATATATTGACAATAAAAATGTCACTTTAATATATACACAAATTCTAATGTGTATATTGACAATAAAATTGTCACTTTAATATATATACAAATTCTAATGTGTATATTAACAATAAAAATGTCACTTTAATATATACACAAGTTCTAATGCGTATATTGACAATAAAAATGATACTATAATTTGCATACAAATTCTATTTCAACAAAATGCATAAAAAGTGATACATTCATTTTTGTTGACAATTCTATTTCCACAAAATGATTAAAAAGTGATTCATTCATTTTGATGACAATTCTATTTCAACAAAATGATTAAAAAGTGATTCATTCATTTTGTTGACAGTTATATTTCAAAAAAATGATTAAAATGATATTATTCATTTTTTGTTAACAATTCTATTTCAACAAAATAAATAAAAAGGTGACAATTTCATATTGCTAACAATTTTAATTTAACAAAATGAATATTAATGATATTCCTTATTGTCAACAATTCTAATTTAACAAAGTGAATATTTTTGTTGCAACACAAATCTATTTACCAAAAATGCAATTTGTGTTTTGACACGAACCTATTTAACAAAAATTCTATTTTTGTTTTGACACAAACCGATGTAACAAAAATGCTATTAGTGTTTTGACATAAGCCTATTTAACAAAAATAATATTTGTGTTCTAACTCTTTTATTTAACAAAAATGTGAGTTTTGTTTTATTTCAAATCTAGTTAACAAAAATGTAATTTTTGTTTTCAAACATTATATTTAACAAAATGTAATTTTTGTTTTAACTATTATATTTTGACAAAAATGAATATTTTGGTTCAACTAATCTATTTGGCCGAAAATGTTCGTTTTGACAAAAATGTGTATTTTTATTCAACTATTATATTTTTAACAAAAATGAATATTTTGAAAAAAAAAATTTGATTCAACTAATCTATTTCAACAAAACAATAAAGATGTTGACTTTGTTTTGTCGACAAATCTATTTCAACAAAATAATAAAAATGATGCTTTTGTTTTGTCAACAATTCTAATTCAACAAAACAAATAAAAGTGATCTGTTTGTTTTGTCGACAATTCTAATTCAACAAAACAAATAGAAGTGATATGTTTGTTTTGTCGACAATTCAAATTCAACAAAACAAAGAAAAGTGATATGTTTGTTTTATCGACAGTTCTAATTCAACAAAAAAAATAAAAGTGATATGCTTATTAGTTTACAATTTTCTATTCATCCTAACAAATAAAAATGATAATTTTGTTTATTTACAATTTCGACTTAACAAATAAAATGATAATTTTATTTGTTTACAATTTCTACTTAACAAAAAAGATTATTGTTTTAACACAAATCTATTTGACAAAAATGTAATTTTTGTTCTAACTCAATTCTAATTTGCAAAAAATGTAATTTTTGTTTTAACCATTATATTTTGACAAAAATGCCAATTTTGTTTCAACGGTTACATTCTGAAAAAAGTGAAAAAATTGGTTTCAACTACTATAATTTGACAAAAGCTACAAATTTGATTTTAACCTTTACAATTTGACAAAAGTGAAAAATTTGATTTCAACTCTTATAATTTGACAAAAGCGACAAATTTGATTCTAACTCTTATAATTTGACAAAAGCGATAAATTTGATTTCAACTAATGTGTTTGACAAAAATGGATATTTTGTTCAACAATTCTAATTTGACGAAAATGAATGTTTTTGTTTTAGCTATACTAATTGACAAGAATGAATGCTTTTGTTCAACTAAACTATAATGAAAAAGAATGAATATTTGTGATGACCCTGCTTTTTAGAACCAGTTTAAAATTTTTATTTAAGTTATTTAATGAATTTTGAATATTTAAAGTGTAACAACCAAGAATTTGGAGCCAATTTGAAAATTTTATTTTAGAAATTTTAATGAATTTAGAATATTTAAAATAATTTATTTTAAATAATGATGACAGAAAATTTATTTTAATTGAAGATAAAGCGAATAAATTTAATTATAAAAGGAGTTTAAAATAACGCTACAGTTTCAAAATTTGATTTTAAACTTCAATTGAATATACAGGATACAAAATAAATCGGATTTTAGTGAAACAAGAAATATTTAAATCTGTTTGATCATATCTTTCTAGCGAATCTGAAAAGCTGAAATTTCACTTTAGATATAGAAAGTTATGTCCAGTTTAAATCTGAGAAAATTCACTGTAGAATTTATATATATTTTAATATATTATATAACCCTTAAAAATAGCCATTTTGCAAATGACCTCGGTTTTCGACGAAACCACTTTTGTTGGAATCAGAACGTCAAATTATTGCTAAGTTTGATTTTGCATAATTTTTCGAATTTATATGTAAGCGTGGCAAAGGAAAACGTGCTTTGTCAGTTTTAGTCAAATCTGATCGACCAGAAAATAGCCATTTTTAAACAGTCTCAGAATTCGACAAAATTAGTTTTGTTAAGACCGTAGCATCATAACAAAGCCAGAAACAAATTTTCTATAAGTTTTAGAGTCCGTATGTGGCCCCGGTGAATTTAAATGTAAGATTGAATTAATTAAATAAATGGTTTAAATTTTAAGAAAAACCTATTGTAACAGCCAAATTGGGTTACGAAACATATCCCGTTGTGTCCGGCATGGGGGTATTAGCTAGAGGCGACACTCGTTTGGGTTTTGTTTGAAGTTCTAGTGGTTCAACAAGCTATTTTTTGAATTAAATGATTAATTAATTAAATAATATATTATACTCTATATTTACTGTAGCAATACGTACTATACCCTAACCCTAGAAACCTACAGCCGCTACCCGAACATTATCAATGGTTGGAGCGTTCCCAATTACCTTCTTCAATAATTCGAAATCCCTAGAACAATTCAAGAAACTCCAAATGCAAAAACAAAGAGGACATCGAGATCCTTCAAGTGTACGGTGGAGATCGGAAAAAGGGGTGTGGTTCATGAGGTTTCAGCGCTCAAACATGAGGTGGTAGGGCTCGATTTCTGAGCTCCAAGCCAGTGCGAGCTGGCCTAACTTCTTGGCATAGGGAGTACTCGAGGTGGCGGTCGAAGCGATGGGGGTTGATCGCTGAATGATGGCTTATGGTGGCTGGTGCAATCGAAGACAGGATGCGAGATAATGGGTTTACTTTGGCCTGAACAAACGATGAAGAAGAAAGGGTTATCACCCTTAACTAAAGTAATTAAAAATAATTATATAATTTAATTAACTAAATTGTTTAAATGGTTAATTGGTGATATTTTTTCAAATCTAATCAGAATCTGGTGATTTAAATTTCATTGGAATCGTATGAGCAAGATCTATGAGATGGTACAAACTAGGACTGAAACAGAGCAAATCAAAATTCAGAGCAATTTCAGATCTGAACCACTCAGATTCAAACCAATGTGAGAACTCTATTTCCTTTTAGATAATTAGAATAAACTAATTATAATTGTGTTATTATTCCTCTGCTGTTAAATTCAGTATATGATTGTTCGTGATTTGATAATAATTACGATTGTCGCTGTTATGATGATCTGTTAATTCGATTGATTATTGTGTTGAGATTAAATTTTCATATTGGACAAAATATAATAGACATAACCAAATTATCATGTTGGTTGATTTGTTGATTGTGAATCTCATATTTGTTAGATCAGTTGAGTTTGGTAATATTACGTTATTGTAAAATTATCGCAGACATATAGGTCAATAATGTGTTATGTTAAAATTGTCATGAACAAGTGGATCATTTCGTTTGAATAAATTGTTATAGCAAAAATGAACCTTTTTGTTGAATTAAACATTTTTACCATTTTGTTGAATTAGAACTTTCAACAAAACCAAGTTATCATTTTTATGTTAACACTAAAAAAAATAACATTGTTATGTATAAAATGTTGACATAAGAGAAATCTCATTTTTTTTGTATTAAGTTAACAAAACAAAAATCACAATTTTTTTAATAGAATTTGTGTCATTTTCTAATTAGGATAAAAAGATCATTTATGTTAGAAATGTCTAATTAGAATAAAAGGTAGTAGCGACAAAATTCACTTTTTGTCAATAAAAAGGTTGTAGCGACAAAAATAAACATTTATGTCAATTAGAAAGGCTGAAACAAAAATAAACAAAAATAAATTAGAATTTCCAATTAATTAAAGGAACCACTTTTAAATGTGACATTAGAATAGAAATTACATTTTATGTAAAATGAGACATTAGAATTAAAAATTACGTTTTATGTAAAATGTGTGAATAGACAATAAAAATTACATTTTTATTGTAACATGAATCATTAGAAAAGAGATGACAATAAAAATTACATTTTTATTGTAATGTGAATCACTAGAAAAGAAATGTTTACATATAAAACACTATTTTATATGATATTAGAATTCACAGAAAATGTTTTACATATAAAATATTATGTTATATGATATTAGAATAACATATAAAATTGATCACCAATAAATGACCACTCATATGTTATAAGAAGTCATAGAAAAATGTGAATATATATAAATGACACTTTTATATGCTATTAGAGTTCATAGAAAAAGATTAACATATAAATGCTACATTTATATGCCATTAGAGTTCATAGAAAAAGATTAACATCTAAATTATTCTTTATATGATATTAGAAAACATCACTTTTAGAGAATGGCATGTTAATTAAAAACATCAATTTTATGAAGAAATGTCTTGAAAGAGTAAAATAACTTTTTAGTTATAAAATGTTAAGATAGTGAAAAATAACATTTTAGTTATAAAATGTTAAAGTGAGAAAAAAATAACATTTTAGTTATAAAATGTTAAAATAATGAAAAATAACATTTTAGTTATAAAATGTTAAGGTAAATGAAAAAAAATAAAAAAATACATTTTAGTTATAAAATGTTAAGATGAATAAAAATAACATTTTAGTTATAAGATGTTGAGTTGGTAAAAATATCACTTTTTATTTGTTTTGTTGAGTTAGAATTGACAACAAAACAAATATATCACTTTTATATGTGTTTGTTGAATTAGAGTTGTCGACAAAATAAGTATATCACTGTTATGTTTTTTTGTTGAAATAGAATTGTCATCAATAACAAAGTTATCCTTTTCATTTGTTTTTGTTGAAATGTAGAATTGATTTAACATAGAAATATCTTTTTATGTTAATATTAGGAATGTTAACATATAAAATATCCTTTTATATGATATTAGGAAACATAGAAAAATGTTTACATATGAAATATTCTTTTATATGATATTAGAGTACATAGAAAAATGTTTACATTTAAAATACTCCTTTATATGATATTTGAAAACAAAGAAAAATGTTACCATACAAAATATCCTTTCATATGATATTAAATACATAGAAAATGTTAACATATAAGATATCCTTTTATATGTTATTAGAACACATAGAAAATGTTAACAAATAAAATCTTCTTTTATTTGTCATCAAGAAAACATAAGGGAAAGTCATGAAATTTAAAAGTACAATTTTATTTGCAAATTAGTTGCAAATGAAAACATGAGAAAAAGAAGTACATTTTTATTTGCCTATTAATATGCAAATAAAAACCATAGAATAGAAGTACATTTTTATTTGCAAGTTAGTTGCAAATAAAAACATGAAGATATAAAGTACATTTTTATTTACATTTTAGACATAAATAAAAACATAGGAATAAAAGTGACATTCTAATTTAGGTTTTAGATGCAATCACAAAGATAGAATTTAATGTTATATTTTTATTGTCAGAATAAAGAATATAAAAAGATTAGAATTAAAAGGTTATATTTTTATTTACCTTTTGATGCAAATGAAAAGAATAAATGTAAAGTGATATCTTTATTTTACATTTTAAGTGTAAACAAAAAGAATAAGTGTAAAGCGATATTTTTTATTTAATAAAAAAATTAAAATTAAAAGAAATATTTTTATTGTCGTTCTAGGGACAATAAAAAGAGTTGAAATAAATGTGGCATTTTTATCGATGCAATAAAAAGAAGAAATGAAGGTTGCATTTTTATCGTCATTTTAGATACAATAAAAAGAACAGATTTTAAAGTTGCATTATAAAAGAATTGATCTTAGTAGTTGAAATCGCCAAACTATTTATATTTATATAATTATATATAAACAAAAATTAAATTTAAACAAAACACGCGCGGTAGTTCGCGTTTCGAAGTCGTAACTTCAAATGATTATACAGAAAGATCCGATCATCGGATTTTCTCAAACTGGAACCGTTAGGACCGCTTTGGGAAGATCTTTCCAACGATATAAATTGCGTCAAAATCCGACGGTTAGATTTTCAGAAATGTGTAAATAAAATTTGGATAAAAACAGCGCCCGAGCCACCGATCGACCCGAAGCGTCGTTGAATGAATATAGCTATTTTTACTTTAATAAAAATAAGCGATAAATTGTTATTAAATACTATTAATGATATGAAATGGTTTTAAAACTATATATATGTGAGAATCATTTGAAAGGACTGAGTTCAATCTCATTTCAAATGATTATACGACGATCTAAGTCGAAGAGTTGAAGACGGTGATTGAAGACCGACGATCTTCACATCGAATGGATGTGTTGCTACTGAGGCCCATGATTGGACTAGCTACCTTGAAGGGGAGTCAGGGGTAGCCGTCCAGACGTATTGTTGATTGTTCGGATATGCAGGGTATAAGGTGCCTCCGGTTTCGTTCAGACCCGGAACGGACTTGTAAATAAATGGTATGTTTGACGTTGTACTCCTTTATGGTGTATTCGTTGATCTCTGCTAAATATATTTATGTTTGGTGGTTAACACCGTTCTCTAAGACGTACGAGCTTAGAGGTTATATGTTAGTAGAAATCAATGGTATGGTATGGCTTGACAATGTGGCATGCTAAGATGCATGGATCAAGGCTTTTGTTGAAAAGCGGGGCCTTGTGGTTGATGATCAAAGCGTAGCCTGTTTAGGCATAGCTTTGTGTATAGCGTGACTTCGCGAGCCTCACACCTCGGTATGAGTCAAAAATGGGATAAAGACTGCAGGGAGTGCACACGTTTCTTTCTAGCTAGAGTGGTGTCAGTGACCTACCAGCCCTGACATTTTTACTTATGTGGATGATGGATTAGGAGGTACCTCGGATTTATAGGTTGTTAGTGGCCATATAGAGGTTCAAAGGAACTGGGAAGCGTGTGTTCAGGCATAATTAATTTGCTTCCGTTAGGTGGGGACCGGCCCTGAAGATCCAAGGGTTCGTTGTGGGGAATCCTGAGGCATTTGCTTGAGTGTCTCGAATCGGAGAGGAGGATCCCTAGACTCGATCTCATGATGGAAACCCAATTTCCAATATGACACCATGCGGTTTTGATTGTAGAACTAGTATGGCGACATAGTAGGATGTGATACTATGCCGTCTATGATTGATACATTATGATTGAAATGTTTTTGAAATATATACGCACTAATAATAATATCAAATCCGGTTTTTATCGTATCAAGCATTTTTGACCATTATAAGGTAAAACTCTATCCTCCGGTTTGTGTTGCATTGTGTGATGGGACTTGAGTCTTATAATGGTTTCATTATTCTAAAAAGCATTGCGTTGTTTAACGATTTACTTTATTTTATGCACCGGCAATCCAATGGAGTAAACCCGTTACGCGTTAGTGGCATGGTCCTATGATTGACCTTATTATTAGATTAGTTAAGTTAGATTTCTCATACCAGTCCCACGACTGACCTGTAGTTTGTTTCACTTGCAAACTCGGGTGCCCTCTTTTCCACACGGGCGGTCGAGTAGCTTTTCGCAGATATTTATCTCTTGAGCATGATTCTGGATCGAAGCCTAAAGCTGTGTCCAGAGCATAAAAAGTCTTCCGCTGTGTATTGTATTAATTTATTGTAATAAGTCTTCCGCTGTATTTTATTTATCGAAGTACTCTGATATTCTGTACTCTTATGTAACATTATTATGATGTTTATAAAAAGTCTGCTGTTGTAGTTCTAATGTATTGTATTCTCAAAGTTAACGTATGCAGGTTTTGAATGATTTTAGTCGATCTATCGATCGATTAAGGTCGAGCAAAATGCGTGTCGTTGTAGTTGGTATCAAAGCTCTGGTCAGCTCAAATCTTTGGGGTACAACTCGTTATAACTGAGCAAAAGACTCATCAGAGATTGGATTAATAATATCCAATAAGAATACTCATTACAGAGAGGATCAACAGTATCCTAGAATGAGAAAACTCATTAGAGATGGGTTTAGTAATGCCCTAGAATGAGTTGAGAGTAACAAAGTTTATAATTAACGTATTTGCGATTATATATATAATCCGATCTTAGAAAATATGATTTTTGAATATATAAAAGTTATATATTTAATGAGTTAATCGACTAATAAAATTATTGAAACCAATAAAAGAATGAAAATTAAATTGGATAATTGAACAAATTTTAGCTTCGTTCCTTTTTGAGGACGAAAAGATTTTAAGTGGGGGAGATTGTAACAACCCGGAATTTAGGGCCAATTTAAAATTATTATTTTAGAAATTTTAATGAATTTAGAATATTTAAAATAATTCGTTTTAAATAATGATGACGGAAAATTTATTTTAATTGAAGATAAAACGAATAAATTTAATTTAATTATAAAAGGAGTTTAAAATAACGCTGTAGTTTGAAAATAGATTTTAAACTTTATGTAACGAACTGGGATTTTCGACCCAGAAAATCAACATAAAACCCATGTTAATTATTCAGGCATCGAACATTCCAGGTCATTAATAGAAAGAAGTTAGAGGGTGAGAATAGATAAGATAGAAAGTTAGAATAGAAGAAGAAGAACACAATCAGAGTAAACACGAATCTCACAGCGGAACGAATAAAATATAATATAACATAACTTTGCAATAAAACAGTATATATATACATTATAACATCATAAGAACACAACACTTACACACAGTGGAAATAACCATAGCTACATAATCCTGAAGCCTCCTGCTTCAAGCTCCTCCGAATATATCTGTAAAGACCTGAACTACTTGATTGCCCGTACAAATTTAGGCACCCAAGAATTTAGGGAAAAACGAAACAAAATAAACTCTAGGTCAGTCATGGGACTGGTGTGAGTAAACTCAAATCATTGGTTTAACTTTTCAAAATCCCTTTCCGAAAGAAAAGATAATCGTAAGACCGATCCACACATAAACACGGATGGTTTTTACCTTACGATAACCCAAAACAGCTTTGGAAATCGATATTTTATGATATTATAATAATGTCTAATCACAAGTAATTAGAATCTAGCAGAACGCTTGCATCTCACGTTCCACATATATAGTATACAAACAAAACCGCAGGCGCTTATTGGAGATTGGATTTCCAACTATGACAAGGTATGGGACCACCTGCCGATAGTGTATCTCTAGAGGCAAATACACTGGGTTCAACAAGAACATCTTGCAACCCGGCCCTCACATGACCGACCACTCATTTCGCTTGAGTGTATCGAATGTATATCACCAACGGTTGGGAGCTACCCGCCGTCTTCCCGACAAGGGACAGCATCGAACATAGATACAAGAATTGAAATGGATTTTCTCTAGATAGGTGATATACACCCTAATGGGTGCGACCCACTTAGCCATGTTGCCTGCCCGATTTCTGTCATTTCCCGGTTGATGAGGCCTGAGGTCAACACGTATCTTTTGAAAACACTTGACCACCATTCACTTTGAATGCCACATCGTCATATCCGTCAAATCACAATTTTATTTCCCAAAAAATACCACGGGTATAAAGCTAAGAGAAACAAATTCCTCCGCCACCAAACGTAAGTACGTTTGAAGAGATCAACTTACGCGATCCGTTAGATATACTCTGCCAGACATTCGTCCATTCACGTTTGTCCTAGGACTGAACAAACCGATGGCACTATTCTGTAAACATGATAGCCCTTGCATAACTCTGTCTTCAATATTTGATCGCAATGCTAAAGTCCATACAGAGTGGTTTTCAGATAATGAATCTGATCCCGGTCTCTCCGTATTGACGACAGAAAAATGGTTAAAAACTTCGATAGTCGGTGATTTAACTATCAAAGAAAAACAGGTGTGCAAACAACGATATTATTTCCAGATGGAAATTCTATCGACCAATCATCATTCAATATTTATCTCTTCATGTTAAATTATCTTTAATTTATACATTTCCTCATTTCTATATATTTGTAAATTCTCATTTTCTAAATTTTGAAAATATACTTTATAGATCATTTGGGAAAACATTATCGTATTTACTTCCTTTCCTTATTTCCTATATTGGAAAACATTTCTGATCCTTATTTGGAAAACATTTCCAAATCTCCTTTACTGAACTTAAACAGATGTTTAAATTAAACATCGTTATGCCAACTCTTAACCATTACGGTCATTAGCTCAATTCACTTAACCACTTTCACTATCGAACCTTATTCACTTCTAAGTAAAAACTGAAGTCAATCAAGTTGGGGTATAATTAACTCTCAGACCTTAACTGAACGACATTTCTAACTTCGAGATGGACAAAGTTCAAACTTTATGTAACGACCCAGAAAATCTGAACCAATTTAAAATTTTTAAATTGGCTAAAATAATGGATTTTAAATATTTAAAATAATTATTTTAAATAATGGCGATGAAAACTGAGTTTGAATCGACAATTGAAAACGAATATAATTAATTATAATTATAAACAAGGCCTAAAATGGCGTGGCAGTTTCAAAAATTGAATTCAAACTTTATCGGACTGTACCGGGTGCAAAACAATCCGGATTTTAGTGAAACCAAAAATATTTAAATCTGTTAGTGAATACCTTTCTAACGAATCTGAAAAATCGAAATTTAATAGCGGGAATCAAAAGATGTCCAGTTGAAAATTCTGAATAGTCGCTATGGAATTCAGGCCCTTAAAAATGGACATTTTGCAAATGACCTCGGATTTCGACGAAACCACTTTTGTTGGATCCGCAGTGTCAAGTTATTGTTAGGTTTCAAATTTCATAATTTTTCGAATCAATATGTGAGCGTGGCAAAGGAAAATGCGTTTGACCGGTTTCAGTTAATTTTAATCAACTGGAAATTGTCCATTTTTCAAACTGTCTCAGAATTTGACGAAACTAGTTTTGTTAGGACCGTATCGTCAATACGAAGCTAGAAAATATTTTTCTGGAATTTTTCTAGTTAGTATGTGACCCCGGTAATTTGAAATGTACGTTTAAAATTCAATATAGTGATTTAAATGTAAATTCAACGGAAACTGATTGTAACGATCAAATCAGCTTGCGATACATATCCCATTGTGTCCGGAATGGGGGTAAAATGCTATGGGCGACAGGCGGTAGGCTTCGTTTCGAGGTCGTATGTAAAAGTCGACCTTTTTGCAAAATATAAATAATTAAATAATAAAAAGGAAAAAAAAATTAATTTAATTCCCTCCCTTTATCCTTCTTTCTGCCCCCCCCCCCCCCCCCCCCCGATTTCATTAATCTGAAAAAAAAAGAGAAAATAAGAAGAACGGAGCAGCAGCGACGCCGCCACCACCGGAGCTCCACCCACGAAGCCGCCTTCCCCCGTTCGAAACCCTAGCGCCGCCTTTTCCCCGTTCGAGACCACGAAGCCGCCTTCCCCCGTTCGAAACCCTAGCGCCGCCTTGCCCAGTTCGAGACCACTGAAGCCGCCCCCCCTCTCGAAGCCAGCGCCGACTCTGACGACGCCTCCCCCCTTTTTTCCTTCGCAGACAGTAAGTGTTTTATTTTATTTTTATTTTTATTTTAATTACGAAAATACTGATTTTAAAAAAAAAGCATATAATACTGATTTTTAAAAGCATATAATACTGATTTTTAAAAGCATTTAAAACTGATTTTTAAAAGCATTTAAAACTGATTTTTAAAAGCGTTTAAATTCTGATTTTTAGAAAAGATTTGAATTTTAAAAAGGAAGAGATTTAAACTTTAAATTGGAAAAGATTTAAACTTTAAATAGGAAGAGATTTAAACTTTAAATAGGAAAAGATTTAAACTTTAAATAGGAAGAGATTTAAACTTTAAATAGAAAAAGATCAGATTTTTTTTTTGAATAGAAAAGATCATATTTTTAAAATAGAAAAGACGGAAATTTTATTAAGTAGAAGAAGTAAGATATGATTCTTATATTTTTAAAGCAATAAAAATATAATTTTTACATCATAGGAATATTAAAAATATAATCTTTATTTTTAAAAATATGATCTTTATATATTGAATAGCGAAGTCAAAATTCGATTTTTTATATATTGAATAACATAGTAAAAATTCGATTTTTACATATGTAGAGAATACGGGCAACGAAGCGACAAAAGGCGAGATTGGCGAAGATTTCTATAAAGGAAGAGTCGTAGTATTGGATAGCTATTGGTGAGAAATTTTCACTCTTCAATTTCTTTTTCTAATTATATATGTGTTGAAATAAAAGTGAATTGCTATATATATATATATATATATATATATATATATATATATATATATACGCCCCTCGTCCACAAACCATGGACGTTTTTATTGGTTGAAATTGTTGTGAAAATTGATTGATAGCGAATGATTGTTTGGGATTGTTTGTGGTTGATATTGGTTGATTGTGGTTGAAAAATACCCATTTGTGGTTGAGAAATATTTGGTTGAAACCACATAGGATTAGTTTGTGGAAATGAAATAAATATATACATGCCGCCTGCGTGCGAACTAGATGCATGATCCCCATTGTCAAAAACTGCGAGGTTTTAAGGTAGAGCGATGAGCCGTACTAGGGACGGTCCCGGTTTTAACTACCCTGCCGTTATGCTGTCGAAATTTTGAATAATATTCGTGTGTTTGAATTATTTTCATATGCTTAAACTATATTTATTCATTGAATAGAAAACATTCATGTGTTGAATTGATATTCATTCGTTGATTAGAAATTCATGTGTTGAATGGTATTCATATTTTGAAATAAATTGTTTGATAATAAAAATCACATTTTTATCTATATATAGAAACTATAGAAAACATTCATGTGTTGAATTGATATTCATTCGTTGATTAGAAATTCATGTGTTGAATGGTATTCATATTTTGAAATAAATTGTTTGATAATAAAAATCACATTTTTATCTATATATAGAAACTATAGAAAACATTCATGTGTTGAATTAATATTCATTCGTTGATTAGAAATTCATGTGTTGAATGGTATTCATATTTTGAAATAAATTGTTTGATAATAAAAATCACATTTTTTCCTATATATAGAAACTATAGAAAACATTCATGTGTTGAATTGATATTCATTCGTTGATTAGAAATTCATGTGTTGAATGGTATTCCTATTTTGAAATAAATTGTTTGATAATAACAATCACCTTTTATCTATATATAAAATCCTATTTTTATCACCTATATGAACTATATAGAAAAATAGTGTTTTGAAATGAATTGTTTTACAATAAAAATTACATTTTTATTGTATGCATAAATCGTTGAAATGTGAAGTGTTAAAAATAGCCACTTGTTCAAAATAAACATATGTGAGTTGAAATATCCATTAATTAGCTAATGAAATGATTTGCACCTATGTATGTAACATTAGAATGAATGGTGTTTTTAAACCAAATAGAAATCAAATATGAAGTTGAATAGAAAATGATAAATGATAACAACTGTATATATATGTACATGCATATTCATTGAACAGGTTATAGCAAAGGGGCTAGAGAAGAGGAATAAAATTTTGTGCCCGACAAATAGGTACACATTTACTGTTTTGTTTGGGTGATGATTTTATGAGCCTGTTGGCTAGCCGCTTGGCTTTTTCTTTTTCTTTTTGAGATTAGAAGGACCGGGAAAGCTATTTGCGATTTCCCGATGCTCCCGGTGCAGGGGAGGTTATGGCGAAATTTTCCAAATTTTAAGGCGTTAGTGAAATTTTTGAAGTGAAAACGATATTGAAATCATTGAATGAACTATATTTATATAAATATATAAATATAAATAAAATTAAAACGAAACGAGGCCGTGCAGTTCGTATTTTGAAACCGTGATTTCAAACAACTAGTGCGGGAAATCCGACCATTGGATTTTCCCGAAACCTCAACCGTCGGGTTCGCCTTGGAAATATCTTCCCAACGGCACCAACTTTGTAGAAATCCAACGGTTGGATTGTATGGAATGTTTAATTCAAATCTGAAGAAAAACAGCGCCAGAAACGATTATATTTATTTATATATATAAATATAATTATATTTAATCGAATAACGACGCTGTAGTTCGTATTTTGAAATCGAAACTTCAAACAATTGTACCGGGAGATCCGACCGTCGGATTTTCCCGAAACTGGAACCGTTGGATTCGTTTTGAAAAGACCTTTCTAATGATGTAAATTTTGTGAAGATCCAACGGTTAGAATTTCAGATATGTTTAATTCAAATCTGAAGAAAAACAGCGCCACGGCCGCATTATGGCCCGAAGCGTCGTTTTAATAAATTGGCTATTTCAAAATAAATTAAAATAGCAATAAATCATTATAAAATATCATAAACTATATGGAAGGGAAATAAACTGAATTTGCTCGATTTATGTGGCTTTTGATGGTTGAATGTGTTTGGTGTGAAAATTACATTAAAGAACACAATTGGTGTTGTCGAATAATTTAACCATTGAAATAAATTGATTTGAAATTCTAAATATACGTGAATTATTTGAAAAGGCCGAGTTGATTCTCATTTCGAATAATTGACCGACGATCGAAATTCGAAGATGAAGACGATGGTCGAAGACCGGAGATCTTCACCTCGTTTGGATGGTAACCGAGGTCCTGATTGGGAGGCATCCCGAAATATGGATAATGAGTGGTGATCGTCCAGACGTACGTGGTGATCGATGGGTTTGCGAGGTATTTAGTGCCTCCGGTTTCGTTCAGACCCAGAACGGACTTGTAAATGGACTGTGTGTCTGACATTGGATTTTATTCTATGTTGATTGATCTCTATTAAATATACATCTGTTTGGCGGCGGAGAATTTATTCTTTCGTTTAACGCCCTTCTCTGAGACGCACGAGCTCAGAGGTTGTATATCGATGGACATCAGTCGCATGGCACGAATTGCCTGTGTGGCATGCTAAGATGCAGTGATCAGGGCTTCTGTTGAAAAGAAAAGTCTTGTGGTGATGATCAAAGCACCGCCTGTGTGGCGTAGCTTTGTGTATAACGTGAATTCGCGAGCCTCACACCCCGGTTTGAACCTAAAACGGGAGAAGGACCTCAGGGAGGGCATGCGTTTCTTTCTAGCTAGGGTGGTGTCAGTGACCTACCAGCCCTGACATTTATATACTTTTCACCTATGTGGTTGTTGCTATTGCGAGGCGCCTCGGTTTGATCGGACGATCCGGGACCGATGGAGTCATTCATTGGCTCGTTTACGCCCCAAAGGGCGGGGAAACGTATTGTTCAGGCATAATAATACACATCAGTGGACCGGCCCTGACGATCCAAGGGGCAATTGCGGCTGTTCCTGAGGGGCGGGCTAGAGCGTCTCGAATTCGGTAAGGACTATCTTTTGCCTTGGTTCATGGCGGAAATCCAATTTCCAGATACGTGATCGTGCGGTTTGGATTGTATATATACATTTGGCGACATAGTGGCATGGGACGCTCATGTCGTCTATGATTGATAGTTATGATTTGAAATGGTTTTCAAAACATATAAACACTAGCAATAATATCAAATGCCTTTGTTTTATTCGTATCAAGCATATTTTGGCCATTATAAGGTAAAACTCTATCCTCCGGTTTGCGTTGCATTGTGTGATGGGAACTGAGTCTTATAACGGCTTCATTTTTATAAAAAGCATAGCGATGTTTAAAAGAAAGATTTGTTTTAAAGCACTGGCAATCCAATGGAGTGAACCCGTTCCACGAAAGTGGCGTGGTCCTGTGATTGGCCAATTATATATGTGTTGAGTGGATTTCTCATACCAGTCCCATGACTGACTCGTAGTTTGTTTCACTTTCAAACTCGGGTGCCCCTTTTTCTACACGGGCAGCCTTGTATTCAGGTTTAGCTGGTTCTTTCTGGATAGCTGGAGCTGAAGATGGATTCTATCATTTATCTCTTTTTATGCTATTCAGCTCCTATTGTACATATTTTGTTTATTTCCGCTGTAGACATTTATGTATAGCTGAACTGTATTTGTACTAAGTAAGATCCGGTATACTGTGTAACTCTGATGATTACTTTTATCCAGTATATTCTATTGTTCATTATCTGGTATATTTATTTAATTTTGTTCTGCTATTATCTGTTTCTGTGTTATATTCCAAAGATAACCCTGTTTCCGTCTGAACGGGATTTCGGGTCGTCTCACTTTAACTCTTTAAGGAACTTCCTTGCGAAAACCCTCGGATTCTGTTTATGAAACCACTCCCCTTACAAAATCCTATGATTATAATTAAAATGTTATAATTCCATGCTTTCAAAACATATTAACTTAAATATAGCTTTTATATCTTAATTTGGATAAATGACAAACAACAAATTTATTAACAAACAAGTAAGACTTGATTTGAAACGGAAAGTAAACATTACTCCCCTTAATTCGATATAATCGAATTCCAATGTGTAATCCACTCTCGAATAATCACTACTTGATAATTCTGTTTCGAATAAACTATATTCGATTTCTCTGTTCGAATAACGAATATTCACTAATCCTTTCCTTCGAATAACTATATT
This sequence comes from Allium sativum, assembly GCA_030737875.1. Classification (NCBI taxonomy): domain Eukaryota; kingdom Viridiplantae; phylum Streptophyta; class Magnoliopsida; order Asparagales; family Amaryllidaceae; genus Allium; species Allium sativum. Next base: position 249,356,188 of record CM060918.1, on the reverse strand, counting down.
CGAAAATCTCTCTTTGAATAAACCATATTCAACAATTCTCTCCTCCGAATAACTATATTCGATTTACCTCTTCCTCAAATAACCATATTCAATAATTTCTCTCGAATAACGTATATTCGATTATCTCTCTCGAATAACTTATATTCGATTACTTTTCACGAATAAACCATATTTGATAACTCTACATCGAATAAGTGCTATTCGATTTATTTCTATTTACTAACTCTATTCAATTGATCAATACTCGACTAACTTGAACTTGATTAACTCCATTTGAATAACTCTAGTTCGATTTAAATCGACTTGACTAACTCTAATTGATTAACCATAACTAGTTAACTCTAACTGATTCTCTGATCGATTAACTCTAACTTGACTAACTTGATTTATTTAACTTAACTTCTATCGATTAACCAATATTTGATTTAACACCATTCGCTTGACTCTAGGTCGCAGCGATCACAATGGTTGCGCCTGATTACCTCAGGAAACATCCGACCGCCGTTGGCTATCCGCAACCCTGCGAATTACGCTAGTAGTCGTACGAGATGGTACTCATCTTAAATAACGATGTTGGACTAACTCTGTATCTAATAACTATATTTGATCAACTCTAATTGAATAACCAGTATTCAATTAAATCCAAATTCGATCAACTAAATTCAATTAACTCTATCTGGTCAACTATTTATTCGAATAACTAAGATTCGATTATCTCTAACTGAATAACTAATACTCGATTTACTCTATTCGACTAACTCTATTCAATTTCAAATATTTCCCTTTCTATTTGTCTATATTTATTCCATATAAATATTTCTTTTATATAACTCCCTTTTATTGCTAAATAAATAACTTTTTTTTAAATACCTTGATTCTTATACGAATATTTTTAGTTCAACACACACTTGAAAATCCCTTTATATATAAAACCCCTTGATTTTATATAAATATTTTATTTCAAATTTTAGTTTGAAATTTCTCTTTTCACTTTCAAATATTTTCTTTGGTACTAAACGTACCAAATAACAAAAATCAACACACCAAATCCCCAACCGATTTTAATCATATTATATATCACAACATATAAGAGACAGTAAAATAAATGTTGAGGAACCCAGTTGGGTCCCTCCAACATGTTCCCTGCATCCACAGATGTCAGTCAACATAAATAACACAAATATAAAATATTCTGATAAACAGAAACAAAATTCTGATACGACTTATATATATATCGTTATCGGCAATTTCAACCAACTGGCTAGCAGTTCAACCAAAACAACCAACACACAGTAAATCAACTATTTCTACCGATTTTAAAAATACGTGATAAAATATAAGTTGAACAGAGTTAGTGAGAATTACTCACCTTGATCGGTGATCGTTAAATAACGATATATCGGTCATTGATTTGATTCAGACGTTTAATTCCACCATAAATCCAAATGAGCTCGAATTCACTCTCGGTCAATTCCATGGTGTAGCCACCTTCCAAATATCCCAACGCGACCAATTTCGCTTATAATTTCTAGCCTAATACCCCTTCATACCAGCCCATAACCGAAACACTTCTTCCTCCTTCAAGCTACAGACGTGCTCCTCCATAGAACCACACCATTGCCGCCACTTCCCTCCATCCAACCTTCCTCCACACTCCACCGAATCACATGAAACCACATCCAATCTTCTTCTCTTCTCTTCCTCTTCCTCCCCAAGCCCTTGAACTCCAACTCGGCTCCACCCCAAAAATCTCATCCTCAGCCTGTACGTGCGCCTCAAGTGTGTCAATTGACACCAAAATGCACAGAAACATCCCAAAAATCCCTACGAGGTGCTAAACTCCACCATAACCTCGAATCCACACTCGAATTCACCAATCGACGCTCTAAATCGAAGAACGTTCCAGCCCTAGTTTTCGTCGAGCATAACCAACGACCGGAAGTTGGTGTTGAATCCTTCAAAAATTATATGGGAGTGAAGAGCAGCAAAAGAGGAGTTCAATTATATATGTATTTCGATTTATGAATTTTTGTGTGAATTTATTTTGATTTTGGAAGTGGGATTTCCACTGTGGATTTTTGTTCGATGGTGGCGGCGCAATTTTGACGATGAGGAAAATGTGGGTTAGGTATTAGGATGTTAAAGTATTATATAAGATAAATATATTAATTTTTTTAATCCAATTTTATATTTATTTTTAAGTTATCGCTGTCTTATAACCGTCTTCTAAAATTCCTGTGATCACATACGATACCCAAAAATCACCAAACTGGACATGCACCTTCAGTTCGACATTATGGTCCCAACGAAACTGGTTTCGTCGAATTCCGACTCCGTAGGCTCACACAGCGTATTTTTAACCGTCAAAATATTGATTATTTTTCACTCTAAAAATCCGTACGACCACATACTGACTTCAAAAATCACGAAAACTGAAATCTAGCAAATATTTAATATTGCGGATCCAACAAAATTAGTTTTGTCGAATTCTGAGGTCGTTTGAAAAACTGGCTATTTTTAAAGCTCTAAATAGCCCTTTTAAATATATAAATATATTTAAAATAGTTAAATTAAATATAAATAAATATATATTATCATCATATCCACAGTATATATCACACTGTGTCAGAATAAATATATGTAGATTTCCAGCTTGATATTTCATCATCAGAGTTACATTGATGTTCGATTTCTATTTAAATCCTTCTATAAAGTATAATTAAATTGTTATGGTCAGGGCGCTGCATTTCTGAGAATTTGATTTGGACATAACTCAAAATCTACACGACGAAATCCCGATATTTCTCTTCCACTAGAAAGATACACTTCACCAGCTCCACACGTTTCTTGTTTCACAGAAATCCGATTTAAAACGAACCATGTACATTCAGTTGAAATTCAAATTGCCAAATAGCGAACTGCCGCGCCATTTCGAGCTCGATTTTAATTATATTATAATTATACGTTAAAACTGCCGTCGAATAATATATTCGTTATTCTAATTCAATTTTAAACTGAATTAAATATCACTGATGATTCAATTCACACCATTTTGTGAATTCCACTATTTCTGACTATTTCAGAAATTAAATATAATATAATATTATTTATTTTAATTAAATATTCAATATTATTCAATTCTGGTAATTTTAAATAACCAATCATTGTTTAAACAATTAAATAAATTATTTATAATGCTGAAAAACGCGGGTCGTTACATTCTTCCCCCCTTAAAATAATTTCGTCCTCGAAATTGCTAAGGTAGAAGACAGACCCTATTAACTGGGTTGAAAATTATTCGTTTACTTGTTTAACTTTCAGTTTCAACTGAATCGATTAATTCCAATTTAAAATATTAATTAATTCCGATTAACGAAAATATTCTAACCCCCGAAATTTTCGAAAAATTTCGTCAGCACCTCCCATGTACCGGTCAATAGGTCAAATTCCAACTCGCCTCTTTAGGCCTTCACCAACCCAAAAGAAAATCAAATAGCCAAGCGACTTGCCGATTCGCCGCATAAAACCTCATATCCAATAGAAATATAAATATGTACCTTTTTGTCAGACATATCATTATATCGTTGCACTTGCTTCTACTCAATACCTGTTGATCATATACCATCTATACCAATCGGTTTCCAATCAATTTCAATCTATCAAATCTCAACACAATCATTCGCTTATCCAAAGCCAAATTCCATTTCAACTCGAGTTCCATTCTCGATTCCAAACTCCTAACTCACCAATCCAATACCATTTCAGATTCCTATCCCCTAATTCAAAATCTGATTTCACTTGATATATTTATATTCCAATTAAATTTCCAGTTAATTAGTTTCAATTCGATTCATATTTGCACGCATAAATTTCTTTAATTTGTTTTAATTCATGCTATCTCACCTGGGAGTTTTAAACAGTTTAACTTTGCTTTTCACAAAAATCAAATATTCCTTTTTGTTTGGATTTCAAACAACTTGTTTTCCTCAAAACAATTCAACACAAAATCTTTGGTAGTAATCCGTCACTTCCAACTCGAAAATGAACACTGATGATGTGGCCAGCATCATCAGAGTTATTTCCCAGCTACTGAAGTGAGTTCAATACTATATCACTTATCAAAACCATATTTAAACCCTTTTATTTTGAAATCTTTTTCAAAATATCATTCACGATACTTGTAAACAATTTAAAATCTCCCAGGATTTTAAAATTTTCTTATATTCAATTCAAATCCATTTACAAACACTTCTCCCTGTTTTCAGAATTTTGATTCCAATTCTAATTTAATTCAGATTTAATTTATCTGCTTTTATATACTACCTTTACACGAGTTCTGTTTGGTTATTTACATAACCATTTCAATATAATCAACCAACACATCCAATATATGATGATAATTCCAAGTCACACATCTCTTTTATATCAAAATATATTTGGGTAAAATTATATCATTTGCCCTCTTTCAAAGCATACTGTGTCTACCCATCGTATTCAAGTATTTATAAAGTTCCTACCGATACAATGGATCAAACTGATCGATCAGAACTCATAAACAACTCAACCAATAGATCTACACAATATAAAACAATTTTATTCAAATCTACAAATACGTTCACTCGTATATGTACACTCAGACTCAATCTATGGCATTACTAGCCCTATCTCAACCGAGTCACGCCACAGAGCCAAGGTAATTCGCTTAACCTTCAGCTCTGATACCTCTGTAATGAACTGGGATTTTCGACCCAGAAAATCAACATAAAACCCATGTTAATTATTCAGGCATCGAACATTCCAGGTCATTAATAGAAAGAAGTTAGAGGGTGAGAATAGATAAGATAGAAAGTTAGAATAGAAGAAGAAGAACACAATCAGAGTAAACACGAATCTCACAGCGGAACGAATAAAATATAATATAACATAACTTTGCAATAAAACAGTATATATATACATTATAACATCATTAGAACACAACACTTACACACAGCGGAAATAACCATAGCTACATAATCCTAAAGCCTCCTGCTTCAAGCTCCTCCGAATATATCTGTAAAGACCTGAACTACTTGACTGCCCATATAAATTTAGGCACCCAAGAGTTTAGGGAAAAACGAAAAAAATAAACTCTGGGTCAGTCATGGGACTAGTGTGAGTAAACTCAAATCATTGGTTTAACTTTTCAAAATCCCTTTCCGAAAGAAAAGATAATCGTAAGACCGATCCACACATAAACACGGATGGTTTTTACCTTACGATAACCCAAAACAGCTTTGGAAATCGATATTTTCTGATATTATAATAATGTCTAATCATAAGTAATTAGAATCTAGCAGAACGCTTGTATCTCACGTTCCACATATATAGTATACAAACAAAATCACAGGCGCTTATTGGAGATTGGATTTCCAACTATGACAAGGTATGGGACCACCTGCCAATAGTGTATCTCTAGAGGCAAATACACTGGGTTCAACAAGAACATCTTGCAACCCGGCCCTCACATAACCGACCACTCATTTCGCTTGAGTGTATCGAATGTATATCACCAACGGTTGGGAGCTACCCGCCGTCTTCCCGACAAGGGACAACATCGAACATAGATACAAGAATTGAAATGGATTTTCTCTAGATAGGTGATATACACCCTAATGGGTGCGACCAACTTAGCCATGCTGCCTGCCCGATTTCTGTCATTTCCTGGTTGATGAGGCCTGAGGTCAATACGTATCTTTTGAAAACACTTGACCACCATTCACTTAGAATGCCACGTCGTCATATCCGTCAAATCACAATTTGATTTCCCCAAAAATACCATGGGTATAAAGCTAAGAGAAACGAATTCCTCCGCCACCAAACGTAAGTACGTTTGAAGAGATCAACTTACGCGATCCGTTAGATATACTCTGTCAGACATTCATCCATTCACGTTTGTCCTAGGACTGAACAAACCGAAGGCACTATTCTGTAAACAGGATAGCCCTTGCATAACTCCGTCTTCAATATTTGATCGCAACGCTAACGTCCATACAGAGATGTTTTCAGATAATGAATCTGTTCCCGGTCTCTCCGTATTGACTACGGAAAAATGGTTAAAAACTTCGATAGTCGGTGATTTAACTATCAAAGAAAAACAGGTGTGAAAACAACGATATTATTTCCAGATGGAAATTCTATCCACCAATCATCATTCAATATTCATCTCTTTATGTTTAATTATCTTTAATTTATACATTTCCCCATTTCTATATATTTGTAAATTCTCATTTTCTAAATTTTGAAAATATACTTTATAGATCATTTGGGAAAACATTACCGTATTTACTTCCTTTCCTTATTTCCTATATTGGAAAACATTTCCGATCCTTATTTGGAAAACATTTCCAAATCTCCTTTACTGAACTTAAACAAATGTTTAAATTAAACATCGTTATGCCAACTCTTAACCATTACGGTCATTAGCTCAATTCACTTAACCACTTTCACTATCGAACCTTATTCACTTCTTAGTTAAAAACTAAAGTCAATCAAGTTGGGGTATAATTACCTCTCGGACCTTAACTGAACGACATTTCTAACTTCGAGATGGACAAAGTTCAAACTTTAACTCTTTAAGGAACTTCCTTGCGAAAACCCTCGGATTCTGTTTATGAAACCGCTCCCCTTACAAAATCCTATGATTATAATTAAAATGTTATAATTCCATGCTTTCAAAACATATTAACTTAATATAGCTTTTATATCTTAATTTGGATAAATGACAAACAACAAATTTATTAACAAACAAGTAAGACTTGATTTGAAACGGAAAGTAAACATTACTCCCCTTAATTCGATATAATCTAATTCCAATGTGTAATCCACTCTCGAATAATCACTACTCGATAATTCTCTTTCGAATAAACTATATTTGATTTCTCTGTTCGAATAACTAATATTCGCTAATCCTTTCCTTCGAATAACTATATTCGAAAATCTCTCTTTGAATAAACCATATTCAACAATTCTCTCCTCCGAATAACTATATTCGATTTACCTCTTCCTCGAATAACCATATTCAATAATTTCTCTCGGATAACTTATATTCGATTATCTCTCTCGAATAACTTATATTCAATTACTTTTCACGAATAAACCATATTTGATAACTCAACATCGAATAAGTGCTATTCGATTTATTTCTATTTACTAACTCTATTCAATTGATCAATACTCGACTAACTTGAACTTGATTAACTCCATTTGAATAAATCTAGTTCGATTTAAATCCACTTGACTAACTCTAATTGATTAACCATAACTGGTTAACTCTAACTGATTCTCTGATCGATTAACTCTAACTTGACTAACTTGATTTATTTAACTTAACTTCTATAGATTAACCAATATTTGATTTAACACCATTTGCTTGACTCTAGGTGGCAGCGATCACAATGGTTACGCCTGATTCCCTCAGGAAACATCCGACCGCCGTAGGCTATCCACAACCCTGCAAATTACGCTAGTAGTCGTACGAGATGGTACTGATCTTAAATAACGATGTTGGACTAACTCTGTATCTAATAACTATATTTGATCAACTCTAATTGAATAACCAGTATTCAATTAAGTCCAAATTCGATCAACTATATTCAATTAACTCTATCTGGTCAACTATTTATTCGAATAACTAAGATTCGATTATCTCTAACTGAATAACTAATACTCGATTTACTCTATTCGACTAACTCTATTCAATTTCAAATATTTCCCTTTCTATTTGTCTATATTTATTCCATATAAATATTTCTTTTATATAACTCCCTTTTATTGCTAAATAAATATCTTTTTTTTTAAATACCTTGATTCTTATACGAATATTTTTAGTTCAACACACACTTGAAAATCCCTTTATATATAAAACCCCTTGATTTTATATAAATATTTTATTTCAAATTTTAGTTTGAAATTTCTCTTTTCACATTCAAATATTTTCTTTGGTACTAAACGTACCAAATAACAATAATCAACACACCAAATCCCCAACAGATTTTAATCACAATATATATCACAACATATAAGAGACAGTAAAATAAATGTTGAGGAACCCAGTTGGGTCCCTCCAACCTGTTCTCGTGCATCCACAGATGTCAGTCAACATAAATAACACAAATATAAAATATTCTGATAAACAGAATCAATATTCCGATACGACTTATATATATATCGTTATCGGCAATTTCAACCAACTGGCTAGCAGTTCAACCAAAACAACCAACACACAGTAAATCAACTATTTCTATCGATTTTAAAAATACGTGATAAAATATAAGTTGAACAGAGTTAGTGAGAATTACTCACCTTGATTGGTGATCGTTAAATAACGATATATCGTTCATTGATTTGATTCAGACGTTTAATTCCACCATAAATCCAAATGAGCTCGAATTCACTCTCGGTCAATTCCATGGTGTAGCCACCTTCCATACGATCCCAACGCGACCAGTTTCGCTTATAATTTCCAGCCCAATGCCCCTTCATACCAGCCCATAACCGAAACACTTCTTCCTTCAAGCTACAGACGTGCTCCTCCACAAAACCACACCATTGCCGCCACTTTCCTCCATCCAACCTTCCTCCACACTCCACCGAATCACATGAAACCACACCCAATCTTCTACTCTTCTCTTCCTCTTCCTCCCCAAGCCCTTGAACTCCAACTCGGCTCCACCCCAAAAATCCCGTCCTCAGCCTGTACGTGCGCCTCAAGTGTGTCGATCGACAACAAAATGGACAGAAACATCCCAAAAATCCCTACGAGGTGCTAAACTCCACCATAACCTCGAATCCACACTCGAATTCACCAATCGACGCTCTAAATCGAAGAACGTTCCAGCCCTAGTTTTCGTCGAGCATAACCAATGACCGGAAGTTGGTGTCGAATCCTTCAAAAATTATATGGGAGTGAAGAGCAGCAAAAGAGGAGTTCAATTATATATGTATTTCGATTTATGAATTTTTGTGTGAATTTATTTTGATTTTGGAAGTGGGATTTCCACTGTGGATTTTTGTTCGATGGTGGCGGCGCAATTTTGACGATGAGAAAAATGTGGGTTAGGTTTTAGGATGTTAAGGTATTATATAGGATAACTATATTAATTTTTTTAATCGAATTTTATATTTATTTTTAAGCTATCGCTGTCTTATAACCATCTTCTAAAATTCCTGTGATCACATACGATACCCAAAAATCACCAAACTGGACATGCACCTTCAGTTCGACATTACGGTCCAACGAAACTGGTTTCGTCGAATTCCGACTCCGTAGGCTCACACAGCGTATTTTTAACCGTTAAAATACTGACTATTTTTCACTCTAAAAATCCGTACGGCCACATACTGACTTCAAAAATCACGGAAACTGAAATCTAGCAAATATTTAATATTGCGGATCCAACAAAATTAGTTTCGTCGAATTCTGAGGTCGTTTGAAAAACTGGCTATTTTTAAAGCTCTAAATAGCCCTTTTAAATATATAAATATATTTAAAAATAGTTAAATTAAATATAAATAAATATATATTATCATCTACATCCACAATATATATCACACTGTGTCAGAATAAATATATGTGGATTTCCAGCTCGATATTTCATCATCAGAGTTACATTGATGTTCGATTTATATTTAAATCCTTATATATAGTATCATTAAATCGTTATGGTCAGGGCGCTGCATTTCTGAGAATTTGATTTGGACATAACTCAAAATCTACACGACGAAATTCCGATATTTCTCTTCCACTAGAAAGATATACTTCACCAGCTCCACACGTTTCTTGTTTCACAGAAATCCGATTTAAAACGAACCATGTACATTCAGTTGAAATTCAAATCGCCAAATAGCGAACTGCCGCGCCATTTCGAGCTCGATTTTAATTATATTATAATTATACGTTCAAACTGCCATCGAATAATATATTCATTGTTCTAATTCAATTTTAAACTGAATTAAATATCACTGATGATTCAATTCACACCATTTTGTGAATTCCACTATTTCTGACTATTTCAGAAATTAAATATAATATAATATTATTTATTTTAATTAAATATTCAATATTATTCAATTCTGGTCATTTTAAATAACCAATCATTGTTTAAACAATTAAATCAATTATTTATAATGCTGAAAAACGCGGGTCGTTACATTCTTCCCCCCTTAAAATAATTTCGTCCTCGAAATTGCTAAGGTAGAAGATAGACCCTATTAACTGGGTTAAAAATTATTCGTTTACTTGTTTAACTTTCAGTTTCAACTGAATCGATTAATTCCAATTTAAAATTTTGATTAATTCCGATTAACGAAAATTTTCTAAAATTCTGAAAATTTTCTAACCCCCGAAATTTTCGAAAAATTTCGTCAGCACCTCCCCTGTACCGGTCAATAGGTCAAATTCTCTTTAGGCCTTCACCAACCCAAAAGAAAATCAAATAGCCAAGCGGCTTGCCGATTCGCCGCATAAAACCTCATATCCAATAGAAATATAAATATGTACCTTTTTGTCAGGCGTATCATTATATCCTTGCACTTGCTTCTACTCAATACCTGTTGATCATATACCATCTATACCAATCGGTTTCCAATCAATTTCAATCAATCAAATCTCAACACAATCATTCGCTTATCCAAAGCCAAATTCCATTTCAACTCGAGTTCCATTCTCGATTCCAAACTCCTAACTCACCAATCCAATACCATTTCAGATTCCTATCCCCTAATTCAAAATCTGATTTCACTTGATATATTTATATTCCAATTAAATTTCCAGTTAATTGGTTTCAATTTGATTCATATTTGCACGCATAAATTTCTTTAATTTGTTTTAATTCATGCTATCTCACCTGGGAGTTTTAAACAGTTTAACTTTGCTTTTCACAAAAATCAAATATTCCTTTTTGTTTGGATTTCAAACAACTTGTTTTCCTCAAAACAATTCAACACAAAATCTTTGGTAGTAATCCGTCACTTTTAACTCGAAAATGAACACTGATGATGTGGCCAGCATCATCAGAGTTATTTCCTAGCTACTGCAGTGAGTTCAATACTATATCACTTATCAAAACCATATTTAAACCCTTTTATTTTGAAATCTTTTTCAAAATATCATTCACGATACTTGTAAACAATTTAAAATCTCCCAGGATTTTAAAATTTTCTTATATTCAATTCAAATCCATTTACAAACACTTCTCCCTGTTTTCAGAATTTTGATTCCAATTCTAATTTAATTCAGATTTAATTTATCTGCTTTTATATACTACCTTTACACGAGTTCTGTTTGGTTATTTACATAATCATTTCAATATAATCAACCAACACATCCAATATATGATGATAATTCTAAGTCACACCTTTCTTTTATACCAAATATATTTGGGTAAAATTATATCATTTGCCCTCTTTCAAAGCATACCGTGTCTACCCATCGTATTCAAGTGTTTATAAAGTTCCTACCGATACAGTGGATCAAACTGATCGATCGGAACTCATAAACAACTCAACCAATAGATCTACACAATATATAACAATTTTATTCAAATCTACAAATATGTTCACTCGTATATGTACACTCTGACTCAATCTAAGGCATTACTAGCCCTATCTCTACTGAGTCACGCCACAGAGCCAAGGTAATTCGCTTAACCTTCAGCTCTGATACCACTTTAATGAACTGGGATTTTCGACCCAGAAAATCAACATAAAACCCATGTTAATTATTCAGGCATCGAACATTCCAGGTCATTAATAGAAAGAAGTTAGATGGTGAGAATAGATAAGATAGAAAGTTAGAATAGAAGAAGAAGAACACAATCAGAGTAAACACGAATCTCACAGCGGAACGAATAAAATATAATATAACATAACTTTGAAATATAACAGTATATATATACATTATAACATCATCAGAACACAACACTTACACACAGCGGAAATAACCATAGCTACATAATCCTTAAGCCTCCTGCTTCAAGCTCCTCCGAATATATCTGTAAAGACCTGAACTACTTGACTGCCCATACAAATTTAGGCACCCAAGAGTTTAGGGAAAAACAAAACAAAATAAACTATGGGTCAGTCATGGGACTGGTGTGAGTAAACTCAAATCATTGGTTTAACTTTTCAAAATCCCTTTCCGAAAGAAAAGATAATCGTAAGACCGATCCACACATAAACACGGATGGTTTTTACCTTACGATAACCCAAAACAGCTTTGGAAATCGATATTTTCTGATATTATAATAAAGTCTAATCACAAGTAATTAGAATCTAGCAGAACGCTTGCATCTCACGTTCCACATATATAGTATACAAACAAAACCGCAGGCGCTTATTGGAGATTGGATTTCCAACTATGACAAGGTATGGGACCACCTTCCGATAGTGTATCTCTAGAGGCAAATACACTGGGTTCAACAAGAACATCTTGCAACCCGGCCCTCACATGACCGACCACTCATTTCGCTTGAGTGTATCGAATGTATATCACCAACGGTTGGGAGCTACCCACCATCTTCCCGACAAGGAACAGCATCGAACATAGATACAAGAATTGAAATGGATTTTCTCTAGATATGTGATATACATCCTAATGGGTGCGACCCACTTAGCCATGCTGCCTGCCTGATTTCTGTCATTTCCCGGTTGATGAGGCCTGAGGTCAATACGTATCTTTTGAAAACACTTGACCACCATTCACTTTGAATGCCATATCGTCATATCCATCAAATCACAATTTGATTTCCCCAAAAATACCACGGGTATAAAGCTAAGAGAAACGAATTCCTCCGCCACCAAACGTAAGTACGTTTGAAGAGATCAACTTACGCGATCCGTTAGATATACTCTGTCAGACATTCGTCCATTCACGTTTGTCCTAGGACTGAACAAACCGAAGGCACTATTCTATAAACAGGATAGCCCTTGCATAACTCCGTCTTCAATATTTGATCGCAACGCTAACGTCCATACAGAGTGGTTTTCAGATAATGAATCTGATCCCGGTCTCTCCGTATTGACGACGGAAAAATGGTTAAAAACTTCGATAGTCGGTGATTTAACTATCAAAGAAAAACAGGTGTGCAAACAACGATATTATTTCCAGATGGAAATTCTATCGACCAATCATCATTCAATATTTATCTCTTCATGTTAAATTATCTTTAATTTATACATTTCCTCATTTCTATATATTTGTGAATTCTCATTTTCTAAATTTTGAAATATACTTTATAGATCATTTGGGAAAACATTACCGTATTTACTTCCTTTCCTTATTTCCTATATTGAAAAACATTTCCGATCATTATTTGGAAAATATTTCCAAATCTCCTTTACTGAACTTAAACAGATGTTTAAATTAAACATCGTTATGCCAACTCTTAACCATTATGGTCAGTAGCTCAATTCACTTAACCACTTTCACTATCGAACCTTATTCACTTCTTAGTTAAAAACTGAAGTCAATCAAGTTGGGGTATAATAACCTCTCGGACCTTAACTGAACGACATTTCTAACTTCGAGATGGACAAAGTTCAAACTTTAACTCTTCAAGGAACTTCCTTGCGAAAACCCTCGGATTCTATTTATGAAACCACTCCCCTTACAAAATCCTATGATTATAATTAAAATGTTATAATTCCATGCTTTCAAAACATATTAACTTAAAAATAGCTTTTATATCTTAATTTGGATAAATGACAAACAACAAATTTATTAACAAACAAGTAAGACTTGATTTGAAACGGAAAGTAAACATTACTCCCCTTAATTCGATATAATCTAATTGCAATGTGTCATCCACTCTCGAATAATCACTACTCGATAATTCTCTTTCGAATAAACTATATTCGATTTCTCTGTTCGAATAACTAATATTCGCTAATCCTTTCCTTCGAATAACTATATTCGAAAATCTCTCTTTGAATAAACCATATTTAACAATTCTCTCCTCCGAATAACTATATTCGATTTACCTCTTCCTCGAATAACCATATTCAATAATTTCTCTCGAATAACTTATATTCGGTTATCTCTCTCGAATAACTTATATTCGATTACTTTTCACGAATAAACCATATTTGATAACTCTACATCGAATAAGTGCTATTCTATTTATTTCTATTTACTAACTCTATTCAATTGATCAATACTCGACTAACTTGAACTTGATTAACTCCATTTGAATAACTCTAGTTCGATTTAAATCCACTTGACTAACTCTAATTGATTAACCATAACTGGTTAACTCTAACTAATTCTCTGATCGATTAACTCTAACTTGACTAACTTGATTTATTTAACTTAACTTCTATCGATTAACCAATATTTAATTTAATACCATTCGCTTGACTCTAGGTCGCAGCGATTACAATGGTTACGCCTGATTCCCTCAGGAAACATCCGACCGCCGTAGGCTATCCGCAACCCTGCGAATTAAGCTAGTAGTCGTACGAGATGGTACTCATCTTAAATAACGATGTTGGACTAACTCTGTATCTAATAACTATATTTGATCAACTCTAATTGAATAACCAGTATTTAATTAAATCCAAATTCGATCAACTAAATTCAATTAACTCTATCTGGTCAACTCTTTATTCGAATAACTAAGATTCGATTATCTCTAACTGAATAACTAATACTCGATTTACTCTATTCGACTAACTCTATTCAATTTCAAATATTTCCCTTTCTACTTGTATATATTTATTCCATATAAATATTTCTTTTATATAACTCCCTTTTATTGCTAAATAAAAATCTTTTTTTTTAAATACCTTGATTCTTATACGAATATTTTTAGTTCAACACACACTTGAAAATCCCTTTATATATAAAACCCCTTGATTTTATATAAATATTTTATTTCAAATTTTAGTTTGAAATTTCTCTTTTCACATTCAAATATTTTCTTTGGTACTAAACGTACCAAATAACAATAATCAACACACCAAATCCCCAACAGATTTTAATCACATTATAATCACAACATATAAGAGACAGTAAAATAAATGTTGAGGAACCAAGTTGGGTCCCTCCAACCTGTTCTCCTGCATCCACAGATGTCAGTCAACATAAATAACACAAATATAAAATATTCAGATAAACAGAATCAATATGCCGATACGACTTATATATATATATCCTTATCGGCAATTTCAACCAACTGGCTAGCAGTTCAACCAAAACAACCAACACACAGTAAATCAACTATTTCTATCGATTTTAAAAATACGTGATAAAATATAAGTTGAACAGAGTTAGTGAGAATTACTCACCTTGATCGGTGATCGTTAAATAACGATATATCGGTCATTGATTTGATTCAGACGTTTAATTCCACCATAAATCCAAATGAGCTCGAATTCACTCTCGGTCAATTCCATGGTGTAGCCACCTTCCATACGATCCCAACGCGACCAGTTTCGCTTATAATTTCCAGCCCAATACCCCTTCATACCAGCCCATAACCGAAACACTTCTTCCTCCTTCAAGCTACAAACGTGCTCCTCCACAGAACCACACCATTGCCGCCACTTTCCTCCATCCAACCTTCCTCCACACTCCACCGAATCACATAAAACCACATCCAATCTTCTTCTCTTCCTCTTCCTCCCCAAGCCCCTGAACTCCAACTCGGCTCCACCCCAAAAATCCCGTCCCCAGCCTGTACGTGCGCCTCAAGTGTGTCGATCGACACCAAAATGCACAGAAACATCCCAAAAATCCCTACGAGGTGCTAAACTCCACCATAACCTCGAATCCACACTCGAATTCACCAATCGACGCTCTAAATCGAAGAACGTTCCAGCCCTAGTTTTCGTCGAGCATAACCAACGACCAGAAGTTGGTGTTGAATCCATCAAAAATTATATGGGAGTGAAGAGCAGCAAAAGAGGAGTTCAATTATATATGTATTTCGATTTATGAATTTTTGTGTGAATTTATTTTGATTTTGGAAGTGGGATTTCCACTTTGGATTTTTGTTCGATGGTGGCGGCGCAATTTTGACGATGAGAAAAATGTGGGTTAGGTTTTAGGATGTTAAGGTATTATATAGGATAACTATATTAATTTTTTTAATCGAAATTTATATTTATTTTTAAGCTATCGCTGTCTTATAACTGTCTTCTAAAATTCCTGTGATCACACACGATACCCAAAAATCACTAAACTGGACATGCACCTTCAGTTCGACATTACGGTCCCAACGAAACTGGTTTCGTCGAATTTCGACTCCGTAGGCTCACACAACGTATTTTTAACCTTCAAAATACTGACTATTTTTCACTCTAAAAATCCGTACGGCCACCTACTGACTTCAAAAATCACGAAAACTGAAATCTATCAAATATTTAATATTGCGGATCCAACAAAATTAGTTTCGTCGAATTCTGAGGTTGTTTGAAAAACTGGCTATTTTTAAAACTCTAAATAGCCCTTTTAAATATATAAATATATAAATATATTTAAAAATAGTTAAATTAAATATAAATAAATATATATTATCATCTATATCCACAATATATATCACACTGTGTCAGAATAAATATATGTGGATTTCCAGCTCGATATTTCATCATCAGAGTTACATTGATGTTCGATTTCTATTTAAATCCTTATATAAAGTATCATTAAATCGTTATGGTCAGGGCGCTGCATTTCTGAGAATTTGATTTGGACATAACTCAAAATCTACACGATGAAATCCCGATATTTCTCTTCCACTAGAAAGATATACTTCACCAGCTCCACACGTTTCTTGTTTCACAGAAATCCGATTTAAAACGAACCATGTACATTCAGTTGAAATTCAAATCACCAAATAGCGAACTGCCGCGCCATTTCGAGCTCGATTTTAATTATATTATAATTATATGTTCAAACTGCTGTCGAATAATATATTCGTTATTCTAATTCAATTTTAAACTGAATTAAATATCACTGATGATTCAATTCACACCATTTTGTGAATTCCACTATTTCTGACTATTTCAGAAATTAAATATAATATTATTTATTTATTTTAATTAATTATTCAATATTATTCAATTCTGGTCATTTTAAATAACCAATCATTGTTTAAATAATTAAATAAATTATTTATAATGCTGAAAAACGCGGGTCGTTACACTTTAACTGAATATACAGGAATCAAAATAAATCGGATTTTAGCGAAACAAGAAATATTTAAATCTATTTGATCATATCTTTCTAACGAATCTGAAAAACAGAAATTTCACTTTAGAAATAGAAAATTATGTCCAGTTTAAATCTGAAAAAAGTCGTTGTAGAATTTATATATATTTTAATATATTATATAGCCCTTAAAAATAGCCATTTTGCAAACGACCTCGGTTTTCGACGAATCCACTTTTGTTGGAACAGGAATGTCAAATTATTGCTAAGTTTGATTTTCCATAATTTTTTGAATTTATATGTGAGCGTGGCAAAGGAAAACCTGCTTTGTCAGTTTTAGTCAAATCTGATCGACCATAAAACAGCCAGTTTTCAAACAATCTCAGAATTCGATGAAATTAGTTTTGTTAGGACCGTATTGTCATAACAAAGCCAGAAACAATTTTTTTGTAATATTTAGAGTCCGTATGTGGCCCCGATGAATTTAAATGTAAGACTGAATTAATTAAATAAATGGTTTAAATTTTAATTTTAAGAAAAATCTATCGTAACAGCCAAACTGGGTTACAAAACATATCCCATCGTGTCCGGCATGGGGTAATTAGCTAGGGGCGACACTCGTTGGGTTTCATTTGGAGTTCGGATGGTTCAACAAGCTATTTTTTGAATTAAATGATTAATTAGTTAAATAATATAATATACTCTATATATACTGTAGCAATACGTACTATACCCAAACCCTAGAAACCTACAGTCGCCACCAGAACGTTATCAATGGCTGGAGCGTTCCCAATTTCCTTCTTCAATAATTCGAAATCCCTAGAACAATTCAAGAAACTCCAAATACAAAAAAAAGAGGACATCGAGATCCTTCTAATGTACGGTGGAGAACGGAATAAGGGGTGTAGTTCATGAGGTTTCAGCACTCAAACAGGAGGCGGTCAGGCTCGATTTTTGAGCTCCAGGCCAGTGCGAGCTGGCCCACCTTCTTGGCGCTGGGAGTACTCAAGGTGGCGGTCGAAGCGATGGGGGTTGATCGCTGAATGTTGGCTTGTGGTGGCTGGTGCAATCGAAGATATGATGCGAGATAATGGGTTAACTTTGGCCTGAACAGATGATGAAGAAGAAAGGGTTATCACCCTTAACTAAAGTAATTAAACCTAATTATATTATTTAATTAACTAAATTATTTAAATGGTTAATTAGTGATATCTTTTTAAAATCTAATCAGAACTAGTGATTTAAATTTTGTTGGAATTGTATGAGTAAGATCTACATGATGGTACAAACTAGGACTGGAACAGAGCAAATCAAAATTCAGAGCAATTTCAGATCTGAACCACTCAGATTCAAACCAATGTGAGAACTCTATTTCCTTTTAGATAATTAGAATAAATTAATTATAATTGTGTTATTATTCCTCTGCTGCTAAATTCAGTATATGATTGTTCGTGATTTGATAATAATTAAGATTGTCGCTGTTATGATGATCTGTTAATTCGATTGATTATTATGTTGAGATTAAATTTTCATATTGGTTGAAATATAATAGACATAACCAAATTATCATATTGGTTGATTTGTTGATTGTGAATCTCATATTTGTTAGATCTGTTGAGTTGGGTAATATTATGTTATTGTAAAATTATCGCAGACATATAGATCAATAGTGTGTTATTTTAAAATTGTCATGAACAAGTGGATCATTTCGTTTGAATAAATTGTTATAGCAAAAATGAACCTTTTTGTTGAATTAAACATTTTTACCATTTTTGTTGAATTAGAACTTTCAACAAACCAAGTTATCCTTTTTATGTTAACACTAAAAAAAAGAACATTGTTAGGTATAAAACGTTGACATAAGAGAAATCTCATTTTTATGTATTAATGTTAACAAAACAAAAATCACAATTTTGTTAACAGAATTTGTTATCATTTTCTAATTAGGATAAAAAGACCATTTATGTTAGAAATGTCTTATTAGAATAAAAGGTAGTAGCGACAAAATTTACCTTTTATCAATAAAAAGGTTGTAGCAATAAAAATAAACATTTTGTCAATTAGAAAGGCTGAAACAAAAATAAACTAGAATTGCCAATTAATTGAAGGAACCACTTTTAAATGTGACATTAGAATAGAAATTACATTTTATGTAAAATGAGACATTAGAATTAAAAATTACGTTTTATGTAAATTGTGTGAATAGGCAATAAAAATTACATTTTTATTGTAACATGAATCATTAGAAAAGAGATGACAATAAAAATTACATTTTTATTGTAATGTGAATCACTAGAAAAGAAATGTTTACATATAAAACACTATTTTATACGATATTAGTATTCACAGAAAATGTTTTACATATAAAATATTATGTTATATGATATTAGAATAACATAGAAAATTGATCACCAATAAATGACCATTTATATGTTATTAGAAGTCATTGAAAAATGTGAATATATATAAATGACACTTTTATATGCTATTAGAGTTCATAGAAAAAGAGTAACATATAAATGCTACTTTTATATGCCATTAGAGTTCATAGAAGAAGATTAACATCTAAATTATTCTTTATATGATATTAGAAAACATCACTTTTAGAGAATGGCATGTTAATTAAAAACATCAATTTTATGAAGAAATGACTTGAAAGAGTAAAATAACATTTTAGTTATAAAATGTTAAGATAGTGAAAAATAACATTTTAGTTATAAAATGTTAAAGTGAGAAAAAATAACATTTTAGTTATAAAATGTTAAAATAGTGAAAAATAACATTTTAGTTATAAAATGTTAAGGTAAATAAAATAAAATAAAATAAATACATTTTAGTTATAAAATGTTAAGATGAATAAAAATATCATTTTAGTTATAAGATGTTGAGTTGGTAAAAATATCACTTTTTATTTGTTTTGTTGAGTAAGAATTGACAACAAAACAAATATATCACTTTTTTATGTGTTTGTTGAATTAGAGTTGTCGACAAAACAAGTATATCACTGTTATATGTTTTTGTTGAAATAGAATTGTCAGCAACAACAAAGTTATCCATTTCATTTGTTTTTGTTGAAATGTAGAATTGACATAACATAGAAATATCTTTTTATGTCAATATTAGGAATGTTAACATATAAAATATCCTTTTATATGATATTAGGAAACATAGAGAAATGTTTACATATGAAATATTCTTTTATATGATATTAGAGTACATAGAAAAATGTTTACATATAAACTACTCCTTTATATGATATTTGAAAACAAAGAAAAATGTTACCATACAAAATGTCCTTTCATATGATATTAAAATACATAGAAAATGTTAACATATAAGATATCCTTTTATATGTTATTAGAACACATAGAAAATGTTAACAAATAAAATCTTCTTTTATTTGTCATCAAGAGAACATAAGGGAAAGTCATGAAATTTAAAAGTACAATTTTATTTGCAAATTAGTTGCAAATGAAAACAAGAGAAAAAGAAGTACATTTCTATTTGCTTGTTAATATGCAAATAAAAACCATAGAATAGAAGTACATTTTTATTTGCAAGTTAGTTGCAAATAAAAACATGAAGATATAAAGTACATTTTTATTTACATTTTAGACGTAAATAAAAACATAGGAATAAAAGTGACATTCTAATTTACGTTTTGGATGTAATCACAAAGATAGAATTTAATGTTACATTTTTATTGTCAGAATAAAGATAATAAAAAGATTAGAATTAAAAGGTTGTATTTTTATTTACTTTTTGATGCAACTGAAAATAATAAATGTAAAGTGATATCTTTATTTACATTTTAAGTGTAAACAAAAAGAATAAGTGTAAAGCGACATTTTTTATTCAATAAAAATATTGGAATTAAAAGAAGTATTTTTATTGTCGTTCTAGGGATAATAAAAAGAGTAGAAATAAATGTGTCATTTTTATCGATGCGATAAAAAGAAGAAATGAAGGTGGCATTTTTATCTTCATTTTAGATGCGATAAAAAGAATAGATTTTAAAGTTCATTATAGACAGAATTGATCTTAGTAGTTGAAATCGCCAAACGATTTATATTTATATAATTATATATAAAATAAATTAAATTTAAATGAAACACGCGCGGTAGTTCACGTTTCGAAGTTGTAACTTCAAACGATTGTACCAAAAGATCCGACCGTCGGATTTTACCAAACTGGAACCGTTAGGACCGCTTTGGGAAGATCTTTCCAACGAGATAAATTGCATCAAAATCCGACGGTTAGATTTCGGGAAATGTGTAAATCAAATTTGGATAAAAACAGCGTCAGGGTCGCCGATCGACCCGAAGCATCGTTGAATGAATATAGCTATATTTACATTAATAAAAATAAGCGATAAATCGTTAATAAATACTATTAACGATATGAAATGGTTTTAAAACTATATATATGCGAGAATCATTTGAAAGGTCCGAGTTCAATCTCATTTCAAATGATTATACGACGTTATAAGTCGAAGAGTCGAAGACAGTGACCGAAGACCGACGATCTTCACATCGAATGGATGTGTTGCTACTGAAGCCCATGATTGGAGTAGCTACCTTGAAGGGGAGTCAGGGGTAGCCGTCCGGACGTATTGTTGATTGTTCGGATATGCGGGGTATAAGGTGCCTCCTGTTTCGTTCAGACCCAGAACGGACTTATAAATGGATGGTATGTCTGACGTTGTACTCCTTTATGTTGTATTCGTTGATCTCTGCTAAATATATATTTGTTTGGTGGTTAACACCCTTCTCTGAGACGTACGATCTTAGAGGCTATATATTGGTAAAAATCATTGGTATGGTATGGATTGACAATGTGGCATGCTAAGATGCATGGATCAAAGGCTTTTATTGAAAAGCAGGGCCTTGTGGTTGATGATCAAAGCATAGCCTGTTTAGGCATAGCTTTGTGTATAGCATGATATCGCGAGCCTCACACCCTGGTATGAGTCAAAAACGGGATAAGGACTGCAGGGAGTGCACACGTTTTTTTTTTTTGGCTAGAGTGGTGTCAGCGACCAACCAGCCCTTATATTTTTACTTATGTGGATGATGGATTATGAGGTACCTCGGATTTATAGGTTGTTAGTGGCCATATGGAGGTTCAAAGGAACCGAGAAGCGTGCGTTCAGGCATAATTAATCCTCTACCGTTAGGTGGGGACCAGCCCTGAAGATCCAAGGGTTCATTGCAGGGAATCCTGAGGCATTTGCTAGAGTGTCTCGAATCGGAGAGGACGATCCCTAGCCTCGATCTCATGATGGAAACCCAATTTCCAATACGACACCATGCGGTTTTGATTGTAGAACTAGTATGGCGACATAGTAGGATGGGGTACTATGCCATCTATGATTGATACATTATGATTGAAATGTTTTAGAAATATATACACACTAATAATAATATCAAATCTGGTTTTTATCGTATCAAACATTTTTGACCATTATAAGGTAAAAATCTATCCTCCGGTTTGCGTTGCATTGTGTGATGGGACTTGAGTCTTATAATGGTTTCATTTTACTAAAATGCATTGTGTTGTTTAATGATTTACTTTATTTTATGCACTGTCTACCCAATGGAGTAAACCCGTTCCGCGTTAGTGGCGTGGTCCTGTGATTAGCCTTATTATTAGATTAGTTAAGATACATTTCTCATACCAGTCCCATGACTGAACTGTAGTTTGTTTCACTTGCAAACTCCAGTGCCTTCTTTTCCACACGGGCAGTCGAGTAGCTTTTCGCAGATATTTATCCCTTGAGTAGGATTCTGGATCGAAGTCTAAAGCCGTGTCTAGAGCATATAAAGTCTTCCGCTGTGTATTGTATTAATTTATTGTAATAAGTCTTCCGCTGTATTTTATTTATCGATGTACTCTGATATTTTGTACTCTGATGTAACATTATTATGATGATTATAAAAAGTCTGCTGTTATTGTTCTAATGTATTGTATTCCCAAAGTTAACGTATGCAGGGTTTTGAACGATTTTAGTCGATCTATCGATCGATTAAGTTCGGGAAAAATGCGTGTCGTTACATAATATGATTATTTTAAACAATAATGACTAAAAATTTAGTTTAATCGAAGTTAGAGCGTATAAATTTATTTTAGTTATATAACGAGCCTGAAATGGCGCGGTAGTTTGAAAATTCGATTTTAAATTTCAAATGAATGCACATGATTCAAAATAAATCGGATTTCAGTAAAACCGAAATTATTTGAATCTATTTAATCATATCTTTCTAGCGAATGTAAGAAACTGAGATTTCACTTTATAAATTGAAAGATCTATCTTGTTTAAAATTCAGAAAAGTAGCTATGGAATTTATATATATTTTAATATAATATATAACCCTTAGAAATAGCCATTTTGCAAACGACCTCCGTTTTCGACGAAACCACTTTTGTTGGATTCAGATTGTCAAATTATTTCTAGATTTCAATTTCCATAATTTTTGAAATTAGTATGTGAGCGTGGCGAATTAAAACGTGTTTGTTCAATTTTAGTCAAAATGGATCAACCAGAAAATGACCATTTTACAAACGGTCTTCAAATTCGACAAAATTAGTTTTGTTTGGACCGTATCATCAAAAGATAACTAGATTTTTTTTGTAATTTTTGAAGTCAGTATGTGGCCTCGGTAAGTTAAAATGTGCGTTAATTCAATATAAATCAATTTATATATTAATTTTGATGGAAACTGATCGAAACAGTCGAATTGACTTGCGAAACATATTCCATTGTGTTTGAAATGGGGGTACTTGGCTAGGTACGATAGTCGTTGGAGTTTGTAGCGTTAAACGAGTAATGTTGAATTAAATAATATTATTATTATACTATATTTATAACCCTAGAAAACAAGGAAACCATAAATCCCTTTTGCATTGTTTGTGCCGCCGTCAGTAACATTTTGATGGCCAGATCGGTCCACTTTTATCTCCCAAATTCTCCAAATCATTTAATCGACATCGAAAATTTACAAATAAAAAATCGAAGCGCTTGGCGAGCTCCTGAAGATGAACGGATATGATTGGTTCTCGCATTGTCATCTGCTCAAACTTCGAGTTCAAGTGAGCAGCTGTCGCACGTATTTTTGGCACTGAAGGGGTGTCGAAGTTCATGAGGCTACCGACGTCGGGGGAGTGAGAGGTGGTGCTTCTTGTGGCAGTGCTGGATCTTTGGCCGACGACCTTGAAGTGTGGGCGATGGGGGGAGGGGGTTTTCAATGTCGACGTTGAGTGTCGAACTGGAGCGGGTTACAGAACACGATGAAGAAGATAGAACCGTGGCCACTGGATCTGAAAATGTGCGGCCAGATTTTGTTCAAATGTAATTAGTGGAAATAATTATTTATTAATTTAATTTTTGTAAATAAGGTATTAAATGCAATATCTTTGTCATGCGAGATTGGAATTCAGTGAAACGAGTTGCGTTGCACTCGTATCGTCGAGCACTACATTTTAGAGTTGACCAGAACGGAAAAGGAGCAAATGAAAATTTAAGGCGAATTCAAATTAAAACCAATTTGAGTATTCTCACACTGCAAAAATATTCACATTTTTGTGAAATTGAAATCTATGATTTATTTGATTATTTGTTTGTTGATTTCTATTTTTAAATGGACCTCTAAATTAAACTGTAGAAATAGATTTGACAGTTGGTTTATTTTTGAATTAAATTGCTAGTTAAACCCCGACACGTATAATCAGTTAATTATTGCAAATTGAATTGTATTAGATGGTGGTTGTGATGAGTGTTTATTTATGGATATATTGAACTGTACGGATGTTTATATATATTTTTATATCAGTGTTATCACCTTGGATGTTATGGGCATCATCATAAACTGTAATTTCGAATAAATTAAGAAATAGGTTGAAATGATATATACCTATGACATTTGACCTTTGGATTGAAATGATATATATCCATTCCCTGAAACTAAAATTTGAAATAACTGATCACTTGGCCATAGGATAGAGAATCATCATACGGATACCGGATTGGTTAAATCGATAAATTTTAGAATTTGTGAAACCGATTTAAATAAGTGATTCTGTGTAAAGAAAATAAATTGAAATTATTTAAATTGAATTATTGATTGGAATTTGAATTTGAAGTTGAAATGTCGAAATGGAATTATATTGAAATGTCGAGATTTAATTAGATTGAAATGTCGAGATTGAATTATATTGAAATATCGAAATTGAATTATATTGAAATGCCAAAATTGAATTATATTGAATTAACGAAATTGAATTATATTGAATTGACGAAATTGAATTATATTGAAATGACGAAATTAAATTATATGTCGAGATTGAATTACATTGAAATGTAAAAATTGGATTATATTGATATGTCGAAATTGAATTATACTGAAATGTCGAGATTGAACTATATTGAAATGTCGAAATTGAATTATATTGAAATGTTAAAATTGAATTATATTTGAAATGTTGAAATTGAATTATTTCAAAGGTTTAAATCTTTATTTAAACTTTGAAATTTAATTCAAATTGAAATGATCTAAATTTGTTATTTGAAATGTTGAAACTGAATTATTTCAAAGGTTTAAATCTTTATTTAAACTTTGAAATTTAATTCAAATTGAAATGATCTAATTTGTTAAATTGAAATTTGAACTAAATTGGTTATGAATTGAAATCATTCGAAATTGAAATTAAAATATTTGAAATGTTGAAATTGAATTATTTCAAAGGTTTAAATCTTTATTTAAACTTTGAAATTTAATTCAAATTGAAATGATCAAAAAAATTGTTATTTGAAATTTAAACTAAAATTGATTATAATTTAAATTATTTCAAAGGTTTAAATCTTTATTTAAACTTTGAAATTAAATTCGAACTGAAATGATCTAAAATTTGTTATTTTAAATTTGAACTAAAATTTTTATAGTTTAAATTATTTCGAAGGTTTAAATCTTTATTTAAACTTTGAAATTAAATTCGAATTAAATGGTTTAAACAAATATTATGAACTTGAACATGAACTCGGATTTGATTTGAATTGAATAGATTCAAATAATTTTTCGAAATTGGAAGTTATCCTTTAAAATAGGATTGTTCTCAAATGAATTTTATTTTGGGAATCGATTTGCACTGGATATTGGAAATCGATTTGGGTTGTTTGAGATTTGAACTTAGCTTCAGATTTATTGAAAATGGAAAGAAACGGTGATTTGAAATTATTTTTAAATAAACTAATTTATATATAAACTATTTTATGGAATTTATTCCTTTGATATATGGAGTACTTTATATAAATTGTTTTTCAAAAAAACCTATTCTTTCAATAAATAAAAAAGTAGTTTATTTTATAAAATATTTTAATATACATAAAACCATTTCCAATATTCAAGCTATTTGAATTCCATGCTATTCCAAATCTCCCAACTATTTACAATTACTCAAAAAAATATATTTAAACCCCAAATGTAACAACCAGTAAAATTTGAACCAATTTACAATTTTTAAATTGGCTATTTTAATGAATTTTAAATATTTAAAATAAATATTTTAAATAATAACAATGAAAAGTAGTTTTAATCGATGTTTGAAAATGAATATAATTACTTTGAATTATAAACAAGGCCTGAAATGGCGTAGCAGTTTCAAAATTTCAATTCAAACTTTGCCTGAGTGTACCGGGTGCAAAATAAAATGGATTTTAGTGAAACCAAAAATATTTAAATTTGTTAGCGAATATCTTTCTAACGAATCTGAAAAATCGAAGTTTCGTAGCGGGATTCAAAAGTTATGGCCAAATGAATTTTCAGAAAGGTCGCTATAGAGAATATGTCGGCCTTGAAAATAGACATTTCGTATACGACCTCGGAATTTGATGAAACCACTTTTGTTGGATCCGGGATGTGAAGCCATTGCTAGATTTCAAATTTCATAATTTTTGAAGCTAATATGTGGCGTGGCGAAGGAAAATGTGTTTTGGTCAATTACAGTTAAATTGGATCGACCGGAAAATGGCCATTTTTCAAACGGTCTCAGAATTCGACGAATCTAGTTTTGTTGGGACCGTATCGTCAAAAAATAGCTAGATTTATTTTTTTGGGATCAGTATGTGGCCCCGGCAAATTGAAATGTACGTTCAAATCAAATATTCAATGTTTTATATTTTAATTTGAAGAGAAACTAACTAAAACATTCGAATGGGCCTATGAAACATATCCCAGTGTGTTCTAAATGGGGGTATTTAGCTAGGGACGACAGTCGTTGGGTTTGGATTGGAGTTGGTATCTGAGGAGGGGTATTTTAGAGATTTTAAAAATATATAAATGTAGAAAAAATTCTCATTGGCCGGTCAAAACCCTAGCCCCCTTTGAATCAGCCACCGCCACTTCCAACGAACGATCCAAATCGCCCAAAACTTCCCTTCCTCTGATCTCCCTCGGTTCACAACGAAATTCGAAACCACTTAAACGTAAATGAAGTGCCAGACAGGATCTTTCCATCCCTACCTACTTGATCGATTCTGGTGAAGTAGATTATGTGTAAAGAAAATAAATTGAAATTATTTAAATTGAATTAGTAACAATATGGGTTTTTTCGCTCGACCCGAATCGATCGCTAAACCGACCCAGACCGTTCGAAACCCCTGATTGTTTTGAGAACACG
Source organism: Allium sativum (assembly GCA_030737875.1). Taxonomy (NCBI): domain Eukaryota; kingdom Viridiplantae; phylum Streptophyta; class Magnoliopsida; order Asparagales; family Amaryllidaceae; genus Allium; species Allium sativum. The sequence continues at coordinate 249,328,335 of CM060918.1, read as the reverse complement.
ACAAATCGAAACACAAATAGAAGAACATTTCATTGCTTATTACAACAATTCCATCAGAATACAAGAATATACATAGTATAAATAAATATAATACATCAGAGAAATATCAGAGATTTAAATACATTACTACAGCGAAAAAATAATACAATACACAACTAAAAGAGATATACGGATACAGAGCTTTCCGGATATCATTCCAGCTGTAAACCAGGTTCCTGTGAATATAAATCTGCAAAACCAAAACTACTAGCTGCCCGTGGAAAATAGGGGCTCCCAGAGTTTAGGTTAAAACAATAAACTCCAGGTCAATCATGTGATTGGTGTGAGAAGTAAAACAGTTATTAATCTTTATTTTAGAGTTAGGTAAATCAAGGGACCACGGAACGTGTAATAACCCGGAAAATCTGGGCCAGTTTAAAATTTTTATTTTGGCAATTTTAGCGAATTTTGAACATTTAAAATAGATTATTTTAAATAATATCGACGAGAAATTTATTTTGAATATAATTCGAACGTATATATTTATACGCGTCATCGTTAGAATATAAATAATTATATATAATTATAAATAGAATTGAAAATGGCGCGGTAGTTCGATAATTCGATTTCAAACTTCAATTGGATGTACCGGGTGCAAAACAATCCGGATTTTAGTGAAACCAAAAACATTAGGATCTAATTGAAAATATCTTTCCAACGAATCCGAAAAATCAAAATTTCATAGCGGGAATCAAAAGATATGTCCAGTTGAAAATTCTAAATAGTCGCTATGGAATTCAGGCCCTTAAAAATGGAAATTTTGCAAATGACCTCGGAATTCGACGAAACCAATTTTGTTGGATCTGTGATGTCAAATTATTGCTAGATTTCAAATTTCATAATTTTTCGAATCAATATGTGAGCGTGGCAAAGGAAAACGTGTTTGACCAGTTTTAGTTGATTTTAATCGACTGGAAAATGGCCATTTTTCTAACGGTCTTGGAATTCGACAAAAATAGTTTTGTTAGGACGGTATCGTCAATACGAAGCTAGAAAATATTTTTTGGGAATTTTTCGAGTTAGTATGTAACCCCGATAAATTGAAATGCGCGTTCAAATTCAATATATAGAGTTTTGTGTTGATTTTAACGGAAACTGATCGAAACAATCGAATCAACCTACGATACATATCCCATTGTGTTCGAAATGGGGGTGAAACGCTATGGACGACAGGCGGTGGGCCTCGTTTAGAGGTCGAAAATAAAAGTTGCTTTTTGGGTGGAATAAAATAAAATAATTAAACCACTCTCTCTCCCCTCTCCTTACATTGACCTGGACCCCCCCCCTCCCCCCCCCCCCCCGTTTCAGTCTTCGATCCAAATCAAAGAAAAAAGAAAAAAAACCCACGAACGAAATCGAAGAACCCCCCTAGCGGCGCCGACCGCCGCGCGAGACAGCCCCCCCCCCCTCAGCAATCGCGCCGCCGCCTCAGACAACCTCCACCTCTGCCTCGACCGACGCGAAGACCCCCAAACCACGCCTGGACCACCGCACTCCCCAAACCCTAGGCCGCCGACCACCAGGAGCTCGCCACCACCGGCTGCAACCTCCAGCGCCGCTTCTCCAATCACCCACGACCGCCTATGCCCCCTACTCGACAGGAAAACCAAACACAGTGAGTATTCCCCTCTTTTCTATTTTTAAATACATTGTTTTTATTTTAATTCAGTTTTATTTATATACAATCAAGTTTAGATTTTTATATGTAATAAGGACTTGATTTTTAGATTTCTACAAATGAATTTTGTTAAGGAAAATGTAGGGTTTTTGCAAATGAAAAGGTGGGATTTTTAGATTGTAAATGTTTGAATTTTTATTGGTTAAAAGGATTGAAATTTATATGTAAAAATGCGATTTTTATATATGAAATAGAGGTAAAAATATAATTTTTATCATGAAAAGAAGAATATAAAAATATCACCTTTAGTTACATAAAAATACGATCATTTATATTGTAGATATATAAAAATATAATTTTTATATAGGTAAGATAGTAAAAATATCACCTTTATATAGGTAGTGAAATAAAAATTGAATCTTTATATGTGAAAAGGCGAAGTCTTTATATATAGAAGCGAAGTGAAAATTCGATTTTTATATATTGAAAAGCGAAGTAAAAATTCGATTTTTATATATTGAATAGCGAAGTAAAAATTCGATTTTTATATATTGAATAGCGAAGTAAAAATTCGATTTTTATATATTGAATAGCGAAGTAAAAATTCGATTTTTATATATTGAATAGCGTAGTAAAAATATGATTTTTATATATTGAAAAGTGAAGAAAAATTCGATTTTTATATATTGAATAGCGTAGTAAAAATATGATTTTTATATATTGAATAACAAAGTAAAAATTCGATTTTTATATATGTAGTAGCTACGGGCGACGAAGGTGACAAAAAGGCGAGAACGATGAAGATTTCCATAAATGAAGTGGCGTGAAGTGGAATAGCTATTGGAGAGAACTTCTCACTCTTCAATTTCTTTTTCTAGTTATATTTATATATATACTAGGATGCAGACGGTGCTTAGTAGCACCCGACACAATCGTCCACAGACCATGGACTTGTTTGTTTGATTGCAAAAATTAGTTAGATTATTTGATTGAATTTGAATTGAATTGTTTGGTGAAATGGAATGGATTTGATTGATGTGTGAATGGCGTGGGCCTTCACTAGACCGGGGAGAAGGCTAGACCTCGTCCCGTTTCTAGTATCGTGCCGTTATGCCACCGAAATTTTCTAAGATAAGTTAGAAAAATAAAAATATCATTTTATTGTGTAAATGAACTGAATAGAAATTCATGTGTTGAAATAAAATGTTTTAACGTTAAAAATATAATTTTTAACGTGAATGAGAATAAATAAATATTCATTTACAAACCGGACGGTTTGTTTATGTACACCTATTTGAAGGACATTGATTGGGACGATAAATTTTACACATCGCCCAAATGCACAAATGTAACGACCCAGAAAATCTGAACCAATTTAAAATTTTTAAATTGGCTAAAATAATGGATTTTAAATATTTAAAATAAATATTTTAGCTAATGGCGATGAAAACCGAGTTTGAATCGATATTTGAAAACGAATATAATTAATTATAATTATATATAGAATTGAAAATGGCGCGGTAGTTCGATAATTCAATTTCAAACTTCAATTGAATATACCGGGTGCAAAACAATCCGGATTTTAGTGAAACCAAAAACATTAGGATCTAATTGATGATATCTTTCCAATGAATCTGACCAATCGAATTTGATAGTGGGAATCAAAAGATATGTCTAGTTGAAAATTCTGAATAGTCGCTATGGAATTCAGGCCCTTAAAAATGGACATTTTGCAAACGACCTCGGATTTCGATGAAACCACTTTTGTTAGATCCGTAGTGTCAAGTTATTGCTAGGTTTCAAATTTCATAATTTTTCGAATCAATATGTGAGTGTGGCAAAGGAAAACGCGTTTGACCGGTTTCAGTTGATTTTAATCGACTGGAAATTGGCCATTTTTCAAACGGTCTCAGAATTTGACGAAACTAGTTTTGTTAGGACCGTATCGTCAATAAGAAGCTAGAAAATATTTTTCTGGAATTTTTTTAGTTAGTATGTGGCCCCGGTAATTTGAAATGTACGTTTAAAATTAAATATAGTGATTTAAATGTAAATTCAACGGAAACTGATTGTAACGATCAAATCAGCTTGCGATACATATCCCATTGTGTTCGGAATGGGGGTTAAACGCTATTGACGGCAGGCGGTGGGCCTCGTTTTGAGGTCGTATGTAAAAGTCAACTTTTTGCAAAATTAAATAATTAAATAATAATAAAAAATATTTTAATTCCCTCCCTTTATCTTTCGTTCTGGCCCCTCCTCTTCAAAATTAAATCGCTCAGATTAAAAAAAAAAGAAAAAAAAAAAAGAAAACCCTAAAACTATCGCCGTCCCCTCCCCTGAAGCGAACGCCACCGCCGCCCCTTCCACGATTCCCCCCTCCTCCGACGCTCGTTCCCTCCAGCGACCCCCCCTGAAGCATCGCGGCACCAATTCGCGAGCCCCCCCCCCCCCCCCCCCGTTCGAGACCCCTCCGCCTCCGCCTGTCCCTCCTCCAACCGCGACCTCCCCGACGCCGCCGAGCTTGGCTGTCACCCCCCCCCCCCTTCTTCGCAGGTTAAGGTAAATTGTTTTTATTTTATTTTATTTTCATCTGAAAATTTCGAGTTGAAAAGATTTAATTCTGATTTTTGAAAAAGGTTTAAAACTGAATTGATTTTAAACTTTAGAAAGAAAACTGATTTTAGATTTTTTTTAAAAAAAGAATACTGATTTTTTTTAAAAGGTTTTAAAAAAACTGATTTTATTTTAAGATGTAAAAAGGAAAAGATTTAGATTTTAAATAGAAAAAGATTTAGATTTTAAATAGAATAAGATTTAGATTTTAAATCAGAAAAGATTTGATTTTTAAATCAGTAAAGATTTGATTTTTAAAATCAGTAAAGATTTGATTTTAAAAATAGAAAGATCAGATTTTTAGAATAGAAAAGATCATATTTTTAAAATAGAAAAGACGGAATTTTTATTGAGTAGAAGAAGTAAGATATGATTTTTATATTTTTAAAGTAATAAAAATATAATTTTTACATCATAGGAATAATAAAAATATGATCTTTATATATTGAATAGCGAAGCCAAAATGCAAGTTTTATCTATTGAATAACATAGTAAAAATTCGATTTTTACATATGTAGAGAATACGGGCAACGAAAGCGACGAAAGGCGAGATTGGCGAAGATTTCTATAAAGGAAGAGTCGTAGTATTGGATAGCTATTGGTGAGAATTTCTCACTCTTCAATTTCTTTTTCTATATATATATGCGTGGAAATAAAAGTGAATTGCTATATATAAATATATATATATATATATATATATATACGCCCCTCGTCCACAAACCATGGACGATATTTATTGATTGAATTTGTTGTGAAAATTGATTGATAGCGAATGATTGTTTGGGATTGTTTGTGATTGATATTGGTTGATTGTGGTTGAAAAATACCCATTTGTGGTTGAGAAATATTTGGTTGAAACCACATAGGATTAGTTTGTGGAAATGAAATAAATATATACATGCCGCCTGCGTGCGAACTAGATGCATGATCCCCATTGTCAAAAACCGCGAGGTTTTAAGGTAGAGCGAGGAGCCGTACTAGGGACGGTCCCGGTTTTAACTACCCTGCCGTTATGCTGCCGAAATTTTGAATAATATTCGTATGTTTGAATTATTTTCACCTGCTTAAACTATATTTATTCATTGTATAGAAAACATTCATGTGTTGAATTGATATTCATTCATTGATTAGAAATTCATGTGTTGAATGGTATTCATATTTTGAAATAAATTGTTTGATAATAAAAATCACATTTTTATCTATATATAGAAACTATAGAAAACATTCATGTGTTGAATTGATATTCATTCGTTGATTAGAAATTCATGTGTTGAATGGTATTCATATTTTGAAATAAATTGTTTGATAATAAAAATCACATTTTTTATCTATATATAGAAACTATAGAAAACATTCATGTGTTGAATTGATATTCATTCGTTGATTAGAAATTCATATGTTGAATGGTATTCATATTTTGAAATAAATTGTTTGATAATAAAAATCACATTTTTTTTATCTATATATAGAAACTATAGAAAACATTCATGTGTCGAATTGATATTCATTCGTTGATTAGAAATTCATGTGTTGAATGGTATTCATATTTTGAAATAAATTGTTTGATAATAAAAATCACATTTTTATCTATATATAGAAACTATAGAAAACATTCATGTGTTGAATTGATATTCATTCGTTGATTAGAAATTCATGTGTTGAATGGTATTCATATTTTGAAATAAATTGTTTGATAATAAAAATCACCTTTTATCGACTATATGAACTGTGTAAAATAATCTCGTTTTAAAAGAAATTGTTTTATGATAAAAATCCCATTTTTATCACCAACTTGAACTATATAGAAAAATAGTGTTTTGAAATGAATTATTTTACAATAAAAATCACATTTTTATTGTATGCATAAATCGTTGAAATGTGAAGTGTTAAAAATAGCCACTTGTTCAAAATAAACATATGTGAGTTGAAATATTCATTAATTAGCTAATGAAATGATTTGCACCTATTTATGTAACATTAGAATGAATGGTGTTTTTTAAACTAAGTAGAAATCAAATATGAAGTTGAATAGAAAATGATAAATGATAAGAACTGTATATATATGTACATGCATATTCATTGAACAGGTTATAGCAAAGGGCTAGAGAAGAGGAATAAAATTTTGTGCCCGACAAATAGGTACACATTTACTGCTTTGTTTGGGTGATGATTTTATGAGCCTGTTGGCTAGCCGCTTGGCTTTTTCTTTTTGAGATTAGAAGGACCGGGAAAGCTATTTGCGATTTCCCGATGCTCCCGGTGCAAGGGAGGTTATGGCGAAATTTTCCAAAAATTTAAGGCGTTAGTGAAATATTTGAAGTGAAAACGATATTGAAATCATTGAACGAACTATATTTATATAAATATATAAATATAAATAAAATTAAAACGAAGCGAGGCGTGCAGTTCGTATTTTGAAACCGTGATTTCAAACAACTAATGCGGGGAATCCGACCATTGGATTTTCCCGAAACCTCAACCGTCGGGTTCGCCTTGAAAATATCTTCCCAACGGCACCAACTTTGTAAAAATCCAACGGTTGGATTGTCTGGAATGTTTAATTCAAATCTGAAGAAAAACAGCGCCAGAAACGATTATATTTATATATACATATAAATATAATTATATTTATATATATATAAATATAATTATATTTAATCGAATAACGACGCTGCAGTTCGTATTTTGAAATCGAAACTTCAAACGATTGTACCGGGAGATCCGACCGTCGGATTTTCCCGAAACTGGAACCGTTGGATTCGTTTTGAAAAGACCTTTCTAATGATGTAAATTTTATGAAGATCCAACGGTTAGATTTTCAGATATGTGTAAATCAAATCTGAAGAAAAACAGCGCCACGGCCGCTTTATGGCCCGAAGCGTCGTTTTGAATGAATTAGCTATTTTAAAATAAATAAAAATAGCGATAAATAGTTATAAAATATCATAAGCAATATGGAATGGAAATAAACTGAATTTGCTCGATTTATGTGGCTTTTGATGGTTGAATGTGTTTGGTGTGAAAATTACATTAAAGAACAAGATCGGCGTTGTCGAATAATTTAACCATTAAAGTAAATTGATTTGAAATTCTAAATATACGTGAATTATTTGAGAAGGCCGAGTTAATTCTCATTTCAAATAATTGACCGACGATTGAAAGTCGAAGATGAAGACGATGGTCGAAGACCGGAGATCTTCACCTCGTTTGGATGGTAACCGAGGTCCTGATTGGGAGGCATCCCGAAATATGGATAATGAGTGGTGATCGTCCAGACGTACGTGGTGATCGATGGGTTTGCGAGGTATTTAGTGCCTCCGGTTTCGTTCAGACCCAGAACGGACTTGTAAATGGACTGTGTGTCTGACATAGGATTTATTCTGTGTGGCATGCTAAGATGCAGTGATCAGGGCTTCTGTTGAAAAGCAAAGTCTTGTGGTGATGATCAAAGCACCGCCTGTGTGGCGTAGCTTTGTGTATAACGTAAATTCGCGAGCCTTACACCCCGGTATGAACCTAAAACGGGAGAGGACATCAGGGAGGGCCTGCGTTTCTTTCTAGCTAGGGTGGTGTCAGTGACCTACCAGCCCTGACATTTATATACTTTTCACCTATGTGGTTGTTGCTGTTGCGAGGCGCCTCGGTTTGATCAGACGATCCGGGTCCGATGGAGTCATTCATTGGCTCATTTACACCCCAAAGGGTGGGGAAACGCAGTGTTCAGGAATTTTAATCCACATCGGTGGAGCGGCCCTGACGATCCAAAGGCTTGACTGAGTACTTGCCTGAGGGGCGGGCTAGAGCGTCTCGAATTCGGTAAGGACTATCTTTTGCCTTGGTTCATGATGGAAATCCAATTCCCAAATACGTGACTGTGCGGTTTTGATTGTATACCTATATATATGGCGACATAGTGGTATGGGGCATTAATGCCGTCTATGATTGATAGTTATGATTTGAAATCGTTTTCAAACATATAAACACTAGCAATAATATCAAATGTCTTTGTTTTATTCGTATCAATCATATTTTGGCCATTATAAGGTAAAACTCTATCCTCCGGTTTTCGTTGCATTGTGTGATGGGAACTGAGTCTTATAATGGCTTCATTTTTATAAAAAGCATAGCGATGTTTAAAAGAAAGATTTGTTTTAAAAGCACTAGCAATCCAATGGAGTAAACCCGTTCCACGAAAGTGGCGTGGTCCTGTGATTAGCCAAATTATATATGTGTTGAGTAGATTTCTCATACCAGTCCCATGACTGACTCGTAGTTTGTTTCACTCTCAAACTCGGGTGCCCCTTTTTCCACACGGGCAGCCTTGTATTCAGGTTTAGCTGGTTCTTTATGGATAGCTGGAGCTGAAGATGGATTCTATCATTTATTTCCTTTTATGCTGTTCAGCTCCTATTGTACATATTTTGTTTATTTCCGCTGTAGACATTTATGTATAGCTGAACTGTATTTGTACTAAGTAAGATCCTGTATACTGTGTAACTCTGATGATTACTTTTATCCCGTATATTTTATTGTTCTTTATCTGGTGTAATTATTTAATTCTTTTCTGCTATTATCTGTTTCTGTGTTATATTCCAAAGATAACCCTTGTTTCCGTGAAAACGGGATTTTGGGTCGTCTCAACAAATAAAATATGTGTTTGATTGTTTGAAACCCCATACGGGTATTGGGATAATATATGACATACACTAATCCCAATAATTAGTTGTATGTCGATCGATTGATTGACAGGCTGTTATAAGCGTTAGATATCTATATTTGATGCTTATACAGTGTAATGCACTTTGGATGATGGTTGATTATTTATCGTTGCTATTATATACATGTGTTGTATGGAATCCATATAATTAACTTTATATGGTAATTGGTTGGGCCTCATTCCAATCGGGAAAATAAAGAATATTATAAAATAAAGGTTCATGTGTTGACAGTACTCATCCATTGAGATTAGTCATGTGTTGAACGAAATATTTTAACAATAAAATTTACATCTTTATCTTTATAAAATAAAGGTTCATGTGTTGACAGTACTCATCCGTTGAGATTAGTCATGTGTTGAACGAAATATTTTAACAATAAAATTTACATCATTATCTTTATAAAGTAAAGGTTCATGTGTTGACAGTACTCATCCGTTGAGATTAGTCATGTGTTGAACGAAATATTTTAACAATAAAATTTACATCTTTATCTTTATAAAATAAAGGTTCAAGTGTTGACAGTACTCATCCGTTGAGATTAGTCATGTGTTGAACGAAATATTTTAACAATAAAATTTACATCTTTATCTTTATAAAATAAAGGTTCATGTGTTGACTGGACTCATCCTTTGAGATTAGTCATGTGTTGAACGAAATATTTTAACAATAAAATTTACATCTTTATCATATATAAGATTAGAAACTAATTGGAAAATAGATAAGATGAATGGTCTCCTGGATATTGATCTGATGTTGGTTTCGGCCTTCGGGGTTAATATTTAGGGAATCATTCTCTTACTAATTTACAGTTGGAGTCTGATTTGATATCAAACGATAGATACCATAATTTGTATAAAATATATTAAATAACAAAAAGAGTCACACGTGGACCGTACTCATTCGTTGAGATTAGTCATGTGTTGACAAAAATATAGATTCACATATTGAATAGAATAAATATTCATTTGTTGAATAGAATAACGAATTTATTGAAATATATAAAGCCGTATTGATTAGAGTTGCGCTATTTTGACGTGAACGATATTTATATCGATTTTATTCATTTTAAAATGAATATTGAAAAGTGATTTCGAAATCGAATATTTTGAAATGAAATTTAAATTGAATCGAATAGAAAACCAATTTGAATTGAATCGAATAGCAAACCAATTGAATTTGAATAGAATAGAAAATGAATTGAATTGGAATAGAATAGAAAATCAATTGAATTGGAATAGAATAGAAAATCAATTGAATTTGAATAGAATAGAAAATCAATTGAATTTGAATAGAAAACGGATTTGGTTTGAATTGAATTTGAATTGAATAAATAACAAATTGAATTCGAATTGAATACATAACGAATTCGAATTGAATTGAATAAATAACGAATTCGAATTGAATTGAATAGATAATGAATTTGAATTGAATTGAATATAAAACCAATTCGAATTGAATTGAAAACGAATTCGAATTGAATTGGGAACGAATTGAAATGAATGCAAATTGAATTGAAATTTGAATTGAAGAGAAATGAATTTTAAAACGAATTTATAAGGAAAAATTCAGTTTTGATTTGAATTGAAATGGAAGTTGAAATTGTTTTTGAAACAAATTCAAAACTATTTATAAAATTCATTTTAAATAGTAATCGACGAAATATATATTATATATATTATATATATAATATAATGGCCTGAATAGAACGCGCCGCGCCGCGGCAGTTCGTGAATTTTGACCATTTATTTCAAACGGACATTACGGGAGATCCGACCGTCGGATTCTCCTAAAACCAGAACCGTTGGGTTCGTATCGAAAAGAGTTTTCTAACGAATATTAGAAATTTGAAATCTAACGGTTGGATTTGGAGATACGTCCAAATCAAATTTGGAAATGGTCGTTGTAAGTGCAGTTCGATGGCCGTTGATGGAAATCGAATGTACGGACCTTGATAAAATTATCAAAAATAGTAATAATTTGCGTAAAATCATAAGAAATGATCCGGGAAAAATTAGGATGAAAAACTCCATATTTGAAAAGATAAAAATAGATTTTTATCGAAATGAACTAGTTTTGAACTAAAATTAAAATCCATTTATTTTTAAATAAATAAATTGGATTTGAAATGGGTTTTAAATAGAATTGATTTGTGGGTTTATCGTGAATGGCGTTTTAAATAACACTAGTTCTTTAACCCGATAATAAATAGAATATGATTTGGGTTTATCGTGAGCTGTGTTTTAAATAACACTAGTTCTTTAACCCTGTAAAGGAGTTTTAATGAATCTGCAATTAGATTGAAATGTGAATTGATAATTTAAATTATCAAATTTAGAAAGTGAGCGAGAATGGAGTATCACCAGTTTTGCTCCAAAACGATAGTCAAATCTTTAATTAGATTTGAACGTGAAATGGTAATTAATTTTACCGATAACACTGTGGTGTTAGATATGGAGTATTACCAGTTTTGCTTCATGGGATGAATAGGTTGGGATTGGGAAATAAAATAAATAATTACTTCGGTGTGGTTCGCTAATCTCGACTAGTTTGGAAAACCATAATCTGGTTTGAAATGACATCCAAAGGAAGATTTAAGAATAAATTTAAAGAATATATCTTGGATAAAATTAATGGGAACTTTCCCCTAAGAATGTGAAATTTAGGAACTAGTTGTAGGCTAGTTAAGAAGAATGGTTTCCCGGGTATTGATCTGATGTTGGTTTTGGCCTTCGGGGTTAATATTTGGGGAGTTGCTCTCTTACTGATTTACGGTTAGCGACTAATGAATTGGAATGAGGCGTATGTTGTGTTTGTGTAACATTTGTTTTAATATACGCGGGTTGTTCGGAAAGTCCGGGTTTATACCCATTCTGAATAACTGATTCGACGATAAGTCGAAGATGAAGACGGTGGTCGAAGACCGGAAGTCTTCACATCGTTTGGATGATTACTGACGATCCTGATTGGGCTATACACCCAAGAGGATGGAAATAGTTGGTGGTCGTCCAGACGTACTTGGAGATCGATGGATATGCGAGGAAAGTGCCTCCGGTTTCGTTCAGACCCAGAACGAACTTGTAAAGGGATTGTATGTCTGACATTGGATTTTATTCTGTGTTGATTGATTTCTGTTAAATATATATCTGTTTGGCGGCGGAGAATTTATTCTCTTGCTTAACTCTCTTCTCTGAGACGTACGAGCTTAGAGGTTATATATCGATAGATATTAATCGCATGGCATGAATTGCCTGTGTGGCATGCTGAGTTGCATGGATCAAGGCTTCTGTTGAAAAGCAAAGTCTTGTGGTTGATGATCAAAGCACGGCCTACGTGGCAGCTTTGTGTATAACGTGAATTCGCGAGCCTCACACCTCGGTATGAGTTAAAAACGGGATAAGGACTGCAGGGAGAGCACGACGTTTCTTTCTAGCTTTGGTGGTGTCAGTGACTTACCAGCCCTGACATTTATATACTTTTCACCTATGTGGTTGTTGGAATGCGAGGCGCCTCGATTATAGGTCTGTAAGGACCGGGAAACGTGTGTTCAGGAATAAATAATCCTCTAGCGTAAGTGAGGACATGCCCTGAAGATCCAGGGGTTGCCCAGAGTGCGTAGCCCTGGGACATTTGCTAGAGTGTCTCGAAAGCGGAGAGGAGCTTGCCCCTTGCCTCGACTCATGACGGAAATCCAATTTCCAATACGTGTATTGCGGTTTTAATTGTAGAACTAGTATGGCGACATGATATATGGTACCCATGCCGTCTATGATTTATATTTATGATTGAAATTGTTTTGACACTATACACCTATTATAGTATCAAATGATTTGTTTTAAACGTACCAAGCATGTTTGGCTATTATAAGGGAAAACCCTATCCTCCGGCTTGCGTTGCATTGTGTGATGGGACCTGGGTCTTATAATAGCTTCATTTTTCGAAAAAGCATTGCGTTGTTTACTGTTATGCACTGGTATTCTTGGGTGGAAACCCGTTCCGTGTTATACGGCGTGGTCCCTTGAATTTCTCTCTTTTAAAGTAAAGTTATAAATAACTGTTTTAGTTCTCACACCAGTCACATGACTGACCTGGAGTTTATTGTTTTAACCTAAACTCTGGGTGCCCCTATTTTCCACACGGGCAGCTTGTAGTTTTGGTTTTGCAGATTTATATTCACAGGATCCTGGTTTACAGCTGGAATGATATCCGGAAAGCTCTGTATCCGTATATCACCTTCAGTTGTGCTTTGTATTATTTTTCCGCTGCTATGTAATTTATTGTAATCTCTGATATTTATCAAATGTAATTTATTCATTTATACTCTGTATATTCTTGTAACTGATGCATTGTTGTAATATACAATGAAATGTTCTCCCGTCTGCGTCCTGTTTTGTCTTGTCCTCAAAGTAATTCGTTCTTTCTCATCTCTTCGGAGACCGGGGAAGTTCGGGTCGCTTCATTTGGTATCAAAGCTTTGGTTTACAGAGCTCGAGAACAAGACACAATAGAACCATACGAAAGAATTCATCAGAAATTGGATTGACAATATCCAATTAGAATGACTCGTTAGAGATAGGATCAGTAGTATCCTAGAACGTGTGTGAAGAGTATATTTTTCAAATGAAAACAAATTTTGTTTAGAAATTTAAATCGTTTTATACGTATTTGAATATTTATTTTTTTGAATTTGGACAATCGAGTATATAAAGGTTTTGCATATACGCGTCATGAACGTATATTCGAAGTTTTAATATACTAGATAGATATAGAATCACACTCTATTCGCCCGAAGATGATTCTATTGATGACTATGTAGCATCAGTAGTGTGTGTTCGAGTTTCGAAGGTGTGATTTTCTATATATTTCCATTAGACTGGTGTGAGAACCAAAACTTATATAGCTAGAACACTTTGTTGTGAATTGGCATCAAAAACATGATTTTCTGTATATATATCAAAATTTATGAATTTGAAACATTAATCCACTAATTGATTGATGTTTGTGTTGTTTGTTTATTTGTTTAATAATTTTGAACCATTATGCCTAATAGAACCAAATATTGAATTATATTGAAAATTGGTCGCATTTGCTTGCATATACATATACTTACATTGAACAGGTCATAGCAAGGAGGCTAGAGCAGAGAATAAAATTTGTTTGCCCGACAAATAGGTACATGTTTACTATAATTTACTGTTTTGTTGGGTGATGATGATTTTATGAGCCTATTGGCTAGCCGCTTGGCATTTTCTTTTTCTTTTTGAGATCAGAAGGCCTATATGGCAATTTCGGGATTTTCCCGTGGCTCCCGGTGCAGGGGAGGTTATGGCGAAATTTTTCGAAAATATAGGGTGTTAGCCAAATTTTTGAAAATTTGAAAATTCTCAGAAACTGAAAAAGTTGGAGAATGGAAGCCAGATCGAACGTAGAGTTGACTAATCAAACCACTTTCGACTTCGTTCCTTTTCGGGGACGAAAAGTTTTAAGTGAGGGAGATTGTAATAACCCGAAAAATCTGGGCCAGTTTACAATTTTTATTTTGGCAATTTTAGCGAATTTTGAACATTTAAAATAGATTATTTTAAATAATATCAACGAGAAATTTATTTTGAATATAATTCGAACGTATATATTTATACGCGTCGTCGTTAGAATATAAATAATTATATATAATTATAAATAGAATTGAAAATGGCGCGGTAGTTCGATAATTCGATTTCAAACTTCAATTGGATGTACCGGGTGCAAAACAATCCGGATTTTAGTGAAACCAAAAACATTAGGATCTAATTGAAAATATCTTTCCAACGAATCCGAAAAATCAAAATTTCATAGCGGGAATCGAAAGATATGTCCAGTTGAAAATTCTGAATAGTCGCTATGGAATTCAGGCCCTTAAAAATGGAAATTTTGCAAACGACCTCGGATTTCGACGAAACCACTTTTGTTGGATCCATGATGTCAAATTATTACTAGATTTCAAATTTCATAATTTTTCGAATCAATATGTGAGCGTGGCAAAGGAAAACGTGTTTGACCAGTTTTAGTTGATTTTAATCGACTGGAAAATGGCCATTTTTCTAACGGTCTCGGAATTTGATGAAACTAGTTTTGTTAGGACCGTATCGTCAATACGAAGCTAGAAAATATTTTTCGGGAATTTTTCGAATTAGTATGTAACCCCGGTAAATTGAAATGCGCGTTCAAATTCAATATATAGAGTTATGTGTTGATTTTAACGGAAACTGATCGAAATGATCGAATCAACCTACGATACATATCCCATTGTGTTCGGAATGGGGGTGAAACGCAATGGACGACAGGCGATGGGCCTCGTTTAGAGGTCGAAAATAAAAGTTGGTTTTTGGGTGGAATAAAATAAAATAATTAAATAATTAAACCACTCTCTCTCCCCTCTCCTTACATTGACCTGGCCCCCCCGTTCCAGTCTTCGATCCAAATCAAAGAAAAAAGAAAAAAAACCCACGAACGAAATCGAAGACCCCCCTAGCGGCGCTGACCGCCGCGCGAGACAGCCCTCCCCCCTCAACAATCGCGCCGCCGCCTCAGACAGCCCCCACCTCTGCCTCGACCGACGCGAAGACCCCCAAACCCCGCCTGGACCACCGCACCCCCCAAACCCTAGGCCGCCGACCACGAGGAGCTCGCCACCACCGGCTGCAACCTCCAGCGCCGCTTCTCCGATCACCCACGACCGCCTATGCCCCCCAGCTCGACAGGAAAACCAAACACAGTGAGTATTCCCTCCTTTTCTATTTTTAAATACATTGTTTTTATTTTAATTCAGTTTTATTTATATACAATCAAGTTTAGATTTTTATATGTAATAAGGACTTGATTTTTAAATTTCTACAAATGATTTTTGTTAAGGAAAATGTAGGGTTTTTGCAAATGAAAAGGTGGGATTTTTAGATTGTAAATGTTTGAATTTTTATTGGTTAAAAGGACTGAAATTTATATGTAAAAATGCGATTTTTATATATGAAATAGAGGTAAAAATATAATTTTTATCATGAAAAGAAGAATATAAAAATATCACCTTTAGTTACATAAAAATAAGATCATTTATATTGTAGAAATATAAAAATATAATTTTTATATAGGTAAGATAGTAAAAATATCACCTTTATATAGGTAGTGAAATAAAAACTGAATCTTTATATGTGAAAAGGCGAAGTCTTTATATATAGAAGAGAAGTGAAAATTCGATTTTTATATATTGAAAAGCGAAGTAAAAATTCGATTTTTATATATTGAATAGCAAAGTAAAAATTCGATTTTTATATATTGAATAGCGAAGTAAAAATTCGATTTTTATATATTGAATAGCGAAGTAAAAATTCGATTTTTATATATTGAATAGCGTAGTAAAAATATGATTTTTATATATTGAAAAGCGAAGTAAAAATTCGATTTTTATATATTGAATAGCGTAGTAAAAATATGATTTTTATATATTGAATAACAAAGTAAAAATTCGATTTTTATATATGTAGTAGCTACGGGCGACGAAGGTGACAAAAAGGCGAGAACGATGAAGATTTCTATAAATGAAGTGGCGTGAAGTGGAATAGCTATTGGTGAGAACTTCTCACTCTTCAATTTCTTTTTCTAGTTATATTTATATATATACTAGGATGCAGACGGTGCTTAGTAGCTGTAACAACCCGAAAATCTGGGCCAGTTTAAAATTTTTATTTTGGCAATTTTAGCGAATTGTGATTATTTAAAATGAATTATTTTAAATAATATCGACGAGAAATTTATTTTGAATATAATTCGAACGTATATATTATATACGTCGTCGTTAGAAAATAAATATTTATATATAATTATAAATAGAATTGAAAATGGCGCGGTAGTTCGATAATTCGATTTCAAACTTCAATTGGATGTACCGGGTGCAAAACAATCCGGATTTTAGTGAAACCAAAAATATTAGGATCTATTTGATAATATCTTTCCAATGAATCTGAAAAATCAAAATTTCATAGCGGGAATCAAAAGATATGTCCAATTGAAAATTCTGAATAGTCGCTATGGAATTCAGGCCCTTAAAAATGGAAATTTTGCAAATGACCTCGGATTTCGACGAAACCAGTTTTGTTGGGTCCGTGATGTCAAGTTATTGCTAGGTTTCAAATTTCATAATTTTTCGAATCAATATGTGAGCGTGGCAAAGGAAAACGCGTTTGACCAGTTTCAGTTGATTTTAATCGACTGGAAATTGGCCATTTTTCCAATGGTCTCAGAATTCGACGAAACTAATTTTGTTAGGACCGTATCGTCCATACGAAGCTAGAAAATATTTTTCTGGAATTTTTAAAGTTCGTATGTGACCCCGGTAAATTGAAATGCGCGTTGAAATTCAATATATAGAGTTATATGTAGATTTTGACGGAAACTGATTCAAACGATCGAATCAGCTTACGATACATATCCCATTGTGTTCGAAATGGGTGTAAAACGTTATAGACGACAGGTGGTGGACCTCGTTTCGAGGTCGTATGTAAAAGTACCTTTTTAGAAATTAAATAATTAAAAATAAAAATTCCCTCTCCCTCCTCCCTTTATCTTTTTGCCCCCCCCCCCCCGTTCGTTTCATTATAGGAATCAGAGGAAAAAAAACCCTAATCAATCGCGATTTACTCCCCCCCCCCCCAGGCTCCTGCGGCGCCGCACTTTACCTCCTCCCCCCCCTAGGCGCCTACGGCACCGCTCTTTACTCCCCCCTAGGCGCCTATGGCGCCGCGATTAACTTCACCACCCCCCCTCCGTGCATCCCTCCCCTCCAGCAACGCCCACGGCCCCTCCGACCTCCTCTTTTCCCCTTCGTCCGAGTTAGAACCCTGTAAGTGTTTATTTTTAATTATATTTAATTTTATTTTCAGTTTGGTGCATATGTGGGCGTAATAAAAATCATATCTTTATTTTTGAATGACATTACGTTAGGAATATACGGTTTATAACATTGGAAAGGTGAACTTTTTTTTCTATGTGAAAGATTTGGCTTTTCGAATATTAAAAATGTGATTTTTAAAAAAAAAAAAGTTTGATTTTTATAAGTAGGAAGGTTTATTTTTATACATATGAATGGCTATAAAAAGATTAGAATTTTAAAGCGAGGAAAGATTTGATCTTTACCATTGTAAAGATTTGATTTTTCGAATAGAAAAGATTTGATTTTTCGAATAGAAAATAATAGATTTATAAACATGGAAAGACGATATTTTGAGATGAGTAGTGAAGTAAAAATATGATTTTTACTTCAAGAAAAATATAATTTTTATATTATAGAAAAGGTGAAATCTTTATAGTTGAAAAATAGAATTTTTATCCATATAGCGTGATAGTAAAAATTCGATTTTTATATATTGAATAACGAAGAAAAAATTCGATTTTTATATATTGAATAACGAAGAAAAAATTCGATTTTTATATATTGAATAACGAAGAAAAAATTCGATTTTTATATATTGAATAACGAAGAAAAAATTCGATTTTTATATATTGAACATCGAAGTAAAAATTCGATTTTTACATATGTAGTGAATACGGGCAACGAAAGCGACAAAAGGCGAAATTGGCGAAGATTTCTATAAAAGAAGAGTCAAGAGGATTGGATAGCTTTTGGTGAGAATTTCTCACTCTTCAATTTCATTTTCTAGTTAAATATATATATATATATATACTAGGATGCAGACGGTGCTCAGTAGCACCCGACACAATCGTCCACAGACCATGGACTTGTTTGTTTGATTGCAAAAATTAGTTAGATTATTTGATTGGATTGAATTGTTTGGTGAAATGAAACTGATTTGATTGATGTGTGAATGGCGTGGGCCTTCACTAGACCGGGGATAAGGCTAGGCCTTGTCCCGTTTCTAGTATCGTGCCGTTATGCCGCCGAAATTTTCTAAAATATGTTAGAAAAATAAAAATATCATTTTATTTAAAGAATGAACTGAATCGAAATTCATATGTTGAAATAAAATGTTTTATCATTAAAAATATAATTTTTTAACGTGAAGTGAATAAAATAAAATATTCATTTACAAACCGGACGGTTTGTTTATGTACACCTATTTGAATGACATTGATTGGGACGATAAATTTTACACATCCCCCAACTGCACAAATAAAATATGTGTTTGATGGTTGAAACCCCACACGGGTGTTGGGATGAAATTTGAAGTTCACTCATCCTGATTGATTAAATATGTCGATCGATCGATTGACAAGCTGCTATAAGCGTTAAATGTCTATATTTGATGCTTATACAGTGTAGTGCACTTTGGTTGATGGTTGATTATTTTTCAATGCTATTATATACATGTGTTGTATGGAATCCATATAATTAACTTTATATGGTAATTGATTGGGCCACATTCCAATTTGAAAAATAAAGAATAATATAAAATAAAGGTTCATGTGTTGACAGTTTCATCCATTGAGATTGGTCATGTGTTGAACGAAATATTTTGATAATAAAATTTACATCTTTATCGATATAAAATAAAAGTTCATGTGTAGACAGTACTCATCCATTGAGATTGGTCATGTGTTGAACGAAATATTTTGATAATAAAATTTACATCTTTATCAATATAAAATAACGGTTCATGTGTTGACAGTACTCATCCATTGAGATTGGTCATGTGTTGAACGAAATATTTTGATAATAACAACTATTTTGAAAAAGAAATATTTGAAATAGAATATTTGAAAATAGAAATTTATGAAGCCGTGTTGATTAGATTGACGCCATTTTGACGTGAACGATATTTATATCGATTTTATTCATTTTGAAATGAATTGAATATATAACGATTTCGAAATGAATTGAATTGAAAACGATTTCGAAATGAATTGAATTGAAAACAATTTCGAAATGAATTGAAATGAAAACGATTTCGAAATGAATTGAATTGAAAACGATTTCGAAAAGAATTGAATTGAAAACGATTTCAAAATGAATTGAATATATAACGATTTCGAAATGAATTGAATTGAAAACGAATTCAAATTGAATTGAAATGAATTCAAATTGAATTGAAATTTGAATTGAATAGAAATGGATTTTAAAACGAATTTATAAAGAAGAATTCAATTTTGATTTGAATTGAAAAGAAAGTTGAAATTGCTTTTGAAACGATTTTAAAACTATTTGTATAATTCGTTTTAAATAGAAATCGACGAAGTATATATTATATATATTATATATATAATATAATGGCCTGAATAGAACGCGCCGCGCCGCGGCAGTTCGTGAATTTCGACCATTTATTTCAAACGGACATTACGGGAGATCCGACCGTCGGATTCTCCTAAAACCGGAACCGTTGGGTTCGTATCGAAAAGAGCTTTCTAACGAATATTAGAAATTAGAAATCTATCGGTTGGATTTGGAATTATGTCCAAATCAAATTTGAAAAAGGTCGCTGTAAGTGCAGTTCGATGGCCGTTGATGGAAATCGACCGTACGGGCCTTGATAAAATTATTAAAAATAGTAATAATTTGTGTAAAATCATAAGAAATGATTTAGAAAGAATTGGGATGAAAAACTCCATATTTGAAAAGATAAAAATAGATTTTTATCGAAATGAACTAGTTTTGAACTAGAATTACAATTCTATTTATTTTTAAATAAATAAATTGAATTTGAAATGGTTTTGAAAATAACCAGAATTTCCAATGATTGCATTGGAATGGATTTGAATCGAAATTGCCTTCAGAATATTTTGATGTTGGATTTCGTGATGATACAGATATTGTTATGGGAATTTGAAAGATATATATATATCGTTATTTCCAATGCGATATTTGTTAGTCGTAGAATTTGATATTGAATATAAGCCGATATATTTTCTATTCAGAGCCTTGTATTGAATATCAAATGTGATTTGGGTTTGTCGTGAATGGTGTCTTCACTAACACTGTTCTTGAATCCAGTTGAGAAAAGATTAAATCTTTTTATTTAGATTTAATGAAGTGTACCAATTCAATATTATTTAATTGGAATTGAATTGATATTGATATTGGGTTTATCGTGAACAGTGTTTTAAATAACACTCGTTCTTTAACCCGATAATTAATGGAATGATTTTTGGGTTTATCGTGAACAGTGTTTTAAATAACACTCGTTCTTTAACCCGATAATTAATGGAATGATTTTTGGGTTTATCGTGAACAGTGTTTTAAATAACACTCGTTCTTTAACCCGATAATTAATGAATGTGATTTTGGGTTTATCGTGAACCGTGTTTTAAATGACACTGATTCTTTAACCCAGTCGAAGATTAAAACTAAGTGGAGTTTTAATGAACCTTTAATTAGATTGAAATGATCGAAAATGGAGTATCACCAGTTTTGCTCCAGGCGATAGTTAAATCTTTAATTAGAATTGAACGTGAAATGGTAATTGAATTTACCGATAACACCGTAGTGTTAGATATGAAGTATTACCAGTTTTACTTCATGGGATGAATAGGTTGGGATTGGGAAATAAAATAAATGATTACTTCGGTAAGGTTCGCTAATCCCGAATAGTTTGAATTGATATTCAAAAGAAGATTAAAGAATGAATTCAAGGAGTTTATCTTTGATAAAATTAATGGGAACCTTTCCCTATGAATGTGAAATTTAGAAACTAACTGTCGGTTAGCCAAGAAGAATGGTTTTCTGGATATTGATCTGATGTTGGTTTCGGCCTTCGGGATTAATATTTGGGAAATTATTCTGTTGATTAATTTACGGTTAGTGACTGATGAATTGGAATGAGGCGTATGTTATGTTTGTGTAACACTTATTTATAATATACGCGAGTTATTCGGAAAGGCCGGGTTTATTCCATTCTGAATAACTGATACGACGATAAGTCGAAGATGAAGACGATGGTCGAAGACCGGAAGTCTTCACGTCGTTTGGGTGATTACTGATGATCTTGATTGGGCTGTACACCCAAGAAGATGGAAACAGTTGGTGATCGTCCAGACGTACTTGAAGATCGATGGATATGCGGGGTACTAGGTGCCTCCGGTTTCGTTCAGACCCAGAACGGACTTGTAAATGGACTGTGTGTCTGACATTGGATTTTAGTCCGTGTGATTGATCTCTATTAAATATATATCTGTTTGGCGGCGGAGAATTTATTCTCTTGCTTAATGCCCTTCTCTGAGACGTACGAGCTCAGGGGTTATATATTGATGGATATCAAACGCATGGAGTGAATTGCCTGTGTGGCATGCCTAAGTGGCAATTGATCGAGGCTTCTGTTGAAAAGCAAAGTCTTGTGGTGATGATCAAAGCACGGCCTTTGTGGCGTAGCTTTGTGTAACGTTTACTTCGCGAGTTTCACACCCGGTATGAACCAAAAACGGGAGACGGACCTCAGGGAGGGCATGCGTTTCTTTCTAGTTAGAAGTGGCGTCAGTGGTTTTACATGCCCTGATGAGTTTGACTTATGTAGTTGTTGCTGTTGCGAGGCGCCTCGGATTGATCGGTCGTTCTCGAACCGATGGAGTCATTCGTTGGCTCATTGACACCCCAAAGGGTGGGGAAACGCAGTGTTCAGGAATTTTAATCCACATCGGTGGACCGGCCCTGTCGCTCCAAGGGTCACTCGAGCTCTGATCCTGAGACACGGGCTAGAGCGTCTCGAATCGGTTGAGGACTATCTTTTGCCTCGGTTCATAGATGGAAATCCAATTTCCAAATACGTGACTTTGCGGTTTTATTTGTAAACCTATATATGGCGACATAGTGGGATGGGGCGCTCATGCCGCCTATGATTGGTACTTATGATTTGAAGTTGTTTTATACACTATGCACTTATAATAGTATCAAACGATTTGTTTTAACCGTATCAAGCATTCTTTGGCTGTTATAAGGGAAAACCCTATCCTCGGCTGCGTTGCATTGTGTGATGGGACCTGGGTCTTATAACAGCTTCATTTTTCTTTATTTAGCATTGCGCTGTTTGTTTTATGCACTGGTATTCTTGGGAGGAAACCCGTTCCGTGTTATACGGCGTAGTCCCTTGATTTACCTAACTTTAAAAATAAAGATTAACTGTTTTAGTTCTCACACCAGTCACATGACTGACCTGGAGTTTATTGTTTTAACCTAAACTCTGGGTGCCCCTATTTTGACACGGGCAGCTAGTAGTTTTGGTTTTGCAGATTTATATTCACAGGATCATGGTTTACAGCTGGAACGATATCCGGAAAGCTTTGTATCTGTATATCTCTTCTAGTTGTGTATTGTATTATTTTCCGCTGCTATGTATTTAAATGTAATTTAAATCTCTGATATTTTTGTGTAATATTCATTTATACTCTGTATATTCTTGTAATCTGATGCATTGTTGTAATATACAATGAAATGTTCTTCTGTATGTGTCCTGTTGTGGCTTGTTCTCGAACTATCCGACACTTTCCTTTACGGGGAAGTTACGGGTTTTCACAGTTGGTATCAGAGCTTTGGTTTACAAAGCTAGAGAACAAGGCACATTAGAACCATACGAAAGAATTCATCAGAAATTGGATTAGTAATATCCAATGAGGATGACTCGTTAGAGATGGAATCAGTAGTATCCTAGAACGAGTGTGAAGAGTATATTTTTAAAATGAAAACAAATCTTGTTTTGAAATATAAATCAATTATTCATATTTGGTTATTTATTTATATTGATGTGGACAATCCAGCATATATAGATTTTGCGTATACGTCTGATCCGCGTGTATTCAAAGTTTTAATATATTGGATAGATATAGCATCACACTCTAGTCGCCCGAAGATGATATTGATGATAGCGATCGCATCATCAACATTTATGTTCGAGTTTCGAAGGTGTGATATCTATATATTTCCATTAGACTGGTGTGAGAACCAAAACTAATATAGCTAGAATACATTGTTGTGATTTGGCATCAAAACATGATTTTTTTTATATATATCAAAGTTATGAATTTGAAACTCTAATTCACTAATTGATTGATGTTTGTGTTGCTTGTTTAGTTGTTTGATAAATTTTGAACCATTACGCCTAATTGAATCAAATATTGACTTATATTGAAAATTGGTCGCATTTTCTTGCATATACATATACTTACATTGGACAGGTCATAGCAAGGAGGCTAGAGCAGAGAATAAAATTTGTTTGCCCGACAAATAGGTACATGTTTACTACATAATTTACTGTTTTGTTTGGGTAATGATGATTTTATGAGCCTATTGCCTAGCCGCTTGGCTTTTTCTTTTTCTTTTTGAGATCTGAAGGACCGGGGAAGCTATTTGAAATTCCCCGATGCTCCCATTGCATGGGAGGTTATGGCGAAATTTTTCGAAAATTTAGGGTGTTAGCCAAATTTTTGAAAATTTGAAAATTCTCAAAAACTGAAAAGTTGGAGAATGGAAGCCGAATCGAACGTAGAGCTAATTAATCAAACCACTTTCGACTTTGTTCCTTTTCGGGGACGAAAAGTTTTAAGTGGGGGAGATTGTAACAACCCGAAAATCTGGGCCAGTTTAAAATTTTTATTTTGGCAATTTTAGCGAATTGTGATTATTTAAAATGAATTATTTTAAATAATATCGACGAGAAATTTATTTTGAATATAATTCGAACGTATATATTATATACGTCGTCGTTAGAAAATAAATATTTATATATAATTATAAATAGAATTGAAAATGGCGCGGTAGTTCGATAATTCGATTTCAAACTTCAATTGGATGTACCGGGTGCAAAACAATCCGGATTTTAGTGAAACCAAAAACATTAGGATCTATTTGATAATATCTTTCCAACGAATCTGAAAAATCAAAATTTCATAGCGGGAATCAAAAGATATGTCCAGTTGAAAATTCTGAATAGTCGCTATGGAATTCAGGCCCTTAAAAATGGAAATTTTGCAAATGACCTCGGATTTCGACGAAACCAGTTTTGTTGGGTCCGTGATGTCAAGTTATTGCTAGGTTTCAGATTTCATAATTTTTCGAATCAATATGTGAGTGTGGCAAAGGAAAACGCGTTTGACCAGTTTTAGTTGATTTTAATCGACTGGAAATTGGCCATTTTTCCAATGGTCTCAGAATTCGACGAAACTAGTTTTGTTAGGACCGTATCGTCCATACGAAGCTAGAAAATATTTTTCTGGAATTTTTAAAGTTCGTATGTGACCCCGGTAAATTGAAATGCGCGTTGAAATTCAATATATAGAGTTATATGTAGATTTTGACGGAAACTGATTCAAACGATCGAATCAGCTTACGATACATATCCCATTGTGTTCGGAATGGGGGTAAAACGCTATAGACGACAGGTGGTGGACCTCGTTTCGAGGTCGTATGTAAAAGTACCTTTTTAGAAATTAAATAATTAAAAATAAAAATTCCCTCTCCCTCCTCCCTTTATCTTTCTGGCCCCCCCCCGTTCGTTTCATTACAGGAATCAGAGGAAAAAAAAACCTAATCAATCGCGATTTACTTCCCCCCCCAAGGCGCATGCGGCGCCGCACTTTACCTCCTCCCCCCCCTAGGCGCCTACGGCGCCGCTCTTTACTCCCCCCCTAGGCGCCTATGGCACCGCGATTAACTTCACCCCCCCTCCCCCCCGCGCATCCCTCCCCTCCAGCAACGCCACGGCCCCTCCGACCTCCTCTTTTCCCCTTCGTCCGAGTTAGAACCCTGTAAGTGTTTATTTTTAATTATATTTAATTTTATTTTCAGTTTGGTGCATATGTGGGCGTAATAAAAATCATATCTTTATTTTTGAATGACAATACGTTAGGAATATACCGTTTATAACATTGGAAAGGTGAACTTTTTTTTCTATGTGAAAGATTTGGCTTTTCAAATATTAAAAATGTGATTTTTAAAAATAAAAGTTTGATTTTTATAAGTAGGAAGGTTTATTTTTATACATATGAATGGCTATAAAAAGATTAGAATTTTAAAGCAAGGAAAGATTTGATCTTTACCATTGTAAAGATTTGATTTTTCAGATAGAAAAGATTTGATTTTTCTAATAGAAAATATTAGATTTATAAACATGGAAAGACGATATTTTGAGATGAGTAGTGAAGTAAAAATATGATTTTTACTTCAAGAAAAATATAATTTTTATATTATAGAAAAGGTGAAATCTTTAAAGTTGAAAAATAGAATTTTTATCCATATAGCGTGATAGTAAAAATTCGATTTTTATATATTGAATAACGAAGAAAAAATTCGATTTTTATATATTGAATAACGAAGAAAAAATTCGAATTTTATATATTGAATAACGAAGAAAAAATTCGATTTTTATATATTGAATAACGAAGAAAAAAATTCGATTTTTATATATTGAACATCGAAGTAAAAATTCGATTTTTACATATGTAGTGAATACGGGCAACGAAAGCGACAAAAGGCGAAATTGGCGAAGATTTCTATAAAAGAAGAGTCAAGAGGATTGGATAGCTTTTGATGAGAATTTCTCACTCTTCAATTTCATTTTCTAGTTATATATATATATACTAGGATGCAGACGGTGCTTAGTAGCACCCGACACAATCGTCCACAGACCATGGACTTGTTTGTTTGATTGCAAAAATTAGTTAGATTATTTGATTGGATTGAATTGTTTGGTGAAATGAAATTGATTTGATTGATGTGTGAATGGCGTGGGCCTTCACTAGACCGGGGATAAGGCTAGGCCTTGTCCCATTTCTAGTATCGTGCCGTTATGCCGCCGAAATTTTCTAAAATATGTTAGAAAAATAAAAATATCATTTTATTTAAAGAATGAACTGAATCGAAATTCATATGTTGAAATAAAATGTTTTATCGTTAAAAATATAATTTTTTAACGTGAAGTGAATAAAATAAAATATTCATTTACAAACCAGACGGTTTGTTTATGTACACCTATTTGAATGACATTGATTGGGACGATAAATTTTACACATCGCCCAACTGCACAAATAAAATATGTGTTTGATGGTTTGAAACCCCACACGGGTGTTGGGATGAAATTTGAAGTTCACTCATCCTGATTGATTAAATATGTCGATCGATCGATTGACAAGCTGCTATAAGCGTTAAATGTCTATATTTGATGCTTATACAGTGTAGTGCACTTTGGTTGATGGTTTATTATTTTTCAATGCTATTATATACATGTGTTATATGAAATCCATATAATTAACTTTATATGGTAATTGATTGGGCCTCATTCCAATTTGAAAAATAAAGAATAATATAAAATAAAGGTTCATGTGTTGACAGTTTCATCCATTGAGATTGGTCATGTGTTGAACGAAATATTTTGATAATAAAATTTACATCTTTATCGATATAAAATAAAAGTTCATGTGCTGACAGTACTCATCCATTGAGATTGGTCATGTGTTGAACGAAATATTTTGATAATAAAATTTACATCTTTATCAATATAAAATAACGGTTCATGTGTTGACAGTACTCATCCATTGAGATTGGTCAGGTGTTGAACGAAATATTTTGATAATAACAACTATTTTGAAAAAGAAATATTTGAAATAGAATATTTGAAAATAGAAATTTATGAAGCCGTGTTGATTAGATTGACGCCATTTTGACGTGAACGATATTTATATCGATTTTATTCATTTTGAAATGAATTGAATATATAACGATTTCGAAATGAATTGAATTGAAAACGATTTCGAAATGAATTGAATTGAAAACAATTTCGAAATGAATTGAAATGAAAACGATTTCGAAATGAATTGAATTGAAAACGATTTTGAAATGAATTGAATTGAAAACGATTTCGAAATGAATTGAATTTATAACGATTTCGAAATGAATTGAATTGAAAACGAATTCAAATTGAATTGAAAGCGAATTGAAATGAATTCAAATTGAATTGAAATTTGAATTGAATAGAAATGAATTTTAAAACGAATTTATAAAGAAGAATTCAATTTTGATTTGAATTGAAAAGAAAGTTGAAATTGCTTTTGAAACGATTTTAAAACTATTTATATAATTCGTTTTAAATAGAAATCGACGAAGTATATATTATATATATAATATAATGGCCTGAATAGAACGCGCCGCGCCGCAGCAGTTCGTGAATTTCGACCATTTATTTCAAACGGGCATTACGGGAGATCCGACCGTCGGATTCTCCTAAAACCGGAACCGTTGGGTTCGTATCGAAAAGAGGTTTCTAACGAATATTAGAAATTAGAAATCTAACGGTTGGATTTGGAATTATGTCCAAATCGAATTTGAAAAAGGTCGTTGTAAGTGCAGTTCGATGGCCGTTGATGAAAATCGACTGTACGGGCCTTGATAAAATTATTAAAAATAGTAATAATGTGTGTAAAATCATAAGAAATGATTTAGAAAGAATTGGGATGAAAAACTTCATATTTGAAAAGATAAAAATAGATTTTTATCGAAATGAACTAGTTTTGAACTAGAATTACAATTCTATTTATTTTTAAATAAATAAATTGAATTTGAAATGGTTTTGAAAATAACCAAAATTTCCAATGATTGCATTGGAATGGATTTGAATCGAAATTGCCTTCGGAATATTTCGATGTTGGATTTCGTGATGATACAGATATTGTTATGGGAATTTGAAAGATATATATATCGTTATTTCCAATGCGATATTTGTTAGGCGTAGAATTTGATATTGAATATAAGCCGATATATTTTCTATTCAGAGCCTTGTATTGAATATCAAAT
This sequence comes from Allium sativum, assembly GCA_030737875.1. Classification (NCBI taxonomy): domain Eukaryota; kingdom Viridiplantae; phylum Streptophyta; class Magnoliopsida; order Asparagales; family Amaryllidaceae; genus Allium; species Allium sativum. The sequence continues at coordinate 249,299,594 of CM060918.1, read as the reverse complement.
GTGATTTGGGTTTGTCGTGAATTGGAATGAGGCGTATGTTGTGTTTGTGTAACACTTATTTATAATATACGCGAGTTACTCGGAAAGGCCGGGTTTATCCCATTCTGAATAACTGATACGACGATAAGTCGAAGATGAAGACGATGGTCGAAGACCGGAAGTCTTCACGTCGTTTGGGTGATTACTGATGATCTTGATTGGGCTGTACACCCAAGAAGATGGAAACAGTTGGTGATCGTCCAGACGTACTTGAAGATCGATGGATATGCGGGGTACTAGGTGCCTCCGGTTTCGTTCAGACCCAGAACGGACTTGTAAATGGACTGTGTGTCTAACATTGGATTTTAGTCCGTGTGATTGATCTCTATTAAATATATATCTGTTTGGCAGCGGAGAATTTATTCTCTTGCTTAACGCCCTTCTCTGAGACGTACGAGCTTAGGGGTTATATATTGATGGATATCAAACGCATGGAGTGAATTGCCTGTGTGGCATACCTAAGTGGCAATTGATCGAGGCTTCTGTTGAAAAGCAAAGTCTTGTGGTGATGATCAAAGCACGGTCTTTGTGGCATAGCTTTGTGTAACGTTTACTTCGCGAGTTTCACACCCGGTATGAACCAAAAACGGGAGACGGACCTCAGGGAGGGCATGCGTTTCTTTCTAGTTAGAAGTGGCGTCAGTGGTTTTACACGCCCTGACGAGTTTGACTTATGTGGTTGTTGCTGTTGCGAGGCGCCTCGGATTGATCGGTCGTTCTCGAACCGATGGAGTCATTCGTTGGCTCATTGACACCCCAAAGGGTGGGGAAACGCAGTATTCAGGAATTTTAATCCACATCGGTGGACCGGCCCTGTCGCTCCAAGGGTCACTCAAGCTCTGATCCTGAGACACGGGCTAGAGCGTCTCGAATCAGTTGAGGACTATCTTTTGCCTCGGTTCATAGATGGAAATCCAATTTCCAAATACGTGACTTTGCGGTTTTATTTGTAAACCTATATATGGCGACATAGTGGGATGGGGCGCTCATGCCGCCTATGATTGATACTTATGATTTGAAGATGTTTTATACACTATGCACTTATAATAGTATCAAACGATTTGTTTTAACCGTATCAAGCATTCTTTGGTTGTTATAAGGGAAAACCCTATCCTCGGCTGCGTTGCATTGTGTGATGGGACCTAGGTCTTATAACAGCTTCATTTTTCTTTATTTAGCATTGCGCTGTTTGTTTTATGCACTGGTATTCTTGGGAGGAAACCCGTTCCGTGTTATACGGCGTGGTCCCTTGATTTACCTAACTTTAAAAATAAAGATTAACTGTTTTAATTCTCACACCAGTCACATGACTGACCTGGAGTTTATTGTTTTAACCTAAACTCTGGGTGCCCCTATTTTGACACGGGCAGCTAGTAGTTTTGGTTTTGCAGATTTATATTCACCGGATCATGGTTTACAGCTGGAACGATATCCGGAAAGCTTTGTATCCGTATATCTCTTCTAGTTGTGTATTGTATAATTTCCGCTGCTATGTATTTAAATGTAATTTAAATCTCTGATATTTCTGTGTAATATTCATTTATACTCTGTATATTCTTGTAATTTGATGCATTGTTGTAATATACAATGAAATGTTCTTCTGTATGTGTCCTGTTGTGGCTTGTTCTCGAACTATCCGACACTTTCCTTTATGGGGAAGTTACGGGTTTTCACAGTAGCACCCGACACAATCGTCCACAGACCATGGACTTGTTTGTTTGATTGCAAAAATTAGTTAGATTATTTGATTGAATTTGAATTGAATTGTTTGGTGAAATGGAATGGATTTGATTGATGTGTGAATGGCGTGGGCCTTCACCAGACCGAGGATAAGGCTAGACCTCGTCCCGTTTCTAGTATCGTGCCGTTATGCCGCCGAAATTTTCTAAGATAAGTTAGAAAAATAAAAATATCATTTTATTGTGTAAATGAGCTGAATAGAAATTCATATGTTGAAATAAAATGTTTTAACGTTAAAAATATAATTTTTAACGTGAATGAGAATAAATAAATATTCATTTACAAACCGGACGGTTTGTTTATGTACACCTATTTGAAGGACATTGATTGGGACGATAAATTTTACACATCGCCCAAATGCACAAATAAAATCTGTGTTTGATTGTTTGAAAACCCACACGGGTATTGGGATAATATATGACATACACTAATCCCAATAATTAGTTGTATGTCGATCGATTGATTGACAGGCTGTTACAAGCGTTAGATATCTATAATTGATGCTTATACAGTGTAGTGCACTTTGGATGATGGTTGGTTATTTATCGTTGCTATTATATACATGTGTTGTATGGAATCCATATAATTAACTTTATATGGTAATTGGTTGGGCCTCATTCCAATCGGGAAAATAAAGAATATTATAAAATAATGGTTCATGTGCTGACAGTACTCATCTGTTGAGATTAGTCATGTGTTGAACGAAATATTTTAACAATAAAATTTACATCTTTATCTTTATAAAATAAAGGTTCATGTGTTGACAGTACTCATCCGTTGAGATTAGTCATGTGTTGAACGAAATATTTTAACAATAAAATTTGCATCTTTATCTTTATAAAATAAAGGTTCATGTGTTGACAGTACTCATCCGTTGAGATTAGTCATGTGTTGAACGAAATAATTTAACAATAAAATTTACATCTTTATCTTTATAAAATAAAGGTTCATGTGTTGACAGTACTCATCCGTCGAGATTAGTCATGTGTTGAACGAAATATTTTAACAATAAAATTTACATCTTTATCTTTATAAAATAAAGGTTCATGTGTTGACTGGACTCATCCGTTGAGATTAGTCATGTGTTGAACGAAATATTTTAACAATAAAATTTACATCTTTATTATATATAAGATTAGAAACTAATTGGAAAATAGATAAGATGAGTGGTCTCCTGGATATTGATCTGATGTTGGTTTCGGCCTTCGGGGTTAATATTTAGGGAATCATTCTCTTACTAATTTACAGTTGGAGTCTGATTTGATATCAAACGATAGATACCATAATTTGTATAAAATATATTAAATAACAAAAAGAGTCACACGTGGACCGTACTCATTCGTTGAGAATAGTCGTGTGTTGACAAAAATATAGATTCACATATTGAATAGAATAAATATTCATTTGTTGAATAGAATAACGAATTTATTGAAATATATAAAGCCGTATTGATTAGAGTTGCGCTATTTTGACGTGAACGACATTTATATCGATTTTATTCATTTTAAAATGAATATTGAAAAGTGATTTCGAAATCGAATATTTTGAAATGAAATTTAAATTGAATCGAATAGAAAACCAATTTGAATTGAACTGAATAGCAAACCAATTGAATTTCAATAGAATAGAAAATGAATTGAATTGGAATAGAAAATCAATTGAATTGGAATAGAATAGAAAATCAATTGAATTTGAATAGAATAGAAAATCAATTGAATTTGAATAGAATAGAAAACGGATTTGGTTTGAATTGAATTTGAATTGAATAAATAACAAATTGAATTCGAATTGAATAAATAACGAATTCGAATTGAATTGAATAAATAACGAATTCGAATTGAATTGAATAGATAACGAATTTGAATTGAATTGAATATAAAACCAATTCGAATTGAATTGAAAACGAATTCGAATTGATTGGAAACGAATTGAAATGAATTCAAATTGAATTGAAATTTGAATTGAATAGAAATGAATTTTAAAACGAAGTTATAAGGAAAAATTCAATTTTGATTTGAATTGAAATGGAAGTTGAAATTGTTATTGAAACGAATTCAAAACTATTTATAAAATTTGTTTTGAACAGGAATCGACGAAATATATATTATATATATAATATAATGGCCTGAATAGAACGCGCGGCGCCACGGTAGTTCGTGAATTTCGACCATTTATTTCAAACGGACATTATGGGAGATCCGACCGTCGGATTCTCCTAAAACCGGAACCATTGGGTTCGTATCGAAAAGAGCTTTCTAACGAATATTAGAAATTTGAAATCTAATGGTTAGATTTGGAGATACGTCCAAGTCAAATTTGGAAAAGGTCGTTGTAAGTGCAGTTCGATGGCCGTTGATGGAAATCGACTGTACGGGCCTTGATAAAATTATAAAAAATAGTAATAATTTGCGTGAAATCATAAGAAATGATTTGGGAAAAATTAGGATGAAAAACTCCATATTTGAAAAGGTAAAAATGGATTTTTATCGAAATGAACTAGTTTTGAACTAAAATTAAAATCCATTTATTTTTAAATAAATAAATTGGATTTGAAATGGGTTTTAAATAGAATTGATTTGTGGGTTTATCGTGAATGGTGTTTTAAATAACACTAGTTCTTTAACCCGATAATAAATAGAATATGATTTGGGTATATCGTGAACTGTGTTTTAAATAACACTAGTTCTTTAACCCTGTAAAGGAGTTTTAATGAATCTGCAATTAGATTGAAATGTGAATTGATAATTTAAATTATCAAATTTAGAAAGTGAGCGAGAATGGAGTATCACCAGTTTTGCTCCAAAACGATAGTCAAATCTTTAATTAGATTTGAACGTGAAATGGTAATTAATTTTACCGATAACACTGTGGTGTTAGATATGGAGTATTACCAGTTTTGCTTCATGGGATGAATAGGTTGGGATTGGGAAATAAAATAAATAATTACTTCGGTGTGGTTCGCTAATCTCGACTAGTTTGGAAAACCATAATCTGGTTTGAAATGACATCCAAAGGAAGATTTAAGAATAAATTTAAAGAATTTATCTTGGATAAAATTAATGGGAACTTTCCCCTAAGAATGTGAAATTTAGGAACTAGCTGTAGGTTAGTTAAGAAGAATGGTTTCCCGGGTATTGATCTGATGTTGGTTTCGGCCTTCGGGGTTAATATTTGGGGAGTTGCTCTCTTACTGATTTACAGTTAGCGACTAATGAATTGGAATGAGGCGTATGTTGTGTTTGTGTAACATTTGTTTTAATATACGCGGGTTGTTCGGAAAGTCCGGGTTTATACCCATTCTGAATAATCGATTCGACGATAAGTCGAAGATGAAGACGGTGGTCGAAGACCGGAAGTCTTCACATCGTTTGGATGATTACTGACGATCCTGATTGGGTTGTACACCCAAGAGGATGGAAATAGTTGGTGGTCGTCCAGACGTACTTGGAGATCGATGGATATGCGAGGAAAGTGCCTCCGGTTTCGTTCAGACCCAGAATGAACTTGTAAAGGGATTGTGTGTCTGACATTGGATTTTATTCTGTGTTGATTGATTTCTGTTAAATATATATCTGTTTGGCGGCGGAGAATTTTTTCTCTTGCTTAACGCCCTTCTCTGAGACGTACGAGCATAGAGGTTATATATCGATAGATATCAATTGCATGGCATGAATTGCCTGTGTGGCATGCTGAGTTGCATGGATCAAGGCTTCTGTTGAAAAGCAAAGTCTTGTGGTTGATGATCAAAGCACGGCCTACGTGGAAGCTTTGTGTATAACGTGAATTCGCGAGCCTCACACCTCGGTATGAGTTAAAAACGGGATAAGGACTGCAGGGAGAGCACGACGTTTCTTTCTAGCTTTGATGGTGTCAGTGACTTACCAGCCCTGACATTTATATACTTTTCACCTATGTGGTTGTTGGAATGCGAGGCGCCTCGATTATAGGTCTGTGAGGACCGAGAAACGTGTGTTCAGGAATAAATAATCCTCTAACGTAAGTGAGGACCGGCCCTGAAGATCCAGGGGTTGCCCAGAGTGCGTAGCCCTGGGACATTTGCTAGAGTGTCTCGAAAGCGGAGAGGAGCTTGCCCCTTGCCTCGACTCATGACGGAAATCCAATTTCCAATACGTGTATTGTGGTTTTAATTGTAGAACTAGTATGGCGACATGATATATGGTACCCATGTCGTCTATGATTTATATTTATGATTGAAATTGTTTTGACACTATACACCTATTATAGTATCAAATGATTTGTTTTAAACGTACCAAGCATGTTTGGCTATTATAAGGGAAAACCCTATCCTCCGGCTTGCATTGCATTGTGTGATGGGACCTGGGACTTATAATAGCTTCATTTTTCGAAAAAGCATTGCGTTGTTTATTGTTATGCATTGGTATTCTTGGGAGGAAACCCGTTCCGTGTTATACGGCGTGGTCCCTTGAATTTCTCTCTTTTAAAGTAAAGTTATAAATAACTGTTTTAGTTCTCACACCAGTCACATGACTGACCTGGAGTTTATTGTTTTAACCTAAACTCTGGGTGCCCCTATTTTCCACACGGGCAGCTTGTAGTTTTGGTTTTGCAGATTTATATTCACAGGATCTTGGTTTACAGCTGGAATGATATCCGGAAAGCTCTGTATCCGTATATCACCTTCAGTTGTGCCTTGTATTATTTTTTCACTGCTATGTAATTTATTGTAATCTCTGATATTTATCGAATGTAATTTATTCATTTATACTCTGTATATTCTTGTATCTGATGCATTGTTGTAATATACAATGAAATGTTCTCCGGTCTGCGCCCTGTTTTGTCTTGTCCTCACAGTAATTCGTTCTTTCTCATCTCTTCGGAGACCGGGGAAGTTCGGGTCGCTTCAGAACGGGCTTCCTTCCAAGAATACCAGTGCCTAAAATAACAGCGCAGTGCTAAATAAAGAACAATGAAGCTATTATAAGACCCTGGTCCCATCACACAATGCAACACAAGCCGGAGGATAGTGTTTTACCTTATAATAGCCAAAGAATGCTTGATACATTAAAACAAATCGTTTGATACTATTATAAGTTCATAGTGCATAAAACAACTTCAAATATAAATGTATCAATCCTAGACGGCATGGGTACCATATATCATGTTGCCAATACTAGGTTCTATAATCAAAACCACAATTGTCACGTATTGGAAGTTAGATTTCCATTTGTGAACCAAGACAAGGGATCGTCCTTACCGAATTCGAGACGCTATAGCCCGTGTCTCAGGCAAGTACTCAGTCAAGCCTTGGATCGTCGGGGCCAGTCCACCGATGTGGATTAAAAGCCTAAACACTGCGTTTCCCCGCCCTTTGGGGCGTCAATGAGCCAAATGACTCCATCGGCTCCACATAGTCACCGATATATCCGAGGCGCCTCGCAATCCAACAACCACACAGGTGAAAATAATATTAATGTCAGGGCTTGTAGGTCACTAACACCACCCTAGCTAGAAGGAAACGCATGCCCTCCCTGAGGTCCTCTCCCGTTTCTGGTTCACACCGGGGTGTGAGGCTCGCGAATTAACGGTACACAAAGCTATGCCACACAGGCGGTGCTTTTATCATCAACCATAAGACTTTGCTTTTCAATAGAAGCCCTGATCATTTGCATCTTAGCATGCCACACAGGCAGACCACTTCATGCAACTGATATCCATCAATCACACAAAATGATATCCAATGTCAGACACTCAGTACATTTACAAGTTCGTTTTGGGTCTGAACGAAACCGGAGGCACCTTGTACCTCGCATATCCATAGATCTCCAAGTACGTCTGGACGATCACTAACTGATTCCCTCCTCTTTGGTGTACAACCCAATCAAGATCATCAGTAATTATCCAAATGATGTGAAGACCTCCGGTCTCGACCACCGTCTTCATCCTCGACACATCATCGAATCAGTTATTCAGAATAGGATAAACCCGGTCTTTCTGAATAACTCGCGTATATAATCAACAAGTGTTACACAAACACAACATACACCTTATTCCAATTAAGAATATTCTTTTATTCAAATATTCTTATACTTTGGGAAAGGTTCCCATTAATTTTATCAAAGATAAATTCCTTAAATTTATTCTTTAATCTTCCTTTGAATATCAATTCAAACCAAATTATGGTTTATCCAAACTAGTCGGGATTAACTAACCTTACCAAAGTAATCGTTTGTTTTAATTTTCTAATCCCAACCTATTCATCTCATGAAGTAAAACTGGTAATACTTCATATCTAACACCACGGTGTTATCGGTAAATTCAATTACCATTTCACGTTCAAATCTAATTAAAGATTTAACTATCTCCTTGAGCAAAACTGGTGATACTCCATTCTCGATCGTTTCAATCTAATTAAAGATTAATTAAAACTCCACTTGGTATTAATCTTCCCAAAAATCACTGTTAATGATTATTTAACTTGGGAAATCATATCCTTTCTTTAGCTGGGTTAAAGAACCAATGTCATTTCAAACACGGTTCACGATAAACCCAAAATCACATTCTATTCCAATAGCCTTTAATCGTAAATTAGCAAGTGAACAATTCCCTAAGTAATAACCCCGAAGGCCGAAACCAACATCAGATCAATACCCAGGAAAGCATTCAACTTAACTAATTTTCAGTTAGTTTCTAATTTTCTTAACTTCGTTGGGTATAAGAATAGTATTATTAAAGATACCGTTGACGACAACCTAAAATCACATTCCATTTACAATGGAATCTTCATGGAAAACAGGTCGATATATACAATCGATATAAACTTCCATATCCGACTAATAATATAAATGGAATAACGGCAAACCCTTTTAAATTCCAGATATATTAGTTTTCTTCCTCCACAGAAATTCACTTCGATTATTACCAAATCGAATTCCATTCCAATTTATTTTATTAAATTGGAAAACTTTATTTTGGAAAATCTCCTTTAAATCTGAACAAAAGATTTATAAATTCCAAATCACATTTCACTGTAAATCGGGCTAAAGAATGATGTCGTTAAAACATAGTTCACGAAAAACCCAATTCACATTCCATTAATTATCGGGTTAAAGAACAAATGTTATTTAAAACACCGTTCACGATAAACCCAAAAATCAATTCAGATTCAATCCCAATTAAATACTATTTAATTGGTATGCTTCATTAAATCTAAAAAAAAAGATTTAATCTTTTTTCTCAACTGGGTTCAAAAACAGTGTTAATAAAGACACCATTCACGACAAACCCAAATCCCATTTGATATTAAATACAAGGCTCTATGTAGAAAATTTATCGGCTTATATTCAATATCAAATTCTACGAACAACAAATATCGTATTGGAAATAACGATATAAATATATCTTTCAAATTTCCATAACAATATCTGTATAACACAAAATCCAACATCGAAATATTCCACAGACAATTTCGATTGAAATCCATTTCCAAATTATATATTGGAAATTTTGGTTATTTTTAAAACCCCTTTCAAATCCAATTTATTTATTTAAAAAATAAATGGATTATAATTCTAGTTCAAAACTAGTTCATTTCAATAAAAACCTATTTTTATCTTTTCAAATATAGAATTTTTCATCCCAATTCTTTCCAAATCATTTCTTATGATTTTACAAAAATTATTGCTATTTTTAATGATTTTATCAAGGCCCGTCCATAAACGGCCATCGAACTGCAATTACAGCGACCTTTTCCAAATTTGATTTGGACATAATTCTAAATCCAACCGTTAGATTTCAAATCTCTAATATTCTTAGAAAAATCTTTCGATACGAACCCAACGGTTCCGGTTTTACGAGAATCCGACGGTCGGATCTCCCGTAATATCCATTCGAAGTCAATGGTCGAAATTCGCGAACTGCCGCAGCGCGGCGTGTTCTATTTAGGCCATTATATATATATATATATATATATATATATATAATATTATATATATTTCGTCGATTTCCTTTCAAGACGTATTTTAAAAATCCTTTTGTTTTAAAAATCGTTTTTAAATTCGTTTTCAAAACGATTTTATTTTCATATTCAATTTCAAATCAAAATTGAATATTCCATATCATCGATATATGAATGATAATATTTTCAAAATATTAGATTTTGAAATCAATCCCTTTTCGATATTCATTATAAAAATGAATAAAACCGATATAATTATCGTTCACGTCAAAATGGTGTTAATCTAATCAACACGGCTTTATATATTTAAATATAATCGTGTCCATCCCAAATCGGACATCAAAATCACATTTTGATCTATTACTGAATATTATTTTAAAATATTCGTTATTTAATCGTTATTTTTAAAATATTCGTTCTTTCTGAATTGGAACTAGACACAGTTAATGTAACAACCCGAAAATCTAGGCCAGTTTAAAAATTTTATTTTGGCAATTTTGGCGAGTTTTGAACATTTAAAATGAATTATTTTAAGTAATATCGACGAGAAATTTATTTTGAATGGAATTAGAACGTATATATTATATACGTCGTCGTTAGAATATAAATATATATTTATAATTATAAATAGAATTGATTTGATTGATATGTGAATGGCGTGGGCCTTCACTAGACCGGGGATAAGGCTAGGCCTTGTCCCTTTTCTAGTATCGTGCCGTTATGCCGCCGAAATTTTCTAAAAATAAGTTAGAAAAATAAAGATAACATTTTATTTAATAAATGAACCGAATAGAATATTCATAGGTTGAATAGAATAGTTTGATCGTTAAAAATATATTTTTTAACGTGAATGTGAATAAATAAATAATCATTTACAAACCAGACGGTTTGTTTATGTACACCTATTTGAAAGACATTGGTTGGGTTGATAAATTTTACACATCACCCAACTGCACAAATAAAATCTGTGTTTGATTGTTTGAAACCCGACACGGGTATTGGGATGATATTTGACGTACACTAATCCCGATTGTTTAGTTGTATGTCGATCGATTGATTGACAGACTGTTATAAGCGTTGAATATTTATATTTGATGCTTATATAGTGTAGAATGCACTTTGGATGATGGTTGATTATTCAGCGTTGTTGATATGTACATGTGTTGTAGAAAATCCATATAATTAACATTATATGGTAATTGATTGGGCCTCATTCCAGTTTCGAAAAAGAAATATTTAAAATAAAAATATTTGAAAGAGAAATATTTGAATAGAAATATTTGAATAGAAATATTTGAAATAAAAATATTTGAAATAGAATATTTGAAAATAGGAATATATGAAGCCGTATTGATTAGATTGACGCCATTTTGACCTGCATGATATTTATATCGATTTTATTCATTTTATAATGAATATCGAAAGTGATTTCAAAATCTGATATTTTGAAAAGAATTGAATATAAATGAATTCGAATTGAAATTGAATATAAATGAATTCGAATTGAAATGGAATAGAAATGAATTAGAATTTGAAATTGAATATAAATGAATTCGAATTGAAATGGAATAGAAATGAATTCGAATTGAAATTGAATTGAAATGAAAACGAACTGAAATTGAATTAGAAATCAATTTGAATTGAAATCAATTTGAAATGAATTTAAAATGAATTTAAATTGGAATATTCAATTTTGATTTGAAATTGAATATGAAGTTGAAACCGTTTTGAAAATGAATCTTAAAACGTTTTATAAAGCACGTTTTGAATTGAAATCGACGAAGTATATATATTATATATAAAATATAATGGCCTGAATAGAACGCGCCCGCCGCGGCAGTTCGCGAATTTCGACCATTGACTTCGAAAGGCTTTTGCGGGAGATCCGACTGTCGGATTCTCCTAAAACCGGAACCGTTGGGTTCGTATCGAAAAGAGCTTTCTAACGAATATTAGAAATCTAACGGTTTGATTTGGAATTATGTCCAAATCAAATTTGAAAAAGGTCGCTGTAAGTGCAGTCCGATGGCCATTGATGGAAATCGACTGTACGGGCCTTGATAAAATTATTAAAAATAGTAATAATTTGTGTAAAATCAAAAGAAATGATTTGAGAAGAATAAGGGTGAAAAACTCCATATTTGAAAAGATAAAAATAGATTTTTATCGAAATGAACTAGTTTTGAACTAGAATTATAATTCTATTTATTTTTAAATAAATAAATTGAATTTGAAATGGTTTTGAAAATAACCAGAATTTCCAATGATTGCATTGGAATGGATTTGAATCGAAATTGTCTTCGGAATATTTCGATGTTGGATTTCGTGATTATACAGATGTTGTTATGGAAATTTGAAAGATATAGATATATATATCGTTATTTCCAATACGATATTTGTTGGTCGTAGAATTTGATATTGAATATAAGCCGATATATTTTCTATTCAGAGCCTTGTATTTAATGTCAAATGTGATTTGGGTTTGTCGTGAATGGTGTCTTCATTAACACTGTTCTTGAACCCAGTTGAGAAAAGATTAAATCTTTTTATTTAGATTTAATGAAGTATACCAATTAAACAATATTTAATTGGAATTGAATTGATATTGATTTTTGGATTTATTGTGGAAAGTGTTTTAAATAACACTCGTTCTTTAACCCGATAATTAATGGAATGTGATTTTGGGTTTATCGTGAACTGTGTTTTAAATGACACTGATTCTTTAACCCAGTTAAACATTAAAACTAAGTGGAGTTTTAATGAATCTTTAATTAGATTGAAATAATCGAGAATGGAGTATCACCAGTTTTACTCCAGGCGATAGTTAAATCTTTAATTAGATTTGAACGTGAAATGGTAATTGAATTTACCGATGACACCGTGGTGTTAGATATGAAGTATTACCAGTTTTACTTCATGGGATGAATAGGTTGGGATTGGGAAATTAAAACAAATGATTACTTCGGTAAGGTTCGTTAATCCCGACTAGCTGAATCAAAATTCATAAGAAGATTAAAGAATAAATTCAAGGAATTTATCTTGGATAAAATTAATGGGAACCTTTCCCTATGAATGTGAAATTTAGAAACTAACTGTCGGTTAGCCAAGCAGAATGGTTTTCTGGATATTGATCTGATGTTGGTTTCGGCCTTCGGGGTTAATATTTAGGAAATTATTCTCTTGATTAATTTAAGGTTAGTGACTGATGAATTGGAACGAGGCGTATGTTGTGTTTGTGTAACACTTATTTAAAATATACGCGAGTTATTCGGGAAGACCGGGTTTATCCCATTCTGGATAACTGATACGACGATAAGTCGAAGATGAAGACGATGGTCGAAGACCGGAGGTCTTCACGTCGTTTGGGTGATTACTGATGATCTTGATTGGGCTGTACACCCAAGAAGATGGAAACAGTTGGTGATCGTCCAGACGTGCTTGGAGATCGATGGATATGCGGGGTACTAGGTGCCTCCGGTTTCGTTCAGACCCAGAACGGACTTGTAAATGGACTGTGTGTCTGACATCGGATTTCATTCTGTGTGACTGATATCGGTTGCATAGAATAGTTTGTCTGTGTGGCATGCTAAGATGCAAATGATCAAGGCTTCTGTTGAAAAGCAAAGTCTTGTGGTTGATGATCAAAGCACGGCCTTTGTGGCGTAGCTTTGTGTAGCGTTGATTCGTGAGCCTCGCACCCCGGTTGTGAACCAAAAACGGGAGAGGACCTCAGGGAGGACATGCGTTTCTTTCTAGCTAGGGTGGTGTTAGTGACCTACCAGCCCTGACATTTATATACTTTTCACCTGTGTGGTTGTTGCTATTGCGAGGCGCCTCGGTTTGATCGGACGATCCGGGTCCGATGGAGTCATTCGTTGGCTCATTTACGCCCCAAAGGGTGGAGAGACGTAGTGTTCAGGATTTCGTATAATCCACATCGGTGGACCGGCCCTGTCTCTCCAAGGGTCGATGCGTTCTGTCCCTGAGGCTCGGGCTAGACAGTCTTGAATCGGTAGAGGACGATCCCTAGCCTCGGTTCATAGATGGAAATCCAATTTCCAAATACGTGACTTTGCGGTTTTATTTGTAAACCTATATATGGTGACATAGTGGCATGGGACGCTCATGTCAACTATGATTGATACTAATGATTTGAAGTTGTTTTATACACCATGCACTTATAATAGTATCAAATGATTTGTTTTTAAACGTATCAAGCATTCTTGGCTATTATAAGGTAAAAACCCTATTCCCCGGCTTGCGTTGCATTGTGTGTTAGGACCTGGGTCTTATAATAGCTTCATTTTTCTTTATTTAGCATTGCGCTGTTTGTTTTATGCACTGGTATTCTTGGGAGGAAACCCGTTCCGCGTTAGCGGCGTGGTCCCTTGATTTACCTGACTTTAAAATAAAGATTTATAACTGTTTTAGTTCTCACACCAGTCACATGACTGACCTGGAGTTTATTGTTTTAACCTAAACTCTGGGTGCCCTTATTTTGACACGGGCAGCTAGTAGTTTTGGGTTTTGCAGATTTATATTCATAGGATCCTGGTACAGCTGGAACGATATCCAGAAAGCTTTGTATCCGTATATCTCCTTCTAGTTGTGTATTGTATTATTTTCCGTTGCGTTGTATTTAAATGTAATTTAAATCTCTGATATTTCCGTCTTTTATTTATTTGTTTATACTCTGTATATTCTTGTAATCTGATGCATTGTTGTGATATACAGTGAAACGTTCTTCCGTCTGCGTTCTATTTTGTCATGTTCTCAAACGATAGGGCGTTTCGAACGGTCTGGGTCGGTTTAGCGACTGGTTCGGACCGAGCGAAATTCCATTTCGTCACAGTTGGTATCAGAGCTTTGGTTTACAGAGCTTAGAGAACAAGACACATTAGAACCATACAAAAGAATTCATCAGATATTGGATTAGTAATATCCAATTAGAATGACTCGTTAGAGATAGGATTAGTAGTATCCTAGAACGAGTGTGAAGAGTATATTTTTCAAATGAAAACAATTTTGTTTTGAAATTCAAATCGTTGTATACGTATTTGAATATTTATTTTATATTGATTAGGACAGTCCAGTATATAAAGATTTTGGATATACGCCTTGCAAACGTGTATTTGAAGTTTTAATATACTGGATAGATATAGAATTACGCTCTAGTCGCCCGGGGGTGATTCTGATGATTGATATATCATCATCAGAATTTATATTCGAGTGACGAACGTGTAATATCTATATATTTCCTATTGACTGGTGTGAGAACCAAAAATTAGATAAGGCCTATTGTTGTGATTTGGCATCAAAAACATGATTTTTGTATATGTATCAAAATTATGAATTTGAAACTCTAATTCACTAATCGATTGATGTTTGTGTTGTTTGTTTATTTGTTTGCTAATTTTTAGCCATTTAGCCTAATTGATCAAATAATGAATTGTATTGAAAATTAGTCGTATTTGCTTGCATATACATGTGCTTACATTGAACAGGTCATAGCAAGGAGGCTAGAGCAGAGAATAAAATTTGTTTGCCCGACAAATAGGTACATGTTTACTACATAATTTACTGTTTTGTTTGGGTGATGATGATTTTTTGGGCCTATTGGCTAGCCGCTTGGCTTTTTCTTTTTCTTTTTGAGATCAGAAGGCCTATATGGCAATTTCGGGATTTTCCCGTGGCTCCCGGTGCAGGGGAGGTTATGGCGAAATTTTTCGAAAATTTAGGGTGTAAGCCAAATTTTTTGAAGAATTTGAAAATTCTCAGAAACTGAAAAGTTGGAGAATGGATGCCAGATCGAACGTAGAGTTGATTAATCAAACCACTTTCGACTTTGTTCTTTTTCGGGGACGAAAAGTTTTAAGTGGGGGAGATTGTAACAACCCGAAAATCTGGGCCAGTTTAAAATTTTTATTTTGGCAATTTTGGCGAGTTTTGAACATTTAAAATGAATTATTTTAAGTAATATCGACGAGAAATTTATTTTGAATGGAATTAGAACGTATATATTATATACGTCGTCGTTAGAATATAAATATATATTTATAATTATAAATAGAATTGATTTGATTGATGTGTGAATAGCGTGGGCCTTCACTAGACCGGGGATAAGGCTAGGCCTTGTCCCGTTTCTAGTATCGTGCCGTTATGCCGCCGAAATTTTCTAAAAATAAGTTAGAAAAATAAAGATAACATTTTATTTAATAAATGAACCGAATAGAATATTCATAGGTTGAATAGAATAGTTTGATCGTTAAAAATATAATTTTTAACGTGAATGTGAATAAATAAATATTCATTTACAAACCAGACGGTTTGTTTATGTACACCTATTTGAAAGACATTGATTGGGTCGATAAATTTTACACATCGCCCAACTGCACAATTAAAATCTGTGTTTGATTGTTTGAAACCCCACACGGGTATTGGGATGATATTTGACGTACACTAATCCCGATTGTTTAGTTGTATGTCGATCGATTGATTGACAGACTGTTATAAGCGTTGAATATTTATATTTGATGCTTATACAGTGTAGAATGCACTTTGGATGATGGTTGATTATTCATCGTTGTTGATATGTACATGTGTTGTAGAAAATCCATATAATTAACATTATATGGTAATTGATTGGGCCTCATTCCAGTTTCGAAAAAGAAATATTTAAAATAAAAATATTTGAAAGAGAAATATTTGAATAGAAATATTTGAATATAAATATTTGAAATAAAAATATTTGAAATAGAATATTTGAAAATAGGAATATATGAAGCCGTATTAATTAGATTGACGCCATTTTGACGTGCACGATATTTATATCGATTTTATTCATTTTATAATGAATATCGAAAGTGATTTCAAAATCTGATATTTGGAAAAGAATTGAATATAAATGAATTCGAATTGAAATTGAATATAAATGAATTCGAATTGAAATGGAATAGAAATGAATTAGAATTTGAAATTGAATATAAATGAATTCGAATTGAAATGGAATAGAAATGAATTCGAATTGAAATTGAATTGAATTGAAAACGAACTGAAATTGAATTAGAAATCAATTTGAATTGAAATCAATTTGAAATGAATTTAAAATGAATTTAAATTGGAATATTCAATTTTGATTTAAAATTGAATATGAAGTTGAAACCGTTTTGAAAATGAATCTTAAAACGTTTAATAAAGCACGTTTTGAATTGAAATCGACGATGTATATATTATATATATAATATAATGGCCTAAATAGAACGCGCCGTGCCGCGGCAGTTCGCGAATTTCGACCATTGACTTCGAAAGGCTTTTACGGGAGATCCGACCGTCGGATTCTCCTAAAACCAGAACTGTTGGGTTCGTATCGAAAAGAGCTTTCTAACGAATATTAGAAATTAGAAATCTAACGGTTGGATTTGGAATTATGTCCAAATCAAATTTGAAAAAGGTCGCTGTAAGTGCAGTCTGATGGCCATTGATGGAAATCGACTGTACGGGCCTTGATAAAATTATTAAAAATAGTAATAATTTGTGTAAAATCATAAGAAATGATTTGAGAAGAATTGGGATGAAAAACTCCATATTTGAAAAGATAAAAATAGATTTTTATCGAAATGAACTAGTTTTGAACTAGAATTATAATTCTATTTATTTTTAAATAAATAAATTGAATTTTAAATGGTTTTGAAAATAACCAGAATTTCCAATGATTGCATTGGAATGGATTTGAATCGAAATTGTCTTCGGAATATTTCGATGTTGGATTTCGTGATTATACAAATGTTGTTATGGAAATTTGAAAGATATAGATATATATATATCGTTATTTCCAATACGATATTTGTTGGTCGTAGAATTTGATATTGAATATAAGCCGATATATTTTCTATTCAGAGCCTTGTATTTAATGTCAAATGTGATTTGGGTTTGTCGTGAATGGTGTCTTCATTAACACTGTTCTTGAACCCAATTGAGAAAAGATTAAATCTTTTTATTTAGATTTAATGAAGTATACCAATTAAAAAATATTTAATTGGAATTGAATTGATATTGATTTTTGGGTTTATTGTGGACAGTGTTTTAAATAACACTCGTTCTTTAACCCGATAATTAATGGAATGTGATTTTGGGTTTATCGTGAACTGTGTTTTAAATGACACTGATTCTTTAACCCAGTTAAAGATTAAAACTAAGTGGAGTTTTAATGAATCTTTAATTAGATTGAAATAATCGAGAATGGAGTATCACCAGTTTTACTCCAGGCGATAGTTAAATCTTTAATTAGATTTGAACGTGAAATGGTAATTGAATTTACCGATGACACCGTGGTGTTAGATATGAAGTATTACCAGTTTTACTTCATAGGATGAATAGGTTGGGATTGGGAAATTAAAACAAATGATTACTTCGGTAAGGTTCGTTAATCCCGACTAGCTGAATCAAAATTCAAAAGAAGACTAAAGAATAAATTCAAGGAATTTATCTTGGATAAAATTAATGGGAACCTTTCCCTATGAATGTGAAATTTAGAAACTAACTGTTGGTTAGCCAAGCAGAATGGTTTTCTGGATATTGATCTGATGTTGGTTTCGGCCTTCGGGGTTAATATTTAGGAAATTATTCTCTTGATTAATTTACGGTTAGTGACTGATGAATTGGAATGAGGCGTATTGTGATGATCCCAAAATCCGAGCGGCAGTATTAAGGATAATCATTAGGAAATAACACATTAATCATCATAGCAGAGTATAGATAATAGCAGAAACAATAAATAAAATAATTTTACATGGATATGACAGCGGAATCACAACATGTAGGAATATCAGAATAGCATAACGTGGGATATAACTTAGTAAATAAAAGGAAAGTGATCTGTCATCATCGCCAGAGGCGGAATACATACATGCAGTGAGCCATAATAAGGGTATCAGTCTACATCGCCGAAGGCGGAATACATATACATATAGTAAGAAATACGGAAAGTAAATCAGTCTGCATCGCCAGTGGCGGAATCATAATATAAGTACAGTAATGGCGGAAAATGTCAAAGTCATCTCTGTGAAGTCAGCCTCGCCATGAGCCAAAAATGCACTCTATGCAGCAGTGTAGAGCCAAAAACAACCTGTCACCTGTGTACTAGGCTGCCCGTGTGAAAATAAGGGCACCCGCGTTTGCAAAGTGAAACAAACAACGAGTCAGTCATGGGGACTGGTATGAGGAATCTATTTAACAGTTAAACAACAGTAATAGAAAATCATAGGACCACGCCACTTTCGCGGAACGGGTTTACTCCAGTGATTGCTAGTGCATTTAAAACAAAGTAAATTCTTTTTAAAACAACGCAATGCTTTTTGAACGAATGAAGCCATTATAAGACTCAGGTCCCATCACACAATGCAAAGCAAGCCGGAGGATAGAGTTTTACCTTATAAGGGCCAAATATGCTTGATATGTATAAAGCAAAATCAATTGATATTATTAGTAGTGCATATATGTTTCAAAAGCGAATAGCATCATAAATATCAATCCTAGGCGGCATAGCTACCATCTACTATGTCGCCATACTAGTTTTACAATCAAGACCGTTATTTCGTATTGGAAATTGGATTTCCGTCATGAGTCGAGGCAAGGGGCAAGCTCCTCTCCGCTTCGAGACACTCTAGCAAATGCCTCGGGACTACACACTCTGGATAACCCCTGGATGCTTCAGGGCCGGTCCTCACTTACGTTAGAGGATTGGCAATTCCTGAACACACATTTCCCGGTCCTTACAGACCTATAATCGAGGCGCCTCGCATTCCAACAACCACTGTAACGAACCGGGATTTTCGACTCCGAAAATCAACATCAAATGACCATGTTGACCCTTCAGACATCGAACATTCCAGATCATTAATAGAAAGAAGTTAGAGGGTGAGAATAGATAAGGTAGAAATATTGAATAGAAGAAGAAGAAGAAACACCACACAGAGTCTCACATCGCAACGGAACCAAATATAATACAGAAATAATCTTTATTGAAAGCTTTAAAATACTTACAGTATCAGAGTACATCATACCATGGGACAGCTATAATAGCCTGTTCCCCCTATACAACACACAGCGGAATAGTAGTAATATCATACGTCTGGACTCTTCCAGCTCGTCTCTTCATAGCAGTCGCTAATCTGAACCTGTACACTCCGGGCTAACCCGAGCATTTACAAAACACCGGGTCAGTCCGGTGAACCAGAGTGAGATAACTCGCACAGTAATAAGGTAAATCATCCAATCCTGATTTTAAAGTTCAAAATCTTTTCAAAAGAAAAGGATAATCGTAAGACCAAATCCACACATAAACACGGACGGTTTTTACCTTACGATAACCCAAAACAGTTTTGAAACCAATATCTTGTCTGATATTATGATAATGTCTAAATACAAGTAAATAGCAATCTAGTGGAACGCTTGCATCTCACGCTCCACATATATAGTATACAATCAAAACCGCGGGCGCTTATTGGAGATTGGATTCCATCTATGACAAGGTATGGGACCACCTGCCGATCGTGTATCTCTAGAGACGAATACACTGGGTTCAACAAGAACTTCTTGCAACCCGGCCCTCACATGACCGACCACTCATTTCGCTTGAGAGTATCGAATGTATATCACCGACGGTTGGGATCAGCAACCGTCTCCCGACAAGGGACAGCATCGAAACATAGATTTTAAGAACAAATAGGATTTCCTCTAGATAGGTGATCATACACCCTAATGGGAGCGACCCACATAGCCATGCTGCCTGCCCGATTTTTGTCATTTCCCGGTTGATGAGGCTTGAGGCCAGAATTAACTCTTGACATCTAGTCGCCATTTACTTTGAATGCCACATCGTCAAATCCATCAGATATCACTAATTGATATCCACAAAAATACTCTAGCTGGAAGCTAAGAGAGCGGCAATTCTCTGCCAACAACCATAGCATGTTTGAAGAAATCAACGTACGTGATCCTTCGGAAATACTCTGTCAGACATTCGTCCATATACGTCATCCAGGAACAGGATGAACCGAAGGCACTCTCCTACCGCATCCATATAGGAATCACCCCATGGATCAGTAGCGAGAAGTCCTTGCAACCCGTAGATTCCAACCACGACAGAATCACAGTTTATCTCTGCTTGCCAGGCGGAGAATATTAGTGGTTCTTCCGTTTGTGGAACCCACGGTCTTCACAGCACCAACTCGATCATCTTCTGATATCTTTACGTATTTGTTGATCGGAATGGTTTTCGAATATAAATTCGATCCCGGTCTTTCCATACCAACAATCGTATTGGACAGATTTGATAGTCGGTGTTTTAACTATCAAAATAAACAGTGTTTCAAACATGACACTCCAATGAGTTCACTGGTCCAGTATTCAGCATCACTTGGCCTTTAACAAACTGATTTCCTTTTTGTTAAATTGAAACTTCTAATTCTTTTAATGTTCAAAAATACGATGTTTGAATAGCTCTAATTGATTAATTAACATTCGTCTTAACTCCATTCGCTTGACTCTAGATCACAACGATCACAATGGTTACGCCTGATTCCCTCAGGAAACATCCGACCGCCGTAGGCTATCTGCAGCCCTGCGAATTACGCTAGCAGTCGTACGAAATGGCAACTTAGCCGAATAATTATGTTTGGCTAGTTCTATCTCGAATAGCTATATTCAATTTCCCACTTAATTCTCCCGTCAAATCATCTTTTAGATTCGGAAATCCATTAGTTTTAACAAAGAAATTTATAGCATATATGTTATAACAATAGTGTTATAATTACTATTTAGATTTACAAAACAACAGCGCTATAATCGCTGTTTAGGTTTACAACCCATTTACTATGGCAAAAGCGCTACAATCGCTATATTAGATTTACAAAACATATATTATAACAACAGCGCTAAAATCGCTGTTTAGATTTTCAAACCATATTCACAAACGTCTCTTACGATTACCAACTAATACTATCTTCAGATAATCCCGATGTTGTTCAAGTTGGGGTATTTTGACTACCTCTCAGACCTTGATCAACAGCATTTATATCTTCAGATAAATAATAGTTGTAATCAAAACCCAATATTCTATTCAAATCTCAAAACCAATTCCATTTCAACTCGGATTTGGTTATACTACCCCATGACCTAGTTCCTTAACCCAATTTCACCTTTACTAATCTTCCTTTAAATATATTTAACCATTTCCCACTTTTGAAATCTCATTTCAAAACTCCCTTGTTACTTGATCTCATTTTCAAATAACGTTAATGTAAAATTAACGTCTTAACACTTTGAAACTCATTTATATGTTTTGGTTCATCTTAAACCCTTTTATCGAAATCTCCTTCGACTTAATTCAAATGATTAAGTAATATTTAATTCGAGCTCTCATTCTCGCTTAAAATTCCTTTTATAACTTCTTTATAAAACTTAGGTTTAAAATAAAACCTATTCATGAACTCCTCATTTCTCTTGATCAAATAATTACCCAAGCTAAACCATTCGGCTTATTTCTTATTTCCGTACTTACCAATCTGATTAACTTTCTAAAATCACTTAATAATAAATCAAAGTCTTAAATAAGTAAACTATTCATTTATTTCTCTTTATATAACCTTTATTCAAAATAGTATATTCCAAAACTCTATTTCTAGTTATAAAATAAATTTTATAACTGCATCTCTATCGATTCACCTGACGGTGAATCAATATCTGTAACCCGATTGATTTTTTAAGGCCATACTCTACCAAATACTTAACCAATATCGCCCATTGGTTTAAACCAAACAGATGTTGAATATCCAGTTAATAATCAACCATCAAATCAATCACACAAACAGATCAGTTCATATATGATCATATGAAAATAAATAATACATTTGAGGAATCCGGTTGGGTCCCTCCAACCTGTTCTTCTCTGTATTCAAATGGTTTTTTCTCAAATCAGACTGTTCAGTTTTGTTTAACTGATAAATTAAATAACGACCATTTAACATCAACCATAAGCAATTCAAACAATGCAACCATTTAAACACGTTTATAAATAAACGTGACCAACCAAGGTGAGTCACCATTATTGGAACCAATCGTTAAAAATAACGATTTGGTAATTCACTGAAATTAAACACAGTTTAATTTCATCAGTCAAATCAACAAACAAATGTATAATTAGCATACATGCAACCATCAGCAAGCAGAGCACACAAAATAAAAAATACCCAATTTATATAAAATATAAAAAGGGTAACTGAGTGAGTTTAACTCACCTTGGCTTTTCGTTGAAGTGATTCAAATATAGTTAAATTAAACAGTTGTTTAACTTAACAGTAAATCCATGTCGTCTCTATCTCTGTCTAGGACAGTTCATTGATGTCCGGCTCGTCGCTATAATCCCAATGCATTTTATTCGCTTCAATTCTGCTCACGAGATAAAAAGGTATTCATACTATAAGATTATACGAGTTTAATTCCCTAATTAACCTTTAATAATATTTTAATTTAAACTAATTGCTTATTAGTGTTATAACATGCCAATTAGTTTTGGTTTAAAAAATTAGCATCGTTTCAGATTAAGTAAACTGGACCGGTTTTGTTAAATTTATGCTTTCTTGAAGTACTAATTAGTTTTTCAAATAATCTTCCTAAAAAAAATATGAATTATTTGGTTAACAAGATCGATCCTTACG
This sequence comes from Allium sativum, assembly GCA_030737875.1. Lineage (NCBI taxonomy): Eukaryota > Viridiplantae > Streptophyta > Magnoliopsida > Asparagales > Amaryllidaceae > Allium > Allium sativum. The sequence goes on along the minus strand of CM060918.1, from coordinate 249,276,164 downwards.
TTTCTCTCACATTTTCTATCTGCACAAACAGTTCCGGTTTACTTGAATGTTGATCCTTCAGATTTTCTGTTCCCAAACTATCGTCCCTCGTCATCTTCAAATACCTTGAAGCCCACTGGCCCGGTGCCTTCTTTCCAAACACAATGCTTCTTTCCCACGCCAGACCTTGGTTTATGCCCAACTTCATTTTGTAAAAACAAAACTGGACCGACACTTAATGGGTCTACCTCATTCAAACTCACCTCCCTCATATGTATACCTGCAGTTTGAACCCCGACTTCAGCCTCCCTTTCACCATGCATCGGCCTAACCAACAATCGCTCCCTCACGTGAAAGCTGCTGTCAATACCACCTTCGACGCTGTCACCAAAAACCGAACTGCGCCACCCCTTTCTGACCGTCGGAGCACCACCAAACCTCACCACCTGAGAACCATCTAAGGTCCCCACTCCATGCCATGTTTAACCATCCAACTGCTTGCGTCCTCCCATTTCCGTTCTGCACCCTTTCGCCCTTTTTTTTTTTTTCCTTTTTCCTTTTGGTTCGATTACACTCGTGGGAAAAGGGAAGACAAAGCACAGATATATATATATAGGAGAAGGATGTGTGGGTAGCACGCTACTGGGGTGTCGCTTTCACTGGGGGAAACTTTGTCGCCAAGGTTCTTGTTTCCTAGGTGAAAAGAAAATACACTGAGACTGAAAAGAAAAGACGTGGGGCGGTTCAAATGACTGCTGAGGTGAAATACAACAGCGGTAATACTTGGGGAGGTTTATACACATGTACAGGTTGGCTATGTTAAGTCTTAGGTTGGCAGGGTATTAGTGATTTTCAAATGTTGTTCGTTACAATGGCATCTCTAACGGCAAAATCACCACAAACGATTTCTGTCTACTGAGAAAAAGACTATTCTTGATGTAAAAAGATATTCCGGACCCAATGGGACAAGTTTCATCGCAATCCGAGGTCGTATGAAAAAATTCCTTTATGAAACCAGAAATAAACACGCATTTTATTTTTTCACGGTCACCAGATAAATCAAATCAACTTGAAACTGCGAACATCAACAATAACTTTTCGATACGGACCCAACGGCACTAATTTCGTCGCATTCTGAGACTGTTGCCCCGGTAGGCTGTTTTTACCCCGAACCGCAATACCCCTTTTAACACCAAATTTTCCGGTTTCTAAAAATAACAAACTATATACTTATTCTGACTCTAATCGACGATACAAACTCAACGGAACTGGTTTCGTGGCCTACTTCGATCGTCTGCTCAAGTTACACTCAAATATCTCTTTATTTATTTAAATACGCGCTATAGAAATGAACGGGCGTTTATGGCTACCGTGGTCACATACGACATCGGTTTTCCACGCAGTTTGATTTTCTGACAATAATTTAACGATACGGTTCTAATGAAACTGGTTTCGTCGAAAACTGAGTCCGTTTGCAAAACGGCTATTTTAAAGGCCTATAATTTAATAACGAATTTCCATAGCGACTATTTCAAAATTTGATTTGGCCATAACTATCAAATTATAACACGAAATCTGGATTTTTCTCTTTCATATGAAAATTATCATCAATACGGTCCCAACGTGTCTTGTTTCACAGAAATCCGACTTATATCGAATCCTGTATTCTCAGTTGAAGTTCAATACCAAATATTACGAACTGCACGCCATTTTCAAGCTCGATTTATATTATATATATGAATTATAACGTTCAACTTCGTTTTTAATAACGAATTAAATATTAAATTTCATTATATTCCCAATATGATATTTAATATAAATAAATTAAATTAAATATTTGACGGCCAAAAACACGGGTCGTTACATTCTTCCCCCCTTAAAATGATTTCGTCCTCGAAATTGCTAAGGTAAGAAAGAACGTTATAAACTTACTAACTTTCAAATCTAATTTTATATTAAATTAGAACCAATTCAATACTGTGAATAAACATTTTCAAAAATATCGAAAATTTTCTAACACCTTAAATTTTCGAAAAATTTCGCCAGCACTTCCTCTGTACGGCTCAATCTATACAACCCCAATTCGCCTTTCTAGGCCTTCTCCAATCCAAAAGAAAATAAAACAGCCAAGCGGCTTGTCAAATAGGCTCATAAATCACCCAACCCATGTAAAAATAAACGTGTACCTTTTTGTCGGGCATATCCTTATATTCTTTCCATCTGCTGCCCTCTCAGCATATACCAATGCATCCCCAAAATTCCAACTTTATCCTCAGAACCAAATCCTTCACGCATCCAAGCCAAATACCATTCTTAACTCAATCTCCATCCATTACCAATTCCAACTCTTAACTTACCAGTCCAACACCATTTCGGATTCCTGTCTCGCAATTCAAAATCTGGTTCTGCTCGATATAATATATCTCGATTCAATTTCCAGTTAATTTGTTTCAATTCAATTCATATTCGCTTTCACAATTCGTATTAAATTTTGTTTTTGTTCAAACAATTTCCTTGGGAGTTTTAAACAGTTCAGCTCTTTCCAAAGTCAAATATTCCTTTCAGGCTCCAAAACAACTTGTTTTTCTCAAAGCAATTCAAAACAAAATCTTTGGTAGTAATCCGTCACTTACCGATCGAAAATGAATACCGATGATGTCCGGATCATCATCGGAATCTATTTTCCAGCCATCGAAGTGAGTTCAATACTATGTCACTTTCAAAACCAGTTTTAAACACTTTCATTTTGAAATATCTCAAAATATAAATGCTTGGAAAATATTTTCAAATTCACCCAGGATCTTAAAATTCCCATACATTTAATCCAAAATTTCTTTTCACACTCTTCTAATTTTTCACAATTTCAATCTAAATTCTGGTTTAACTTCAAATTTAATTCATCTGATTCCATATATTATATCCATAGGAATTCTGATTGGTTACTTACATAACCATTCAATTATAACACATCCAATATACTATAATACTCCAAATATTAATCATTCTTTTATATCAAAATATAATTTGGGTAAAATTATTTCATTTACCCTCTTTCAAAAACATACTGTGTCGAATTATTTTGTTCAAGAGTTTAGAAACACTTATCGACACAGTTTGCATTACCGTATTGACCAGAATTCATAAACTACTCGACAAACCAATCAACACAATATAAGACAGTTTTTATAACAATTTACAAATACGCGCTCATATATATACACACAAACTCAGTCTAGGGTATTACTAACCCCATCTCTACTGAGTCACGCCACAGAGCCAGGGTAATTACTTAACCTTAAGCTCTGATACCACTGTAACGAACCGGGATTTTCGACTCCGAAAATCAACATCAAATGACCATGTTGACCCTTCAGACATCGAACATTCCAGATCATTAATAGAAAGAAGTTAGAGGGTGAGAATAGATAAGGTAGAAATATTGAATAGAAGAAGAAGAAACACCACACAGAGTCTCACATCGCAACGGAAACAAATATAATACAGAAATAATCTTTATTGAAAGCTTTAAAATACTTACAGTATCAGAGTACATCATACCATGGGATAGCTATAATAGCCTGTTCCCCCTATACAACACACAGAGGAATAGTAGTAATATCATACGGCTGGACTCTTCCAGCTCGTCTCTTCATAGCAGTCGCTAACCTGAACCTGTACACTCCGGGCTAACCCGAGCATTTACAAAACGCCGGGTCAGTCTGGTGAACCAGAGTGAGATAACTCGCACAGTAATAAGGTAAATCATCCAATCCTGATTTTAAAGTTCAAAATCTTTTCAAAAGAAAAGGATAATCGTAAGACCAAATCCACACATAAACACGGACGGTTTTTACCTTACGATAACCCAAAACAGTTTTGAAACCAATATCTTGTCTGATATTATGATAATGTCTAAATACAAGTAAATAGCAATCTAGTGGAACGCTTGCATCTCACGCTCCACATATATAGTATACAATCAAAACCGCGGGCGCTTATTGGAGATTGGATTCCATCTATGACAAGGTATGGGACCACCTGCCGATCGTGTATCTCTAGAGACGAATACACTGGGTTCAACAAGAACTTCTTGCAACCCGGCCCTCACATGACCGACCACTCATTTCGCTTGAGAGTATCGAATGTATATCACCGACGGTTGGGATCATCAACCATCTCCCGACAAGGGACAGCATCGAAACATAGATTTTAAAAACAAATAGGATTTCCTCTAGATAGGTGATCATACACCCTAATGGGAGCGACCCACATAGCCATGTTGCCTGCCCGGTTTTTGTCATTTCCCGGTTGATGAGGCTTGAGGCCAGAATTAACTCTTGACATCTGGTCGCCATTTACTTTGAATGCCACATCGTCAAATCCATCAGATATCACTAATTGATATCCACAAAAATACTCTAGCTGGAAGCTAAGAGAGCGGCAATTCTCCGCCAACAACCATAGCATGTTTGAAGAAATCAACGTACGTGATCCTTCGGAAATACTCCGTCAGACATTCGTCCATATACGTCATCCAGGAACAGGATGAACCGAAGGCACTCTCCTACCGCATCCATATAGGAATCACCCCATGGATCAGTAGCGAGAAGTCCTTGCAACCCGTAGATTCCAACCACGACAGAATCACAGTTTATCTCTGCTTGCCAGGCGGAGAATATTAGTGGTTCTTCCGTTTGTGGAACCCACGGTCTTCACAGCACCAACTCGATCATCTTCTGATATCTTTACGTATTTGTTGATCGGAATGGTTTTCGAATATAAATTCGATCCCGGTCTTTCCATACCAACAATCGCATTGGACAGATTTGATAGTCGGTGTTTTAACTATCAAAATAAACAGTGTTTCAAACATGACACTCCAATGAGTTCACTGGTCCAGTATTCAGCATCACTTGGCCTTTAACAAACTGATTTCCTTTTTGTTAAATTGAAACTTCTAATTCTTTTAATGTTCAAAAATACGATGTTTGAATAGCTCTAATTGATTAATTAACATTCGTCTTAACTCCATTCGCTTGACTCTAGATCACAGCGATCACAATGGTTACGCCTGATTCCCTCAGGAAACATCCGACCGCCGTAGGCTATCTGCAGCCCTGCGAATTACGCTAGCAGTCGTACGAAATGGCAACTTAGCCGAATAATTATGTTTGGCTAGTTCTATCTCAAATAGCTATATTCAATTTCCCACTTAATTCTCCCGTCAAATCATCTTTTAGATTCGAAAATCCATTAGTTTTAACAAAGAAATTTATAGCACATATGTTATAACAATAGTGTTATAATTACTATTTAGATTTACAAAACAACAGCGCTATAATCGCTGTTTAGGTTTACAACCCATTTACTATAGCAAAAGCGCTACAATCGCTATATTAGATTTACAAAACATATATTATAACAACAGCGCTAAAATCGCTGTTTAGATTTTCAAACCATATTCACTAACGTCTCTTACGATTACCAACTAATACTATCTTCAGATAATCCCGATGTTGTTCAAGTTGGGGTATTTTGACTACCTCTCAGACCTTGATCAACAGCATTTATATCTTCAGATAAATAATAGTTGTAATCAAAACCCAATATTCTATTCAAATCTCAAAACCAATTCCATTTCAACTCGGATTTGGTTATACTACCCCATGACCTAGTTCCTTAACCCAATTTCACCTTTACCAATCTTCCTTTAAATATATTTAACCATTTCCCACTTTTGAAATCTCATTTCAAAACTCCCTTGTTACTTGATCTCATTTTCAAATAACGTTAATGTAAAATTAACGTCTTAACACTTTGAAACTCATTTATATGTTTTGGTTCATCTTAAACCCTTTTATCGAAATCTCCTTCGACTTAATTCAAATGGTTAAGTAATATTTAATTCGAGCTCTCATTCTCGCTTAAAATTCCTTTTATAACTTCTTTATAAAACTTAGGTTTAAAATAAAACCTATTCATGAACTCCTCATTTCGCTTGATCAAATAATTACCCAAGCTAAACCATTCGGCTTATTTCTTATTTCCGTACTTACCAATCTGATTAACTTTCTAAAATCACTTAATAATAAATCAAAGTCTTAAATAAGTAAACTATTCATTTATTTCTCTTTATATAACCTTTATTCAAAATAGTATATTCCAAAATTCTATTTGTAGTTATAAAATAAATTTTATAACTGCATCTCTATCGATTCACCTGACGGTGAATCAATATCTGTAACCCGATTGATTTTTAAAGGCCATACTCTACCAAGTACTTAACCAATATCGCCCATTGGTTTAAACCAAACAGATGTTGAATATCCAGTTAATAATCAACCATCAAATCAATCACACAAACAGATCAGTTCATATATGATCATATGAAAATAAATAATACATTTGAGGAATCCGGTTGGGTCCCTCCAACCTGTTCTTCTCTGTATTCAAATGGTTTTTTCTCAAATCAGACTGTTCAGTTTTGTTTAACTGATAAATTAAATAACGACCATTTAACATCAACCATAAGCAATTCAAACAATGCAACCATTTAAACACGTTTATAAATAAACGTGACCAACCAAGGTGAGTCACCATTATTGGAACCAATCGTTAAAAATAACGATTTGGTAATTCACTGAAATTAAACACAGTTTAATTTCATCAGTCAAATCAACAAACAAATGTATAATTAGCATACATGCAACCATCAGCAAGAAGAGCACAAAAATTAAAAAATACCCAATTTATATAAAATATAAAAAGGGTAACTGAGTGAGTTTAACTCACCTTGGCTTTTCGTTGAAGTGATTCAAATATAGTTAAATTAAACAGTTGTTTAACTTAACAGTAAATCCATGTCGTCTCTATCTCTGTCTAGGACAGTTCATTGATGTCCGGCTCGTCGCTATAATCCTAATGCATTTTATTCGCTTCAATTCTGCTCACGAGATAAAAAGGTATTCATACTATAAGATTATACGAGTTTAATTCCCTAATTAACCTTTAATAATATTTTAATTTAAACTAATTGCTTATTAGTGTTATAACATGCCAATTAGTTTTGGTTTAAAAAATTAGCATCGTTTCAGATTAAATAAACTGGACCGGTTTTGTTAAATTTATGCATTCTTGAAGTACTAATTAGTTTTTCAAATAATCTTCCTAAAAAAATATGAATTAATTGGTTAACAAGATCGATCCTTACGTTTCTCTCACATTTTCTATCTGCACAAACAGTTCCGGTTTACTTGAATGTTGATCCTTCAGATTTTCTGTTCCCAAACTATCGTCCCTCGTCATCTTCAAATACCTTGAAGCCCACTGGCCCGGTGCCTTCTTCCCAAACACAATGCTTCTTTCCCACGCCAGACCTTGGTTTACGCCCAACTTCATTTTGTAAAAACAAAACTGGACCGACACTTAAAGGCTCTACCTCATTCAAACTCACCTCCCTCATATGTATACCTGCAGTTTGAACCCCGACTTCAGCCTCCCTTTCACCATGCATCGGCCTAACCAACAATCGCTCCCTCACGTGAAAGCTGCTGTCAATACCACCTTCGAACTCCTCAAGCAACACTGCCACCAACAACCGAACTGTGCCACCCCCTTCTGACCGTCGGAGCACCACCAAACCTCACCACCTGAGAACCATCTAAGGTCCCTACTCCATGCCATGTTTAACCATCCAACTGCTTGCGTCCTCCCATTTCCGTTCTGCACCCTTTCGCCCTTTTTTTTTCCTTTTTTCTTTTGGTTCGATTACAGTCGTGGGAAAAGGGAAGACAAAGCACAGATATATATATATAGGAGAAGGATGTGTGGGTAGCACGCTACTGGGGTGTCGCTTTCACTGGGGGAAACTTTGTCGCCAAGGTTCTTGTTTCCTAGGTGAAAAGAAAATACGCTGAGACTGAAAAGAAAAGACGTGGGGCGGTTCAAATGACTGCTGAGGTGAAATACAACAGCGGTAATACTTGGGGAGGTTTATACACATGTACAGGTTGGCTATGTTAAGTCTTAGGTTGGCAGGGTATTAGTGATTTTCAAATGTTGTTCGTTACAATGGCATCTCTAACGGCAAAATCACCACAAATGATTTCTGTCTACTGATAAAAAGACTATTCTTGATGTAAAAAGATATTCCGGACCCAATGGGACAAGTTTCATCGCAATCCGAGGTCGTATGAAAAAATTCCTTTATGAAACCAGAAATAAACACGCATTTTATTTTTTCACTGTCACCAGATAAATCAAATCAACTTGAAACTGCGAACATCAACAATAACTTTTCGATACGGACCCAACGGCACTAATTTCGTCGCATTCTGAGACTGTTGCCCCGGTAGGCTGTTTTTACCCCGAACCGCAATACCCCTTTTAACACCAAATTTTCCGGTTTCTAAAAATAACAAACTATATACTTATTCTGACTCTAATCGACGATACAAACTCAACGGAACTGGTTTCGTGGCCTACTTCGATCGTCTGCTCAAGTTACACTCAAATATCTCTTTATTTATTTAAATACGCGCTATAGAAATGAACGGGCGTTTATGGCTACCGTGGTCACATACGACATCGGTTTTCCACGCAGTTTGATTTTCTGACAATAATTTAACGATACGGTTCTAATGAAACTGGTTTCGTCGAAAACTGAGTCCGTTTGCAAAACGGCTATTTTAAAGGCCTATAATTTAATAACGAATTTCCATAGCGACTATTTCAAAATTTGATTTGGCCATAACTATAAAATTATAACACGAAATCTGGATTTTTCTCTTTCATATGAAAATTATCATCAATACGGTCCCAACGTGTCTTGTTTCACAGAAATCCGACTTATATCGAATCCTGTATTCTCAGTTGAAGTTCAAAACCAAATATTACGAACTGCACGCCATTTTCAAGCTCGATTTATATTATATATATGAATTATAACGTTCAACTTCGTTTTTAATAACGAATTAAATATTAAATTTCATTATATTCCCAATATGATATTTAATATAAATAAATTAAATTAAATATTTGATGGCCAAAAACACGGGTCGTTACAACCACAATGGTGAAAAGTAGATATATATGTCAGGGCTGGTAAGTCACTGACACCACCATAGCTAGAAAGAAACGTCGTGCTCTCCCTGCAGTCCGTATCCCGTTTTTAACTCATACCGGGGTGTGAGGCTCGCGAATCTACGAAATACACAAAGCTAGGCCACGTAGACCTTGCTTTGATCATCATCCACAAGACTTTGCTTTGCAACAGAAGCCTTGATCACAGCATCTTGGCATGCCACATTGGCAGTCCACTCCATACGATTGATTTCCATCGATATATAACCTCTGAGCTCATACGTCTCGGAGAAGGGCATTAAGCAAAAGAATAAATTCTCCGCCGCCAAACAGATATATATTTAACAGAGATCAATCAATATAGAACAAAATCCAATGTCAGACACACAGTCCATTTGCAAGTCCGTTCTGGGTATGAACGAAACCGGAGGCGTCAAATTCCTCGTATATCCGTCTAATCAACACATACGTTCAGACGGCTACTACTTCCGTCCCTTTCCGGTAGCTACTCCGGTCAGGAACCTCAGTAGCGCCCATCCAACCGATACGAAGATCGTCGGTCTTGAATAGTCTTTGCATTTTCCAATTCGAATCGCTCGATAAATTATTTGAAATGAGGGTTAGCTCGGCCTTTTCAAATAATTCACGTCATTAGAATTTAAATCGATTCATTTTATAGTTATTTTATTCGACATCCATCTTTCGGTTCTTTAGTGTTATTTTCATGTCACACACAAACAACCATCAAATATCAAACAATTCAAACCCATTTGGTTTATTCTCAATCAATATTGTTTATAATATTTTATAACGATTTTTCGCCATTTTTATTCATTTAAAAATGGCCATATTTAATTAAACGACGTTTCAGGTCGTGCCGTGGCACTGGTGCTGTTTTTCCCTAAATTTGTTTCACACATATCGGAAAATCTAACCGTTGAATTTCTACAAAGTCTATATCAGTGGGAAGATATTCCCAAAGCGAACCCAACGGTTCCAGTTTCATGAGAATCCGATGGTCGGATCATCCACACTAGTCGTTTGAAGTTACGGTTTCAAAATTCGAACTGCAGCGTCGTTATTCGATTTAATTTAATTATATTTATATTTATATATAAATATAAACGATTCGGGCGCTGTTTTTCTTCAGATTTTCATTAAACATTCCAGACAATCCAACCGTTGGATTTTTAAAGGTTGGTGCCGTTGGAAAGATATTTCCAAGGCGAACCTAGCGATTGCGGTTTCGGGAAAATCCGATGGTCGGATTTCTCGTACTAATCGTTTCAAATTACGATTCCGAAACGCTAACTGCACGGCCTCTATTCCTTTTAATTATATTTATATTTATATATATAAATATAGTTCATTCTATAATTTCAACTATAGTTCATTTTATATTTTCAACTTCGTTTTCACTTCAAATATTTCACTAATGCCTTAATATTTCGAAAAATTTCGCCATAACCTCCTTTGTACGGGGAGAGGTTTGGAAATTTATTGGGCCGTATTAGGTACCCAATAAATCCTAAAAAGCATTCACATATTTATAGTGATATATTCTGGTGTTTACGGGGGATCATGTACTGATAATCACTCCAGAGAATAAATTCCCGTCACCCCGTTTCCGTGTGGAAATAAATAGTCCATGTGCCGTATCTAATAACTAGAGTGACGTGATTACTGTCAACTCCAGACCCGTGTGGGGTTTTTATTAATCTGGCAATTTATCGTTATAATTTATATAGTCCATATCAGTCATCAGTTCAACCTGTAGTACATAGTCATCGCCATACAAGCCTCTTGCTTGTATGGTAAATCTTCCACCTCGTCACACAAGCTCCAATTGCTTATGTGGAATATGATGAAGTATGCCTATCGCCAAGAAGTATGCCATGTAGTGTAGTTCAAAATTAATTGTTACTATCCTATGGCGTTATTTATTATTTCACACAGAAAAACCAGCACTCCGCATCCAATGGCATTCACAGGAGTTGATATATAAATAAAATTGCGCAGCCAACTCATCAAGGTTTACCTATTTGTCGGGCACGCAAATAATTTCTTTACTCTACAGCTAATCCATTTTTCCTGTTCAACACATGTATATATATGCAGAACAAAGCTAATAATAATATTTCTAGCAAATTATTATTGATTTCAACACATGTGTATTTTTAACTAAGCGTATACGTGATAAAAGGAATATTTTTATCATCAAAAATATTTATTCGACGCATGTGTATTTTTAACTCTGCGTATACATGATAAAAGGAATATTTTTATCATCAAAAATATTTATTCGACGCATGTGTATTTTTAACACTTCTTATTCACTATAAAAATATAGTTTTCATTGTCGATTCATTTTATTTGTAAAAGATGATAACATTCAACACATGAACTTCAACTCAACGAATGAATTGCAATTCAGCACATGAATATTCTATATAGTTTGTATATATATAAAAATGTGATTTTTATCGCTAAAGCCATTTGTTTAAATTCGAATAATATTCAACACATGAATTTCAACTCAGCGAATGAATTGCAGCTCAACACATGAATATTCGATATCGTTTGTATAATTTATTTCAACGAATGAAAAATATTCTAACACATAGATATTTCCGAAAATTTCGGCAGCATAACGGCAGGGTAGTTAAAACCGGGACCGTCCCTAGTACGGCTCCTCGCTCTACCTTAAAACCTCGCGGTTTTTTACAATGGGGATCATGCATCTAGTTTGCATGCAGGCGGCATGTTTTATTTTCAATTCCACAATCCTATTCTATTTTGTTTCAACCACAATAGGGTATTTTTCAACCACAAAGGTATTTTTCAACCATAATATCAACCACAAACAATTATTTCCAACTATTCGTCATACCATATAATATCACGTCAAACACAAGCAATAAATATCGTCCATGGTCTGTGGACGAGGGGAGTATATATATATAATATAATAATTGACTTGCATTTCATCACAATTCAAAGCACATATGTTTCATTCAACGCTTGTATAATTTATACATCGCTAATATAACTTATACAACACATGTACATGAGGTATACAATGCGTATATAATTTATACTTCGCCTATATAATTTATACAACGCGATTTCATTCACACAAATAGTTTAGATTCCTCACATTGGTTATTGCGGTGCTAAAAATCGTAGGAAGGTCAGAAAAATCTGCGGCTTCTTCTAGAATGTAGAGAGCCTCCTTGCGGTCACGGTGTCTCCTGTTTCATCGAATTTCGTTAAAGAACGAAAAAGATATTATTTTTCAAATCTTTGCAACACTTTAAAGTGTTAAAAACATATAAAGGAATTACCTTTACTATTTGTTCAAAAGGGAATTCGCTGTTTTCGCGAAATCTGTGCGTCGTGGGTCTGATCGGAGGTGATGGCGTCGTAGAGGAGGTCGACGGCGTCAGGTCGATGGTGGTGGGGTCGGAGATGGTGGCAGATCGGAGCAGATCTGGCGATAGGAAGTTTGGAACTTCGTGGCGGCGGTTCCGACGATGGCGGAGGCGATGGGGGTCGGCGATGGGTCGGATTTGTAGAGGGGGATGAGGCGGAGCGAACGGCGGTGGTGGCAAGGTCTGGAATGGCCTGTAGCGGCGGCGGCGTGGGCGGAAAGAAATGAACGACGTGGATCGTCGATTCCTTTGAACGGCGGAGGGTTTTTGGGGTTTATTTATTTATTTTTTTTGAAAGAAAATTTCCTATTGGCCAGAAATTTATAGAAAATTTTTAAATAGTGTTTTTGCAAACGGACTCCTTTTTAAACCCAACGACTGTCGCCCCTAGCTAAATACCCCCATTCCGGACACAATGGGATATGTTTCGTTGGCCATTTCAACTGTTGTAGTCAGCTATTTTTCAATTTAAAATATAAAACATTCGATATTTAATTTAAACGTACATTTCAATTTGCCAGGGCCACAAACTGAATCGAAAAAGTGCAGAAAAATAAATCTAGCTTTGTTTTGACGATATGGTCCTAACAAAACCAGTTTCGTCGAATTCTGGGCTCGTTTGTAAAACGGCCACTTTTAGGTCGACCCATTTTAACAGAATTTGACCAAACACGTTATCTTTTGCCCCGCTCACATACTAGCTTAAAAAATTACGAAATTTGAAACTTAGCAATAATTTGACATCTCGGACCCAACAAAAGTGGTTTCGTCGAATTCCGAGGTCGTATGCAAAATCTCAATTTTCAAGGGTTATATGTACTATATAGCGACCTTTCTGAAAATTCAATTGGCCATAACTTTTGATTTCCGTTATGAAATTTCGATTTTTCAGATTCGTTAGAAAGGTATTGATAAAAAGATTTAAATATTTTCAGTTTCACTAAAATCCGTTACATTTTCCACCCGGTACAGTCAGACAAAGTTTGTATTCAAAATTTCAAACTACCATATTATACACAATTCTATATTTTATTGAAATATACTATTTCAACTATTCAAATTTCTTGGTAATAACTTAATTTAAAAAACTTTAAACTGGTTCTCATTTTCCGGGTTATTACACGTATGTTGTGTTTGTGTAACACTTATTTAAAATATACGCGAGTTATTCGGGAAGACCGGGTTTATCCCATTCTGGATAACTGATACGACGATAAGTCGAAGATGAAGACGATGGTCGAAGACCGGAGGTCTTCACGTCGTTTGGGTAATTACTGATGATCTTGATTGGGCTGTACACCCAAGAAGATGGAAACAGTTGGTGATCGTCTAGACGTACTTGGAGATCGATGGATATGCGGGGTACTAGGTGCCTCCGGTTTCGTTCAGACCCAGAACGGACTTGTAAATGGACTGTGTGTCTGACATCGGATTTCATTCTGTGTGACTGATATCGGTTGCATAGAATAGTTTGTCTGTGTGGCATGCTAAGATGCAAATGATCAAGGCTTCTGTTGAAAAGCAAAGTCTTGTGGTTGATGATCAAAGCACGACCTTTGTGGCATAGCTTTTTGTAGCGTTGATTCGCGAGCCTCGCACCCCGGTTGTGAACCAAAAACGGGAGAGGACCTCAGGGAGGACATGCGTTTCTTTCTAGCTAGGGTGGTGTTAGTGACCTACCAGCCCTGACATTTATATACTTTTCACCTGTGCGGTTGTTGCTGTTGCGAGGCGCCTCGGTTTGATCGGACGATCCGGGTCCGATGGAGTCATTCGTTGGCTCATTTACGCCCCAAAGGGCGGAGAGACGTAGTGTTCAGGATTTCGTCTAATCCACATCGGTGGACCGGCCCTGTCGCTCCAAGGTCCGATGTGTTCTGTCCCTGAGACTCAGGCTAGACAGTCTCGAATCGGTAGAGGACGATCCCTAGCCTCGGTTCATAGATGGAAATCCAATTTCCAAATACATGACTTTGCAGTTTTATTTGTAAACCTATATATGGTGACATAGTGGCATGGGACGCTCATGTCACCTATGATTGATACTTATGATTTGAAGTTGTTTTATACACTATGCACTTATAATAGTATCAAATGATTTGTTTTTAAACGTATCAAGCATTCTTGGCTATTATAAGGTAAAAACCCTATTCCCCGGCTTGCGTTGCATTGTGTGATAAGACCTGGGTCTTATAATAGCTTCATTTTTCTTTATTTAGCATGGCGCTGTTTGTTTTATGCACTGGTATTCTTGGGAGGAAACCCGTTCCGCGTTAGCGGCGTGGTCCCTTGATTTACCTGACTTTAAAATAAAGATTTATAACTGTTTTAGTTCTCACACTAGTCACATGACTGACCTGGAGTTTATTGTTTTAACCTAAACTCTGGGTGCCCTTATTTTGACATGGGCAGCTAGTAGTTTTGGGTTTTGCAGATTTATATTCATAGGATCCTGGTACAGCTGGAACGATATCCGGAAAGCTTTGTATCCGTATATCTCCTTCTAGTTGTGTATTGTATTATTTTCCGCTGCGTTGTATTTAAATGTAATTTAAATCTCTGATATTTCCGTATTTTATTTTTTTGTTTATACTCTGTATATTCTTGTAATCTGATGCATTGTTGTGATATACAGTGAAATGTTCTTCCGTCTGCGTTCTATTTTGTCATGTTCTCAAACGATAGGGCGTTTCGAACGGTCTGGGTCGGTTTAGCGACTGGTTCGGACCGAGCGAAATTCCATTTCGTGACAGTTGGTATCAGAGCTTTGGTTTACAGAGCTTAGAGAACAAGACACATTAGAACCATACGAAAGAATTCATCAGATATTGGATTAGTAATATCCAATTAGAATGACTCGTTAGAGATAGGATCAGTAGTATCCTAGAACGAGTGTGAAGAGTATATTTTTCAAATGAAAACAATTTTGTTTTGAAATTCAAATCGTTGCATACGTATTTGAATATTTATTTTATATTGATTAGGACAGGCCAGTATATAAAGATTTTGGATATACGCCTTGCAAACGTGTATTTGAAGTTTTAATATACTGGATAGATATAGAATTACGCTCTAGTCGCCCGGGGGTGATTCTGATGATTGATATATCATCATCAGAATTTATATTCGAGTGACGAATGTGTAATATCTATATATTTCCTGTTGACTGGTGTGAGAACCAAAAATTAGATAGGGCCTATTGTTGTGATTTGGCATCAAAAACATGATTTTTGTATATGTATCAAAATTATGAATTTGAAACTCTAATTCACTAATCGATTGATGTTTGTGTTGTTTGTTTATTTGTTTGCTAATTTTTAGCCATTTAGCCTAATTGATCAAATAGTGAATTGTATTGAAAATTAGTCGCATTTGCTTGCATATACATGTGCTTACATTGAACAGGTCATAGCAAGGAGGCTAGAGCAGAGAATAAAATTTGTTTGCCCGACAAATAGGTACATGTTTACTATATAATTTACTGTTTTGTTTGGGTGATGATGATTTTATGGGCCTATTGGCTAGCCGCTTGGCTTTTTCTTTTTCTTTTTGAGATCAGAAGGCCTATATGGCAATTTCAGGATTTTCCCGTGGCTCCCGGTGCAGGGGAGGTTATGGCGAAATTTTTCGAAAATTTAGGGTGTAAGCCTTATTTTTTGAAGAATTTGAAAATTCTCAGAAACTGAAAAGTTGGAGAATGGAAGCCAGATCGAACGTAGAGTTGATTAATCAAACCACTTTCGACTTTGTTCCTTTTCGGGGACGAAAAGTTTTAAGTGGGGGAGATTGTAACAACCCGAAAATCTGGGCCAGTTTAAAATTTTTATTTTGGCAATTTTGGCGAGTTTTGAACATTTAAAATGAATTATTTTAAGTAATATCGACGAGAAATTTATTTTGAATGGAATTAGAACGTATATATTATATACGTCGTCGTTAGAATATAAATATATATTTATAATTATAAATAGAATTGATTTGATTGATGTGTGAATGGTGTGGGCCTTCACTAGACCGGGGATAAGACTAGGCCTTGTCCCGTTTCTAGTATCGTGCCGTTATTCCGCCGAAATTTTCTAAAAATAAGTTAGAAAAATAAAGATAACATTTTATTTAATAAATGAACCGAATAGAATATTCATAGGTTGAATAGAATAGTTTGATCGTTAAAAATATAATTTTTAACATGAATGTGAATAAATAATTATTCATTTACAAACCAGACGGTTTGTTTATGTACACCTATTTGAAAGACATTGATTGGGTCGATAAATTTTACACATCGCCCAACTGCACAAATAAAATCCGTGTTTGATTGTTTGAAACCCCACACGGGTATTGGGATGATATTTTACGTACACTAATCCCGATTGTTTAGTTGTATGTCGATCGATTGATTGACAGACTGTTATAAGCGTTGAATATTTATATTTGATGCTTATACAATGTAGAATGCACTTTGGATGATGGTTGATTATTCATCGTTGTTGATATGTACATGTGTTGTAGAAAATCCATAAAATTAACATTATATGGTAATTGATTGGGCCTCATTCCAGTTTCGAAAAAGAAATATTTAAAATAAAAATATTTGAAAGAGAAATATTTGAATAGAAATATTTGAATAGAAATATTTGAAATAAAAATATTTGAAATAGAATATTTGAAATAGAATATTTGAAAATAGGAATATATGAAGCCGTATTGATTAGATTGACGCCATTTTGACATGCACGATATTTATATCGATTTTATTCATTTTATAATGAATATCGAAAGTGATTTCAAAATCTGATATTTTGAAAAGAATTGAATATAAATGAATTCGAATTGAAATTGAATATAAATGAATTCGAATTGAAATGGAATAGAAATGAATTAGAATTTGAAATTGAATATAAATGAATTCGAATTGAAGTGGAATAGAAATGAATTTGAATTGAAATTGAATTGAATTGAAAACGAACTGAAATTGAATTAGAAATCAATTTGTATTGAAATCAATTTGAAATGAATTTAAAATGAATTTAAATTGGAATATTCAATTTTGATTTGAAATTGAATATGAAGTTGAAACCGTTTTGAAAATGAATCTTAAAACGTTTTATAAAGCACGTTTTGAATTGAAATCGATGAAGTATATATTATATATATATTATATATATAATATAATGGCCTGAATAGAACGCGTCGCGCCGCGGCAGTTCGCGAATTTCGACCATTGACTTCGAAAGGCTTTTGCGGGAGATCCGACCGTCGGATTCTCCTAAACCCGGAACCGTTAGGTTCGTATCGAAAAGAGCTTTCTAACGAATATTAGAAATTAGAAATCTAACGGTTGGATTTGGAATTATGTCCAAATCAAATTTGAAAAAGGTCGCTGTAAGTGCAGTCCGATGGCCATTGATGGAAATCGACTGTACGGGCGTTGATAAAATTATTAAAAATAGTAATAATTTGTGTAAAATCATAAGAAATGATTTGAGAAGAATTGGGATGAAAAACTCCATATTTGAAAAGATAAAAATAGATTTTTATCGAAATGAACTAGTTTTGAACTAGAATTATAATTCTATTTATTTTTAAATAAATAAATTGAATTTTAAATGGTTTTGAAAATAACCAGAATTTCCAATGATTGCATTGGAATGGATTTGAATCGAAATTGTCTTCGGAATATT
The DNA here is from genome assembly GCA_030737875.1 of Allium sativum. Taxonomy (NCBI): domain Eukaryota; kingdom Viridiplantae; phylum Streptophyta; class Magnoliopsida; order Asparagales; family Amaryllidaceae; genus Allium; species Allium sativum. The sequence continues at coordinate 249,257,992 of CM060918.1, read as the reverse complement.
TCGATGTTGGATTTCGTGATTATACAAATGTTGTTATGGAAATTTGAAAGATATAGATATATATATCGTTATTTCCAATACGATATTTGTTGGTCGTAGAATTTGGTATTGAATATAAGCCGATATATTTTCTATTCAGAGCCTTGTATTTAATGTCAAATGTGATTTGGGTTTGTCGTGAATGGTGTCTTCATTAACACTGTTCTTGAACCCAGTTGAGAAAAGATTAAATCTTTTTATTTAGATTTAATGAAGTATACCAATTAAATAATATTTAATTGGAATTGAATTGATATTGATTTTTGGGTTTATTGTGGACAGTGTTTTAAATAACACTCGTTCTTTAACCTGATAATTAATGGAATGTGATTTTGGGTTTATCGTGAACTGTGTTTTAAATGACACTGATTCTTTAACCCAGTTAAAGATTAAAACTAAGTGGAGTTTTAATGAATCTTTAATTAGATTGAAATAATCGAGAATGGAGTATCACCAGTTTTACTCCAGGCGATAGTTAAATCTTTAATTAGATTTGAACGTGAAATGTTAATTGAATTTACCGATGACACCGTGGTGTTAGATATGAAGTATTACCAGTTTTACTTCATGGGATGAATAGGTTGGGATTGGGAAATTAAAACAAATGATTACTTCGGTAAGGTTCGTTAATCCCGACTAGCTGAATCAAAATTCAAAAGAAGATTAAAGAATAAATTCAAGGAATTTATCTTGGATAAAATTAATAGGAACCTTTCCCTATGAATGTGAAATTTAGAAACTAACTGTCGGTTAGCCAAGCAGAATGGTTTTCTGGATATTGATCTGATGTTGGTTTCGGCCTTCGGGGTTAATATTTAGGAAATTATTCTCTTGATTAATTTACGGTTAGTGACTGATGAATTGGAATGAGGCGTATGTTGTGTTTTTGTAACACTTATTTAAAATATACGCGAGTTATTCGGGAAGACCGGGTTTATCCCGTTCTGGATAACTGATACGACGATAAGTCGAAGATGAAGACGATGGTCGAAGACTGGAGGTCTTCACGTCGTTTGGGTAATTACTGATGATCTTGATTGGGCTGTACACCCAAGAAGATGGAAACAGTTAGTGATCATCCAGACGTACTTGGAGATCGATGGATATGCGGGGTACTAGGTGCCTCCGGTTTCGTTCAGACCCAGAACGGACTTGTAAATGGACTGTGTGTCTGACATCGGATTTCATTCTGTGTGACTGATATCGGTTGCATAGAATAGTTTGTCTGTGTGGCATGCTAAGATGCAAATGATCAAGGCTTCTGTTGAAAAGAAAAGTCTTGTGGTTGATGATCAAAGCACGGCCTTTGTGGCGTAGCTTTGTGTAGCGTTGATTCGCGAGCCTCGCACCCCGGTTGTGAACCAAAAACGGGAGAGGACCTCAGGGAGGACATGCGTTTCTTTCTAGCTAGGGTGGTGTCAGTAACCAACCAGCCCTGACATTTATATACTTTTCACCTGTGTGGTTGTTGCTGTTGCGAGGCGCCTCGGTTTGATCGGACGATCCGGGTCCGATGGAGTCATTCGTTGGCTCATTTACGCCCCAAAGGGCGGAGAGACGTAGTGTTCAGGATTTCGTCTAATCCACATCGGTGGACTGGCCCTGTCGCTCCAAGGGTCGATGCGTTCTGTCCCTGAGACTCGGGTTAGATAGTCTCGAATCGGTAGAGGACGATCCCTAGCCTCGGTTCATAGATGGAAATCCAATTTCCAAATACGTGACTTTGCGGTTTTATTTGTAAACCTATATATGGTGACATAGTGGCATGGGACGCTCATGTCACCTATGATTGATACTTATGATTTGAAGTTGTTTTATACACTATGCACTTATAATAGTATCAAATGATTTGTTTTTAAACGTATCAAGCATTCTTGGCTATTATAAGGTAAAAACCCTATTCCCCGGCTTGCGTTGCATTGTGTGATAGGACCTGGGTCTTATAATAGCTTCATTTTTCTTTATTTAGCATTACGCTGTTTGTTTTATGCACTGGTATTCTTGGGAGGAAACCCGTTCCGCGTTAGCGGCGTGGTCCCTTGATTTACCTGACTTTAAAATAAAGATTTATAACTGTTTTAGTTCTCACAACAGTCACATGACTGACCTGGAGTTTATTGTTTTAACCTAAACTCTGGGTGCCCTTATTTTGACACGGGCAGCTAGTAGTTTTGGGTTTTGCAGATTTATATTCACAGGATCCTGGTACAGCTGGAACGATATCCGGAAAGCTTTGTATCCGTATATCTCCTTCTAGTTGTGTATTGTATTATTTTCCGCTGCGTTGTATTTAAATGTAATTTAAATCTCTGATATTTCCGTCTTTTATTTATTTGTTTATACTCTGTATATTCTTGTAATCTGATGCATTGTTGTGATATACAGTGAAATGTTCTTCCGTCTGCATTCTATTTTGTCATGTTCTCAAACGATAGGGCGTTTCGAACGGTCTGGGTCGGTTTAGCGACTGGTTCGGACCGAGCGAAATTCCATTTCATCACAGTTAATTACCATTCAATGTGATTTATATGGATTTCATACACACACGTACACTACAACAATCAAACACAGTCAACCATCACCCAAAGTGCATTCTACACTGCATAAGCATCAAATATAAATATTTAATGCTTGTAACATCCTGTCAATTAATCGATCGACATTCAACTAATTATTGGGACTAGCATATAGCCAATTTCATCCCAACACCCGTGTGAGGTTTTCAAACAATCAAACATAGGTTTTATTTGTGCAGTTGGGCGATGTGTAAAATTTATCGTCCCAATCCATATCAGTCAAATGTGTGCACATAAACAAATCGTATGATTTGTTTATAAATATTTATTTTATATACAAGTTAAAAATTATATTTTTAACTATAAAATATTTTCAACTATAAAATATTTTATTCCATTCCACTTCACACAATCAACTTTCACAACACATCAATCAAACAACCAAGTCATCCATGGTCTGTGGACGACGGGTGTCGGGTGATGCTAAGTACCGTCTATATCCTAGTATATATTTCAACTAGAAAATAAATTAAAAGTGTGGAGTTCTCACCGAGGGGTCCACTCTGCCAGTTCTTTATCTCTGAACGGTCTGGATTTGCCCGTACTTCCAGCGTAGTCTTCTCCACGCTGTTCATATTAAATCACATTTTTATCGCAACATATATATAACAAAAATCAGATTTTTATTTCGCTGCATATATAAAAGATCATATTTTTATTATTCTATAAATCATATCTTTCTGTCGTTTAAAGTCCAGTCTTCACATGTTTAAAAATCTAAACCTTTCTGTACAAAAATCTAAACTTTTCCTATAAAAAAATCATTTCTTTTATATGCACAAAATCTATTCTTTTATATGAACAAAATTGATTCTTTTATAAATAAAAATCTCACCTTTACCTTAATAAAGCTTTCATATAAAACTGATTTCGAATCAAATCTTTATACTCCCTTCATATGAATAAAAATCATATTTTTATCAAAGCAAAAACCCTAATTTTATTCGCTAACCTATATATAAAAATTAAATTTTTATATCATTAAAAATCAAATTTTTCTATAACGAAACTCTTTCTTTTCGATAATAGAAATTATGTCTCTCCTATAATAAAATTCAGTTATACTATAATAAGGAAAAATCAGTTTAAATAAAAGAAATAAATAAAATAATGGTAGGAACAAAAACTCACATTTTTAATTCGAGGAGGGGGTTAGAGGCGGCGGTTTGCAGCGGAGGGAATGGCGATGCAGCGTCGGAGGGGTGCTGGCGGTCCGGTGGGGCTCCATTGGTCGGAGGCAGTCTCGATGGTTCATCGATTTGGGGTCGCGGTTTTTTTTGTCTTCGCGTCTGGAGGGAAGAGAGAAGCCGGAGGCGCCGATGACCTGAGGGGTGAGGAAGAAGAAGCGGCTGCGGCGGCGAGGTGGAAGGGCGACGAGGGTTCGAACGAGAGTGGGTTTTTTTCTTTAGATCTGAGAGTGACGGTGAGGGAGAGAGGAAAAGGAGTTGACCAAGTAATATATATATAATAATTTAATTTTTATATTAATTTATTCTTCAAAAAGTTAGATTTTAAATTCGAACTCGAAATCAAACCCATCGACTGTCGTCCCTAACTAATTACCTCCATTTCGAACACAATGGGATATGTATTGTATGTTGATTTGATCGTTTCGATCATTTTCCGTCAAAATAAAAATATAAATCTATATATTGAATTTGAACGCACATTTCAATTTATCGGGGCCACACACTGATTCTAAAAAAATTCAAAAAATAATTTCTTGCTTTGTATTGACGATACGGTACTAACAAAACTAACTTCGTCAAATTCCGAGACCGTTTGAAACATAGCCATTTTCTGGTCGATCGAAATTGACTGAAATTGTCAAAACACATTTTACTTTGCCACGCTCACATATTGATTTCAAAAATTATGGAAATTTGAATCTAGCAATAATTTGACATTCCGGTTCCAACAAAAGTGGTTTCGTTGAAAACAAAGGTCATATGCAAAATGGCTATTTTTAAGGGCCAGAGTTCCATAGCGACTACTATGAATTTTCAACTGGGCATAACGTTTTATTCCCGCTATGAAATTTCAATTTTTCGGACTCATTGGAAAGATATTCTCAAATAGATTCTAATATTTTTCATTTCGTTGAAATCCAGTTTATTTTGAATCCTGTATATTCATTTGAACTTTGAAATTGAATTTTCGAACTACCGCGCCATTTTCAATTCCTTTTATAATTAAAAATAAATAATTATATTCTAACGACAATTCAAATAAATACATACATTCTAATTCTATTCAAAATAAATTTCTCGTCATTATTATTTAAAATAATTCATTTTAAATATTCAAAATTCACTAAAATTGCCAAAATAAAAATTTTAAATTGGCTCGGATTTCCGGGTTATTACAGAATTATTGATTGAAATTTGAAGTTGAAATGTCGAAATGGAATTATATTGAAATGTCGAGATTGAATTACATTGAAATGTCGAGATTGAAATGTCGAAATTGAATTATATTGAAATGCCGAAATTGAATTATATTGTATTAACGAAATTGAATTATATTGAATTGACGAAATTGAATTATATTGAAATGACAAAATCGAATTATATTGAAATGTCGAGATTGAATCACATTGAAATGTCGAAATTGAATTATATTGAAATGTCGAAATTGAATTATATTAAAATGTCGAGATTGAATTATATTGAAATGTCGAAACTGAATTATATTGAAATGTTGAAAGTGAATTATATTTGAAATGTTGAAATTGAATTATTTCAAAGGTTTAAATCTTTATTTAAACTTTGAAATTTAATTCAAATTGAAATGATCTAAATTTGTTATTTTAAATGTTGAAAATGAATTGTTTCAAAGGTTTAAATCTTTATTTAAACTTTGAAATTTAATTCAAATTGAAATGATCTAATTTGTTAAATTGAAATTTGAACTAAATTGGTTATGAATTGAAATCATTCCAAATTAAAATTAAAATATTTGAAATGTTGAAATTTAATTATTTCAAAGGTTTAAATCTTTATTTAAACTTTGAAATTTAATTCAAATTGAAATTATTAAAAAAAAAATTGAAATTTAAACTAAAATTGATTATAATTTAAATTATTTCAAAGGTTTAAATATTTATTTAAACTTTGAAATTAAATTCGTATTGAAATGATCTAAACTTTGTTATTTGAAATTTGAAATAAAATTTATTATAGTTTAAATTATTTCGAAGGTTTAAATCTTTATTTAAACTTTGAAATTAAATTCGAATTAAATGGTTTAAACAAATATTATGAACTTGAACTTGAAATCAGATTTGATTTGAATCGAATAGATTCAAATAATATTTCGAAATTGGAAGTTATCCTTTAAAATGGGATTGTTCTCAAATAAATTTGATTTTGGGAATCGATTTGGACTGGATATTGGAAATCGATTTGGGTTGTTTGAGATTTGAACTTAGCTTTAGATTTCAAAAGTGGAATTGTTTACATTTAAAACTTTGATTTAATAGTAAATATGATTATTTTGATGTTAAGTTCATAAATGAATTCAAAACTATTATTGAAGTAAATTGAATGATTCGAAGAAAATGCGGTTGATTGAAGTTATAACCAATTATTGAATTTGAAATTTATCTCAAAGTAAATATGAAATTTGAAAGCAAATATTATAGTGATTAAAATAATATGATATTTTAAAGTGAAATTTGTTCAGATGAATATGATATTTTGATATCATAACGATTCACTTTTGAAATATAAAATACCAATCGGTGTGTAACATAATGTTTTGTTGTTAAAGAGACCGGGACTTCTTATTGACATACTCTCTGTCAATGTTGGAACCACTTTAGCAACTGTGTACGCATTGGAGTTCCAGAAACGAAGTAGGATGATTTTGGAGGCGATTACTTGATTTGAAGAATGTGAATGATAACGGATGACCCCGACACTTGTGTCGATTTGAAATGACTAAAACAGGAGCCGTGCCAGACCAAATGAGGCTTGACTGTAACGACCCCGAACCCCGTACTGACGGTGGCAAGGGTAATCTTTGGAATATAACACATAAATAGATAATAGCAGAACAGAAATAAATATACACACCAGATAATGTACAAATAATACACTGGATAATCATAATCATCAGAGTTACGCAGTATACATGATCATACTTAGTAAAAATACAGTTCAGCTATACATAAATGTCTACAGCGGAAAAACAAACATAATGTGTACAATAGGAGCTGAACAGCATAAAAAGAGATAAATGATAGAATCCATCTTCATCTCTAGCAATCTAGAAAGAGCCTGCTAAAACCTGAAGACAAGGCTACCAGTGCAGAAATAAGGGCACCTGAGTTTGCAAGTGAAACAAACTACGAGTCAGTCATGGGACTGGTATGAGAAATTTACTTTACACATTATATAATTGGCTAATCACAGGACCATGCCATTTTCGCGGAACGGGTTCACTCCATTGGATTGCCAGTGCTTTAAAACTAGTCAGTCTTTTAAACATCGCAATGCTTTTTATAAAAATGAAGCCGTTATAAGACTCAGTTCCCATCACACAATGCAACGCAAACCGGAGGATAGATTTTTTACCTTATAATGGCCAAAATATGCTTGATAAGAATAAAACAAAAGAATATGATATTATTACTAGTGTTTATATATTTCAAAAACAATTTCAAATCATAAGTATCAATCATAGACGACATTAATGCCACATACCACTATGTCGCCATATATAGGTATACATTCAAAACCGCACAGTCACATATTTGGAAATTGGATTTCCATCATGAACCAAGGCAAAAGATAGTCCTTATCGACTTCGAGACAATCTAGCCCATGTCTCAGGCGAGCGCGCAGGCAAGCCTTTGGAGCGATAGGGCCGGTCCACCGATGTGGATTATAATTCTTGAACACTACGTTTCCCCGCCCTTTGGGGCGTAAATGAGCCAACGAATGACTCCATTGGCTTCACATAGTCACCGATAAATCCGAAGCGCTTTGCGACTGCAACAACCACACAGGTGAAAATAATATAAATGTCAGCCAGTTAAATACTGACACCACCTCTAGCTAGAAGGAAACGCATTCCCTCCCTGAGGTCCTCTCCTGTTTCTGGTTCATACCGGGGTGTGAGGCTCGCAAATCTATGTTATACACAAAGCTATGCCACACTGGCTGTGCTTTGATCATCAGCTACAAGACTTTGCTTTTCAACAGAAGCCTTGATCACTGCATCTTAGCACGCCACACAGGCAATTCACACCATGTAACCGATGGCTATCAATCACACAGAATGAATTCCATTGTCAGAACACAGTCCATTTACAAGTCCGTTCTGGGTCTGAACAAAACCGGAGGCACTATATACCTCGCATACCCATTGATCTCCACGTACGTCTGGACGATCACCACTCATTATCCATATTTCGGGATGCCTCCCAATCAGGACATCATTTACCATCCAAACGAGGTGAAGATCTCTGGTCTTCAACCACCGTCTTCATCTTCGACTTCTTATCGTCGATTCAGTTATTCAGAATGGGATAAACCCGGTCTTTCTGAGCAACTCGGGTATATAATGAATAGTGCTACACAAACACAACATACGCCTCCTTCCAATCTATCAGTCACTAACTGTAAATCAGTAAGAGAACGATTTTCCAAATATTAGCCCCGAAGGCCGAAACCAACATAAGATCAAAACCCAGGAAACCATTCGACTTAGCTAACCTTCAGTTAGTTCGTAAATTTCACATTCCATATCGTTTATAATATTTTATAATGATTTATCGCTATTTTTATTTATTTATTTATAGCCAATTCATTCAAACGACGCTTCAGGCCATAACGTGGCCATGGCGCTGTTTTTCTTCAGATTTGATTTACACATATCTGAAAATCTAACCGTTGGATCTTCACCAAATTTATATAATTAGAAAGATCTTTTCAAAACGAATCCAACGGTTCCAGTTTTAGGAAAATCCAACGGTCGGATCTCCCGGTACAATCGTTTGAAGTTTCGATTTCAAAATACGAACTGCAGCGTCGTTATTCGATTTAATATAATTATATATATATATATATATATATAATCGATTCTGGCGTTGTTTTTCTTCCGATTTGAATTAAAAATTCCAGACAATCCAACCATTGGATCTTTACAAAGTTGGTGTCGTTGGAAAGATATTTCCAAAGCGAACCCAACGGTTTCGGTTTCAGGAAAATCCGATGGTCGGATCTCCCGCACTAATCGTTTGAAATCACGGTTTCAAAACACGAACTGCAGCTTTGTTATTCGATTTATTTTAATTATATTTATATACATATATATAAATATAATCTATTCTTCGATTTCAAAACCATATTCTTTTCATACATTTGATAAAAATGATATTTTTATCCTACAAACATTTATTTTGACACGTCACTATTTTATATAGTTCATATAGATGATAAAAATATGATTTTTATTATAAAACAATTTATTTTAAAACACGACTATTTTATATAGTTCATATAGATGATAAAAATATGATTTTTATTATAAAACAATTTATTTCAAAACACGACTATTTTATATAGTTTATATAGATGATAAATATATGATTTTTATTATAAAACAATTTATTTCGGACACGAATACAACTCAACACATGAATTTCTATTCAACGAATGAATTCCTATTCAACATATGAATGTTTCTATAGTTCTTATATAAAGAATAAAAATGTGATTTTTATTGTTAAAACAATTTATTTAAAACACGAATACCATTCAACTCATGAATTTCTATTCAACTCATGAATTTCTATTCAACACATGAATGTTTTCTATAGTTCGTATATATAGAATAAATGTGATTTTTATTGTTAAAACAATTTATTTAAAACAAGAATACCATTCAACACATGAATTTCTATTCAATGAATGAATTTATATTCAACACATGAATGTTTCAACATATGAAAATAATTTCAACAAATGAAAATAATTCTAACACATGAATATTTCAGAAAATTTTGACAGCATAACGGCAGGGTAGTTAAAACCGGAGCCGTCCCTAGTACGGCTCCTCACTCTACCTTAAAGCCTCGCAGCTTTTGACAATGGGGATATCATGCATCTAGTTCGCACGCAGGCGGCATGTATATTTTTTTTCATTTCCACAAATTAATCCTATGTGGTTTCAACCAAATAATTCTCAACCACAAACGGGTATTTTTCAACCATAATCAATCAATTTCAACCAAAAACAATCCTAAACAACCATTCGCTATCAACCAATTTTCGCACCAATCACAACCTATAAATATCGTCCATGGTTTGTGGACGAGGGGCGTATATATATATATATATACATAAAAGCATTTCACTTCTATTTCAACACATATATAATTTCTACAATGCATATATAACTTATAAATCAAACGCACAACTTATACAACGCTTATACATGAGGTGTACAACGCTTATATAACTCATACATCGACTATATAATTTATACATCGTCGTTTTCCATATCATTTATAATTCAGAAATCTCACATTGGGTTCCACTCCACCAAAAATAGCAGAAGGCTCAGAAAATACGCGTTCTCTTCTAGAATGTAGAAGACGTCCACACGAGTCCACTGTCTCTTGTTTCACTGAATTTCGTCAACAAACGGAAATGTTATGATTTTTACAGTGAAATCAAAAACCGTAGCGCTTTAAAGTGCTATAATATAGTTTATATAATTTTCAGCCGTTACGTCACTAAAGGGTTCGAAACTAGGTTTCAATTTTTCATCGAATCCGTGTAGCTATTCGTCGATCGGCCTTTGCAGCGTCGGAGGGGGAGGAGCAGCGAACCTGCGCCTGGATGGGGCAGGCGTTCGATCGCCTGAGGCAGGCGGGGCGGGGAGTTGAACGGCTCGACTTTCGAGCCCGAGATCTCCCCCGATAATCAACGAAAAATTCGAACCCTGGTATGGATTTAAAGATCTCGAGGAGCTCTACAAATTTCCCAACTGGAGTGTTTGATTTTGATGCATGGATTGATCAGAAAATGAATGGGAAAGATGGAAGGGCTTCCGTTGTCGATCGGGGGTGCGTGGAGAGAGAAAGTCTGATATGGACAAAGTAGATATTTTCTTATATTTATAAATTTTTAAAAATCCAAAAATACCCCTTATCTCATACGAACTCCAATCCAAACCTAACGACTATCGTCCCTAGCTAAATACCCCCATTCCGAACACAATGGGAATGTTTCGAAGGCCCATTCGAATGTTTCAGTCAGTTTTCATTCAAATTAAAATATAAAACATTCAATATTTGATTTGAACGTACATTTCAATTTGTCGGGGCCACAAACTGATTCTAAAAATTCCCGAAAAATAAATCTACCTATGTTTTGACGATACGGTCCCAACAAAACTAGTTTCCTCGAATTCTAAGACCGTTTGAAAAATGGCCCATTTCTGGTCAATCCTGTTGTATATAACGGTGTTGTATACACAATTATATGATTTTTGTTTGATGATAACAACCAAATATATTTCTATTATAAATGTGTTTGGTACTGTACTATATATACATCACAGCAATGAATATAATATTTATATTTAAATAAAATACGACTGTACAGAAATTCAAATATTAACACAGTATTTTATTTAAATAGAATATTTTATTTCAATATTCAAACAGTACAACTATTTGTAACTCCACTATTTATACTTTCACAGAATATTTGTACTTGTATATAAACTGAATAAAATAGATAAGTTCGTTTGACAACAATAAAATGATATTTTATTTCAATCAAACTTGTTTATTACAGACATCAGTACATTTCATATATACACAGCTCCTCACTGCAACACTCATACATTCATTCAGTTTACATTTCAGTATACAAATTTTTATACATTCTTTTTACACACGCTGCTTCATCTTCTGTCTTGTATCTTCAGTCTTCTGTCTTCACAGCATCTTCACTATCAGTCCAATCATCCCCGCTTACCTGTCACACATGAAACAGAAACACACAGTATACTGCAATAGAAATAATACTGAATATATGCAAATATAATTTTTTTTTAATTTTTATTTGCCTCAGATTTCTGATGTGTTTCTCATCCTTTTTCATGACTTGATCTGATGTATATAAATAGAGCACGATACATGTATACACATACATGTGTATGTATATACACATATTACAGTGCAGGGACAAGAAAATAAACATTGAATGGCTGCATATACACACGTGTATAAATATACACGTGTGCACTGCCTCGCCAATCAGTGTGCAGCTGAGGAGGAGCCACGTGGACCATCTCGACTCAGTGCTCAAATGCAAATCAGTATGCAAAAGTCAACTCAAACCAAAATGGTCGAGCAAAAGGTCAAAGCATGCTCATGGCACAAGCACAAGAAAGTCAATGAAGCAGCATAGCATGACAAGTGCAAACAAAAATGGCCAAGCACAATTCACAGTACAAACTTGAGCATGCAAGTATACAAGTCAAAGCCAAGCCAGCAAGCAAGCATATACATGTGTCATGAACAAACAAAAGTGGTCGAGGCAACATCAATTCAAAATGCACACATAATGATCATGTATGAACAAGCTCAGGTCAATGTACAAGTACATGCCACAAACAGGTTCAAGAGCATGATATAACTCAACAAAAGCAAAGTGTCGAACACATGCAAACAACATGAGACTGGTGCAAACATGTATGGCAGAAGCTACATGCAACATTCAAGTACAAGTGTCATAGCAAATGTACATAGTGCAAACAAGGGTGTTCACGAACAGCAAATGGTTCAAAACAGTGGTACTGAAGGTTGGTGTACATGTTCATGCCACAAACAAGTCATGGATATAAACAAGTGGTGCAAAGCAGTCAAGACAAGAAATCTCTTTTGAGTTTTTTTTTAAACAATTCAGTTTTCACAAATATTCTTTGGGAAGTTCTCAAAATCAATCAGAAAATGGACAGAGTACTTTTTAGGCCGAATTCATTCAAGAATCCAAAAGAGGAAAGCATAAAGTTTTTCTGTTTTAATCCAGAAATAATTGGAAAGTGTTTACTGTATAATCTCAGCAAACATTTTCAAGTCGGTCAAAACAGCATAAGGAAACACAAAGCAATGCACAGGTGAAACACAGCTAATGCACAAAAGGGAGGCAGCATGTATATGGTAGTCACACAGGTCAAAATTTGCTCAAGTACATAAGGAGCACACACATGTTCTCAGCACAAGGAAATTAAAGGGAGCCAAAAGAGTAAACATGGCAACAGTAAAATGGTAAATAGCATTCACTGCTAGTTTCAAGAAGAAAGTGAATATGGCAAGTGCAATAGTCAAGACAGTATACTGTTGTCAAAAGCAAGAGCAAGCAGATTTTTTTTGGCAACTATTTAATGGGAGTTTGAGGAAATTGACTCACAAGCTTTTAGGAAAGCATTTAAACATTTCCAGAATTGCACAACATAGTAATGGTATAGCATGGTCATGTTAACAAGCTGATGAGATCCTACATATATAACAGCAATGACAAAGTGACAAGCAGACTCATGCACAAGCAATGGATTGGTGTTCAACATGAATATATGAAATGGTATTCTGGCAGGAAACAATTCAGCATGTTTATATGTGACTGAGAGTTCTACAAATCATAGTGTTCGTTTCCAAAAATGCAGTGAACAATAGTTGGACACGAATCACTCTTGCATGCATGTGACTGCAAAATTATGGCAAGGAATATTTTTGACTGGAAAGCTAAATTCGAGCAAGGCAACAATAAGGATTTTCTTTAAGCAAGAAATCAATTCTTTCCAGAAATGATTAACACTATTTTTTTTTTTAAAAATGGGTCAAGAATTGTTTTCAGAAATTAAGTCTATATTTACTCATGCAAAGGGGCAAATTTCAAATTCCATAAGTTTTGTTTTTGTGTCTGGATTCACAACATCAATCACGCAACAATTAAAAACAGACAGGATCTCTTTACAGAAATAGCAGTGTGAATTCAAGGCCAGAAAGCAGTTATTTTCAGCAATATTCAATCACAAATTCACAGCTTTAATCGAGAGCAATCAAAAAGGGAAACCATGAAAGTCAGATCGAGACATATGGAAATCAGAGCTTAATCATAGGGGTTCTATACCCTATACATAACACCATTTCATCATCGGCATAAAAAATCGAAATCCAACACAACGAAATTCACAGAGCAGACAGAGAATTAAAAAAAAAATTACTCACAATCGATTTCGATCAGAAACCCTAGCCATCAGAATTCCCAATCAACCGATGATACAAGCCACCAGAGATTGAAGCCAAAAGACACGAGAATCAGAGTATCATATTTCATCAATTAAAGCATCACGATTCAGGGATTTGAAGAAACCCTAGTTTCTTTTGTCAGAGCCGCCATTGTCTTAAGAGAGAAAGAGGATCGGGCAAGAATGAAAACAAATGGGCCGACCAAGATAAAAAAGGGGGTTTGGATTTGTTTAAAGGGGATGACCCCTTTAATATAAACTCCTTTATTTTTATTTTTATTTTAAAAATTAGGGTTTATATTATTGTCTTACATTCTGTTGTTTTATTTAAATTGTGTTGTAAAATCATTTCTGAACAGTTCTAGGTCTGTAAAATCTAGGGGGATTTAGTCAAGGAGTTGACTGTCAGTTTCAGAGTCTGTAAATCTGAGTTACGAGTTACAGGGTTTGTAATTCGGGAAATCTGATCTAGGGGTTTAGATCAGTCTAGGGATTTGAGCATAGGGTTAGAATAGGAGCAGGGTTTGCGAGTGTACATGGTCTTGTATGCGGGATCTGTTCTATCACCTAGTAGAAACCTTAGAAATGCAGCAGTAGGCAGGGTTTTGCCGAAGCTGGGTATATTTGTGTGTGATTTACTTTCTGCATTTCTGTTTTTGTTATATTCTGTAATCTGTTTATTATATATATCTCGTTAAATTTTTAATTCAGTTAAAAACTGTGAAAAACCCTATTCACCCCCCCTCTAGGGTTATTCTAGATCCAACAAGTGGTATCAGAGCCTGGTTATTTTTTTTAACTCTAGAGAAATGGTGAATCCTAGTTGTCAGTCCATAGAGAGTCAGTCCAGTCATATTCCATCTATTTTCAATGGTACAGATTTTTTAAATTGGAAATCAGAAATGAAATCTTATTTAAAATCTGTTGATATGAAATGTTGGAATAGTATTAAAAATGGGTATGATATTGTAAGTAGGGTTGATATTGAATTTAATTTACATGCTACTCATATTTTATATTCGTATATTGATGATATTCAATATAGCCTTATTTCTCATTGTTTGACTGCGCAGGAAATCTGGCAGACTCTCAACGCGCTATATGGAAAAATTGACAAATGCTCAAAATCCCAGAAAGATAACTCGGCTTCAGATTTGTGCCTGGCAGGTTGTACAGATGGAAATCCAGATGGAGACTCAACAGGAAATATTTCTTTGATTCACCGTTTAAATGGTTTAACTAAATCTGTTGAGAAGTTAAAATCTAAAAATAAACTTCTGAAATCTGAGAAGCTTGAGTTGATCTGCAAAAATAATGTTTTGGAATCAAAACTCAAAAGCATTAAGAATTCTTCAAATTCTAATTGCAAAAATTGTTTAAAATTGAAAACCAATCTTGTTCATCTCAATAAAAATATTCAAAAGTTTGAAAAGGAAATTCTGATCTTAAAAGAAAACAAGATTGAGTTATCAAATTTGAACAATCTTCTACAAAAGGAATTTGAAATTTTTAAGACTGATATATATTCCAAATTTGAAATTGCTGAAAATGAAAATTTGGAGAAAAGTGGTTTGATTTTAAAAGAACTTGAAAATGAGATTGAAAAATCCAAGAAGTTTGAGTCGGAAAAGCAAAAACAATTTGAACTTGAAATTTCCAAATCCCAAGCCAAAATTAGATCGTTAGAAAATGAGAATTTGGTTTTGAAACAGACCAATGCTGAACAGATGATCGCTATAAATAATTGCTCAAATTTATTAAAAGAAAATAGCGATCTGAAATCCAAAATTCAACGATTAGATTCAACATTGGATAAATTTTCTAATGGGGAAAAATCGTTGAATATGCTGTTACAAAACCAAGTTTATCGTGGAAATAAATCTGGACTTGGATTCGGGAAAAATGATGTTTTTAGAAATCAAAATTCTTGTGATTTTAAAAATCCCTCAAATCACTTTAGAAATGTTTGTTTTGAAAGTTCTAACTCTGAAAACTTCAAAGGATTTGTAAATCACAATCGAGATGACGTTTTGTTTTGTAACAAATCATTTAAATATCCTTGGATCTCAAATGGAAATAAAACGGGTTTTGTTAAATTCAAAACGATTTGGGTTCCTAAAGGCACAAAGGTAAATTCGGATGGTTTGTTATATAAACAAGTTTGGGTACCAAAAGATTTGAACAAAACTGTGGGTGGTTTCACAAATTTTGTTAGACCGCTCAATTCTCTTAACAGTTAGGTACCAAAGGAGGCTGAGGAACTGCATAGCTAAAGAAAAACTGGATTCAAAACTGCTACATATCACAGAATCATTCACAGTTCCTTAGCCACATCTGTTGAGTTAGAGATTCTGCTTTACATTGGATTCTGGTATGATCTCTAAACTCACCTTTGTATATTCTCTTTGTTTGTTTTTTATTTTCTGTGTTTATTCCTTCCTCTATCTCCTTCTGTTTTTTTTATTTGACACTGCCATATTTTCCTTTGTCTGTACTTCTTAAACTTCCAATTGCAGAATTAATGATTTTCTGGAAATTTGTCCTACTTGTATAAAATCATCATGTGTTAATCATTTCCATATCCTGAGTTTGAACTTGTATATATCTGCAATTATTTTGAAGTTTATTTTCTGATTGTTGAATTCATAACAGTGTTGATGCATTCATATCATATCTTGAACACTGTTAACTAGAATTCTAAATTTTTGAAGATCTGAGTATCTAATGAAATGTCACACACCTTTGTTGTTCTGAGTTTATTCTAATTCATTTTAGAAAAGCTCAAAATATTATACTCATTACAACACTCTGTTATTTATCAGTTGTGATAATTTCATTGATTTTCAGATTGGCTTGTATCAGTGATACATCTTGGAATTTATCTTTATTCATGATCATTATATTGAAATATGTTTGTTTGAAATCATCTGAAATTCTAGATATTTTGAATATCACACACTTTTTTTGAAATCGTCAATCTCGTGTGACTGGTTCATTATATCTCAAAATTTTACATTGATTCATGTGTTTTCAAGTAAATTATCCCAATCATGAATATTTTCAAATTTGATGTAAATGACCTGAAATTTCTTTTTGGGCTTGTAAGAAATAGTTTTGAGAAATTCTTGGAATTTTTTTTTAAATGGTCTTTGAAAATCATTATTATTTCATGATTATTTGATTTGAATATATGGTTGTTTAAAATCATTTGAAATTATTGATTTATTGGATCTCACACATATCTTGAATCTGAAATATAACCTGGTGTGATTGATTCATTAAATCCTAATACTTTCACATTTCTTCAAATGATTTAAAATGGAGTATATTTGCAAATCTTGGATCATGAACCACCTTATGTGACCAACATCTTGACAAGTCTGTTGTGATACTGATTTTTCTGTGCTGCTCTGATACTGTTTTTGAAAAATGTTTGTTTTGGAATCATGCTGCTCTGATTATAAGAAAATGATTTGTAAATTTTTTTTAGGACTGCTTGCTTTGGTATCAAAGATTTATCGTGTTCTGATAAATGAAATTTGTGTACTTGGGTTGCTTGCTTTGTAATTAAGTCTTTTCTGTTGACTGAAGTACCATTGTTTGCCACCGGGGTGTCATTAAAATCCTTGAGAAAGCGAGAACATTTGGTATCAGAAGCGCCTTATATTTGTCACATCCATCTGTTCTGATTTTTCACTTTGTAGAGACACCATGTGGTATCAGTTTAAAAGTGCTGCATATTTTTTTTGCTGTATATATGTATTTTTTCCCTCTTGTCATGCATAGATCAGCATATTCCTCTTGTAATTGATTTTCAATTTTAAAATTATTTATTGATTATTCTTTCAGAAATTGAAATCAATATCCAAATTAAACTGTATTTATAATTCATCAAAATTATAACCAGATTTAGAAATTGTGATGAATTGTGACTGCAGTATATTTCACAACAAGAGGAGAATTTTATTTAGATTTTCATGATGGTTGAATATTTATTATAATATCTTTGAACTTGCAATTATTTCACTGCCATCTTCATTACTTATCATCCTTCTGCCATCCGTTATGATTTTATATAAATGTGGAGAGTTTAATTTTTTTTTAAAATCTTTTTTAAATAAACAGTGAAAATATTTGTGATGGAATTGTGGTTATATTATTATTCAGAATTAGTGATAATTGAAATTTTTTCCAATAATCCCGGTACAGTTGGTCATATTTCATAATATAATTAATTTAGAAATTTATTTCACAGTCCATTTCTGTACCTACCACATTTTCTATCATCCATATAGTGGTTTTATACCAAGGAGTGTTTCTTTTTAAAAGATGAAATAATAAATATAATTAATATATAAGTGTGTCTCTAACCTCATTTAAAAATCCAAGCTCTGGTCATGCATGATTAAGAGACAACTTATAATTTAAGCTGCGACTGATCTCATTTAAAAATCCAAGCTCTGGTTATGCATGGTCAGTGTGCTCTTAAATAAAATAAAAGAAAAAGGAATAATGTGCTATAAATTGAAATAAACTTGAAATTCTCCTTTGTGTATAAAAGCCAGCCTACCAATTCATTTTCTAATCTGTGAAATGTGTTAATATTTTATGACGTATTATGATTTGCTGATTGATGGGTATTGGGATTTGAGATTATTCGATCTTGTCACTTAAATTGAATTTTTAATTATAGTCCAAATTCCATCTCCGTTTTTGAACCCCATTTTTTTTGGAAAATAATTGGAATACATTTTTTTTACTCTCCCCATTTTATATAAATTTCGTCGTAAATCGGTCATTTTCTTCAATTTGAAATATGCCACTAGTTCTCAGTTTATTATGATTTTTGTTTGACTGATTGAGGTTTATGATGATCATTCTTCCTCTTAAGCTGAAACTATATTTTTAGTCAATTTTCATCTGTATTTTAAAATCTGTATCCTTTTGATGATAACAAAAGGGGGAGAATGGATTAGATTTTGATTTATGAGTGAATATTTTATAAATATTTTTAATTTTGAAAATTTAATCATTCATACATTTCATTCATGCATAGTTATAGGGGGAGTTTTTGTTGTAGGGGGAGCATTTAAATAGGGGGAGTTCAAATATCCACGAACAAACACATTTATTATATTCAAAATCTTTTATTTGTTTGTCATCATCAAAAGGGGGAGATTGTTGTATATAACGGTGTTGTATACACAATTATATGATTTTTGTTTGATGATAACAACCAAATAAATTTCTATTATAAATGTGTTTGGTACTGTACTATATATACATCACATCAATGAATATAATATTTATATTTAAATAAAATACGACTGTACAGAAATTCAAATATTAACACAGTATTTTATTTAAATAGAATATTTTATTTCAATATTCAAACAGTACAACTATTTGTAACTCCACTATTTATACTTTCACAGAATATTTGTACTTGTATATAAACTGAATAAAATAGACAAGTTCGTTTGACAACAATAAAATGATATTTTATTTCAATCAAACTTGTTTATTACAGACATCAGTACATTTCATATATACACAGCTCCTCACTGCAACACTCATACATTCATTCAGTTTACATTTCAGTATACAAACTTTTATACATTCTTTTTACACACGCTGCTTCATCTTCTGTCTTGTATCTTCAGTCTTCTGTCTTCACAGCATCTTCACTATCAGTCCAATCATCCCCGCTTACCTGTCACACATGAAACAGAAACACACAGTATACTGCAATAGAAATAATACTGAATATATGCAAATATAATTTTTTTTAATTTTTATTTGCCTCAGATTTCTGATGTGTTTCTCATCCTTTTTCATGACTTGATCTGATGTATATAAATAGAGCACGATACATGTATACACATACATGTGTATGTATATACACATATTACAGTGCAGGGACAAGAAAATATACATTGAATGGCTGCATATACACACGTGTATAAATATACAAGTGTGCACTGCCTCGCCAATCAGTGTGCAGCTGAGGAGGAGCCACGTGGACCATCTCGACTCAGTGCTCAAATGCAAATCAGTATGCAAAAGTCAACTCAAACCAAAATGGTCGAGCAAAAGGTAAAAGCATGCTCATGGCACAAGCACAAGAAAGTCAATGAAGCAGCATAGCATGACAAGTGCAAACAAAAATGGCCAAGCACAATTCACAGTACAAACTTGAGCATGCAAGTATACAAGTCAAAGCCAAGCCAGCAAGCAAGCATATACATGTGTCATGAACAAACAAAAGTGGTCGAGGCAACATCAATTCAAAATGCACACATAATGATCATGTATGAAAAAGCTCAGGTCAATGTACAAGTACATGCCACAAACAGGTTCAAGAGCATGATATAACTCAGCAAAAGCAAAGTGTCGAACACATGCAAACAACATGAGACTGGTGCAAACATGTATGGCTGAAGCTACATGCAACATTCAAGTACAAGTGTCATAGCAAATGTACATAGTGCAAACAAGGGTGTTCACGAACAGCAAATGGTTCAAAACAGTGGTACTGAAGGTTGGTGTACATGTTCATGCCACAAACAAGTCATGGATATAAACAAGTGGTGCAAAGCAGTCAAGACAAGAAATCTCTTTTGAGTTTTTTTTTAAACAATTCAGTTTTCACAAATATTCTTTGGGAAGTTCTCAAAATCAATCAGAAAATGGACAGAGTACTTTTTAGGCCGAATTCATTCAAGAATCCAAAAGAGGAAAGCATAAAGTTTTTCTGTTTTAATCCAGAAATAATTGGAAAGTGTTTACTGTATAATCTCAGCAAACATTTTCAAGTCGGTCAAAACAGCATAAGGAAACACAAAGCAATGCACAGGTGAAACACAGCTAATGCACAAAAGGGAGGCAGCATGTATATGGTAGTCACACAGGTCAAAATTTGCTCAAGTACATAAGGAGCACACACATGTTCTCAGCACAAGGAAATTAAAGGGAGCCAAAAGAGTAAACATGGCAACAGTAAAATGGTAAATAGCATTCACTGCTAGTTTCAAGAAGAAAGTGAATATGGCAAGTGCAATAGTCAAGACAGTATACTGTTGTCAAAAGCAAGAGCAAGCAGATTTTTTTTGGCAACTATTTAATGGGAGTTTGAGGAAATTGACTCACAAGCTTTTAGGAAAGCATTTAAACATTTCCAGAATTGCACAACATAGTAATGGTATAGCATGGTCATGTTAACAAGCTGATGAGATCCTACATATATAACAGCAATGACAAAGTGACAAGCAGACTCATGCACAAGCAATGGATTGGTATTCAACATGAATATATGAAATGGTATTCTGGCAGGAAACAATTCAGCATGTTTATATGTGACTGAGAGTTCTACAAATCATAGTGTTCGTTTCCAAAAATGCAGTGAACAATAGTTGGACACGAATCACTCTTGCATGCATGTGACTGCAAAATTATGGCAAGGAATATTTTTGACTGGAAAGCTAAATTCGAGCAAGGCAACAATAAGGATTTTCTTTAAGCAAGAAATCAATTCTTTCCAGAAATGATTAACACTATTTTTTTTAAAATGGGTCAAGAATTGTTTTCAGAAATTAAGTCTGTATTTACTCATGCAAAGGGGCAAATTTCAAATTCCATAAGTTTTGTTTTTGTGTCTGGATTCACAACATCAATCACGCAACAATTAAAAACAGACAGGATCTCTTTACAGAAATAGCAGTGTGAATTCAAGGCCAGAAAGCAGTTATTTTCAGCAATATTCAATCACAAATTCACAGCTTTAATCGAGAGCAATCAAAAAGGGAAACCATGAAAGTCAGATCGAGACATATGGAAATCAGAGCTTAATCATAGGGGTTCTATACCCTATACATAACACCATTTCATCATCGGCATAAAAAATCGAAATCCAACACAACGAAATTCACAGAGCAGACAGAGAATTAAAAAAAAAAATACTCACAATCGATTTCGATCAGAAACCCTAGCCATCAGAATTCCCAATCAACCGATGATACAAGCCACCAGAGATTGAAGCCAAAAGACACGAGAATCAGAGTATCATATTTCATCAATTAAAGCATCACGATTCAGGGATTTGAAGAAACCCTAGTTTCTTTTGTCAGAGCCGCCATTGTCTTAAGAGAGAAAGAGGATCGGGCAAGAATGAAAACAAATGGGCCGGCCAAGATAAAAAAGGGGGTTTGGATTTGTTTAAAGGGGATGACCCCTTTAATATAAACTCCTTTATTTTTATTTTTATTTTAAAAATTAGGGTTTATATTATTGTCTTACATTCTGTTGTTTTATTTAAATTGTGTTGTAAAATCATTTCTGAACAGTTCTAGGTCTGTAAAATCTAGGGGGATTTAGTCAAGGAGTTGACTGTCAGTTTCAGAGTCTGTAAATCTGAGTTACGAGTTACAGGGTTTGTAATTCGGGAAATCTGATCTAGGGGTTTAGATCAGTCTAGGGATTTGAGCGTAGGGTTAGAATAGGAGCAGGGTTTGCGAGTGTACATGGTCTTGTATGCGGGATCTGTTCTATCACCTAGTAGAAACCTTAGAAATGCAGCAGTAGGCAGGGTTTTGCCGAAGCTGGGTATATTTGTGTGTGATTTACTTTCTGCATTTCTGTTTTTGTTATATTCTGTAATCTGTTTATTATATATATCTCGTTAAATTTTTAATTCAGTTAAAAACTGTGAAAAACCCTATTCACCCCCCCTCTAGGGTTATTCTAGATCCAACAAATCCAATTAATTGTAATTGACCAAAACACGTTTTCCTTTGCCACGCTCACATATTAACTTCAAAAATTATGAAATTTGAAACCTAGCAATCGTTTGACATCCCGAATCCAGTAAAAGGGGTTTCGTCGAATTCCGAGGCCGTTTGCAAAATGGCCATTTTCACGGGCTATATAAATTCTATAGCGACCTTTCTGAAAATTCATTTAGGCATAACTTTTGCCTTCCGCTATGAAACTTCGATTTTTCAGATTCGTTAGAAAGATATTCACTAACAGATTTAAATATTTTTTGTTTCACTAAAATCCATTTTGTTTTTCACCCAGTATAGTCAGTCAAATTTTGAATTCAAATTTTGAAACTACAGCGCCATTTCAGGCCTTGTTAATAATTAGAATTAATTATATTTATTTTCAAATGTCGATTCAAACTTACTTTTCGTCGTTATTATTTAAAATATTTATTTTAAATATTTAAAATCCACCAAAATAGCCAATTTAAAATTTTTAAATTAGTTCAGATTTTCTGGGTTGTTACATTGACTACCTCTTAGTGGACATCTGCTCTTCGATTTTCCTGGGCCTCGGGTCCATACTATTACTATTCAGTTGTTGTTTTGTTGGTGCGCACCCTCAATGGGAGGTATTTCCCTTTGATTCGATATGGGGTGGATGTCTACGGTGGGCTGTTAGGGGTTACCACCAGTCTGGATCAGGCAAACTGTTAGCATACTACCTTGGGTATTTCCTCATGTGCCTTGTCATACGTTTATCCTTATGCGAGACCACTGCGATTTTGATTTTGGCCTAGGTCTGTAGGGGACTCACTGGCTACCGACGTTCTACTGGTTGTGTTACAGGACCTGCATAGACCATGTGCTTGTAAACTGTGTAAGGGTAATCAATGTAACCCCGCTTACACTATATTTCTGACAAGTATTTGTTAATAGACACTATTATAATAGCTTAACTATATTATATAGTATCTAGTTTGACGGATCCTTAGGAGATGGAAATTCCCATAACATCTCTTGAGTTTTGTGCGTGCATGTTCATATGATGTCGATTTGACTTAGATGAGAATATTTTTTCCTGACCCGAGCTTGTTTTATTTTCACCCTATTACGCTCGAATCAGACTTGAGCATTCCAGTTTCAAAGGTTATCTTCTGAAGGATGAAGGCGAAGACGGTATACTACTATTACTATAGCATTCCACTACTATTTTGTTGCATTACTCTGTATTATCAGTTATGTATATAGATGTATAACTCTGATAAATGTTGTAAAACGATCAAATGTTTATTTTAAACAGCGTCATGAACTGTTATTTGATTATTATATTTTTTCATTCTGTTGCGAGATTCTGTGTTTGTTTTCTTCTTTCTTTCTAATTCTAAATTAATCCCCTTGATTATCTTTATTTTTGACTATAATGGTTAAAGACGTGGATCGTCATTTAACAATATATAAATACGTACAGTTTTGAGTTAGACATGTGTGGATTATTGTCAATTCGAAAGGTACGGGTTTCCGGGTCGTTACAATATTCCTGTTTAAACTAAACTATAATGACAAAATGTATATTTTATTAAACTAAACTATAATGATGACAAAAGGTATATTTTGTTAAACTAAACTATGATGACAAAGTGTATATTTTGTTAAACTATACTATGATGACAAAATGTATATTTTGTTAAACTAAACTATAATGACAAAATGTATATTTTGTTAAACTAAACTATGATGACAAAATGTATATTTTGTTTAACTACTCTATATTGACAAAAATGAATATTTTTGTTAAACTAAACTATATTGACAAAAATGAATATTTTTGTTAAACTAAACTATATTGACAAAAATGAATATTTTTAATGATCATCCTTTACATTCAATAAAAAATGTAAATTTTAAATGTTGAACTTTTCTATTTTAAATAATGATAAGTTCTCATTACTTCTTACATACAATAAAAATGTAAATTTTTATTTTTAAACTTTTCTATTTCAACAAAACACATAAAATTGATTCTTTTGTTTTGTCGACTATTCTAATTCAACAAAACAAATAAAAGTGATATTTTTGTTCTTATATAACATTATTCTAAATAATGACATTTTTGGTTTCAACATTTCTAATTCAATAAAATGACAAATTTTATTATGTCAATTCTTAATTCAACAAAAATGACAATTTTTGTTGTGTCAGTTCTTAATTCAACAAAAATGACAACTTTGTATTGTCAATTCTAATTTCAACAAAAAGGACAATTTTATATTGTCCATTCTAATTTAAAAAAAAAGGACAATTTTATATTGTCAATTCTATTGTAACATTTCTAACAGAAATGTTATTTTTATTTCAATGTAACATTTAAACATGATACTTTCTATTTTTATAATAATTCCATAAAATGATAGAAATTTATATTTCGTTTTTGTTGAATATTCTAATTCAACAAAATGACAAAATTTGATATTTCATTTTGATTGAAAATTGTATTCAATCAAATAACAAATTTGTATATTTCATTTTGATTGATAATTCTATTTCTATCAAATAACAAAAGTGATATTTTATTTTTATTGTATACGCAAATTTTGATAAGCATGAACATTATATATTTTATATATACAATAAAAATATGGTTTTTATTGTATACACAAAATTCTGACAAACATGAATACACACAATACAATTCAGTGGTTTATCACAATCACAAAACAAATCAAATTGAAATAAATATATACAACATCAACATGAATTTTGTATAGAATAAATATAAAATTTCACATTGCAATAAATAATTAATTTTAATTTTAAAATAGATATCGCACATTGGGGGTTTCTAAATTCTTCAAAAATTTGATCGCTTCGTTTCAAACCTGGTCTGCTCCAAGATCTCGTCAAGAGGGTTCCAACGCACCTTGTTTCATCAAATTATGATTTTGTATGCAAAAGATATGACATTTTAAATATTAATGATCTTATTAAACTAATTAATTAAAATTAGTTTTAATTATTCCTTATTCTTAATCCTTTCATCTTCTAAGTCGGTGCCTGTACAAGACCGAACCCAACTTCAACCTTGTTGGCTCCAGAATGCATCACCAACTTCCCCACCGGACTTCGATCGGACGCCACCATCTCGACCGCCATCATCGACTCTCCCCGCGCCTCCATTGTGGTGCAACTCGCACCTTCCTCTGGACTGCAAACCACCCATGAACGGCTTGGCTTTCAAGGGGAAATCCGGCCACATCGATTCACCAGCGACGATCTCCACCGTCTATCTTCAAGAGCCCACAAATCCCTTCGATTTCCTTTTTGTAGTTTCGAATTTCGTAGAGGGGATTGAGATAACGAGATGAGGAAAGATGGGACAACGATGGCCATTGATAGGATAGTGGCGGCTATGTTTTGTTTCTAGGGTTTGGGTAGTCTATTATTTATAATATAATAATATTTAATCTCTAGTATTGCAAATAAATTCATAAGTTCTCAGTAGCACCAATTTCAGCCCAATGAGAGTTGTCCCTTGATAAATACCCCCGTTCCAGACGCAATGGACTAGGTCCCGTTAGCCTGTTTGATCATCTCATCCCACTTTTATTTATTTTAAAATGTAAATCATTTGATTATTTAATTTGAACGTATATTTTAATTTACCGAGGCCACATACTAACTCTAAAAATTACAAAAATATATATTTCTAGTTATGTTTTGACGATACGGTCTTAGCAAAACTAATTTTGTCCAATTTGGAGACTGTTTGAAAAATGATCATTTTCAAGTCGATTAAATTTGACTAAAACTGACAAAACACGTTTTCTTTTGCCATGCTCACATTTTGATTCCAAAAATTATGGAAATTGGAATCTTGCAATAAATTAACATTCCAGATTCAACAAAAGTGGTTTTGTCGAAAACGGAGGCTGTTTGCAAAATGGCTATTTTTAAGGGCTATATATTTTATTAAATTCTACAATAACTATTCTGAATATTCAATTGACCATAAATTTTGATTTCCGCTATGAAATTTCAATTTTTCAGATTTCTGGAAAGATATTTTTAAATAGATTCTAATATTTTTTTGTTTCACTAAAATCCAATTTATTTTGCATTCTGTACATTCAGTCAAAGTTCAAATTCAAATTTTCAGACTACCGCGCTATTTCTAACTTCTTTTACAATTAAAATAAATTTATTTGTTCTAACTTCAGTTTAAATAAATTTTTCGTCATTATTATTAAAATAGTTTTTTTAAAATATTAAAATTCCCTTAAAATTTCTAAAATTAAAATTTTAAATTGGTTCAGAATTTCCAGGTTGTTACAATCTCCCTCACTTAAATCTTTTCGTCCTCGTAAAGGAACGGAGCTGAAAGTTGTTTTGTTAATCAACTCAACTTTTTTTTGTTGGTTTCAAATTTTTTTATTAGTTGATTAACTTTTCAATTATATATAACTTTTATATATCCAAAAATCATATTTTCTAAAATCGAATTATATATATAATTACAAATACGTTAATTATGAACTTGTCACTCTCGACTCATTCTAGGGCATTACTAACCCTAACTCTAACAAGCTTTCTCATTCTAGGATACTACTGATCCTATCTCTAATGAGTATTCCTTTATAGGATATTACTAATCCTACCTCTGATGAGTCTTTTGTTCAGTTCTAATGAGTTGTACCCCAAAGATTTGAGCTAACCAGAGCTCTGATACCAATTGTAATGACTCAAAATTTTCCCAGACCTAATCGACCGCAAAATCGACCAAGGCCGTTCAAAAACCCTAATACGCTAACTTTGGGAATATAACACATCAGAACAAATAACATCATACTTTTATAAACATTACAATAATGTTACATCTGAGTACTGAATATCAAAGTACATAGATAAATAATAATACAGCAGAAAATAATTTATAATGAATTTAATACAGTGCAGCGAAATCAATAATATGATACAGCGGAAGTCTATCAATGTGAAACCCGTAACTTCCTCGTGATGGAAAGCGCGGATAGTTCGAGAACAAGCGACAAAATAGAACGCAGACGGAAGAACATTTCATTTTATATTACAACAATTCCATCAGATTACAAGAATATACAGAGTATAAATGAATATTACACAGAAATATCAGAGATTTAAGTTACATTTAAATACATAGCAGCGGAAAATAATACAATACACAACTGAAGGAGATATACGGATACAAAGCTTTCCGGATATCATTCCAGCTGTAAACCAAGATCCTGTGTATATAAATCTGCAAAACCAAAACTACTAGCTGCCCGTGTCAAAATAAGGGCACCCAGAGCTTACGTTAAAACAATAAACTCCAGGTCAGTCATGGGACTGGTGTAAGGACTAAAACAGTTATAAATCTTTATTTTAAAGTTAGGTAAATCAAGGGACCACGCCGATAATGCGGAACGGGTTTCCTCCCAAGAATACCAGTGCTTAAAACAAACAACGCAATGCTAAATAAAGAAAAATGAAGCTATTATAAGACCCAGGCCCCATCACACAATGCAACACAAACCGGAGGATAGGGTTTTCCATTACAATAGCCAAAGCATGCTTGATACGTTAAAAACAAATCATTTGATACTATTATAAGTGTATAGTGTCAAAACATTTTCAATCATAAATATCAATCATAGACGGCATGGGTACCATATATCATGTCGCCATACTAGGCTCTACAATCAAAACCGCAAAGTCACGTATTTGGAAATTGGATTTCCATCTGTGAACCGAGGCAAAAGATAGTCCTCAACCGATTCGAGACAATCTAGCCTACCATGTCTCAGGAACAGCCGCAACTGCACCTAGGAGCCACAGTGCCGGTCCACCGATGTGGATTAAAATGCCTGAACACTGCGTTTCCCCGCCCTTTGGGGCGTAAATGAGTCTAATGACTCTATCGGTCCCGGATCGACCGATATAACCGAGGCGTCTCGCAACAGCAACAACCACACAGGTGAAAAGTATATAAATGTCAGGGCTGGTAGGTCACTGACACCACCCTAGCTAGAAAGAAACGCATGCCCTCCCTGGATCCTTCTCCTGTTTTTAGTTCACAACCGGAGTGTGAGGCTCGCGAATCAACGTTACACAAAGCTATGCCACACAGGCCTGGATTTGATCATCATCCACAAGACTTTGTTTTCAATAGAAGCCTTGATCAATTGCCACTTAGGCATGCCACACAGGCAATTCACTGCATGCGATTGATATCCATCAATATATAACCCCTGAGCTCGTACGTCTCAGAGAAGGGCGTTAAGCAAGAGAATAAATTCTCCGCCGCCAAACAAATATATATTTAATAGAAATCAATCACACACTAAAATCAAATGTCAGACACACAGTCCATTTACAAGTCCGTTCTGGGTCTGAACGAAACTGGAGGCACCTAGTACCCCGCATATCCATCGATCTCCAAGTACGTCTGGACGATCACCAACTGTTTCCATCTTCTTGGGTGTACAGCCCAATCAAGATCATCAGTAATCACCCAAACGCCGTGAAGACTTCCGGTCTTCAACCACCGTCTTCATCTTCGACACCACGTCGAATTAGTTATTCAGAATGGGATAAACCCGGTCTTCCCGAATAACTCGTGTATATTTTAAATAAGTATTACACAAACACAACATACGCCTCTTTCCAATTCAGAATATTCTTTTATTCAAATATTCATATATTTTGGGAATGGTTCCCATTAATTTTATCAAAGATAAATTCTTTAAATTTATTCTTTAATCTTCTTTGAATATCAATTCAAACTAGTCGGGATTTCGAACCATGCCGAAGTAATCATTTATTTTAATTTCCCAATCCCAACCTATTCATCCCATGAAGTAAAACTGGTTATACTTCATATCTAACACCACGGTGTTATCGGTAAATTCAATTACCATTTCACGTTTAAATCTAATTAAAGATTTAACTATCGCCTGGAGCAAAACTAGTGATACTCCATTCTAACACCTTTTCAATCTAATTAAAGATTCATTAAAACTCCACTTAGTTTTAATCTTCATAGAAATCAATATCCTATCTTTAACTGGGTTAAAGGACCATTGTCATTTAAAACACGGCCCACAATAAACCCAAAATCACATTCATTAATTATCGGGTTAAAGAACAAGTGTTATTTAAAACACTGTCCACGATAAACCCAAAAATCAATATCAATTCAATTTCAATTAAATATTATTTAATTGGTACACTTCATTAAATCTAGATAAAAAGATTTAATCTTTTCTCAACTGGTCTCAAGAACAGTGTTAATGAAGACACCATTCACGACAAACCCAAATCACATTTGATATTAAATACAAGGCTCTGAATAGAAAATATATCGGCTTATATTCAATATCAAATTCTACGAAAAACAAATGTCGTATTGGAAATAACGATATAAATATATATCTTTCAAATTTCCGTAACAACATCTGTATAATCACGAATTCCAACATCGAAATAATCCAAAGACAATTTCGATTCAATTCCCTTCCAATGCAATTATTGGAATTTCTTGTTATATTTCAAAACCATTTCAAATCCAATTTATTTATTTTAAAAATAAATAAATTATTATCCTAGTTCCAAACTAGTTCATTTCGATAAAAATCTATTTTTATCTTTTCAAATATGGAGTTTTTCATCCCAAATTTTCCCAAATCATTTCTTATGATTTTACACAAATTATTGATATTTTTAATAATTTTATCAAGGCCCGTACAGTCGATTTCCATCAACGGCCATCGAACTGCACTTATAGCGACCTTTTCCAAATTTGATTTGGACATAATTCCAAATCCAACCGTTATATTTCTAATTTCAAATATTCGTTAGAAAGATCTTTTCGATACGAACCCAACGGTTCCGGTTTTAGGAGAACCTGACGGTCGGATCTCCCGTAATATCTGTTCGAAGTCAATGGTCGAAATTCGCGAACTGCCGCGGCGCGGCGCGTTCTATTCAGGCCATTATAATATATATATATAATATATACTTCGTCGATTTCAATTCAAAACGTGCTTTATAAATCGTTTTTTAATTCATTTTCAAAACGGTTTCAA
This sequence comes from Allium sativum, assembly GCA_030737875.1. Taxonomy (NCBI): domain Eukaryota; kingdom Viridiplantae; phylum Streptophyta; class Magnoliopsida; order Asparagales; family Amaryllidaceae; genus Allium; species Allium sativum. Next base: position 249,227,245 of record CM060918.1, on the reverse strand, counting down.
CTTCATATTCAATTTCAAATCAAAATTGAATACTCCAATATAAATTCGTTTTAAATTCATTTCAAATCGATTCCAATTCAAATTGATTTCTAATTCAATTTCAGTTCGTTTTCATTCAATTCGAATTCAATTCGTATTCATTCATATTCAATTTCAATTCGAATTCATTTCTATTCAATTTAATTCGAATTTCAATTCTTTTCAAAATATCCAATTTTGAAATCATTTTCGATATTCATTATAAAATGAATAAAATCGATATAAATATCGTCCACGTCAAAATGGCGTAAATCTAATCAACACGGCTTCATATATTTCTATTTTCAAATATTCTATTTCAAATATTTCTTTTTCAAATATATCTATTCAAATATTTCTTTTTCAAATATTTCTATTCAAAACTGGAATAAAGCCCAATCAATCACCATATAATGTTAATTATATGGATTTTCTACACCACATGTACACAATGACAACGATGAATAATCAACCATCACCCAAACACTGTATAAGCATCAAATATAAATATTTAACGCTCATAACAGTCTGTCAATCAATCGATCAACATACAACTAATTATTGGGATTAGTGTATCTCATATATCATCCCAATACCCGTGTGGGGTTTCAAACAATCAAACACAGATTTTATTTGTGCAGTTGGGCGATGTGTAAAATTTATCGTCCCAATCAATATCAGCCAATGTGTGTATATAAACAAATCGTCCGATCTGTTTATTTTTATTTCATTTCATATACACGTTAAAAATTCTATATTTAACTATAAAATATTTTATTTCATTTCACATCACACAATCAACTACACATCAAAATCAAACAAACAAGCATACAAGCCGTCCATGGTCTGTGGACGACGGGTGTCGGGTGCTACTAAACACCGTCTGCATCCTAGTATATATTTTAACTAGAAATAAATAAAAGGTGAGGAGTTCTCACAGAATTGCTAATCCAATCCCACGACTCTTCTTAGGTAGAAATCTTCACCGTTCTTGCCCCTTGTCACTTTCTTTGCCCGTATTCTCCATATATGTAAAAATCACATTTTTATACCGCTATTAAATATATAAAAATCATATTTTTACCTCGCTATTCAATATATAAAAATCATATTTTTACTTCGCTATTCAATATATAAAAATCATATTTTTACTTCGCTATTCAATATATAAAAATCCTAGTTTTACACCGCTAAAAATTGTATCTTTCCTTTTTTTAAAAATCTAATCTTTTCTATTTTAAAAATCTAATCTTTTCTATTTTAAAAATCTAATCTTTTCTATTTTAAAAATCTGATCTTTACATTCATAAAAATATTTCTAACTTATGATAAAAATCCTATCTTTATTGCGGATCTATACACATATGAAAAATCATATTTTTGTACACTAAAACACATAGGAAAAATGATAATTTTCTACACAAAAAATAATAAATAAAACTTACTTTGCTTTATCAAAAGAAAGGGGGGGTTTCAGTCGGATTCGAGCTGAGGAAGGGCGCGCCGGAGTGTTGCAGGCGGAGGGGGAAGTCATCGGAGCGGGGGAGGTGGCCAAGTGGGTCGCGGCTAGGCAGCAGGGTCGATTTGGGTGCGGATTTCAGAGGAGATGGGGGCGTCGCAGGCGAGGGGGGTCTCGGGGTTTGCGTCGAGAGGTGGAAGCAGGGGGGTTCGGGTCTTCGACGCAGGCGAAGGAGAGGGAGGTGGAGGCGCTCGTGGTTGGGGGGAGAGAAGAAGGAGGAGGCGGCGGCTATTGCTTGGGGGGGGCGCGATGTTGTGGCGGCGGCGGTGGTTCATCCCCCCGTCGCCCCTTTTCTTTTTTAATTTTTTTTTATTTCGAAATGAATTCTAACGGGGGGGGGGGGGTCTGAATGCATAAAGGAGATGGAAGGGGGGATTTATTTTAATTAATTTAATATTTTAAATTTCTGAAATGTTGACTTTTTATTTCCACTTCGAAACGAGACCCACCGCCTGTCGTCCCTGGAGTTTCACCCCCATTCCGAACACAATGGGATATATATCGTAAGCTAATTCGATCATTTCGATCAGTTTTCATCAAAATCAACATATAACTCTATATATTGAATTTGAACGCGTATTTCAATTTACCGGGGTCACATACTAACTCTATAAATTCCATAAAAATATTTTCTAGCTTCGTATTGACGATACGGTCCTAACAAAACTAGTTTCGTCGAATTCTGACACCGTTTGAAAAATGACCATTTTCCAGTCGATTTAAAATTAACTGAAATGGTCAAAACACGTTTTCCTTTGCCACGCTCACATATTAATTCAAAAAATTATGAAACTTGAAACCTAGAAATAACTTGACATCACGGACCCAACAAAAGTGGTTTCGTCGAAATCCGAGGTCGTTTGCAAAATTTCCATTTTGAAGGGCCTGAATTCCATAGCGACTATTCATAATTTTCAACTGGACATATCTTTTGATTCCCGTTATGAAATTTTGATTTCTCGGATTCGTTGGAAAGATATTCTAAATTATATCCTAATGTTTTTGGTTTCACTAAAATCCAGTTTGTTTTGCACCCAGTACATTCAATTGAAGTTTGAAATCGAATTATCGAACTACCGCGACATTTTCAATTCCTTTTATAATTTAAAATAATTATTTATATTCTAACGACGACGTATACAATATATACGTCGAATTCTATTGAAAAAAAAATTCTCGTCGATATTATTTAAAATAATTCATTTTAAATGTTCAAAATTCGGTAAAATTACCAAAATAAAAATTTTAAACTGGCCCAGATTTTCGGGTTGTTACAATCTCCCCCACTTAAAACTTTTTGTCCCCGAAAAGGAACAAAGTCGAAAGTGGTTTGATTAATCAACTCTACGTTCGATCTGGCTTCCATTCTCCAACTTTTCAGTTTCTGAGAATTTTCAAATTCTTCAAAAATTTGGCTAACACCCTAAATTTTCGAAAAATTTCGCCATAACCTCCCCTGCACCGGGAGCCATGGGAAAATCCCGAAATTGCCATACAGGCCTTCTGATCTCAAAAAGAAAAAGAAAAAGCCAAGCGACTAGCCAATCGGCTCATAAAATCATCATCACCCAAACAAAAGAGTAAATTATAGTAAACATGTACCTATTTTTTGGGCAAACAAATTTTATTCTCTGCTCTAGCCTCCTTGCTATGACTTGTTCAATGTAAGTACAAGTATATGCAAGAAATTGTGACTAAATTTTCAATACAATACAATATTTGATACAATTAGGCATAATGGTTCAAAATTATCAACAAATAAACAAACAACACAAACATCAATCGATTAGTGGATTAACGTTTCAAATTCATAACTTTGATATATAGTCTAAAAATCAGATTTTTGATGCAAAATCACAACAATAAGCCCTATCTAGTTTCGGTTCTCACACCAGTCAACTGGAAATATATAGAAATCTCACTTTCAAAACTCGAAAATAAATACTGGCGATGGTGCCCCATCACCAGAATTATCCCCGGGCACTAGAGGGATTCAATATCTACCCAGTATATTAAAACTTCGAACACATGTTTGCAAGACATATATACAAAATCTTTATATACTGGATTATCCAAATTCATATAAATAAATAATCAAATACGAATAATTGATTTAAATTTTCAAAACAAAATTTGTTTTCATTTTAAAAATATACTCTTCACACTCGTTCTAGGATACTACTGATCCCATCTCTAACGAGTCATCCCCATTGGATATTACTAATCCAATATCTGATGAATTCTTTCGTATGGTTCTCATGTGCCTTGTTCTCTGAGCTTTGTAAACCAAAGCTCTGATACCAACTGTGAAAACCCGTAACTTCCCCGTGAAGGAAAGCGCGGATAGTTCGAGAACAAGCGACAAAATAGAACGCAGACGGAAGAACATTTCATTGTATATTACAACAATTCCATCAGAATACAAGAATATACAGAGTATAAATGAATATTACACAGAAATATCAGAGATTTAAGTTACATTTAAATACATAGTAGCGGAAAATAATACAATACACAACTGAAGGAGATATACGGATACAAAGCTTTCCGGATATCATTCCAGCTGTAAACCAAGATCCTGTGAATATAAATCTGTAAAACCAAAACTACTAGCTGCCCGTGTCAAAATAAGGGCACCCAGAGTTTAGGTTAAAACAATAAACTCCAGGTCAGTCATGGGACTGGTGTGAGGAATAAAACAGTCATAAATCTTTATTTTAAAGTTAGGTAAATCAAGGGACTATGCCGCTAACGCGGAACGGGTTTCCTCCCAAGAATACCAGTGCTTAAAACAAAAAGCGCAATGCTAAATAAAGAAAAATGAAGCTATTATAAGACCCAGGTCCCATCACACAATGCAACACAAACCAGAGGATAGGGTTTTCCCTTACAATAGCCAAAGCATGCTTGATACGTTAAAAACAAATCATTTGATACTATTATAAGTGTATAGTGTCAAAACATTTTCAATCATAAATATCAATCATAGACGGCATGGGTACCATATATCATGTCGCCATACTAGGCTCTACAATTAAAACCGCAAAGTCACGTATTTGGAAATTGGATTTCCATCTGTGAACCGAGGCAAAAGATAGTCCTCAACAGATTCGAGACAATCTAGCCTACCATATCTCAGGAACAGCCGCAACTGCACCTAGGAGCCACAGGGCCAGTCCACCGATGTGGATTAAAATGCATGAACACTGCGTTTCCCCGCCCTTTGGGGCGTAAATGAGTCCAATGACTCTATCGGTCCCGGATCGACCGATATAACCGAGGCGCCTCGCAACAGCAACAACCACACAGGTGAAAAGTATATAAATGTAGGGCTGGTAGGTCACTGACACCACCCTAGCTAGAAAGAAACGCATGCCCTTCCTGGATCCTTCTCCCGTTTTTAGTTCACAACCGGGGTGTGAGGCTCGCGAATCAACGTTACACAAAGCTATGCCACACAGGCCTTGCTTTGATCATCATCCACAAGACTTTGCTTTTCAACAGAAGCCTTGATCAATTGCCACTTAGGCATGCCACACAGGCAATTCACTCCATGCGATTGATATCCATCAATATATAACCCCTGAGCTCGTACGTCTCAGAGAAGGGCGTTAAGCAAGAGAATAAATTCTACACCGCCAAACAGATATATATTTAATAGAAATCAATCACACAGACTAAAATCCAATGTCAGACACACAGTCCATTTACAAGTCCGTTCTGGGTCTGAACGAAACCGGAGGCACCTAGTACCCCGCATATCCATCGATCTCCAGGTACGTCTGGACGATCACCAACTGTTTCCATCTTCTTGGTTGTATAGCCCAATCAAGATCATCAGTAATCACCCAAATGACGTGAAGACTTCCGGTCTTCAACCACCGTCTTCATCTTCGACACCACGTCGAATTAGTTATTCAGAATGGGATAAACCCGGTCTTCCCGAATAACTTGTGTATATTTTAAATAAGTGTTACACAAACACAACATACGCCTCATTCCAATTCATAATATTCTTTTATTCAAATATTCATATATTTTGGGAAAGGTTCCCATTAATTTTATCAAAGATAAATTCTTTAAATTTATTCTTTAATCTTCTTTGAATATCAATTCAAACTAGTCGGGATTTCGAACCACACCGAAGTAATCATTTATTTTAATTTCCCAATCCCAACCTATTCATCCCATGAAGTAAAACTGGTTATACTTCATATCTAACACCACGGTGTTATCGGTAAATTCAATTACCATTTCACGTTTAAATCTAATTAAAGATTTAACTATCGCCTGGAGCAAAACTGGTGATACTCCATTCTAACACCTTTTCAATCTAATTAAAGATTCATTAAAACTCCACTTAGTTTTAATCTTCACAGAAATCAATATCCTGTCTTTAACTGGGTTAAATGACCAATGTCATTTAAAACACGCCCACAATAAACCCAAAATCACATTCATTAATTATCGGGTTAAAGAACAAATGTTATTTAAAACACTGTCCACGATAAACCCAAAATTCAATATCAATTCAATTTCAATTAAATATTATTTAATTGGTACACTTCATTAAATCTAAATAAAAAGATTTAATCTTTTCTCAACTGGGCTCAAGAACAGTGTTAATGAAGACACCATTCACGACAAATCCAAATCACATTTGATATTAAATACAAGGCTCTGAATAGAAAATATATCGGCTTATATTCAATATCAAATTCTACGACAAACAAATGTCGTATTGGAAATAACGATATAAATATATATCTTTCAAATTTCCATAACAACATCTGTATAATCACGAATTCCAACATCGAAATAATCCAAAGACAATTTCGATTCAAATCCCTTCCAATGCAATTATTGGAATTTCTGGTTATATTTCAAAACCATTTCAAATCCAATTTATTTATTTTAAAAATAAATAAATTATTATCCTAGTTCCAAACTAGTTCATTTCGATAAAAATCTATTTTTATCTTTTCAAATATGGAGTTTTTCATCCCAAATTGTCCCAAATCATTTCTTATGATTTTACACAAATTATTGATATTTTTAATAATTTTATCAATGCCCGTACAGTCGATTTCCATCAACGGCCATCGAACTGCACTTATAGAGAACTTTTCCAAATTTGATTTGGACATAATTCCAAATCCAACTGTTAGATTTCTAATTTATAATATTTGTTAGAAAGATCTTTTCGATACGAACCCAACGGTTCCAGTTTTAGGAGAATCCGACGGTCGGATCTCCCGTAATATCCGTTCGAAGTCAATGGTCGAAATTCGCGAACTGCCGCGGCGCGGCGCGTTCTATTCAGGCCATTATAATATATATAATATATACTTCGTCGATTTCAATTCAAAACGTGCTTTATAAATCGTTTTTAAATTCATTTTCAAAACGGTTTCAACTTCATATTCAATTTCAAATCAAAATTGAATACTCCAATATAAATTCGTTTTAAATTCATTTCAAATCGATTCCAATTCAAATTGATTTCTAATTCAATTTCAGTTCGTTTTCCATTCAATTCGAATTCAATTCGAATTCATTCATATTCAATTTCAATTTGAATTCATTTCTATTCAATTTAATTCGAATTTCAATTCTTTTCAAAATATCCGATTTTGAAATCATTTTCGATATTCATTATAAAATGAATAAAATCGATATAAATATCGTTCACGTCAAAATGGCGTAAATCTAATCAACACGGCTTCATATATTTCTATTTTCAAATATTCTATTTCAAATATTTCTTTTTCAAATATTTCTATTCAAATATTTCTTTTTCAAATATTTCTATTCAAAACTGGAATGAAGCCCAATCAATCACCATATAATGTTAATTATATGGATTTTCTACACCACATGTACACAATGACAACGATGAATAATCAACCATCATCCAAAGTGCATTCTACACTGTATAAGCATCAAATATAAATATTTAACGCTCATAACAGTCTGTCAATCAATCGATCGACATACAACTAATTATTGGGATTAGTGTATGTCATATATCATCCAAATACCCGTGTGGGGTTTCAAACAATCAAACACAGATTTTATTTGTGCAGTTGGGCGATGTGTAAAATTTATCGTCCCAATCAATATTAGTCAATGTGTGTATATAAACAAATCGTCCGATCTGTTTATTTTTATTTCATTTCATATACACGTTAAAAATTCTATTTTTAACTATAAAATATTTTCCACTATAAAATATTTTATTTCATTTCACATCACATCACACAATCAACTACACATCAAAATCAAACAAACAAGCATACAAGCCGTCCATGGTCTGTGGACGACGGGTGTCGGGTGCTACTAAACACCGTCTGCATCCTAGTATATATTTTAACTAGAAATAAATAAAAGGTGAGGAGTTCTCACAAAATTGCTAATCCAATCCCACGACTCTTCTTAGGTAGAAATCTTCGCCGTTCTTGCCCCATGTCACTTTCTTTGCCCGTATTCTCTACATATGTAAAAATCACATTTTTATACCGCTATTCAATATATAAAAATCATATTTTTACCTCGCTATTCTATATATAAAAATCATATTTTTACTTCACTATTCAATATATAAAAATCATATTTTTACTTCGCCATTCAATATATAAAAATCATATTTTTACTTCGCTATTCAATATATAAAAATCCTAGTTTTACACCGCTAAAAATCGTATCTTTCCTATTTTTAAAATCTAATCTTTTCTATTTTAAAAATCTAATCTTTTCTATTTTAAAAATCTAATCTTTTCTATTTTAAAAATCTGATCTTTACCTTCATAAAAATATTTCTAACTTATGATAAAAATCCTATCTTTATTGCCGATCTATACACATATGAAAAATCATATTTTTCTACACTAAAACACATAGGAAAAATGATAATTTTCTACACTTAAAATAATAAATAAAACTTACTTTGCTTTATCAGAAGAAAGGGGGTTTCAGTCGGATTCGAGCTGAGGAAGGGCGTGCCGGAGTGTTGCAGGCGGAGGGGGAAGTCGTCGGAGCGGGGGAGGTGGCCAAAGGGGTCGCGGCTAGGCAGCAGGGTCGATTTGGGTGAGGATTTCAGAGGAAAGGGGGGCGTCGTAGGCGAGGGGGGGTCTCGGGGTTTGCGTCGCGAAGTGGAAGCAGGAGGGGGGGTTCGGGTCTTCGATGCAGGCGAAGGAGAGGGAGGTGGAGGCGCTCGAGGTTGGGGGGAGAGAAGAAGGAGGAGGCGGCGGCTATTGCTTGGGGGGCGCGATGTAGTGGCGGCAGCGGTGGTTCATCCCCCCGTCGCCCCTTTTCTTTTTTAATTTTTTTTTAATTTCGAAATGAATTCTAATGGGGGGTCTGAATGCATAAAGGAGATGTAAGGGGCGATTTATTTTAATTAATTTAATATTTTTAATTTCTGAAGTGTTGACTTTTTATTTCCACTTCGAAACGAGACCCACCACCTGTCGTCCCTAGTGTTTGACCCCCATTCCAAACACAATGGGATATATATTGTAAGTTGATTCGATCATTTCGACCAGTTTTCGTCAAAATCAACATATAACTCTATATATTGAATTTGAACGCGTATTTCAATTTACCGGGGTCACATACTAACTCTATAAATTCCAGAAAAATATTTTCTAGCTTCGTACCGACGATACGGTCCTAACAAAACTAGTTTCGTCGAATTCTGACACCGTTTGAAAAATGACCATTTTCCAGTCGATTTAAAATCAACTAAAATGGTCAAAACACATTTTCCTTTGCCACGCTCACATATTGATTCAAGAAATTATGAAATTTGAAACCTAGCAATAACTTGACATCATGGACCCAACAAAAGTGGTTTCGTCGAAATCCGAGGTCGTTTGCAAAATTCCATTTTTAAGGGCCTGAATTCCATAGCGACTATTCAGAATTTTCAACTGGACATATCTTTTGATTACCGTTATGAAATTTTGATTTTTTGGATTCGTTGGAAAGATATTCTCAATTAGATCCTAATGTTTTTGGTTTCACTAAAATCCGGTTTGTTTTGCACCCGGTACATTCAATTGAAGTTTGAAATCGAATTATCGAACTACCACGCCATTTTCAATTCCTTTTATAATTTAAAATAATTATTTATATTCTAATGACGACGTATATAATATATACGTCGAATTCTATTCAAAATAAATTTCTCGTCGATATTATTTAAAATAATTCATTTTAAATGTTCAAAATTCGCTAAAATTGCCAAAATAAAAATTTTAAACTGGCCCAGATTTTCGGGTTGTTACAATGCTCTGGACACAACTTTAATCTTCGATCTAAAATCCTGCTCAATATATCTGCAAAACAAGCTACTCGACTCCCACATGGAAAAGAGGGCACCCGAGTTTGCAAAGTGAAACAAACTACGGGTCAGTTATGGGACTGGTATGAGAAATCTTTACTTAACTTAACTAGTAATATGGCTAATCACAAGACCATGACGCTAACGCGGAACGGGTTTACTCCATTGGATTGCCAGTGCATAAATAAAGTAAATCGTTAAACAACGCAATGCTTTTTAGAAAAATGAAACCATTATAAGACTCAAGTCCCATCACACAATGCAACACAAACCGGAGGATAGAGTTTTACCTTATAATGGTCAAAATACTTGATACGATAAAAACAGATTTGATATTATTATTAGTGTATATATGTTTTAAAAACATTTCAATCATAATGTATCAATCATAGATGGCATAGTACCCCATCCTACTATGTCGCCATACTAGGTGTACAATCAAAACCGCATGGTGTCGTATTGGAAGTTGGATTTCCATCATGAGTCAAGGCTTGGAACAATCTCCTTACCGATTCGAGATACTCTAGCAATGTCTCAGAAATCGGACGCTGGCGAACCCTTGAATCCTGCAGTGCCAGTCCACAAATATTTAGTGGATTAGTTACGCCTGAACACACGCTTCCTGGTCCTATTGAACTTATAAAATGGTCACTATCGACCAAATAACCAAGGCCTCGTAATCCATCATCCACATAAGTAAAAAATGTCAGGGCTTGTAAAGGCTGACACCACTTCTAGCCAGAAAGAAACATGTGCACTCCCTGCGTTCCCTTGCTCCGTTTTTGAATCATACCGGGGTGTGAGGCTCGCGAAGTAACGCAATACACAAAGCTACGCCTAAATAGACCGTGCTTTGATCATCAACCACAAGGCCCTACTTTTCAACAGAAGCCTCGATCATTTGCATCTTGGCATGCCACATTGACAATTCAAGCCATGCGATCGATAACTACCAATACATTACCTCTGAGCTCGTGTGTCTCAGAGAAGGGTGTTAAGCAAGAGAATAAATTCTCCGCCACCACAGATATATATTAAAGAGAAATCAACTTACATGGAATGAAATCCAATGTCAGACACACATCCATTTACAAGTGCGTTCTGGGTCTGAACGAAACCGAAGACAGCTTATTCCTCATCCCGTATGTTCAATATAGAAGAGAGGTGCTAGCATATTCGGACAATCAACATGTACGTCCGGACAAACTACCACTTTTAACCCTTTACTGGGAGCTAACCAATGTCGGGCATCAGTAGTCGTCCGTTCGATGTGAAGATCGCCGGTCTTCAATCACCATCTTTAATGTCTTTGACTTTAAATCATCACATAATTATTTGAAATGAGATTGAACTCGGTCTTTTCAAATAAATCTCGCATAATTATAATTTAAAATCATTTCATACCATTAATATTATTTTATAACGATTTATTGTTATTTTTATTTATATAAAAATAGCCCAATTTAATTTAATGATGCTTTGGATCAATAGGCGACCCGGGCGCTGTTTTTACCTAAATTTGATTTACAAATTTCTCGAATCTAACCGTTGGATCTTGACGAAATTTATATCGTTGGAAAGATCTTCCCAAAGCGGACCTAACGGTTCTAGTTTTGCGAAAATCCGACGGTCGGATCTTTCGTTATAATTGTTTAAAGTTACGATTTCGAAACGCGAACTACCGCGCGCGATTCATTTAATTTTAATTTATATTTATATATAAAATTATATATATAAATATAAACTATTCGACGATTCATCTAACATATACAACACGCTAAATAGAAGAATGTTTTGTTAGCATAACACATCTAAATGTTCATAATGTCAAATAGATATGTATTTCATTTGCATGACATCTTTGCTAATGACAAATAAAAAGATAATTTTTATTTTCATTATTTGAGTGCAATTTCTATTTTATACTTTAACAAATAAAAGAAATATTTTATTTGTTTATAGTTTCAATGTATGATATGTCACACATAAAAATGTTTTATTTTAAATTTGCATACAAACTATAATATATATTCTGACAATAAAAATGTATTTTTAGTTTATACAAAGATTCTAATGTGTACATTTGCAATAGAAATGTCTCTTTAATATATACTCAAATTCTAATGTGTATACTGACAAAAAAAATGTCATTGTAATTTATAGACAAATTCAAATGTGTATATTGACAATTAAAATGTCACTTTAATATGTACACATATTTTAATGTGCATATTGACAATAAAAATGTCACTTTAATATATACACAAATTCTAATGCGTATATTGACAATAAAAATGTCGCTTTAATATATACACAAATTCTAATGCGTATATTGACAATAAAAATGTCAGTTTAATATATACTCAAATTCTAATGTGTATATTGACAATAAAAATGTCACTTTAATATATACACAAATTCTAATTTTTATATTGACAATAAAAATGATACTATAATTTGCATACAAATTCTATTTCAAAAAAATGCATAAAAATTGATACATTCATTTTTGTTGACAATTCTATTTCCATAAAATGATTAAAAAGTGATTCATTCATTTTGTTGACAATTCTATTTCAACAAAATGATTAAAAAGTGATTTATTAATTTTGTTGACAACTTTATTTCAACAAAATGATTAAAATGATATTTTTCATTTTTTGTTGACAATTCTATTTCAACGAAATAAATAAAAAGTCGACAATTTCATATTGCTAACAATTTTAATTTAACAAAATGAATAATAATGATATTTCATGCTATTAACAATTCTAATTTAACAAGTGAATATTTTGGTTGCAACACAAATCTATTTACCGAAAATGCTATTTGTGTTAAAACACGAACCTATTTAACAAAAATGCTATTTGTGTTTTGACACGAACTGATGAAACAAAAATGCTATTTGTGTTTTGACACAAGCCTATTTAACAGAAATAATATTTGTGTTTTAACTCTTTTATTTAACAAAAATGTGAGTTTTGTTTTATTTCAAATCTTATTAACAAAAATGTAATTTTTATTTTCAACCATCATATTTATCAAAATGTAATTTTTGTTTCAACTATTATATTTTGACAAAAATGAATATTTTGGTTCAACTGATCTATTTGGCCAAAAATATTCGTTTTGACAAAATGTGTATTTTGATTCAACTATTATATTTTTAACAAAAATGAATATTTTGACGAAAATATATGTTTTTATTCAACTAATCTATTTCAACAAAACAATAAAGATGATGACTTTGTTTTGTCGACAAATTTATTTCAACAAAACAATAAAAATGATGATTTTGTTTTGTCGACAATTCTAATTCGACAAAACAAATAAAAGTGATGTGTTTGTTTTGTCGACAATTCTAATTCAACAAAAAAAAATAAAAGTGATATGTTTGTTTTGTCGACAATTCAAATTCAACAAAACAAATAAAAGCGATATGTTTGTTTTGTCGACAATTATAATTCAACAAATTAAATAAAAGCAATATGTTTATTTGTTTACAATTTTCTATTCATACTAACAAATAAAAATGATAATTTTATTTATATACAATTTGGACTTAACAAATAAAATGATAATTTTACTTGTTTACAATTTCTACTTAACAAAACGATTATTGTTTTAACACAAATCTATTTGACAAAAATGTAATTTTTGTTCTAACTCAATTCTAATTTACAAAAACATAATTTTTGTTCTAACCATTATATTTTGACAAAAATGCCAATTTTGTTTCAACGGTTAGATTTTGACAAAAGTGAAAATATATGTTTCAACTTTTATAATTTGACAAAAGCGACAAATTTGATTTCAACCTTTATAATTTGATAAAAGAGACAAATTTGATTTCAACTCTTATAATTTGACAAAAGCGACAAATTTGATTTCAACTAATGTGTTTGAAAAAATGGATATTTTGTTCAACAATTCTAATTTGACGTAAATGAATGTTTTTATTTCAGCAATACTAATTGACAAGAATGAATGCTTTTTTCAACTAAACTATAATGACAAAAATGAATATTCCTGTTAAAACTAAACTATAATGACAAAATGTATATTTTGTTAAATTAAACTATAATGACATAATGCATATTTTGTTAAACTAAACTATGATGACAAAACGTATATGTAACGACCCGAATTTCCATACACTTTGAGTCAACTAATAACAGCACACGTCCAACCCAAATGACACCGAAATACGAATCATTATTAGAAAGAAATTAGAGGATGAGAAATAGAAAGAAAAAAATATTAGAATAGAAGAAAATAAAGATCACAAACTCACAACGGAAACGAATAAAATATATTAGATAACATAAACTTTGAAATACAAATCAGTATCTGTATGTACATACCATCAACAGAGCACAACAGTTATCTCTGGAACAGTTATAAACACCTGTTTCTAGATCCAATATAGTACACAACAGAAAATATCATAGTTTATAGCTAACTGATGAAGCCTCCTGCTTCGAGCTCCTCCAAGTGAATCTGAAAAATCCCGATTATTTGACTGCCCATACAAATTTGGGCACCTAAGAGTTTAGGCAAAACAAAACAAAATAAAATCTGGGTCAGTCATGGGACTAGTGTGATTAAACTCCAATCATTTGTTTAGCTTTCAAAAATTCTTTCGAAAGAAAAGATAATCGTAAGACCGATCGACACATAAACACGGATGGTTTTTATCTTACGATAATGTAACGACCCGCATTTTTATCGGTTTATATTTGAATATTTAAATCAGTTTAAATATTGAATTCGTAATATAAATGGATTTATATATTTGTTAAACAAAGTTGAATGTATAAAAATATATATTAAATATAATCGAGCTCATAACGACGCTGCAGTTTGTAATTTAACGTTTTGAACTTCAACCGAGCGTACATGACTCGTTTTAAAATTGGATTTCTTAGAAACAAGAAACGTTTGAATCCATTGGACTGTATTTTTCTAACAGAAGTGAAAAACCAAGATTTCGTGTTATAGATTGCGAGATATATCCAAATCAATAATTCAAAAAGGTCGTTGTAGAATCATCTATCGACCGTAACGGTTATTTGAATATATTTAAATATCGGATTCGAATTTGGACAAGGTACTTTTGAGGCGCAACAATAATTTAATTTTTATAATTTTACTGTAATTTTTAATTAATTAAATATGCAACTTTTTATTTGGAGTATTTTGCACCCTGTATCGATATCTTGGGGATTCAAAATATGAATCTACCTACCGGTATTATTATATTTTTGGGATCGCGACACCTCGCTGGGCACGACCGAAATTTTACTTCTGTCCGTAATAGCTCGAACATGAATAAAATGTTACGAAATGTGGTACACCAAACTTTGAAAATAAAAATATGGAAATGACTATGTGCTTCGGATTAGTCAAGGCTAACATGGGTTATCTTTAGTTGGGTTAAAGTATATGGATTGGGAAGGCTAAGTTAAAAGGCATATGATGACAAGTACACAACCGCCTACTTTTGAAAGGATCGAAATAAAGTGTAACGTCTTCTGAAATGGTTGCAAAGGATACAACAGCACACAAATTTCCAACCAGTTCTGTCTAACTTAAACAAATACTAGCTTACAACTAACTTATTAATTCAAACACTAAATACACGTATATGGGGTTCCTTAATGACCAAACAAAATGGTACAGGCCTTGTTCCCTTCTTTTCGCAGACTAGTTAAACATAGTGGGAGACTAAAATATAGAGGCATGGCTATCCTAACGAATGGACTGTTCATTGATATAAATATACAAGTGCCGTACTTTTTCCCCATACCAAATCATGCAGACTCGGAAAAACAACAGAGTAGGCTTTGGAAATTTAAGCTGCCAAAATTACAGCATGTATTGTCACCATCTTCCACCTGCCTATCCTACAGCCTAATACATGAGCTTCCATCATCCATTAATACAGACAGCTATACTTTCACAAATCGAACTGTTGAGAAGTGAAAGCTCATGGAGTTTGCAGACCATCTTTCCCCTATGAACTTCTCACCTAAGTCACAGCTTACATACATCATGTACCAGCTTCATCCTTTCCGAAACGTGAGCCACATGTATTTTCTTTTCAAAGCCAACCTATATTGTGTCCTTGAAGCCAAGCTATACTGCATCTTTTCAAATGATGTAACAAATCACGACAGTCCTACCTACGTGAAGCAAACTCAACAGCTATCTACATGCCTAATACTTGGCACCCAAGGTTTTGCAATCCTATATAAACCAAAGCACTTGCTTCGCTTTGCTGGAAGAACTCAAAACAAAAACTTCTAAGCTTTTTTATGGAAAATAAAATTTCATACTCCACTGTAAAATCCAACACGTATATACATGAGATCAGTGAAACATTCTTTACTTTCGTATGCTATTTTCGAGAGGCACGGCACTGGTTTTAACGCTCGAGATTCTCAGAAGCAACTAGGGTCCGGTTGCACTCATGCTCGCTGCAAGAATAGACAGCGCCACCTAGGGCCGACAAGAGGAGGCAAACGTTTCTCTGTGGGAAGCCGCGAGTTGTCATAGAGGGAATTAACGCGTGAAAAAAGGGAAGAATAATAGTGAAAAAAAGGAAAGGGGCCTGTAGCTTTTGCTTTGGGTCTGGAAATCGATGAAAGTGGCTTTGAGGAGTGTGGATTTATTTCTGTTTGCACCTGGGCATGTTGGACGTATGGAGCATGTCGAGCTGACTTCTGAGGAGTAGATCGAACTTAATGAGAGGAGAACCAGTGGATGTTTTCCGAGCTCGTGATGATGTATACCTATATAAAATCTTTTGTACTGGCGTTCTCTTCTGGTGTAAACAACATGAGATTTGTGGAGAAACAGGAGGGACAGTGGGAGGACAGAAGTGGTATGCTCGGGGACAGTTTGACGCTGGGTACTTGGCACTGGCGGATGAAGGGAAATAGCGTGGTACGAACTGGATGTGGGGTGAGGAGTTGGACGTATTCGGTGATGGTGAGAAACTAGTGCAAAACGCTAAATGTAGAACAAAGGAAAATGAAAGAAGGGGAGTGCGTGGTGTTTGAAAAAGGTGTACATGATTCATGGGTATGGGGTATGTTGTTCAAAGGCTTGGTACTGTACAAAACGTAAAGATGGAAATGCAGCATGGTCTTCACGCAAGTTGCAAGAGGGAGTGCCGGTATAGTGAAGTCCGCGGCAAAACACTTTTAACATAAGGGTGCGGTCTAAAAAGAAGGGATTAAAATGAATTTAAAAGATGTATTAAGGGTACCGGGAATTTCAAAGACGCGTGGCAAGAAACAATGATTGATCATGGGTAAATATCAGGATATGAGCACGAATCAGACAAAATAAGCCACATTGAAATCAAAGCAACAAGGATCCATTGTACAGAACGGATGTTGTTGAAAATAGAGCTATTGGAATTTCGTCAAACGCCTGTTGATTTTAAACGAACGAAAGCAAGACCATCAACTGACGCAAATCGTTCTAACGGTTAACGCGCCAAGGTGAGTAAATTCACTGACTTTGATCTATTTTAAATTATTATAATATTGGTTGAATGCTATGGAATGGTCGATTCTGTAGATTACAATCAAATTGGTTGAATATCGTTGCATATGTACACATCACTTGGTTGGATACTGATTCCATCGATTAAAATATTTCCTAGTATGGAATCAATGATAATTGTTTGACTAACATCGGTGAATGCAGGAAAACAGTTGGAGGAATCCAACCGGATTCCTCAATATTTATATGTACTGTTCGTTTTATATAGATGCACTGTTTGAACCCAAATGACTTTTGAAACCTTGTGTTGATATTAGCATTGAATGGAAATGCAAACGTTATTTTGATTTAATCAATAAATGATATCGATTAAGAAAGTGGCAACAACCAACCATAAATGTATCATTTGTTTTAACCGCTATTGTTTTACCAAAATCCCACCGTGTGCGAAGCACGTGTTTCACCATACTTACTAAATGATTTGGTAAAGTGGATTCTTATATTAATAAAGATTAATAAGTAAGTAGGCGAAGATTAACTTGATGATTAATAACATGAATTTATTGTTTTAAGAACAATTAAATGAGATATTTACAAATAGATTATGGTTGATTTCATATTAAGTAAGATTTGTTAGAATCGATTATGGTTTATTAAATAGTAAATGAGATTATTTAGAAATAAATTATTATTTTTATAGTAATCGATACAAGTGAAATTATTTGGATTAATTTATTCAAAATGAAAAGATTTGTTAGAATTGATTAGTGGGTTAATCATGGCTAAATATTTACCAAGCAAACTGTTTTGATCAATAATTGGTTATTTAATTAAATTAGATTGGGCTGATTAATCTAATGTAATAAATTAACGAATAGTGGATTTAGTTTACATAAGATTTTAAAGTATAAGGGATTTGTCTAAAGAAGACAAAGCGAAGAGGAATGTTTAATAAGGGATTTGTCTAAGAAAGACGAAGCGGAGAGAAATATTTAAAAATGGATTTGTATAAGCTAATGTAATAACCGAGTTTTCAAAATAAGGATGTGGCGTCATAAAACCATATATAAAATATAGCAAGAAGCACATTTACTGATTTAAAAGTATAAGGGGTTAGAGTTACAAACTTATATCTATTCTAAGGTAAGAACGTCGTCGATCAAGGTCTGAGAGGTAATTAAAATACCCCAACTTGAATGGCTGCACAATTATCGAGGGATGTTATTTGTTTTGTAACAGAAAGAGATGTTAAGATTTTTGTAACAGAAAGAGATGTCAAGATTTTTGTAACA
Organism: Allium sativum; assembly: GCA_030737875.1. Lineage (NCBI taxonomy): Eukaryota > Viridiplantae > Streptophyta > Magnoliopsida > Asparagales > Amaryllidaceae > Allium > Allium sativum. The sequence continues at coordinate 249,208,557 of CM060918.1, read as the reverse complement.
AAAGGAGATGTTAATATTTTGTAACAGAAAGAGATGTCAAGATTTTGTAACATAAAGAGATGTCAAGACTTTTGTAACGAAAAGAGATATCAAGATTTTTGTAATGGTAAGAGATGTCAAAGATCAGTATAAGGTGGAATATAGCAGCGTATTTCAAGTATTTGAACTATAGCGATAAAACAACGTTGTTGACTAGGCTTAAGCGTGACTGTTATGTCGAGATTTTTTATAAAAGGGGAATATCACAGCGTATGAAGAGTTTTGAACTATAACGTTAAATTAACACTGTTGGCTAAGCTTAAGCATGATTTTTATATAGCACTACTCCCTAGGGAATGTAAACAGTTTGTTTTGAAATCAACTTATTCTAAAGTAATAAGTAACGATGATTGTCTAAAGAAATATAAGAACGAGTAGTGGAGAATCGTTTCAGAAAACGATGACATCATTTCGATGTTTGAAATATGATTAGAGTTAAATAACACTATTAGAAATGGGAACTATAATTTGACGATGATGAATGTTAAATAAAAGTGCCCATGGTTGTGTGATGATAATTATACATTTGATTGGATGTTTGTTTTTACTTCGATAGTTAAATAACCGACTATCGAAATGTTTGACCGTTGTCAATACGGAGAGACCGGTTGGATATATTATCGAAAACCACTCCGTATAGGCATAAGCGCTGTGAATTTGATTATGCTGAAGAAAATTGAAGACGGAGTGAAATGCAGGGGTCGTCCTGATCCAGAACAGTGTTTTCTGTTTGTCCAATCCTAGGACAACTAGTATGGATGAATGTCTGACAGAGTATTCCTAACGGTCACATAAGACGATCTTTTCAAAGTATTACGTCTGGTGGTGGAGGAATTCGTTTCTCTTAGCTTTTATACCCGTAATATTTTTGGGAAGATCAACTAGTGATTTGAAGGGTTTGACGATGTTGCATTCAAAGTGTATAGTGGCCAGATGTTCTGAAAGATAGACGTAGCCTCAAGCTTCACAACCTGGAAATGACAAAAATCGGGCAGGCAGCATGGCTATGTGGGTCGCTCCCATTAGGGTGTATAATCACCTATCTAGAGAAATTCCTTTTGTTTCTAAATCTATCGATTCTGCCCATTCGGGAAACGGTGGTTTGAGTCCAACCGTTGGTGATATACATTCGATACACTCAAGCGAAATTAGTGGTCGGTCATGTGTGGGCTGGGTTGCAAGACGTTCTTGTTGAACCCAGTGTATTTGCCTCTAGAGATACACTGTCAGAAGGTGGTCCCATACCTTGTCATAGTTGGAATCCAATCTCCAATAAGCACCCTGCGGTTTTTGATTTTATACTATATATGTAGAGCGTGAGATGCAAGCGTTCTACTATTTGGTTATTTATTTGATTAGACATTATTATAATATCACTGGATTTTGATATCAAAAATGGTTTGGATTATAGTAAGGTAAAAACCATCCGTATTTATGTGTGGACTGGTCTTACTATTATCCTTTTCTTTCGAAAGATCTTTGAAGTTAAACCATATGGTTGGAATTTACTCATACCAGTCTCATGACTGACCCAAAGTTTATTTTGTTTGTTTTCCCTAAACTCTTGGGTGCCCAAATTTGTACGGGCAGTCAAGTGTTTCAGGAGTTTGCAGATTCACTTGGAGGAGCTCGAAGCAGGTGGCTCCACTGATGGTTATTTATAGTTATTTCCGCTGTATCAAATGTTATGTTGTATTCTGATTTAGTATGTATATACAATACAGTTTTGTATTTTAAAGTTATATTATATAGTATATTTTATTCGTTCCGCTGTGAGATTCGTGTTTACTCTGAATCTGCTCAGTTGTGTTCTCCTACTTCTTCTTCTTCTATTCTATTAGTTCTATCTTATCTTTCTCATCCTCTTATTTCTTTCTATTAATGATCCGGTATTTTCGATGTCTGAACAGTCGACGCTGGGTTTTGTGTCGATTTTCGGAGTCGAAAATCCCGTGGTCGTTACAGTGGTATCAGAGCTGAAGGTTAAGTGATTACCTTGGCTCTGTGGCGTGACTCAATAGAGATGGAGTTAGTAATACTCTAGATTGAGTTTTAGTGTATATATATGAGCGCGTATTTGTAAATTTATATAAAAACTGTTTTATATTGAGTTGATTGATCTGATGAGTGGTATATAAATTCCAGATCGACGCGTTTAGCTGACGAGGTCGATAGGGATTTATAAACGCTTGGATAGAGAATTTCGACATAGTATTGTTTTGAAAGAGAGTAAATGAGATAATTTTACTCGAAATATATTTTGATATAAAGAAAACATATATATTGGAATTATCTAGTATATATTGAATGTGTTGGGTGAACTTATGATCGAATAAGATTTATAGTTGAATTGGTTATATAAATAACCAATCGAAATATTTTATAAATATAATATGTAAAATCAGATGAACTGAATCTGAAATTTAAACCAGATTTGGAATAAAAATTCTGAAACATGAAAATGTTTGTAAATGAAATTTGAATTAAATATATGGAATTTTATGATCCTGGGGAAATTTTGAAATATTATCCAAGTTTCGAAAAGATGTTTTTGAAGTAATTTCAAATAAAAGTATTTGAATATGAGTTTTGAAAGTGATATAGTATTGAACTCACTTTGATCGCTGGAAATAAATTCCGATGATGAAGTCGACCATTATCGGTGTTCATTTTCGAGTTCTAAGTGATAGATTACTACCAGAGATTTTGCTTTGAATTATTGTGAGGAAAACAAGTTGTTCGAAATTCAAATGGTTGGAATTGCTAAGTTATGAATATATATGATTCCAAACTGATTTGACATGAAAAGCCCCAGGAATTTGAATTCTGAAATTTAGTATGAAGTAAATAAATAAAGAATTTAAATAAGTCAAATAAAATTTGAGTTGAATTGAAGCCAATTAAGTGGAAATCGTACTGGAATAAGAATTTGACTTGGCAAAGTAGTTGAGTTGTGAATTGAGATTGGAAATGGAACCGAACTTGGTTGGAAAATTTGATTATTTGGAATTGGAATTGAATTGGAGTTTGAAAAAAAAAATGAGTTGGGATGTAAGAGAATTATTGATTGAGAATAAACCAACTGGAGATCAGTTGGAGATGCATTTGGGTATGCCGAATAGACTGCAAATGGAAGCGAAAAAGTTGGATGCCCAATAAAGGGAGAAGGCCCAGAGTGGCGTATTGTAGTAGTACCGAATGAACCGTGTAGCGGAGAGGCTGACGAAATTCTCCGAAAATTAAATTGTTAGAAAATTTTCAGAATTTTTAAAATTTTCGTTACAAAAGAAGGGAATTAATATTTTGATCAGTTCAGTTGAAAATGAAATTATGAAGTAAGCCAAAAAGATTTTTAACCTGTTTCAATAGAGAATTGTAGCATTTTCCCTATTTTAGCAATTTCGAGGACGAAATTATTTTAAGGGGGAAGGAATGTAACGACTCGCATTTTTATCGGTTTATATTTGAATATTTAAATCAGTTTAAATATTGAATTCGTAATATTAATGGATTTATATATTTGTTAAACAAAGTTGAATGTATAAAAATATATATTAAATATAATCGAGCTCATAACGACGCTGCAGTTTGTAATTTAACGTTTTGAACTTCAACTGAGCGTACATGACTCGTTTTGAAATTGGATTTCTTAGAAACAAGAAACGTTCGAATCCATTGGACTGTATTTTTCTAACAGAAGTGAAAAACCAAGATTTCGTGTTATAGATTGCGAGATATATCCAAATCAATAATTCAAAAAGGTCGCTGTAGAATCATCTATCGACCGTAACGGTTATTTGAATATATTTAAATATCGGATTCGAATTTGGACAATGTACTTTTGAGGCGCAACAATAATTTAATTTTTATAATTTTACTGTAATTTTTAATTAATTAAATATGCAACTTTTTATTTGGAGTATTTTGCACCTTGTATCGATATCTTGGGGATTCAAAATATGAATCTACCTACCGGTATTATTATATTTTTGGGATCGCGACACCTCGCTGTGCACGACCGAAATTTTACTTCTGTCCGTAATAGCTCGAACATGAACAAAATGTTACGAAACGGGGTACACCAAACTTTGAAAATAAAAATATGGAAAAGACTATGTGCTTCGGATTAGTCAAGGCTAACATGGGTTATCTTTAGTTGGGTTAAAGTATATGGATTGGGAAGGCTAAGTTAAAAGGCATATGATGACAAGTACACAACCGCCTACTTTTGAAAGGATCGAAATAAAGTGTAACGTCTTCTGAAATGGTTGCAAAGGATACAACAGCACACAAATTTCCAACCAGTTCTGTCTAACTTAAACAAATACTAGCTTACAACTAACTTATTAATTCAAACACTAAATACACGTATATGGGGTTCCTTAATGACCAAACAAAATGGTACAGGCCTTGTTCCCTTCTTTTCGCAGACTAGTTAAACATAGTGGGAGACTAAAATATAGAGGCATGGCTATCCTAACGAATGGTCTGTTCATTGATATAAATATACAAGTGCCGTACTTTTTCCCCATACCAAATCATGCAGACTCGGAAAAACAATAGAGTAGGCTTTGGAAATTTAAGCTGCCAAAATTACAGCATGTATTGTCACCATCTTCCACCTGCCTATCCTACAGCCTAATACATGAGCTTCCATCATCCATTAATACAGACAGCTATACTTTCACAAATCGAACTGTTGAGAAGTGAAAGCTCATGGAGTTTGCAGACCATCTTTCCCCTATGAACTTCTCACCTAAGTCACAGCTTACATACATCATGTACCAGCTTCATCCTTTCCGAAACGTGAGCCACATGTATTTTCTTTTCAAGCCAACCTATATTGTGTCCTTGAAGCCGAGCTATACTGCATCATTTCAAATGATGTAACAAATCACGACAGTCCTACCTACGTGAAGCAAACTCAACAGCTATCTACATGCCTAATACTTGGCACCCAAGGTTTTGCAATCCTATATAAACCAAAGCACTTGCTTCGCTTTGCTGGAAGAACTCAAAACAAAACCTTCTAAGCTTTTTTATGGAAAATAAAATTTCATACTCCACTGTAAAATCCAACACGTATATACATGAGATCAATGAAACATTCTTTACTTTCGTATGCTATTTTCGAGAGGCACGGCACTGGTTTTAACGCTCGAGATTCTCAGAAGCAACTAGGGTCCGGTTGCACTCATGCTCGCTGCAAGAATAGACAGCGCCACCTAGGGCCGACAAGAGGAGGCAAACGTTTCTCTGTGGGAAGCCGCGAGTTGTCATAGAGGGAATTAACGCGTGAAAAAAGGGAGGAATAATAGTGAAAAAAAGGAAAGGGGCCTGTAGCTTTTGCTTTGGGTCTGGAAATCGATGAAAGTGGCTTTGAGGAGTGTGGATTTATTTCTGTTCGCACCTGGGCATGTTGGACGTATGGAGCATGTCGAGCTGACTACTGAGGAGTAGATCGAACTTAATGAGAGGAGAACCAGTGGATGTTTTCCGAGCTCGTGATGATGTATACCTATATAAAATCTTTTGTACTGGCGTTCTCTTCTGGTGTAAACAACATGAGATTTGTGGAGAAACAGGAGGGATGGTGGGAGGACAGAAGTGGTATGCTCGGGGACAGTTTGACGTTGGGTACTTGGCACTGGCGGATGAAGGGAAATAGCGTGGTACGAACTGGATGTGGGGAGAGGAGTTGGACGTATTCGGTGATGGTGAGAAACTAGTGCAAAACGCTAAGTGTAGAACAAAGGAAAATGAAAGAAGGGGAGTGCGTGGTGTTTGAAAGAGGTGTACATGATTCATGGGTATGGGGTATGCTGTACAAAGGCTTGGTACTGTACAAAACGTAAAGATGGAAATGCAGAATGGTCTTCACGCAAGTTGCAAGAGGGAGTGCCGGTATAGTGAAGTCTGCGGCAAAACACTTTTAACATAAGGGTGCGGTCTAAAAAGAAGGGATTAAAATGAATTAAAAAGATGTATTAAGGGTACCGGGAATTTCAAAGACGCGTGGCAAGAAACAATGATTGATCACGGGTAAATATCGGGATATGAGCACGAATCAGACAAAATACGCCACATTGAAATCAAAGCAACAAGGATCCATTGTACAGAACGGATGTTGCTGAAAATAGAGCTATTGGAATTTCGTCAAACGCCTGTTGATTTTAAACGAACGAAAGCAAGACCGTTAACTGACGCAAATCGTTTTAACGGTTAACACGCCAAGGTGAGTAAATTCACTGAATTTGATCTATTTTAAATTATTATAATATTGGTTGAATGATATGGGATGGTCGATTCGGTAGATTACAATCAAATTGGTTGAATATCGTTGCATATGTACACATCACTTGGTTGGATACTGATTCCATCGATTAAAATATTTCCTAGTATGGAATCAATGATAATTGTTTGACTAACATCGGTGAATGCAGGAAACCGGTTGGAGGAATCCAACCGGATTCCTCAATATTTATATGTACTGTTCGTTTTATATAGATGCACTGTTTGAACCCAAATGACTTTTGAAACCTTGTGTTGATATTAGCATTGAATGAAAATTCAAACGTTATTTTGATTTAATCAATAAATGATATCGATTAAGAAAGTGGCAACAACCAACCATAAATGTATCATTTGTTTTAACCGCTATTGTTTTACCAAAATCCCACCGTGTGCGAAGCATGTGTTTCACCATACTTACTAAATGATTTGGTAAATTGGATTCTTATATTAATAAAGATTAATAAGTAAGTAGGCGGAGATTAACTTGATGATTAATAACATGAATTTATTGTTTTAAGAACAATTAAATGAGATATTTACAAATAGATTATGGTTGATTTCGTATTAAGTAAGATTTGTTAGAATCGATTATGGTTTATTTAATAGTAAATGAGATTATTTAGAAATAAATTATTATTTTTATAGTAATCGATACAAGTGAAATTATTCGGATTAATTTATTCAAAATGAAAAGATTTGTTAGAATTGATTAGTGGGTTAATCATGGCTAAATATTTACCAAGCAAACTGTTTTGATCAATAATTGGTTATTTAATTAAATTAGATTGGGATGATTAATCTAATGTAATAAATTAACGAATAGTGGATTTAGTTTACATAAGATTTTAAAGTATAAGGGATTTGTCTAAAGAAGACAAAGCGAAGAGGAATGTTTAATAAGGGATTTGTCTAAGAAAGACGAAGCGGAGAGAAATGTTTAAAAATGGATTTGTATAAGCTAATGCAATAACCGAGTTTTCAAAATAAGGATGTGGCGTCATAAAACCGTATATAAAATATAGCAAGAAGCACATTTACTGATTTAAAAGTATAAGGGGTTAGAGTTAAAAACTTATATCTATTCTAAGGTAAGAACGTCGTCGATCAAGGTCTGAGAGGTAATTAAAATACCCCAACTTGAATGGCTGCACAATTATCAAGGGATGGTATTTGTTTTGTAACAGAAAGAGATGTTAAGATTTTTGTAACAGAAAGAGATGTCAAGATTTTTGTAACAGAAGGAGATGTTAATATTTTGTAACAGAAAGAGATGTCAAGATTTTGTAACATAAAGAGATGTCAAGACTTTTGTAACGAAAAGAGATATCAAGATTTTTGTAACGGTAAGAGATGTCAAAGATCAGTATAAGGTGGAATATAGCAGCGTATTTCAAGTATTTGAACTATAGCGATAAAACAACGCTGTTGACTAGGCTTAAGCGTGACTGTTATGTCGAGATTTTTATAAAAGGGGAATATCACAGCATATTACGAGTTTTGAACTATAACGTTAAATTAACACTGTTGGCTAAGCATAAGCATGATTTTTATATAGCACTACTCCCTAGGGAATGTAAACAGTTTGTTTTGAAATCCACTTATTCTAAAGTAATAAGTAACGATGATTGTCTAAAGAAATATAAGAACGAGTAGTGGAGAATCGTTTCAGAAAACGATGACATCATTTCGATGTTTGAAATATGATTAGAGTTAAATAACACTATTAGAAATGGGAACTATAATTCGACGATGATGAATGTTAAATAAAAGTGCCCATGGTTGTGTGATGATAATTATACATTTGATTGGATGTTTGTTTTTACTTCGATAGTTAAATAACCGACTATCGAAGTGTTTGACCGTCGTTGTCAATACGGAGAGACCGGTTGGATATATTATCGAAAACCACTCTATATAGGCATAAGCGCTGCGAATTTGATTATGCTGAAGAAAATTGAAGACGGAGTGAAATGCAGGGGTCGTCCTGATCCAGAACGGTGTTTTCTGTTTGTCCAATCCGAGGACAACTAGTATGGATGAATGTCTGACAGAGTATTCCTAACGGTCACATAAGACGATCTTTTCAAAGTATTACGTCTGGTGGTGGAGGAATTCGTTTCTCTTAACTTTTATACCCATAATATTTTTGGGTAGATCAACTAGTGATTTGAAGGGTTTGACGATGTGGCATTCAAAGTGTATAGTGGCCAGATGTTCTAAAAGATAGACGTAGCCTCAAGCTTCACAACCTGGAAATGACAAAAATCGGGCAGGCAGCATGGCTATGTGGGTCGCTCCCATTAGGGTGTATAATCACCTATCTAGAGAAATTCCTTTTGTTTCTAAATCTATCGATTCTGCCCATTCAGGAAACGGTGGTTTGAGTCCAGCCGTTGGTGATATACATTCGATACACTCAAGCGAAATGAGTGGTCGGTCATGTGTGGGCCGGGTTGCAAGACGTTCTTGTTGAACCCAACGTATTTGCCTCTAGAGATACACTATCAGAAGGTGGTCCCATACCTTGTCATAGTTGGAATCTAATCTCCAATAAGCGCCCTGCGGTTTTTGATTTTATACTATATATGTAGAGCGTGAGATGCAAGCGTTCTACTATTTGGTTATTTATTTGATTAGACATTATTATAATATCACTGGATTTTGATATCAAAAATGGTTTGGATTATAGTAAGGTAAAAACCATTCGTATTTATGTGTGGACTGGTCTTACTATTATCCTTTTCTTTCGAAAGATCTTTGAAGTTAAACCATATGGTTGGAATTTACTCATACCAGTCTCATGACTGACCCAGAGTTTATTTTGTTTGTTTTCCCTAAACTCTTGGGTGCCCAAATTTGTACGGGCAGTCAAGTGTTTCAGGAGTTTGCAGATCCACTTGGAGGAGCTCGAAGCTGGTGGCTCCACTGATGGTTATTTATAGTTATTTCCGCTGTATCAAATGTTATGTTGTATTCTGATATAATATGTATATGTAATACAGTTTTGTATTTCAAAGTTATGTTATATAGTATATTTTATTCGTTCCGCTGTGAGATTCGTGTTTACTCTGATTCTGCTCAGTTGTGTTCTCCTACTTCTTCTTCTTCTATTCTATTAGTCCTGTCTTATCTTTCTCATCCTCTTATTTCTTTCTATTAATGATCCGGTATTTTCGATGTCTGAACAGTCGACGCTGGGTTTTGTGTCGATTTTCGGAGTCGAAAATCTCGTGGTCGTTACAGATAACCCAAAAATATTTTTGATATCAAATCCAATGATATTACAATAGTGTCTAAATCAAATAAATAGAATCTAGTGGAACGCTTGCATCTCACGTTCCATATATAATATAAAATCAAAAACCGCAGGGCGCTTATTGGAGATTGGATTTCCAACATGACAAGGTACATGACCACCTGCCGATAGTGTAACTCTAGAGAAGAATACACTGGTTTCAACAAGAACGTCTTGCAACACGGCCCTCACATGACCGACCACTCATTTTGCTTGAGTGTATCGAATGTATATCACCAACGGTTGGGATCAGCAACCGTTTCCCAAAAGGGACAACATTGATGATTAAAGAAGCAAATGGAATTTTCTCTAGATAGGTGATTATACATCCTAATGGGTGCGACCCAAATAGCCATGCTTCCTGCCCGATTTTTGTCAATTCTCGGTTGTGAGGATTGAGGTTTGAATTATCTTCCAGAACATCTAGCCACCAGTCACTTTGAATGCCTCATCGTCATACCCGCAAAAATAAACAATAATTTTCCAAAAATACCACGGGTATAAAGCTAAGAGAAACGAGTTCCTCCACCACCAAACGTAAGAACATTTAAAGAGATCAACTTACGTGATTCATTAGATATACTCTGCCAGACATTCGTCCATTCACGTTGTCCTGGGATTGGACAAACCGAAGGCACTATCCCGTAAGCAGGATAGCCCTTGCATAACTCCATCTTCAATTATTTTCATCATATTTGATTGCAACGCTTATGCCCATACAGAGTGGTTTCCAGATAATGAATCTGATCATGGTCTCTCCGTTTTGACGATGGAAAAATGGTCAAAAACTTCGATAGTCGGTGAATTAACTATCAAAGAAAAATAAGTGTACAACCAACGATCTTACTTCCAGGTAGGAATTCGATCAATCAATCATCAATCAACATTGTCCCTTAAAATCAATTCCTTATTATATTATCATTTACAATTCTCATTTCCTATCATTCGTATTCTTTTGAAGCTCGATTTCCCCTCTCGATTCTTTGAAAAAACATTTTCAATACTATAATTCCTTATTTGAGAAAATATCTCTTATTCTAGTAAGAAAACATTTCTAAATATTCACGAATCCTTATTTTCTATATTCAGAAAATATACATTATTAATATCGGACAACATTTCCGAATTCACTTTCTTAATTCCTCGTTAACTAATTCATTCATTTTAACAACAACTTTACAATCGCTGTTTCCAAATATTTGATTTATAAAACATCACTCTTAACAACAACATTACAATCGCTGTCTAGAATTATAGAATACTTATTATAACAATAGCATTAAGATTGTTGTAAAAACAGTTATTATAATGGCAGCGTTTAAAATTCCTATTTAGTTTTACCAAAATATTTATTATAACGGCAGCGTTTATAATTCCTATTTAGTTTCAAATTATGTTTATAAAACTACTACGGACATCTTTCCTTTATATAAAACGATTCAATTTCCTTTCCAAACTTTTATACATTCCATACTTCTTAAATCAAATCCGTTGATTAAATATTTGTAAATATCATCTCAATCCAAATTTCAATTTATAACTTCTATTTAGAATTTTTCATAAAGTATCCCATTATTTTTACAAATGGTTATAATCTTATTTATATTTTCTTTATGACAATTAGGTTCAAAATCTCATTTCGATTATCGATTTCAAAATCCATTTCCCTTTTTCAAAATTTGAATTTATATTTCAATTCTTCCAAAAATACTTTACTTAATTTATAAATACTTATAATTCACCTCTTGTTTTTTCCATTTAAAACAAGTTCTTATTTCCAGTTAATTTGAAGTTAAATTACTATATTGGAAATAAATTCCCTTTTAAAATCCCCAATTTATTTTCTTTATTAGAAAATATTTTTACTTTTCGGTATATAAATACCAAAATTCTAAGGCCAGGGTAATTCAAACACAACATGATCAATCATCGATCAAATATCACATCATGGATCATAATAAATAATTAAAACAGTAAATAAAATGTTGAGGAACCCAGTTGGATCCCTCCAACTAGTTTCCCTGCATCCACAGATGTTAATCAGCATCCAAATATTATTTCACATCACTATGAAATATCAAACTAATAATCGATCAACGATGTAATCCTATCAACCAATTTTATCAACTATTCAACCAAGCAACCATCACACAGTATAAAAATAATTATAAATAAAATTTAAAATTTCGTTTATATAAAAATATAAACGAAGCAGAGTTAGTGAGTTTACTCACCTTGTTTTGCAGTTGACAGTTCTGCTTCTGTTTTACTTCAAATCAAACAAGCAAATGATTTTCTATGAAATTCCAGTCGCTTCAATTTCAACTACATCAGTTCCACAATGTGGATTCCATTGTTAGGATTCCAACAGATCCAGTCGCGTTCAAATTCTGCTCATGAACGAACGATATATTATCATTACAGGACTTATTTAATTTAAACAACATTAACGAAAAACTTAAGATTACTTAATAAAGCTAATCATGGTTTAAACTTTATAACCGCAAATCCCTTGACATATCTAGTCATTTGCATGAACCTCGACTGCTCCTCTCTCACCCTGTACTTCATCGAAACCCCATCAGATCGCCTTAACCTCGTTCAAAACCCACTGCCTCGCCTTTTCAATAATCAACAGACATCAATGCCTTTATCCATTTACACACTACTTATTCCCTCCAGTAGATCGGAGTTTACCAAAGACCAACCCAACTGACCTTCAATTACAGACACCTTCCTGAAAGAGCAACTTCCCTGCGCTCATCACGTTGACAACACAGTATCAGGAGCCCATGAAATTATGCGTCACTTTCTAACCTTGAACAAGCTTTTCCTCCTCAACATCGTGTCATGCCCCAGCTTTATCATTTTCGTGGACTCCTCCCTTTTTAGTTTAAACCCGCACATTTCCCAAAACAATAAATGCTTGTTAGTTATTGTTTAAAATATAAACATTACCATAGAAAAGGATAATGACAACGTTATTATTTGGCCTGATGGTTATGAAAGTGAATACTCTTTGAGTCGAATCAATGTGATCTGGCCAAGCCGTGATATCCACAAGTTTACAAAGACCATCATTTCCAACCCACTTCGGAAACTTTGGAGCTCCCTCGGTCTTCACACAACACAGCTTCATGTCACACACCATTCACCAATATACACACAGCATGCATGCAAACCAATCTCCATTAATATACTTCTGTTCGCACACATCCCTTCACTACATTGAACACCACAGAACCCAACTGGACACCCAACAGAATGAACGCAATAGCTTTTAAATCCGAAAATTCCTCCATCTTTCCATGAGACAACATCCCATTTTCTCCTCGCATTCTCGTCTGTCTTCACATCAGTCCACAACAAAAGCACAGTGCGAACTATTTCACAACTAAACCCCTCCAAAACTTGCTGACCCGCACCTCTGAACCTTGCGCCGGCGCCGAAAGGATCTCCAACTCCCTCTAGCTCCGGCAGCTTCAACCCAGATCTCACGCTGGTGTAAATCTCCAACGCTAATTTTGTATTTTGTTTTGTCTCTCTACAGGTTTGCAAAAATGAAGAGGACGACCCTGCGTTTATATAGGGTGAGTGGATTGGGAGCCACGGTGTTCAAATGTTTTGGAAGCCACGGAAATTAGGAAAACATAGGATTAGGATAGGTCTGAGATGAATTTAATTTGCATGTGCGTGTCTCGTCTTTTCCATGTACTCAGATTCAGATAAAAAAAGATTATCAAGCCATGTGCAGCAATTAATAGAGAAGTCCCTTGTTCAATCTAGGCATGTGTGTGTTGTACACTAATTGCTGTATAGGACTATGCTTTTCTTTCGAACTGGCATGTGAAAGTTTCAGTTTTCATGAGCGTAAAAATTTGGTAGATATTTGCCAATATGCAGTAAGGATTTTGATTTGATCTACACATTGGAAAGGAAGTCAAGACCGTGCAGCTGAAACTTTTTGATTGGAGCACGAGATTGATGTAGCCGATACGTTTGAATAAAGGAGAAGATTTAAGATAAAATTTTTATTCAGATGGCAGAGGATGAGCTATTTCGAATAGTTAATGACTGGCGAAGGTTTTAATTGAGTTGATCAACAAGTTTGTCCTAGGGTGAGCTCGAATGCTTATTTGAGCTTGGGTAAGAGTTTGGGGTACAGTTTCTAAAAAGATATGTTGTCGAGATATAAACATTTAACTGCAGCATTATTTAGGCCAGTAGGTATGTGAAAGTTAAAGACATAGGTAGGCTATCCCCTTCTTCTGATACATGCATGTGCTTGAGTTGAAATTCACAGTTGCATGAAGGAATTTACCCATGTGCTTGCGTCTCAATTTGGATAGCATGTACTCTAGTTGAGCGATCTGTTTGCAGAAGGGTAACATGAGTGATAGTTTCGAGTTGGCTATGTACAAATAGGCTGGAAGTAGTTGTTGGAATTTAAAAGATGCTGTACTACGATTTCATTTGTGGTTCACTATGGAATTAAATTTAATTAGTATGTTCTTTAGCGATTATAAAAATCTTGTTTGCATATGAGCCGTTTTGGACAAAAGTAAGAATGCGATCGTGTCCAGCAAGGTTTCACGATCCCAAGAATATAATAATATCGGTAGTTTAACTTATATTGTGAAACCCCAAAGTATTGATATAGGGTGCAAAATACTCCAAATAAAAGTTGTGTATTTAATTAATTAAAAATTTCAGTAAAATTCTAAAAATTAAATTATGACAACGTCTCAAAAGATCCTTGTCCAAATTCGTAACCAATCTCTAGTTATATTAACTAAACCGTTATGGTCCATAAACGATTGTACAACAACTATTTCTAAATTTGATTTGGACATAACTTACAATTTATAAAAAGAAATCTCGATTTTTCTCTTCCATTAGAAAGATATAGTTTAATAGATTCAAACATTTCTTGTTTCAAAGATATCCAACTTATTTTGGATCCTGTATATTCAGTTGAAGTTTAAATCGTAAATAATGAACTACCACGACTATTTCGAGCTCGTTTTAAATTATTTTATAAATTATACGCTTAAATATCGTTTTATTAGATAAATTCCTATATATAATTCAAATAAAATATTTTAAAAAAAATTAAATATTCAGAATTCAACGGCTAAAAATCCGGGTCGTTACATTCCTTCCCGCTTAAAATAATTTCGTCCTCGAAATTGCTAAGGTAGGAAAAGATGTTACATACCCTATTAACTAGATCCAAAAATCCTTTTTTTGGCTCACTTCTTAACTTCAGTTTAATTGGACCAATTTATTTCAATTAAAATATTAATTTATTCTTACTAACGAAAATTTTCAAAAATTCTGAAAATTTTCAATTACTTTAAATTCAGAAAAGTTTCGGCAGCATCTCCTCTGCACGGCTCAGTCGGTACAACCACAATTTGCCTTTCTAGGCCTTTTCCAATCCAAAAGAGAATCAAAAAGCCAAGCAGCTTGCCCCATAGGCTCATAAAACATCAAACCCAAATAATACTGTAAATATGTACCTTTTTGTCGGGCACAAATTCTATTTCTTGCATTTGCTTCCATTCAATATCTGCTCAACGTACATATATATTTCCAATCAGTTCCCAAATCAACCCAACTTCCAATTTTTAACTCTCTAATCAACTTCTGATTAGTTCACTCCCATTTACTAATCCAAACTGAGTTCTGTTTTCAAAAATCAAACCCCTTATCCTGCTTTAGTTCAATTCCATCACGATTTAACTCCAAACAACAACATCCAATATATATTCAACTTGTTTGATTTCATTTTGGATTATTTTTAATCCAGTCCAAATTTATTTAACTTAAGTTAAATTTTAATTTCAGAATTCAAATTCCCGGGTTTTATTTCAAATTAGTTTGGAATCATATATATTTATATACATACATTTATAATCAACTCAATTCAAAACATTTGAATTTCTAAATCATCATGTCCTTTCCAAACAATTATTTTATTCCTAAATCACTATGGTAGTAATCCATCACTTAGAAACTTGAAAATGAATATCGATAATGTCGCGATCCATTATCAGAATTATTTTCTCGCCGCTGAAGTGATTTCAGTGCTTAATCACTTTTAAAATCCATTTAAAATCATTCTTATTCAAAAATTCTTTAAAACAATGCTATATTCATAATATTTGAGAAAATATTTCCTAAACACCCGGGATATAAATTCAAATTATGGTTTGAATTTAATTCTAGTTTATCTTAGTTATATAATCATTTCAATATTTTATAATTCCATTTGATTGTAATAACAATCAACACGTTTATATACTATAATTCAGAAATATTTCCTTTTATATCAAAATGATTTTTGAGCAAAATTATTTCATTTACCCATTTTAAAACAATACTACATCGAATTGTTCTGTTCAAGAGTTTAGAAACACCTATCGATACAGTTGTATATCCTATACCGACCAGAATTCAAAAACCACTCAACAAACCAGACAACACAACAAAAAACAATTTTTATATCAAATCTACAAATACGTGCTCATATCTATACACTCAAACTCAATCTAAGGTGTCACTAACCCCATCTCTATTGAGTCACGCCACAGAGCCAAGGTTATCACTCAACCTTCAGCTCTGATACCAACTGTAACGACCCGAATTTCCATACACTTTGAGTCGACTAATAACAGCACACGTCCAACCCAAATAACACAGAAATACGAATCATTATTAGAAAGAAGTTAGAGGATGAGAACTAGAAAGAAAGAAATATTAGAATAGAAGAAAACGAAGATCAAAAACTCATAGCGGAAACGAATAAAATATATTAGATAACATAAACTTTGAAATACAAATCAGTATCTGTATGTACATACCATCATCAGAGCACAACAGTTATCTCTGGAACAATTATAAACACTTGTTTCTAGATCCAACATAGTACATAACAGAAAATATCATAGTTTATAGCTAACTGATGAAGCCTCCTGCTTCCAACTCCTCCAAGTGAATCTGAAAAATCCCGACTACTTGACTGCCCGTACAAATTTGGGCACCCAAGATTTTAGGGAAAACAAAGCAAAATAAACTCTGGGTCACTCATGGGACTGGTATGAGTAAAATCCAATCATTTGTTTAACTTTCAATAATTCTTTCGAAAGAAAAGATAATTGTAAGACCGATCCATATATAAACACGGATGGTTTTTATCTTACAATAACCCAAAAATATTTTTGATGTCAAATCCAATGATATTACAATAGTGTCTAAATCAAATAAATAGAATCTAGCGGAACGCTTACATCTCACGCTCCATATATAATATAAAATCAAAAACCGCAGGGCGCTTATTGGAGATTGGATTTCCAACATGACAAGGTATGGGACCACCTACCGATAGTGTATCTCTAGAGACGAATACACTGGGTTCAACAAGAACGTCTTGTAACCCGGCCCTCACATGACCGACCACTCATTTCGCTTGAGTGTATCAAATGTATATCACCAACGGTTGGGATCAGCAACCGTTTCCCGAAAGGGACAGCATTGATAGATTAAAGAAGCAAATGGAATTTTCTCTAGATAGGTGATTATACATCCTAATGGGTGCGAACCGCATAGCCATGCTGCCTGCCCGATTTTTGTCAATTACCAGTTGTGAGGCTTGAGGTTTGAATTATCTTCCAGAACATCTGGCCACCAGTCACTTTGAATGCCACATCGTTATACCCACCAAATCACACACTAATTTCCCAAAAATACCACGGGTATAAAGCTAAGAGAAACGAGTTCCTCCACCACCAAACGTAAGTATATTTGAAGAGATCAACTTATGCGATTCGTTAGATATACTTTATCAGACATTCGTCCATTCACGTTGTCCTGGGATTGGACAAACCGAAGGCACTATCCCGTAAACAGGATAGCCCTTGCATAACTCCATCTTCAATTATTTTCATCATATTTGATTGCAAAGCTTACGCAAATACAGAGTGGTTTCCAGATAATGAATCTTATCCCGGTCTCTCCGTATTGACGACAGAAAAATGGTCAAAAACTTCGATAGTCGGTGATTTAACTATTAAAGAAAAATAAGTGTACAACCAACGATCTTACTTCCAGGTAGAAATTCGATCGATCAATCATCAATCAACATTGGCCCTTTAAATCAATTTCTTATTATATTATCATTTACAATTCTCATTTCCTATCTTTCGTATTCTTTTAAAGCTTGATTTCCCCTCTCGATTCTTTGAAAAAACATTTTCAATACTATAATTCCTTATTCGACAAAATATCTCTTATTCCAGTTAGAAAACATTTCTAAATATTCACGAATCCTTCTTTTCTATATTCAAAAAATATACATTATTAATATCGGAGAATATTTCCAAATTCCCTTTCTTAATTCCTCGTTGACCAATTCATTTCATTTTAACAATAGCGTTGCAATCGTTGTTTCCAAATATTTGATTCATAAAACATTACTCTTAACAATAGCGTTACAATATTTGTCTAGAATTATAGAACACTTATTAAAACAATAGCATTAAAATTGCCGTTAAAACAGTTATTATAACGGCAGCATTTAAAATTCCTATTTAGATTTACCAAAACATTTATTATAACGGCAGCGTTTAAAATTCCTATTTAGTTTTAAATTATGTTTATAAAACTACTACGGACATCTTTCCTTTATATAAAATGATTCGATTTCCTTTCCAAACTTTTGTACATTCCATACTTCTTAAATCAAATCCGTTGATTATATATTTGTAAATATCATCACAATCCAAATTTCAATTTATAACTTCTATTTAAAATTTTTCATAAAATATCTATTTTTTTTTATTACAAACGGTTATAATCTTATTTATATTTTCTTTATGACAATTAGGTTCAAAATCTCATTTTGATTATCGATTTCAAAATCCATTTCCCTTTTTCAAAACTTTGAAATTATATTTCAATTCTTCCAAAAATACTTTACTTAATTTATAAATACTTATAATTCACCTCTTGTTTTATCCATTTAAAACAAGTTCTTATTTCCAGTTAATTCGAAGTTAAATTCCTATATTGGAAATAAATTCCCTTTTAAAATCCCCAATTTATTTTATTTATTAGAAAATATTTTTACTTTTCGGTATTTAAATACCAAAATTCTAAGGCTAAGGCAATTGAAACACAATATGATTAATCACCGATCAAATATCACATCATGGATCATAATAAATAATTAAAACAGTAAATAAAATGTTGAGGAACCCACTTGGATCCCTCCCACCTGTTTCCCTGCATCCACAGATGTTAATCAGCATCAAAAATATTATTTCACATCACTATGAAGTATCAAACTAATAATCGATCAACGATGTAATCCTATCAACCAATTTTATCAACTATTTAACCAAGCAACCATCACACAGTTTAAAAATTATTATAAATAAAATTTAAAATTTCGTTTATATAAAAATATAAATGAAGCAGAGTTAGTGAGTTTACTCACCTTGTTTTACAGTTGACGGTTCTTCTTCTGTTTTACTTAAAATCAAAAAAGTAGTTGATTTTCTATGAAATTCCAGTCGCTTTAATTTCAACTACATCAGTTCCACAATGTGGATTCCATTGTTAGGATTCCGACAGATCCAGTCGCGTTCAAATTCTGCTCACAAACGAATGATATATTATCGTTTCAAGACTTATATAATTTAAACAACGTTAATGAAAAACTTAAGATTACTTAATAATGCTAATCATGGTTTAAACTTTGTTACCGCAAATCCCTTGACATATTTGATCATTTGCATGAACCTCGACAGCTCCTCTCTCACCCCGTACTTCATCGAAACCCCATCATATCGCCTTAACCTCGTTCAAAACCCACTGCCTCGCTTTTTCAACAATCAACAGACATCAACGCCTTTTGTAACACCCCACCTCCGTTACGGTCACTAACAAAGGGAATGCCTTAACTTTGGTGGAGGGTTGTGGGTACAAGACACAGATAAATTTTCAAGATAGATAAATTTAAGCAGCGGAAACTCAAACGTTTATTGCATACGTAGTTTAATACAAAAGCATTACATCAAATTATCTCAAAATAACTTCCAAAACATTACAACATAATCTCTGTCTTGATTATTCAATAAAGAAGCATAAACCAAAAGTAAAAGTGCATAAATCCCCAAGGATAATTTCCAAAACCCATAGCCAAGGTGAGGGAGAGTCCAAATCATACATCTACTTTCTTGAAGCTTGCAAAGTGTATGACTAAGCTGGAGTATTCCCTCCTTGTGGACCTGGGGGGGAGGGGGGGCGGAAGAAAAGAAGACGAGAGAAAATGGGTCAGACAATAATTCTGGTAAGTTCAGTGATTACTAGTATTTAAACAAAGAAAGGAAACATGACAGTGATAACAGAACATAGGAAAATACCCTAGTATGAGATAAGAGGAACGTGTAATAGCACCCACTACTATAGTCTCTGCACCTACTTAAACATTGGTTCAACTAGCCCACGTGTTTATAACAAACGATCCCCTTAATGATCGGCTCCTAGTCGCATGCGTTCATGTCCTGTGTCATTCGGCCCTCTCTTGACTGTAGCTACCTGTGCTGGTCCCACCATGGGGTGTATCAGTCCCTCTGGTGGTAATCCGACACAATTCAAGATGCACAGTGTACGCTACTGATGCCCAGTGCCTGTTTTTCCACTCTGGAGTACGTGCACGCCCATACTCAGTCGGAACCTACACTGGCACACCAACCGCCGACGTTTTGACCGCTTATAATTCAGCCCATTAATCGTGCCCCACCCTGCCTAGTTTCAGGGTACCATGATACATTTATGTGGGTTACTGCTGAAATGGGTCCACGTTACTAGGGTTTTCTAATCAACATGTCTACTTGGTTAAGTGTGAAAGTTTACCAAACCTCACCCATTTGATTTAGTTAACATGTTGAATCGGTTAAGTGTTTTCCAAATTTACTTAACCCTACAAATCCTGACTTAGCTTTAATTTATTAAAGCACCAACCACTTACATTAGACAGGTCTTGTTGTGCTCACTAGATGTGCCGGTCGGTTCTGGGCAAATTTACACCACAACTCAGTCTAACGTCGGGTTCTTTTTGGGCTTGATGCACTAACCACCCACATTAGACAGGTCTTATTGTGGTCACTGAATATGCCGGTCGGTTCCGCGCAAATTTACACCACAACTCAGTCTAACCTCGGGTTAGGCATATTCGTCTTTTCTAAATTCTTATTTTTTTCTATGTATATCAAATTTCTTTATGTAAATTAAATTAAATTTACTCAGGCCATAATTATCTTTTCAAATATTGCTCATAATAAATGGTATATCAAATATACCATTTTATGAACAAACCTATGCCATGAATTTTCATGTTTTCCCATCGTTATCCCCGTAGAACGTACGTATGGATTACATAAAATGTTGGGCTAGCAAATCAACCCAAACCCATAAACAAAAAGGGGTAGTAAACAAGGGACCTGAAATAAACATAAAATAGCACACATTTAACTTATCACATGTAACTTGGCATAGATGTATCATTATCTTAACTAAACAGGTAAAGGTGAACTTGTGACTAAGTTGAATCTAATTTTCATGTAAACTTGACATGGGTCTATCATGGAGGTTTAACATATAAACACAATTTTTGAACCACAATTTAGCATACTAACTTATGTATTGTCAAAATATAAGAAAGCCACTATAAACATATTTAAATCACAACTTAGCATTATAGATTATGTGTTAAAACATAAGAGGACTACAAATCCAATCTTACAACATAAATAGATTCAACTTGACATAGTTCTAAATATTCATAAATGTTAATCTAACATGTAAGCGTGTGATTTAGATCCTAAACTTGCAAATAACCACCAAATTACAACATGACATGTTTCACCATTTTGTTGGCATAATAAGTTCTTTACCCAATCGTAATAGATTCCAATAACATACAATATTGTACATCACCACTAGCATAGAGACGTGAAATATACAACATGTTCATCACCATAAATATATAGACATGATTAATTACAACGATACTTTAAGATAAACGAGAATCAAATCTTATACATAAGCATCATTCTATATCCCAATTACAACATGTCATGATTCAAGCGAAAGAATATTTAAATCTACGTAATAACCCACTTACAAACTAAAAGGAATTCTTGCGTTCTGAAATCTGAATTCTAAAATTGGAGATGCGCTCCTTTGAAGAAGATCGTTGAATTAAACTATTTTTTATTTGATTTTAGATGTAGCTTTTAACTCGTCTTTGAATTGAAAAAGGGTGACGGCTACTCCAAGTTCTCCACTGACACATTTCAGTTCTAGGATTATTTTTCTGTGTGTTTTTAGGTTGATAATTGAGTTGTTTATATAGAATTTTAAGTTTAATTATAGCGGTCAGATGAACCTAGGTTAATCACAGCCACTCAGACCTGATCAGGACCATCCAGAAACCCTAGTGACTCAGCAACAAGTCTGCAGACGTTCAAATTTCAGATCTGGCCGGGGGCCAGGTCGACCCCCAGGTCGACCCTAAGGTCGACCACCAGGTCGACCTCTAAGGGGGGAGGTCGACACTAGGGTCGACCCCCTGGTCGACTTGCCCGGACGGGAATTTTCCCGCCCAACCCGCTTCTTGGTTCTGTTTGAATTCGAACTTGTTTTTCTTCAAGCTGTTTGAATTTATTTGAATTTCTAAATCTTCTGAACGCCATAACTTATTCATACGAAGTCCAATTTACGCAAACTCGGACTCTATCTCAACCAGAATTCCAAGACGAACACAATGGCATAACCAGTTTCCCTTAATTCTCATATTTTAAATTAAGTATTCTAGGATTCATTATTATAATGTTAATAGAAAGTACGGGGTGTTAAATTATCCCCTCCTTTAAGGATTTCGTCCCTGAAATCTTCAAGTCGAGAAGAACTTATATCCTACCATCCTAACACCCATCTACTCAACCATCAAACACAGGCGTCCATTGTCCTTAAAAGATTTCTATTGCTTCATGGTCATATGCATTGTGTGTGTATATGTCCTTATCTAATGCAAAATCAGTCGGTCTACTGATTCAGTTGACCTCCTTAATGCAAATTATGTCAGTGTCATGAGTCCATTATGAATGCAATTTTTTCTACTCAAAATTTCTTACATGAGTGCATAATCATTCATACAAATGCAACGTCCATATGATAATACATCAAGTTTTAATCCATAAACAAATACATATATGCATATGCAATATGGAGGTGACTGAGGCAATCTAATACCTAATGTGTATGTATATGCATCCACTAGAAACCACTAGCAACCACTTGCAACCATCAATCAAAAATGTTTCAATTAAATGTTTACATCCAAATTGGTTCCTACCTAAGGATAAAGCATAGGATCAAGGAGATATACATAAAAAGATAGATACGAGCATAAACTTGAGGAAAAAGAGATTAAAGATGTACCCTCAAAAAGAAAAGGGAAGGTTGCGCGTATTCTGTCCTCAGTTTCCTAAGTCGCGACTTCCCCGGTGTCGCTCCCTTAAACTTTGACAAGCTTAACTTCAAGGTTGCGTAGCTTTTTGACCTCTGTTCCCAAGATACAGGTTGGAACACTCCTCACAGTTGCTTCTCGTTTAACTTCAACTTCCTCTAGCATACTTGGTTTTACCTCTTCCGCAGACTAGTGTAAGCATTTCCGCAAGTGAGAGACATGAAAGACATTATTAATCCCGGCCAATCTTTCGGGGAGCTGTACCCTATAAGCCATCTTCCCAATCTTCTCGATGATAGGGAATGGCCCTACAAATCTTGGTGCTAACTTTCCTGTGGATCCAACGAGAACGACGTTCCTCAAAGGAAATACCTTAAGGAACACCTTGTCTCCAACTTCGAACTCAAGGTCAGTTCTTATTTTGTCCACGTAAGACTTCTATTTATCTTGGGCAGTCTTCATTCTTCTTCGTATCAAGCCTACTTTCTCTGAAGTTTCCCTAATCATGTCTGGTCCAAGTATGAGCTTGTCTGTGGACTCCCACTAGCAAGTTGGTGACCTGCACGGTCTTCCATATAAAGCTTCGAAAGGTGCCATGCCTGTGGTGGCTTGGTAGCTATTGTTGTAAGAGAATTCCACCAAAGGTAGATGATCCTCCCAAGTTCCTCCGAAGTCAATAATGCATAACTTCAAGGTATCTTCCAATACTCTGTTGACTCTTTCCGTTTGGCCATCAGTTTGAGGGTGATAGGCGGTGCTTAAGCATAACCGTGTGCCTACAGCCTCTTGTAAACTCTTCCAAAACTCGCTCATGAAGATAGGGTCTCCATCACTCACTATGCTGGAGGGTACCCCATGGAGTCGAACTATCTCCTTAAGATATATGGATGCTAGAGATGAGACAGTCCTTCTACTTTTGACGCTTATAAAGTGGTCGCTTTTGTGAGCCTGTCCACTATTACCTAGATGTTGGTATTGCCCCTTCTTGACCTATGCAACCCATCCATAAAGTCCATCAAGATGCTATCACATTTCCACTGTTGGACCTCTAGAGGATGGAGCAGACCACCAGGCTTCTTCTGCTCCCCCTTGACTTGTTGGCATATTACACACTTAGAAACAAATTCAGCTATGTTTTTTTTATGCCATTCCAAAAGAAAACTCTTTTGACGTCTTTATACATTTTGTCCCCGCCTGGGTGTATGTTCAGCTTGGAATGGTGTACCTCTTCTAGAACCGCCTTTACCAAGCCCCTTGCTTGTGGGACACATAGTCTTCCATCTCGTCTCAACCAGCCCTTGGCATCCATGGAGTATCTATTGAGGTGACTAGAAGTCTCACCCCTAATTAACTTGCCCATTACTTCGACTAGTTGAGTGTCTTCTCTTTGCGTGGCTCCGATTGAGTCTAATAGAGTTGGTCACACTTCTAATGTTGCTAGCAAACCAGGTACAAAGTCAGTGGAGGGTCTGAAGTTAAAGCTTGCTATGAACTCCAAGCTTTTCATTTCCATAAAGAGAGGGCTTAAGGTCAGTTTCTTTCTACTCAAGGCGTCAGCTACTGCATTGCCCTTGCCAAGAGTGTTGGAAATCTCAAAATCATATGAGGCAAGAAACTCCATCCATCTTTACTGCCTCAAGTTGAGATCTTTCTACAAGAAAAGGTATTTCAATGATTTATGGTCAGTATACAGTTCAAATTTCTCACCTAGGAGGTATTGGCGCCAAGACTTAAACGCAAAAACGATGGCTGCCAACTCTAGGTCATGGGTTGGGTAGTTTTTCTCGTGTATTTCAACTATCTTCCATCATAAGCCATTACCTTCCCTTCTTGCATAAGAACAGCTCCTAGTCCCATTCTGCATGCATCAGTGTATACTGTAAATATATTGCTTCAATCAGACAATGTCAGAACTAGGGCTGTTGTTAGAGCCCTTTTCAAACGTTGGAAAGCAATATCGCAATCCAAATCCCAATTAAAAGCTAGGTTCTTCTTTGTCAATTGTAACGACCCGAAAAATCTGAACCAATTTAAAAATTTTAAATTGGCTAAAATGGTGGATGTTAAATATTTAAAATAAATATTTTAAATAATAACGATGAAAAGTAAGTTTAAATCGATGTTTGAAAATAAATATAATTAATTCTAATTATAAACAAGGCCTGAAATGGCGCGGTAGTTTCAAAATTTGAATTCAAACCTTGACTGGCTGTACCGGGTGCAAAAGAAAACGGATTTCAGTGAAAGCAAAAATATTTAAATCTGTTAGTGAATACCTTTCTAAGAATCTGAAAAATCGAAGTTTCGTAGCGGGAAACAAAAGTTATGGCCAAATGAATTTTCAGAAAGGTCGCTATAGAGTTTATATAGCCCGTGAAAATGATCATTTTGCAAACGACCTCAGAATTCGACAAAACCACTTTTGTTGGATCCGGGATGTCAAATTGTTGCTAGGTTTCAAATTTCATAATTTTTGAAGCTAGTATGTGAGCATGGCAAAGGAAAATGTATTTGGTCGATTTCTATTAAATTAGATCGATCAGAAAAGGGCCATTTTTCAAACGGTCTCAGAATTCGACGAAACTAGTTTTGTTGGGATCGTATCGTCAAAACATAGCTAGATTTATTTTTCGGGAATTTTTAGAATCAGTATGTAGCCCCGGCAAACTGAAATGTACGTTCAAATTAAATAATGAATGTTTTATATTTTAATTTGAAGGAAAACTGACTGAAACAGTCGAATGGGCCAACGAAACATATCCCATTGTGTTCGAAATGGGGGTATTTATCTAGGGACGACAGTCGTTGGGTTTGGATTGGGGTTCGTATGAGATGAGGGGTATTTTTGGATTTTTAGAAAATAAAAATAAAATAAAAATCTCCTATTGGCCAACATTCATCTTCTCTCTCCCCGATTCATCAGCTACGCACGACGGAAATGGTTCTTCCCTTCTCTCCTCTTTAATTCAAAATCCATTCAATAAATTCATCCACTCTAGTTGGGTTTTTTGTAGAGATTTCCCTCAGCTACAAATCCATACCCATTTCATGATTTATCGTGTCGAGTTGGATAAGATCTGAGCCCGGGAATTCAGCAACTTCGTCGCGCCGCCGCCGCCTGTTCAGGCGATCACACCTGACATGGCACCCCTCGATTTGCGCACCCTTCGACACTCTTCGTTGTGGTGTTGCTCGATCACAACCTAGTGCTTCGGATTTGCAGAAAGATCTAACCCTAGTTTCGAACTGCTGTGAAAAGGTAACGACTTTAATTATATTAATCTATGTTATAGCATTTTAAAGCGCTACGGTTTTGGATTTCACTGTAAAATTCATATCTTTTTTGTTTATTGACAAAATTCAGTGAAATAAGAGACAGTGGACTCGTCTGGACGTCTTCTACATTCCAGAAGAGACCTCATATTTTTCTGAGCCTTCTGCTATCTTTGGTGGAGTGGAACCCAATGTGAGATTTCTAATTTATAAACGATATGGAAAACAACGATGTATAAATTATATAGTCGATGTATGAGTTATATAAGCGTTGTACACCTCATGTATAAGCATTGTATAAGTTGTACGGTCGATGTATAAGCTATATACGCGTTGTAAAAATTATATATGTGTTAAATAGAAGTGAAATTTACTTTTACATATATATATGTGTGTATATATATATATATATATATATATATATATATATATATATATATACAAGCCCCTCGTCCACAAACCATGGACGATATTTATTGGTTGTGATTGGTGTGAAAATTGGTTGAAAGCGAATGGTTGATTAGAAATGTTTGTGGTTGAAATTGATTGATTGTGGTTGAAAAATACCCGTTTGTGGTTGAGAATTATTTGGTTGAAACCTCATAGGATTAGTTTGTGGAAATGAAAAAAAATATACATGCTGCCTGCGTGCGAACTAGATGCATGAAATCCCCATTGTCAAAAGCTGCGAGGCTTTAAGGTAGAGCGAGGAGTCGTACTACGGACAACCCCGGTTTTAACTACCCTGCCGTTATGCTATCGAAATTATGAATAATATTCATGTGTTAGAATTATTTTCATATGTTGAAACTATATCCGTGTGTTGAATAGAAAACATTCATGTGTTGAATAGAAATTGATTCGTTGAATAGAAATTCATGTGTTGAATGGTATTCGTGTTTTAAAGAAATTGCTTTAACAATAAAAATCACATTTTTATTATATATATACGAACTATAGAAAACCTTCATGCGTTGAATAGAAATTCATTCGTTGAATAGAAATCCATGTGTTGAATGGTATTCGTGTTTTAAATAAATTGTTTTATATTAAAAATCCTATTTTTATCATCTATATGAACTATATAAAATAGTCGTGTTTTGAAATAAATTGTTTTATAATAAAAATCATATTTTTATCAACTATATGAACTATATAAAATAGTCATGTTTTGAAATAAATTGTTTTGCAATAAAAATCACATTTTTACTATATACATGGATCGTTTAAAATAGTGAAGTGTCGGAATAAATGTCTGTTGGATAAAAATATCATTTTTATCAAATGTTTGAAAAGAATATGGTTTTGAAATCGAAGAATCAATTATATTTATATATATATAAATATAATTAAAATATATCGAATAACGAAGCTGTAGTTTGTGTTTTGAAACCGTGATTTCAAATGATTAGTGTGGGAGATCCGACCATCGGATTTTCCCGAAACCGAAACCGTTGGGTTCGCCTTGGAAATATCTTTCCAACGACACCCACTTTGTAATGATCCAACAGTTGAATTTCCTAGAATGTTTAATTCAAATCTGAAGAAAAACTGCACCAGAATCGATTACATATATATATATAATTAAATTAAATCGAATAACGACGCTGCGGTTCGTATTTTGAAGTCGAAACTTCAAACGAGTGTACCGGGAGATCCGACCGTCGGATTTTCCCAAAACTGGAACCTTTGGATTCGTTTTGAAAATTTCTTTCTAATGATGTAAAATTTGTGAAGATCCAACAGTTAGATTTTCATATATGTGAAATTAAATCTGAAGAAAAACAGCGCCACGGCCGCGTTATGGTCTGAAGCGTCATTTGAATAAATTGGCTATTTTTAAATAAATAAAAATAGCGATAAATTGTTATAAAATATTATAAACGATATGGAATGTAAATTTAGAAACTAACTGAAGGTTAGCTAAGTCGAATGGTTTCCTAAGTTTTGATCTGATGTTGTTTCCGACCTTCGGGGTTAATATTTGGGAAATCGTTCTCTTATTGATTTACGGTTAGTGACTAATTAATTGGAATAAGGCGTATGTTGTGTTTGTGTAGCACGTGTTTATTATATACGCGAGTTGCTCAGAAAGACCGGGTTTATCCCATTCTGAATAACTGTATCAACAATAAGAAGTCGAAGATAAAGACGGTGGTTGAAGACCGGAGATCTTCACCTCGGTTGGATGATAACTGATGTCCTGATTGGGAGGCATCCAAAATATGGATAATGAGTGGTGATCGTCCAGAAGTACGTGGAGATCGATGGGTATGCAAGGTATATAGTGCCTCCGGTTTCGTTCAGACCCAGAACGGACTAGCAAATGGACTGTGTGTCTGACATTGGAGTTCATTCTACGTGATTGATAGCCATCAGTTGCATGGTGTGAATTGCCTGTGTGGCATGCTAAGATGCAGTAATCAAGGCTTTTTTTGAAAAGCAAAGTCTTGTGGTTGATGATCAAATCCCCTCCTGTGTGGCTTAGCTTTTTATATAATGTGAATTCGCGAACCTCACACCCCGGCATGAACCAAAAACGGGAGAGGACATCAGGGAGGGCATGCGTTTCCTTCTAGCTAGAGGTGGTGTCAGTGCTTAAACTACCTGACATTTATATTATTTTCACCTATGCGGTTGTTGCTGTTGCGAGGCGCCTCGGTTATATCGGTCGATCCGGGACCGATGGAGTCATTCGTTGGCTCATTTACGCCCCAAAGTGCGGGGAAACGTATTGTTCATGCACTATACTCCACTCCATGTGGACCGACCCTGACAATCCAAGGGGCAGTTGCGGCTGTTCCGGAGACATGGGCTAGATTGTCTCGAAGTCACTAAGGACTTTCTTTTGCCTTGGTTCATGACGGAAATCTAATTTCCAAATACTTGATTATGCGGTTTTGATTGTATACCTATATATGGCGACATAGTGGTATGGGGCATTAATGTCGTCTATGATTGATACTTATGATTTGAATTTTTTTTTGAAATATATAAACACTAGTAATAATATCAAATGCTTTTGTTTTTTTCGTATCAAGCATATTTTGGCCATTATAAGGTAAAAACTCTATCCTCCAGTTTGCGTTGGATTGTGTGACGGGAACTGAGTCTTATAATGGCTTCATTTTTATAAAAAGCATTGCAATGTTTAAAAGATTTACTTGTTTTAAAGCACTGGCAATCCAATGGAGTAAACCAGTTCCGTGAAAGTGGCGTGGTCCTGTGATTAGCTAATTGTATAAATGTGTTAATTAGATTTCTCATACCAGTCCCATGACTGACTCGTAGCTTGTTTCACTTGCAAACTCGGGTGCCCCTTTTTCTACATGGGCAGCCTTGTATTCAGATTTTATCTGGCACTTTCTGGATAGCTGGAGCTGAAGATGGATTATATCATTTATCTCCTTTTATGCTATTCAGCTCCTATTGTACCTATTATGTTTGTTTCCACTGTAGACATTTATGTATAGATGAACTGTATTTGTACTAAGTATGATCCTGTATACTGTGTAACTCTGATGATTTCGTTTATCCAGTGTATTATTTGTTCATTATCTGGTGTATTTATTTATTTCTGTTCTTATATTATCTGTTTATGTGTTATATTCCAAAGATTACCCTTGACACCGTCATACGGGGTTTTGGGGTCGTCACAATGTGGTATCAGAGCTTTGGTTAAGCTTAGTGCTGGAATATAACATATTAACGAACTCGTCAGAAATAACCAGTAGTGTTCAAGGACGGGTGACTCATTACAGGTAGGATCAGTAATATCCTAGTATGAGTATAGCAGAATGAAATAACACCTTGATAGAAACATTTACATTCAAGTATATGTTTATATGTTGTAAATACCTTTTATGTGATCTGACACTTGATCTGCTATTTGCAGAAGTACTAGAAAATGAGTGTCAGATACAGGAGGAATGCAGAACCAGATCTAGAGGCTCTATTAAAGAGATATCGAAATCTGGGCGGAGCACAATTCTCGGGCAATGAATCTATAATTCAAACTCAAGCTTGGATGAGTTCCGTTGAAAGAATTTTTGAACGTATCCAGTTGAGGAATGAGCAGAAAAGATTAGTAGCATCTTGGGCGCTCAAAGAAGAAGCTTTAGTCTGCTGGGAAACAATCATCAAAGATTATCCAGAAGGTGATATCACCTGGGATAGGTTCAAAAAGATTTTCCTAGAAAGATTTACTCCTCCTGAAGCAACTGAGCAGCTATGTGATGAATTCTCTTATCTGATACAAGGAGATATGACCATCCCGGAATATTATAAGAAATTCAATGAATTTTCTCACTTTGCTCCTCATCTAATTCAAAATACAAAGAGAAAGAATCTGAGATTTATTCATGGCCTACAAAGAAAATACCAGAATAAAGTAATGGGGCATGTGAAGCTTCCTTTTTCAGAAATGATATATATGGCTTATCAGTATGAAGATCTCCATAAGAAAGGTATGTTGCGCGACGAAGAGGAAGTCAGTTCTAGTAATAAAGTCGAGTCTGAAACTGATCGTCCTGAGGCCAGTACGATGTCTGAGGTAAGTAAGAAGCCTAAAGTCAATCGGAAAAGGGCCAGACATGAGAAAGAACCAGTAACGACTGCCATATGCAATAACTGCCATAAGCAAGGGCATTTGTAGGGAAAATGCAGATCTTTAAAGAAACTAAAGAAGACTGAATCTAAATCAAAGAGAAAGTTTCAAGAGACCAGAGAATGCAGCATTTGTGTAAAGTCCCGCAAATTCCCACACTTTGAATCGACCATAAACCACATAGGCCTGACCAAAAAAGTTAAAATCTACGAATACTTTAACTTTGGGCATACAACACATTACAACAGATAACAGAAGACTTATATAACAATATAATAAATGTTACATCAGAGTATATAATATACATGTCAGAGTACATTGGAATATAATTACAGCGGAAGAATAAGTTACAATAATTAAAATATATTGCAGCGGAAGAACACAGCGGAAGACTCTCTATCTCTGGACACAGCTTTAAGCTTCAACCCATAACCCTGTTTAATATATCTGCAAAAATAGCTACTCGACTGCCCGTGTGGAAAATATGGGCACCGAGTTTGCCAGTGGACAAACTACAGGTCAGTCAGGGGACTGGTGTGAGAATTCTACTTAACCTATATAATATAATAAGGCTAATCACAGGACCACGCCACTTTCGCGGAACGGGTTTTCTCCTATGGATTGCCAGTGCATGACTAAAGTAAATCGTCAAAATAATGCAATGCTTTTTTAGAAAAATGAAACCATTATAAGACCCAAGTCCCATCACACAATGCAACGCAAACCGGAGGATAGGGTTTTACCTTATAATGATCAAAAGATGCTTGATACGATAAACACGGTATTATATAATAATAATGTGCAAACAATTTGAAATACATCAAAGTAAATGTATTAATCCTAGACGGCATGAGTGCCCCATCCCACTATGTCGCCATAAATAGGTATACAATCAAAACCGCGTGATGTCGTATTGGAAATTTGGGTTTCCATCTGAGTCAAGGCCAGGGAGGAGATCCTTACCGATTCAAGGTTAGGTGACTGAAGACCGGTGAGCTTCACATCGTTTGGTTGATGGTGACTGATATCTTGAATTGGGACTGATCCCCTAAGGCAAGGTAAAAAGTGATGATCTTCCAGACGTACTGGAGATCGACGGATACGTTGTTTCGTTCAGACCCAGAACGGACTTGTAAATGGATAGCATGCCTGACATTGAAATTTATTTCATGCAATTAAATTGGTATTTATTTAATATATAAATGCATGGTGGCGGAGAATTTATTCTCTTGCTTAACACCCTCTTGTATGTTAAGTAATTATCAGTCGCATGATATGAGTTGTTGATGTGACATGCCAAGTTGCATTTGAACAAGGCTTATTGTTGCAAAGCAGAGCCTTGTGGGATGATCAAAGCATAGTCTATTTAGGCATAGCTTTGTGTAACGTGACTTCGCGAGCCTCACAGCCCGGTAGAGTCTAAAACGGGTGAAGGGAACGCAGGGAGTGCACACGTTTCTCTCTAGCTAGAGTGGTGCCAGGGACCTACCAACGCTGGCATTTATTCATTGTGGTTGTTGGATTTTTCGACGCCTCGGTTTATGCGGTCGCCACTGGCCGTATTATAGGTCCAAAAGGACCGGGGAACGTGTGTTCAGGAATTGCCAATCCATTAAGCGTTAACGTATGGACCGGCCCTGCAGGATCCAAGGGTTGGACAGAGTACCAATCCTGGGGAATTTGCTAGAGTGTCTCGAATCGGTAAGGATCTCCTCCCTAGCCTTGACTCAGATGGAAACCCAAATTTCCAATACGACATCACGCGGTTTTGATTGTATACCTATATATGGCGACATAGTGGGATGGGGCACTCATGCCGTCTAGGATTAATACATTTACTTTGATGTATTTCAAATTGTTTGCACATTATTATTATATAATACCGTGTTTATCGTATCAAGCATCTTTTGATCATTATAAGGTAAAACCCTATCCTCCGGTTTGCGTTGCATATTTGATGGGACTTGGGTCTTATAATGGTTTCATTTTTCTAAAAAAGCATTGCGTTATTTTGACGATTTACTTTAGTCATGCACTGGCAATCCATAGGAGAAAACCCGTTCCGCGAAAGTGGCGTGGTCCTGTGATTAGCCTTATTATATTATATAGGTTAAGTAGAATTCTCACACTAGTCCCATGACTGACCTGTAGTTTGTCCACTGGCAAACTCGGGTGCCCATATTTTCCACACGGGCAGTCGAGTAGCTATTTTTGCAGATATATTAAACATGATTCTGGGTTGAAGCTTAAAGCTGTGTCTAGAGATAGAGAGTCTTCCGCTGTGTTCTTCCGCTGCAATATATTTTAATTATTGTAACTTATTCTTCCGCTGTAATTATATTCCAATGTACTCTGATATGTATATTCTGTACTCTGATGTAACATTTATTATAGTGTTATAAAAGTCTTCTGTTATCTGTTGTAATGTGTTGTATGCCCAAAGTTAAAGTATTCGTAGATTTTCACTTTTTGGGTCAGACCTGTGTGGTTTATGGTCGATTCAAAGGGTGGGAATTTGCGGGTCTTTACAATTTGCCATCGGTTTGGCCATGTAAAGCAGGATTGCCGGCTGTTAAAAGCAACCAAGGAGGCTCAGGTGAATGAAGTGGCAGAAACCCCAGCACCCCTAGCTAATCAGAGAAGGTCAGATGTTTTGGAAGGCATGCTTATTATCAAAGATAGTCCAGTCAAAGTACTGTTTGACACAGGCGCGTCACGAAGCTTTATTTCGAAGAATGCGGTCAAGAAGTTGGACTTGAAATTGAAGAAGCTCAAAGAACCCATCACTGTCAATAATCCAGTTGGGGGTTCTCTCGATCATAGCTGGATTTGTGTGGTGCCTATCTCTTTTTCCTGTTATAAGTTCCCTACCATCTCTATCATCATGAATTTTGATGAATTCGATCTTATTTTGGGATTGGATTGGTTAACCAAATATGAGGCAGTGGTTAGATGCGCCGACAGAGTTGTTAGGGCAAAGATTAAATCAGGGAATTATATAACCATTCCCCGTGAAGGTCAAAATTCTAATAGAAAAGAGTTCTGGGCAGCGTTGGATGTTTCTCCTGCTCAAATAGAAAATATCCCTGTTGTCACAGAGAATATACCCGACCTTATAAAAGATATTCCTGTCGTAAAGAATTATGTGGATGTGTTCAAAGAAGTTGTTAGCTTACCTCCGTGGAGAGAAATTGATTTCAAAATTGCTTTAATTCAGAACGCAAGGCCAGTAGTGCACGCTATTCGGAGAATGACTCTATAAGAGAAAGAGGAATTAGACAATCAAACTGACAGCTTGTATGGAAGGGTCTGATCAGGCCTAGTTTCTCTGATTGGGGAGCAGCAGTGGTGTTTGTCCCAAAGTCTGACGGTACTCTGCGACTATGTGTGGATTATCGTGATTTGAATAAGCAGACAATAAAGAATAAATATCCATTGCCGCGAATCGATGATTTATTGGATCGTCTGAATGGAGCACAAGTATTTTCAAGGATGGACCTAGCTACAGGCTTCCATCAGCTTCGGCGCCGAAGA
Source organism: Allium sativum (assembly GCA_030737875.1). Classification (NCBI taxonomy): domain Eukaryota; kingdom Viridiplantae; phylum Streptophyta; class Magnoliopsida; order Asparagales; family Amaryllidaceae; genus Allium; species Allium sativum. The sequence continues at coordinate 249,173,979 of CM060918.1, read as the reverse complement.
ATGTGTTCCTATGATAGCATTCATAGGTCCAGAATTATTCTATGAGTGGTTAGTAATGTCATTCGACTTATGTAACACTCTAGCTTACTTCGTCGATCTAATGAATCGGGTATTTAGGGGAGTCTTGAATAAGTTTGTTCTGGTCTTTATTGATGATATTCTAATCTTCTCTAAGTCAAAGACCGAACATGAAAAACATTTGGAGCAAGTTCTAGAAATTCTGAGAAGGAATGTATTGAAAGCTAAGCTGTCCAAATGTATATTCTGGCAAGATGAAGTGAAGTTTCTTGGCCACGTCGTGCCAAAAGAGGGAATTGCTGTGGATCCAATTAAAATCACCTCTATTCAAAATTGGAAATAGCTCAGTACTCCCACAGAAGTCCAAAGTTTTCTTGGATTGGCTAGTTATTACTAGAAGTTTGTTAAAGATTTTTCAAAGATATCTAGTCACTTAACGAAGCTTACAAAGAAACACTCGAAATTCAAGTGTACTCCCGAATGTAAGGAGGCTTTTGAGGAGCTAAAGTTAAGATTAACAACGGCTCCCGTATTAACGATTATCGATGGCAATCAGGATTTGAAAGTCTGGACGTATACCTGTAGAGAAGGCCTTGGCGTAGTATTAATGCAAAGAGGTCAAGTTGTTGCTTATGCTAGCTGCCAGCTGAAGCCACATGAAAAGAACTACGTCACTCATGATCTTGAGTTGTTGGCTATCGTATTCGCTTTGAAAATCTTGAGACACTATCTTCTGGGTGAGAAATTCGAACTATTTACAGACCATCAGTCGTTAAAGTACTTGTTCACCCAGAAAGACTTGAATCTGAGGCACAACGTTGGCTAGAGTTCCTTGCAGCATACGATTTTGAGATTCTATACACTCCACGGAAAGCCAATGTCGTGGACGATGCGCTAAGTCGAAAGAATGTAATGATTGCCAGCTTTATTATTACGACTTCCTTGATTGACAAAATATCTATTCTTCAGAAGGATGATAATTTTATTAAGGATATGATCAAAAGGATTTGGAATGGCGAACCCTCGTGTTTTCAAATAGATAACAATGGAATCCTCAGATTGATAGGAAGGATTTGTGTTCTCGACATCCCCGAGTTAAAAAGGGAAGTGTTGGACGAGTGTCACAAGTCCAAGCTGAGTATCCATCCAGGTGTGGCCAAAATGTATAACGATCTCAAGCGAACATTCTGGTGAAGGCTATGAAAAGGGTCATTTAAATATATATTAGCCGATGCCCTACTTGCCAGCTAGTCAAAAGTGACCAACAGAAACTGGCTGGATTGTTGCAACCGCTGGAAATTCCAGGTTGGAAGTGGGAACATATTTCCATGGACTTCATAGATGGTTTGCCCAGGACCAGAAAAGGAAATGACAGTATTTGGGTGATCGTAGATCGCTTCACGAAGACTGCCCATTTTATACCTGTCAAACCCAATAGAACTGCTCAGAGTCTGGCGCAGATATATTTCAAGGAAATTGTTAGGCTACATGGAGTGCCGCTCAGTATAGTTAGTGATAGAGATCCAATATTTACTAGAAATTCTGGGAGGCATTTCAAGTAGAGCTGGGAACAAAACCGAATCTAAGCACCGCCTATCATCCTCAGACAGATGGCCAGACTGAGAGGGTGAATCGTATACTTGAAGATTTATTGCGAGCATGTGTTCTTGACTTTGGTGGATCATGGGAAGACCATTTGCATTTGGCTGAATTATCCTATAACAACAGCTACCAAGCGAGCCTGACAATGTCGCCATTCGAAGCATTGTATGGTAGACCGTGTCGATCCCCTGCTTGTTGGGTCGAACCTAGCAATAGGCTTGTATTGGGACCTGATATGATCCGCGAAGCTGCCGACAAAGTCGATTTCGTTAAGAAACGATTACTCGTCGCTCAAAGCAGACAGAAGAGCTATGTTGATTCGAGAAGAAGGGATTTGGCTTTTTCTGTTGGTGATTATGTGTATATAAAGGTTTCTCGGATGAGAGGAGTGATTCGATTTGGCGAAACTGGGAAGTTGGCGCCCAGATTTATTGGTCCATTCCCTATTCTGGAACGGATTGGAACTCTCGCTTAAAGAATTCAATTGCCTGATTGGTTGCCTGGAGTGCATGATGTATTTCACATATCTCAACTTCGAAAGCACGTTCATGATCCAGACTTGATCGTGGAAGAAGCAGCGCAACAGGGTATAGAAATTACTCCAGAATTGGCTATGAGAAGAGAGCCGCTAAAGATCATTGGCAAAGAAACCAGAGAACTGAGGAACAAGAAGGTTCACTTAGTCAAAGTGCAATGGAGTGGACATCCACGAGATTGTACTTGGGAAACTGAGGAGAGCATTCAAAAAGCCTATCCTAAGTGTCGAGTGGATATCTCTGATTGACTCCGGTGCAAGGTACATTTACCATATTTTGAAATTTTCATTATGCTCTCTGCTTCTTGTTATTTTCTTTCATGAATGTAAACTTCTAATTCTATAGTCTGGATGATTTTAAAAGAGTATAGGAATTGGTTAGTATATTTTTTGGAAAAGTAAAAACAAATTGCTTGTTGTTTGTGTTATGTGATAGTGGGTTGGATTAATTAAATTATTATAACGATAGTTAATTTAATCAATAAGAGAATGAATGGTAGAATTTATTCGATTAAATCACACACTGAACTGATTTAAAAATAGATAGAAATATATGCATGTGCATTATATATGTTTGAACAGGTAAATGAATTAGCTGTTGAGTAAAGAATTTATTTGCATGCCCGACAAATAGGTAAACCTTAATGAGTTGGATGCGCAATTTTATTATTATATCAACTCCTGTGAATGCCATTGCATTCGAAGTGCTGGTTATTCTGTGTGTAATAATAAATGTCGCAATAGGATAGTAACAATTAATTTTGAACTACGCTACATGGCATACTTCTTGAAGATAGGCATACTTCATCATATATCACATAAGCATTTAGAGATTGTGTGACGAGGTTGAAGATTTACCATACGAGCGAGAGGCTTGTATGGCGATGACTATATATTACAGGTTGAACTGATGACTAATATGGACCATATAAAATAGCAACGATAAATTGCTAGATTAATAAAAACCCCACACGGGTCTGGAGTTTACAATAATCACGTCTGTCTAGTTATTAGATACGGTACGTGGATTATTTATTTCCTATACGGGACGAGGTGACGAGAATTTATTCTCTAGAGCAATTAATAATACACACTCCCTCAGGCTTGGACAGGGTGACGAGAATTTATTCTATGGAGTTATTATCTATACACGCTCCCCTGTAAACACTAGAATATATCACTATAAATATGTGTATGCTTTATAGGATTTATTGGGTACCTAATACGGCCCAATAAATTTCAAAACCCCTCCCCGTACAAAGGAGGTTATGGCGAAATTTTTCGAAAATTCCGGGTGTTAGCCAAATATTTGAAGAATTTGAAAATTCTCAGAAACTGAAAAGTTGGAGAATGTAAGCCAGATTGAATGTAGAGTTGATTAGTCAAACCACTTTCGACTTTGTTCCTTTTCGGCGACGAAAAGTTTTAAGTGGGGGAGATTGTAACGACCCGGAAAATTTGAACCAATTTAAAATTTTTAAATTGGCTAAAATGGTGGATTTTAAATATTTGAAATAAATATTTTAAATAATAACGACGAAAAGTAAGTTTGAATCTGTAACAACCTGATATTTTTAACGATTTAAATTTAGATTTAAATCGAAATTTTATTTTGGAAAATGTTCTATGGTTTTACATAACGGGAATTTGAAATTTGAAATACGTATAGTGAAATGTAGTAGCTGTGAAAATTTCGTTAGAAAATTTGAATGTTTGTCGATCGTGCAATTTTCAGTGCAAAGCTACACATAACAGTTCAAATTTTAGTGATTTTAAAATCTCCCTGAAACTAGTTCGGACAAACATGAAAAATTTTCTATTCGTTGTCAGTAATCCAACGGTGAAATTCGTTTCGCGAAAATCGGACGACTTGACCTCCGCTTTTCATCCGCATTTTTACGTTAAAAGGGGTCCGTAACGCGTTTTTGAATGGAGCATCCTGACACTGCAAATTATATACCGTTGTGTCCGTCTCGTCGCGCTGATTTGCAAAATATATTCATTTGTCAGTTTCGGTGTTCTGTTCGTGCTGAAATTGCGAAAAGGCTTGCGCAGTACATTTTTGAAACAATGTCATTTGAGTTCGAAGTGTCCCTATTTGGATCCTGCATATATTTCTATGTATTTTTGATCTGCAAACCCATCCTTTTGTTTTACTAAACTACCCATCTAAATTTTTGTTTCCTTAAGTGGACACTTTTGTTGTTGAAAGAAAGCATGCACGTTAAATGTTCCAAAGCCACTTTCATTCTTCCAAGATTATACCATTCCATTTCATGCGTGCATGAGCCTTTTTCCTCTTCATTCTTCCATTCAGGTTTTATAATTAAATGCACGTTACATGTTTCAAAAGCTTTATGCTCCTTATGTTTTCATGCGTAAACTTCTGGTTCCCTTTATAATTTCCATAGCCATTTGTTTATTTTTTCAAACCGTTATTACTAATGCCATTTGCCAAACAAGAATTAAAAAAAAAATTCAAACCGTCCTTTGCTTTTTAAAATTCCCAAGGAAACGTTCAAACCATTTGCTTCTAAAGCCACGCCTCATTCCATTTGTTTGCACCGTTACACCCACTCATTTATTTGCTCATCTCCACTTTCATCTCCTATCAATTTGCCATTTTATTCACATCAGAAAAAAAGGGACCAGCAGCCGCCTTTAGAAACTTGCCCATCGCCAGTACCCATTTCAACCTGCTCCTCTCCAATTTCTTCTTCTGTAACTATTGTTTAGGATAGAAAAATTACGACTTCCTACCCAAAACCCACTGCCACAATCGATCTCAGTCATCTCACGTCACCACAGTTCAATTTTCGCAGACCGACTCAATTCAAAACCGCCGAACTCAGTACTGTTCTCCACCATTGCACCTGACATGCTTCGCGTCGATTGCTTTTATGTGTAGTTTTTTATTTATATATATATATATATATATATATATATGCTTTTGTGTGAATTTTTGGGTATTTGTGCGTAAAATGGTGTGAGTGTGTGTGATGGTATATGTCCCTACGTGTGTGCTATCATGTGATGTGTGTGTGTGTGTTGAGTGGGTGCATGTGTGCGTGTATGGTGAGTGTGTGGTATGCGTGATTGTTTGTGTAGTGTTTGGTGTATGGGTTGGATGAGTTGGTATGGGTACTGGGAGGATATATTCTGTGATAGAACATTTAGTGTAAGAGTGTTGGTGTGAGTGTATTTTCTGTTGGTATTTGTGTGTATATTTTAGGATGAGTTGGACGGTGTGTTTGCGAATGGTGTATGGTGCTTTAAATTCATTTGTTTTGATATATATATATATATATGTTATAATTTTTGTTTTTTTTTGTTTTGTGTATATGAAAATATTTGTGAAATATTTTGTAAAACGAGGTTTTGTTTATTTTGTTGAGTTGAGATGAGCGTTGAGTTCGGGACCGTCCAAAAATCCAATAGCCATACCAATCCATTGAAATTTCCCTCGCCTCCTCCTATGAAATAAAATATTTCTTGAGCGGCTACCGTGATTTGAATCTATTCTGAGTCGTGCCTAAAAGTCGTCATTTCATTCTGTGTCAATCCTTCCGCTGTCTCCAATCCATGCCACGAAAGGTGAGTTTATCCCACACCTGACTCACATTTATTTCATGGATGATAGATCAATAATGAACTGTTATACGAAATGTATAGGGTTGCTAATAGAAATTGCTTGATTTAATATATATACACATTGCATATGTGACACGATATATTCATATGACACGTAGTTGCACTGATGATATATATGTTGTGAATTGTTGCTATGTGAGTGTTGTTGTGTTTGTGGATACCCCTAGATTAGGAAAAATCACTAAGGGTTGAAATGATACATACCCGAACGAACATTAGAATAGGGAAAAATCATTATGGGTTGAAATGATAGACCTGAACATTTTTACTGAATTTGGGATCGCGGGTTGAAATGATAGACCCGTAGAAATTTTATAAATTGCGGGTTGAAATGATAAATATCCGTATCACTTGACCATAGGGTAGAAAACTGTATACGGACACCGTCGGTCATGTTTTTGAAGTAAAAGGAGTTTTATTTTAAAATATTTACTTAAGACTTTATATTTTTATTTTTATATTTATATTTTATTTAAATTTAAATTACTTTGTATATTTTAAATTATGTGTTTTAAAATGATTTTATCTGTAAATAGAGATTTAAATGTTTATTTAAGATTTTATTTATAAATGTATCTATTTTGAACCATATAATTTATTCCTATAAGTATTTTAACCTTTTTATATTATAATAACTATTTCTTTAAATCTATTTTATATTATTATAAACTTATATATGTTTATAATCTATTTATAATTTATTTTAGAATTTTATAAACTTATATATTTATTTTCAAAGTTATATTTTCATACATACATATATATATATATATATATATTGTAAACTTTAATAATAAACTGATATAGGATATGAATATGAATACGAATCGATATTGACTTAAGAAATGAACTTGAATGTGAAATTTGTTTTGAAATTGAATTTCCAAGTTTAAGGAATGAATTCAAACCGATAATGAATATAAATGAATTTGATCTTAAGTTAACTAAATGCGAAATTTGAGATGGTCTAAATATTGAAAGAAATGAATTTGAATTGATATGAAATGAATTCTATTTTAAAGTGATTTAATATGAATTGGAATATATAAAATTATAGATGTAGTATTGTGTAACGGATGGAAATTTCCGACTCCTCGAGAGTCGGAAATTCCGAGACGTTAGTGAAAGAATTTAGAAGGTGAGAAAGAAAAGATAGAACTAATAGAATAGAAGAAGAAGAACATCAGAATCATCAGAGTAACACGAATCTCACAGTGGAACGAATAACATATAATATATAACATAGCTTTGAAGTAAACAGTTATATATATACAATAGCACTTATCAGAGTACAACACTTACAACACAGCGGAAATAACTATAGCTATAGAATCTTGCAGCCTCCTGCTCCAAGCTCTCCAAGTATATCTGTTAATCCCGACTACTTGACTGCCCGTACAAATTTAGGCACCCAAGAGTTTAGGGAAAACAACAAAGTAAACTCCGGGTCAGTCATGGGATTGGTGTGAGTAAAATAGTTTAAAACAGGTATAGGATATCTCAAAAGACCACGCCGTAAATACGGAACGGGTTTTTCCCTTATGAGTATCTGAACAACTTTGACAAGCAATATCATTGGGATATTATAATAATGTCTAAGTACAAATAGGTATCAATCTAGCAGAAACGCTTGCATCTCACGTTCTACATACATAGTATAAAATCATAAACCGCAGGGCACTTATCGGAGAATGGATTCCAACAGACAAGGTATGGGAGCATCTTCTGAATAGTGTACTCTAGAGGTGATACACTCAGGGTTCAACAAGAACGTCTTGCAACTCGGCCACACATGACCGCTCACTCATTTAGCTTGAGTGTCGCGAATATATTGCCACCACGGTTATAGGCCATCAAACCGTCATCCGAAGATACAGAATCAAAAAGAAGTATAAATATGGATATTCCCTAGATCGGTGACAATACACCCTGCTTGGGAATGACCCAACTAGCCATGCTGCCTAGCCCAACTTTTGTTACTTCCTGGTGTGAGGCTAGAAGCTACGTCTATCTTCAGAACATCTGATCACCATTCACTTTGAATGCCACATCGTCATACCCGCCAAATCACAAATTGACTTATCCAAAAATAACACGGGTATACAGCTAAGAGAAACGAATTCCTCCGCCACCAAACGTGAATACGTTTGAACAGATCAACTTACGCGATCCATTGGATATACTCTGTCAGACCTTCTTCCATATACGTTGTCCTGGGACAGGACAAACCGAAGGCACTATTCAGTATATCCATCTTAGTCACTGTTATCTAAGACTTATACAACAGCCCTTGCACTTTACTCCGTCTTCAATTTATCTTTGGCAGATATTGCTCGCAACGCTTATGCGAATACAGAGTGGTTCTTTGGATAATAATCCAACCGGTCTCTCCACATTAACAACGTTAAAATGGTAAAAACTTTGATAGTCTGTGATTCAACTATCAAATTAAAACATGTCAGTGTACAAACAACGATCTTATTTCCAAATGGAAATTCAATCGATCAATCATCATATATTCATATTTCCTTATTTCATATATTTAGAAATATATGTTATCAATCATTGGAAAACATTTCCATAGCTTATTTCCACATCACTATTATTTCGCAACTATCAGTCCCTAACTGTAACTAGTATGAGGACAATTCTCTAAGTATCAATTCGGAAGGTCGAAACCAACATCAGATCGTTACTTAGAAAACCGTTCAACTTACCCTCTCCAGTCAGTTTCTGAATTTGTTTAACTCTATTTCTTAAATTCTTATCATGAAAACATTTCATTTTCTATGTTTAGAAAACATATCTGACTATATTTGGAAAACGTTCCCAAAACTCATTTACGGATTTCAAATGGACGTTGTATAAAACATCGTTACGCTTAATCCATTAATCGCTTATTACTTAACTATATTTCAAATCAACCTTTTCTATCGAACCACAAATATTCCTTTGTCAATTCTGAAGTCAATCAAGTTGGGGTATAATTACCTCGCAGACCTTAATTGAACAACGTCCTTTACTGTGAAATAGATGAAGCTCATCGCTCACTTTTTACAATCATCTGTTTACGCAAATTCTCGGATTCAGGTTACGAGTCCACTTCTTATATGACAGTGTTTGATTATAACTATAACGTTATAATTCCTACCCCTATATATTTTATTTCCTAACTCGAATAATTTAACAGACACCTAATTTCTAAATCAATAACTAAATCTTGATTTAAACCCTGGAAAGTAAATAGTACTTTCCCGAATTCGCTATAATTAAATTCGACGTATAACTCTCTTTCGAGTAGTCTTTATTTGATTAACTCTTCTTCGAATAACCTATATTCGATTACCCCTCTTTGAATAACTCATATTCGAAATCTCTCTCTTTCGAATAAACAATATTCGATCTCTTTCTTTCGAATATGCTATATTCGAAAATCTCCTTTCGATTTACTAATCGATAACTCCTTTCGATCAAACTAAAATCGATAACTCCTTTAACTCTATTTGAATAACTAATATTCGACTAACTCCTTTGGATCCACTAATTCGAATAACTTACCTTCGAATAACTAATTCGAATAACTTACCTTTGAATAACAAATATTCGATTTACTCTAACTCGATTAACTTAATTCTAATCGATTTACTCCATTTCGATTCAACTTAAATTCAAATCGATTAACTTAACTCAAATTGATTAACTCCTTTCGAATAATTAAATTCGATTTAACTCTAATTGAATAACTAATATTCAATTTACTCTTACGTGTTTAACTCTATTTGAATAAGAAATTCGAATCACTCTAATGTGTTTAACTCTATTCAAATATCAAATTCGAATAACTCATTTCGAATAACTAAATTCGATTAACTCTTTTAACTTTACTCGAATAACTATATTCGATTTAACTCTTCTTTCGAATAACTATATTCGATTAACTCTTCGACTAACTTCTTTGGATCAACTAACTTCGAATAACTCCTTTGGATTAGCTGACTTCGAATAACTCCTTTGGATTAACTAACTTCGAATAACTCCTTTTGATTAACTAACTTCGAATAACTCCTTTGGATTAACTAACTTCGAATACTCCTTTGGATTAACTAACTTCGAATACTCCTTTGGATTAACTAACTTCGAATACTCCTTTGGATTAACTAACTTCGAATACTCCTTTGGATTAACTAACTTCGAATAACTCCTTTGGATTAACTAACTTCGAATAACCAATATTCGATAACTACTCTTCGAATAAATAATATTCGATAACTCTTCTCAAATGAATCACATTTGATTTCTCCACTCGAATAGACTATATTCGATAACTCTTCTCAAAGGAATAACATTTGACTTCTCCACTTGAATAAACTATATTCGATTACTCTTCCCTCGAATACTCTATATTCGATAACTCTACTTCGAATAAGTGATATTCGGCAACTCCACTCGATTAACTCCACTTGGATAACTCTAACTGGTCAACTCTAACTGGTCGACTTTAACTGGTCAACATTAACTGGTCAACTCTAACTGTTTATCTTTAACTGGTAAACTTTAACTGGTTAACTCAAATGGTTTAACCTACTTGATTTACTTGTCTCGATTAACTGAACTAATCCACTTAGTTTAACTTAGTTAATTCACGTTGATTAACTCTAACCGATTCACTTAGTTTAACTCAACTAATTCACTTCGATTAACCACTTAGTTAACTTAACTAATTCACTTCGATTAACCACTTAGTTTAACTTAACTAATTCACATCGATTAATCACTTAGTTTTAACTTAACTAATTCACTTTGATAAATCACTTTAGTTTAGTTAACAAATTCACTTGGTTAACTCGACCAATTCACTTGGTTAACTCCTATTTATTTAACAAATAAATATCTTCTTTAGTTTAGTTCTATTTATTTAATCTCTAAATAAATACCCTTTATATTTCTTTAAACGAATATAATTCCTTTATATTTTGATTAACAAATATATCCCCTTATATTTGATTAACATATATATTCCCTTGTATTTGATTTACAAATAAAATTCTTTTATATTTGTTTTACCAACTATATTCCTTAATATTCAAAAATCCTTTTTCTTATATATATATATATATATATATATAATCCCTTGATTTTATATAAATAAACTATTTTCAAAATATACTTTGAAAACCCCTCTCCTACAGTCTGGTATTTCTCATGGTATTTAACACACCATATAACAATGATGAATATCGTCCCACCACACATAATCACACAGATTATATACATCACATTATATATCAAAATATAAAAATCACCGTAAAATAACTGTTGAGGAATCCTGTTGGATTCCTCCAACCTGTTTCCCTGCATCACAGATGTTAGACAATATAGATAACATCACTTTCAGTTCCATATGATATATTCTGTTAAACAGAATCAATATAGAAATTTAACTAACTGACTAGCAGTTCAATCAAACAATCAACACACAGTCAAACAGACAATTTTAACAGTTCTAACAATACAACATGAAATTATAAACTGTTCAGAGTTAGTGAGTTTTACTCACTTTGGACTATCATCGTCAATAACGATAATTGTCGCTTGATTCAGACAACTTATTTTGCTATAAATTGTAACGAACTCCGATCGACTCGCGGTCAGTTCCATTGCGTAGTGTCCGTCCCCACGATCCCAACGCAACTTATGGTTCGTGATTCTGATTTCATATGGTCAAGATATCGTGTTAAGGAGTTAGTAAACAGTTTAAATTGGACTTAAGTTTTAAATTAAAACATACGGGCCTTTTACCTCTCTCATCCCGGCCCATGTCCCTCCATACAAAACCCAAACCCGCTTCCAATAAAACCAGCCCGTTTGTTTCTTCTTCCCAAATCAACACAGTGAAACCCGATCCCCTTTTCATCCCCGTTGACCCATCGTTGACCAAGCACCAACACTTCTCCGATCATCTGTTCCCAGCGCCGCCACTATCATTCCCTTCCTCTTCGCAAGCCCTACTCGACAACACCCTCAAACCCCAGTTCGACACTCCCACCTCGAAACCGACCTGCTGCCTCTTCGTTCAACTTTCGCCATCGCTTTTCACAACCCAGCGCCGGAGATCTTCCCGTCAACGCCACCAGCTGCGCCTCCTCTCGAGAAACCCACTGACCACAGCAAGATGACCCAATCCCTATCGCATCGATGGCCACCTTCAGCCCTAGTACGGTTGTTCGAAAATGGAGCTCCCCTGAATTTCGTCGCAGCCCAAACGAAGATCACCAGCAGGAAGCTCGCGGTTAGGCGATCACAACGGATCCCAGAATGCATGATTTTATTGAGTAATTTGTGAGATTAAATTCCCTGAAGATTAACCAAAATGGCGGCTCGGTTTTATGTTGTAAAACCAGAGAAGTGTTTGTTTTTAGAGGATTACTTATAGGATTTATATTTAGTTTGAATGGATTTGTTGCTTCCACATCTATCAGTTTGAACCCACACAGAACTGGTGGTTGAAACAAAGCAAGGTGTGGCCTTTGTTTGGTCCACTCTTTTGTTAGGATATTTATTTATTTATTTTATTTATTCGATGTTCTTCTTGTATTTGCCTTCTAAAAATCCCAGCGATTACATACGATGCCTAAAAATCACCAAACTGGACTTGTAGCTAGAGTTCGACATTACGGTCCCAACGAAACTGGTTTCGTCGAATTCCGACTCTGTATGTTCAAACTGCATATTTTTAAAGGTCGATTCCTCGTCTGTTTCTCAGTCAAAAATCACATACGGCCATATATGATATCCAAAAATCACCAAACTGGTACTCTAACAAGTATTCGACATTCCGGATCCAACAAAATTAGTTTCGTCGAATTCTGACTTCGTCTGCTCAAACTGCGTATTTTTAAAGCTCTGGATGACCCATTTAAATATATAAATATATTTAAATATTATTAAATTAAATATTAATAAATTAATATTATCGTATATATCCATATACAATGTCTTCCGGCTCCAGAATATCACCTCAGATTTTATGACTTGATTTCCAGACTCCAGATTATCCCGATATTCAGTTCGTATCGAAAAATCGATTTATAACGTATATAAAGCGTCGCAAATTATAAAGGAATTCCACAGCGACTTTTCTGAAATTTGATTTGGACATAACTCAAAATCTACTCGACGAAATCCCGATTTTTCTCTTCCACTAGAAAGATATACTCCACCAGCTCCACACGTTTCTTGTTTCACAGAAATCTGATTTGAAACGAACCCTGTATACTCAGTTGAAGTTCAAATCGCCAAACAGCGAACTTCCGTGTCGTTACGCGCTCGATTATAATTATATTATAATTATACGTTCAACTATCGTTTATTTAATATATTCGTTATTTAAATAATTAAATAACTTAATTATTATACCTTACAAAACGCGCCATTACAGACTTCCCCCCTTAAAATAATTTCGTCCTCGAAATTGCTAAGCTAGGAAAATGCTACCAACTTTACTAACTAGATTCAAATATCTTTTAGTTTACTTCTCAGCTCCAGTTTCAACTGAACCATTAAATTTTCAATTAATTATTAATTCATTTTGACTAACTGAATTTCCATAAATCATGAGAATGTTCTAACGCCTGGAATTAAAAAAAAAATCGCCATAACCTCCTTTGTATTGGTCAATATGACACACCACCCCTCGCCTCTCTAGGCCTTCTCCAACCCAAAAGAAAATCAAATAGCCAAGCGGCTTGCCAATTCGGCTCATAAAATCCAAACTCATATATAATATAAACTTGTACCTTTTTGTCGGTCGTATCATTATATCCTTTTGATCTGTTATCACTTCTTCATATATCATGGTTATTCCACTCAGTTTATATCCTCAAACCAAATCATTCGCTTTTACCCAAGCCGAATTCCATTCAAACTCCAATATCAAATTTTAAACTCTTAACTGATCAACTCAATTCCAAATTCTTGATTTATCAATTTGGTTCCATTTTAGATTATTTCTAATCTAATCCTGATTTATTTAACTTGGTTCACGTTAAATTTTAATTCATTTACACTTACCATTCAATCCATTTAACTTCATTAGTTAAATTTTAATTTCAGATTTTAAATTCCTGGGTAAATTTCAAATCAATTCGAATTCATACTGCCAATTCAAAGCCTTTGAATTTTCTAATCAACTTGTTTCCTCAAAACAATTCAAAATAAAATCGTTGGTAGTAATCCACCACTTAGAACTCGAAAATCACACCGATGATACTGCGCAGTCATCATCGGAATTATTTTCCAGCGACCCAAGTGATTTCAATACTATATCATTTTCAAAACCATTACTAAATACTTCCATTTTGAAAACATTTCAAAATCTCCCAGGAACTTAAAATTTCCTTATTTTAATTCCAAATCTGATTTAAATTCATATTTAATTCATCTTATTTCATATACTTTACTTATATGAATTCTGATTAGTTATATATAACCATTTCACATGTTATAATCTTACTCGATTATAATAACAACCAACACTACCAATATATTATATCAAAATATATTCGGGTAAAATTATTTCTTTTACCCTCCTTTCAAAACATACCGTGTCGGTCCATCGTATTCGAGTGTTTAGTAACCCCTATCGATACAGTGGATCAAACTGATCGACCAGAATTCACAAACTACTCAACCAATGAGTCTCCATAATATAAAATCACTTTATATTAAATAACAAATACGCACTCGTATATATACACTCAAACTCAATCTAGGGTATTACTAACCCTATCTCTACCAAGTCATGCCACAGAGCCAAGTAATTCTAAACTTAAGCTCTGATACCAACTGTAACGGATGGAAATTTCCGACTCCTCGAGAGTCGGAAATTCCGAGATGTTAGTGAAAGAATTTAGAAGGTGAGAAAGAAAAGATAGAACTAATAGAATAGAAGAAGAAGAACATCAGAATCATCAGAGTAACACGAATCTCACAGCGGAACGAATAACATATAATATATAACATAGCTTTGAAGTAAACAGTTATATATATACAATAGCACTTATCAGAGTACAACACTTACAACACAGCGGAAATAACTATAGCTATAGAATCTTACAGCCTCTTGCTCCAAGCTCTCCAAGTATATCTGTAAATCCCGACTACTTGACTGCCCGTACAAATTTAGGCACCCAAGAGTTTAGGGAAAACAACAAAGTAAACTCCGGGTCAGTCATGGGACTGGTGTGAGTAAAATAGTTTAAAACAGGTATAGGATATCTCATAAGACCACGCCGTAAATACGGAACGGATTTTTCCCTTATGAGTATCTGAACAACTTTGACAAGCAATATCATTGTGATATTATAATAATGTCTAAGTACAAATAGGTATCAATCTAGCAGAAACGCTTGCATCTCACGTTCTACATACATAGTATAAAATCATAAACCGCAGGGCTCTTATCGGAGAATGGATTCCAACAGACAAGGTATGGGAGCACCTTCTGAATAGTGTACTCTAGAGGTGATACACTCAGGGTTCAACAAGAACGTCTTGCAACCCGGCCACACATGACCGCTCACTCATTTAGCTTGAGTGTCGCGAATATATTGCCACCACGGTTATAGGCCATCAAACCGTCATCCGAAGATACAGAATCAAAAAGAAGTATAAATATGGATATTCCCTAGATCGGTGACAATACACCCTGCTTGGGAATGACCCAACTAGCCATGCTGCCTAGCCCAACTTTTGTTACTTCCTGGTGTGAGGCTAGAAGCTACGTCTATCTTCAGAACATCTGATCACCATTCACTTTGAATGCCACATCGTCATACCCGCCAAATCACAAATTGACTTATCCAAAAATAACACGGGTATACAGCTAAGAGAAACGAATTCCTCCGCCACCAAACGTGAATACGTTTGAACAGATCAACTTACGCGATCCATTGGATATACTCTGTCAGACCTTCTTCCATATACGTTGTCCTGGGACTGGACAAACCGAAGGCACTATTCAGTATATCCATCTTAGTCACTGTTATTTAAGACTTATACAACAGCCCTTGCACTTTACTCCGTCTTCAATTTATCTTTGGCAGATATTGCTTGCAACGCTTATGCCAATACAGAGTGGTTCTTTGGATAATAATCCAACCGGTCTCTCCACATTAACAACGTTAAAATGGTAAAAACTTTGATAGTCTGTGATTCAACTATCAAATTAAAACATGTCGGTGTACAAACAATGATCTTATTTCCAAATGGAAATTCGATCGATCAATCATCATATGTTCATATTTCCTTATTTCATATATTTAGAAAATATATGTTATCAATCATTGGAAAACATTTCCACAGCTTATTTCCACATCACTGTTATTTCGCAACTATCAGTCCCTAACTGTAACTAGTATGAGGACAATTCTCTAAGTATCAATTCGGAAGGTCGAAACCAACATTAGATCGTTACTTAGAAAACCGTTCAGCTTACCCTCTCCAGTCAGTTTCAGAATTTGTTTAACTCTATTTCTTAAATTCTTATCATGAAAACATTTCATTTTCTATGTTTAGAAAACATATCTGACTATATTTGGAAAACGTTCCCAAAACTCATTTACGGATTTCAAATGGACGTTGTATAAAACATCGTTACGCTTAATCCATTAATCGCTTATTACTTAACTATATTTCAAATCAACCTTTTCTATCGAACCACAACTATTCCTTTGTCAATCCTGAAGTCAATCAAGTTGGGGTATAATTACCTCGCAGACCTTAATTGAACAACGTCCTTTACTGTGAAATAGATGAAGCTCATCGCTCACTTTTTACAATCATCTGTTCACGCAAATTCTCGGATTCAGGTTATGAGTCCACTTCTTATATGACAGTGTTTGATTATAACTATAACGTTATAATTCCTACACCTATATATTTTATTTCCTAACTCGAATAATTTAACAGACACCTAATTTCTAAATCAATAACTAAATCTTGATTTAAACCCTGGAAAGTAAATAGTACTTTCCCGAATTCGCTATAATTGAATTCGACGTATAACTCTCTTTTGAGTAATCTTTATTTGATTAACTCTTCTTCGAATAACCTATATTCGATTACCCCTCTTTGAATAACTCATATTCGAAATCTCTCTCTTTCGAATAAACAATATTCGATCTCTTTCTTTCGAATATGCTATATTCGAAAATCTCCTTTCGATTTACTAATCGATAACTCCTTTCGATCAAACTAAAATCAATAACTCCTTTAACTCTATTTGAATAACTAATATTCGACTAACTCCTTTGGATCCACTAATTCGAATAACTTACCTTCGAATAACTAATTCGAATAACTTACCTTTGAATAACAAATATTCGATTTACTCTAACTCGATTAACTTAATTCTAATCGATTTACTCCATTTCGATTCAACTTAAATTCAAATCGATTAACTTAACTCAAATTGATTAACTCCTTTCGAATAACTAAATTCGATTTAACTCTAATTGAATAACTAATATTCAATTTACTCTTACGTGTTTAACTCTATTTGAATAAGAAATTCGAATCACTCTAATGTGTTTAACTCTATTCAAATATCAAATTCGAATAACTCATTTCGAATAACTAAATTCGATTAACTCTTTTAACTTTACTCGAATAACTATATTCGATTTAACTCTTCTTTCGAATAACTATATTCGATTAACTCTTCGACTAACTTCTTTGGATCAACTAACTTCGAATAACTCCTTTGGATTAGCTGACTTCGAATAACTCCTTTGGATTAACTAACTTCGAATAACTCCTTTTGATTACCTAACTTCGAATAACTCCTTTGGATTAACTAACTTCGAATACTCCTTTGGATTAACTAACTTCGAATACTCCTTTGGATTAACTAACTTCGAATACTCCTTTGGATTAACTAACTTCGAATACTCCTTTGGATTAACTAACTTCGAATAACTCCTTTGGATTAACTAACTTCGAATAACCAATATTCGATAACTACTCTTCGAATAAATAATATTCGATAACTCTTCTCAAATGAATCACATTTGATTTCTCCACTCGAATAGACTATATTCGATAACTCTTCTCAAAGGAATAACATTTGACTTCTCCACTTGAATAAACTATATTCGATTACTCTTCCCTCGAATACTCTATATTCGATAACTCTACTTCGAATAAGTGATATTCGGCAACTCCACTCGATTAACTCCACTTGGATAACTCTAACTGGTCAACTCTAACTGGTCAACTCTAACTGGTCGACTTTAACTGGTCGACTTTAACTGGTCAACTCTAACTGTTTATCTTTAACTAGTAAACTTTAACTGGTTAACTCAAATGGTTTAACCTACTTGATTTACTTGTCTCGATTAACTGAACTAATCCACTTAGTTTAACTTAGTTAATTCACGTTGATTAACTCTAACCGATTCACTTAGTTTAACTCAACTAATTCACTTCGATTAACCACTTAGTTAACTTAACTAATTCACTTCGATTAACCACTTAGTTTAACTTAACTAATTCACATCGATTAATCACTTAGTTTTAACTTAACTAATTCACTTTGATAAATCACTTTAGTTTAGTTAACAAATTCACTTGGTTAACTCGACCAATTCACTTGGTTAACTCCTATTTATTTAACAAATAAATATCTTCTTTAGTTTAATTCTATTTATTTAATCTCTAAATAAATACCCTTTATATTTCTTTAAACGAATATAATTCCTTTATATTTTGATTAACAAATATATCCCCTTATATTTGATTAACATATATATTCCCTTGTATTTGATTTACAAATAAAATTCTTTTATATTTGTTTTACCAACTATATTCCTTAATATTCAAAAATCCTTTTTCTTATATATATATATATATATATAAAATCCCTTGATTTTATATAAATAAACTATTTTCAAAATATACTTTGAAAACCCCTCTCCTACAGTCTGGTATTTCTCATGGTATTTAACACACCATATAACAACGATGAATATCGTCCCACCACACATAATCACACAGATTATATACATCACATTATATATCAAAAATATAAAAATCACCGTAAAATAACTGTTGAGGAATCCTGTTGGATTCCTCCAACCTGTTTCCCTGCATCACAGATGTTAGACAATATAGATAACATCACTTTCAGTTCCATATGATATATTCTGTTAAACAGAATCAATATAGAAATTTAACTAACTGACTAGCAGTTCAATCAAACAATCAACACACAGTCAAACAGACAATTTTAACAGTTCTAACAATACAACATGAAATTATAAACTGTTCAGAGTTAGTGAGTTTTACTCACTTTGGACTATCATCGTCAATAACGATAATTATCGCTTGATTCAGACAACTTATTTTGCTATAAATTGTAATGAACTCCGATCGACTCGCGGTCAGTTCCATTGCGTAGTGTCCGTCCCCACGATCCCAACGCAACTTACGGTTCGTGATTCTGATTTCATATGGTCAAGATATCGTGTTAAGGAATTAGTAAACAGTTTAAATTGGACTTAAGTTTTAAATTAAAACATACGGGCCTTTTACCTCTCTCATCCCGGCTCATGTCCCTCTATACAAAACCCAAACCCGCTTCCAATAAAACCAGCCCGTTTGTTTCTTCTTCCCAAATCAACACAGTGAAACCCGATCCCCTTTTCATCCCCGTTGACCCATCGTTGACCAAGCACCAACACTTCTCCGATCATCTGTTCCCAGCGACGCCACTATCATTCCCTTCCTCTTCGCAAGCCCTACTCGACAACACCCTCAAACCCCAGTTCGACACTCCCACCTCGAAACCGACCTGCTGCCTCTTCGTTCAACTTTCGCCATCACTTTTCACAACCCAGCGCCGGAGATCTTCCCGTCAACGCCACCAGCTGCGCCTCCTCTCGAGAAACCCACTGACCACAGCAAGATGACCCAATCCCTATCGCATCGATGGCCACCTTCAGCCCTAGTACGGTTGTTCGAAAATGGAGCTCCCCTGAATTCCGTCGCAGCCCAAATGAAGATCACCAGCAGGAAGCTCGCGGTTAGGCGATCACAACGGATCCCAGAATGCACGATTTTATTGAGTAATTTGTGAGATTAAATTCCCTGAAGATTAACCAAAATGGCGGCTCGGTTTTATGTTGTAAAACCAGAGAAGTGTTTGTTTTTAGAGGATTACTTATAGGATTTATATTTAGTTTGAATGGATTTGTTGCTTCCACATCTATCAGTTTGAACCCACACAGAACTGGTGGTTGAAACAAAGCAAGGTGTGGCCTTTGTTTGGTCCACTCTTTTGTTAGGATATTTATTTATTTATTTTATTTATTCGATTTTCTTCTTGTATTTTCCTTCTAAAAATCCCAGCGATTACATACGATGCCTAAAAATCACCAAACTGGACATGTAGCTAGAGTTCGACATTACGGTCCCAACGAAACTGGTCTCGCCGAATTCCGACTCTGTATGTTCAAACTGCATATTTTTAAAGGTCGATTCCTCGTCTGTTTCTCAGTCAAAAATCACATACGGCCATATATGATATCCAAAAATCACCAAACTGGTACTCTAACAAGTATTCAACATTCCGGATCCAACAAAATTAGTTTCGTCGAATTCTGACTTCGTCTGCTCAAACTGCGTATTTTTAAAGCTCTGGATGACCCATTTAAATATATAAATATATTTAAATATTATTAAATTGAATATTAATAAATTAATATTATCGTATATATCCATATACAATGTCGTCCGGCTCTAGAATATCACCTCAGATTTTATGACTTGATTTCCAGACTCCAGATTATCCCGATATTCAGTTCGTATCGAAAAATCGATTTATAACGTATATAAAGCGTCGCAAATTATAAAGGAATTCCACAGCGACTTTTCTGAAATTTGATTTGGACATAACTCAAAATCTACTCGACGAAATCCCGATTTTTCTCTTCCACTAGAAAGATATACTCCACCAGCTCCACACGTTTCTTGTTTCACAGAAATCTGATTTGAAACGAACCCTGTATACTCAGTTGAAGTTCAAATCGCCAAACAGCGAACTTCCGTGTCGTTACGCGCTCGATTATAATTATATTATAATTATACGTTCAACTATCGTTTATTTAATATATTCGTTATTTAAATAATTAAATAACTTAATTATTATACCTTACAAAACGCGCCATTACAAATTGGTGTTATAAATTGTTTGATTTTGAATTAAGCAATTTGTTAGAATCGAATTTATATGAATAGTTTAAATCTTATGATTTGAATTCAAGTAATAACTTTGAACAGTACGACTTGAATTTTTAAAATAAGATACAATTTGGTTTAAATTGAAGTTTAAGATTCGTTTTGAATTATATAAAAGGAAATTTGAACCTAAGTGTTGAATTTCATTAATCGACTAAAATGAATGCTTTAAGGGGGTAAAACCAAATTATATGAATTATGAATAACGATTTAGAATTATATGACTTGAATTACATAACTCGATATGTTTTGTTTAAATTGAAGTGTAAGTTTTGAATTGAATCTCATATTTTGAATTTCGAACCAAAGTGTTGGATTCAAATGAATCGACTTGAAACGATTTCTTATAAAGGAAAATTTTGAATCATTTGAATGGTTTCGAACTTGAATTTTTGCGAATATAAGCCGAACTAAAAATTATAATCGAAGTTAAAGGTTTTGATATCGATTTAATCGAAAACTGAGATATTTAAGGTATAACTTAAATATCAGTCGGTTTGGGATTTGAAAGTTGTTATGCGATTTTTGTCGGAAGCTTATATAAATCGAAGTTAAATAGTATAGTATTTGCTTATACAATATTTTGAAATCTTTTTGATATGGTTTTATATCGATTTGTTTTAAGCAATTTGAGTTGTTTCAAATTTTGTGTATTCGAAGTTAGATATTTAATTTTGATTTCAAATTCGAATACGAGATTTCGTATAAACTTGTAACAACCCGGAATTTTGGGGCAATTTAAAATTTTTATTTTTAGAAATTTTATTGGAAATTACGTGAGAAATCCTTTTTACTCAAAATTATTTCATTCATGAGTGAATTTATATAAGATTCCATGTGAGATTTCTTTATTTGAAATTGAAATTAAAATATAATATATATTTATATTTATATTGATTTGATTGTGGTTGTGATGATTGGCTAAATTGTATTGTTGTATGCTTTGCTGAATTATATATACAAATATGTCACTTTGTTGATCATGCTATATTTAAAACAAATATGTCACTTTGTTGATCATGCTATATTGAAAACAAAAATGTCACTTTCTTAATCATGGTATATTGATATAAATTCGTCATTTTTTTTTTTATAATTGACGATAGAAAATTGTTAAATTAGAATTGACGATATATAATTTGTCACCTTCGATAATAAAAGGATTACATTTTGCTATATCATCTAGTGATAATAATAAAAGAAAAGATTACCATTTTTGTTAATGTTGTCTCATTAGTAAAGATTATCACTTTTGTTAATATTGTCTCATTAGTATAAGATTATCACATATATTAGAAATTGTCATGTTAATTAAAAAAACATCGTTATATTAGAAATTGACATAGTAGACAAAAATACCATCTTTGTTTGTTTACATATGTCATATAGGTTGATTTAAAATTGATAAATTATATATATGTCATGTAGGATTGATTTAAAATTGACAAATTATATATGTCATGTATGTTCTATTTAAATTGATAAATTATATATGTCTTGTATGTTCGATGAGAATTGATAAATTATAATTGTCATTTTTGTTAAAAGGCACATTGAAAAAAAAATAATAACATTTTTGTTGAAACATGTACGTTAGATTAAAAATGACATTTTGTTAGGAAATGTTCATTAGATTAAATATGACATTGTCATTAGGAAATGTACTTTAGATTAAAATGTCATTTTTGTCATGAAGTGGTTAATTAGATTAAAATATCACTTTTGTCATGAAATGGTTAATTAGATTAAAATGTCATTTGTGTTGAAATCATGTTATTTAAACAAAACATGTCATCTGTGTCAAAATCATGATATGTAAATTAACATGTCATTTTGTTAGTAAATGTTGCGTTAAAATAAAACTGTCACTTTGTCAGTATATGTTGTGTTAAAATAGTCAAAAATATAAGTATCATTTATGTTTGTATGAAAGGAAAAAAAAGAGAGCAGTTCAGGCCCTCATAAATTTATTTTGAATTATGAATGGCCGCATTTATTCTCTTTTTTTTCACGCATTTATTTTTTCCATTCCATTCCAATTATTCTTTCTCCATCTTCCGTTTATTCTCTCTCCATTCACATTTAAGTTTATTTTCCACCTCTTGTTACACACTCAAAATTCAATTATGTACATTTAAAAACTACAATTTAATGTATAAATGAGTCATATAAAGGGGTCAGGTATGGTAAATTGTGTGCACATTAAAATTTGCATTTAATGTATGTATGAATCTTACAAAAAGATGTATTGTTAGAAAATATGCTGACATTAAAAATCTACATTTTTTTTTAGATTCATATAAGAGGATTCTAGTATAATAAAATGTCTTAGAAACTTTAATGACATTTATCAATGTATTGATTGAAATATTTCTATCTAATAATATTAAAGTTAAGAATATTACTTTGTGTCCATTATTCATATAAAACCTTTTGATACATGTTACTTAATAATACGCGTTTTGTAATAAAAAAAAAAAGAGGAAAAAAAGTTGCCCAACATAAACAATTAGATAAAATAAAGCAAGCATTTAATTTGTTTGTCAATATGAAGAGACATAAGGGGAGAAATAATTTGTCCATTTATTATCCCTCTCTTTGTAATTTACTTCCGAAATTTGAATAATAAAATATATAATAACAAATGGTGTGGACCATCACGCCTAGTCAGCTAATTAAATCCTTGGTAACCTACTATATTGTAATAGGCACGTTGGGGAAATAAAACTAAAGAGCTTAAAATCAGTATTAAAATATATATAAAAAGCTAATAGAAAATTCCAAAAACCCTATCTCCCCAAACATAACATAGCCGCCGCCCCTTTATCTTCAATGGCTGAAACGCAGCCCTCCTCTTCTCCTTCTATCTCCTCAATTTCTCAATGGTTTTCGAAAAAAGAAAAGAAAAAAAAACTCCCAACACAAGATCGAAGGACTCGACGTAGGAGAAAGGGATTTAAACGGGAGGCGAAACGAAAAATGCTGGGATCGTGAGGCGGAGATCTATGGGATGGGACGGATCGAAGCAGAAAAGGAGCGAATTTGGATTTAAGACGGATTCAAATCTAAACAGACGAATTTTGAAGGAATGAATATCGAGGTGAGATATTCTGAACTTTTAATTAAATCTAAATTTAATTATTTTCTCTTGCCTTAAAAATCTTTGGATAAGCATGTTTATGTGAGAATTATCTGAAATGTATGTATGTATGATAATAATGGAATTGCATTGCTGTTTTTGTTATGATGATATTCATATGGATTGCAATATTCTGATTGTATGTGTTGACTTGGGTATATATTATTCTATTTGAATCATCGATTGAATGGATTGGAATAAATAAATTGGTTGTGACATAACTTGAATAGTATTTGGTTTTTGATGACGTTGGTTATTTAAACCAAAAAGGTTGGATTTTTATTTTATTATTAAAGTCAAAAGGATTTGTTTTTATTATAAAAGATAATAACTTTTGGTTTTGTTACAAAGATCATAACTTTATTTTTATATATAAAAGATGAAACCTTTGTTTTATTTTTATAAATGAAATCTTTGTGTTTAGGTTTAAAAAAAAAAAAAAACCTCTATTTTTATAAATGAAAACTTTGTGTTTGTAAAAATAAAAACTAAATTGTGTTTTTATTTTTTATTTTATTTATTTATTTATTAAAGGTGAAAACCTTGTTTTGTTTATTGAAGATGAAGACCGTAGTTTTGTTATGAAAGATTAAAACTTTATTTTGAAACTTTAATTTCTTTTTATCTGTTGTTGTTGAAACAGTATGAACCAACTTATTGTTTTGATTTGTTGGAATTATGAATCAACTCATTTTATTGAAACAAAGTATAAACCTTTATTTGTCTTGTTGAAATAAAGTGAAAACTTTTACTTGTTTATTGAAATAAAAGCCAAACTTTCTATGTTATTTTGTTAAGAATAAAAAGCCAAACTTTTTATGTTATTTTGTTAAGAATAAAAAAGCCAAACTTTCTATGTTATTTTGTTAAGAATAAAAAGACAAACTTTTTATGTTATTTTGTTAAGAATAAAAAGCCAAACTTTTTATGTTATTTTGTTAAGAATAAAAAGACACAAGCTTTATGTTTCTTTGTTAAAAATCAAAATACCCATTTTTATGTCACGTTTGTTAACATAATATCAATGTGAATTTGTATGCTATGACACCCCAAAACTATAAGCATGTTAATTTGTATGTCATGACACCAAAACCATCAGTGTGTCATTGTGAATGTTTTGACGCTAAAATCACCGTTGTGTTAATTTAGTTGAGACGACATGAGAGTCATCGTCATGTTGTATAATTGCAATGCATCAAAATATACTTTATGCAATAACAAACATAGTTGAATTGCTATTTTTGGTCGCACTAGAGTTGGCGAACAAAAAAAAAAATTATGACTTATACAATAACATATATAGTTCAGTAGTTATTTTTGTCGCACTAGAGTTTGCGCAAAAAAAAAAAAAATATGTTTTATGTAAAATATAGTTTAATCGTCATTTTTGTCACATTAGAGTTTGCGAGCAAAATTGTGTTTCATGTAAAAACAAAAATGTGTTTTATGTAAAAATAAAAAGAAAAATAGGAAAGAAACTTTATTTTTGTTGTTTACATAAAAATATGAATGAAACTTTATTTTTATTTACATAAAAATATGTATGCAACTTTATTTTTTATTGTTATGTCAAAACATGAATGCAAGTTTATTTTAAGCATTTTTAAGTAAAATATGTAAATAAATATATTCGTAGTGTTTTTGATTAAAAATATAAAAAAAAAAAATTATATATGGATATTGCACATGAAAGTGTACATGAAAGTGAATATATAATTAGCGTTATTGAGGAACTTGAAATATTTTCATTATTTACTCAATTAATGGAATTAATGAACGATTTAATTAAGAAGATTGCACATTTAAAAAGGATGAAATAAAAAGTTTAAATTGGTAAGATTTCATTCCAATTATAATAATGAAGATTTGAATTGAAAAATCTCGTTTTTATGTTAACTTGTAAATTTAGAAGATTTGATTTTAAAATTTAACATAAATGGATTAATTGAGGAAGATTTCATTTAATATTAAAATGGTAAGTTTTTGATATAACAATTGAAACATTTTGGGAATAGTTTTATGATATTAATATGGAAAGATTAATGTTTACTGAAATGAAAGGATAAGTAAAAGAATGGAAGATATTTTAGAAATTAGATATTCTAAAATATGAAATGTTTTAAAATAATACTTTTAAGAGATAATTATAATTATAATTATTAATTGTACTTGGACACGAGGTTAGGTCACATTTATGGCGGAAGTCTGCCCGGAACCAACCGGCATATCCAGCAGCCATAAATCTTGGGCCTAATGTGAGAGGTCCAAGTGCGCAAATAAGAATTGGGTCAAGACACGAGGTTAAGTCCAACCTGTGGTAGAAGTCTGCCCGGAACCAACCGGCATATCCAGCATCCACAAGTTGTAGGCCTAATGTGAGAGGTCTGGCCCGCTATTAAATAATAAAATGTAAAGATAAACATAATAAATGGATAAGGAAAATGAATTGGGCTATTCGGACCATTTTAAAATAGTAACTCCATTTTAACCCGTATAAATTATGTTATACATTTTATAAAGGAAATCGAAGATGATTAATATTTTATATAAGATTAAATGAAATACTCTGAAATAAATGATGTCTAATTATATATATTAAATGGGAAATTTATGAAATTTAAATTTGGGTTTATCGTGAATTATGTTTTAAATAACATTTATTCTTTAACCCGAATTTATGATAGAATTAATTCCCTAGAAATTGAATAATCATTTAATAATGACTTTGGAAGATTAAAACTAAATAAGATTTTAATTAAATCTTTAATTAGATTGAAAGGGAATTAAGTAGTTAAGATCACTGAATTAAGAAAGTGATCGAAAATGGAAAATGAACCATAAAGCAATGAATATTTTCATGTTATAAATGAATAAATGAATGAAAACATGAAATGGTTATATTATTTATATATTTTATATAAATAAAAGTAATGAAACTTTTATTTACATTTCATATGTAAATAAAAAGAATGAAAATAAGAATGAAACTTTTATTTACTTTTCACATGTAAATAAAAAGATGAAAATAAGAAGGGAATTTTTATTTACATTTCACATGCGAATAAAAAGATATAAATATGAAATGAAACATGATTTAGAAGCATGAACCGCATATGAAAATTTAACATGTTTTAAAAAGCATGAAGTCGCATATGAAATGCATAATCAAGAAACCGCATATGATATAAAAATTCATGTTTAGAGTAGTATTACTGCATATGAAATGAATGGACGATATTTATGAAATGAATGGACGATATATATATACATGAAATGAATGGACGATATTTATATTTATAAAAGAATAAATAACGATATAGAATGGTTTGCAAATTTATATATGCGAGAATTATTTGGAAAGTCCGAGTTTACTCTCATTCCAAATAATGATACGACGTTCGAAGAGTTGAAGACGGTGATTGAAGACCGACGATCTTCACATCGAATGGGTGTGTTGCTATTGAGACCCATGATGGGAGTAGCTACCTTGAAGGGGCGACAGTAGTAGCCGTCCGGACGTAGTGTTGATTGCATGGATTTGACTTTCGCTCAGACCCAGGGCATAAGTTTATAAATGGAATGTATGTCTGACGTTGTAGTCCTTTATACTACATTCGTTGATCTCTGTTAATACATATCTGCTTGGTGGTTAACACCCTTCTCTGAGACGTACGAGCTTAGGGGTTATATATTGGTAGAAATCAATGGTATAGTATGGACTGACAATGTGGCATGCTAAGATGCGTTGATCAAGGCTTTTGTTGAAAAGCAGGCCTTGTGGTTGATGATCAAAGCACGGCCTGTTTAGGCGTAGCTTTGTGTATAGCATGACTTCGCGAGCCTCACACCCCGGTATGAGTCAAAAACGGGATATGGACTGCAGGGAGTGCACACGTTTCTTTCTAGCTAGAGTGGTGTCAGCGACCTACCAGCCCTGACATTTTACTTATGTGGATGATGGATTTTGAGGCGCCTCGTTATTTTTATAGGCCGTTGGTGGTCATACTATAGGTCCAAAGGGACCGGGAAGCGTGTGTTCAGGCATAACTAATCCACTGCCCATAGGCGGGGACCGGCCCTGAAGATCCAAGGGTTCACTGCGGGGGATCCTGAGGCATTTGCTAGAGTGTCTCGAATCGGAGAGGAGCTTTCCCCTAGCCTCGACTCATGATGGAATCCAAATTTCCAATACGCCCTTGCGGTTTTGATTGTAGAACTAGTATTGGCGACATGCTATATGGTAACCATGCCGTCTAGGATTGATACTTATGATTCAAATCTTTTTATTAAAACATATATACACTAATAATAATATCAAATCCGTTTTATACGTATCAAGCATCTTTTGACCATTATAAGGTAAAACCCTATCCTCTGGTGTGCGTTGCATTGTGTGATGGGACTTGGGTCTTATAATGGTTTCATTTTTCCAAAAAAGACATTGCGTTATTTCCCGATTTACTTTACTTTATGCACCGGCAATCCATTGGAGTAAACCCGTTCCGCTTTAGCGGCGTGGTCCTTGGATTTGCCTTATTACTATTAGTTAAACTAGTTTAGAATTCTCACACCAGTCCCATGACTGACTCGTAGTTTGTTTCACTTTGCAAACTCGGGTGCCCTCTTTTCCACACGGGCAGTCGAGTAGCTTTTTGCAGATATCTCTCTCTTTAGCAGGATCCTGGATCGAAGCCTAAAGCTGTGTCCAGAGCTTAGAAGTCTTCCGTTGTTTAATGTATTAAATCTGTTGTAATTTATCTTCCGCTGTAGTTTACTTTATTTGTACTCTGATATTCTGTACTCTGATGCTAAATTATTGTAATATAATAAAAGTCTGCTGTTATTGTTCTGATGTATTGTATTCCCAAAGTTAAAGTATTCGAAAATTTCCAACCTTTGGGTCAGACCTGTGTGGTTTATGGTCGATTCAAAGAGCGGGAATTTCCGGGTCTTTACAAAACTATTTTATAAAGTAATTTATAAAATAATGACCATGGTGTGAAAAATGTAAACGATTGGTTGTTAAAGAGACCGGGATCAGCTATTGTCATATTCTCTGCCAATACCGAAAACCACTTTAACAACTATGTACGCGGTGGAGTTCCAGAATGAAGGGATGATTTGGCGAACGACTCTATTTTTGTATTTCATATTAATTACGAGACCCTGACTACCTTGAGTCAGCTTGATGTGACTAAAACAGGAGCTATGCCAAGACCAAGTGAGGTCATACCTCTTATCGAGCACACTTCTTCGATATTATTCTATTACTATTGAGATTCGATTTGGGCCCTTTTGATTATGGGAGTGTGTATCGAGGTGGGCGGTAGTAGCTGCTATGCATTACCACCAGTCCGGCTCTGCAAACGGTGAATCTACCCTGGCATTCCTTGCGTGCCTTGTCACATGCCTAATACGAGCACACTACAATTTTGTTTTGTACTATTTTATATGGAGTGCCCTCTGATCAACCTCCAGTTTACGGAGGAATTACGGTACTGTATATACTAAGGGAATATATAAACGGTGTAAGGGTAATCATGGTAATCCCGCTTACGCTATTTTGATATTTTTACATTACTGATAGACACTATTGTATATAGCGTATTATACTATATAGTATTAGTTTGACGGATCCTTAGAGGATGGTGATCCCAAACATCCTCTAAGTTACTGATTGCATTTCATCGAACATTTCATTTGTGTTGATTTACTTCCATGAGAATGTTAGTCCTGATCCGAGTTGTTTTGTTTTGCATTATTGCTGGGTCAGATCGAGTATTACAGTTTCGAGATTCACTCTTGGAGTTGGAGCTTATGTTGGATTTTTGCTCATATATATCTACCTATTCAGTTGATCCAGTTCTAGCTATTCTTGTCATTTCTGTTTTTGTAGTTATCTTTCATTTACTGTATTAGTCTTCCGCTGTATTATTTATGTAAACTCTGATGTAAAACTTATTTTTTTGTAGCTTCATGAACTACTATTGTATTTTTTATTTTTCCGCTGCGAGATATTATATTACTCTGTATCTGTGTCTGAGATCTGTGATTCTGTGATTTATTCTGTTTACCCCAGAAGTTAATAACAATCTGTTGTTTTGGACGTTTCGAGCTGACATGTTTTGTCGATTCGGTACAGTCAAAATGGCTGGTCGTTACAAGTGGTATCAGAGCTTTGATTTATCAAAGCTTTAGCCTATGGGGTAAAAACTCATTAGAGATAGGGTAGTGATACCCTAGAATGGGTGGAATCAGTCGTAGAATCTTCTTGAGAGAGCGTATTTTGAAAGTATAATTAGTTTTAAAATGATTTTTAAATGTTTTAAAG
This sequence comes from Allium sativum, assembly GCA_030737875.1. Taxonomy (NCBI): domain Eukaryota; kingdom Viridiplantae; phylum Streptophyta; class Magnoliopsida; order Asparagales; family Amaryllidaceae; genus Allium; species Allium sativum. Next base: position 249,143,409 of record CM060918.1, on the reverse strand, counting down.
CAAATGTTTCAGACATAAAAATTTGTTTAATATTTAAATTTTTTTTCTTCCGAAATTTCCTTTATATTTGAATCCATCTTCCTTTGTAAATCTTCTTTGATTAGGTTCTTTCATTCGTTCAGCTTTTAACTCGAATTCTATCACTTATCCTTATCCATACCAAGGTAAGAAGTAGAAAATGAGTATAAATATTCTAGCGAGTTCATTCTTATGAAACATTGTTTGAAATAGGTATTTTGAAATATATATTATGATATAAGATTTTCTTGATATAATATGAAATTTTGGTATATTGTTTGAGATATATATTTGTAAATAACATTATGTTTTATCAATACCAATATTTTGAAAGATTTGATGTTTATATTTTTATTTTATATAAGATTTAAAGATGTAGATTTGTAAGAAAATGATTTTATCTTTGTTGGAATCTATAATGGTATAGTTTATAAATGTATACAAATATATATATATAAATTAAAATTGGTTTATATAGATTTTATTCTGTTATTTATATATATGTTAAACTTATGGAATTAAACTAGTTTTATAATATTGATAACTTGGGTTTGAAAATATTTAGGTATGGTATAGAATAATATTGTTATATACTTGATTTGATAATATTATTGCATATTTATTAAGGATTGAATTTGAATTTTAATAAATAAATGAGTGGGGGAGAGATATAAAATTTTCCTACTTAAAAAAAAAAGATTTAATGATTCGATATATATTATTTATAATATATGATTTGAAATTTGGTATATTTTCTGTTTCAATATAAAAAGATGTTTCGAGTACTTATTTGATGTTAAAATTGGTCTATCGAATACCTAGTGGTTTGGGTATACGTCTGATCAACGTATATGTTAAATCATATATGTATTAGATAGATATAGAGTCACACTCTAGTTGCTTGAAAATGATCCTTGTGTTGACTACAACATCATCGATATCTATTTTCGGGTTTTGAAAGTGGGATAGATATATATAGCCAATCGAGACGTCGAGTGAATACTTGAAATTATTTTTGAAATATGTTTTAAATTATTTTAACTTTTGATTTGTATATATATATATATATTTCAAATTATATATATGTATGATGATAGATATGAACCATTGGCTTAAAATATATAAATTATTTAATTACTATTTCTTTGCCTCGTTCCTTTTTGGGGACGAAAAGTTTTTGAGTGGGGGAGATTGTAACAACCTGCTATTTTTAACGATTTAAATTCAGATTTAAATCGAAATTTTATTTTGGAAAATGTTCTATGGTTTTACATAAAGGGAATTTGAAATTTGAAATACGTATAGTGAAATGTAGTAGCTGTGAAAATTTCGTTAGAAAATTTGAATGTTTGTCGATCGTGCAATTTTCAGTGCAAAGCTGCACATAACAGTTCAAATTTTAGTGATTTTAAAATCTCCCTGAAACTAGTTCGGACAAACATGAAAAATATTCTATTCGTTGTCAGTAATCCAACGGTGAAATTCATTTCGCGAAAATCGGACGACTTGACCTCCGTTTTTCATCCGCATTTTTACGTTAAAAGGGGTCCGTAACGTGATTTTGAATAGAGCATCCTGACACTGCAAATTATATACCGTTGTGTCCGTCTCGTCGCGCTGATTTGCAAAATATATTCATTTGTCAGTTTCGGTGTTCTGTTCGTGCTGAAATTGCAAAAAGGCTTGCGCAGTACATTTTTGAAACAATGTCATTTGAGTTCGAAGTGTCCCTATTTGGATCCTGCATATATTTCTATGTATTTTGGATCTGCAAACCCATCCTTTTGTTTTACTAAACTACCCGTCTAAATTTTTGTTTCCTTAAGTGGACACTTTTGTTGTTGAAAGAAAGCATGCACGTTAAATGTTCCAAAGCCACTTTCATTCTTCCAAGATTATACCGTTCCATTTCATGCGTGCATGAGCCTTTTTCCTCTTCATTCTTCCATTTAGGTTTTATAATTAAATGCACGTTACATGTTTCAAAAGCTTTATGCTCCTTATGTTTTCATGCGTAAACTTCTGGTTCCCTTTATAATTTCCATAGCCATTTGTTTTTTTTTTCAAACCGTTATTACTAATGCCATTTGCCAAACAAGAATTAAAAAAAATCAAACCGTCCTTTGCTTTTTAAAATTCCCAAGGAAACATTCAAACCATTTGCTTCGAAAGCCACGCCTCATTCCATTTGTTTGCACCGTTACACCCACTCATTTATTTGCCCATCTCCACTTTCATCTCCTATCAATTTGCCATTTTATTCACATCAGAAAAAAAGGGACCAGCAGCCTCCTTTAGAAACTTGCCCATCGCCATTACCCATTTCAACCTGCTCCTCTCCAATTTCTTCTTCTGTAACTATTTCTTAGGATAGGAAAATTACGACTTCCTACCCAAAACCCACTGCCACAATCGATCTCAGTCATCTCACGTCACCACAGTTCAATTTTTGCAGACCGACTCAATTCCAAACCGCCGAACTCACTACTGTTTTCCACCATTGCACCTGACATGCTTCGCGTCGAATACTTTTATGTGTAGTTTTTTATTTTTTTGTATATATATATATGCTTTTGTGTGAATTTTTGGGTCTCTGTGCGTAAAATGGTGTGAGTGTGTGTGATGGTATATGTCCCTGCGTGTGTGCTATCATGTGATGTGTGTGTGTTGAGTGGGTGCGTGTGTGCGTGTATGGTGAGTGTGTGCTATGCGTGATTGTTTGTGTAGTGTTTGGTGTATGGGTTGGATGAGTTGGTGTGGGTACTGGGAGGATATATTCTGTGAGTGAACATTTAGTGAGAGTGTTGGCGTGAGGGTATTTTCTGTTGGTATTTGTGTGTATATTTTAGGATGAGTTGGACGGTGTGTTTGCGAATGGTGTATGGTGCTTTAAATTCATTTGTTTTGATATATATATATATATGTTATAATTTTTGTTTTTTTGTTTTGTGTATATGAAAATATTTGTGAAATATTTGTAAAACGAGGTTTTGTTTATTTTGTTGAGTTGAGTGGAGCGTTGAGTTCGGGACCGTCCAAAAATCCAATAGCCATACCAATCCACTGAAATTTCCCTCGGCTCCTCCTATGAAATAAAATATATCTTGAGCGGCTACCATGATTTGAATCTATTTCGAGTCGTGCCTAAAAGTCGTCATTTAATTCTGTGTCAATCCTTCCGCTGTCTCCAATCTATGCCACGAAAGGTGAGTTTATCCCACACCTGACTCACAATTATTTCATGGATGATAGATCAATAATGAACTGTTATATGAAATGTATAGGGTTGCTAATAGAAATTGCTTGATTTAATATATATACACATTGCATATGTGACACGATATATTCATATGACACGTAGTTGAACTGATGATATATATGTTGTGAATTGTTGCTATGTGAGTGTTGTTGTGTTTGTTGATACCCCTAGTTTAGGAAAAATCACTAAGGGTTGAAATGATACATACCCGAACGGACATTAGAATAGGGAAAAATCATTATGGGTTGAAATGATAGACCTTAACAATTTTACTGAATTTAGGATCGCGGGTTGAAATGATAGACCCGTAGAAATTTTATAAATTGCAGGTTGAAATGATAAATATCTGTATCACTTGACAATAGGGTAGAAAACTATATACGGACACCGTCGGTCATGTTTTTGAAGTAAAAGGAGTTTTATTTTAAAATATTTACTTAAGACTTTATATTTTTATATTTATATTTTATTTAAATTTAAATTACTTTGTATATTTTAAATTATGTGGTTTAAAATGATTTTATCTGTAAAAAGAGATTTAAATGTTTATTTAAGATTTTATTTATAAATGTATCTATTTTGAACCATATAATTTATTCCTATAAGTATTTTAACCTTTTTATATTATTATAACTATTTCTTTAAATCTATTTTATATTATTATAAACTTATATATGTTTATAATCTATTTCTAATTTATTTTAGAATTTTATAAACTTATATTTTTATTTTCAAAGTTATATTTTCATATATATATATATATATATATATATATATATTGTAAACTTTAATAATAAACTGATATAGGATATGAATATGAATTCGAATCGATATTGACTTAAGAAATGAACTTGAATGTGAAATTTGTTTTGAAATTGAATTTCCAAGTTTAAGGAATGAATTCAAACCTATAATGAATATAAATGAATTTGATCTTAAGTTAACTAAATGCGAAATTTAATTTGAGATGGTCTAAATATTGAAAGAAATGAATTTGAATTGATATGAAATGAATTCTATTTTAAAGTGATTGAATATGAATTGGAATATATAAAATTATATATGTAGAATTGGTGTTATAAATTGTTTGATTTTGAATTAAGAAATTTGTTAGAATCGAATTTATATGAATAGTTTAAATCTTGTGATTTGAATTTAAGTAATAACTTTGAACAGTACGACTTGAATTTTTAAAATAAGATACAATTTGGTTTAAATTGAAGTTTAAGATTCGTTTTGAATTATATAAAAGGAAATTTGAACCTAAGTGTTGAATTTCATTAATCGACTAAAATGAATGCTTTAAGGGGGTAAAACCAAATTATATGAATTATGAATAACGATTTAGAATTATATGACTTGAATTACATAACTCGATATGTTTTGTTTAAATTGAAGTGTAAGTTTTGAATTGAATCTCATATTTCGAATTTCGAACCAAAGTGTTGGATTCAAATAAATCGACTTGAAACGATTTCTTATAAAGGAAAATTTTGAATCGTTTGAATGGTTTCGAACTTGAATTTTTGCGAATATAAGCCGAACCAAAAATTATAATCGAAGTTAAAGGTTTTGATATCGATTTAATCGAAAACTGAGATATTTAAGGTATAACTTAAATATAAGTCGATTTGGGATTTGAAAGTTGTTATGCGATTTTTGTCGGAAGCTTATATAAATCGAAGTTAAATAGTATAGTATTTGCTTATACTATATTTTGAAATCTTTTTGATATGGTTTTATATCGATTTGTTTTAAGCAATTTGAGTTGTTTCAAATTTTGTGTATTCGAAGTTAGATATTTAATTTTGATTTCAAATTCGAATACGAGATTTCGTATAAACTATTTTATAAAGTAATTTATAAAATAATGACCACGGTGTAAAAAATGTAAACGATTGGTTGTTAAAGAGACCGGGATCAGCTATTGTCATATTCTCTGCCATTACCGAAAACCACTTTAACAACTATGTACGCGGTGGAGTTCCAGAATGAAGGGATGATTTGGCGAACGACTCTATTTTTGTATTTCATATTAATTACGAGACCCTGACTACCTTGAGTCAGCTTGATGTGACTAAAACAGGAGCTATGGCGAGACCAAGTGAGGTCATACCTCTTATCGAGCACACTTCTTTGATATTATTCTATTACTATTGAGATTCGATTTGGGCCCTTTTGATTATGGGAGTGTGTATCGAGATGGGCGGTAGTAGCTGCTATGCGTTACCATCAGTCCGGCTCTGCAAACGGTGAATCCATCCTGGCATTCCTTGCGTGCCTTGTCACATGCCTAATACGAGCACACTACGATTTTGTTTTGTACTATTTTATATGGAGTGCCCTCCGATCAACCTCCAGTTTACGGAGGAATTACGGTACTGTATATACTATGGAAATATATAAACGGTGTAAGGGTAATCATGGTAATCCCGCTTACGCTATTTTGATATTTTTACATTACTGATAGACACTATTGTATATAGCGTATTATACTATATAGTATTACTTTGACGGATCCTTAGAGGATGGTGATCCCAAACATCCTCTAAGTTACTGATTGCATTTCATCGAACATTTCATTTGTGTTGATTTACTTCCATGAGAATGTTAGTCCTGATCCGAGTTGTTTTGTTTTGCATTATTGCTCGGGTCAGATCGAGTATTACAGTTTCGAGATTCACTCTTGGAGTTGGAGCTTATGTTGGATTTTTGCTCATCTATATCTACCTGTTCAGTTGATCCAGTTCTAGCTTTTCTTGTCATTTCTGTTTTTGTAGTTATCTTTCATTTACTGTATTAGTCTTCCGCTGTATTATTTATGTAAACTCTGATGTAAAACTTATTTTTTTGTAGCTTCATGAACTACTATTGTATTTTGTATTTTTCCGCTGCGAGATATTATATTACTCTGTATCTGTGTCTGAGATCTTTGATTCTGTGACTTATTCTGTTTACCCCAGAAGTTAATAACAATCTGTTGTTTTGGACGTTTCGAGCTGACATGTTTTGTCGATTCGGTACAGTCAAAATGGCTGGTCGTTACAGAATCGACGTTTGAAATAAATATAATTAATTCTAATTATAAACAAGGCCTGAAATGGCGTGGTAGTTTCAAAATTTGAATACAAACTTTGACTGACTGTACCGGGTGCAAAACAAAACGGATTTGAGTGAAACCAAAAATATTTAAATCTGATAGTGAATACCTTTCTAACGAATCTAAAAAATCGAAGTTTCGTCGCGGGAAGCAAAAGTAATGGCCAAATGAATTTTCAGAAAGGTCGCTATAAAGTTTATATAGCCCGTGAAAAAGGCCATTATGCAAACGACCTTGGAATTCGACGAAACCACTTTCGTTGGATCTGGGTTGTCAAATTGTTGCTAGGTTTCAAATTTCATAATTTTTGAAGCTAGTATGTGAGAGTGGCAAAGGAAAATGTGTTTGGTCGATTTCAGTTAAATTGGATCGACTAGAAAAGGGCCATTTTTCAAACGGTCTCAGAATTCGACGAAACTAGTTTTGTTGGGACCGTATCATCAAAACATAGCTAGATTTAGTTTTCGGGAATTTTTAGAATCAGTATGTGGCCCGGGAAAATTGAAATGTACGTTCAAAATAAATATTGAATGTTTTATATTTTAATTTGAAGGAAAACTGACTGAAACAGTCGAATGGGCCTACAAAACATATCCCATTGTGTTCGGAATGGGGGTATTTAGCTAGGGACGACAGTCGTTGGGTTTGGATTGGGGTTCGTATGAGAGGAGGGGTATTTTTGGATTTTTAGAAAATATAAATAAAATAAAAATCTCCTATTGGCCAACATTCATCTTCTCTCTCCCCGATTCATCAGCTACGCACGGCGGAAATAGTTCTTCCCTTCTCTCCTCTTTAATTAAAAATCCATTCAATAAATTCATCCACTCCAGTTGGGTTTTTTGTAGAGATTTCCCTCAGCTACAAATCCATACCCATTTCGTGATTTATCGTGTCGAGTTGGAGAAGATATGAGCCCGGGAAGTCAGCAACTTTGTCGCGCCGCCGCCACCTATTCAGGCGATCGCACATGACATGGCACCCCTCGATTTGCGCGCCCTTCGATTCTCTTCGATGTGGTGTAGCTCGATTACAACCTAGTGCTGCGGATTTGCAAAAAGATCTAACCCTAGTTTCGAACTGCTGTGAAACGGTAACGGCTTTAATTATATTAAACTATATTATAGCATTTTAAAGCGCTTTTTTGGATTTTACTGAAAAATTCATATCTTTTTCGTTTGTTGACAAAATTCAGTGAAACAAGAAACAGTTGACTCGTGTGGACGTCTTCTACATTCTAGAAGAGACCGCATATTTTTCTGAGCCTTCTGCTATCTTTGGTGGAGTGGAACCCAATGTGAGACTTATAATTTATAAACGATATGGAAAACGATGATGTATAAATTATATAGTCGATGTATGAGTTATATAAGCGTTGTATAAGTTGTACGGTCGATGTATATGTTATATATGCATTGTAAAAAGTATATATGTGTTGAATAGAAGTGAAATATATATATATATACACACACACACAAATACGCCCTTCGTCCACAAACCATGGACGATATTTATTAGTTGTGGTTGGTGTGAAAATTGGTTGATAGCGAATGGTTGATTAGAATTGTTTGTGGTTGAAATTGATTGATTGTGGTTGAAAAATACCCATTTGTGGTTGAGAATTATTTGGTCGAAACCACATAGGATTATTTTGTGGAAATGAAAAAAATATACATGCCGCCTGCGTGTGAACTAGATGCATGAAATCCCCATTGTCAAAAGCTGCGAGGCATTAAGGTAGAGCGAAGAGCCATACTAGGGACGGCCCCGGTTTTAACTACCCTGTCGTTATGCTGCCGAAATTTTGAATAATATTCATGTGCTAGAATTATTTTCATGTGTTGAAACTATATCCGTGTGTTGAATAGAAAACATTCATGTGTTGAATAGAAATTCATTCGTTGAATAGAAATTCATGTGTTGAATGGTATTCGTGTTTTAAAGAAATTGCTTTAACAATAAAAATCACATTTTTTATTATATATATGAACTATAGAAAACCTTCATGTGTTGAATAGAAATTCATTCGCTTGAATAGAAATTCATGTGTTGAATGGTATTCGTGTTTTAAATAAATTGTTTTATATTAAAAATCCAATTTTTATCACCTATATGAACTATATAAAATAGTCGTGTTTTGAAATAAATTGTTTTGCAATAAAAATCGCATTTTTACAATATACATGGATCGTTAAAAATAGTGAAGTGTCGGAATAAATGTCTGTTGGATAAAATAATAATTTTTATCAAATCTTTGAAAAGAATATGGTGTTGAAATCGAAGAATCTATTATATTTATATATATATGTATATAAATATAATTAAAATATATCGAATAACGAAGCTATAGTTTGTGTTTTGAAACCGTGATTTCAACCGATTAGTGCGGGAGATCCGACCATCGGATTTTCCCAAAACTAAAACTGTTGTGTTCATCTTGGAAATATCTTTCCAACGATACCTACTTTGTGAAGATCCAATGGTTTGATTATCCGGAATGTTTAATTCAAATCTGAAGAAAAACAACTCCAGAATCGATTATATTTATATATATATATATATATATATAATTAAATTAAATCGAATAACGAGTATTTTGAAATCGAAACTTCAAACGAGTGTACCGGGAGATCCGACCATCGGATTTTTCCCAAAACTGGAACCGTAGGATTCCTTTTGAAAAAAACTTTCTAATGATGTAAAATATGTGAAGATCCAACGGTTAGATTTCCAGAAGCGTCGTTTGAATAAATTAGCTATTTTTAAATAAATAAAAATAGCGATAAATCGTTATAAAATATTATAAACGATATGGAATGTAAATTTAGAAACTAACTGAAGGTTAGCTAAGTCGAATGGTTTCCTGGTATCACAACAAGGAATTCCGCTCGATCCGAATCAGTCGCTAAACCGACCAAGACCGTACGAAACGCCTGATTATTTTGAGAACATGACAAAATAGAACGCAGACAGAAGAACATTCCATTGTATATTACAACAATTCATCAGATTACAAGAATATACAGAGTATAAATGAATATTACATTCGATAAATATCAGAGATTACAATAAATTACATAGCAGCGGAAAATAATACAAAATACAACTGAAGGAGATATACGGATACAAAGCTTTCCGGATATCGTTCCAGCTGTAAACCAGGATCCTGTGAATATAAATCTGCAAAACCAAAACTACTAGTTGCCCGTGTCGAAAATAAGGGCACCCAGAGTTTAGGTTAAAACAATAAACTCCAGGTCAGTCATGAGACTGGTGTGAGAACTAAAACATTTATTAATCTTTATTTTAAAGTTAGGTAAATCAAGGGACCACGCCGTATAACACGGAACGGGTTTCCTTCCAAGAATACCTGTGCATATAACAACAGCGCAATGCTAAATAAAGAAAAATGAAGCTATTATAAGAATCAGGTCCTATCACACAATGCAACGCAAGCCAGGGGATAGGGTTTTCCCTTATAATAGCCAAACATATTTGGTACGTTTAAAACAAATCATTTGATACTATTATAAGTGTATAGTGTCAAAACAATTTCAAATCACAAGTATCAATCCTAGGCGGCATGGGTATCATATATCATGTCGCCAATACTAGGCTTTACAAATAAAACCGCAAAGTCACGTATTTGGAAATTGGATTTCCATCTGTGAACCGAGGCAAGGGATCGTCCTCAACCGATTCGAGATGCTCTAGTCCGCCCCTCAGGAACAGCCACAACTGCCCCTTGGATCGTCAGGGCCGGTCCATTGATGTGGATTATTATGCCTGAACAATATGTCTCCCCGCTCTATGGGGCATAAATGAGCCAACAAATGACTCCATCGGTTTCACATAGTCACCGATATATATATATATATATATATATATATATATATATATATATATATCTGAGGCGCCTCGCAACAGCAACAACCACATAAGTCAAACTCGTCAGGGCATGTAAAACCACTGACGCCACTTCTAACTAGAAAGAAACGCATGCCCTCCCTGAGGTCCTTCTCCCGTTTTTGGTTCACCACTGTAACGACCCAGAAAATCTGAACCAATTTAAAATTTTTAAATTTTCTAAAATAATGGATTTTAAATATTTAAAATAAATATTTACATAATAGCGATGAAAACTGAGTTTGAATCGACAATTGAAAACGAATATAATTAATTATAATTGTAAACAAGGCCTGAAATGGCGTGGCAGTTTCAAAAATTGAATTCAAACTTTGTCGGACTGTACTGGGTGCAAAACAATCCGGATTTTAGTGAAACCAAAAATATTTAAATCTGTTAGTGAATATCTTTCTAACGAATCCGACCAATCGAAATTTGATAGCGGGAATCAAAAGATATGTCCAGTTGAAAATTCTGAATAGTCGCTATGGAATTCAGGCCCTTAAAAATGGACATTTTGCAAACGACCTCGGATTTCGATGAAACCACTTTTGTTAGATCCGCAGTGTCAAGTTATTGCTAGGTTTCAAATTTCATAATTTTTCGAATCAATATGTGAGCGTGGCAAAAGAAAACGCGTTTGACCAGTTTTTGTTGATTTTAATCGACTGGAAATTGGCCATTTTTCAAACGGTCTCAGAATTCGACGAAACTAGTTTTGTTAGGACCGTATCGGCAATACGAAGCTAGAAAATATTTTTCTGGAATTTTTCTAGTTAGTATGGGACCCCGGTAATTTGAAATGTACGTTTAAAATTCAATATAGTGATTTAATTGTAAATTCAACGGAAACTGATTGTAACGATCAAATCAGCTTGCGATACATATCCCATTATGTCCGGAATGGGGGTAAAACGCTATGGACGGCAGGCGGTGGGCCTCGTTTAGAGGTCGTATGTAAAAGTCATCTTTTTGCAAAATTAAATAATTAAACAAATAAATAAATAAAAAAATATTTTACTTCCCTCCCTTTATCTTTCGTTCTGGCCCCCCCCTTCAAAATTCAATCGCTCAGAGAAAAAAAAAAGAAACCCTAAAGCAATCGATCGGCGACGCCTCCACCAAGCTCCACCCACGACCGCCCCCTCCGTCCAGCCTCCTCCTCCCAGTGCGCAACCCCCGAAGACCCCGTCCCCCTCGAACCATCGCGAGCGAATCGAGCAGCCCCCCTCCCAGTCTGACGACCTCCTGCCACCACCGTTCGAAACCCGAGCCGCCGCCTCGAAGCCAGACTCCTCCTGCCTCCGACGAACTGCAGAAACCCCCCCCCCCTCTGTAAGTTTTTTTTTGTTTTGTTATTTTATTTTTAAGGATTTAAAAACTGATTTTAAAAGCATTTAAAAACTGATTTTATTTTAATAAGTAAATTCTGATTTTTTTTTTTGCAAAAAGAAAAACTGATTTTAAATAGATTTAAAAACTGATTTTAAATAGATTTAAAAACTGATTTTAAATAGATTTAAAAACTGATTTTAAACAGGTTATAAAAACTGATTTTAAATAGATTTAAAAACTGATTTTAAACAGGTTATAAAAACTGATTTTAAACAGGTTATAAAAACTGATTTTTAAAAGAAGTTAAAAACTGATTTTTTTAAGAGTTTAAAACTGATTTGATTTTAAAACTTTAAAAGGAAAAAGGTTTAAACTTTAAATAGGAAAAAGGTTTAAACTTTAAATAGAAAAAGGTTTAATCTTTTAAAAGAAAAAGATTTGATCTTTTAAAAGAAAAAGATTTGAACTTTTAAAAGAAAAAGATTTGAACTTTTAAAAGAAAAAGATTTGAACTTTGAAAAGAAAAAGATTTGAACTTGGAAAAAATAAAGATCATATTTTTTTTAAAAGAGAAAAGACGGAAATTTTATTAAGTAGAAGGAGTAAGGTATGATTTTTGTATTTTTAAAGTAATAAAAATATAATCTTTACATCATAGGAATATTAAAAATATAATCTTTATTTTTGAAAAGGCGGAATATTTTTTTTTTGAAATGCAGTTTTTATATATTGAATAACATAGTAAAAATTCGATTTTTACATATGTAGAGAATACGGGCAACAAAGCGACAGAAAGAGAGATTGGCGAAGAAGAGTCGTAGTAGTTGGATAGCTATTGGTGAGATTTCTGATTTAAAAATATATATGTGTGTGAAATGAAAGTGAATTGCTATATATAAATAAATATATATATACGCCCCTCGTCCACAAACCATGGACGATATTTATTGGTTGAAATTGTTGTGAAATATGATTGGTAGCGAATGATTGTTTGGGATTGTTTGTGATTGATATTGGTTGATTGTGGTTGAAAAATACCCATTTGTGGTTGAGAAATATTTGGTTGAAACCACATAGGATTAGTTTGTGGAAATGAAATAAATATATATACATGCCGCCTGCGTGCGAACTAGATGCATGATCCCCATTGTCAAAAACCGCGAGGTTTTAAGGTAGAGCGAGGAGCCGTACTAGGGACGGTCCCGGTTTAACTACCCTGCCATTATGCTGCCGAAATTTTGAATAATATTCGTGTGTTTGAATTATTTTCATATGCTTAAACTATATTTATTCATTGAATAGAAAACCTTCATGTGTTGAATTGATATTCATTCGTTGATTAGAAATTCATGTGTTGAATGGTATTCGCGTTTTAAATAATAAAAATCACATTTTTATCTATATATAGAAACTATAGAAAACATTCATGTGTTGAATTGACATTCATTCGTTGATTAGAAATTCATGTGTTGAATGGTATTCATATTTTGAAATAAATTGTTTGATAATAAAAAATCACCTTTTATCGACTATATGAACTGTGTAAAATGATCTCGTTTTAAAAGAAATAGTTTTATGATAAAAATCCCATTTTTATCACCAACTTGAACTATATAGAAAAATAGTGTTTTGAAATGAATTGTTTTACAATAAAAATCACATTTTTATTGTATGCATAAATCGTTGAAATGTGAAGTGTTAAAAATAGCCACTTGTTCAAAATAAACATATATGAGTTTAAATGTTCATTAATTAGCTAATGAAATGATTTACACCTATTTATGTTACATTAGAATGAATGGTGTTTTTAAACCAAATAGAAATCAAATATGAAGTCGAATAGAAAATGATAAATGATAAGAACTGTATATATATGTACATGCATATTTATTGAACAGGTTATAGCAAAGGGGCTAGAGAAGAGGAATAAAATTTTGTGCCCGACAAATAGGTACACATTTACTGTTTTGTTTGGGTGATGATTTTATGAGCCTGTTGGCTAGCCGCTTGGCTTTTTCTTTTTCTTTTTGAGATTAGAAGGACCGGGAACGCTATTTGCGATTTCCCGATGCTCCCGGTGCAGGGGAGGTTATGGCGAAATTTTCCAAAATTTTAAGGTGTTAGAAAAATATTTGAAGTGAAAACGATATGGAAATCATTGAATGAACTATATTTATATAAATATATAAATATAAATAAAATTAAAACGAAACGAGGCCGTGCAGTTCGTATTTTGAAACCGTGATTTCAAACAACTAGTGCGGGAAATCCGACCATTGGATTTTCCCGAAACTGGAACCGTTGGATTCGTTTTGAAAAGACCTTTCTAATGATGTAAATTTTGTGAAGATCCAACGGTTATATTTTCAGATATGTGTAAATCAAATCTGAAGAAAAACAGCGCCACGGCCGCCTTATGGCCCGAAGCGTCGTTTTGAATAAAATGGCTATTTTAAAATAAATAAAAATAGCGATAAATAGTTATAAAATATCATAAGTGTTAGACCCAAATGTGGTTCTAACACCCAAATTGATTAGAAACAAGATAAAATAAAACAGAAATAAAAATGAGCACACAAGATTTATAGTGGTTCGGCGAAGAAATGCCTACGTCCACTTAGTTTTCACTATATTCAGTAATTCAGTTACAAATGCAATGAAAGATTCACTCACAACTCACTTTTGTTCACTCAAATGATTAAAACAAGAAATGAAAGATGGTTTGGATTCTCCAGGAGTAAAGGAATTCGGATAATGGAGGTACTTGGATTCTCAAAAGTGCTGAAAAAAGATCCTTCTCTTTGTCTCTAGATAGGGTATTTATAGGTGTGAATTTGCCTGAGATTCAATCCGGGTCGGAACACGTGTCATCCATCGCACTCTCTTCGGGTTCGGATGAACTATCAAGCTGACAACACATCAAAGAGATGGACGTTAGGGGTAGGAATTAGTCATATCCGGTCCGGTTCTCCAGGCGATTTTATAGGAGATTTTCCTGGATCATGGGTGCGGGTCGGAGACGTGCAGGTTGGGGGCTCGGATCGGAATACCCGATCCGAACCGGAGTAGCTTGGACGTCTCTCCTTCTCTAATCATACTCCGCTCCGCTCCAGCGTCGTGGCAAGCAGATGGCTTTCCGATCCATCTGAGATTTATTCGCCTTCCGATCTAATCAGATAAGCTTTGCCAATTTACCCAGTAAGAGCCATCCGATCCGAATGGGGAACTCTGTCCGATCCGAACCAATATGCTGCTATCAATCTGAATTGTGGTGTTTTCTTCCGATCCGAACCGAAGTCTTATAACTTAAAATACTCTTCAATGGTTGGTTTCTTGACTTTGTGTTGCCTAGTTCACAAAGTAGGCTAACATTTTGCCCCCTCAAAGGATGCTTCTGTTGTACAAAGCGTGCGTTGACGTCGTTTAATCAGAATTGTGAGGAGTAATGCACAGATTTCTGTTCGGTTCGGCGTCCGATCCGAGTACCTTTTCTTCATTTCTGAGCAAATTCGGGAACTCTTCTCGCCATGTAATGCTTCTTGCAGGTATGCTCCTCCTTCACTCTCCTTCTCTTCAATTCGAGTCGGATGCTGAATTAGCGTGTGAAATTTCCACTCGGTTCGGATTCCGATCCGAAGCGTTTTCGTGGATTTAGCTCTTAGACATTGGGCTTTCAGAGAGAATTGTGCTTCTGGGCCTTCATTCCGGTCCGAGCGGGTGAGACAAAATAGGAAGACGAGGAGTCAACACCATTCCTTTTATAAACTCGCTGCCGTCCTCATTCCTTCCTTCTTCTTTTTTGCTGCCGCTCCCAACCATAACATTGAAAACTCTAAAAACTTCAATATTCCGAAATCATTCCTTGTAGGTTTCTCAAATCAAGAACATAGGTAGCTTTTTAATCTTGGATAACTTCGTAGTAAACGTACTTGATTTCAATTCGGGTTGGATTGGGATGGTTTAATCATAGGCTTCGCTTGAACCCCCCGCCGCCACTGGTGAATGCGCCATCGCTTCAAGACGTTGCGAGGCTGGAGAGGGCAAATATTTATCCTCAACGATGGCTTTGGTGATAAAGCGGACTCGTTCGTGAGTAGGGGGGAAAGAAGAAGGAGATGAAGAGTAGGATGACAAACTGGAGTCGGTTCGGGTAGAAGACGGAGGATCAAAAAAGGAAGGAGAAGGAAAGGGGATCGGCTCGGATTACACATTTTAGAAAGACGGGAGGAAAGAAAATGTCGGCTCGGGTCGGAGATGAGGATGAGATAAGAGGCTGATATGAACGGACTGGTTGAGTGATGCTGGTTCGGTTCGGATCGGGTCACCCGATCCGATCAGATCAGTTCTGCTTCCGAGCCCACTGTTCCTATTGTCTTGAACTAACCTTGCCTTACTGAAGCACCCGAACCGAATGTCTTCTGTATTGAGCCAATCATCACATGCATATCCGAACCGAACCGAACGCATCAAATTTGGCACATAAAGACTATCCAACTAATTCAATTAACACTTACTCTAGACGAATATGCTTCGCGGACAGTTAGGATAGTGCCTTGTGAACATAAACGAGAATTAAGAACAACTCTGACTATCGCTTTCTCTTTAAAGCTTCGTCTTACGTTGCTGTACTTTTATTTTGTATTTCCCACATTTGCTGCACACACTTTAGTTCACACACATACACAAAAAGGGGGACACAGGATAATTCACTCTAATCCGTGCTATTGCTTCTTCAATAGCTCCATGACAATGAGGCCCAGACGCTCTTCTCGTTTAGCTGAGAGGAAAGAAGCTCCAGAAACTTCCAACAAAACCACTCTCGAGGATATATCTTCTTCATCTGACCCAGAATGGGACAGCGAGGGTCCGGATTACGGAGTTGGTCATCGGGAAAGCGATGAAATGTCTTCAGAAAATGAAGTTTCCCTAGGCTTTGAGGAGGAAGGAGGGATCGGTGACAATCGAGCACCCGATGAATTTGACTCAGCCATCATATTGGAGTCACCTCCAGATTCTGTAGAATCGACAATTGACAATGACCGACTTGTTCGGATTTGCTTGAAGTATGGAATAATGAAGAGAGACACTTTAGTGCCCTCACGTTCTGACCGTCCCCATAACCCTCCAGAAGGATATATGACGGTTACTCGACTGATGTGCATGGTTGGCGCCATTCCTCCATTCTCGCCTTTCATCGTCGACTTCTTAAGACAAATGCGGATTGCCCCCATGCAGCTGCATCCCAATTCATATGCCTATCTGCATACCTTATTCATAGCATATCGTGAAATTCTAGGCGTGGAGCTCACGTTCGACGATGTTCATTTCTTTTATAATTTCAAACATCGGACTAGAGAAACCCCTTCTTTCTGTTACTTTGAATCAGTCCCCAAGAGGAAGATAATCTCTACGCCGTTTAGCAGTAAAGCTGGAGATTCCAGACTAGAGTGGTTCTATATAAAGCAACAGTCTGGATGCGCCAGGAGATGGACAAAATCAAGTAAAGCACTGATCTTCTGATCCTGGACTCTATACACTTGAATCATCACCCTGACCTGTTTTCCTTTTTATTTGCAGTCGACAATCCTAAACAGGTATCAGACCAAGCGTTCTTTGATCGAATGCACCGTCTCCTCAACGGCGACCAAAAATTCCTTACTATTGACGAGGTTCTTAAAGATGAGTACCTTCATTTTCACGGGCTGCTATCCGTTTTCCGTAGCATCGGTCATGGGACGGTTCCCTATGCATATATTCCTCCAGTGGAAACAGTTCCAGAAATGGGAGAAGGCTCTGGAATTCCTGCAGCTCCTCTTCAAACTTCACCCTCTCCCTCTTCCACTCAAGATGATGAACTGGCTAATCTGGCCAAAAGACATCGTGAAGGGTATATTGCCCCCGAGGAAACTACCTCGCTAGACAAATCAAAATCTCCCCAAGGGTCACCACTTCACGCTTCCGAAGGGGATGTTCCTAGCACCGACGAGCACATATTTCAGGGTTTGGGGGATCTCCCCTTACCCGAGACTATATATACTTCAGAAGATTTCAGAAAGGTCCCTTTAGTCTTTACTTCTTCTGAAGAAACTACTCCTGCTAAGGCCAAAGAGCCTGCCCGCACCAGTCTAGCTTCAGACCCGGGTTGGTTGGGGGGACACACACACCACATAGGATGCACTTTACATCGTAGCACTAGCATTCATTGCATTTCTTTCTCCATGGATCCGTCGATTCTAAACTTCGTTTAATTTATCGTGCAGGTACAATGTCACGATCCTCTTATGACATAAGAAAGCTTCGCCGCAGCATGTCCAATCCTCCTCAGGATGCCGAGTATAATCGCCGGGATGACCGCGGTAGGGAGGAAAGAAGACCCTATGATCCTTATCGATCTCGATCCTCACGCTCCCGCTCACCAGTTCGACCGGAACAAGAAAAATACAAAAGCTATCAAGGTCGTAGGGAGGAGGATAGACCACAATCTAGGGATTCCACTTCCTCCCATGAAAAGCGGAGTAGAGAGAAAACTCCTCCAAAGGAAACTGGGTCTAGAAGTAAGCAAAAAGTCCCTGCTACTAAGCGACCTCGGACAGACAAGGGTTCTGCAGAATCTTCTTCAGGAAGGGACACTGAACTAACAATCCTCGCCCCTCCTCCACCAGATGCGGGAACTGCAGTAAGGCTGGCATATTTAAAGGAGCAATTTCCCGAGCACTACTTCGAGACTCTGACCTTCCTTCCTACCCTTGAACCCATTTCTTCTAATTGGGCAGAGGAGGCCAGAGCAAAGATTGATTTGGTGGAAAAACAATATACCGAAATGTTCAAGTATTCCCGCACTCTTTCTAGAATCATCCGCACTCTAATGACAAATGCTGACTCAATGCAGAAGACCGCAGAGGAGGATGCTAAGGCCTTAAAAACCTTAGGAAAAAACTTAGAAGACACTCAAGCTCAACTAGCTGTCGCTCAAAAGAACGCTTCTAACTTCAAACAATAGTTTGAGGACATGCAAAAGCGCTATCATGATTTGCTAGAATCCCACACTCAGGAGCGTTCTGAGTTGAAGAAACAAGCTGACGAGGCCAAATCAGAGGCTGCGAAGACACGTCTTGCTTATGCTGAGCTTGAGCAGAAAAACGCCGAGTTAGCGAAAAGGAGTGCTGAGTTAGGAAATAAAAACGCTGACTTGGCTTCAAAATTGTTAGAGGCGGAAAACAGGGCTGCTCTGGCTGAAGGCAATGTGGAATGCGCTATTAAATATGCGGAGGAAACCCGCAAACAACTATCAGAGGCGGAGGCCGATATTCAGGGCTTCGGCGAGCTAATGATCGAATTCTTCGCGCACATTATTCGTCGTCGAAACATTTCCTGGATCGAGGACTATCCATCCACTTTGGTTCATGTGTGGAATCAAATCGTCGAGTGGGAAAAAGAAGAGCTTAAGGTCGATTCCCTCGATGAAGATAAGCTGATGGAGAAATATTTGAGAGACGACGAACCGGAGCGCCTAGCTGAAGGGCGCCGTCTAATTGCTGAGGCCATGGAAGAAGAGAGGCGGAAGTCTAAACAGAAAACCATTCCTGAAGCTGGTTCCTCTTCTTCTGCTCCTGTAACTCCCGAAGTAGAAGGGTATGATCCCGAAAACCCGGGAATTCCCCGAACCACTTTGCTATCTCCTATTCCTGAAATAACTCCAGAGGTAGTAGTCACCCCCGCTGAAAGTCTTCAGAAGGTATCCCTATCTTTTCTCCTCAATTTGTCAAGGCTACTACTACCTTTGGCTACATAACCGAACGTTCGATGAGAAATCCTTTGCTCTCGCCTGAGTTGATAACCAATGTTTCTCATTTTGTAGGCGTTGAATCATCCACGAAGACAGATGTAGCTCAAGGAGCTACCGCTGGGACACAACCCGCTGATAGGGTCAAAGAAGGGGAAGACAAGGCTGCTTCAACAGACCTGGGGGAAAGAAGTGAGCCAACTAAGGTCACTACTCCCCATGATGAAGAAATGATTGCAGCTTTAAAAGACGACGGAGGAGACGAGGGGCATGATGAGGAACCGGAGGTTACAATAACCGGGGAGTCAAAAAGCGACGATGACATTACCTTGGCGGCCATGAAGGCCGATCAAGACAAGCGCTTGCAATTAAAGACTGAAGAATTAGATCCTGAGGTCCTCAAACCCCTCGCAGTTGTGGATGCAGGTTCAAGGTTAGTTGTTAAGCTCTCAACTAGATCTATTACCGAAGAACTTGCTAAAAAATCTTCTCTTGATTCCAGTGCCCAGCCCTCCGGGAAGAAGTCTGCCGGCTCCAGTACTACACCTTCAGGGAAAAAGAAATCAAAGCGAATCTTGACTGAAGCCGAGAGGGAAGCAAAAGATGCGGACAAAGCTGCCAAGAAATCGAAGGCTCATCCCAAACCCAAATAGTGGGTTCTCCTATATCTTTTCAGCATCTTTGTAAACCAATAAGTGCTGCTACACCAGCAGCTTCCGCACTTTCTTTTTCAGTTATTTCCCTGTACAAATTCATTCATTTGTAAATAAAAATAATTCACTTTCTGCAATGTTTATTTGTTAGCAGTTCTGCACTTATGTAAAAATGCATATCTATAGTTATGAAACAAAGTTGTGGAGAGGGGTGATATGTGTATGTGTATGTGTCCCCAGTCAATCTCCATAAGTTATTCAGTGCTCAACCATGCAATCTGAATGCTCCCGATTCTCTAACGGGATAGCATTTCCTGTATCATCAACACCTGTTGTTTTTCCTGGCATTTCTTTTATACTCTCTCTCATTCTCTTGAGAGTTAGAGTTCGAGTTCAGTTATTTGTTTATTCCCCGGTCGTTCAACGGGAAAAGATTTCTTTCTCAGCGCTCGATCGGAGACGCCTTTTTACTCTCTTTCTCTCTGGAAAGTTAGAGTTCGGAGTTGAACCTCTTTCTCAGCGCTCAGTCGGAGACGCTTTTATACTCTCTCTCTTTCTCTGGAGAGTTAGAGTTCAGAATAGAATTTCTTTTTCAGCGCTCAGTCTGAGACGCTTTTATACTCTCTCTCTTTCTCTGGAGAGTTAGAGTTCAGAATGTCGTTTTCTCATTCTTTTATGTCTTATTGCACAAATAATCATTGTGCTTCTTTTTATGTCCAAACTGTTTCAACCTTTTTAGGCTCTAAGTTATCCTGTATTTTATAATCACAACAGAACAACTAACGAATGTAAATGCATAAAAGTAAATAACACACAATATTTTATAGTGGTTCAGCTAAGTCATAGCCTACATCCACTTTATAGTCCTTTATTCATATCGTCATATTTTCCCAAGGCAAGTTGTGCCTTATTACAAAGTTTACAGGAAGAACAGCAAAAAGTATAGCATTTCTAATCCAAATATCGCATTAAGTGTTGGGCATTCCATGCTCGAGGGACTTCTTCGCCATCTACGGTCGTTAACTTGAATGTTCCTTTATCAAGTTTCCGTTGGATGACAAAGGGTCCTTCCCATTTTGGGCCGAGGTGAGGAAGAGGTGGAAAAACTCTCTTTAGCACCAAATCTCCTGGTTCAAAAGTTCTGAGGCGAACTTTTTTGTCATAATAGCGTGCCATCTGACGCCGATGTCTTGCTGCACGCAAGTCTGCTTCGTCCCTTTTCTCTTCGACTTCATCAAGAGACTCAAGTAAAAGTGCCCGATTCGTCATCGGGTCATAATACGTAACCCTGTGGGAAGGAACTTCCAGTTCAACTGGAATTACTGCTTCTGAACCAAAGGAGAGAGAGAAAGGGGTATGACCGGTAGCCGTTTTAAACGTTGTTCGATATGCCCACAAAGCTAGGGGCAATTCATCAACCCATTTTGCCTTTGCACGCTCTAATCGCTTCTTGAGGATGGATTTTATTACCTTGTTTATTGCCTCTACTTGCCCATTAGATTGTGGATAGGCAACTGCAGTATATCGTTTGTCTATCTTATATTTCTGGCAAAAGTTTCTGAACTCAGTGCTATCAAATTGGGTCCCGTTGTCGGTAATAATCGTCCTTGGGATCCCGAATCGGCATATAATATTTCGGACCACAAAACTTATCACCTTTCTTGTGGTGATCTTAGTCAAGGGTTCAGCTTCCACCCACTTTGTGAAATAATCCACGGCTACTATGGCATACTTAGCTCACCCTTTAGCAATCGGTAAAACTCCAATGATATCGATTCCCCATGTGGCAAATGGCCAAGGACTCACCATCGATTTAAGCTGGGTTGATGGTGCCCTGGGGATTTTGGCGAATCTCTGGCACTTATCGCAGCGTCGTGAATAATCAGCTGCATCCTTGTTGATCGTAGGCCAGAAGTATCCGTACCGCAATATTTTCTTTGCTAAAGTTTGACCTCCTGTATGATCTCCACACTCACCTTCGTGCACTTCTCTCAGTACACGCTTGATGTCGTCGTGTGCGATACATCGTAACAGGGGCATAGAAAATCCTTGTCTATAGAGGGTATCGTCTTGCATAACATATCTGGCAGCTTTGCGAACTACAGCTCTTTTCTCACTTTTCTTCGATGGGAGAGTCCCATTCTTAAGAAAACTCTTGATTGGAGTCATCCATGACTCCTTCTCTGGTTCCGCTTCATGAACGAATTCAATTTCCATTGACTCAAAGCTTGGCGATTCCAACGTTTCAATTGGAATTACCTCAGTCTCTTCTGGATTGTCGGAACTAGCCAACTTTGCTAGTCTATCCGCTTTCTGGTTTTCTACTCTGGGAATATGTGTTATGTTGTACCGCTCTAAGCTATTTAATAGCTCTTTCACTTTCTTGAGGTAAGCGACAAGTCGAGGTCCTCGAGCCGCGAACTCCTCTCGCACTTGACAAACAACAATCTTAGAGTCACAAAATATGTCCATCATTTTTACTCCGAGGTCTTTAGCGAGTTTCAGCCCGGCAATCAGGGCTTCATACTCAGAGTCATTGTTTGTTGCCGAAAATTCTAATCGCAGGGCGTAATATAACGACCGTCCCTCCGGAGTGACTAAGACAATTCCAGCTCCAGATCTTCGGTCATTTTTAGCTCCATCTGTATATAATTTCCACGGATTCATCTCTAGCTTATCCTCGGATTTAACCACTCGGTCATTGATTATTTCTTCCTCTGGAATGGTGAACTCCGCAATAAAGTCTGCTAGAGCTTGCCCCCTGATTGACTTTCGTGGTTGAAAATTCAAATCAAACTGGCTTAGTTCTATGTTCCATTTAATCAACCTTCCCGACGCTTCGGGTCTCTGCAACACCTGTCTTAACGGCTGATCGGTGTATATGGTTATTGGATGGGCTTGGAAGTAGTGACGAAGTTTTCGGGATGCAATCAGGAGGCTGTAAGCGAGCTTCTCGATCTTTGGGTAGTTGCGCTCTGCCGCTGCTAATTTCTTACTCACATAGTATACTGGCCTTTGTACTTTGTCTTCTTCTC
The DNA here is from genome assembly GCA_030737875.1 of Allium sativum. NCBI lineage: Eukaryota > Viridiplantae > Streptophyta > Magnoliopsida > Asparagales > Amaryllidaceae > Allium > Allium sativum. The sequence goes on along the minus strand of CM060918.1, from coordinate 249,120,320 downwards.
GAACCAGAACTGTGCTGACAACGTGAGCCGAGACTGCTAGATAAACAAATAGTTCTTCGTGATCTACGGGCTTTGATAATATTGGCGGTTTCTCTAACAGCTCTAACAGATTTTGAAAAGCCTCGACACAATCGGGAGTCCACTGGAAGTTCTTCTTTCCCCTTTTTATCAAATCAAAAAATGGAACACATTTATCGGTGGCTTTGGAGATGAATCTACTCAGCGCCGCTACCTTCCCTGCCAGACTTTGGACGTCTTTAATTCTCCTTGGTTCTTTGATATTTCTAATCGCCGCTATCTGGCTAGGGTTGATCTCAATTCCTCGGGAACTCACAATGAAGCCAAGGAACTTTCCCGACGCCACTCCAAATGAACATTTTAAAGGATTCAATTTCATACGGTATTTTCGCAAGATACCAAACATTTCTGCTAAGTCTTGCGTATGACTGGAGGACTGCTTTGATTTAACAAGCATATCATCCACATAAACTTCCATAGTTTTTCCTATTTGATCATAAAACATTCTATTTACCAACCGCTGATAAGTAGCTCCAGCGTTTTTTAATCCGAACGGCATTACAACATAACAATATAATCCCAAATTCGTAATGAAACTTGTATGCTCTTGGTCTGGTACATGCATAGGAATTTGATTGTATCCAGAGTATGCATCCATGAAAGAGAGAAGTTCATGACCTACTGTCGAGTCTACAAGCTGGTCAATCCTGGGAAGTGGGAAACTATCTTTTGGGCAAGCCTTATTTAAATCTGAAAAGTCAATACAAGTTCGCCACTTTCCGTTTGGCTTTTTTACCAAGACAGGATTCGATATCCAGTCGGGATAAGTCGAATCTCGAATAAATCCATTTTGCTTCAATTTCTCTACTTCCTCTTTGAGAGCAGCCGACCTCTCTGGGCCCAGCATGCGTCTTTTTTGCTTCACAGGCGAATGCTTCGGATTTACATTCAATTTGTGACTGATAATGGAAGGCGATATCCCACACATGTCAGCATGGGTCCAGGCGAACACATCTAAGTTTGCCTTCAAGAAGTCCGTCAGCTCTTCAGCACGACGTGGATCCAATTGGGAACCAATCTTCAAAACTTTCGTCGGATCAGCTTTATCAACAGGAATTTCCACTGTCGCTTCATTAGGAGTTGCATTCCTAGCCTCTGGTTCCTCGTCTTTTCTAGGATCCAGGTTTTCAGGCATTCCTTTGGGCAACTCCCTTGGGTTCAATCTCTCTAATTGCTATGCCGAGTCCCCCTTTGAGGGAGATGAGGCATCCTTACTCTCAGCATTAACTCCTTTCATCAACATCTTCAGTTCGGCCACATAGCAGGCCCGTCCAGAAACCTGATCCCCTCTTATTACTCCAGTTCCGGCTTCGGTTGGGAACTTTAGTAACAAGCACCAAGGGGCGATACAAACTCTAAATTCAGCGAGGGCAGGTCTCCCTAAAAATGCATTATATGGCGAATCTACGTCCAGTACTACAAACTGGAGCATTCGCACTCTTCTACGTTCTCCTTGCCCTAGGGTCACGGGAAACTCTATATATCCCATGGGAGCTGTCGTCGCTCCGTTGAAGCCTCTAATCCATCCTTCACAAGGTTTCAGATCTTCGGGCTCAAGCTTCATCTGGTCAAATGACTTTTTGAACAAAATATTAACGGAACTTCCGTTGTCTACTAATACCTTATGGACCAAGGCCGGCCCAATAGTGGTAGTAATAACCAACGGATCATTGGTGGGAGATTGTATCCCCGTGTTGTCTCGGCTGCGAAACACCACGTCGTCAAACATGGTTTTTTGTTGTTTGATGGGGGTGACATCTTCCAAATCATCACCTTCATTCACATCTAGATGCTTGGCCGCATTCACATATTGGTCCATCGACCTAAAACTTCGGATTGCCGGGTGAGGTCCGCCTACTATGGAGTTGATGACGATCCCTTTACCTTTCTGCTGCGTGGTAGGCTTAGGAGCAGGTAGGATCTGTTTTGGGGCCTGCTCTCCTTGCCTCCTGTCCCTCGGGGCAACCTTGTACTCATCCAACTTTCCTTCACGCAGCAGCTTTTCAATCACATCCCTCAAATGCCGACACTCATTGGTCGAATGTCCATGTGTTCCGTGAAACAAGCAAAATTTCCCTGTTGCCATTTCTTTCTCGGTCGAATCACGAGGTGGCGGTCTTTTGTACTGCAACACGTTGTACGTATCCAGGTAAATATTTTCCAGGGTGTCATTCAATGGTGTATAGTTCTCGTAGTTCTGGAATCGGGGCCTTTTGTTAGGGTCGCTTCCCCTATTTCTGTTTCTCCTGTTACCGTTCGAATTACGGTTGTTGTTGTTTCCCCCGTTTCCAGTATTGCTGTTTCCACCCTTGTTTCCTACATTTACTTCAACCTTGCCAGAACTTTCCCTAGACTGCTTCACGGCAATATTACTCTGCACATTCTCCTTTGAAGCTATCTCAGACTTTCTCTTCCGGTTTGCCCTGGCCTCCTCTCGTCTTAAATAAATATCGGCTTTTTCGTAGAATATCGCCCTTGTGGGGGGTGTCTTCCCAGAAAGGTAGTCTCCAAACTCAGATTCAGGATCGACTCCTTCCTTCAATGCCATCAGAATAGTGGGCTCATGCGGGTCACTGACCTCAGTTACAGCTTGGTTAAAACGATCTAGATATGCCCTTAAAGACTCTCCTGGTGCCTGTTTGATCCTCGACAGTTCAATAACACTCTTGGACTTGCGGGCATGTAGTCGGAACTGGTTCATGAAACGCTCGCTTAATTCTTTGTAATTAGAAATTGAACGAGGAGGAAGTCGGGTAAACCAGAATAATGCCACATCTTCTAGATAGATTGGGAATGCCTTGCACTTCACTTCGTCAGGGGCAGCAGCGGCGTTCATGAGCCATGAATACCGCATCAAATGCTGTCCTGGATCAGTCCTTCCATTGTATTTGTCCATCTGTGGCAAGTTAAAGCGTCGGGGAAACTGGAAGTCTAGGATATCGTCAGTGAACGGAGTATGGCTTCGCTCAATGCCATAGTCTTCATTTGTATAATTCCGGCTCTCGGACATAATTCGACGAACCATTGCTTGTACATCGGCACTAGTTAGGGGCTGCTCAGGTTCCCTGGCCCTAGTGTCCGAGCTCCTTCTGGGCTCATGCTCAGGAGATGCCCTTCTTCTTCGAGCTGCCTCTGCTCGATTCCTTTCCCTGTGTTCCCGGTCGATCTCGGGAAGAGGGGACTGGAGTCTTTGCCCCCGAGTGGGGCTATCATTTCCTAATGCTCGCGCGATATCCTCGCGAGATCCCAAAGATCCAAACGTTAGCTGCTCCACGTTCTGAGGTCGTTCGAGTGGCCTTCGTTCACGGGGCCTCTCTTCCTCGGAAGATGAAGATTGATCTACGGGTGTGTGACGAACCGGTGATGGAGTTCTTTGCCGGCGGAGCTCATTGATTTCCCGACTCATGAGCCTCATATTTTCCTGCATCATGAGATTGGTGCGCTCATGAACTCTCATAGCTTCCCTCGTGCTCTCAAGCATATCAAGCAAGCGCGAGAAATCTCCTTGAGTGATGGGAGCAGATGGATTGACCTGGTCTCCAACCCTGGCAGCTGGAATTGGAGCATTCGCGGGGACTCGAGTAGATGTTCCAGCTTCACCAAGCATCGGGTCGGATCGGAGGTAGGAAGTCGGGTCGGATCGGAGCTGGGGTGCCTGGTCGGATCGGTGTGCAGCGAGCAACTCGGGTCGGTTCAGATTGGGCGAGTGCACTGCTTCAGAGTCTCCTACCCGGATCGGATCGGAGCTCTCTCCTTGCTGTCGGTTCGGATTTCCTGCATGGACTCTTCCTGCTGCTGAACTCTGCCCCCGAGACCTTGTTACAACAGCATGTTGCTGATCTTCGCCAGCTCCATTTCCTTGAACAGACTGAACTTCCTTGCCTTTTCCTTTGGCCATGAGTTTTTGACAATTACTTCAACGAATGCAAGAAAGCGGAGAAACTTAAGGATTCACTTCTTTGAACTCAACGGTCCAAAAAGTAGAAAGAGATCCCGGAAAATAAAGAATTTAGATGAGGTTTCTCAGTGAAAGCACCAAAATGTTAGACCCAAATGTGGTTCTAACACCCAAATTGATTAGAAACAAGATAAAATAAAACAGAAATAAAAATGAGCACACAAGATTTATAGTGGTTCGGCGAAGAAATGCCTACGTCCACTTAGTTTTCACTATATTCAGTAATTCAGTTACAAATGCAATGTAAGATTCACTCACAACTCACTTTTGTTCACTCAAATGATTAAAACAAGAAATGAAAGATGGTTTGGATTCTCCAGGAGTAAAGGAATTCGGATAATGGAGGTACTTGGATTCTCAAAAGTGCTGAAAAAAGATCCTTCTCTTTGTCTCTAGATAGGGTATTTATAGGTGTGAATTTGCCTGAGATTCAATCCGGGTCGGAACACGTGTCATCCATCGCACTCTCTTCGGGTTCGGATGAACTATCAAGCTGACAACACATCAAAGAGATGGACGTTAGGGGTAGGAATTAGTCATATCCGGTCCGGTTCTCCAGGCGATTTTATAGGAGATTTTCCTGGATCATGGGTGCGGGTCGGAGACGTGCAGGTTGGGGGCTCGGATCGGAATACCCGATCCGAACCGGAGTAGCTTGGACGTCTCTCCTTCTCTAATCATACTCCGCTCCGCTCCAGCGTCGTGGCAAGCAGATGGCTTTCCGATCCATCTGAGATTTATTCGCCTTCCGATCCGATCAGATAAGCTTTGCCAATTTACCCAGTAAGAGCCATCCGATCCGAACGGGGAACTCTGTCCGATCCGAACCAATATGCTGCTATCAATCTGAATTGTGGTGTTTTCTTCCGATCCGAACCGAAGTCTTATAACTTAAAATACTCTTCAATGGTTGGTTTCTTGACTTTGTGTTGCCTAGTTCACAAAGTAGGCTAACAATAAGCGATATGGAATGGAAGTAAACTGAATTTGCTTGATTTATGTGGCTTTTGATGGCTGAATGTGTTTGGTGTGAAAATTACATTAAAGAACACAATTGGTGTTGTCGAATAATTTAACCATTGAAATAAATTGATTTGAAATTCTAAATATACGTGAATTATTTGAGAAGGCCGAGTTAATTCTCATTTCAAATAATTGACCGACGATTGAAAGTCGAAGATGAAGACGATGGTCGAAGACCGGAGATCTTCACCTCGTTGGTAACCGAGGTCCTAATTGGGAGGCATCCCGAAATATGGATAATGAGTGGTGATCGTCCAGACGTACATGGTGATCGATGGGTGTGCGAGGTATTTAGTGCCTCCGGTTTCGTTCAGACCCAGAACGGACTTGTAAATGGACTGTGTGTCTGACATTGGAGTTTATTCTGTGTTGATTGATTTCTGTTAATATACATCTGTTTGGCGGCGGAGAATTTATTCTTTTGCTTAACGCCCTTCTCTGGGACGCACGAGCTCAGAGGTTGTATATCGATGGACATCAGTCGCATGGCATGAATTGCCGGTGTGGCATGCTAAGATGCAGTGATCAGGGCTTCTGTTGAAAAGCAAAGTCTTGTGGTGATGATCAAAGCACCGCCTGTGTGGCGTAGCTTTGTGTATAACGTGAATTCGCGAGCCTCACACCCTGGTATGAACCTAAAACGGGAGAGGACATCAGGGAGGGCCTGCTTTTCTTTCTAGCTAGGGTGGTGTCAGTGACCTACCAGCCCTGACATTTATATACTTTTCACCTATGTGGTTGTTGCTGTTGTGAGGCGCCTCGGTTTGATCGGACGATCCGGGTCCGATGGAGTCATTCGTTGGCTCGTTTGCGCCCCAAAGGGCGGGGAAACGTATTGCTCAGGCATTTTAATCCAATCGGTGGACCGGCCCTGACGATCCAAGGGTCACTCGAGCTCTGATCCTGAGACATGGTAGGCTAGATTGTCTCGAATTCGGTAAGGACTATCTTTTGCCTTGGTTCATGACGGAAATCCAATTTCCAAATACGACATCATGCGGTTTTGATTGTATATATATATAGCGACATGATATATGGTACCCATGCCGTCTATGATTGATAGTTATGATTGAAATTGTTTTTGAAACATATAAACACTGGTCATAATACCAAATGCTTTTGTTTTATTCGTATCAATCATATTTTGGCCATTATAAGGTAAAACTCTATCCTCCGGTTTGCGTTGCATTGTGTGATGGGAACTGAGTCTTATAATGGCTTCATTTTTGTTAAAAGCATAGCGATGTTTAAAAGAAAGATTTGTTTTAAAGCACTGGCAATCCAATGGAGTAAACATGTTCCACGAAAGTGGCGTGGTCCTGTGATTAGCCATATTATATATGTGTTGAATAGATTTCTCATACCAGTCCCATGACTGACTCGTAGTTTGTTTCACTCTCAAACTCGGGTGCCCCCTTTTTCCACACGAGCAGTCTTGTATTCAGGTTTAGCTGGTTCTTTCTGGATAGCTGGAGCTGAAGATGGATTCTATCATTTATTTCCTTTTATGCTGTTCAGCTCCTATTGTACATATTTTGTTTATGTGACGATCCCAAAATCCGAGGGGCGGTATTAAGGATAATCATTGGGAAATAACATATTAATCATCATAGCAGAGTACAGATAATAGCTGAAACAATAAATAAAATAATTTCACATGGATATGACAGCGGAATCACAACATGTAGGAATATCAGAATAGCATAACGTGGGATATACTTAGTAAAAAGAAAGGGAAGTGATCAGTCATCCTCGCCAGAGGCGGAATACATACATGCAGTGACATAATAAGAGTATCAGTCTACATCGCCGAAGGCGGAATACATATACATATAGTGAGAAATACGGAAAGTAAATCAGTCTGCATCGCCAGTGGCGGAATCATAATATAAATACAGTAATGGCGGAGAATATCTAAGTCATCTCTATGAAGTCAGCCTCGCCAAGAGCCAAAAGTGCATGCTATGCAGCAGTGCAGAGCCAAAAATCACCTGTGTACTAGGCTGCCCGTGTGAAAATAAGGGCACCCGCGTTTGCAAAGTGAAACAAACAACGAGCCAGTCACGGGGACTGGTATGAGGAATCTATTTAACAGTTAAACAACAGTAATAGCAAATCATAGGACCACGCCACTTTCGCGGAACGGGTTCACTCCAGTGATTGCTAGTGCATTTAAAACAAGGTAAATTCTTTTAAAACAACGCAATGCTTTTAAAAAGAATGAAGCCATTATAAGACTCAAGTCCCAACACACAATGCAACGCAAGCCGGAGGATAGAGTTTTACCTTATAATTGCCAAATATGCTTGATACGTATAAAGAGAAATCATTTGATATTATTACTAGTGCATATATGTTTCAAAAACGAATAGCATCATAAATATCAATCATAGGCGACATGAGCGTCCCATGCCACTATGTCGCCATATATAAGTTACAATCGAAGCCGTTATCTCGTATTGGAAATTGTCCGTCATGAGTCGAGGCAAGGGGCAAGCTCCTCTCCGCTTCGAGACACTCTAGCAAGTGCCTCAGGACTACGCACACTGGGTAACCCCTGGATGCTTCAGGGCCGGTCCTCACTTACGTTAGAGGATTAATTATGCCTAAACACACGTTTCCCGGTCCTTACAGACCTATAATCGAGGCGCCTCGCATTCCAACAACCACAAAGGTGAAAAGTAGATAAATATGTCAGGGCTTGTAAGTCACTGACACCACCATAGCTAGAAAGAAACGTCGTGCTCTCCCTGCAGTCCGTATCCCATTTTTAACTCATACCGGGGTGTGAGGTTCGCGAATCTACGAAATACACAAAGCTAGGCCACGTAGACCTTGCTTTGATCATCATCCACAAGACTTTGCTTTTCAACAGAAGCCTTGATCACAGCATCTTGGCATGCCACATAGGCAGTCCACTCCATACGATTGATTTCCATCGATATATAACCTCTAAGCTCGTATGTCTCAGAGAAGGGCGTTAAGCAAGAGAATAAATTCTCTGCCGCCAAACAGATATATATTTAACAGAGATCAATCAGTATAGAACAAAATCCAATGTCAGACACACAGTCCATTTACAAGTCCGTCTTGGGTCTGAACGAAACTGGAGGCGTCAAATTCCTCGTATATCCGTCCAATCAACATATACGTTCAGACGGCTACTACTTCCGTCCCTTTCTGGTAGCTACTCCGGTAGGGAACCTCAGTAGCGCCCATCCAACCGATACGAAGATCATCGATCTTGAATCGTCTTTGCATTTTCCAATTCGAATCGCTCGATGAATTATTTGAAATGAGGGTTAGCTCGGCCTTTTCAAATAATTCATGTCATTAGAATTTAAACCGATTCTTTATATGGTTATATTATTCGACATCCATCTTTCAGTTATTTAGTGTTATTTTCATGTCATACACATACAACCATCAAATATCAAACAATTCAAGCCCAATTGGTTTATTTGCAACCTATGTTGCTTATGATATTTTATAACAATTTTTCGCCATTTTTATTTATTTAAAATGGCCATATTTAATTAAACGACGTTTCAGGTCGTTTCGTGTCACTGGCGCTGTTTTCCCCTTAATTTGTTTTACACATATCGGAAAATCTAACCGTTGGATTTCTACAAAGTTTATATCAACGGGAAGATATTCCCAAAGCGAACCCAACGGTTCCAGTTTCGTGAGAATCCGACGGTCGGATCTTCCACACTAGTCGTTTGAAGTTACGGTTTCAAAATTCGAACTGCAGCGTCGTTATTCGATTAAATTTAATTATATTTATATATAAATATAAACGATTCTGGCGCTGTTTTTCTTCAGATTTGAATTAAACATTCCGGACAATCCAACCATTGGATTTTCACAAGGTTGGTGCCGTTGGAAAGATATTTCCAAGGCGAACCCAACGGTTGCGGTTTCGGGAAAATCCGATGGTCGGATTTCTCGTACTAATCGTTTCAAATTTCGATTCCGAAACGCGAACTGCACGGCCTCTATTCCTTTTAATTATATTTATATTTATATATATAAATATAGTTCAATCTATAGTTTCAACTATAGTTTCTTTTATATTTTTAACTTCGTTTTCACTTTAAATATTTCACTAACGCCTTAATATTTCGAAAAATTTCGCCATAACCTCCTTTGTACGGGGAGGGGTTTGGAAATTTATTGGGCCGTATTAGGTACCCAATAAATCCTAAAAAGCATTCACATATTTTTAGTGATATATTCTGGTGTTTACGGGGGAGCATGTACTGATAATCACTCCAGAGAATAAATTCCCGTCACCCCGTTTCCGTGTGGAAATAAATAGTCCATGTGCCGTATCTAATAACTAGAGCGACGTGATTATTGTCAACTCTAGACCCGTGTGGGGTTTTTATTAATCCGGCATTTTATCGTTATAATTTATATAGTCCATATCAGTCATCAGTTCAACCTGTAGTACATAGTCATCGCCATACAAGCCTCTTGCTTATATGGTAAATCTTCCACCTCGTCACACAAGCTCCAATTGCTTATGTGGAATATGATGAAGTATGCCTATCGTCAAGAAGTATGCCATGTAGTGTAGTTCAAAATTAATTGTTACTATCCTATGGCGTTGTTTATTATTTCACACAGAAAAACCAGCACTCCGCATCCAATGGCATTTACAGGAGTTGATATATAATTAAAATTGCGCAGCCAACTCATCAAGGTTTACCTATATGTCGGGCACGCAAATAATTTCTTTACTCAACCGCCAACCCATTTTTCCTGTTCAACACATGTATATATATGCAGAACAAAGCTAAAAATAATATTCCTAGCAAACTATTATTTATTTTAACACGTGTGTATTTTTAACTAAGCGTATACATGATAAAAGGAATATTTTTATCACCAAAAATATTTATTCGACACATGTGTATTTTTAACTAAGCGTATACATGATAAAAGGAATATTTTTATCACCAAAAATATTTATTCGACACATGTGTATTTTTAACAAAGCGTATACATGATAAAAGGAATATTTTTATCACCAAAAATATTTATTCGACACATGTGTATTTTTAACACTTCATATTTATCATAAAAATATAGTTTTCAATGTCGATTCATTTTATTTTTAAAAGATGATAACATTCAACACATGAACTTCAACTCAACGAATGAATTGGAATTCAACACATGAATATCCTATATAGTTTGTATATATATATAACTAAGCGTATACATGATAAAAGGAATATTTTTATCACCAAAAATATTTATTCGACACATGTGTATTTTTAACACTTCATATTTATCATAAAAATATAGTTTTCAATGTCGATTCATTTTATTTTTAAAAGATGATAACATTCAACACATGAACTTCAACTCAACGAATGAATTGGAATTCAACACATGAATATCCTATATAGTTTGTATATATATATATAACTAAGCGTATACATGATAAAAGGAATATTTTTATCACCAAAAATATTTATTCGACACATGTGTATTTTTAACACTTCATATTTATCATAAAAATATAGTTTTCAATGTCGATTCATTTTATTTTTAAAAGATGATAACATTCAACACATGAACTTCAACTCAACGAATGAATTGGAATTCAACACATGAATATCCTATATAGTTTGTATATATATAAAAAATGTGATTTTTATTACTAAAGCCATTTGTTTAAATTCGAATAATATTCAACACATGAATTTCAACTCAACGAATGAATTGGCAACTCAACACATGAATATTCTATATCGTTTGTATATATATAATTTCAATAAAGGAAAATTATTCTAACACATAAATATTTCAGAAAATTTCGGCAGCATAACGGTAGGGTAGTTAAAACCGGGACCGTCCCTAGTACGGCTCCTCGCTCTACCTTAAAACCTCGCGGTTTTTGACAATGGGGATCATGCATCTAGTTCGCACGCAGGCGGCATGTTTTATTTTCAATTCCACAATCCTATTCTATTTTGTTTCAACCACAAGAGGGTATTTTTCAACCACAAAGGTATTTTTCAACCATAAAGGTATTTTTCAACCATAAAATCAACCACAAACAATTATTTCCAACCATTCGTCAATCATATGATATCACGTCAATCACAAGCAATAAATATCGTCCATGGTCTGTGGACGAGGGGAGTATATATATATATATAATATAATAATTCACTTGCATTTCATCACAATTCAAAGCATATATGTTTCAAACAACGCTTGTATAATTTATACATCGCTAATATAACTTATACAACACATGTACATGAGGTATACAATGCGTATATAATTTACACTTCGCTTATATAATTTATACAACGCGATTATATTCACACAAATAGTTTAGATTCCTCACATTGGTTCTTGCGGTGCTAAAAATCGTAGGAAGGCCAGAAAAATCCGCGGCTTCTTCTAGAATGTAGAGAGCCTCCTTGCGGTCACGGTGTCTCCTGTTTCATCGAATTTCGTTGAAGAACGAAAAAGATATTATTTTTCAAAGTTTTGCAATGCTTTAAAGTGTTAAAACAGTTTAAAATTAAATAACCCGATAGTTTCCAAACCTGTTCAATTCTAGGTTTTGATTTTTCTTTTGATTCGTAGCTCTATAGGACGATTAGGCTGTTGGACGTCGTCGAGGGAGGAAAGAGCTTCCTAGCGGTGGTTGTCTGAGGCGATGCGATGGCGAATCCAGGCGGCGGCGGCTCCAGGAAGGCGGCGACTTTGAAGAGCTCGAACTCGTCGACGGCAGCTCTGTTGGTGACGAGGCTAGGTCGGATGTGGAGAGGGGAGTACGGCGAGCAAAAGCCTCAACAGTGGTCGGCGGCGAAGTGGCCTCTGGCGATCGGAAAAAGGAGGGGAAGCGGCGAGCAACGGGGACCGTTCTTTTCGCCTGGCGGCTTTAGGGTTTTAGGATTTTATATATTTTTTTTTAAAAGAAAATTTCTCATTGGTCGATATTTATAGAAAATTTTTTAAATGGTGTTTTTGCAAACGGTCTCCTTTTTAAACCCAACGACTGTCGCCCCTAGCTAAATACCCCCATTCCGGACACAATGGGATATGTTTCGTTGGCCATTTCGACTGTTACAGTCAGTTATTTTTCAATTTAAAATATAAAACATTTGATATTTAATTTAAACGTACATTTCAATTTGCCAGGGCCACAAACTGAATCGAAAAATTCCAGAAAAATAAATCTAGCTTTGTTTTGACGATACGGTCCTAACAAAACCAGTTTCGTCGAATTCTGAGATCGTTTGAAAAACGGCCATTTTTAGGTCGACCCATTTTAACAGAATTTGACCAAACACGTTATCTTTTGCCCCGCTCACATACTAGCTTCAAAAATTACGAAATTTGAAACTTAGCAATAATTTGACATCCCGGACCCAACAAAAGTGGTTTCGTCGAATTCCGAGGTCGTATGCAAAATCTCAATTTTCAAGGGCTATATATACTATATAGCGACCTTTCTGAAAATTCATTTGGCCATAACTTTTGATTTCCGTTATGAAATTTCGATTTTTCAGATTCGTTAGAAAGGTATTGATAAACAGATTTAAATATTTTCAGTTTCGTTAAAATCCGTTATATTTCCCACCCGGTACAATCAGACTTAGCTTGTATTCAAAATTTCAAACTTCCATATTATACACAATTCTATATTTTATGGAAATAGGCTATTTTAATCATTCAAATTTCTTGTTAATAACCTAATTTAAAAATTTTAAACTGGTTCACATTTTCTGGGTTATTACAATCTCCCCCACTTAAAACTTTTCGTCCTCGAAAAGGAAATATCAGTTAAGCAGGAAATAAAATGTAAATGCAAAGTATTGTAAAGGTACCTTGCACCGGAGTTAGTCAGAGATGTCCACTCTGCATTTGGGATATGCTTGTTTAATGCTTTCCTCAGTTTCCCAAGTACAGTCTCTAGGATCACCACTCCACTGCACTTTGACTAAATGAATCTTTTTCCTCCTTAGCTCTCTAGTTTCTTTGCCAACTATCTTTAATGGATCTCTCTTGAGTGCTAATTCCGGAGTTATGTCAATATCATGTTGTGCTGCTTCTTCCACAATAAGGTCGGGATCATGAACATGTTTTCTGAGTTGAGATACGTGGAGCACATCATGTATACCAGGCAACCAATTAGGTAATGATACCCTATATGCAAGAGTTCCAATCCGTTCAAGTATAGGAAAGGGACCAATAAATCTCGGTGCCAACTTCCCAGTCTTGCCAAATCTGATTACTCCTCGCATTGGAGAAACTCTTAAATAAACATAATCGCCAACGGCAAACGATATATCCCTTCTTCTCGCATCAGCATAACTTTTCTGTCGGCTCTGCGCGGTTTTTAATCGCTTCTTAATGGAATCGACTTTATCCGATGCTTCTTGAATCATATCGGGCCCTAACACAAGTCTGTTGCCAGGTTCTACCCAACATACGGGAGATCTGCACGGTCTACCGTATAATGCTTCAAATGGAGACATTCCCAAATTTCTTGATAGCTATTGTTGTAAGAGAATTCTGCTAAATGTAAATGATCTTCCCATGAGCCTCCAAAATCGATAACGCAAGCCCGCAATAGATCTTCTAAAATTCTATTCACCCGCTCAGTTTGGCCGTCTGTCTGAGGGTGATAAGCGGTGCTTAGATTTAATTTGGTTCCCAATTCCGTCTGGAATGCTTCCCAGAATTTGCTACTGAACAGGGGATCTCTATCGCTGACTATACTGAGCGGTACTCCATGAAGTTTAACAATTTCTTTGAAGTAAATCTGTGCCAGACTTTGAGCCGTTCTGTTGGATCGGACAGGGATAAAATGGGCAGTCTTCGTGAAGCGATCTACGATTACCCATATACTGTCGTTTCCTTTCCTAGTTCTAGGCAGGCCATCGATGAAATCCATCGAGATTTGTTCCCACTTCCATCCAGGAATTTCTAATGGTTGCAATAATCCTGCCAATTTCTGCTGATCACTCTTAACTAGCTGACAAGTGGGGCATCTGCTAACATATATTGAAATATCTCTTTTCATCGCCTTCCACCAGAATGTGCGTTTAATATCATTATACATTTTGCTCACACCAGGGTGGATACTTAATTTGGACTTATGGCACTCATCAAGTATTTCTCTCCTGAGCTCTGGAATCCCAGGCACACAAATTCTCCCTTTTAATCTTAGGACCCCTTGGCTATCGAGGCTAAAATCTGAGGGTTTTCCTTCTTGGATCCGCTGGCTAATCCTTTTAATGAATTCATCGTCCAACTGAAGAATAGTAATCTTATCTTGTAAGGAAGAAGTAATGATAAAACTGGCAATGATTTCATTTTTCCTGCTGAGCGCATCTGCTACAACATTGGCTTTCCCTGGAGTGTATTTAATTTCAAAATCGTATGCTGCAAGGAATTCTAACCAACGCTGTTGCCTCAGGTTTAAATCTTTCTGGGTGAAAAGGTATTTCAAGGATTGATGATCGGTAAATAGTTCGAATTTCTTGCCCAGTAAATAATGCCTCCATATCCTTAAAGCAAACACGATAGCTAATAACTCAAGATCATGAGTAGCATAGTTTCTTTCATGCGGCTTTAGTTGACGACTGGCATAAGCGATCACTTGGCCTTTTTGCATTAACACTGCGCCTAGCCCTCTAATAGAAGCATCCGTCCATACTGTCAAGTCTTGGTTGCCTTCTATTATGGTCAATACTGGAGCGGTTGTCAACTTCAGTTTTAGCTCTTGGAAAGCTTCTTCACATTCGGGAGTCCATTTGAATTTCTCATGCTTCTTTGTAAGCTTTGTCAGTACTCCCGATATCTTTGAAAAATCCTGAACGAATTTCCGATAGTAACTAGCTAATCCAAGGAAACTTCGAACTTCAGTGGGTGTAGTAGGTTGTTTCCAGTTCTGAATCGCTGTGATTTTGCTTGGGTCTACAGCAATTCCTTCTTTTGATACGACGTGGCCAAGGAATTTAACTTCATTTTGCCAGAAGACACACTTAGAAAATTTAGCTTTCAAGACATTTCTCCTTAGAATTTTCAACACTTGTTCTAAATGTTTTGCATGCTCTTCTTCCGACTTAGAGTAGATTAGAATGTCATCGATGAAGACTAGAACAAATTTATTCAACACACCACGGAACACTCTGTTCATAAGATCTACGAAGTATGCCGGAGCGTTGCACAAGCCGAACGGCATTACTAACCATTCGTAGAATAAATCGGGACCCCTGAAGGCTGTCAAAGGAACACAGTCTTCGGCTATACGCAATTGGTAATGATGATGTACTGATCAAATTGTTTTGCTAATCTGTTTAGCTCATTCTAGGACATTGCTAATCCTATCTCTAATGAGCTACTTGCATTAGAACACTACTGATTCTATTCTAACGAGGTGTTTAATGTGTTAGATCCCGGAACTAAGGTTAACCAAAGCTCTGATACCAACTGTGACGATCCCAAAATCCGAGGGGCGGTATTAAGGATAATCATTGGGAAATAACACATTAATCATCATAGCAGAGTACAGATAATAGCTGAAACAATAAATAAAATAATTTCACATGGATATGACAGCGGAATCACAACATGTAGGAATATCAGAATAGCATAACGTGGGATATACTTAGTAAAAAGAAAGGGAAGTGATCAGTCATCCTCGCCAGAGGCGGAATACATACATGCAGTGACATAATAAGAGTATCAGTCTACATCGCCGAAGGCGGAATACATATACATATAGTGAGAAATACGGAAAGTAACTCAGTCTGCATCGCCAGTGGCGGAATCATAATATAAATACAGTAATGGCGGAGAATATCTAAGTCATCTCTATGAAGTCAGCCTCGCCAAGAGCCAAAAGTGCATGCTATGCAGCAGTGCAGAACCAAAAATCACCTGTCACCTGTGTACTAGGCTGCCCGTGTGAAAATAAGGGCACCCGCGTTTGCAAAGTGAAACAAACAACGATTCAGTCATGGGGACTGGTATGAGGAATCTATTTAACAGTTAAACAACAGTAATAGCAAATCATAGGACCACGCCACTTTCGCGGAACGGGTTCACTCCAGTGATTGCTAGTGCATTTAAAATAAGGTAAATTCTTTTAAAACAACGCAATGCTTTTAAAAAGAATGAAGCCATTATAAGACTCAAGTCCCAACACACAATGCAACGCAAGCCGGAGGATAGAGTTTTACCTTATAATAGCCAAATATTCTTAATACGTATAAAGAGAAATCATTTGATATTATTACTAGTGCATATATGTTTCAAAAACGAATAGCATCATAAATATCAATCATAGGCAACATGAGCGTCCCATGCCACTATGTCGCCATATATAAGTTACAATCGAAGCCGTTATCTCGTATTGGAAATTGGATTTCCGTCATGAGTCGAGGCAAGGGGCAAGCTCCTCTCCGCTTCGAGACACTCTAGCAAGTGCCTCAGGACTACGCACACTGGGTAACCCCTGGATGCTTCAGGGCCGGTCCTCACTTACGTTAGAGGATTAATTATGCCTGAACACACGTTTCCCGGTCCTTACAGACCTATAATCGAGGCGCCTCGCATTCCAACAACCACAAAGGTGAAAAGTAGATAAATATGTCAGGGCTTGTAAGTCACTGACACCACCATAGCTAGAAAGAAACGTCGTGCTCTCCCTGCAGTCCGTATCCCGTTTTTAACTCATACCGGGGTGTGAGGTTCGCGAATCTACGAAATACACAAAGCTAGGCCACGTAGACCTTGCTTTGATCATCATCCACAAGACTTTGCTTTTCAACAAAAGCCTTGATCATAGCATCTTGGCATGCCACATAGGCAGTCCACTCCATACGATTGATTTCCATCGATATATAACCTCTAAGCTCGTACGTCTCAGTGAAGGGCGTTAAGCAAGAGAATAAATTCTCTGTCGCCAAACAGATATATATTTAACAGAGATCAATCAGTATAGAACAAAATCCAATGTCAGACACACAGTCCATTTACAAGTCCGTCCTGGGTCTGAACGAAACTGGAGGCGTCAAATTCCTCGTATATCCGTCCAATCAACATATACGTTCAGACGGCTACTACTTCCGTCCCTTTCCGGTAGCTACTCCGGTTAGGAACCTCAGTAGCGCCCATCCAACCGATACGAAGATCGTCGGTCTTGAATCGTCTTTGCATTTTCCAATTCAAATCGCTCGATGAATTATTTGAAATGAGGGTTAGCTCGGCCTTTTCAAATAATTCACGTCATTAGAATTTAAACCGATTCTTTATATGGTTATATTATTCGACATCCATCTTTCAGTTATTTAGTGTTATTTTCATGTCATACACATACAACCATCAAATATCAAACAATTCAAGCCCAATTGGTTTATTTGCAACCTATGTTGCTTATAATATTTTATAACAATTTTTCGCCATTTTTATTTATTTAAAAATGGCCATATTTAATTAAACGACGTTTCAGGTCGTTTCGTGTCACTGGCGCTGTTTTTCCCTTAATTTGTTTTACACATATCGGAAAATCTAACCGTTGGATTTCTACAAAGTCTATATCAGTGGGAAGATATTCCCAAAGCGAACCCAACGGTTCCAGTTTCGTGAGAATCCGACGGTCGGATATTCCACACTAGTCGTTTGAAGTTACGGTTTCAAAATTCGAACTGCAGCGTCGTTATTCGATTAAATTTAATTATATTTATATTTATATATAAATATAAACGATTCTGGCGTTGTTTTTCTTCAGATTTGAATTAAACATTCCGGACAATCCAACCATTGGATTTTCACAAGGTTGGTGCCGTTGGAAAGATATTTCCAAGGCGAACCCAGCGGTTGCGGTTTCGGGAAAATCCGATGGTCGGATTTCTCGTACTAATCGTTTCAAATTTCGATTCCGAAACGCGAACTGCACGGCCTCTATTCCTTTTAATTATATTTATATTTATATATATAAATATAGTTCAATCTATAGTTTCAACTATAGTTTCTTTTATATTTTCAACTTCGTTTTCACTTTAAATATTTCACTAACGCCTTAATATTTCGAAAAATTTCGCCATAACCTCCTTTGTAGGGGGAGGGGTTTGGAAATTTATTGGGCCGTATTAGGTACCCAATAAATCCTAAAAAGCATTCACATATTTTTAGTGATATATTCTAGTGTTTACGGGGGAGCATGTACTGATAATCACTCCAGAGAATAAATTCCCGTCACCCCGTTTCCGTGTGGAAATAAATAGTCCATGTGCCGTATCTAATAACTAGAGCGACGTAATTATTGTCAACTCTAGACCCGTGTGGGGTTTTTTATTAATCTGGCATTTTATCGTTATAATTTATATAGTCCATATCAGTCATCAGTTCAACCTGTAATACATAGTCATCGCCATACAAGCCTCTTGCTTATATGGTAAATCTTCCACCTCGTCACACAAGCTCCAATTGCTTATGTGGAATATGATGAAGTATGCCTATCGTCAGGAAGTATGCCATGTAGTGTAGTTCAAAATTAATTGTTACTATCCTATGGCGTTGTTTATTATTTCACACACAAAAACCAGCACTCCGCATCCAATGGCATTCACAGGAGTTGATATATAAATAAAATTGCGCAGCCAACTCATCAAGGTTTACCTATATGTCGGGCACGCAAATAATTTCTTTACTTAACCGCTAACCCATTTTTCCTGTTCAACACATGTATATATATGCAGAACAAAGCTAAAAATAATATTCCTAGCAAACTATTATTTATTTTAACACGTGTGTATTTTTAACTAAGCGTATACATGATAAAAGGAATATTTTTATCACCAAAAATATTTATTCGACACATGTGTATTTTTAACTAAGCGTATACATGATAAAAGGAATATTTTTATCACCAAAAATATTTATTCGACACATGTGTATTTTTAACACTTCATATTTATCATAAAAATATAGTTTTCAATGTCGATTCATTTTATTTTTAAAAGATGATAACATTCAACACATGAACTTCAACTCAACGAATGAATTGGAATTCAACACATGAATATCCTATATAGTTTGTATATATATATATAACTAAGCGTATACATGATAAAAGGAATATTTTTATCACCAAAAATATTTATTCGACACATGTGTATTTTTAACACTTCATATTTATCATAAAAATATAGTTTTCAATGTCGATTCATTTTATTTTTAAAAGATGATAACACTCAACACATGAACTTCAACTCAACGAATGAATTGGAATTCAACACATGAATATCCTATATAGTTTGTATATATATATAACTAAGCGTATACATGATAAAAGGAATATTTTTATCACCAAAAATATTTATTCGACACATGTGTATTTTTAAAACTTCATATTTATCATAAAAATATAGTTTTCAATGTCGATTCATTTTATTTTTAAAAGATGATAACATTCAACACATGAACTTCAACTCAACGAATGAATTGGAATTCAACACATGAATATCCTATATAGTTTGTATATATATAAAAAATGTGATTTTTATTACTAAAGCCATTTGTTTAAATTCGAATAATATTCAACACATGAATTTCAACTCAACGAATGAATTGGCAACTCAACACATGAATATTCTATATCGTTTGTATATATATAATTTCAATAAAGGAAAATTATTCTAACACATAAATATTTCAGAAAATTTCGGCAGCATAACGGCAGGGTAGTTAAAACCGGGACCGTCCCTAGTACGGCTCCTCGCTCTACCTTAAAACCTCGCGGTTTTTGACAATGGGGATCATGCATCTAGTTCGCACGCAGGCGGCATGTTTTATTTTCAATTCCACAATCCTATTCTATTTTGTTTCAACCACAAGAGGGTATTTTTCAACCACAAAGGTATTTTTCAACCATAAAGGTATTTTTCAACCATAAAGGTATTTTTCAACCATAAAATCAACCACAAACAATTATTTCCAACCATTCGTCAATCATATGATATCACGTCAATCACAAGCAATAAATATCGTCCATGGTCTGTGGACGAGGGGAGTATATATATATATATATATAATATAATAATTCACTTGCATTTCATCACAATTCAAAGCATATATGTTTCAAACAACGCTTGTATAATTTATACATCGCTAATATAACTTATACAACACATGTACATGAGGTATACAATGCGTATATAATTTACACTTCGCTTATATAATTTATACAACGCGATTATATTCACACAAATAGTTTAGATTCCTCACATTGGTTCTTGCGGTGCTAAAAATCGTAGGAAGGCCAGAAAAATCCGCGGCTTCTTCTAGAATGTAGAGAGCCTCCTTGCGGTCACGGTGTCTCCTGTTTCATCGAATTTCGTTGAAGAACGAAAAAGATATTATTTTTCAAAGTTTTGCAACGCTTTAAAGTGTTAAAACAGTTTAAAATTAAATAACCCGATAGTTTCCAAACCTGTTCAATTCTAGGTTTTGATTTTTCTTTTGATTCGTAGCTCTATAGGACGATCAGGCTGTTGGACGTCGTCGAGGGAGGAAAGAGCTTCCTAGCGGTGGTTGTCTGAGGCGATGCGATGGCGAATCCAGGCGGCGGCGGCTCCAGGAAGGCGGCGACTTTGAAGAGCTCGAACTCGTCGACGGCAGCTCTGTTGGTGACGAGGCTAGGTCGGATGTGGAGAGGGAAGTACGGCGAGCAAAAGCCTCAACAGTGGTCGGCGGCGAAGTGGCCTCTGGCGATCGGAAAAAGGAGGGGAAGCGGCGAGCAACGGGGACCGTTCTTTTCGCCTGGCGGCTTTAGGGTTTTAGGTTTTTATATTATTTTTTTTAAAAGAAAATTTCTCATTGGTCGATATTTATAGAAAAATTTTTAAATAGTGTTTTTGCAAACGGACTCCTTTTTAAACCCAACGACTGTCGCCCCTAGCTAAATACCCCCATTCCGGACACAATGGGATATGTTTCGTTGGCCATTTCGACTGTTACAGTCAGTTATTTTTCAATTTAAAATATAAAACATTCGATATTTAATTTAAACGTACATTTCAATTTGCCAGGGCCACAAACTGAATCGAAAAATTCCAGAAAAATAAATCTAGCTTTGTTTTGACGATACGGTCCTAACAAAACCAGTTTCGTCGAATTCTGAGCTCGTTTGAAAAACGGCCATTTTTAGGTTGACCCATTTTAACAGAATTTGACCAAACACGTTATCTTTTGCCCCGCTCACATACTAGCTTCAAAAATTACGAAATTTGAAACTTAGCAATAATTTGACATCCCGGACCCAACAAAAGTGCTTTCGTCGAATTCCGAGGTCGTATGTAAAATCTCAATTTTCAAGGGCTATATATACTATATAGCGACCTTTCTGAAAATTCATTTGGCCATAACTTTTGATTTCCGTTATGAAATTTCGATTTTTCAGATTCGTTAGAAAGGTATTGATAAACAGATTTAAATATTTTCAGTCTCGTTAAAATCCGTTATATTTCCCACCCGGTACAATCAGACTTTGCTTGTATTCAAAATTTCAAACTGCCATATTATACACAATTCTATATTTTATGGAAATAGGCTATTTTAATCATTCAAATTTCTTGTTAATGACCTAAGTTAAAAAATTTAAACTGGTTCACATTTTCTGGGTTATTACAGTTTATTTCCGCTGTAGACATTTATGTATAGCTGAACTGTATTTGTACTAAGTAAGATCCTGTATACTGTGTAACTCTGATGATTACTTTTATCTAGTACATTCTATTGTTCATTATCTGGTGTATTTATTTAATTCTATTCTGCAATTATCTGTTTCTGTGTTATATTCCAAAGATAACCCTTGTTTCCGTGAGAACGGGATTTCGGGTCGTCTCAACCACCGGGGTGTGAGGCTCGCGAATCAACGCTACACAAAGCTACGCCGAAAAGGCCGTGCTTTGATCATCAACCACAAGACTCTGCTTTTCAACAGAAGCCTTGATCATATTGCCACTTAGGCATGCCACACAGGCAATTCACTCCATGCGATTGATATCCATCAATATATAACCCCTGAGCTCGTACGTCTCAGAGAAGGGCGTTAAGCAAGAGAATAAATTCTCCGCCGCCAAACAGATATATATTTAATAGAAATCAATCACACAGACTAAAATCCAATGTCAGACACACAGTCCATTTACAAGTTCGTTCTGGGTCTGAACGAAACCGGAGGCACCTAGTACCCCGCAAATCCATCGATCTCCAAGTACGTCTGGATGATCACCAACTGTTTCCATCTTCTTGGGTGTACAGCCCAATCAAGATCATCAGTAATCACGCAAACGACGTGAAGACCTCCGGTCTTCAACCATCGTCTTCATCTTCGACTAATCGTCGAATCAGTTATTCAGAATGGGATAAACCCGGTCTTTCCGAATAACCCGCGTATATTTTAAATAAGTGTTACACAAACACAACATACGCCACTGTGAAAACCCGTAACTTCCCCGTAAAGGAAAGCGTCGGATAGTTCGAGAACAAGCCACAACAGGACACATACAGAAGGACATTTCATTGTATATTACAACAATGCATCAGATTACCAGAATATATAGAGTATAAATGAATATTACACAGAAATATCAGAGATTTAAATTACATTTAAATACATAGCAGTGGAAAATAATACAATACACAACTAGAAGAGATATACGGATACAAAGCTTCCCGGATATCGTTCCAGCTGTAAACCAGGATCCTGTGAATATAAATCTGCAAAACCAAAACTACTAGCTGCCCGTGTCAAAATAGGGGCACCCAGAGTTTAGGTTAAAACAATAAACTCCAGGTCAGTCATGTGACTGGTGTGAGAACTAAAACAGTTATTATTCTTTATTTTAAAAGTTAGGTAAATCAAGGGACCACACCGTATAACACGGAACGGGTTTCCTCCCAAGAATACCAGTGCATAAACAAATAGCGCAATGCTAAATAAAGAAAAATGAAGCTGTTATAAGACCCAGGTCCCATCACACAATGCAACGCAGTCGAGGATAGGGTTTTCCCTTATAACTGCCAAAGAATGCTTGATACGGTTAAAACAAATCGTTTGATACTATTATAAGTGCATAGTGTATAAAACAACTTCAAATCATAAGTATCAATCATAGGCGACATGAGCGTCCCATGCCACTATGTCACCATATATAGGTTTACAAATAAAACCGCAAAGTCACGTATTTGGAAATTGGATTTCCGTCTATGAACCGAGGCAAAAGATAGTCCTCAACCGATTCGAGACAATCTAGCCCATGTCTCAGGCAAGCGCGCAGGCAAGCCTTGGAGCGACAGGGCCGGTCCACCGATGTGGATTATTATGCCTGAACACTACGTCTCTCCGCCCTATGGGGCGTAGATGAGCCAACAAATGACTCCATCAGACCCGGATCGTCCGATCAAACCGAGGCGCCTCGCAACAGCAACAACCACATAAGTCAAACTCGTCAGGGAGTGTAAAACCACTGACGCCACTTTTTAGCTAGAAAGAAACGCAAGTCCTCCCTGAGGTCCGTCTCCCGTTTTTGGTTCATACCGGGTGTGAAACTCGCGAGGTAAACGTTACACAAAGCTACGCCACAAAGGCCGTGCTTTGATCATCACCACAAGACTTTGCTTTTCAACAGAAGCCTCGATCAATTGCCACTTAGGCATGCCACACAGGCAATTCACTCCATGCGTTTGATATCCATCAATATATAACCCCTGAGCTCGTACATCTCAGAGAAGGGCATTAAGCAAGAGAATAAATTCTCCGCCGCCAAGCATATATATATTTAATAGAGATCAATCACACGGACTAAAATCCAATGTCAGACACACAGTCCATTTACAAGTCCGTTCTGGGTCTGAACGAAACCGGAGGCACCTAGTACCTCGCATATCCATCGATCTCCAAGTACGTCTGGACGATCACCAACTGTTTCCATCTTCTTGGGTGTACAGCCCAATCAAGATCATCAGTTATCACCCAAACGACGTGAAGACTTCCGGTCTTCGACCATCATCTTCATCTTCGACTTATCGTCGTATCAGTTATTCAAAATGGGATAAACCCGGTCTTTCCGAATAACTCGCGTATACTTTAAATAAGTGCTACACAAACACAACATACGCCTCATTCCAATTCATCAGTCACTAACCATAAATTAATCAAGAGAATAATTCCCTAAATATTAACCCCGAAGGCCGAAACCAACATCAGATCAATATCCAGAAAACCATTCTGCTTAGCTAACCGACAGTTAGTTTCTGATTTCACATTCATAGGGAAAGGTTCCCATTAATTTTATCCAAGATAAATTTCTTGAATTTATTCTTTAATCTATTTTTGAATATCAATTCAAAACTAGTCGGGATTAGCGAACCTTACCGAAGTAATCATTTGTTTTAATTTCCCAATCCCAACCTATTCATCCCATGAAGTAAAACTGGTATTACTTCATATCTAACACCACGGTGTTATCGGTAAATTCAATTACCATTTCACGTTCAAATCTAATTAAAGATTTAACTATCGCCTGGAGCAAAACTGGTGATACTCCATTCTCGATCATTTCAATCTAATTAAAGATTCATTAAAACTCTACTTAGTTTTAATCTGCGACTGGGTTAAAGAATCAGTGTCATTTAAAACACGGTTCACGATAAACCCAAAATCACATCACATTAATTATCGGGTTAAAGAACAAGTGTTATTTAAAACACTGTCCACGATAAACCCAAAAATCAATATCAATTCAATTCCAATTAAATATTATTTAATTGGTACACTTTATTAAATCTAAATAAAAAGATTTAATCTTTTCTCAACTGGGTTCAAGAACAGTGTTAGTGAAGACACCATTCACGACAAACCCAAATCACATTTGATATTCAATACAAGGCTCTGAATGGAAAATATCCCGGCTTATATTCAATATCAAATTCTATGATTAACAAATGTCGTATTGGAAATAACGATATATATATATCTTTCAAATTTCCATAACACCATCCGTATAATCACGAATTCCAACATCGAAATATTCCGAAGACAATTTCGATTCAAATCCACTCCAATGCAATCATTGGAAATTCTGGTTATTTTTAAAACCCTTTTCAAATTCAATTTATTTATTTAAAAATAAATAGAATTATAATTCTAGTTCAAAACTAGTTCATTTCGATAAAAATCTATTTTTATCTTTTCAAATATGGAGTTTTTCATCCCAATTCTTCACAAATCATTTCTTATGATTTTACACAAATTATTACTATTTTTAATAATTTTATCAAGGCCCGTACAGTCGATTTCCATCAACGGCCAGCGAACTGCACTTACAGCGACCTTTTTCAAATTTGATTTGGACGTATCTCCAAATTCAACCGTTAGATTTCAAATTTCTAACATTCGTTAGAAAGCTCTTTTCGATACGAACCCAACGGTTCCGGGTTTAGGAGAATCCGACGGTCGGATCTCCCGTAATGTCCGTTTGAAATAAATGGTCGAAATTCGCGAACTGCCGCGGCGCGGCGCGTTCTATTCAGGCCATTATATTATATATATAATATATATAATATATATTTCGTCGATTTCTATTTAAAACGAATTATATAAATAGTTTTAAAATTCGTTTCAAAAGCAAATTCAACTTCCATTTCAATTCAAATCAAAATTGAATTCTTCTTTATAAATTCGTTTTAAAATTCATTTCTATTCAATTCAAATTTCAATTCAATTTGAATTCATTTCAATTCGCTTTCAATTCAATTCGAATTCGTTTTCTATTCGATTCAATTCAAATTGGTTTTATATTCAATTCATTTCGAAATCGTTTTATATTCAATTCATTTCGAAATCGTTTTCAATTCAATTCATTTCGAAATCGTTTTCAATTCAATTCATTTCGAAATCGTTTTCAATTCAATTCATTTCGAAATCGTTTTCAATTCCATTCATTTCGAAATCGTTATATATTCAATTCATTTCGAAATCGTTTTCAATTCAATTCATTTCGAAATCGTTATATATTCAATTCATTTCGAAATCGTTTTCAATTCAATTCATTTCGAAATCGTTATATATTCAATTCATTTCGAAATCGTTTTATATTCAATTCATTTCGAAATCGTTTTCAATTCAATTCATTTCGAAATCGTTTTCAATTCAATTCATTTCGAAATCGTTTTCAATTCAATTCATTTCGAAATCGTTATATATTCAATTCATTTCGAAATCGTTTTCAATTCAATTCATTTCAAAATCGTTATATATTCAATTCATTTCGAAATCGTTTTATATTCAATTCATTTCAAAATCGTTTTATATTCAATTCATTTCGAAATGAATACAATCGATATAAATATCGTTCACGTCAAAATGGCGTCAATCTAATCAACACGGCTTCATAAATTTCCATTTTCAAATATTCTATTTCAAATATTTCTTTTTCAAAATAGTTGTTATCAAAATATTTCGTTCAACACATGACCAATCTCAATGGATGAGTACTGTCAACACATGAACTTTTATTTTATATCGATAAAGATGTAAATTTTATTACTAAAATATTTCGTTCAACACATGACCAATCTCAATGGATGAGTACTGTCAACACATGAACTTTTATTTTATAATATTCTTTATTTTTCAAATTGGAATGAGGCCCAATCAATTACCATATAATGTTAATTATATGGATTTTCATACAACACATGTATATAATAGCATTGAAAAATAATCAACCATCAACCAAAGTGCACTACACTGTATAAGCATCAAATATAGATATCTAACGCTTATAACAGCCTGTCAATCAATCGATCGACATATTTAATCAATCAGGATGAGTGAACTGCATATTTCATCCTAACACCCGTGTGGGGTTTCAAACAATCAAACACATATTTTATTTGTGTTGTTGGGCGATGTGTAAAATTTATCGACCCAATCAATGTCCTTCAAATAGGTGTACATAAACAAACCGTCTGGTTTGTAAATGAATATTTATTTATTCACATTCGCGTTAAAAATTATATTTTTAACGATAAAACATTTTATTCCAACCTATGAATTTCTATTCAGTTCATTCTTTAAATAAAATGATATTTTTATTTTTCTAACATATTTTAGAAAATTTCGGCGGCATAACGGCACGATACTAGAAACGGGACGAGGCCTAGCCTTATCCCCGGTCTAGTGAAGGCCCACGCCATTCACACATCATCAAATCAATTCATTTCACCACACAATTCAATTTCAATCAAATAATCCAACTAATCTACGCAACCAAACAAACAAGTCCATGGTATGTGGACGATTGTGTCGGGTGCTACTAAGCACCGTCTGCAACCTAGTATATATATATAACTAGAAAAAGAAATTGAAAGGTGAGAAATTCTCACTGATAGCTATCCTGCTCCACGGCACTTCATGGATAGAAATCTTCATCGCTATCGCATCTTCGTCATCATCGTTGCCCGCTTTCACTACCTATGTAAAAATCGAATTTCTACTTCGCTATTCAATATATAAAAATCCTATTTTTACTTCAAAGTTCAATATAAAAATCATATGATATATATTTTTAAAACATTCCCATATATTTTCAAAACCTTGCGATATAGATATATTTTCAACAATGCTAATTTTTATATTTAAAAATCATTTCAAATTTATATTTTCTATTTAAAGTTTTAACCTTTTTCTATTTAAAGTTTTAACCTTTTTCTATTTAAAGTTTTAACCTTTTTCTATTTAAAGTTTTAACCTTTTTCTATTTAAAGTTTTAACCTTTTTCTATTTAAAGTTTTAACCTTTTTCTATTCAGTTTTAAATACCTTTTTCAAATCAGTTTGAAAATTAACATAAAATCAGTTTTTTTTTTTAAAATTAACATAAAATCAGTTTTTTTGAAAATTAACATAAAATCAGTTTTTTTTAAAATTAACATAAAATCAGTTTTTTTTTAAAATTAACATAAAATCAGTTTTTAAAATTACTAAAAATCGAAATTAGTTTTTAACTCTAAAATAAAAATAAAAATAAAAGTAAAATAAAAATACTTACTGTATGCGAAGATGGGGGGGCGTCGGCTTCGTCAGAGTTTGCAGGTCGGAGGGGGGGGGGGGGGTCGGGCTTCATCGGAGTTTGCAGGTCGGAGGGGGGGGGTCGGGCTTCATCGGAGTTTGCAGGTCGGAGGGGGGGGGGGGTCGGGCTTCATCGGAGTTTGCAGGTCGGAGGGGGGGGGGTCAGGCTTCAGGGCGCTGGAGAGCTAGGGAGGGGGAGGAGGGCGCTCCGTCGAGGGGGGGGGGTCTAGTAGTGGGCGGCGCCACCTGGTGGCAACGGAGGAGGACGCTCCGTCGAGGGGGGGGCTGCGCGATTTAGATTAGGTTTCCATTTTTTTTCCTTATAGAATAACGACGGGAGGGGGGGGGGCTGAAAGGGAGAAAAGGGGTAGAGAGAGAGAATGAGGGTTGACTAGGTTTAATTATTATTTTATTATTCTCTTTTAAGTTGACTTTTATTTTGAATCCCAATTCGAACCCACCGACTGTCGTCCCTAGCATTTTACCCCCATTCCGAACACAATGGGATATGTATCGTAGGCCAATTCGATTGTTACGATCAGTTTCAGTTAAATCTACATTTAAATCACTATATTGAATTTTAAACGTACATTTCAATTTACCGAGGTCACATACTAACTCAAAAAATTCTATAAAAATATTTTCTAGCTTCGTACTGACGATACGGTCCTAACAAAACTAGTTTCGTTGAATTCTGAGACCGTTGGAAAAATGGCCATTTTCCAGTCGATTAAAATCAACTGAAACTGGTCAAACGCGTTTTCCTTTGCCACGCTCACATGTTGATTCGGAAAATTATGAAATTTAAAACCTAGCAATAACTTGACACCACGGACCCAACAAAACTGGTTTCGTCGAAATCCGAGGTCATTTGCAAAATTTCCATTTTTAAGGGCCTGAATTCCATAGCGACTATTCAGAATTTTCAACTGGACATATCTTTTGATTCCCGCTATGAAATCTTGATTTCTCAGATTCGTTGGAAAGATATTCACTATTAGATTCCATTATTTTTGGTTTCACTAAAATCCGGATTGTTTTGCACCCGGTACATTCAATTGAAGTTTGAAATCGAATTATCGAACTACCGCGCCATTTTCAATTCTATTTATAATTATATATAATTATTTATATTCTAACGACGACGCGTATAATATATACGTTCGAATTATATTCAAAATAAATTTCTCGTTGATTTTATTTAAAATAATCTATTTTAAATAATCAAAATTCGCTAAAATTGCCAAAATAGAAATTTTAAACTGGCCCAGAATTTCCGGGTTATTACAGCCTCATTCCAATTCATTAGTCACTAACCGTAAATTATTCAAGAGAATAATTCCCTAAATATTAACCCCGAAGGCCGAAACCAACATCGGATCAATATCCAGAAAACCATTCTGCTTAGCTAACCAACAGTTAGTTTCTAAATTTCAGATTCTTAGGGAAAGATTCCCATTAATTTTATCAAAGATAAATTCCTTTAAATTTATTCTTTAATCATCCTTTGAATATCAATTCAAAACAATTTTTTTTATCCAAACTAGTCGGGATTAACGAACCATACTGAAGTAATCATTTGTTTTAATTTCCCAATCCCAACATATTCATCCCATGAAGTAAAACTGGTAATACTTCATATCTAACACCATGGTGTTATTGGTAAATTCAATTACCATTTCACGTTCAAATCTAATTTAAGATTTAACTATCGCCTGGAGCAAAACTGGGGATACTCCATTCTCGATCTTTTCAATCTAATTAAAGATTCATCAAAACTCCACTTAGTTTTAATCTTTAACTGGGTTAAAGAATCCGTGTCCTTTAAAACACAGTTCACGATAAACCCCAAAATCACATTTCAATCAGTCCCTAACCGTAAAATAGCAAGTGAGCAATTCCCTAAGTATTAACCCCGAAGGCCGAAACCAACATCAGATTAATACCTCTGAAACCATTCAACTTAACTAATCTCCAGTTAGTTTCTGATTTTCTTAACTCCTTTAGGTCTAAGAACAATATTATTGAAGATACTGTTCACGACAACCCAAAATCACGTTCCATAAATATCGGGTTAAAGAACAAGTGTTATTTAAAACACTGTTCACGATAAACCCAAAAATCAATACCAATTCAATTCCAATTAAATATTATTTAATTGGTACACTTCATTAAATCTAAATAAA
Source organism: Allium sativum (assembly GCA_030737875.1). NCBI lineage: Eukaryota > Viridiplantae > Streptophyta > Magnoliopsida > Asparagales > Amaryllidaceae > Allium > Allium sativum. The sequence goes on along the minus strand of CM060918.1, from coordinate 249,089,951 downwards.
AAGATTTAATCTTTTCTCAACTGGGTTAAAGAACAGTGTTAATAAAGACACCATTCACGACAAACCTAAATCACATTTGATATTAAATACAAGGCTCTGAATTGAAAATATATCGGCTTATATTCAATATCAAATTCTACGACCAACAAATATCGTATTGGTAATAACGATATATAAATATCTTTCAAATTTCCATAACAACATCTGTATAATCACGAAATCCAACATCGAAATATTCCAAAGACAATTTCGATTCAAATCCATTCCAATGCAATTATTGGAAATTCTGGTTATTTTCAAAACCATTTACAATCCAATTTATTTATTTTAAAAATAAATAATTTATTATTCTAGTTCAAAACTAGTTCATTTCGATAAAAATCTATTTTTATCTTTTCAAATATGGGGTTTTTCATCCCAATTCTTCACAAATCATTTCTTATGATTTTACACAAATTATTGATATTTTTAATAATTTTATCAAGGCCCGTACAGTCGATTTCCATCAACGGCCATCGAACTGCACTTACGCCGACCTTTTCCAAATTTGATTTGGACATAATTCCAAATCCAACCGTTAGACTTCTGATTTCTAATATTCGTTAGAAATATCTTTTCGATACAAACCCAACGGTTCCGGTTTTAGGAGAATCCGACGGTCGGATCTCCCGCAATATCCATTCGAAGTCAATGGCCGAAATTCGCGAACTGCCGCGGCGCGGCGCGTTCTATTCAGGCCATTATATTATATATATAATATATACTTCGTCGATTTAAATTCAAAACGTGCTTTATAAATCGTTTTAAATTCATTTTCAAAATGGTTTCAACTTCATATTCAATTTCAAATCAAAATCGAATATTCCAATATAAATTTGTTTTAAATTCATTTCAAATCGATTTCAATTCAATTTCAATTTAATTCGAATTTCTTTTCAATTTCAATTTGAATTCAATTCCTTTCGATTTCAATTCGAATTCAATTCTATTCAATTTAATTTGAATTTCGATTATTTTCAATGTAATTCAAATTTCGAAATCACTTTCAATATAATTCAAATTTCGAAAACACTTTCAATATACATTGAAAATTGAATAAATCGATATATAAATATCGTTCATGTCAAAATGGCGTCAATCTAATCAACACGGCTTCATATATTTCTATTTTCAAATATTCTATTTCAAATATTTCTTTGTCAAATATTTCTATTTCAAATATTTCTCTTTCAAATATTTCTATTTCAAATATTTCTATTTCAAATATTTTTCTTTCAAATATTTCTTTTTCAAATATTTCTATTTCAAATATTTTATTCCAATATTCTATTTCAAATATTTTATTCAAAACTAGAATAAGGCCCAATCAATTACCATATAATGTTAATTATATGGATATTCTACAACACATGTATACGATAACAACGATGAATAATCAACCATCATCCAAAGTGCATTCTACACTGTATAAGCATCAAATATAAATATTCAACGCTTATAACAGTATGTCAATCAATCGATCGACATACAACTAAACAATCGGGATTAGTGTACGTCAAATATCATCCCAATACCCGTGGTGGGTTTCAAACAATCAAACATAGATTTTATTTGTGGAGTTGGGCGATGTGTAAAATTTATCGTCCCAATCAATATCAGTCAAATGTGTGTATATAAACAAATCGTTCGATTTTTTTATATTAATTTATTTCATTTTAAATACACGTTAAAAATTCTATTTTTAACTATAAAATATTTTTAACTATATAAATATTTTATTTCATTTCACATCACATCACACAATCAACTACATATCAAAATCAAACAAACAAGCATACAAGCTGTCCATGGTCTGTGGACGACGGGTGTCGGGTGCTACTAAACACCGTCTGCATCCTAGTATATATTTTAACTAGAAAATCAAATTAAAAGTGAGAAGTTCTCACAGAGGGTCCCACTCCGTCGTGCTTTGCTTTTGAACTGCTGAATCATCTGGATCTGCTTGAAATTCCCGTGCAGTTCTTTTCACGCTGTTCAAATAAAAGTTATATTTTTATTACTATTTATATAATAAAAATCAGATTTTTATTTCACTACATAGATAAAAATTATATTTTTATATTCTCTTGTTATATATAAAAATTCTATTTTCAACTCGCTACTTATATAAAAATCGAATTTTTATTTTCACTTCGTTATAACAGTTGAATCTTTATCTTCACTTCGTTATAAAAATTATATTTCTATATCGCTCTTCTTCTAATAAAGATTATATTTTTATTACTCTACATGAATAAAAATCATATTTTTATTATCTCTATTGTATAAAAATTATATCTTTAACATTTCTACTATATAAAAATTATATCTTTAACATTTCTACTATATAAAAATTATATCTTTAACATTTCTACTATATAAAAATTATATCTTTATTCGATTAAAACTCTTGCCTTTACCTAAATAAAAATCTATTAAAAATCTAATCTTCAACTTGATGAAAACATAGTGAAGATCGGATCTTTAACTATATGTTATACATAGAAAACTAGCATTTTTATTTATATAAACGAATAAAAATAAAAATAGAAACTCACTGCAAATCACTCGAAGGAGGGGCTTGGCGGCACAGCGTCGAAGGGGGGGGGTGGCCTGTCGTCAATGGTGGTCGGCGTAGGCCCCAATTGGTCAGAGGCGGCGGGTCTAAGGGGTTAGGGTTCGCGGTTTTTTGGGGTATAGGAGGAGAGAGGGAGGTCAGAGGCTAGGGGGTCGGACGGAAGGGGAGGTGCAGCAATAGGGGACGGCGGCGACAGGCCATTTCCGGTCGGAGTGGGGCCTAGGGGCTGGAGACGGCTTTGGGGTTGAATTGGGTGGTGGGGCTCGAGGTGAGAGGAGGAGCGACGGGGAGGACAAGGTGCAGGGTGAGGGCGATCCTGGGAGGCGGCAGCCTCCTAAGGCGGCGGCGACGCCTCTAAGGGGGGGGGCAACGGTGAATTTAGGTTTTGTTTTTCTTTGTTTTTTTTTCTCTTCTGTTATCGATCGAGAATGATAAGGGGGTTTGACCAAGGAAATGGATAGAGGTGAAAGTGTCGATAGACGACTTTAGGCAGGATCAGTAATATGGACATACGGAATATATGATATATACTAAGAAAGATCTCACAGTGGCAATATCACAGATAATAAATGGTATATGCCATAAAAATGAAAAAATCACACCGGGGATTTTTATACTGGTTCGGAGCACCGTCCAGTCCGAGACCTCTCTCTGGATTTTCACTAATCAACAACCTCGCTTCACCCGGAGGAATAGGTTCACAACACCCGAGCAACCGAACGGGATTTCACGCCTCTAACAACCCGAGGACTTCAACACTTGCCTGATCACACACAGGATTTCAACAACTCGCCTCTTACAACACCGAGGACTTCAAACAAGATATAAACTTGTATTTTGACAATGTGTGTTCTTAATAACACGAATTTGTCAATTAGTGTACAACCTTCCTATAATCTTATCCTCAAATACGATTTTGATATTATGAAGATTTGGAAGATGATATCGTTGTTAGAATCTAAATAATAATATATAAATTCAAGGATTCAAATAACGGTATATTAACGGTATATGAGAATAGTGAGCTTTTGAATGCCTTTAAAGAGTAAGAATGAAATCAGCACTTAGATAGCAAGAATATAAAGATTTGCTATTTTTAAAATGATGATTTCATGATGCTTTTATAGAGGATGGAGAGATGTAATCATTGGTGAAGAGAAACCATGAAAAGAGATGATTTTAGGCCAAGAGAAAGGATCATAACCATTGATGAAATAGGGTGTCTATTCGAAAAGATGGCTTCAGTTCGTAGACCAGTCGACTGGTAAAAAATGACCAATAGACTGGTGTTTGAATATATGTACGTTATATATATGTGTGCACATTCATTGTGCATTCTGCACAGAAACGGTCGACCGCCTATATATGAACCGATCGACCGGTTTCTGTTAGTATGCACAATGAATGTGCATACATGTATAAACATATATATATATATATATTCAAACCATATAGGAATATTATTATTTGAGGATAGATTTAAACATATTTAACTACACTCATACTCTAAATAATCAACCTATACCATCGAATATCTTCTTTTTGTCGATCTTGAATTTCTCCTTGTCATTGATCAAAACACCTTGAATTCCTTGACTCAACATTCTCCCCCTTTTTGATTGATGACAATATAGATCTGAAAGAGTTTATTACTCCCCCTGAATGTATACTCCCCCTGAAATACATACTTAAGAAATATCTGGAAAACACAATGTTAGTAACATTTTCTCCCCCTTTGTCATCGACAAAAAGGAGTAGAGATTACACAAGTTATAAATAACACGATAAGCATTTAGCATATTATACAGCCAAAGCATACCAAAATCAATTCAAGTACTAAATGTTTTAAGATGTACACACCTAAAATAAATACGGTACTATTTACATACAAGTAACATTTAAGTTTTTGCAAAATAAAACATAAAGCATATATGAATGATAACAAGCTAGTGCAATGGAGAATTGGATTCCGTAGATTCAGAATGAATCACTATCCTTCCACCTCCTTCCTTGTCCCCTTCATCTTGAATGTCTTCTTCGTTGTCGTCGTCATCTTCTTCCTCCTCGGTCTCGTGAGATCCACGACCACGTCCAGTATTAGTTCCTGAACTTGCGCCTTCCTCAGATGATGACCATGTAAATGTTGGAGGCATGGGTCGTTTTCCCGGATCTTGTATTTGAGTGGAAGAAGAGGTCGATACACATGAAATTGCTTCCCAAATAGTACCGAAGAAAGACTTAAGTTTGGAGAACCGTTTATCGAGCTTTGTGTCTAAACGGTCGAGTTTGGTGTCGGTTCGTTTAAGTCTATCTTCTAAAAGAAATTGGTTTCGTGCAATTTGTGCAAGTGAGTCCTTAGTTGACGAAGAGGGTTCAAGGAGTTTAACTTCCTCTGGTTTAGGCTTTGGAGTAGTAGGAGGAGCGGTTTATGAAGGACTTTGATGTTGGTATTGATCAAACGGAATGATATTAATACAAGGGTCAGGGAGCTTCATCCTTTTTTGGGTTGCTTTGTTGATGCACTTTGGCTTGGAGATTTTAGAAACACAAGACGGGACTCCACAATTGATTAAAAGCCGCATTACCTATTCACTGTAAAATATATGTGGCCTTTTGCGATCATTAACAAGCAAAATCTAGTCGAAGATCATGTTTATCCAATTTATTTCAATATCTCCATAAATCGCATACAAAGCCTTGAAATTTTCTTTATAAACGGCATTAAAGTTTCCAACCCTCGGCAATAAAGAATGGATGAGGGTATGATGAATAACACGAGCTGTAGGACGCAAGTTAATCGCCTTGGTACTAATTTTATGATCCTCGATGAACTAATGACTAATTCTATCATGAGTATGAACGGCTCAAAAGTCTGAAGAAAATTTTCTTCTGCTATTTGGTGAACCGAGTACCATAGCCATTCGTTCCTTGGAAATGAAAATATGATGACCACAAACTACGGACCAAAGGCAATCCGCTGCATTTTCTGGCTTGAATTTTTGTAGGTTAAGGTTGGCACAGAACAATTTAATCATAATATGATTAATTTCTATATTGTTCTCATCAAAAGTAAGTAGATATTTTATACGAGCCTTAACCAATTGTTATTCAACATCACATAGGATAAAAGCATTGAGATTTATGAAAGAACCTTCATGGATTGTGAAATCCTTCATGGCATTCCATCGTCTCACAACAATAGGATCCATTGTTTTATGTTGGAATCTATTGGTTGGAGAGAAGTGGAGGATGATTTCTTTTGTTTCTTCTGAGGAGGTGCCATTGAATTTGAAGAAATTAAAAAAGGAATTTTTGGATTTCTAGGAGTTTGAGAAGAGGGAAGTATAAAAATGAAGTGAAGGGATGTATAGGAGATGAATCAACGTATCGATTGGGGGCAAAAATTCTGGAAAACGCGTTACTGGTCGACCGGTTTTTATGGACCAGTCGACTGGTTACTAGGTAAATATGTTCCAGAGAAGTTTGTCGGTCGACCGGTGGTTTTTAAACGGTCGACTGGTTCCTGGAGGAAATTAATTCCAGAGGGCTTTACCGGTCGACCAGTGGAAATAAAACGGTCGACTGGTAATCATTGGAGATAAAAAAAATTCCAGAGAGTTGAATGGTCAACTGGTATTTTTGACGGTCGACCGTTTCAAGTATATGATCATTTCCAGAGATAAAAACGGTCGAATGGTCCAAAAATACGGTCGACCATTCTTCTTAAAAATTGTTTTTCTGGCTTGAAAATATTATATATCGTCATATAACTTGAAATTTATTCTAGCTCAAAATGAATTCAAATGAAGAACGTGAAAACAAATACAACAATAAAAAATTATTTTGCAATATGAAAACAACATAACTTAATGATAGGTAGATGACTTGCCTTCTGATATTTCATGAATATTCGAAACTCTCGGCGTCCATGGCGTCCAATTTTCTCTTGATCCTTCATTTCTCGCATAATTACTGTAACACCCCACGTCCATTAATGTCACACACAAAGGGAATGCATTAACTTCCATGGAGGTTTTAAGTGAATATAGAACAGAAAAATTACAACAAGACAGATAATAAGTAGTACTTGGAAATCTAAAACTTTATTTCATTGCAGCGGAAATTAAACATGTTTGTTACATCATAAAACCATAAATCAGGGTCAAGTACAATATCCATCTTGATAAAACTAAATACATAATCCCATTACATAAATAGCCATTAAAGAAGATAACAAGCTGGACTTTACTTCAGCGGTCCAAGCTTTCCAAAAGAGAGAATAAGCAATTCAATCAGACTCCACTAGAGCTGGGTCCACCCTGAGGACCTGGAGGGGGAAAAAGATAGAAATAGAGGGGGTCAGTCATAAAGTCTAGCGAGTATGATAATTCTAACAATACTATTATCAAAATAACTAGACTAAGGCATAAGCTGGAAAACAAGGGAATGTCTATGAACTATTGGGTATGGAAGAGCAGATAAAGATAACGTTAAAGGCACACCTAATACTAACGAATAATTACTACACTGCACCACACCAGTCACCCTAAAGGTTGATCCCACTCACCGAACTTAGAAATTATATAAATATCTTTGTGTACCCCTAGCTGACTACATAGGTGCCGCCTGCCCCTATCTCCGCTAGGTGTACCCCACTACCCACTTGCGATCGGCTCCCTACTCGTAGATACCCGTGCAGGTCCCACAGTGGGGTGTATCACTCCCCTAAAGTGGCAACCCGATACAGCTAAAGAATGCACGGCTTATACATACACGATGCAACAACGTCTTACCTACCAGCCCGGGTCCACACACGCATATGAAACCCATTGGACTTGCGTTGCCACCGCTAACCCGTTTGGCCTCTTATAGTCAAGCCCAGTATGCGTGTCCCGTCCTCGACTTGGGTCGAGCCCACAAAGATACGTTTGGGTAACTGGTTGAAATGGGCCCCCAATTACTTACCACAAGCTATCCACCTAAGCTTGTCCGCACTAGTATATCCCACTTAACCCTCTTCTTAGTCATGTTCATTTACATGTGTGTTTGGTTAAGTCTTACTAATCGCATTTCAAATGCCACTAAAGGCACCCACTAGATTCCTCATGCCACCCAAGGCACCAACTTAACCCCCATGTCCCACTTCACATGTTTATCTGGTTAAGTATTTCTTAATTCATTCAGGCCATAACCTCATAAAGACCTCTCACATTAGACTAGCATTTATGGCAGCTGGATTCGCCGGGCGGGTCCGGGCAGTCTTACACCATAAAAGAGTCTAACCTCGTGTCTTTACAACTGTTATGCTTTAATTTGGGCCTAAGACCTCTCACATTGGGCTGACATTTGTGACCACTGGATTCGCCGGGCGGGTCCGGGCAGTTTTACGTCACAAACGCGTCCAACCTCGTGTCCTAAGCATTGATTAACACTTATAATCTTTTACCCCAGTTTTAAATATATCCCTATTCAAAACATTAATTAATTCCAATTTTAATGATGCCCATAATTGACTCAATTATGGCCATCCACTTACGGTATGCAAAATCATATCAATTGCACCCCAATTTCTTAATATTAAATCCTTAATATTACCCCTACCCCACGTTATATGTTCGCTTATTCAACGCAAAATATACGTTAGACTCGAATAGTCTAACTCATAGCACAAAGATAAATTATCACAACATATAGACAAATAAAATACATCTAATCATAATAGGGGTGAAACTTGCATAAAACTACACATGTCATGGATCTAAAGGTGTCAACTTGTTTGGTTAAATGTCACAACTTACATAATATGATCATAACCCAAGTTCATGTATAAACTTGCATATGTGGTTTATGCAACATAATGATGGTGTGAACTAGCATCTAACACATAGAACTCACACATGTCATATCATAATTCTAGATCTAAATAGATGTCATAATTCTAGATCTAAATAGATGTCATACAATATGTGAGATTATACATACTAATAAATCTAAACTTGCATAGGTACATGTGATTTATCATGTGAATCATCATAGCCCAAATATATATAATCAACACCACGATTCATAAGCTAACTACAACATAATAACATCATGGCTTTATAACATCGCAACTTAGCATAGATACTTGCAACATCATCATAGCATGATTTACAACATATAGGATATCATCATCACATAACCTAGGATTTACAACATACATGATAGCATAAGGTTTACAACAACATATATGATAATTCACATCATTTTCTTATGATCCATATCACATCTTAATCTAATTAGTTTTCTAATAATCTTATTAAGATCATCATACTCACAATTAGAAAAGAAAGAGAGTCTTGATTTGCTTTAGAGTTGAGTAGAATTAGAGTTTTGATTAGCTTTCTTCCTTCTTAGTTGGCGGCGGCTACACTGAGTTCCATGGCGATGGCATGACGGCGACTATTCTATTTTTCATGTGAATATAGAGTGAGAGACTACCTAAGTATATATAAAGTTTAGGATTTATTTAGACCGTCAGATCAACTCAGAACTAACCTGAACCGTTAAGTTAGCCAACTCAGCCCTAAAGACACATCAGCAGCTCAAGATTGGGCTCGGCCCAAACATGGCCGACTTGACCAGGTCGACACCTAGGTCGACTGCGCAGTCGACCTGGTCCTGGGGGTGTCGACTGCCCAGACGACTCCCCAGTCGACCTGGGGTGCTGGGCGGGAAATTTCCCACCTGGCCTGTTTGACTTCGAATTTTGAATTTTGAATTTTGAATTTTGAATTTTCTGAAACTTCCGATGGCCATATCTCCTTCATACGAAGTCCAAATCACGCAAACTCGGACTCTATTTCAACAAGAATTTCGAGACGAACACAATGGCGCAACCCGTTTCCCACAATTCTCACGTCTGAAATTCATTATTCTTTAATTTTTGAATCTTAATATTAACAAAATTATGGGGTGTTACATTCTCCCCTCCTTAAAGGATTTCGACCCCGAAATCTTCAAGTCAAGAAGAATGTATATCCTAACATCCAATCGTCCATCTACTCAACCATCAAACACAGGCATCCATTGTCCTTATAGACTTCTAATGCTTTCATGTTTAAATGCACAATGTGTGTATATGTCCATATCTAATGCAAAATCAGGCGGTCCACTAATTCAGTTGACCTCCTTAATGCAAATCATGATAGTGCCATGCGTCCATTATGTATGCAAAAGTTCCTTAATGCTACATATTATCTCTATATGCGTGCACAATCATCATCTGAATGCAGCATCCATATGATAAAAAAATCCTCATACATCCATTTTACTAAATACACCCATATATATGCAATATGCAATATGAAGTGACTGAGCCGATCTAGTGTGTGTGTGTGTATGCGTCCACGAGCAACCACTAGCAAACACTTGCATCTACTTTGCATCCATCATACATAACATGTCTCAAACACATGTTTCAACCATAGGATTATCCTAACTAAAGGTCAAAGATACTAGCGAGAGGACATACTAAAGATAAGATAAGTACAAGCTAAGCGATAAAGGAGAAACTAAAAGACATACCCTCAAAAAGAAAAGGGTACAACGAACGCATCTTCGCTTCTGTCTCCCAAGTAGCGTTGCTCTCATCATCTCCCCATTGCACTTTGACTAGTCTGACCTCTCGATTCCTCATATTCTTGATCTCCGACCCAAGAATGCATGTAGGAGCTCGTTGAATCGTCGCATCACGCTCTATCTCCACCTCCCTAAGCAAGCTCGGCTCTACCACTTCCGCGGTCTCGTGCAAGCACTTCCTCAAATGTGACACATGGAATACGTCGTGTACACCACTAAGTCTCTCAGGCAACTCCACTGTATACGCCATCTGTCCAATCTTTCCTTAATAGGAATCGGCCCAACAAACCTTGGTGCTAATTTCCCAAAGGACCCAAAGCGAACAACGTTCCATAATGGAGACACTTTGATAAAGACCATGTCCCCAACATCAAACTCAAGATCTGTCCTCCTCTTACCCACATATGATTTCTGCCTATCTTGCGCTGTCTTCATCCTCCTTCGAATCAAGTCGTTTTTTTCGAAGTCTCTCTAATCATATCGGGCCCAAGTAAGATCTTATCCGTAGATTCCCACCAACATGTAGTTGAACGACAAGGTTGTCCATAAAGAGCTTCGAAAGTTGCCATGCCAATGCTAGATTGAAAGCTGTTATTAGATGCAAACTTCACCAATGGAAGATGCTTTTCCCACGTACCCCCAAAGTCTAGGATACATAGCCTCAAAAGGTCCTCTAGAATACGATTCACCCTCTCGGTCTGGCCGTCCGTCTGAGGATGATATGCGGTGCTCAAACATACTGAGTCCCTACCGCTTCTTGTAAGCTCCTCCAAAATTCGCTAGTGAAGATAGGATCATGGTCGCTTACTATGTTAGAAGGAACTCCATGCAAACGAACCATCTCTCGAACGTATACAGAAGCTAACCATGGAGCAGTCCTCTTACTCTTCACGGGAATGAAATGGTTGCTCTTAGTAAGTCTGTCTACTATAACCCAAATCCCCGTATTACCCTTCCTTGATCTTGGTAATCCATCCACAAAGTCCATCGAGACACTCTCCCACTTCCATTGTGGAACCTCCAATGGGTGAAGTAACCCACCGGGCTTCTTTTGCTCCGCTTTTACTTGTTGGCACACCAAGCATCTAGCGACATGCTCGGCCACATCCCTCTTCATACTGGCCCAAAATAAAACTCGCTTCATGTCTTTGTACATCTTATCCCCGCCGGGATGAATGGTCATCTTCGAACGACGTGCATCATCAAGAATAGTCTTCCTCAAGTCCTCATCTTGTGGTACACAAAGTCTACTATCCCTACGTAACCAACCCTTATCATCTAGGGTATACCTACGGAGATGGCTTGATGACTCCCCTCTTTTGAGCTTCTCCGCTAACTCAACCAACTGTGGGTCATCTCGCTGTGCCTCACCAATCCGTCCCAAAAGCGTAGGTCTGACCTCTAAGGATACTAGCAAACCGGTTACAAACTCAACGGAAGGTCTAAAATAAAACATAGGGATGAATTCTAAGTTTCACCGTTCAACAAACAACGGACTCAACGACAGCCTTTTCCTACTTAAGGCGTCCGCCACCACGTTACTCTTGCCAGGGGTATATGCTATTTCGAAGTCGTAGGATGCTAAGAATTCCATCCACCTTTTCTGTCTTAAATTCAAGTCCTTCTGAGAGAATAAGTATTTTAAAGATTTGTGGTCAGTGAATAATTCGAATTTCTCGCCAAGAAGATAATGGCGCCAAGACTTAAGCGCGAAAACAATTGCGGCTAACTTTAGGTCATGTGTAGGGTAATTTTTCTCATGCATCCTTAACTGCCTTCCACCATAGGCTATTACCCTTCCCTCTTGCATTAAGACTGCGCCTAGACGTGTCCCACAAGCATCAGTATAAACAGTAAATGGCTTACTCCCGTCTGGCAGCACTAAGACTGGAGCTGAGGTCAAAGCTCTCTTTAAACGTTGGAACGCATCATCACAATCTACGTCCCACGCGAAGACTAGGTTCTTCTTCGTCAGGCGTGTCAATGGAGCAGATATCTTTGCGAAGTCTTTGATAAACTTCCTATAGTAGCCAGCCAACCCCAAGAAACTCCTTACTTCGATAGCATTTTTAGGGACCTTCCAATCTTGGATGGCCACTACCTTCACGGGATCCACAACTATCCCTTCTTTGGAAACCACGTGCCCTAAGAATCGCACTTCCTCTCTCCAGAAGTGACACTTAGTAAATTTAGCTTTAAGGTTATGCGCTGGTAGAGTCTCCAACACTTCCCTAAGATGTAGGGCATGCTCTTCTTCATTCTTAGAAAAGATCAAGATGTCGTCTACAAAGACCACCACGAATTTATTAAGGTACTCCCTAAACACCCTTCTCATCAAATCAACAAAGTATGCGGGGGCGTTTGTCAAACCGAAGGGCATCACTAGCCATTCATAGAAACCGTCCGGAGTCCTAAAGGTAGTTTTGTCTATGCTATCCTCAGCCACTCTCAACTGATGGAATCCAGTGGCTAAGTCCAACTGCGAAAACATTGAGGCGCCAACTAACTGATCGAAGAGATCGTCAATCCTCGGCAGTGGGTGTCTGTTTTTCTTAGTAAGTTTATTAAGTTCTCTATAGTCCACACAAAGTCTAAGGGACCCATCCGCCTTCGTGGCAAATACTACTGGAGCACCCCACTCCGATATACTTCATCTTATAAACCCCTTCTCAAGCAACTCCTTCACTTGCTTATTGAGTTCCCTCCTTTCACGAGGAGCCATGTGGCGTACTGGCAAAGATACTGGTTTTGCATTATCCATAAGATATATTCAAAAATCTATCTCCCACTTCGGAGGCAAGCGCTTCACCTCCTCAAACACATCCGAGTATTCTCGGACCACTCTAACAGATCGTAGATTCTCCACAGACGCGTCAAGCGATTCTAGATAACTTAGCATAACGGAATTTGTGGGATTACAAAAGATTTCGAGAGTGTTGCCAAGGCGAGTCATGAGCCTAACTACTCTCCTTTCACAATCAAGAACGACCCCATTTCTGGATAACCAATCCATTCCTAAAATTAGCCCATAGCCCGTGAAGCCCAAAACATAAGCATCACATCTAAACCCAACGCTAGGTATAGAAATTTTCAAATCCAAACATATCATGGACAAATAAGCTGAGCCCCCAATTGGATTCGAAACAACTAAGGGATCCTCTTCTAAATTGGTGTTTAAGTGCAGTGATTCAACTAACGATGTAGAGATAAACGAATGCGATGCGCCCGAATTGAATAAGGTACGGACAGGATGATCAAACAGAAAAACTAAGCTTTCAACGGAAATGGTTCTACCTCGTTCTTGCAGCGGTGGGACCGCGAGAGCCTGAACTTGTCCCCTTGCCTGCCCTGGTGCCATAAGAGCCTGCACCTGTCCTCCGGAGGTAGACCCTTCCCTCTGCCCCTTCTTTGGGCAGTCCTTCACTAGATGTCCCGCTTCACCACAGTGAAAACAGCCAGTCTTCTTTTTCTTTCTGCAATCCTTGCTGAGATGGCGTGGTGTCCCTCAGTTAAACCATCTTTTCTTTCCTTTGCCATTACTGTCTTTACCACCCTTCTTGTTTTGCTGTTGTGGTTTCTTCTGATCCCCTTTCTTCTCGGGTGCCTTATTAGCATTAGCGCCTTTCTCCTCGTGCATGAGTGCCATGTCTACTAGCTTCTCAAAGGTGGCCCCCATAGGGATGTGGGTCATAGCCAACCCTTGCAATGTAATGGCGCGTTTTGTTAGATGTCGAATAATTAATTTATTTAATTATTTATATATCGATTTGGCGACATCGATAACTTAAAGTACAACGTTCGAATTTATAATTTATAATTATAATTAAAACGAACCTGAAACGTCGCGGCAGTTCGCGATTTGGCGATTTGAACTTCAACTGAATGTACATGATTCATTTTAAGCCGGATTTCTGTGAAATAAGAAATGTGTGGAGCTGGTGGAGTATATCTTTCTAGTGGAAGAGAAAAATCGGGATTTCGTCGTGTAGATTTTGAGATATGTCCAAATCAAATATTCAGAAAAACAGCGGTATATTCGTTCGTGGCCATAACGGTTATTTCGAAATAACTAGATATCGTGTGTGAATTTAGACAAGGTTCTTTTGGGACATAGCGATAATTTAATTTTTAGAATTTTACTGTAATTTTTAATTAATTAAATAAGCCACTTTTTATTTGGAGTATTTTGCACCCTGTAGTCAACATTTTGTGGTTTCAAAATATGAGTTAATCTACCGGTATTATTATATTTATGGGATCGTGGCACATTGATCGTCACGATGGTGTAGTTGATCCGGTCGATAGCAGTTCGTAATTGACGAAGTTTTGTAAAATGAGATGACCAAAATCTTTTAAACTCAACAACAAAATATCCTAACTGATTCCAGCGACCAAACAAAGGCCACGTTCATTCTTCCTAGCCGCCCAATTCTCTTTAGTCTCAAAACCAAATTCGTGGCCTTCTGAACTCCACAAAGAAATGAAGAGAAAAACCAACTAAACACTATAAATAATACTTATCCTATAACCTAACTCTTTTGCTCTCCCATTCATTTATCTCGCGCCGCCACTCAAAGCAGAAAACGAAAGATTTATTAATCCCTCAAAATTCAATATAAAACCTACAAGGTTCCAATCCATAATATATATATATATATCCCGAGACGCACTGGGGAGGAGTGTTTGCATAGTGACGTGGAGTTATGGGAAGAGTACTGGCTTCGGTTGTATGGGCGAAGCAGAATACAGGTAGAAGGAGGAACGAAGAAAGTCGGATGTGTTTTGGTGGAGGAAACTGAAGGTGCTTAGGTGGGGAATGGTGCCGAAGACAAGCGGACGTCGGCGGGGATCTCGGCGGCATCAGATCTTGAGGCGGTGGTGAGGTCCTCAAAAGTCGGTGTGGGTTTGGGTATCGACAGAAGCTGGGGAAGTGTAAGGAGGTTCGAAGAAGAGGGGAGAGGCATTGCGGTTGCCGGTTTCAGATCGATGTCGGGTGGGAGACGTTGGCAGCGGCAACCTTGTGTTCAAAAGCAGCGTAAGTTTCTTGTTGGAAAACAGGCTGGGAAGAATTCAGAAGAAAAAAAACAGCATCAGCCAAGTTCTTTTACAGAAAACGCCTGTTGAAAATGTTGAAAACCCGAAACAAACGAAGACAAACAAGGAATCAAATTGCCTATATCTGAAGTTCTAAAGTAATTAAC
The DNA here is from genome assembly GCA_030737875.1 of Allium sativum. Lineage (NCBI taxonomy): Eukaryota > Viridiplantae > Streptophyta > Magnoliopsida > Asparagales > Amaryllidaceae > Allium > Allium sativum. Next base: position 249,074,513 of record CM060918.1, on the reverse strand, counting down.
CTATTCGGTGTTTAACGTTAATCTCATATAATTAGGGTTAATCAAGTTTAATTAGAGTAAATTTATAATTAGGGTTAATCAAGTTTAATTAGAGTAAATTTATAATTAGGGTTAATCAGTTTAATTAGAGTAAATTAATAATTAGGGTTAATCAGTTTAATTAGAGTGAATTAATAATTAGGGTTAGTTAATAATTAAAGTTAATTAATTTGTAATTACAGTTTAAGAATTAATTAATTTAATTAATTAGAACTTAATTTGTTTAATTAAACCGATTAGATTAGAATGTTAATAACTTTTGTACTGGTATCAGAATTTGCCAAATGGGGTACCGTTGGGATCGTATGGACGAGGGCAACACCATGGCACTGACTGGAAATGGATTGGGGCTCGTATGAAATTATGGCGAAATAAACTGTTTGATTTAGATCAAACAACAGTTTACCGTTCTTTAGCGATGAACTGCAAATGTGAGTAAATCTCACAAACTCTAAACAGTTTTATTTTCACGTTGTATTCTTAGAACTGTTAAAATATTGTCTGTTTGACTGTGTGTTGATTGTTTGCTTGAACTGCTAGTCAGTTAGTAGAGATTTTATATATATATTTACGTATGTATATATATATATATATAAACCGTCAAATAGTTATATGTTGATTCTGTTTATCAGAATATTATACTGGTGTTGTTTAACATCTGTGGATGCAGGGAAACAGGTTGGAGGAATCCAACTGGATTCCTCAACATTTATTTTACTGTGATTTTTATATTGTGATATATAATGTGATGTATATAATCTGTGTGATTATGTGTGGTGGGACGATATTTATCGTTGTTATATGGTGTGTTAAATACCATGAGAAATACCAGAATGTAGGAGAGGGGTTTTCAAAGTATATTTTGAAAATAGTTTAATTATATAAAATCAAGCGATTTTATATATATATATATATATATATAAGGAAAAGGATTCTGAATATAAAGGAATATAGTTGGTAAAAACAAATATAAAAGAATTATATTTGTAAATCGAATATAAGGGGATATATTTGTTAATCAAAATATAAAGGAATTATATTCGTTAAAAGAAATATAAAGGATATTTATTTAGAGATTAAATAAATAGAATTAAACTAAAGGAGATATTTATTTGTTAAATAAATAGGAGTTAACCAAGTGAATTGGTCGAGTTAACCAAGTGAATTGGTCGAGTTAATCGAAGTGAATTTGTCAAGTTAAACTAAGTGAATCGATTAGAGTAAATCAAAGTGAATTAGTTAAGTTAACTAAGTGGTTAATCGAAGTGAATTAGTTAAGTTAAACTAAGTGGTTAATCGAAGTGAATTAGTTAAGTTAACTAAGTGGTTAATCGAAGTGAATTAGTTGAGTTAAACTAAGTGAATCGGTTAGAGTAAATCAACGTGAATTAGCTAAGTTAAACTAAGTGGATTAGTTCAGTTAATCGAGACGAGTTAACCAATTAGGTTAAACCGTTTGAGTTAATCAGTTAGAATTGACCAGTTAGAGTTAACCAGTTAGAGTTAACCAGTTAGGTTAAACCAGTTGAGTTGACCGGTTAGAGTTATCCAAGTAGAGTTAATCGAGTAGAGTTGTCGAATATCACTTATCCGAAGTAGAGTTATCGAATATAGTGTATTCGAGAGAAGAGTAATCGAATATAGTTTATTTGAGTGGAGAAATCAAATGTTATTCATTTGAGAAGAGTTATCAAATATAGTTTATTCGAGTGGAGAAATCAAATGTTATTCATTTGAGAAGAGTAATCGAATATTATTTATTCGAAGAGTAGTTATCGAATAAGGAGTTATTCGAAGTTAGTTAACCCAAAGGAGTTATTCGAAGTTAGTTAATCCAAAGGAGTTATTCGAAGAGAGTTAATCCAAAGGAGTTATTCGAAGTTAGTTAATCCAAAGGAGTTATTCGAAGTTAGTTAATCCGAAGGAGTTAATAGAAGAGTTAATCTGAAGGAGTTAGTCGAAGAGTTAATCCAAAGGAGTTATTCGAAGTTAGTTAATCCGAAGGAGTTAGTCGAAGAGTTAATCCAAAGGAGTTATTCGAAGTTAGTTAATCCGAAGGAGTTAATCAAAGAGTTAATCCGAAGGAGTTAGTCGAAGAGTTAATCCAAAGGAGTCATTCGAAGTTAGTTAATCCAAAGGAGTTAGTCGAAGAGTTAATCGAATATAGTTATTCAAAAGAAAGTGTTAATCGAATATAGTTATTCGAGTAAAGTTAAAAGAGTTAATCGAATATAATTTATTCGAATAGAGTTAGAGAAGTTAATCGAATATAGTTCATTCGAATAGTGTTGGAGGAGATATCGAATATAGTTTATTCGATAGGATAGAAGTGAATATAATTTATCAATTAAGTTATTCGAATGAGTTATTCGAAGGAGTAAATCAAATTAAGTTAATCGATTAGAGTTGAGTTAATCGATTTGGGTTAAGTTAAGTTATTGAGTTGAGATAATCGAGTTAAGAAAATCAAGTTGAGTTATTCGAATAAGTTATTCGATAAGAGTAAATCCATTTAAGTTAAATCGGATGTTAGTTATTCGATAAGAATTGACACGTTTAAGAAAATCGAATATTTGTTATTCGATAAGAGTTAATGAAATAGAGCCAACAAAGAAGAGTTATTCGAATATTAGTTATTCGATAGGAGTTAATCGAAATAGAGTTTATCGAATATCAGTTATTAAAAAGGGAGAGTTAATCGAATAGAGATTACTCGAAAGAGAGTTATACGTCGAATTCGATTATAGCAAATTCAGGAAAGTACTATTTACTTTCCAGGGTTTAAATCAAGATTTAGTTATTGATTTAGAAATTAGGCGTCTGTTAAATTATTCGAGTTAGGAAATAAAGTTATAATTTAGGTTAGATATTGCAGAAGTAGGAATTATAACGTTATAGTTATAATCAAACGTTTTCATATAAGAAGTAGATTCGTAACCTGAATCCGAGAATTTGCGTAAACAGATGATTGGAAAAAGTGAGTGACGAGCTTCATCTATTTCACAGTAAAGGACGTTGTTAAATTAAGGTCTGAGAGGTAATTATACCCCAACTTGACTGACTTCAGAATTGACAAAGGAATAGTTGTGGTTCGATAGAAAAGGTTGATTTGAAATATAGTTAAGTAATAAGCGATTAATGGATTAAGCGTAACGATGTTTTATACAACGTTCATTTGAAATCCGTAAATGAGTTTTGGGAACGTTTTCCAAATACAGCCAGATATGTTTTCTAAACATAGAAAATGAAATGTTTCCATGATAAGAATTTAAGAAATAGAGTTAAGCAAATTAAGAAACTGACTGGAGAGGGTAAGTTGAACGGTTTTCTAAGTGACGATCTGATGTTGGTTTCGACCTTCCGGATTGATACTTAGAGAATTGTTCTCATACTAGTTACAGTTAGGGACTGATAGTTGCAAAATAATAGTGATGTGAAAATAAGTTATGGAAATGTTTTCCAATGATTAATAACATATATTTTCTAAATATATGAAATAAGGAAATATGTACATATGATGATTGATCGATCAAATTTCCATTTGGAAATAAGATCGTTGTTTGTACACCGACATGTTTTCATTTGATAGTTGAATCACATACTATCAAAGTTTTGACCATATTCACGTTGTAAATATGGAGAGACCGGTTGGATTATTATCCGAAGAACCACTCCGTATTAGCATAAGCGTTGCGAATCAAGTACGCTGAAGATAATTGAAGACAGAGTGAAGTGCAAGGGCTATTGTGAAAAGCCTAGGTAGGATGGATTCACTGAATAGTGCCTTCGGTTTATTCAGTCCCAGAACAACGTATATGGACGAGTGTCTGACAAGTATTCTTAACGAATCATATAAGTTGATCTCTTTAAACGTATTACGTTGGTGCAGAGAAATTCGTTTCTCTTAGCTTTTATACCCGTGATGCCTTGAGAAATCGATATTGATTTGGCGGGTATGACGATGTGGCATTCAAAGTAATTGAAGAAATAATCTGTCAAAGTGATAAACGTGACCTCAAAACCTCACAACCGGGAAATAACAGAAGTTGGGCTAGGCAGCATGGCTAGTTGGGCCATACCCAAGCAGGGTGTATTATCACCATCTAGAGAATATTCAATTGTACTTCTTTATAATCTATTTCAATGCTGTCCCTTATCGGGAAGGATGGTTGCTGATCCCAACCATCGGTGGTAATATATTCGTTACACTCAAGCTAAATGAGTGAACGGTAATGTGTGGCCGGGTTGCAAGACGTTCTTGTTGAACCATAATGTATCTCCTCTAGAGTACACTGATCGGAAGGTGCTCCCATACCTTGTCTGTTGGAATCCAATCTCCAATAAGCGCTCACGGTTTTATTTGTATACTATGAAATGTGGAACGTGAGATGCAAGCGTTCTGCTAGATTGATATCTATTTGTATTTAGACATTATTATAATATCAGAAAGATATCCTTTATTTAACCAAGTGTTGGAGTTTTATTCACACCAGTCCCATGAATGACCCGGAGTTTATTTTGTTTTGTTTTCCCTAAACTCTTGGGTGCCTAAATTTGTACGGGTAGTCAAGTAGTCGGGATTTTTCAGATACACTTGGAGAGCTTAGAGCAGGAGACTTCAGGATTATAGCGATTATTATTCCGCTGTGTTGTTAAGTGTTGTACTTTGAAATGGTATGTATATACGAGTACTGATTTGTATTTCAAAGTTATGTTATATTTTATTCGTTCCGCTGTGAGATTCGTGTTTACTCTGATGATGTAAGTTCTTCTTTTTCTTCTATTCTATTAGTTCTATCTTTTCTTCCTCACCCTCTACTTTCTTTCACTAACTTCGCGGAATTTCCGACTCTCGAGGAGTCGGAAATTTCCGACTCTCGAGGAGTCGGAAATTTCCAGCCGTTACAGTTGGTATCAGAGCTTAAGTTAAGTAATACCTTGGCTCTGTGGCGTAACTCAGTAGAGATGGGATTAGAAATATCCTAGATTGAGTTGAGTGTATATATATGAGTGCGTATATGTTATTCAATATAAAATGGTTTTATATTGTGGAGATTTATTGGTTGAGTGGCTTATGAATTATGGTCGATCAGTTGATCCACTTTATCGATAAGGGTTACTAAACACTCGAATACGATGAACCGTCATGGTATGTTTTGAAAGAGGGTAAATGAAATAATTTTTCCCAAAATATATTTGTTTATAGAAGAAATATATATCTTGAAATTATTATAGTATATTGATTGTGTTGGTTGTTATTATAATCGAATAAGATTATAAAAGGGTGAAATGGTTATAAATGACCAATCAGAATTCATATGAATGTAATATATGAAATAGTTTGAATTAAATATGAATTTAAATCAGAATTTGGAATTTAAAATAAGGAAATTTTAAGTTCCTGGGAGATTTTGAAAATGTTTTTAAAATTGAAAGTGATATAGTATTGAACTCACTTCGATAGCTGGAATATAGATTCTGATGATGAATCTAGACATCATCAGTGTTCATTTTCGAGTTCTAAGTGACGGATTACTACCAAAGGTTTTGTTTTTGAATTGTTTTGGGAAAACAAGTTGTTTAGAAATTCAAAGGTTTTGATTTGGCATTATGATTTCAAATTGATTTGAAAGAAACCCAGGAACTTAAGTTCTAGAATTAAAATTTAACTAATGAAGTTAAATAAAATGAGATGGTAAAAATAAATTTAAATTTAACTTGAACCGAGTTAAATAAAATCGAATTGGATTGGAGATAATCTAGAATGGAACCAAATTGATAAGTCAATAATTTGGAAGTTGATATTAGAGTTCGAATGAAATTCGATTTGGATTTGAGGATATGAACTGATTGGAGATCAATTGGAATGGATAACATTGGTATATGTTGAAGTGGTAGCAGATGAAAGGGAAAGAGTTAAATTCCCGACAAAAAGGTACTAGTTTATATCATATATGAGTTTGGATTTTATGAGCCGAATTAGCAAGCCGCTTGGCTATTTTGATTTCCTTCTTGGATTGGAGGAGGCCTAGAGAGGCGAGTTGTGGTTTGACGTATTGAGCCGTACAAAGGAGATTATGGTGAAATTTCTCGAAAATTTAAGGTGTTAGAAAATTTTTAGAATTTTTGAAAATTTTAGCTGGTCGGAAATGAATTAATAAATTAATTAAAATTAAATGGGTCCAGTCGAAACAGAAATTTAGAAGTAAAAAAAAAAGGATTTTTAAATCTTGTTAGTAGAGTTAGTAGCATTTTTCTAACTTAGCAATTTCGAGGACGAAATTATTTTAAGGGGGGAAGTCTGTAATGGCGCGTTTTGTTAGCTGTCGAATAATTAATTTATTTAATTATTTATATATCGATTTGGCGACATCGATAACTTAAAGTACAACGTTCGAACTTATAATTTATAATTATAATTAAAACGAACCTGAAACGTCGCGGCAGTTCGCGATTTGGCGATTTGAACTTCAACTGAATGTACATGATTCATTTTAAGCCGAATTTCTGTGAAATAAGAAACGTGTGTAGCTGGTGGAGTATATCTTTCTAGTGGAAGAGAAAAATAGGGATTTCGTCGTGTAGATTTTGAGATATGTCCAAATCAAATATTCAGAAAAACAGCTGTATATTCGTTCGTGGCCATAACGGTTATTTCGAAATAACTAGATATCGTGTGTGAATTTAGACAAGGTTCTTTTGGGACATAGCGATAATTTAATTTTTAGAATTTTACTGTAATTTTTAATTAATTAAATAAGCCACTTTTTATTTGGAGTATTTTGCACCCTGTAGTCAACATTTTGTGGTTTCAAAATATGAGTAAATCTACCGGTATTATTATATTTATGGGATCGTGGCACATTGATCGTCACGATGGTGTAGTTGATTCGGTCGATAGCAGTTCGTAATTGACGAAGTTTTGTAAAATGAGATGACCAAAATCTTTTAAACTCAACAACAAAATATCCTAACTGGTTCCAGCGACCAAACAAAGGCCACGTTCATTCTTCCTAGCCGCCCAATTCTCTTTGGTCTCAAAACCAAATTCGTGGCCTTCTGAACTCCACAAAGAAATGAAGAGAAAAACCAACTAAACACTATAAATAATACTTATCCTAAAACCTAACTCTTTTTCTCTCCCATTCATTTATCTCGCGCCGCCACTCAAAGCAGAAAACGAAAGATTTATTAATCCCTCAAAATTCAATATAAAACCTACAAGGTTCCAATCAATAATATATATATATATATATATATATATATATATATATATACCCCGAGACGCACTGGGGAGGAGTGTTTGCATAGTGACGTGGAGTTGTGGGAAGAGTACTGGCTTCGGTTGTATGGGCGAAGCAGAATACAGGTAGAAGGAGGAACGAAGAAAGTCGGATGTGTTTTGGTGGAGGAAACTGAAGGTGCTTAGGTGGGGAATGGTGCCGAAGACAAGCGGACATCGGCGGGGATCTCGGCGGCATCAGATCTTGAGGCGGTGGTGAGGTCCTCAAAAGTCGGTGTGGGTTTGGGTATCGACAGAAGCTGGGGAAGTGTAAGGAGGTTCGAAGAAGAGGGGAGAGGCACTGCGGTTGCCGGTTTCAGATCGATGTCGGGTGGATGACGTTGGCAGCGACAACCTTGTGTTCAAAAGCAGCGTAAGTTTCTTGTTGGCAAACAGGCTGGGAAGAATTCAAAAAAAAAACAGCATCAGCCAAGTTCTTTTACAGAAAACGCCTGTTGAAAATGTTGAAAACCCGAAACAAACGAAGACAAACAAGGAATCAAATTGCCTGTATCCGAAGTTCTAAAGTAATTAACCTATTCGGTGTTTAACGTTAATCTCATATAATTAGGGTTAATCAAGTTTAATTAGAGTAAATTTATAATTAGGGTTAATCAAGTTTAATTAGAGTAAATTTATAATTAGGGTTAATCAAGTTTAATTAGAGTAAATTTACAATTAGGGTTAATCAAGTTTAATTAGAGTAAATTTATAATTAGGGTTAATCAGTTTAATTAGAGTAAATTAATAATTAGGGTTAATCAGTTTAATTACAGTGAATTAATAATTAGGGTTAGTTAATAATTAAAGTTAATTAATTTGTAATTAGAGTTTAAGAATTAATTAATTTATTTAATTAGAACTTAATTTGTTTAATTAAACCGATTAGATTAGAATGTTAATAACTTTTGTACTGGTATCAGAATTTGCCAAATGGGGTACCGTTGGGATCGTATGGACGAGGGCAACACCATGGCACTAACTGGAAATGGATTGGGGCTCGTATGAAATTATGGCGAAATAAACTGTTTGATTCAGATCAAACAACAGTTTACCGTTCTTTAACGATGAACTGCAAATGTGAGTAAATCTCACAAACTCTAAACAATTTTATTTTCACGTTGTATTCTTAGAACTGTTAAAATATTGTCTGTTTGACTGTGTGTTGATTGTTTGCTTGAACTGCTAGTCAGTTAGTAGAGATTTTATATATAAATTTACGTATGTATATATATATATATATATAAAAAAACCGTCAAATAGTTATATGTTGATTCTGTTTATCAGAATATTATACTGGTGTTGTTTACCATCTGTGGATGCAGGGAAACAAGTTGGAGGAATCCAACTGGATTCCTCAACAGTTATTTTACTGTGATTTTTATATTGTGATATATAATGTGATGTATATAATCTGTGTGATTATGTGTGGTGGGACGATATTTATCGTTGTTATATGGTGTGTTAAATACCATGAGAAATACCAGAATGTAGGAGAGGGGTTTTCAAAGTATATTTTGAAAATAGTTTAATTATATAAAATCAAGCGATTTTATATATATATAAGGAAAAGGATTCTGAATATAAAGGAATATAGTTGGTAAAAACAAATATAAAAGAATTATATTTGTAAATCGAATATAAGGGGATATATTTGTTAATCAAAATATAAAGGAATTATATTCGTTAAAAGAAATATAAAGGATATTTATTTAGAGATTAAATAAACAGAATTAAACTAAAGGAGATATTTATTTGTTAAATAAATAGGAGTTAACCAAGTGAATTGGTCGAGTTAACCAAGTGAATTGGTCGAGTTAATCGAAGTGAATTTGTCAAGTTAAACTAAGTGAATCGGTTAGAGTAAATCAAAGTGAATTAGTTAAGTTAACTAAGTGGTTAATCGAAGTGAATTAGTTAAGTTAAACTAAGTGGTTAATCGAAGTGAATTAGTTAAGTTAACTAAGTGGTTAATCGAAGTGAATTAGTTGAGTTAAACTAAGTGAATCGGTTAGAGTAAATCAACGTGAATTAGCTAAGTTAAACTAAGTGGATTAGTTCAGTTAATCGAGACGAGTTAACCAGTTAGGTTAAACCATTTGAGTTAATCAGTTAGAATTGACCAGTTAGAGTTAACCAGTTAGAGTTAACCATTTAGGTTAAACCAGTTGAGTTGACCGGTTAGAGTTATCCAAGTAGAGTTAATCGAGTAGAGTTGTCGAATATCACTTATCCGAAGTAGAGTTATCGAATATAGTGTATTCGAGAGAAGAGTAATCGAATATAGTTTATTCGAGTGGAGAAATTAAATGTTATTCATTTGCGAAGAGTTATCAAATATAGTTTATTCGAGTGGAGAAATCAAATGTTATTCATTTGAGAAGAGTAATCGAATATTATTTATTCAAAGAGTAGTTATCGAATAAGGAGTTATTCGAAGTTAGTTAACCCAAAGGAGTTATTCGAAGTTAGTTAATCCAAAGGAGTTATTCGAAGAGAGTTAATCCAAAGGAGTTATTCGAAGTTAGTTAATCCAAAGGAGTTATTCGAAGTTAGTTAATCCGAAGGAGTTAATAGAAGAGTTAATCCGAAGGAGTTAGTCGAAGAGTTAATCCAAAGGAGTTATTCGAAGTTAGTTAATCCGAAGGAGTTAGTCGAAGAGTTAATACAAAGGAGTTATTCGAAGTTAGTTAATCCGAAGGAGTTAATCGAAGAGTTAATCCGAAGGAGTTAGTCGAAGAGTTAATCCAAAGGAGTCATTCGAAGTTAGTTAATCCAAAGGAGTTAGTCGAAGAGTTAATCGAATATAGTTATTCGAAAGAAAGTGTTAATCGAATATAGTTATTCGAGTAAAGTTAAAAGAGTTAATCGAATATAATTTATTCGAATAGAGTTAGAGAAGTTAATCGAATATAGTTCATTCGAATAGTGTTGGAGGAGATATCGAATATAGTTTATTCGATAGGATAGAAGTGAATATAATTTATCAATTAAGTTATTCGAAGGAGTAAATCAAATTAAGTTAATCGATTAGAGTTGAGTTAATCGATTTGGGTTAAGTTAAGTTATCGAGTTGAGATAATCGAGTTAAGAAAATCAAGTTGAGTTATTCGAATAAGTTATTCGATAAGAGTAAATCCATTTAAGTTAAATCGGATGTTAGTTATTCGATAAGAATTGACACGTTTAAGAAAATCGAATATTTGTTATTCGATAAGAGTTAATGAAATAGAGCCAACCAAGAAGAGCTATTCGAATATTAGTTATTCGATAGGAGTTAATCGAAATAGAGTTTATCGAATATCAGTTATTAAAAAGGGAGAGTTAATCGAATAGAGATTACTCGAAAGAGAGTTATACGTCGAATTCGATTATAGCGAATTCAGGAAAGTACTATTTACTTTCCAGGGTTTAAATCAAGATTTAGTTATTGATTTAGAAATTAGGCGTCTGTTAAATTATTCGAGTTAGGAAATAAAGTTATAATTTAGGTTAGATATTGCAGAAGTAGGAATTATAACGTTATAGTTATAATCAAACGTTTTCATATAAGAAGTAGATTCGTAACCTGAATCCGAGAATTTGCGTAAACAGATGATTGGAAAAAGTGAGTGACGAGCTTCATCTATTTCACAGTAAAGGACGTTGTTAAATTAAGGTCTAAGAGGTAATTATACCCCAACTTGATTGACTTCAGAATTGACAAAGGAATAGTTGTGGTTCGATAGAAAAGGTTGATTTGAAATATAGTTAAGTAATAAGCGATTAATGGATTAAGCGTAACGATGTTTTATACAACGTTCATTTGAAATCCGTAAATGAGTTTTGGGAACGTTTTCCAAATACAGCCAGATATGTTTTCTAAACATAGAAAATGAAATGTTTCCATGATAAGAATTTAAGAAATAGAGTTAAGCAAATTCAGAAACTGACTGGAGAGGGTAAGTTGAACGATTTTCTAAGTGACGATCTGATGTTGGTTTCGACCTTCCGGATTGATACTTAGAGAATTGTTCTCATACTAGTTACAGTTAGGGACTGATAGTTGCGAAATAATAGTGATGTGAAAATAAGTTATGGAAATGTTTTCCAATGATTAATAACATATATTTTCTAAATATATGAAATAAGGAAATATGTACATATGATGATTGATCGATCGAATTTCCATTTGGAAATAAGATCGTTGTTTGTACACCGACATGTTTTCATTTGATAGTTGAATCACAGACTATCAAAGTTTTGACCATATTCACGTTGTAAATATGGAGAGACCGGTTGGATTATTATCCGAAGAACCACTTCGTATTAGCATAAGCTTTGCGAATCAAGTACGCTGAAGATAATTGAAGACAGAGTGAAGTGCAAGGGCTATTGTGAAAAGCCTAGGTAGGATGGATTCACTGAATAGTGCCTTCGGTTTATTCAGTCCCAGAACAACTTATATGGACGAGTGTCTGACAAGTATTCTTAACGAATCATATAAGTTGATCTCTTTAAACGTATTACGTTGGTGGCGGAGAAATTCGTTTCTCTTAGCTTTTATACCCGTGATGCCTTGAGAAATCGATATTGATTTGGCGGGTATGACGATGTGGCATTCAAAGTAATTCAAGAAATAATATGTCAAAGTGATAAACGTGACCTCAAAACCTCACAACCGGGAAATAACAGAAGTTGGGCTAGGCAGCATGGCTAGTTGGGCCATACCCAAGCAGGGTGTATTATCACCATCTAGAGAATATTCAATTGTACTTCTTTATAATCTATTTCAATGCTGTCCCTTATCGGGAAGGATGGTTGCTGATCCCAACCATCGGTGGTAATATATTCGTTACACTCAAGCTAAATGAGTGAACGGTCATGTGTGGCCAGGTTGCAAGACGTTCTTGTTGAACCCTAATGTATCTCCTCTAGAGTACACTGATCGGAAGGTGCTCCCATACCTTGTCTGTTGGAATCCAATCTCCAATAAGCGCTCACAGTTTTATTTGTATACTATGAAATGTGGAACGTGAGATGCAAGCGTTCTGCTAGATTGATATCTATTTGTATTTAGACATTATTATAATATCAGAAAGATATCCTTTATTTAACCAAGTGTTGGAGTTTTATTCACACCAGTCCCATAACTGACCCGGAGTTTATTTTGTTTTGTTTTCCCTAAACTCTTGGGTGCCTAAATTTGTACGGGCAGTCAAGTAGTCGGGATTTTTCAGATACACTTGGAGAGCTTAGAGCAGGAGACTTCAGGACTATAGCTATTATTATTCCGCTGTGTTGTTAAGTGTTGTACTTTGAAATGGTATGTATATACGAGTACTGATTTGTATTTCAAAGTTATTTTATATTTTATTCGTTCCGCTGTGAGATTCGTGTTTACTCTGATGATGTAAGTTCTTCTTTTTCTTCTATTCTATTAGTTCTATCTTTTCTTCCTCACCCTCTACTTTCTTTCACTAACGTCGCGGAATTTCCGACTCTCGAGGAGTCGGAAATTTCCAGCCGTTACATGCAATGGCTCATTCAAGCCATTAACAAACCTCAGAGCCTTCTTCTCCTGCGTATTCACCAAATCTAAGCCAAACCTTGTCAATTGGTTAAATTTGTTGACGTACTCTTTCACTGATGAGCTTCCTTGCTTTAATGTCAAGAACCTTTCCGTATATAGATTCTCTTCTGCCCTTGAGAGAAACTTTGCCTCAAACCTACATCTGAAATCCGCCCAAGAATCAACAGGACGCTCCCCATTAGTGACCTCCCACCAAAACGAGGCCTCTCCCTTCATTAACCAAGCTGCTAATTTGACTTTCCTCCCTTCTTCTACTTTAAAGATTTCTAGCAATTCTTCCACCTCCTTAAGCCAATCTCTAGCTTCCACAAACGTTTCTGACCCTTGAAAAGGTTTTCCACCCATAGCCTTAAATTTCTTGCATGTCTTTGCAAAAGTATCAGCGCGAGGAGGGGGAGGAGGAGGAGGAGGAGCGGGTGCAACTAGTGGTGGAGGAACATTGGCTAGACCTGCAGCGGCCCTAGCCTTTAATAACCTCCTATACCATCCTGGTATCGTTACACCCTTCGGAAGGTTAAGATCTTCAGCCATGCTGAAACGAAAAAGGAAAGATTCAAAATGGAGAATTCGAAAGATGAAGATATATGGCTATTGGGGATTATGTTTTTCATAAAAATTTTCCTCTTTAAATTACTCATCAGGACATGTTTTTGAAAACACTTGTTCCAAAAATACTTTAGAAAAATAGTTTTTCTAAAAAATTTATCTGTTCCGGTAACCTTAAGCTCTGATACCACGTGTAACACCCCACGTCCATTAATGTCACTCACAAAGGGAATGCATTAACTTCCATGGAGGTTTTAAGTGAATATAGAACACAAAAATTACAACAAGACAGATAATAAGTAGTACTTGGAAATCTAAAACTTTATTTCATTGCAGCGGAAATTAAACAAGTTTGTTACATCATAAAACCATAAATCAGAGTCAAGTACAATATCCATCTTAATAAAACAAAATACATAATCCCATTACATAAATAGCCATTAAAGAAGATAACAAGCAGGACTTTACTTCAGCGGTCCAAGCTTTCCAAAAGAGAGAATAAGCAATTCAATCAGACTCCACTAGAGCTGGGTCCACCCTGAGGACCTGGATGGGGAAAAAGATAGAAATAGAGGGGGTCAGACATAAAGTCTGGCGAGTATGATAATTCTAACAATACTATTATCTAAATAACTAGACTAAGGCATAAGCTGGAAAACAAGGAAATGTCTATGAACTATTGGGTATGGAAGAGCAGATAAAGAAAACGTCAAAGGCACACCTAATACTAACGAATAATTACTACACTGCACCACACCAGTCACCCTAAAGGTTGATCCCACTCACCGAACTTAGAAATTATATAAATAGCTTTGTGTACCCCTAGCTGACTACATAGGCGCCGCCTGCCCCTATCTCTGCTAGGTGTACCCCACTACCCACTTGCGATCGGCTCCCTACTCGTAGATACCCGTGTTGGTCCCACAGTGGGGTGTATCCCGATACAGCTAAAGAATGCACGGCTTATACCTACACGATGCAACAACGTCTTACCTACCAGCCCGGGTCCACACACGCATATGAAACCTGTTGGACTTGCGTTGACACCGCTGACCCGTTTGGCCTCTTATAGTCAAGCCCAGTATGCGTGTCCCGTCCTCGACTTGGGTCGAGCCCACAAAGATACGTTTGGGTTGCTGGTTGAAATGGGCCCCCATTTACTTACCACAAGCTATCCACCTAAGCTTGTCCCCACTAGTATATCCCACTTAACTCTCTTCTTAGTCATGTTCATTTACATGTGTGTTTGGTTAAGTCTTACTAATCATATTTCAAATGCCACTAAAGGCACCCACTAAATTCCTTATGCAACCCAAGGCACCTAATTAACCCCCATGTCCCACTTCACACGTTTATCTGGTTAAGTATTTCTTAATTCATTCAGGCCATAACCTCATATAGACCTCTCACATTAGACTGGCATTTATGGCAGCTGGATTCGCCGGGCGGGTCCGGGCAGTCTTACACCATAAAAGAGTCTAACCTCTTGTCTTTACAACTGTTATGCTTTAATTTGGGCCTAGGATCTCTTACATTGGGCTAACATTTGTGATTACTGGATTCGCCGGGCGGGTCCGGGCAGTTTTACGTCACAAACGAGTCCAACCTCGTGTCCTAAGCATTGATTAAAACTTATAATCTTTTACCCCGGTTTTAAATATATCCCTATTCAAATCATTAATTAATTCCAATTTTAATGATGTCCACAATTGACTCAATTATGGCCATCCACTTACGGTATGCAAAATCATATCATTTGCACCCCAATTTCTTAATATTAAATCCTTAATATTACCCCTACCCCACGTTATATGTTCTCTTATTCAACGCAAAATATACGTTAGACTCGAATAGTCTAACTCATAGCACAAAGATAAATTATCACAACATATAGACAAATAAAATAGATCTAATCATAATAGGGGTGAAACTTGCATAAAACAACACATGTCATGGATCTAAAGGTGTCAACTTGTTTGATTAAATGCCACAACTTACATAATATGATCATAACCCAAGTTCATGTATAAACTTGCATATGTGGTTTATGCAACATAATGATGTTGTGAACTAGCATCTAACACATAGAACTCACACATGTCATAGCATAATTCTATATCTAAATAGATGTCATAATTCTAGATCTAAATAGATGTCATACAATATGTGAGATTATACATACTAATAAATCTAAAATTGCATAGGTACATGTGATTTATCATGATAGCCCAAATATATATAATCAACACCACGATTCATAAGTTAACTACAACATAATAACATCATGGCTTTGTAACATCGCAACCTTACATAGAAACTTGCAACATCATCATAGCATGATTTACAACATATAGGATATCATCATCACATAACCTAGGATTTACAACATACATGATAGCATAAGGTTTACAACAACATATATGAAAATTCACATCATTTTCTTATGATCCATATCACATCTTAATCTAATTAGTTTGCTAATAATCTTATTAAGATCATCATACTCACAATTAGAAAAGAAAGAGAGTCTTGATTTTCTTTAGAGTTGAGTAGAATTAGACTTTTGATTAGCTTTCTTCCTTCTTAGTTGGCGGCTGCTACACTGAGTTCCATGGCGACGGCATCACGGCGGCTATTCTATTTTTCATGTGAATTTAGAGTGAGAGACTACCTAGGTATATATAGAGTTTAGGATTTATTTAGACCGTCAGATCAACTCAGAACTAACCTGAACTGTTAAATTAGACAACTCAGCCCTTAAGACACATCAGCAGCTCAAGATTGGGCTCGGCCCAAACATGGCCTACTTGACCAGGTCGACACCAAGGTCGACTGCGCAGTCGACCTGGTCCTGGGGGTGTCGACTACCCAGTCGACTCCCCAGTCGACCTGGGGTGCTGGGCGGGAAATTTCCCGCCTGGCCTGTTTGACTTCGAATTTTGAATTTTGAATTTCTGAAACTTCCGATGGCCATATCTCCTTCATACGAAGTCCAAATCACGCAAACTCGGACTCTATTTCAAACAGAATTCTGAGACGAACACAATGGCGCAACCCGTTTCCCACATTTGTCATGTTTGAAATTAATTATTCTTTAATTTGTGAATCTTAATATTAACAGAATTACAGGGTGTTACAATTACGGTCCCATGAGTTAGGACTTCGAGATGTAGACGGAGGGTGTGGCATTGGTTCGTGTACCCCATGTCTATCCGTGCTACAGAAAAATGACGCCATTCGTTCTAAGAGAGTTAAACGATCAGATGTGAGTTTTTGTTCATAATGCAATTGACGCTGGAGATCCAACTGATGTATCTGGTAGTGACGAATTTCATTGATCTTCTCTCTCGTACCCGGAGAACAAAATAGTGCTTTCTTAGCTCGTTTTGGTTTGGGTGTATATCGAGGAATATGAGAACATTCCGGTCTGCTCTTCGGTGTTTCCGGAGAGTAGTATTCCTCCGGTTCGGAGCTAGTGACCGAGATGTGAGACCGTTGAGCACATTCATCACATATGTGTGCCATAAGAGTATATGGACTTGTGTATGAATGTTAACACTAAGAAAGTGATGCAAAAAACAATAAGAAGGAGTATGTATTTATAGCTTTTACGAAGTAGGAAGTAATGGATGCAAAGCATTCAGAGAATATGAACCACTTAAAATTTGTAAAGCTCAAAATGAATTGTTAATAATAGTAAAAGACTATTAATTAGCTAAGTAAAAAAAATGAATGTACCGGCTAGAGAAGAACTCAATAGTGTGTATATATATTATTATACACCAAGTTCGTTTCTAGAAATCAAGCCGAGCTCTCTACGTAGAGAGATAAAACTAGATTCGAGTAGAGGCTTGGTAAAAATGTCTGCTAATTGGTTGTCAGTCTGGACATATTCGAGACATATTGTTCCTTTTTCAATATTATCTCTTAAGAAATGATGTCGAATATCAATGTGCTTTGTTCGGGAATGATTGGCTGGGTTTTTTGATAAATTGATTGTGCTTGTGTTATCACAATATATGATGGACTTTGATAAATGAATATCGAAATCTCGAAGTGTTTGTTGCATATATAAGACTTGAGTACAAGCTAGAGCAGCTGATATGTATTCAGCTTCACATGTTGAGAGTGAAACGCAATTTTGTTTCTTACTAAACCAAGAGACAAGTGATTTTCCAATAAAATGGCAACTCTTTCTATCCGTGCGAGAGCTACCGAAATCAGCATCGCTATACGATACTAATTCAAATGGACAATATTTCGGGTAGAAAAGACCAAAGTCTTTGGTGTTATTAAGATATCGTATTATTTGTTTTACAGCTTGTAAATGTGATTCTTTAGGATTAGCTTGAAACCTTGCACATAAACAAACACTCATCATAATATCAGGACGACTCGCGGTAAGATACAGGAGAGAACCAATCATCTTCTATATAACTTCTGGTCAACATTCTTACCATGTTCATCTTTTTCAAGATGTGTGGTCGTACTCATAGGAGTTGGTTTACCAGAGGTATTTTCTAAACCGAAGATTTTGACTAAGTTTCCACAGTATTTTTCTTGACTAATAAAAATACCATTAGAAAGTTGTTTGATTTGAAGACCAAGGAAATAAGATAGTTCTCCCATATGAGACATTTCAAATTCTTTGGTCATAATATTTGCAAACTCTTTGCAAAGTTTGTCGTTTGTTAAACCAAAGACAATGTCGTCTACATATATTTGGATAACTAATATATCTTTTTGAGAATGTTTAATGAATAGAGTCTGATAAACTTTACCAATTTGAAATCCAGAATCGATAAGATAGCTTCTTAATCGTTCATACCAAGCACGAGGTGCTTGTTTCAATCCATATAAAGCTCTCTTAAGTTTATATACGTGATCAAGATATTTCTCATGTACGAACAAAGGAGGATGTTCGACGTATACATTCTCTTTGATAAATCCATTTAAAAATGCACTTTTGACATCCATTTGATAAAGTTTAAAATCATGATGACAAGCAAAGGACAGTAAAATTCGAATAGCTTCTAATCGAGCTACGGGAGCAAAGGTTTCTTCATAATCGATACCTTCTTCCTGATTATATCCTTGTGCTACTAATCTTGCTTTATTTTTGGTTATATTTCCTTGTTCGTCAGCCTTATTTTTATAGACCCATTTCGTACCAATGACTGACTGATCAGTTGGTCTTTGAACAAGTTCCCAAACATCATTGCGCTCGAACTGATTTAGTTCTTCTTGCATGGCAATGATCCAGTAATCATCAGTAGCAGCTTCTTTCGGATTCTTAGGTTCGATATTTGAAAGGAATGCGACATGACCCATTTGATTTAGTTGACTTCTTGTTCTAATTTGTGATGTTACTTCTCCTATAACATTTTGAACTGGATGATCTCTTAGAATTCTCGGAGGAGATCTAAATCTTGGTGGAGAAGGTATCACAACAGGTTGAGGGATATCGTCAACAATTTCTGAGTCAGAGTCGTTATTTGTGATGACAGGATTATCAGTGACTATGGTTTCTTCGTCATCTGATACGATACGAGATGATTTAAAGAATTCATCAAAAGAAACATGAAGTGATTCTTCAATAGTTTTAGTTCTCTTGTTAAATATACGATAAGCCTTGCTACGTTCCGAGTATCTGACAAATATACCTTCATCGGATTTGGAATCAAATTTTCCAAGATGGTCTTTCATATTTAAAATAAAGCATTTAGAACCGAAAACTTTGAAATATGAGATATTTGGTTTTCTTTGATTAAATAGCTCATAGGATGTATTTTTGATCAGAGGTCGAATAGATACACGATTCAAAACATAACACGCAGTTGCAACAGCTTCTGCCCAAAAATGTTTTGGTAGAGTGGATCCATTTAATAATGTTCTTGCACATTCTTGTAAAGTCTGATTTTTACGTTCTACAACTCCGTTTTGTTGTGGAGTTCTAGGAAACGAAAAATTATGATTTATACCTTTCTTTGTGCAAAAATGTTCAAAATCATTATTTTCGAACTCTTTGCCATGATCACTTCTTATGTTTTTAACTTTAAGCCCTTTTGATTTTTGAATTCTTTTGACGATGGATTTGAAATGTTTGAAAGTGTCACTTTTGTTTTTTAAGAAAATTACCCATGTATATCGAGAGTAATCGTCAACAATTACAAACACATATTGATTATGATTTATTGACTGAACCTGTGTTGGTCCAAATAAATCCATATGTAATAGCTCCAATGGTTGTAACGTTGATATGACTTTCTTGGATTTGAAAGACGATTTGGTCAATTTTCCTAATTGACATGCATCACAAAGATTATAAACCTTAAAACTTACTTTGGGTAGTCCTTTAACTAGATCATTCTAGGCTAGCTTGTCAATAGTTCTGAAGTTTATGTGACATAAACGTTTGTGCCATAGCCATGGATCATTATCATTTGCTACAAGACACATATCTGAATTATGATTGGTATTCATATTCAGAATATAAATGTTTCTGTCTCTATATCCTTCAAAAGCTATATTTCGATCTTTATCTAAAATACTACATTTATTGTCCGAAAAAGAAATGATAAAACCTTTTTCGCACAATTGACTGATACTTAGTAAATTATGTTTCAAATTCCTAACTAGCATGACATTAGTAATAAGAGGTAAGTTTGATGTACCGTAATTGCTCACATCGCCTTTGCCGATGGTATAGCCTTTTGAATTATCTCCAAAAGTGACTGTGCCACCATCTGAATAAGTGATATTTGTTAATAAGCTCTTGTCTCGAGTCATATGCTTCGAGCAACCACTGTCTAGTATCCACTTTCCTCTTTTCTTAAGTGGGACCTGCAAAAAAATAAAATTAAGTTCATGGTACCCACCTTTTTATAGGGTCCTAAGAGTTAGGTCTTAGGAGTCCAAACCCGTACGGGTCCGGTATCTCCTTTATATATATAATTTGGATTATGATGCACAGAACTCAAAAAATTTTGAATGTACTTGTTCCTAATCAAATTGTTATTTGTTTTAGGAACCCATATTTTTATAAATTTGACATTCTTCTTTTGAAATTTCACAATTGGTTTTGGTTTGGAATATAATAAACTAAGTTTTTTCTTAGCTTTAGTTTCTCGTACTTCCTTATTTTTCCCTTTTCTTTTACCAAGATGTTTCTTGATAACTTGTTTCTTATATCCCAAACCTTGTTTATTTGTAGTAGTTTGTGAACTTTCAATAATTTTTGTCAAATTTTCTCGACCTTTGTTAAAGTTAGAAATATTTTGAGTAATGTCGTCTAACTTTGATTGTATACTAGCCTTTTCAAGGTCTAACATCTTGACTTTTGCCTTAAGCTCATGATTTTCGGTAGTTAGAGCATCATTTTTCTCTTTTTGAGTTTCAATTTCTTGACTCAAAAGAGATAGTTGAGAATCAATATTAGACGATGATTCTTGAGCTTTTTCAAGTTCCTCCTCTAATATTTTCTTCTAATCTTTTAACATATCTCATTCAAATTCTACTCTACTTAAATCAGCTTGAGCTTGCTTGCATTGTCGATTTACATCTTTAAATTTATACATTAACTCAGCATTTATATCTAGAACTTCTTCAAAAGTCGGAATTTGTACCTCATCTTCTTTATCCATAAAGCATACATTAGCTTGTTCATTGTCTGAGTCACTTTCACTATCAGATGACGATGAGTCTGAATCATCCCATGTTATTGAGAATGCCCGTTTCTTTGACTTGTCCTTTCTGTGTTTGAACTTGTCATTTTATGTCTTCTTCTTTTGTTCTGGACAATCCATTTGCATGTGTCCCTTCTTATGACAGTTAAAGCATTCTACATTTGATGATGATGGCTTATTTGATCCGAACTTCTTTCTGTTGTATCGACTAGCTTTTCGTTGCTTTAAGAATTTTTTGAATCCTTTTGCAATGAATGCTAGATCCTCATCTTCGGAATCTGAGACGTCTTCATCTTTCTCAGCATGAAAAGCTACATTTTTCTTTTCTTCTTTTTGTTCTTTTCGTGCCTGCAAGTTAGCTTCATAGGACATAAGATTTCCTATCAATTCATTTGGCTTCATGGTGGAAAGATCATTAGCTTCCTCTATTGCTAATACTTTTCCTTCCCATTCATTAGTCAGTGAATGTAGGACTGTTGAAACTACATCAAAATCAGAATATTTTTGTCCTAAACCGATAAGAGCATGATGAATGGTTTGAAACCTTGAATACGTCTTAATTGATTGTTTCATTCGGCTTCATTTTGAAATTTTGAAATTGACTTTTCAACAAAGCTATTTTTGCTTGTTTAACCTTGTTAGTACCTTCATGAGTGGTTTTTAGCGTTTGCCAAATTTGATATGCAGAGGTACAGATACTAACACGGTTATATTCGTTTTGATCTATTGCACAAAACAATATATTTATTGCTTTTGCATTTACAGTAGCTGCGGCTTTCTCAGCAGCTGTCCATTCTGCATACTCAGTTGTTGGATTGACTATTTCTTTCTGAGTAGCATTCCAAGCATCATAACTTGTTGATTGCATATAAAAAGCCATACGTGTTGCCCAATAGCTATAGTTTATGCCATTAAAGAAAGGAGGTCTTTTTGTTGACTGACCTTCTGTGTAAGTGGTATTACTAGTGCTTGCGTTATTTTCCATATTACTAGAAAATATCAAGTAACTGTGTTATGGTTATGAGATAACCTGCTCTGATACCAATTTAAAGTGTCGATAGACGACTTTAGGCAGGATCATTAATATGGATATGCGGAATATATGATATATACTAAGAAAGATCTCACAGTAGCAATATCCCAGATAAGTAAATGGTAAATGCAGTAAAAATGGAAAAATCACACTGGGGATTTTTATACTGGTTCGGAGCACCGTCCTACATCCAGTCCCAGACCTCTCTCTGGATTTTCACTAATCAACAACCTCGCTTCACCCGGAGGAACAGGTTCACAACACCCGAGCAACCGAACGGGATTTCACGCCTCTAACAACATGAGGACTTCAACACTTGCCTGATCACACACAGGACTTCAACACTTGCCTGATCACACACAGGACTTCAACAACTCGCCTCTTACAACACCGAGGACTTCAAACAAGATATAAACTTGTAGTTTGACAATGTGTGTTCATAATAACTCGAATTTGTCAATTTTTGTACAACCTTCCTATAATCTTATCCTCAATTACGATTTTGATATTATGAAGATTTGGAAGATGATATCGTCGTTTGAATCTAAATAATGATATATAGATTCAAGGATTCAAATAACGATATATGAGAATAGTGAGCTTTTGAATGCTTTTAAAGAGTAAGAATGAAATCAGCACTTAGATAGCAAGAATAGAAAGAATTGTTATTTTTAAAATGATGATTTCATGATGCTTTTATAGAGGATGGAGAGATGTAATCATTGGTGAAGAGAAACCAGGAAATGAGATGATTTTTGGCCAAGAGAAAGGATCATAACCATTGATGAAAAGATGGCTTCAGTTAGTAGACCAGTCGACTGGTAAAAAATGACCAGTAGACTGGTGTTTGAATATATGTACATTATATATATGTGTGCAAGTTCATTGTGCATTCTGCACAGAAACGGTCAACCGCCTATATATGAACCGGTCGACCGGTTTTGTTAGTATGCACAATGAATGTGCATACATGTATAAACATATATATATATATTCAAACCATATAGGAATATGATTATTTGAGGATAGATTTTAACATATTTAACTACACTCATACTCTAAATAATCAACCTATACCATCGAATATCTTCTTTTTGTCGATCTTGAATTCCTCCTTGTCATTGATCAAAACACCTTGAATTCCTTGACTCAACAAGAGGGTGAATTAATTAATATTTATTTAATTTCAAAAATCAACTTTTATTTTCGACCTCGAAACGAGACCCACCGCTTGTCGTCCATAGCTAATTACCCCCATTCCGAACACAATGGGATATGTATCATAAGCTGATTCGATCGTTTCGATCAGTTTTCGTTAAAATCAAAATATAACTCTATATATTGAATTTGAACCGCATTTCAATTTACCGGGGCCACATACTAACTCTAAAAATTCCCGAAAAATATTTTCTAGCTTCGTATTGACGATACGGTCCTAACAAAACTAATTTCGTCGAATTCTGAGACAATTTGAAAAATGGCCATTTTCCAGTCGATTAAAATTAACTTAAACTGGTCAAACGCGTTTTCCTTTGCCACGCTCACATATTGATTCGAAAAATTATGAAATTTGAAATCTAGCAATAATTTGACATCGCGGATCCAACAAAAGTGGTTTCGTCGAAATCCGAGGTCGTTTGCAAAATGGCTATTTTTTAAGGGCCTGAATTTCATAGTGACTATTCAGAATTTTCAGCTGGACGTATCTTTTGATTCCCGCTATGAAATTTCAATTTCTCGGATTCGTTGGAAAGATATTCTCCATTAGATTCAAATGTTTTTGGTTTCACTAAAATCCGGTTTATTTTGCACCCGGTACATTCGTTTGAAGTTTGAAATCGAATTATTGAACTACTGTGCCATTTTCAATTCCTTTTATAATTTAAAATAAATTTTATATTCTAACGACGATCTATATAAATATATTCATTTGAATTCCATTCAAAATAAATTTCTCGTCGTTATTATTTAAAATAATTCATTTTAAATAATCAAAATTCGCTAAAATTGCAATATAAAAATTTTAAATTGGCTCAGATTTCCGGGTTATTACACTTGAGTTTTGATCTGATGTTGGTTTCGGCCTTCGTGGTTAATATTTGGGAAATCGTTCTCTTACTGATTTACGGTTAGTGACTAATGAATTGTAATAAAGCGTATGTTGTGTTTGTATAGCACGTGTTTGTTATATACGCGAGTTGCCCAGAAAGACCGAATTTATCCCATTCTGAATAACTGAATCGACGATAAGAAGTCGAAGGTAAATACGGTGGTTGAAGGCCGGAGATCTTCACCTCGGTTGGATGATAACTGATGTCCTGATTGGGAGGCATCTCGAAATATGGATAATGAGTGGTGATCGTCCAGACGTACGAGAAGATCGATGGGTATGCGAGGTATATAGTGCCTCCGGTCTCGTTTAGACCCAGAGCGGACTTGCAAATGGACTATGTGTCTGACTTTGGAGTTCATTCTGTGTGATTGATAGCCATCAGTTGCATGGTGTGAATTGCCTGAGTGGCATGCTAAGATGCAGTAATCAAGGCTTCTGTTGAAAAGCAAAGTCTTGTGGTTGATCATCAAAGCCCTGCCTGTGTGGCCTAGCTTTGTGTATAACGTGAATTCGCGAACCTCACACCCCGGTATGAACCAGAAACGGGAGAGGACATCAGGGAGGGCATGCGTTTCCTTCTAGCTAGAGGTGGTGTCAGTGCTTAAACTGGCTAACATTTATATTATTTTCACCTATGTGGTTGTTGCTATTGCAAGGCGCCTCGGTTATATCGGTCGATCCGGGACTGATGGAGTCATTCGTTGGCTCATTTACGCCCCAAAGGGCGGGGAAACGTATTGTTCAGGCACTATAATCCACTCCGTGTGGACTGACCCTGACGATCCAAGGGGCAGTTTCGGCTGTTTCGGAGACATGGGCTAGATTGTCTCGAAGTCAGTAAGTATTATCTTTTGCCTTGGTTCATGACGGAAATCCAATTTCCAAATATGTGGTTATGCGGTTTTGATTGTATACCTATATATGGCGACATAGTGGTATGGGGCATTAATACCATCTATGATTGATACTTATGATTTGAAATTGTTTTTGAAACATATAAACACTAGTAATAATATCAAATTCTTTTGTTTTATTCGTATCAAGCATATTTTGGCCATTATAAGGTAAAAACTCTATCCTCCGGTTTGCGTTGCATTGTGTGATGGGAACTGAGTCTTATAATGGCTTCCTTTTTATAAAAATCATTGCGATGTTTAAAAGATTTACTTGTTTTAAAGCATTGGCAATCCAATGGAGTAAACCCGTTCCGTGAAAGTGGCGTGGTCCTATGATTAGCCAATTGTATAAATGTGTTAAGTAGATTTCTCATACCAGTCCCATGACTGACTCGTAGCTTGTTTCACTTGCATACTCGGGTGCCCCTTTTTCTACACAGGCAGCCTTGTATTTAGTTTTTATCTGGCTCTTTCTGGATAGCTGGAGCTGAAGATGGATTCTATCATTTATCTGTTTTTATGCTGTTCAGCTCCTATTGTACATATTATGTTTGTTTCCGATGTAAACATTTATGTATAGCTGAACTGTATTTGTACTAAGTATGATCCTGTATGCTCTGTAACTCCGATAATTTCGTTTATCCAGTGTATTATTTGTTCATTATCTGATGTATTTATTTATTTCTGTTTTGCTATTATCTGTTTATGTGTTATATTCCAAAGATTACCCTTAACACCGTCGTACGGGGTTTTGGGTTCGTCACATCAATCTTGTTAGTGGAGCTATGATTTTTTCAAAATCTTTGATGAACTTTTGATAAAAGCCTGCTAGCCCGAGAAAGCTTCGGACTTCGGTTGCATTTCGAGGAACCATCCAATCTTGCACAGCAACCACTTTTGCAGGGTCCACAGCGATCCCTTGTTTGGACACCACATGCCAAAGGAACCTAACTTCTTCTCCCCCGAAATGGCGTTTAGAGAACTTCGCCTTCAACTGATGTGCACGGAGAGTATCCATGACTTCCTTTAGATGCTGAGCACCCTCTTCCTCATTCTTTGAGAAGATCAAAATATCATTTACGAAGACAACCACAAACTTATTGAGGAACTCTCGGAACACCCTTCTCATTAAGTCCACGAAGTAAGCGGGTGCGTTTGTCAAGCCAAAAGGCATGACAAGCCACTCGAAGAAACCATCGGGAGTTCTGAACGCCGTCTTATCAATTATGTCTTCAGTCACTCTTAGCTGATGAAACCCGGTAGCTAAATCTAATTGGGAAAATACCGACGCACCTACAAGCTGATCGAACCAATCATCTATTCTTGGGAGTGGGTGTCTATTCTTCTTGGTCAGCTTGTTTAGCTCCCTATAATCAACGCATAGGCGAAGCGAACCATCAGCTTTGGTCGCGAACACTAACGGAGCACCCCATTCAAAAATACTCCGTCTTATGAACCCCTTTTGAAGCAGCTCTTTGATTTGCTTGCTGAGCTCTTTCCTCTCCCTTGGGGCCATGTGCCTAACGGGTAAAGCAACGGGCTTTGCATTATCAACGAGGTATATGCGGAAGTCTATCTCCCGCTTTAGAGGTAAGCCCTTTACCTCTTCAAAAACATCCGAGTATTCATGGACTATCCTTACAGACTGTTAGTTCTCAATAGATGCATCAAGTGATTCTATATAACTAAACATGACAGAGTTCATGGGATTACAAGAAATTTCTAGAGTGCTACCGAGGCGACTCATGAGTCTAACCACTCTCTTTTCACAATCGAGGATGGCACCATTACTGGATAGCCAATCCATACCTAGAATCAACCCATAGCCCGTGAAGCCCAAAACAAAGGCATTACTTTAAACTCAACGCTTAGTATAGATATTTTCAAATCCAAACAAACCATCGAAAAATGGGCTGAGCCCCCAATTGGATTTGAAACAACCAAGGGATCCTCTACTATACTGGTGTCTAGGTGCAGAGATGCCACTAAAGCAGTAGATATAAAAGAGTGCGATGCGCCAGAATCAAATAGGGTACGAACAGGATGATCAAAAAATAGACTAAGCTTTCAACAGAAATATTTCTACCTCGTTCTTGAGGAGGTGCCGTGAGAGCGTGAACTTGTCCTCCAGAAGAAGGTCCAACTCCTTGCCCTTGCTTCTTTGGGCATGCCCTAGGCATGTGCCCTGTCTCACCACAGTGGAATAGCTACCCATCTTCTTCTTCTTCTTCTTGCAGTCTTTGATCAGATGCCCGGGAATACCATAGAAATTACACTTTCTCTTTTCACGGGGTTTGTTGTTCTTCCCGCCTTTCTTTGAATCAGCCTTCTTGTTCGGCGACCCCTCCCCCTTCTTATGTTGAGGCACTTCCGCTTTTGCCTCATTCTTTCCCTTGTCTTCCTCATGTAAGAGTGCCATGTCCACTAACCTCTCGTAAGTAGCCCCCATAGGTATATGGGTCATAGCCAAGCTGTGAAGTGGCTTATTCAATCCCTTAACAAAACAGAGAGCCTTCTTGTGAGGAGTATTCACTAGGTCTAGTCCAAATCGAGCCAGCTGATTGAATTGATTGACGTACTTTTTGACCGTCATACTTCCTTGCTTGAGAGATAAGAACTTTTCCAACTGTAAACTTAGTTCAACTTGTAAGAGGAATTTCATCTCAAATCTTATCCTAAAATCCATCCGTGTGTCATCAGGTCTTTCAGCATTATTGACTTCCCACCAATAGGAAGCTTCGTCTTTGAGCAACCATACTGCCAACTGTACCTTCTGCCTATTGTCCACCTCGAAGATAACGAATAAATCCTCTGTTTCTTTGAGCCAGTTCCTCGCTTCTACGAATGATTCAGTTCCCTTGAAATCCTTTCCACCCATGGCCCTAAAGTCTCTAAAAATCTTTGCGAAAGTATTTTCATGAGGAGGAGGAGGAACTGCTACAGCTAGAGGAGGAATATCTGCTGGGCCTGCGTCGTTAGCCCTAGCCTCTAAGTACCTCCTGAACCAGCCAGGTATCGGTACACCCCTGGAAGGTTAAGATTCCCAGACATGCTGAAACGAAAAAGAAAAGATTAAAAACGAAGGAAAGAAAGATAGTGCATAAGGCTTTGGGGATTATGCCTTTTTTTAAATTTAAAACAAAACTTTTCCTTGTAAAATGATCCTTTATATTTCTTTTTGAAAAACAGTTTTCAAAAATTCTTATCTGATCTGGTAAACCTGGCTCTGATACCAAGTGTAACACCCCACCTCCGTTAAGGTCACTCACAAAGGGAATGCCTTAACTTTGGTGGAGGGTTGTGGGTAAAAGACACAGAAAAATTATTTTCAAGACAGATAAGTTTAAGCAGCGGAAACTCAAACATTTATTACATATGTTGTTTAATACAAAAGAATTACATAAAATTTTCTCAAAATAACTTCCAAAACATTACAACATAATCTCTGTCTTGATTATTCAATAAAGAAGCATAAACCAAAAGTAAAAGTGCATAAATTGTAACACCCCACATCCGTTAGTGTCACTCACAAAGGAAATGCACTAAGTTCTGTGGAGCATTTAGGGTAAAAGATGCAGATAAACTACAAGACAGACAGAAATTAAACAGCGGAAAATAAAACTTTGCTTTATTGATAAAATGATTTAAGCAATACAATGGTTTCTTTACAATATCAGAGTATCTTCTATCTTACAAAATAAAGAAGCACAAAAACAACATTTATATTCCCCGATTTTAGAAAGAGCCAGCCATAGCATCTGAAAAGAGAATCCAAGCAAACTTCGATAATTCTTCAAGCTGGAAAAAGTGGTAGTCCAATTTAACCTGAGCTAAACTATTCCCTCCTTTACTACCTGGGGGGGAACGGAAGAAAAGAAGACGAAAGAAAAACAGAGTCAGACATAAAGCCTGAGTAAGTTCAGTAACTTCTAGCACGTGAACATGGAAAAACAAAACGACATGAATTAACTGAATACAAGATAACACCAGGATGATAGGGTTGGCAAGATTAGACAGGATTAACACAAGATATTCTAAGCTAAGATAAACTGGATATGCTCTAATACTTTCGTCGCTTCGCTATTTCCTTGTTATACCGGTTTCTATATCTCTGCACCCCCTAACTAGTGTTCCAACTAGTAACGATAACGTGATCCCAACCCCTATATTTTCCATTGCCTTCGGGCATCCATTTATTAGTTATTACCCAGATCTAAATCTATGGTTTTCTATCAAGTGCTTTCTAGATTCAACTAGAGTTTACGCTATCTGCTGAACGTTTCTCGGATTTAGGATTTATGCCACCTAGTTCAACTAGGGATTATGCTACCTGTCGAACGATGCCCCCAAGTCTAGGACACACTACCTAGAGTGGTATATGTTCCTATACTTCCCCACGCATGTATCGCGAATCGTTATCGCTTGTCTAGATGCACATGTCCTGTAATGTGCGACCCGAGTCCTGTGACAGGGCAAATCAAGGAATACAAAACTCGGTCGGGAGCTTTCAAATATCTGCCGATGCAGATGCTAAGGTCTGTTTTTGTTCCAGTGGCTATGGTCCCACTTGACCCCTCCCTCAACTAATGAAAGGCACACCTTGTAAAATAAGAACTATACGCTGGCCCCCGTTGCCCCACTATCCTATGGCCATCCTCACCCATAACTAGATAGCAAGTATATGGTCATTTGGAGTTCTCCGCCTTTCCACTTCACGTATCGCGATTTACTCAAGATGGATGGTAGACGACGAGTTGCTATCACAGGGCTACCGTTTTCTCGCCGAATCACGCTGGTCCATCCTAGTCTTTAGGTTGCCATATATTGCAACCCAGGAATACCCCTGGTTCTTCTACGCAGACCTTAACCTCTGTGAGCCCAGGAGGATCATCTGCAGCCTCACAGAGGGATACCAAGAGTACCCTCACGTCTCCTCGAAGCCTCGGCATCGTAACCCAATTCGTTGGAGCCTTCTTTCTACTCAGATGGACATTCGCTCCTTCCCGTGTAATACTAAGAATTACTACTTAGTTTTACTAACTAAGATTTACCACTTAGTTTCCAGAATCGTTGTTTTCTTAACTAAGGTTTACTACTTAGTTCTCTTTCCCGACAATTAGGATTGGTTAAGTGTCATTAGTCAATTCAAGCCAACTTAACCCTCTTCATTTACCCTGTTAAACTGGTTAAGTGTTGTTAGTAACTCATGTTGACTTAACCCTACCACAAACCAAGTTATATTGGTTAAGTATTTATTACTTAACCCTACCCATTCACCCTGTGTTGGTTAAGTGTTCCTTTTAACTTAACCTTGCCCGTCTGTTTTAACTAACTTGTTATTATTAATGGTTAAGTATTATCCCTTCATGTTTTAGACTTAACCCCATTCCTTTATCACAACCTGATGGTTAAGTGTTCAAGTTTACTTAACCCTACGGTCTATCCCAGCTAACATATCAAATTGGCTAAGTGTATGAGATTTTACTTAATCCCCAACCTCTGGTCTAGTTAACATGTTAATTTGGCTAAGTGTATTAAATTTACTTAACCCCAATCTCTAGTCTAGTTAACATGTTAATTTGGCTAAGTGTATTAACTTTACTTAACCCCTACAAATCTTGTCTTGCTTCCTTGAATTTGGGTAAGTGTCTCTATGGACTTAGCCCTCCCATTCTAGCTTAACTGTGTTAAGTTGGTTAAGTGTTCCTATGGACTTAACCCTCCCATTCTAGCTTAACTGTGTTAAGTGTCAGTCTGAAACTAACCCCACCCATCAGTTTAGTTATCACGTTGAACTGGTTAAGTGTCTTAGTTAACTTAACCCTACCTTTCTTGTTCTGGCTTTAACTAAATAAATTAAAGTCGCGACCACTCACATTAGACAAATATTGTTGCGAATACTGGATGTGCCGGTTGGTTCCGGGCAGGTTTACATCGCAACTCATTCTAACCTCGGGTTAGGCATATTCGTGTTTTCTAAGTTCAAAGGGTTTTGATTAGTTTTCAAATCAGGTTTTGAAAGTAACCATCCCGCCCGTCGGATCAGTTAGGGAGAGGAGGAAACTTGTATTTTCTAAACCCATGCCTAGACACTATGCTCTCTGTCACCCTAGAACTTTCTGGTTTATTATTAAAAGAGATGTCATTAACAAACCTTTAATTTGTCTAAATTAACATTTCCTCATTTAGGACAAATTCTATAAGTAAATTAATCCTAATTTGCTTATTTCCCAATTACTTTTTTTATTGTAAATTGTCTACATTCATTCTTATGGCCGATTTCCCCTTATAAATAATATTTATGCTTTTTGGTATGTAAACTGTACCAAATTAAGTGTCACTAACCAAGATTTTTCTAAACATGACAATTACTCGCAATTATGGACAATTTCAAATTTATGCCAATACACTCATTATGCCAAATTAGCTAATCCAATTCTGATTTAACATTCTAGTTCCTGTCAAACTAGACTTATTATTCTAGTTCACAGTTCATGTAAATGCTAGATTTACAAGTCAATACTAGATTTAAATTACACATCCTATAATTCATGCCAAATTTATCCAATTTGCATTCTTATGAACATGCCATAATACGTGTTCCCAATTTAAGCCAATTTCCAAGTTTTAAAACTACGTTTCTAGTAAATTTCATATTTTGCCCAAATCGTATTCCCACCGTTCGTATAATCGTGATTCAATCTAGATTATAGATAAATCAAGATTCGTAGAAAATAGGGAATGAACCAAAGATTTCTATGAAAAAGGATAGATATAACAACTGGCATAAAATGGTTTTGAATAACGACGTAGGTTAAAGAACATGGGTAGACCTAACGTAATAGGTAAATTCCCAAGGTGTAAAACCAAGAATAGACAGAGTAGGTTCAAGAAAATGGGTAGACCTAACTTAATAGGTTAATTCCCAAGGTCTAAAACCAAGAATAGACAGAGTAGGTTCAAGAACATGGGAAGACCTAACTTAATAGATAAATTCTCAAGGTCTAAAACCAAGAATAGACAGAATAGATAATCGGGTTTAGACCCAATTTCATAGTCACCAAACTTAAGCAACACTTTCCTAGTCATGAATCATAGGTGTTTAATCACAGTCGTCCTTGTTATGTCCTAGGCAATAGTTTATGTTTTCTAATCAAAGGCATAGGCTTGTGTTCATAGTCAAGGGATTAATTCTTATAGTCACAGTCATAGTCATAGGCAATGTCCATAGTCATAGGCAATGTTCATAGTCATAGGCAATGTTCATAGTCAAAGAGGCATATGGTTCTAAGGTCCATAGTTTCATGGTCACAGTCTTATTTGTCCTTGAATCATAACAGTTCTTAATTTGGTCCAAAGAAATAGGCACTGATTCAGTAGAAAGAATTGGCATACTCTTTTATTCCTTTAATTTCATGTCACGAAAAGAGAAACGTTCGAATCTAGAAATAACTGACTTACAAAAATTTAGATTAGAAAAGAAAGATGGCGTTGCTATGATTCGTGCGACGTTTGCCTTTGATCCTTATCTTGAAGCTTTAATCTTGATTCGAATCTCTTCTTGAAAGTCATTGAGCAGCATCTCCTCGTCTTGATTTATTTTATATATATTATTCTATTTATTATTTCTTTTAAGTGGAGGAGAAGAAGCCATGTTCACTAAGAATCTTTGCAGCATAAGGGTAGAGAAGAATTGTGAATAGAGAAGGAGACTAGGGCTGTTTATATAGTGCAGAAGTCAACGAATCTAGTCAGAATGGCGTCTAGATACAGAGAAACGAACCAGGTTCAGAAAGCTGGAAAAAGCGGGGGGGGGGGGGGGAGGGGTTCGACACCCATGTCGACAACCCAGTCGACCTAGGTGACCCAGGTCGACTACCCAGTCGAACTGGGTGCCCCAGGTCGACTACCCAGTCGACCTGGGTGCCTTGGGCGGGAAAGTTCTCGCCCAGCCCAAGCTGGGTCCGATTTTTAATTTGAATTCGCTTTTCTGACCTGTTTTGAAATATGAACTTCGCTGAATCTTCCGGAGGCCATATCTTCCTCATACAGACTCCGATTTACGCAAACTCAGACTCATTTCCAAGCAGAATTCCGAGACGAACGCAATGGAGCAGCCCATTTCCCTTGATTTTGATTTTAAAATTTAATTATGCCTTGATTTGTGAATCTTAGTGTTACAGAATCACGGGGTGTTACATTCTCCCCCACTTAAAAGGATTTCGTCCCCGAAATCTTCAAGTTAGGAAGAATGTGTCCTACCATCCAATCACCCATCTACTCAACCATCCAATCGCAGGCATTCATCGTCCTTAAAAGATTTCTAACGCTTTCATGTTCGTATGCATAGTGTGTGTATATGTCTTTATCTAATGCAAAATCAGGCGGTCTACTGATTCAGTTGACCTCCTTAATGTGAATCATGTCAGTGCCATGCATCCAATCATGTATGCAAGCATCCCTAGTTATGTAAATACTACATGTGTGCATAGCCATTCATCCATATGCAACATCCATATGATAACATATCAAGTTCAACATACAAACAAATACATATCTGTAAATGCAATATGAAAGCGTCCGAACTGATCTAGTGTCTAATACGTATGCATATGCATTCACGAGCAACCATTTGCAACCACTTGCAACCATCAACCATAACATGTTTCAAATACATGTTTACATCCATTGGCTTCTACCTAAAGATCGAAGACACGACCTAGAGGATATACTTTGGAAAGAGAGAAACAATTATGCGTAAAGCTCCTAAACAAAGAAATCAAGGATGCACCCTTAAGGAAAAGGGTATGATGCTAGTATCTAGCCTTCTTGAGCTTCACTCCATTGTATCTTAACAAATTTTACTTCATGATCATGAAGTTTCTGACCTCCATTTCCAAAATAAACAGATGTTAACTATGATACCAAGTGTACATACCAAGATGGTTTGAGGCCTTTCCTCTTAGCTTTATCCATCATGCCATAACTATAAGGGTCGAAAAGGTCACTACGTGCTTTTTGCAGTGACTGCCACGACTATTCATCTCTCATGCAAACCATCCTAGTCGAACTCGACATTCCTCAAGTACAAGCACCCAAGGAATATCTCCTCCGAATTTAGACGATCTACGTGAGATGATATAAGCAAACTCAATAGCTATACTCAAATCCCTACTAACCAAAATTAAACTGGCCGGACCACTAATTGGATTTGAGACTCTAGTGGGATCTTTCTACTATGCAGGTACTATGGTGCAGAGACTCAACTATGGAAGTGGATATGAACAAATGCGAAGCGCTGAAACCAAAGGAAAGAGTACGAACAGCAAAACTAGACTCGTCCAATAGTACTTTACTTCCTTTCTCCTAGGTACGCTTGGTGGTGAAAGTATGTACTAGCCTTTCTGAAAATCTTGTTCCTCGTTCTTGCCCTTGTCCTTAATTATATGTCCTATGATACCCTAGTAAAGATACTTCCTCTTGTCTTAGGTTTTAATATTTCTTCCTCTTTCACGAGCTAAATCTACATTCATGAATTCCTCATCCTAGGGTTATGCTCCTTAGCCAAACTCCTCATCCCCTTTCGTGTGTAGTCATGTTGACAAATCTTTCGAAAGCTGCCTCCATCGTCCGGAAAACCCTATAAGCTTTGAAAGAAAACTGCCCGTAGGTGAAACAACTACGGCTATGGATGGAAGCCGGGCACTACTTCGCTCATCGATGAGGTTACCTCCTAGAAAGCCAGGAGCCCCAGAGACTCAAGAAAGAAGGAGACAAGAATTCAAACAGAGAAAGAGAAGATAGTGCGTATGGCTTTGGGGAATATCCCTTTAAAACAAATCTTTTCTCTTGAAAATGCTTCTTTTAAAACTGTTTGAAAATAATTTTTCAAATCTTTTATCTGATCCGGTAACCTTCAGCTCTGATACCACGTGTAACACCCCACGTCCGTTAGTGTCACTCACAAAGGGAATGCACTAAGTTCTGTGGAGCATTTAGGGTAAAAGATGCAGATAAATTACAAGACAGACAGAAATTAAACAGCGGAAAATAAAACTTTGCTTTATTGATAAAATGATTTAAGAAATACAATGGTTTCTTTACAATATCAGAGTATCTTCTGTCTTACAAAATAAACAAGCATAAAAACAACATTTATATTCCCCGATTTTAGCAAGAGCCAGCCATAGCATCTGAAAAGAGAATCCAAGCAAACTTCGACAATTCTTCAAGCTGGAAAGAGTGGTAGTCCAATTTAACCTGAGCTAAATTATTCCCTCCTTTACTACCTGGGGGAGGGGGGGCGGGGAAACGGAAGAAAAGAAGACGAAAGAAAAACAGAGTCAGACATAAAGCCTGAGTAAGTTCAGTAACTTCTAGCATGTGAACATGAAAAAACAAAACGACATGAATTAACTGAATACAAGATAACACCAGGATGATAGGGTTGGCAAGATTAGATAGGATTAACACAAGATATGCTAAGCTAAGATAAACTGGATATGCTCTAATACTTTCGCCGATTCGCTATTTCCTTGTTATACCGGTTTCTATATCTCTGCACCCCCTAACTAGTGTTCCAACTAGTAACGATAACGTGATCCCAACCCCTGTATTTTCCATTGCCTTCGGGCATCCATTTATTAGTTATTACCCAGATCTAAATCTATGGTTTTCTATCAAGTGCTTTCTAGATTCAACTAGAGTTTACGCTATCTGCTGAACGTTTCCTGGATTCAGGATTTATGCCACCTAGTTCAACTAGGGATTATGCTACCTGTCGAACGATGCCCCCAAGTCAAGGACACACTACCAAGAGTGGTATATGTTCCTATACTTCCCCACGCATGTATCGCGAATCGTTGTCGCTTGTCTAGATGCACATGTCCTATAATGTGCGACCCGAGTCCTGGTGCAGGGCAAATCAAGGAATACAGAACTCGGTCGGGAGCTTTCAGATATCTACCGATGCAGATGCTAAGGTCTGTTTTTGTTCCAGTGGCTATGGTCCCACTTGATCCCTCCCTCAACTAATGAAAGGCACACCTTGTAAAATTAGAACTATACGCCGGCCCCCGGTGCCCCACTATCCTATAGCCATCCTCACCCATAACTAGATAGCAAGTATATGGTCTTTTGGAGTTCTCCGCCTTTCCGCTTCACGTATCTCGATTGACACAAGATGGATGGTAGACGACGAGTTGCTATCACAGGGCTACCGTTTTCTCGTCGAATCACGTTGGTCCATCCTAGTCTTTAGATTGCCATATATTGCAACCAAAGCATACCCCTGGTTCTTCTACGCAGACCTTAACCTCTGCGAGCCCAGGAGGATCATCTGTAGCCTCACAGAGGGATACCAAGAGTACCCTCACATCTCCTCGAAGCCTCGGCTTCGTAACCCAATTCGTTGGAGCCTTCTTTCTACTCAGACGGACATTCGCTCCTTCCCGTGTTATACTAAGAATTACTACTTAGTTTTACTAACTAAGATTTACCACTTAATTTCCAGAATCGTTGTTTTCCTAACTAAGGTTTACTACATAGTTCTCTTTCCCGTCAATTTGGATTGGTTAAGTGTCATTAGTCAATTCAAGCCAACTTAACCCTCTTCATTTACCCTGTTAAACTGGTTAAGTGTTGTCAGTAACTCATGTTGACTTAACCCTACAGAAAACCAAGTTATATTGGTTAAGTATTTATTACTTAACCCTACCCATTCACCTTGTGTTGGTTAAGTGTTCCTTTTTAGCTTAACCTAGCCCGTCAGTTTTAACCAACATGTTATTATTAATGGTTAAGTATTATCCCTTCATGTTTTAGACTTAACCCCATTCCTTTATCAAAACCTGATGGTTAAGTGTTCATGTTTACTTAACCCTACGGTCTAGCCCAGCTAACATATCAAATTGGCTAAGTGTATGAGATTTTACTTAATCCCCAACCTCTGGTCTAGTTAACATGTTAATTTAGCTAAGTGTATTAAACTTTACTTAACCCCAACCTCTAGTCTAGTTAACATGTTAATTTGGCTAAGTGTATTAACTTTACTTAACCCCTACAAATCTTGTCTTGCTTCCTTGAATTTGGTTAAGTGTCTCTATGGACCTAGCCCTCCCATTCTAGCTTAACTGTGTTAAGTTGGTTAAGTGTTCCTATGGACTTAACCCTCCCATTCTAGCTTAACTGTGTTAAGTGTCAGTCTGAACCTAACCCCACCCATCAGTTTAGTTATCACGTTGAACTGGTTAAGTGTCTTAGTTAACTTAACCCTACCTTTCTTGTTCTAGCTTTAACTAAATAAATTAAAGCCGCGACCACTCACATTAGACCGATATTGTTGCGAATACTGGATGTGTCGGTTGGTTCCGGGCAGGTTTACATCGCAACTCAGTCTAACCTCGGGTTAGGCATATTCGTGTTTTCTAAGTTCAAAGGGTTTTGATTAGTTTTCAAATCAGATTTTGTAAGTAACCATCCCGTCCGTCGGATCAGTTAGGGATAGCCAGGGAGATCAGGAAACTTGTATTTTCCAAACCCAAGCCTAGACACTATCCTCTCTGTCACCCAAGAACTTTCTGGTTTATTATTAAAAGAAATGTCGTTTACAAACCTTTAATTTGTCTAAATTAACATTTCCTCATTTAGGACAAATTCTATAAGTAAATTAATCCTAATTTACTTATTTCCCAATTACTTTTTTATTGTAAATTGTCTACATTCATTCTTATGGCCCATTTCCCCTTCTAAATCATATTTATGCTTTTTGGTATGTAAACTATACCAAATTAAGTGTCACTAACCAAGATTTTTCTAAACATGACAATTACTCGCAATAATGGCCAATTTCAAATTTATGCCAATACACTCATTATGCCAAATTAGCTAATCCAATTCTGATTTAACATTCTAGTTCCTGTCAAACTAGACTTATTATTCTAGTTCACAGTTCATGTAAATGCTAGATTTACAAGTCAATACTAGATTTAAATTACACATCCTATAATTCATGCCAAATTTATCCAATTTGCATTCTTATGAACATGCCATAATACGTGTTCCCAATTTATGCCAATTTCCAAGTTTTAAAACTACGTTTCTAGTAAATTTCATATTTTTCCCAAATCGTATTCCCACCGTTCGTATAATCGTGATTCAATCTAGATTATAGATAAATCTAGATTCGTAGAAAATAGGGAATGAACCAAAGATTGCTATGAAAAAGGATAGATATAACAACTGGCATAAAATGGTTTTGAATAACGACGTAGGTTCAAGAACATGGGTAGACCTAACTTAATAGGTAAATTCCCAAGGTCTAAAACCAAGAATAGACAGAGTAGGTTCAAGAATATGGGTAGACCTAACTTAATAGGTAAATTCCCAAGGTCTAAAACCAAGAATAGACAGGGTAGGTTCAAGAACATGGGTAGACCTAACTTAATAGGTAAATTACCAAGGTCTAAAACCAAGAATAGACAGAATGGATAATCGGGTTTAGACCCAATTTCATAGTCACCAAACTTAAGCAACACTTTCCTAGTCATGAATCATAGGTGTTTAATCACAGTCGTCCTTGTTATGTCCTAGGCAACAGTTTATGTTTTCTAATCGAAGGCATAGGCTTGTGTTCATAGTCAAGGGAATAATTCTTATAGTCACAGTCATAGTCATAGGCAATGTCCATAGTCATAGGCAATGTTCATAGTCATAGGCAATGTTCATAGTCATAGGCAATGTTCATAGTCAAAGAGGCATATGGTTCTAAGGTCCATAGTTTCATAGTCACAGTCTTATTTGTCCTCGAATCATAACAGTTCTTAATTTGGTCCAAAGGAATAGGCACTGATTCAATAGAAAGAATTGGCATACTCTTTTATTCTTTTAATTTCATGTCACGAAAAGAGAAACGTTCAAATCTAGAAATAACTGACTTACAGAAATTTAGATTAGAAAAGAAAGATGGCGTTGCTATGATTCGTGCGACGTTGGCCTTTGATCCTTATCTTGAAGCCTTAATCTTGATTCGAATCTCTTCTTGAAAGTCTTTGAGCAGCATCTCCTCGTCTTGATTTATTTTATATATATTATTCTATTTATTATTTCTTTTAAGTGGAGGAGAAGAAGCCATGTTCATTAAGAATCTTTGCAGCATAAGGGTAGAGAAGAATTGTGAATAGAGAAGGAGACTAGGGCTGTTTATATAGTGTAGAAGTCAACGAATCTGGTCGGAATGGCGTCTAATTACAAAGAAACGAACCAGGTTCAGAAAGCTGGAAAAAGCAGGGGGGGTCGACACCCAGGTCGACTACCCAGTCGACCTGGGTGCCTTGGGCGGGAAAATTCCCGCCCAGCCCAAGCTGGGACCGATTTTGAATTTGAATTCGCTTTTCTGACCTGTTTTGAAATTTGAACTTCGCTGAATCTTCCGGAGGCCATATCTTCCTCATACGGACTCCGATTTACGCAAACTCGGACTCGTTTTCGTGCAGAATTCTGAGACAAACGCAATGGCGTAGCCCGTTTCCCTTGATTTTGATTTTAAAATTTAATTATGCCTAGATTTGTGAATCTTAGTGTTACAGAATCACAGGTTGTTACATTCTCCCCCACTTAAAAGGATTTCGTCCCCGAAATTTTCAAGTTAGGAAGAATGTGTCCTACCATCCAATCACCCATCTACTCAACCATCCAATCGCAGGCATTCATCATCCTTAAAAGATTTCTAATGATTTCATGTTCGTATGCATAGTGTGTGTATATGTCTTTATCTAATGCAAAATCAGGCGGTTTACTGATTCAGTTGACCTCCTTAATGCGAATCATGTCAGTGCCATGCGTCCAATCATGTATGCAAGCATCCCTAGTTATGTAAATACTACATGTGTGCATAGCCATTCATCCATATGCAACATCCATATGATAACATATCAAGTTCAACTTACAAACTAATACGTATCTGTAAATGCAATATGAAAGCGTCCGAACTGATCTAGTGTCTAATACGTTTGCATATGCATTCACGAGCAACCATTTGCAACCAATTGCAACCATCAACCATAACATGTTTCAAATACATGTTTACATCCATTGGCTTCTACCTAAAGATCGAAGACACGACCTAGAGGATATACTTTGGAAAGAGAGAAACAATTATGCGTAAAGCTCCTAAACAAAGAAATCAAGGATGCACCCTTAAGGAAAAGGGTATGATGCTAGTATCTAGCCTTCTTGAGCTTTACTCCATTGTATCTTAACAAATTTTACTTCACGATCATGAAGTTTCTGACCTCCATTTCCAAAATAAACAAATGTTAACTATGATACCAAGTGTACATACCAAGATGGTTTGAGGCCTTTCCTGTTAGCTTTATCCATCATGCCATAACTATAAGGGTCGAAAAGGTCACTACGTGCTTTTTGCAGTGACTGCCACGACTATTCATCTCTCACGCAAACCATCCTAGTCGAACTCGACATTCCTCAAGTACAAGCCCCAAAGGCCTAAACCAATATCAGACAAGCGCCCAAGGAATATCTCCTCCGAATTTAGACGATCTACATGAGATGATATAAGCAAACTCGATAGCTATACTCAAATCCCTACTAACCAAAATTAAACTGGTCAGACCACTAATTGGATTTGAGACTCTAGTGGTATTTTTCTACTATACAACTACTATGGTGCAGAGACTCAACTATGGAAGTGGATATGAACAAATGCGAAGCACTGAAACCAAAGGAAAGAGTACGAACAGCAAAACTAGACTCGTCCAACAGTACTTTACTACCTTTCTCCTAGGTAGCTTGGTGGTGAAAGTATGTACTTGCCTTTCTGAAAATCTTGTTCCTCGTTCTTGCCCTTGTCCTTAATTATATGCCCTATCATACCCTTGTAAAGATACTTCCAATTGTCTTAGGTTTTAATATTTCTTCCTCCTTCACGAGCTAAATCTACATCCATGAATTCCTCATCCTAGGGTTATGCTCCTTAGCCAAACTCCTCATCCCCTTCCGTGTGTAGTCATGTTGATAAATCTCTTGAAAGCTGCCTCCATCGTCCGGAAAACCCTATAAGCTTTGAAAGAAAACTGCCCGTAGGTGAAACAACTACGGCTATGGATGGAAGCCGGGCACTACTTCGCCCATCGATGAGGTTACCTCCCAGAAAGCCAGGAGCCCCGGAGACTCAAGAAAGAAGGAGACAAGAATTCAAATAGAGAAAGAGAAGATAGTGCGTATGGCTTTGGGGAATATGCCTTTAAAACAAATCTTTTCTCTTGAAAATGCTTCTTTTAAAACCGTTTGAAAATAATTTTTCAAATCTTTTATCTGATCCGGTAACCTTCAGCTCTGATACCACGTGTAACACCCCATGTCCGTTAGTGTCACTCACAAAGGGAATGCACTAAGTTCTGTGGAGCATTTAGGGTAAAAGATGCAGATAAATTACAAGACAGACAGAAATTAAACAGCGGAAAATAAAACTTTGCTTTATTGATAAAATGATTTAAGCAATACAATGGTTTCTTTACAATATCAGAGTATCTTCTGTCTTACAAAATAAAGAAGCATAAAAACAACATTTATATTCCTCGATTTTAGCAAGAGCCAGCCATAGCATCTGAAAAGAGAATCCAAGCAAACTTCGACAATTCTTCAAGCTGGAAAGAGTGGTAGTCCAATTTAACGTGAGCTAAACTATTCCCTCCTTTACTACCTGGGGGGGAAACGGAAGAAAAGAAGACGAAAGAAAAACAGAGTCAGACATAAAGCCTGAGTAAGTTAAGTAACTTCTAGCATGTGAGCATGGAAAAACAAAACGACATGAATTAACTGAATACAAGATAACACCAGGATGATAGGGTTGGCAAGATTAGACAGGATTAACACAAGATATGCTAAGCTAAGATAAACTGGAAATGCTCTAATACTTTCGCCGCTTCGCTATTTCCTTGTTATACCGGTTTCTATATCTCTGCACCCCCTAACTATTGTTCCAACTAGTAACGATAACGTGATCCCAACCCCTGTATTTTCCATTGCCTTCGGGCATCCATTTATTAGTTATTACCCAGATCTAAATCTATGGTTTTCTATCAAGTGCTTTCTAGATTCAACTAGAGTTTACGCTATCTGCGGAACGTTTCTCGGATTCAGGATTTATGCCACCTAGTTCAACTAGGGATTATGCTACCTGTCGAACGATGCCCCCAAGTCTAGGACATACTACCTAGAGTGTTATATGTTCCTATACTTCCCCACGCATGTATCGCGAATCGTTATCGCTTGTCTAGATCCACATGTCCTGTAATGTGC
Organism: Allium sativum; assembly: GCA_030737875.1. Lineage (NCBI taxonomy): Eukaryota > Viridiplantae > Streptophyta > Magnoliopsida > Asparagales > Amaryllidaceae > Allium > Allium sativum. The sequence goes on along the minus strand of CM060918.1, from coordinate 249,032,028 downwards.
GACCCGAGTCCTGTGACAGGACAAATCAAGGAATACAGAACTCGGTCGGGAGCTTTCAGATATCTGCCGATGCAGATGCTAAGGTCTGTTTTTGTTCCAGTGGCTATGGTCCCACTTGACCCCTCCCTCAACTAATGAAAGGCACACCTTGTAAAATGAGAACTATACGCCGACCCCCGGTGCCCCACTATCCTATGGCCATCCTCACCCATAACTAGATAGCAAGTATATGGTCTTTTGGAGTTCTCCACCTTTCCGCTTCACGTATCTTGATTGACTCAAGATGGATGGTAGACGACCAGTTGCTACCACAGGGCTACCGTTTTCTCGTCGAATCACGCTGGTCCATCCTAGTCTTTAGGTTGCCATATATTGCAACCAAGGCATACCCCTGGTTCTTCTACGCAGACCTTAACCTCTGTGAGCCCAGGAGGATCATCTGCAGCCTCACAGAGGGATACCAAGAGTACCCTCACGTCCCCTCGAAGCCTCGGCTTCGTAGCCCAATTCGTTGGAGCCTTCTTTCTACTCAGACGGACGTTCGCTCCTTCCCGTGTTATACTAAGAATTACTACTTTGTTTTACTAACTAAGATTTACCACTTAATTTCCAAAATCGTTGTTTTCTTAACTAAGGTTTACTACTTAGTTCTCTTTCCCGTCCATTTGGATTGGTTAAGTGTCATTAGTCAATTCAAGCCTACTTAACCCTCTTCATTTACCCTGTTAAACTGGTTAAGTGTTGCCAGTAACTCATGTTGACTTAACCCTACCACAAACCAAGTTATATTGTTTAAGTATTTATTACTTAACCCTACCCATTCACCCTGTGTTGGTTAAGTGTTTCTTTTTAACTTAACCTTGCCCGTCTGTTTTAACTAACATGTTATTATTAATGGTTAAGTATTATCCCTTCATGTTTTAGACTTAACCCCCATTCCTTTATCACAACCTGATGGTTAAGTGTTCAAGTTTACTTAACCCTACGGTCTAGCCCAGCTAACATATCAAATTGGCTAAGTGTATTAGATTTTACTTAATCCCCAACCTCTGGTCTAGTTAACATGTTAATTTGGCTAAGTGTATTAAACTTTACTTAACCCCAACCTCTAGTCTAGTTAACATGTTAATTTGGCTAAGTGTATTAACTTTACTTAACCCCTACAAATCTTGTCTTGCTTCCTTGAATTTGGTTAAGTGTCTCTATGGACTTAGCCCTCCCATTCTAGCTTAACTGTGTTAAGTTGGTTAAGTGTTCCTATGGACTTAACCCTCCCATTCTAGCTTAACTGTGTTAAGTGTCAGTCTGAATCTAACCCCACCCATCAGTTTAGTTATCACGTTGAACTGGTTAAGGGTCTTAGTTAACTTAACCCTACCTTTCTTGTTCTAGCTTTAACTAAATAAATTAAAGCCGCGACCACTCACATTAGACAGATATTGTTGCGAATACTGGATGTGCCGGTTGGTTCCGGGCAGGTTTACATCGCAACTCAGTCTAACCTCGGGTTAGGCATATTCGTGTTTTCTAAGTTCAAAGGGTTTTGATTAGTTTTCAAATCAGGTTTTGAAAGTAACCATCCCGTCTGTCGGATCAGTTAGGGATAGCCAGGGAGAGTAGGAAACTTGTATTTTCCAAACCCAAGCCTAGACACTATCCTCTCTGTCACCCTAGAACTTTCTGGTTTATTATTAAAAGAGATGTCGTTAACAAACCTTTAATTTGTCTAAATTAACATTTCCTCATTTAGGACAAATTCTATAAGTAAATTAATCCTAATTTACTTATTTCCCAATTACTTTTTTTATTGTAAATTGTCTACATTCATTCTTATGGCCCATTTCCCCTTCTAAATCATATTTATGCTTTTTGGTATGTAAACTATACCAAATTAAGTGTCACTAACCAAGATTTTTCTAAACATGACAATTACTCGCAATTATGGCCAATTTCAAATATATGCCAATACACTCATTATGCCAATTTAGCTAATCCAATTCTGATTTAACATTCTAGTTCCTGTCAAACTAGACTTATTATTCTAGTTCACAGTTCATGTAAATGCTAGATTTACAAGTCAATACTAGATTTAAATTACACATCCTATAATTCATGCCAAATTTATCCAATTTGCATTCTTATGAACATGCCATAATACGTGTTCCCAATTTATGCCAATTTCCAAGTTTTAAAACTACGTTTCTAGTAAATTTCATATTTTGCCCAAATCGTATTCCCACCGTTCGTATAATCGTGATTCAATCTAGATTATAGATAAATCTAGATTCGTAGAAAATAGGGAATGAACCAAAGATTGCTATGAAAAAGGATAGATATAACAACAAGCATAAAATGGTTTTGAATAACGACGTAGGTTCAAGAACATGGGTAGACCTAACTTAATAGGTAAATTCCCAAGGTCTAAAACCAAGAATAGACAGAGTAGGTTCAAGAAAATGGGTAGACCTAACTTAATAGGTAAATTCCCAAGGTCTAAAACCAAGAATAGACAGAGTAGGTTCAAGAACATGGGAAGACCTAACTTAATAGGTAAATTCCCATGGTCTAAAACCAGGAATAGACAGAATAGATAATCGGGTTTAGACCCAATTTCATAGTCACCAAACTTAAGCAACACTTTCCTAGTCATGAATCATAGGTGTTTAATCACAGTCGTCCTTGTTATGTCCTAGGCAACAGTTTATGTTTTCTAGTCAAAGGCATAGGCTTGTGTTCATAGTCAAGGGAATAATTCTTATCGTCACAGTCATAGTCATAGGCAATGTCCATAGTCATAGGCAATGTTCATAGTCATAGACAATGTTCATAGTCAAAGAGGCATATGGTTCTAAGGTCCATAGTTTCATAGTCACAGTCTTATTCGTCCTCGAATCATAACAGTTCTTAATTTGGTCCAAAGAAATAGGCACTGATTCAATAGAAAGAATTGGCATACTTTTTTATTCCTTTAATTTCATGTCACGAAAAGAGAAACGTTCAAATCTAGAAATAACCGACTTACAAAAATTTAGATTAGAAAAGAAAGATGGCGTTGCTATGATTCGTGCGACGTTAGCCTTTGATCCTTATCTTGAAGCTTTAATCTTGATTCGAATCTCTTCTTGAAAGTCTTTGAGCAGCATCTCCTCGTCTTGATTTATTATATATATATTGTTCTATTTATTATTTCTTTTAAGTGGAGGAGAAGAAGTCATGTTCACTAAGAATCTTTGCAGCATAAGGGTAGAGAAGAATTGTGAATAGAGAAGGAGACTAGGGCTGTTTATATAGTGTAGAAGTCAACGAATCTGGTCAGAATGGCGTCTAGATACAGAGAAACGAACCAGGTTCAGAAAGCTGGAAAAAGCAGGGGGCGTCGACACCCAGGTCGACTACCCAGTCGACCTGGGTGCCCCAGGTCGACTACGCAGTCGACCTGGGTGCCTTAGGCGGGAAAATTCCCGCCCAGCCCAAGCTGGGTCCGATTTTGAATTTGAATTCGCTTTTTTGACCTGTTTTAAAATTTGAACTTCGCTGAATCTTCCGGAGGCCATTTCTTCCTCATACGGATTCCGATTTACGCAAACTCGGACTCGTTTTCATGCAGAATTCTGAAACGAACGAAATGGCGCATCCCATTTCCCTTTATTTTGAATTTTATATTTAATTCTTCCTTGATTTTTGAATCTTAGTGTTATAGAATCACGGGGTGTTACATAAATCCCCAAGGATAATTTCCAAGAGCCATAGCCAAGGTGAGAGAGAGTCCAAATCATACATCTACTTTTTTGAAGCTTGCGAAGAGTCTGACTAAGTTGGAGTATTCCCTCCTTGTGGACATGGGGGGGGGGGGGAACGGAAGAAAAGAAGACGAGAGAAAATGGGTTAGACAATAAGTCTGGTAAGTTCAGTGATTACTAGTATTTAAACACGGAAAGGGATCATGACAGTGATAACAGAACATAGGACAATACCCTAGTATAAGATAAGAGGGACGTGTGATCGCACCCACTACTATAGTCTCTGCACCTACTTAACCATTGGTTCAATCGGCCCACGTGTTTATAACAAAAGATCCCCTTAATGATCGGCTCCTACTCGCATGCGTTCATGTCCTGTCTCATTCGGCCCCCACTTGACTGTAGCTACCTGTGCTGGTCCCACCATGGGGTGTATCAGTCCCTTTGGTGGCAACCCGACACGATTCAAGATGCAAAGTGTACACTACTGATGCCCAGTGCCTGATTTTTCCACTCCGGAGTACGTGCATGTCCATAATCCGTCGGAACCTACACTGGCCCACCGACCGCCGACGTTTTGACCGCTTATAATTCAGCCCAGTAATCGTGCCCCACCTTGCCTAGTTTCAGGGTACCATGATACATCTATGTGGGTTACTACTGAAATGGGTCCCTGTTACTAGGGTTTTCTAATCAACATGTCTATTTGGTTAAGTGTCCAAGTTTACCTTACCCCACCCATTCGATTTTGTTAACATGTTGAATCGGTTAAGTGTTTTCCTAATTTACTTAACCCTACCAATCCTGACTTAGCTTTAATTTATTAAAGCACCAACCACTCACATTAGACAGGTCTTGTTGTGGTCACTAGATGTGCCGGTTGATTCTAGGTAGATTTACACCACAACTCAGTCTAACCTCGGGTTCTTTTTGGGCTTGATGCACTAACCACCCACATTAAACAGGTCCTGTTGTGGTCACTGGATATGCCGGTCGGTTCCGGGCAGATTTACACCACAACTCAGTCTAACCTCGGGTTAGGCATATTCGTCTTTTCTAAATTCTTATTTTTTCTATGTATATCAAATTTATTTATGTAAATTTAATTTAATTTACTCATGCCATAATTATCTTTTCAAATATTGCTCATAATAAATGGTATATCAAATATACCATTTTACAAACAAACCTATGCCATAAATTTTCATGTTTTCCCATCGTTATCCCCGTAGAACGTACGTATGAATTAAACAAAATGGTGGGCTAGCAAATTAGCCCAAACCCATAAACTAAAAGGGGTAATAAACAAGGAACATGAAATAAACATAAAATAGCATACATTTAACTTATCACATGTAACTTGGCATAAATGTATCATTATCTTAACTAAACAGGTAAAGGTGAACTTGTGACTAAGTTGAATCTATTTTTCATGCAAACTTGACATGGGTCTATCATGGAGGTTTAACATATAAACACAATTTTTGAACCACAATTTAGCATACTAACTTACGTATTGTCAAAACATAAGAAAGCCACTATGAACAAATTTAAATCACAACTTGGCATGATAGCTTATGTGTTAAAACATAAGAGGACTACAAATCCAATCTTACAACATAAATAGATTCAACTTGACATAGTTCTAAATATACATAAATGTTAATCTAACATGTAAGCATGTGATTTAGATCTAAACTTGCAAATAACCACCAAATTACAACATGACATGTTTCACCATTTTGTTGGCATAATAAGTTCTTTACCCAATCGTAATAGATTCCAATAACATACAATATTGTACATCACCACAAGCATATAGACATGAAATATACAACATTTTCATCGCCTAAGCATATAGACATGATTAATTACAATGATACTTTAAGATAAACGAGAATCAAATCTTATACATAAGCATCATTCTATATCCCAATTACAACATGTCATGATTCAAGCGAAAGAATGTTTAAATCTACGTAATAACCCACTTACAAACTAAAAGGAATTCTTGCGTTCTGAAATTTGAATTCTGAAATTGGAGATGCGCTCCTTTGAAGAAGATCGTTGAATTAAACTAGTTTTTATTTGATTTTAGATGTAGCTTTAACTCGTCTTTGAATTGAAAAAGGGTGACGACTACTCCAAGTTCTCCACTGACGGCATTTCAGTTCTAGGATATTTTTTTGTGTGTGTTTAGGTTGAGAATTGAGTTGTTTATATAGAAACTCAGTTTAATTGTAGCCGTCAGATGAACCTAGGGTTATTCACAGCCACTCAGACCAGATCAGGACCATCCAGAAACCCTAGTGACTCAACAGCAAGTCAGCAGATGTTCAAATTTTAGATCTGGCCGGGGGCCAGGTCGACCCCCCAGTTCGACCTCTAGGGGGTGAGGTCGACACTAGGGTCGACCCCCTGGTCGACCTTCCTGGGCGGGAATTTTCCCACCCAGCCCGCTTCTGGCTTCTGTTTGAATTTGAACTTGTTTTTCTTCGAGCTGTTTGAAATTATTTGAATTTCTGAATCTTCTGGAGGCCATAACTTCTTCATACGAAGTCCAATTTACGCAAACTCGGACTCTATCTCAACCTGAATTCCAAGACGAACAGAATGGCGTAAACCATTTCCCTTAATTATCACATTTTAAATTAAGTATCTAGGATTCATTATTATAACGTTAATATAAAGTACGGGGTGTTACACCTTTGTCCATTTCCACACTACTTATTCCCTCCAGTTCATCAGAGTTTACCGGAGACCAACACAACTGACCTTCAATTACAGGCACCTTCCTGAAAGAGCAACTTCCCTACGCTCATCATGTTGACAACCCGGTATCAGGAGCCCATGAAATTGTGCGTCACTTTCTAACCTTGAACAAGCTTTCCCTCCTCAACATCGTGTCACGCCCCAGCTTTATCATTTCCGTGGACTCCTCCCTTTTTAGTTTAAACCCGCACCATTTCCCAAAACAACAAACACTTCTTAGTTATTATTTAAAATATAAACATTACCATAGAAAAGGATAATGGCACCAATATTATTTGGCCTGATGGTTATCAAAGTGAATACTCTTTGAGTCGAATCAGTGTAATCTGGCCAAGCCGTGATATCCACAAGTTTACAAAGACCACCATTTCCAACCCACTTCCGAAACTTTGGAGCTCCCTCAGTCTTCACACAACACAGCTTCATGTCACACACCATTCACCAATATACACACAGCATGCATGCAAACCAATCTCCATTCATATACTTTTGCTCGCACACATCCCTTCACCATGTTGAACACAACAGAACCCAACTGGACACCCAACAGAATCAACGCGACAGCTTTTAAATTCGAAAATTCCTCCATCTTTCCACGAGACAACATCCCATTTGCTCCTCCCATTCTCGTTTGTCTTCACATCAGTCGACAACAAAAGCACAGTGCAAACTTTTTCACAACCAAACCCCTCTAGAACTTGCTGGCCCGCACCTATGAACCTTACGCCGGCGCCGAAAGGATCTCCTACTCCCTCTAGCTCCGGCAGCTTCAACCCATATCTCACGCTGGTGTAAATCTCCACCGCTAGTTTTGTATTTCGTTTTGTCTCTCTACAGGTTTGCAAAAATGTAGAGGACGAGCCTGTGTTTATATAGGGTGAGTGGCTTGGGAGCCACGGTGTTCAAATGTCTTGGAAGCCACGGAAATTAGGCAAACATAGGATTAGGATAGGTCTGAAATGAATTTAATTTGCATGTGCATGTCTCGTATTTTCCATGTACTCAGATTCAGATAAGAAAATAATATTATCAAGCCATGTGCAGCAATTAAAAGAGAAGTCCCTTGTTCAATCTAGGAATGTGCATGCCATAGATTAATTGTTGTATAGGTCTGTGCTTTCCTTTCGAACTGGCATGTGAAAGTTTCGGTTTTCACGAGCATAAAAATTTGGTAGATATTTGCCATGATTCAGTAAGGATTTTGATTTGATCTACATATTAGAAAGGAAGACAAGCCTGTGCAGCTGAAACTTTTTGATTGGAGCATGAGATTGATGTAGCCGATACGTTTGAATAAAGGAGAAGATTTAAGATAAGATTTTTATTTAGATGGCAGAGGATGAGCTATTCCGAATAGTGGATGACTAGCAATGGTTTTAATTGAGTTGATCAACAAGTTTGTCCTAGGGTGAGCTCGAATGCTTATTTGAGATTGGGTAAGAGTTTGGGGTAGAGTTTCTAAAAAGATATGTTGTCGAGATATAAACGTTTAACTATAGCGTTAGTTAGGCCAGTAGGTATGTGAAAGTTAAAGATATAGGTAGGCTATCCCCTTCTTCTGATACAGGCATGTGCTTGAGTTGAAATTCACAGCTGCATGAAGAAATTTACCCATGTGCTTGCATCTCAATTTGGATAGCATGTACTCTAGTTTAGTAATCCGTTTCCAAAAGGGTAACATGAGTGACAGTTTCGAGTTGGCTATGTACAAATAGGCTGGAAGTAGTTGTTGGAATTTAAAAGATGTTGTACTACGATTTCATTTGTGGTTCACTATGGAATGAAATTTAATTAGTATTTTTTTAGAGATTATAAAAATCTTGTTTGCGTACGAGCCATTCCGAACAAAAGTAAGAATGCGATCATGTCCAGCGAGGTGTCACGATCCCAAGAATATAATAATATCGATAGTTTAACTTATATTGTGAAACCCCAAAGTATTGATATAGGGTACAAAATACTCCAAATAAAAGTTGCGTATTTAATTAATTAAAAATCTCAGTAAAATTCTAAAAATTAAATTATAACTACATCTCAAAAGATCTTTGTCTAAATTCGTAACCAATCTCTAGTTATATTAACTAAACTGTTATGGTCCATAAACGATTCTAGAGCGACTATTTCAAAATTTGATTTGGACATAACTTACAATTTATAAAACGAAATCCCGATTTTTTCTCCTCCATTAGAAAGATACAGTTTAATAGATTCAAATGTTTCTTGTTTCAAAGATATCCGACTTATTTTGGATCTTGTATATTCAGTTGCTGTTTAAATCGTAAATAACGAACTACCACGACTATTTCGAGCTCGTTTTAAATTATTTTATAAATTATACGATTAAATATCGTTTTATTAGATAAATTCCTATATATAATTCAACTAAAATATTTAAAACAAATTTAAATATTCAGAATTCAACGGCTAAAAATCCGGGTCGTTGCAATATATTTTGTTAAACTAAACTATAATGACAAAACGTAATTTTTGTTAAACTAAACTATGATGACAAAACGTATATTTTTGTTAAACTAAACTATGATGACAAAACGTATATTTTGTTAAACTGAGTTGAACTATGATGACAAAATGTATATTTTGTTAAACTGAACTATGATGATAAAATGTATATTTTGTTAAACTAAACAATGATGACAAAATGTATATTTTGTTTAATAACTCTATATCGACAAAAATGAATATTTTTGTTAAACTAAACTTTATTGACAAAAATGAATATTTTTAATGATCATCCTTTTACATTCAATAAAAATGTAAATTTTAAATGTTGAACTTTTCTATTTCAAATAATGATTATTTCTCATTACTTCTTACATACAATAAAAATGTAAATTTTTATTGTTAAACTTTTCTATTTCAACAAAACACATAAAAATGATTCTTCAGTTTTGTCGACTATTCTAATTCAACAAAACAAATAAAAGTGATATTTTTGTTCTAATATAACATTATTCTAAATAATGACATTTTTGGTTTCAACATTTCTAATTCAATAAAATGACAAATTTTATTATGTCAATTCTTAATTCAACAAAAATGACAAATTTTGTTGTGTCAGTTTTTAATTCAACAAAAATGACAACTTTGTATTGTCAATTCTAATTTCAGCAAAAAGGAGAATTTTATATTGTCCATTCTAATTTCAACAAAAAGGACAATTTTATATTATCAATTCTAATGTAGCATTCCTAACATAAATGTTATTTTTATTTTCAGTGTAACATTTAAACATGATACTTTTTATTTTTATAATAATTCCATAAAATGATAGAAATTTACATTTCATTTTTGTTGAATATTCTAATTCAACAAAATAACAAAAATTTGATATTTCATTTTGATTGAAAATTGTATTTCAATCAAATAACAAAAGTGTATATTTCATTTTGATTGATAATTCTATTTCAATCAAATAACAAAAGTGATATTTTATTTTTTATTTATGCAATAAAAATATTTTCTTTATTGTATACGCAAATTTTGGTAAACATGAACATTATATATTTTATATATACAGTAAAAATGTGGTTTTTATTGTATACACAAAATTCTGACAAACATGAATTCACACAATACAATTCAGTGGTTTATCACAATCACAAAACAAATTAACATTGAAATAAATATATACAACATCAATATGAATTTAATATAGAATAAATATGAAATTTCATATTGCAATAAATAATTAATTTTAATTTTAAAATAGATATTTCACATTGGGGGTTTCTGAATTCTTCAAAATTTTGTTCACTCCATTTCAGATCTGGTCTGTTCCACCACGTAGATCTCGTCAAGAGGGTTCCAACGCACTTTGTTTTATAAAATTCTGATTTTTTATGCAAAAGATATGAAATTTTGAATATTAATGATCTTATTAGACTAATTAATTAAAATTAGTTTTAATTATTCCTTAACCTTATTCTTAATCCTTTCATCTTCTACGTCGTTGCCTGTAAAAGACCGAACCCAACTTCTACCTTCTTGGCTCCAGAACGCACTACCAACTCCACCACCGGACTTCGATCGGACGCCACCATCTCGACCGCCATCATCGACTCTCCCCGTGCCTCCATCATGGTGCAACTCGCACCCTCCTCTAGACCGCGAACCACCCATGAACTGCGTGGCTTTCAAGGGGAAATCTGGCCACATCGGTTCACCATCGATGATCTCCACCGTCCATCTTCAAGAGCTCACTAATCTCTTTGATTTCCTTTTTGAAGTTTCGAATTTCATAGAGGGGATTGAGAGAACGAGAGGGGGAAAGGTCGGACGACAATGGCCATTGATAGGATAATGGTAGATATGTTTTATTTCCAGTGTTTGGGTAGTCTATTATTTATAATCTAATAATATTTAATCTCTAGTTTTGCAAATAAATCCATAAATTCTCAGTAGCTCCAATTTCAGCCCAACGAGAGTTGTCTCTAGGAAAATACCCCTGTTCCCGACGCAATGGGCTAGGTCCCATCAGCCCGTTTGATCGTCTCAGCCCACTTTTATTTATTTCAAAATGTAAATCATTTAATTATTTAATTTGAACGTATATTTTAATTTACCGAGACCACATACTGATTCTAAAAATTACAGAAAAATGACTATTTTTAAGGGCTATATATTATATTAAATTCTATAATGATAATTCGGAATATTCAATTGACTATAACTTTTGATTCCCACAATGAAATTTCAATTTTTTAGATTCGTTGGAAAGATATTTTTAAACAGTTTCTAATATTTTTGGTTTCACTAAAATCCGACTTATTTTGCATCCTGTACATTCAGCCAAAGTTCAAATTCAAATTTTCAAACTACCGCACTATTTACAGCTTCTTTTATAATTAAAATAAAGTGGAAATTAGTGGCAAGGGCTTACTTGGTCGTCGCTATTATTTTGTAGGACACGGGTTTGACATAAAAAATTTCCAGGACAAAAAATTTAAGCGCTTTGCTTCATCTTCTAAAACAATCAATTTCTGAAATCAGGTTCTTGCGGCGATTACATGAAAATTAAGCCGTAGTTTTTTATGCAATGAAAGCGATTACATGAAAATGAATTGACAATTTTCTTGAATTGATAATTATCACATTTTCGATAAAACTAGTGGCACTCCATTTTCGATCATTTTCTTGAATTGACAAATTTAATTATCACATTCACTTTTCAATCTAATCAAAGATTCATTAAAACTCCATTTAGTTTTAATCTTCCCACAAATCAATATTAATGATTATTCAAAGCTAAGAAATTAATCTTATCTTTAACTGGGTTAAAGAACTAATGTCATTTAAGACACAGCTCACGATAAACCCAAAATCACATTCCATTAACAATGGAATCTTCACGGAAAACAGATCAATATATATAATCGATATAAACTTCCATATCCAACCAATAATATAAATGGAATAACGGCAAAGCCTCTTAATTTCCATATACAGTAACAGTCTTCCTACACAGAAGTCCACTTTGATTATTACCAAATCGAATTCTATTCCATTCCAATTTATTTTATTAAATTGGAAAACTTCAGTTTGGAAATTTTCCTTTAAATCTTAACAAAAGATTTATAAATTCCAAATTACATTTCACTATAAAATGGGTTAAAGAACGAATGCCATTAAAAACACAGTTCATGATAAACCCAATTCACATTCCATTTTATTCCAATTATTAAATATAATTGGAAACTCTGACAATCCTAATTAAAAGATTTATTCTCTTGACATGGAGATCAAGAACAGTGTTACTGAAGACACCGTTCACGACAAACCCAAAATCCCATTTGATATCAAATACAAGGCTCTTAACAGAAAATATATCGACTTATATTCAATATCAAATACTACAATCAAAAAATATCGTATTGGAAATAACGATACAAATATATCTTTCAAATTTCCATAACAATATCTGTATAATCATGAAATCCAACATCGAAATATTCCGAAGACAATTTCGATTCAAATCCATTCCAATTTATATATTAGAAATCCTGGTTATTTTTAAACCATTTCAAATCTACTTTATTTTATTTAAAAATTATTGGATTTCAAATCTAGTTAATAACTAGTTCATTTTGATAAAAATGTATTTTTATCTTTTGAAATATGGAATTTTTCATCCCAATTCTTTCCAAATCATTTATTTTGATTTTACACAAATTATTAATAATTTTAATAATTTTATCAAGGCACGTACAGTCGATTTCCATAAACGGCCATCGAACTGCACTTACATCGACCTTTTCCAAATTTGATTTGGACATAATTCCAAATCCAACCATTAGATTTCTAATTTCTTGTATTGTTAGAAATCTCTTTTCGATACGAACCCAACGGTTCCAGTTTTAGGAGAATCCGACGGTCGGATCTCCTGTAATGTCCATTCGAAGTCAATGGTCGAAATTCAATAACTACCGCGGCGGGCGCATTCTATTCAGGCCATTATATATATAATATATATAATATATATATTTCATCGATTTCCATTTAAAACATATTTTATAAATCGTTTTAAATTCGTTTTCAAAACGGTTTCAACTTCATATTCAATTTCAAATCAAAATGAATATTCCATATCATTAATATATAAATGATAATATTTTCAAAACATTAGATTTTGAAATCAATTCCTTTTCAATATTCATTTTAAAAATGAATAAAATCGATAAAAATATCACTCACGTCAAAATGGAGTTAATCTAATCAACACGGCTTTATATATATGTATGTATATATATATATATATACATACATATATATATATATATATACACGTGTCCATCCCAAATCGGACATTAAAATCATATTTTGATCTCTGACTGAATATTATTTTAAAATATTCGTTACTTTAAAATATTCATTATTTATGAAATAGAATCAGACACAGCCAATTACCATATAATGTTGATTATATGGATTTCATACATACGTGTACACAATAATAATCAAACACAGTCAACCATCATCTAGAGTGCATTACACAACTACATAAGTGTTAAATATAAATAATCAACGCTTAAAATAGCTTGTCAACCAACCGATCGACATAGAACTAAATATTGGGATTAGTGTATGTCCAATATCATCCCAATACCCGTGTGGGGTTTTCAAACACAAACATAGATTTTATTTGTGTAGTTGGGCGATGTGTAAAATTTATCGTCCCAATCAATATCAGTCGAATGGGTGTACATAAACAAATCATTCGATTTGCAAATGAATGTTTATTTTACTCATATACACATTAAAAATTATATTTTTAACGATAAAATATTTTATTTCAGCATGTGAATATTTACATTCCATTACACATCACAATCAATTCAAACAAACAAATCAACCAAACCAAACAAGTCATCCATGGTCTGTGGACGACGGGGAGCAGTTCATCTATGCAGTTATAAAATAAATAACTTCATAAATAAATTCAGTGAGAGAGTTCTCACCTTTGGCTTCCACTCCTCCATTCTTTATTGAACTGTTTGCATTTGTTTTCGTTTCCCGCCAGTTCCATCACACAATGTTTCACGCTATTCATTGTGAAAACCACAATTTTAATATGATGTTCATATATTAAAAAACACATTTTTATATCGCTATTTCTATGATAAAAATTATATTTTCACTTCGCTACCTAAATAAAAATCATATTTTTATTTTTTTTATATATAAAAATTATATTTTTATTTCGCTAATTTCATAATAAAATCAAATCTTTTCATGATTAAAATTCAAATCTTCATATTGTTATTCATATATAAAAGTTAAATTTGTTTTCCTTTTTTTTCCTTTTAAAGATCTAACCTTTTTCCTTTTAATAGAGATCGAATCTTTTCACGAATAAAAAATCAAACCCTTTCACGAATAAAAAATCAAATCTTTTTATGATTAAAAATCTCCACATTTTATATTAAAAAATCTCATATCTATATTTATAAAAATCAAACCTTTTTATCATGACATTATTTGTATAAAAATCGCAGTTTTATCCCAATGTTATCTCCCTTAAAATCAGATTTTTAAAACATGTTTTCATATCTTAAACTGATTATTAAAAATAAAAATAAAATAAATAATTAAAAAAACTTACAGCGGTACAAAATTGGGGCGGTGGAGGCTACTGGAAGTCGAAAGAGGGGTCAGCAAGGGGCGGTGGTCGGATCTGGGTCTCCGGCGAGGAAGCGGCGGTCCAGGCATCTGCGGTTTCAGTTAGAAGAAGGGGAGAGAGATGGAATCGAGAGGAAGGGGAGGGGAAGGAGGTTGGGCGGAGGGGGAGACGCTAGCTACAGCGGCGGCGCGGTCGCGCGAGGGGTCGAGGGAGCGACGATCTGAAAGATGGGTGCAGCCGTTTTTTTTTCAATTTTCAATTTATGTCATTGACTGAGTAAATGAGGAAAGGGGGGAGAAAAGGAAGGTTTAATAATATATTTAGTTTAATTAATTTATTCTCCAAAAAAGTTGTTTTTTCGTTTGCCCAAATCGCACCCAACGACTGTCGCCCCTAGCTAATTATCCCCATTCCAAACACAATGGAATATGTTTTGCAAGCCAGTTCGACTGCTTCATTCAGTTTTTCACTAAAATTAAAATATAACTCTATATATATTGTGTTTGAACACACATTTTAATTTACCGGGGCCACATATGGACTCTAAAAATTCCAGAAAAATTTATCTTTCTATGTTTTGATGCTACGGTCCTAATAAGACTAATTTCGTCAAATTTGAAGACCGTTTGAAAAATGTCCATTTTCTTGTCGATCCAAATTGACTGAAACTACCATAACACGTTTAACTTCACCATGCTCACATATTGATTCTAAAAATTATGAAAATTGGAATCCAGCAATAACTCGACATTCCAGATCCAACAAAAGTGGTTTTGTCAAAAACGGAGGTCGTTTATAAAATGGCTATTTTTAAGGGCTATAGTTCGATAGCGACTATTCTGAATTTTCAATTGGACAAAACTTTTTATTCCCGCTATGAAATTTCAATTTTTCGGATTCGTTGGAAAGATATTTTCTAATAGATCCTAATATTTATGGTTTCGCTAAAATCCAGCTTATTTTGAATCTTGTACATTCATTTGAAATTTGAAATCGAATTTTCAAACTATCGTGCCATTTCCAATTCCTTTTATAATTAAAATAAATAATTATATTCTTACGTCGATTCATATAAATATATACGTTCTAATTCTATTCAAAATAAATTTCTAGTGGTTATTATTTGAAATAAATCATTTTAAATATTCAAAATTCATTAAAATTGCCAAAATAAAATTTTAAATTGGTTCTGATTTTTCGAGTTGTTACAATCTCCCCCACTTAGAATCTTTTCGTCCTCAAAAAGGAACGGAGCTGAAAGTTGTTTAACCAACCCACTCAACTTTCATTCTGGCTTTCATTCTTCAACTTTTCAGTCTTTAAGAATTTTCATATTTTTCAAAAAATTGGCTAACACCCTAAATTTTCGAAAAATTTCGCCATAACCTCCTTTGTACGGGAAGCACCGGGAAAATCCCCAAACCGCCACATAGGACCTCACATCTCAAAAAGAAAAAGAAAAACCAAGCGGCTGATAAAATCATCCAAACCCAAGAAATATTGTAAACATGTACCTATTTGTCGTGTATACAATTTTATTCCTCTTCTCTAGCCTCCTTGCTATGACCTGTTCAATGTATATACATGTATATGCATGCAATTCCAAACAATTTCCAATTCGGTTCAATATTTGACGTATTTTGGCTATATGGTTCAAAGTTTTAATAAATCAAACCGATAATCATACAACACAACAAGCAATCAATTAGTGAATTAATGTTTCAAATTCATAATGTTGATATATAATAAAAGTTCATATTTTTGATGCCAAATCACAATAATAAACCTATTTAGTTTTGGTTCTCACCCTAGTCAATTGGAAATATATAGATGTCCCACTTTCAAAATTAGAACATAAGCTCTGATGATGACATGCCATCATCAAAATCATCTCCGAGCGACCAGAGTGTGATACTATATCTATGCAGTATATTAAAATTTCGAATATATGTTCATGACGCGTATATGCAAAATCTCATATACTCGGTTGTCCAAATAAATTTAAAATAAATATTCAAATATGTTGAATATGATTTAAACTTTCAAAAAAAATTTCCATTTTTATTTGAAAAACAACACTCTTCCGACTCATTCTAGGATACTACTGATCCCATCTCCAGTGAGTCATTCTCATTGGATATTACTAATCCAATCTATGATGAATTCTTTCGTTTGGTTCTAATGTGCCTTGTTCTAGAGCTCTGTAAACCAAAGCTCTGATACCAAGTGAAACGACCCGAACTTCCCTGTGAAGGAAAGCCCGGATTGAGTTGAGAACATGACAAATCAGAACACAAACAGAAGAACATTTCATTGCTTATTACAACAAATTACATCATAGTACAAGAATATACAGAGAATGAATAAATATTCTACATCAGAAAAATATCAGAGATTTACAAATTACAATGCAGCGGAGAATAATACAAAACACAACTGAAAGGAATATACAGATACAGAGCTTTCCGAATATCATTCCAGCTGTTAACCAGGATCCTATGAATATAAATCTGCAAAACCTAAACTACTTGCTGCCCGTGTGGAAAATAGAGGCACGCAGAGTTTAGATTAAAACAATAAACTCTAGGTCAGTCATATGACTGGTGTAAGAACTAAAACAGTTATTATCTTGGTTTTAAAGTAAGGTAAATCAAGGGACCACGCTATATAGCACGGAACGGGTTTCCTCCCAAGAATTCCAGTGCATAAAAACAACATCGCAATGTTAAATAAAGAACAATGGAGCTATTATAAGACTCAAGTCCCATCACACAATGTAACACAAACCGGAGGATAGAGTTTTACGTTATAATAGCCAAACATGCTTGGTACGTTTAAAACAAATCATTTTGATACTATTATAGTGTAAGGTGTATGAAAACAACTTCAAATATAAACGTATCAATCATAGAAGGCACAGTGCCCCATCCCACTATGTAGCCATACTAGGTTCTACAATCAAAACCGCAAAATGTCATATTGGGAGTTGGATTTCCATCTTTGAACCAAGGCATGGAATCATCCTTACCGCCTCGAGACGCTCTAGCTCGTGTCTCAGGAAAGTACTCAGTCAAGCCTTTGGATCGTTAGGGCCGGTTCACTCGATGTGGATTAAAATTCCTGAACACTACGTTTTACAGCCCTATAGGGCGTCAATCTGGTCTGTATAAAGACCATACTATCCATCGGCCCCGCAGTGCTGATATATCTGAGGCGCCTCGCTATCCATCATCCACATAAGTAAAATATCTGGGCGTGCAAAACCAAGACACCACTCCTAGGTAGAAGGAAACGCATGTCCTCCCCGAGGTCCTCTCCCATTTCTGGTTCACACGGGGGTGTGAGGCTCATGAATTAACGCTACACAAAGCTATGCTATATCAAAGCTGTGCTTTGATCATAAACCACAAGACTCTGTATTTCAACAGAAGCCTTGATCATTTGCATCTCAGCATGCCACATAGGAAATTCACGCTATGCAACCGATGTGTATCAATCACATAATATGAAATCCGATGTCAGACACACATCCATTTACAAGTTTGTTCTGGGTTTGAGTGAAACCGCAGGCACCTTATTCCTCGTCCCGTATGTCCAATATAGGAGAGAGGTCCTCGAAAATCCGGTCTATCTCCAAGTACGTCCGGAACGATCACCACTTATTACCTTGTCTTGGGTGTACAGCCCAATCAAGACATCAGTAATCATCCAAACGATGTGAAGACCTCCGGTCTTCAACCACCATCTTCACTGTCGACTCATCGCCGATTCAGTTATTCAGAATGGGATAACCCCACTCTTTTCGAATAACTCGCGTATACAATAAATAAGTGCTACACAAACACTACATACGCCTCATTCCAATTCAGAATATTCTTTTATTCAATTATTCTTATACTTTGGGAATGGTTCCCATTAATTTTATCAAAGATAAATTCTTTAAAATTTATTCTTTAATCTTCCTTTGGATATCAATTATAATAACCCGGAAAATCCGAGCTAATTTAAAATTTTCATTTTGGCAATTTTCATGAATTTTGAATATTTAAAATGATTTATTTTAAATAATAACGACAAGCAATTTATCTTGAATAGAATGAGAACGTATACATTTATTTGAATCGACGTTAGAATATATATATTTATTTTTAATTATAAAATGAATTGAAAATGGCGCGGTAGCTCGATAATTCAATTTCATATTTCAAATGAATGTACATGATTCAAAATAAACCGGATTTTAGCGAAATAAAAAATATTAGAATCTAGTTGAAAATGTCTTTCCAAGGAATCCGAAAAACCAAAATTTCATAGTGGGAATAAAAAATTATGCCTAGTTGAAAATTCAGAATAGTTGCTATGGAATTTTGGCCCTTAAAAATGGAAATTTTGCAAACCACCTCCGTTTTCGACGAAACCACTTGTGTTGGATCCGGGATGTCAAATTATTGCTAGGTTCCAAAATTCATAATTTTTGGGATTAGTATGTGAGCATGGCGAAGTTAAACGTGTTTTAACAGTTTCGGTCAATTTGGATCGACCAGAAAATGGCCATTTTTCAAATGGTCTTCAAATTTGACGAAATTATTTTGATAGGATCGTATCATCAATATGAGGCTAGAAATATATTTTTTGGAATTTTTAAAGTCCGTATGTGGCCCTGGTAAATTGAAATGTACGTTTGAATTGAATATATATAGGTTTATATTTTAATTTAAATGAAAACTGATCGAAACGTTAGAATTGTCTTACGAAGCTTATCCCATTGTGTTCGGAATGGGGGTAATTAGCTAGGCGCGATAGTCGTGGGGTCTTGTTTGGAGTTCGTTTAGATAAACATCTATTTTTGGGAAAATTCATATTATATATATATTTTTATAAAATATTCAAACATAATTTCATTTTCCCAATACCCCCCACCCCCGTCGTTCAAAAGAGAAACCCGTTTCTTCTCAGATGGAGCCGCCTCCCGCATTCAGCCCCACCACCGTCAACTCGACGCCATCGAAGGACAACCGCGTCTTTCTCAGCTCCACCGCAACCCCTACAGCCTCCCCTTTCTCCGATTTGATCCCCCTCTCCAAACCGACCCAGGAACCCGCACCCAAGTCCCTAGCCCCTCAGAAAACCTGCACCGCCACTCCCTTAGCCCCACCACCGCCTGAACGCAGCCTCCCCCTTGCCATGCAGGTCCGCCGCCCATCATCCATGCCACCGTCCTCCGACTTGGCCCCCTCCTCCATCCAAAGATGCGATTTTTAGTAAGAGAAGGTGATTTTTTTATATATAATGTCGATTTTATTTTCAATTGTAAATATAAATTGCTAGATAGAAATAGGATTTTATCACTTACATGAAATCATTTTTTTTAGAAAGAAAGTAATGGGATTTTTATCAAGTATAAGAAATGATTTTTAGTTGTGTATAAATATAATGTTTATTGTTATAAAAATATGATTTTTATTCATATGAATAATATAAAAGGATTTGGTTTTTATTTATAAAAGATGAGATTTTTAAGTTAGTAAAACCATGATTTTTATGTTAGAAAAGATTAGATTTTTGTTAGTGAAAAAAATTTATTTTTAAAATGTTAAATATTTGATTTTTAAAACAAAAAGGTTTTGATTTTTAAATTAGGAAAGTTTAGATTTTTAAAAACTATAAGAGTTAGGATTTTTAAATATGAAAAGGACGGATTTTTAAATATGAAAAGAACGGATTTTTATATGAAGAACGAAATAAAAAATATAATCTTTATTATATGTAGAGATATAAAAATATAGTTTTTATACATATAGTGAAGTAAAAATATAATTTTTATATAGAAAGTAGCGTTGTAAAAGTCTGATTTTTACAATGTAGTTTTGAAATAAAAATATGATTTTTAATATATAAACATCATATTAAAAATGTGATTTTTACTATGAACGGTGTGAAACTGATTGTGATGGAACCGACAGGAATCAAATCCAAATCCAAACCGCTCAAAGATATGGAATGGAGGAATGGGTCCCAAAGGTGAGAACTCCTCACTATAATTTTCTTATATAGTTATTTATTTTATAACTGCATATATGAACTGTTCCCCGTCGTCCACAGACCATGGACGACTTGTTTGTTTGACTGTGTTGTGAAAATTGATGGTGTGATATGGAATGGAATAAAATATTTTAAATTTAAAAATATAATTTTTAACGTGGATATGAATAAAATAAATATTCATAAACAAATTAGATGATTTTTTTTTGTACACTGATTTGACTGATATTGATTGTGATGATAAATTTTACACATCGCCCAACTGCACAAATAAATCTGTGTTTGTTGTTTGAAAACCCCATACGGGTATTGGGATGATATTGGACATACATTAATCCCAATAATTAGCTGTATGTCGATCAATTGACTGACAGGCTGTCATAAGCGTTAAATATTTATATTTGATGCTTATGCAGTGTAGAATGCACTCTGGATGATGGCTGATTGCATTTTATTGTAGTTGTATACATGTGTGTATGAAATCCATGTAAATCACATCATATGGTAATTGACTGTGCTTGATTCCAGTTCAGAAAGAAAGAATATCTTAAAATAAAGAATATTTTGAAATAACAAATATTTTCAAATAATATTCAGAAAAGAATCAAAATTTGGTTTTGATGGCCGATTTGGGATGGACACGAATATACTGAAGTATATAAAGCCATGTTGATTAGATTAACGCCATTTTGACGGGAACGATATTTATATCGATTTTATTCATTTTTATAATGAATATCGAAAAGGAATTGATTTCAAAATCTATTGTTTTGAAAATATTATCATTTATATATCGATGATATGGAATATTCAATTTTGATTTAAAATTGAATATGAAGTTGAAATCATGTGGAAAATGAATTTTAAACAATTTATAAAATACGTTTTAAATAGAAATTGATGAAATATTTATATATAATATTATATATATATATAATGGCCTGAATAGAACGTGCCGCGCTGCGGCAGTTCTCAAATTTCGACCATTGACTTCGAATGGACATTACCGGAGATCCGATTGTCGGATTCTCCTAAAACCAGAACTGTTGGCTTCATATCAAAAAAAGCTTTCTAATGAGTATTAGAGATTTGAAATCTAACAGCTGGATTTGGAATAATGTCCAAATCAAATTTGGAGAATGTCGATGTAAGTGCAGTTCGATGGCTGTTTGTGGAAATCGACTGTACGGGCCTTTGCAAAATTATTAAAATTATCAATAATTAGTGTAAATTCATAATAAATGATTTGGAAAGAATTGGATGAAAATCCCATATTTGAAAAGATAAAAATATATTTTTATCGAAATGAACTAGTTATGAACTTGAATTATAACCCAATATTTTTAAATAAATTGGATTTGAAATGGTTTTAAAAATAACCCGAATTTCCAATATATAAATTGGAATGGATTTGAATCGAAATTATCTTCGGAATATTTCGATATTAGATTTCGTGATTATACAGATATTGTGGAGTAATTTGGAAGATATATATATATATATATATATATATCGTTATTCCAATACGATATTAATTTGTTGATTTCAAAATTTGTTATTGAATATAAGCCGATATATTTTCTACTCAGAGTCTTGTATTTAATATCAAATGGCATTTGGGTTTATCATGAATGGTGTCTTCATTAACACTGTTCGTTAACCCAGTTGAGAAAAGATTTAATCTTTTTTATTTAGATTTAATGAAGTATACCAATTAATTGATATTTAATTGGAATGGGATTGAAATTGGTCTTTGGGTTTATCGTGAATGGTGTTTTAAATAACACTTGTTCTTTAACCCGATTAACAAAGGAATATGATTTTGGGTTGTCGTGAATGGTATCATTAATAATACTGTTCTTAGACCCAATGGAGTTAAGAAAATCAGGAACTAACCGGAGATTAGTTAAGTTGAATGGTTTCCTGGGTATCGATCTGATGTTGGTTTCGGCCTTCGGGGTTAATACTTAGAGAATTGTTCACTCGCTAATTTATGGTTAATGGCTGATAGAATGGAATGTGATTTTGGGTTTATCATGAACCGTTTACTAAAGGACATTGGTTCTTTAACCCAGTTAAAGAAAGGAATAAGATTTTGGGTTGTCGTGAATTATATCTTTAATAATACTGCTCTTAGACCCAATGGAGTTAAGAAAATCAGAAACTAACTGGAGATTAGTTAAGTTGAAGGGTTTCCTGGGTATTGATCTGATGTTGGTTTCGGCCTTCGGGGTTAATACGTAGGGAATTGTTCACTTGCTAATCTAGGTTGAAGGATGATGGAATGGAATGTGATTTTGGGTTTACCGTGAACCGTGTTTCAAATAACATTTGTTCGTTAACCCAGTTAAAGACATGATATGATTTTCCAAGTTAAACAATAGTTAATATTGATTTTTGGGAAGATTAAAATCAAGTGGAGTTTTAATGCATCTTTAATTAGACTGAAATGATATCCAAAGGAAGATTAAAGAATAAATTTAAAGAATTTATCTTTGATAAAACTAATGGGAACCTTTCCCAAAGTATAAGAATATTTGAATAAAAGAATATTTGGATTGGAATGAGGCGTATGTTGTGTTTTTATAGCACTTGTTTATTGTATACGCGAGTTATTCAGAAAGATCGGGTTTATCCGATATGTCGAGGATGAAGGCGGTGGTTGAAGACCGGAGGTCTTCACATCGTTTGGATGATTACTGATGTCTTGATTGGGCTGTACACCCAAGACAAGGTAATAAGTGGTGATCGTCCATACGTACTTGGAGATCGACCGGATAAGCGAGGACTTCTCCCCTGTATTGGACATATGGGGAAGGAATAAGGTGCCTTCGGTTTCGTTCAGACCTAGAATGAACTTGTAAATGGATGTGTGTCTAACATTGGGTTTCATTCCGTGTGATTGATATACATCGGTTGCATAGCATGAATTGCCTGTGTAGCATGCTGAGATGCAAATTATCAAGGCTTATGTTGAAAAGTAGAGTCTTCTAGTTAATGATCAAAGCACGACTTTAATATAGAGTAGCTTTGTGTAGCGTTAAATCGCGAGCCTCACACCCTGGTGTGAACCAGAAACGGGAGAGGACTTCAGGGAGAACATGGTTTCCTTCTAGCTAGGAGTGGTGTCAGCGTTTTGCTCGCCCTGGCATTTTACTTATGTGGATGATGGATAGCGAGGCACCTCGGTTATATTGGTCATTCCGGGGCCGATAGTTTGGTCGGGATATGACCAGTTGACGCCCCACAGGGCGAGGAAACACAGTGTTCAGGCATTTTAATGCACATCGAATGGACCGGCCCTGACGATCCAAGGTGCAGTTGCGGCTGTTTCTGAGACAGGGGCTAGAGCGTCTCGAATTCGGTAAGGACGATCCCTTGCCTTGGTTTACAGATGGAAATCCAACTTCCAACATGTGACATTTGCGGTTTAGATTGTAGAGCCTAGTGTTGGCGACATGATATATGGTACCCATGCCGTCTTGGATTGATACGTTTATATTTGAAGTTGTTTTATACACTACGCACTTATAATAGTATCAAATGATTTGTTTTAATGTACCAAGCATGTTTGGCTATTGTAAGGAAAACCCTATCCCTCGGCTTGCGTTGCATTGTGTGATAGGACCTGGGTCTTATAATAGCTTCATTTTTCCAAAAAGCATTGCGTTGTTTTGTTATAGGCACTGGTTTTCTTGGGAGGAAACTCGTTCCGTGTTATACGGTGTGGTCCCTTGATTTACTTTATCTTTAAAGTAAAGATTTAATAACTGTTTTATTTCTCACACTAGTCACATGACTGACCTGGAGTTTATTATTTTAACCTAAACTCTGGGTGCCCCTGCTTTCCACACGGGTAGCTAGTAGTTTTGGTTTTTGCAGATTTATATTCACAGGATTTTAGTTTACAACTGGAATGATATTCAGAAAGCTCTGTATCCGTATATTCCTTTCATTTATGTTTTGTATTATTTTCCGCTGCTGTGTAATGTATTGTAATCTATGATATTTATCAAATGTATATTATTTATTAATACTCTATATATTCTTGTATTATGATGGAATTTTTGTAATAAACAATGAAATGTTCTTCTGTTCATGTTATAATTCGTCGTGTTCTCAATTCAATCAGTTCTTTCCTTCACAGTGAAGTGCGGGTCGCTTTATTTGGTATCAGAGCTTTGGTTTACAGAGCTCGGAGAATAAGACACGTTAGAACTGAATGAAAGAATTCATCAGAGATTGGATTAGTAACATCCAATGAGAATGACTCGTTACAGATAGGATCAGTAGTATCCTAGAATGAGTCGGAAGAGAGTTGTCTTCAAATAAAGATGAAAACAAACTTTGTTTTGAAAATTTAAAATCTATTATACGTATTTGAATATTATTTTTATATTGATTTGGACAATCAAGTATATAAAGATTTTGTGTATATGTTTGATCCACGTGTATTTGAAGTTTTAATATATTGGATAGATATAGAATCACACTCTAGTCGCTTGGGCATGATTTTGATGATAGCGATCGCATCATCAGCATTTGTGTTCAAGTTTCTAAAGTGGGATAGTTATATATTTCCAATTGACTGGTGTGAGAACCAAAAATAGATAGGGCTTATTTGTTGTGATTTAGCATCAAAAATCTGATTTTTGGACTATGTATCAAAGTTATGAATTTGAAAAGCTAATCAACTAATTGATTGATGATTGTGTTGTGTGATTATTTATTTAAATCAACATGTGAAAGAAAGGTAAATTTAGGCCAAATTGAACTAGATACCGAACTGTATTGATTTTTTTTTTTTTTGAAATGCATGCATGTACATATATATATGTATGAACAGGTCATAGCAAGAAGGCTAGAGAAGGGGAATAAAATTGTTTGCCCGACAAATAGGTACATGTTTATTGTATTTCTTGGGGTTTTTGATGATTTTATGAGCCGATTGGCTAGCCAATTAGCTGTTTCTTTTTCTTTTTGGATTGGAAAGGCCTGTATGGAGATTTCAGGATATTCTCGGTGCTCCCGTACATGGGAGGTTATGGCGATTTTTTTTGAAAATTTAGGGTGTTAGCCAAATTTTTGAAGAATTTGAAAAATTCTTAGAAACTGAAAAGTTGAATAACTTAAGCCATAATTAAAATAATGAAAGTTGAGCTGGTTAGTTAAACAACTTTCAGCTCCATTCCTTTTTGGGGATGAAATGATTTTAAGTGGGGGAGATTGTAATAACCCGGAAAATCCAAGCCAATTTAATTTTTTTATTTTGGCAATTTTATTGAATTTTGAATATTTAAAATGATTTATTTTAAATAATAACGAAAAGAAATTTATTTTGAATAGAATTAGAGCGTATATATTTATTTGAATCGATGTTAGAATATAAATATTTATTTTTAATTATAAAAGGAATTGAAAATGGCGCGATAGCTCGAAAATTCGATTTCAGATTTCAAACGAATGTACACGATTCAAAATAAACCGAATTTTAGCGAAACTAAAAATATTAGAATCTAATTGAAAATATCTTTCCAAGAATCCAAAAAATCAAAATTTCATAGCGGGAATAAAAAGTTATGCCCAGTTGAAAATTCAGAATAGTCGCTATGGAATTTTGGCCCTTAAAAATGGAAATTTTGCTAACGACCTCCGTTTTCGACGAAACCACTTTTGTTGGATCCGGTATGTCAAATTATTACTAGGTTCCAATATTAATAATTTTGAGGGTTAGTATGTGAGCGTGGCGAATTTAAACGTGTTTTAACAGTTTCAGTCAATTTGGATCGACCAGAAAATGACCATTTTTCAAACGGTCTTCAAAATTGACAAAATTAGTTTTGATAGGACCGTATCGTCAATATGAGGCTAGAAATAATTTTTTTAGAATTTTTAAAGTCTGTATGTGGCCCCTGTAAATTGAAATGTACATTTGAATTGAATATATATAGATTTATATTTTCATTTAAATGGAAACTAATCAAAACTTTAGAATTGGCTTACGAAACATATCCCATTGTGTTCGGAATGGGGGTAATTAGCTAGGGGCGATAGTCATGGGGTCTCGTTTGGAGTTCGTTTAGATAGACAGCTATTTTTGGGAAAATTCATATTATATGTATATATTTATAAAGTATTCAACCCTAATTTCATTTTCCCCAATACCCCCCACCCCGTCGTTCAAAAGAGAAACCCGTTTCCTCTCATATGGAGCCGCTGCTCCCACATTCAGCCCCACCACCGTCAACGCGCCGCCATCGGAGGACAACCACGCCCCTTCTCAGCTCCACCGCATCCCCCTACAGCCTCCCCCTTCTTCGATTCGAACCCTCTCTCCAAATCGATCCAAGAACCCGCGCCCAAACCCCTAGCCCCTCAGAAAACCTCCACTGCCACTCCCTTGGCACCACTACCGCCTGAACGCAACCTCCCCCTTTCCATGCAAGTCCGCCGCTCATCATCCCCGCCACCCTCCTCCGACGTGGCCCCATCCTCCATCCAACGATGCAATTTTTAGCAAGAGAAGGTGATTTTTTTAAAATATATATTTTTAATTTTATTTTCAATTATAAATATAAATAGCTAGATAGAAATAGGATTTTATCACCTACATGAAATCATTTTTATAGAAAGAAAAGAATGGGATTTTTATCATGTATAAGCAATGATTTTTAGTTGTGTATAAATCTAATGTTTATCGATATAAAAATATAATTTTTATTCATATGAATAACAAAAAAGGATTTTGTTTTTATTTATAAAAGATGAGACTTTTAAGTCAGTAAAACCATGATTTTTATGTTAGAAAAGATTAGATTTTTGTTTGCAAAAAGATTTTATTTTTAAAACATTAAATATTTGATTTTTAAAATGATAAAGATTTAATTTTTAAAATGAAAAAGTTTTGATTTTTGAAAACTATAAGAGTTGGGATTTTTAAATATGAAAAGAACGGATTTTTAAATATGAAAAGAACGGATTTTTATATGAAGAACGAAATAGAAAAATATAATCTTTATTATATGTAGAGATATAAAAATATAATTTTTATATATATAGCGAAGTAAAAATATAATTTTTATATAGAAAGTAGCGCTGTAAAAATCTGATTTTGACATTGTAGTTTTGAAATAAAAATATCATTTTTAATATATAAACAATATATTTAAAATGTGATTTTTACTTTGAACAGTGTGAAACTGATTGCGATGGAAGCGACGGGAATCAAATCCAAATCCGAACCATTCAGAGATAAGGAATGAAGGAATGGATCCTAAAGGTGAGAACTCCTCACTATATTTTTCTTATACAGTTATTTATTTTATAACTGCATATATGAACCGTTCCCCGTCGTCCACAGACCATGGACGAATTGTTTGTTTGTTTGATTGTGTTGTAAAAATTGATGGTGTGATATGGAATGGAATAAAATATTTTATAGTTGAAAATATAATTTTTAACGTGGATACAAATAAAATAAATATTTAAAAACAAATCAGACGATTTGTTTATGTACACTGATTTGACTGATATTTATTGGTATGATAAATTTTACACATCGCCCAACTGCACAAATAAATCTGTGTTTGTTGTTTGAAAACCCCATACGGGTATTGTGATGATATTGGACATAAACTAATCCCAATAATTAGCTGTATGTCGATCGATTGATTGATAGGCCGTTGTAAACGTTAAATATTTATATTTGATGCTTATGCAGTGTAAAATGCACTCTGGATGATGGTTAATTGCGTTTGATTGTTGTTGTATACATGTGTGTATGAAATCCATATAAATCACATCATATGGTAATTGAATGTGTCTGATTCCAGTTCAGAAAGAAAGAATATCTTAAATTAATGAATATTTTGAAATAATGAATATTTTGAAATAATGAATATTTTCAAATAATATTCAGAAAAGAATCAAAATTTGGTTTTGATGTCCGATTTGGGATGGACACGAATATATTTAAAAATATAAAGCGGTGTTGATTAGATTAACTCCATTTTGACGGGAACTATATTTATATCTATTTTATTTATTTTTATAATGAATATCGAAAAGGAATTGATTTCAAAATCTAATGTTTTGAAAATATTATCATTTATATATCGATGATATGGAATATTCAATTTTGATTTGAAATTGAATATGAAGTTGAAATCGTTTGGAAAATGAATTTATAACAATTTATAAAATACGTTTTAAATGGAAATTGACAAAATATATATATAATATTATATATATATAATGGCCTGAATAGAACGCGCTGCGGCAGTTCGTGAATTTCGACCATTGATTTCGAATGGACATTACGGGAGATCCGACAATCGGATTCTCCTAAAACTAGAACTGTTGGGTTCGTATCGAAAAGAGCTTTCTAATGAGTATTAGAGATTTAAGATCTAACAAGTGGATTTGGAATTATGTCCAAATAAAATTTGAAAAAGCTTTCTAACGAGTATTAGAGATTTGAAATCTACATTTTTATATCGCTATTCCTATGATAAAAATCATATTTTCACTTCGCTACCTAAATAAAAATCACATTTTTATCTCATTATATATATAAAAATTATATTTTTATTTCTCTAACTTCGTAATAAAAATCAAACCTTTTCATG
Organism: Allium sativum; assembly: GCA_030737875.1. Lineage (NCBI taxonomy): Eukaryota > Viridiplantae > Streptophyta > Magnoliopsida > Asparagales > Amaryllidaceae > Allium > Allium sativum. The sequence continues at coordinate 249,002,710 of CM060918.1, read as the reverse complement.
ATTAAAATTCAAATCTTCATATTGCTATTCATATATAAAAATCAAATTTTTTTTCCTTTTTTTTCCTTTTAAGATCTAACCTTTTTCCTTTTAACAGAAATCGAATCTTTTCGTGATTAAAAATCTAACCGTTTCATTAATAAAAAATCAAATCTTTTTATGATTAAAAATCTCCACTTTTTATCATAAAAAATCTCATATCTATATTTACAAAAATCAAACCTGTAACACCCCACCTCCGCCCGGGTGACTCTTGCAAGCACTCTGACTTTGGAGGGGCGTTTGAATCAGGTTAACATGCATAATGATATATCAAGGCAGAACAAGAACATATGTATATGCGTAAACAGAGTAAATAACATAGATAAAACAGCGGAAGATTTTAAACCATTTCAAAACAAGTCTGTTACATCATAATGTCAACTTCCCAAATAAACAAGTCTAGATAAACAACATCAACTGAAAACTGAAATACATAAATACTAATCCCCAAAAGAAGTGACAGCCACAGCTAGCTTCATGTCAAACCGTACATGAGCTAAATCCCACAAGCAAGCAGTCAAAAATCCAGCTAAGCTCCAATATTCCCTCCCTGAGAACCTGGGGGGGGGGGGGGGGGACGGAAGAAAAGAGGCGAAAGAAAACAGGTCAGTCAAAAAGACTGAGTAAGCCCTACTACAATCAATGTAAACTGATAAAGTTAACTGGCATGAGAAGCAGGTATGATCATAAGGATAACAACATACTAGCATGATGATTAACTAGCAAGGTAGATAAAGGTGTCATCGCATAATCAGGATTAAGGTTTTGCACCATAGGTGTACTAGCAAACTAACATGACTTGAATAAACAAGTATTGATCCCTTGGCCCATGCTTTGGCCCAATAACATGAAGTGACCCTAATACGAGGTCCAACCAAACGGTCTAGTCGATCGGCTCCCTAAGCCTAACTCGTCACGTGTTGGTGTCAATACGGCCCAATCATAATTGTAGTCGAACTGTGTCGGGTCCACCCTTCGGGTGTATCAAGCCCTAGGGTGTCAACCCCTGGACACCATGAACATGAGTGCACAGTCCCGATCTACTGGTACCCATGCATGTTTTCTCCGGCTACGGACTATGTGCACGACCAGAGTCCGCCCGGAACTACACCGGCGTACCCTCTGCCGTCGCTTTTGGTCACTTACCTCCAGTCCAGTAATCGTGCCCCCACCCTAGCCTAGTCCCTAGGGTCATGATGATACTAACTTGGGATTACTGCTGGAGTGGGCCCCCATTGCTAGGATTTTTCTAGTGGGTTAAGTACGGTTTAACCCCTTTGCTAATCATGGATTAACTTGGTTAAGTGTAACGATGAGTTCATGACTTAACCCCGATTAATCTACCGAGCCCAAATTGGTTAAGTACTAAGTGGACCATGACTTAACCCTAATCATGAGGCATTAATTAATTTAATGGCCTTAACCTCTCACATTAGACTTTATTGCGGTCACTAGTTAAGCCGGGCGGGTCCGGGTAGCTTTACACCACAACTTGGTCTAACCTCGGGTCCAAGGTACAACATGACCAACTTCTCACATTGGGTCCTATTGTTTGTAGCAACTAGTTAAGCCGGTCGGTTCCGGGTAGGTTTACGCTACAAACTCAACCCAACCTCGAGTTGGCCACACTTATCTTTTCTAAGTGTCATGTCCATCATGTTTCCAAAACATGTTACAAGTTTTTCAAGCAATTGGGTAGACCTAACTTAATAGGTAAATTCCCAATGGGTAGACCTAACTTAATAGGTAAATTCCCAAGCTTATGTTTTATGTCTTTTAAGTTTACCCAACCCCAAACGCAATCCCATCGCTTACATATCGCAATAGCGCATAAAGGATAGAAAGAGGGAACTTGGCATAAATCATGACATAAGGCATTGAAGCCACAAGTTCAACATGGTGGCATATGAAATGTTCATGTGCTCATATACTTGCATATTACATATTTTGGCCTCAAAAGCATGCATAAAACCAAACTTAGCATATTGGTGATACATGGTGATAAATGACATGTAGAAATGGCCATAAGTTCGCATTTAGCCTCACATGCAAGTTATCATAAGAGATATGATAACTTACATGTTGCCAAAATGCAACCTTTGGCATAAAGCTTGAAGCTTTATGTTCATAAACCCAAGATAAGCTTGCATAACATGATAGCATGAATAAAATGTTCAACCCAAACTTGCATAGCATAACTTGCATATCATATGACAACTTGCATATCAAACTTGCATATCATATGACAACTTGCATATCAAACTTGCATATCACGTCATAGCATACTTGCATAACATGATAAACTTGCATATTACATCATAGAAAACTTGCATAACATGATAAACTTGCATTTCATAACATAGTAAACTTGCATATCATACATTTAACTTCAAAGTTTAAGTATGAAAGTAGAATAGGGCTTACAATGATTAAGAAGTCACAAAAATATGACAAAGCCCTTATTAAACCCAAAATGCAAGCCAAAATGATCAAAAACTCTTCCTTTATGATGCTAATATAAGAACTTGACTTGGATGCAAGCTAATAATGCTCAAACAAGTTTGAAAACACTTGTATGCATGGAAAATCACTTAGGAATTTATTTAGGAATTTTATGAAGAGAGTGGAGGCCATGAGAGGATTGATTTTGCCATAGTTTAGTTGTAGGATAGATTAATGATGATTTAGGGCTAGGTTAGGGTCTTATTTATAGATTAGGCAAGTGTTTTAGGCCATAGGATTAAACCCTAGTTCCAATCTCAGCCCTCAAAACCGAATCTGGCCCCCAAGCTCAACACATTCTCAAAATGGTGCACCAGGCTAAACAGCCCGGCTGGACCAAGTCGACAGCCAAGTCGACAGGGCTGTCGACTTGGGTCCAACCAAGTCGACTCCCAAGTCGACAGGGCTGTCGACTTGGGTGTTCTGGCGGGAATTCTCCCGCCTGGCCCAAACTGGCCCAATTTTCCAAATTCAGATTTGAATTTGAAATCTGTTTTTGGTTAGAAGTTTTCTGAAAACTTCGTTGGGCCTTAATCGGGTCATACGGACTCCGATTTTCGAAAACTCGGACTCTATTTCGCGTATTTTTCCGAGACGAACGCAATGGAACAGCCCGTTTCCCTTGATTCAGATTTTTGAATTAAATTCTGCCTCGATTTATGTTATAACAGGTTATTGAAAATACGGGTTGTTACATTCTCCCCTCCTTAAAGGATTTCGTCCCCGAAATCTTCAAGTTAGGAAGAACGTATCCTACCATCCAACATCCATCTACTCAAAACATCATCCACGAGCAATCATTGTCCTTACAAGATTCTAAATGTTGTATGAACATATGCAAAGGTGTGTGTATATGTACCTATCTAATGCAAATATCATCAATGCAGATTATGTTAGTGAAATGAATCCATATGTATGCAATTCCTACCATAATGTATAACATCTATATGTGTGCACATCACATACACCCATATGCAACATCCATGTGATAACACACAAATTTTCATCCATGAATAAGCATAAACACTCATGCATATTCAATATGAGGAGTGTGTGAGCCGATCTAGTGCCTAACGTGTATAATGCATCCACGAGTAACCACTTGCAAACACTTGCAACCACTTGCAACCATCAAGCATAACATGTTTCAAACACATGTTTCATCCAAAGGGTTTCTACCTAAGGTTCTCATGACAAGATTAACACGATAAACTAGATAAACAGAGAAAGATATGCTAACAAAGAAAAGAGATTGAGAGTGTACCCTCAAAAAGGAATGGATAAAGCCCATGCATCTTCTCCTCGGTTTCCCAAGTTGCGTCTTCTTCGGCTTCACCCCATTGAACCTTCACTAATTTGACCTATCGATTCCTTAGCTTCTTGGTCTCCGTCCCCAAGATACGAATCGGAGCTCTCCTCAAGGTAGCCTGTTTCTCTACTTCTACATCTTTCAGAACACTTGGCTCAACAACCTCTGCTGATTCATGTAAACACTTCCGGAGATGCGAGACATGAAAAACATCGTGTACTCAGGCAAGCTTCTCGGGCAACTTCACTCTATAAGCCATCTGCCCGATCCTCTCTATAATAGGGAATGGTCCAACAAACCTCGGTGCCAACTTCCCAACGGCTCCAAATCGGACCACATTCCGCAAAGGTGAAACCTTCACGAAAACCATATCCCCAACATCAAACTCCAAATCAGTTCTTCGCTTATCAGCACAGGATTTCCGTCGGTCTTGGGCCGCTTTCATCCGTCTCCGAATCAACTCGACCTTCTCGGATGTATCTCTGATCATATCAGGCCCAAGTATAAGCTTATCTGTAGTCTCCCACCAACATGTAGGCGACTTGCACGGCCTCCCATATAAAGCTTCAAATGGTGCCATCCCTATGCTTGCCTGATAACTGTTATTATATGCAAACTCAACAAGAGGAAGGTGGTCTTCCCAAGTACCACCAAAATCCAGAATACAAAGCCTCAACAGATCCTCGAGTACCCTATTCACCTTTTTGGTTTGACCGTCCGTCTGTGGGTGATAAGCCGTACTTAGATTCAACCTCGTGCCCATGACTTCTTGCAAGCTGTGCCAGAATTGACTTGTTAAGATTGGGTCACGGTCACTGACTATACTAGAAGGGACTCCATGTAGTCTCACAATCTCACGAAGATATACAGACGCTAGCCAAGATGCGGTCCTCTTGCTCTTTACCGGAATGAAATGAGCACTCTTCGTAAGTCTATCCACAATAACCCAGATGCTCGTATTCATTTTCCTTGACCTTGGTAGCCCATCGATAAAATCCATGGAGATACTCTCCCACTTCCATAGTGGAACGTCTAGAGGATGCAATAGCCCACCGGGCTTCTTTGACTCGGCCTTAACTTGCTGGCAAATGATACATCGAGAGACAAACTCTGCCACATCCTTCTTCATCCCAGGCCAAAAGAAAATGTGCTTCATATCTTTATACATCTTATCTTCGCCTGGATGTATAGTCAACTTAGAGCGATGTGCTTCCTCAAGAACTATTCTTACTAAATCTTCTACCATGGGAACACATAACCTTCCGTCTCTCCTCAGCCAACCCTTGTCATCAATAGAATATCGAGCGAGATGACTAGACGTCTCTCCTCGAATTAGCTTATCCATAATCTCAACTATTTTAGCATCTTCTCTCTGCGAGGCCCCAACTTGATCAAGAAGGGTAGGTCTGAGTTCCAGAGATGCTAAAGAACCGGTCATTGACTCAACCGCCAAAGAGAAATCAAAGGTTGCCACATACTCTAAATTCTTCATCTCAACGAATAGAGGACTTAGGGTCAACCTTCTTCTACTCAATGCATCTTCTACCACATTCCCCTTGCCAGGGGTATAGGCTATCTCAAAATCATAGGATGCCAAGAATTCCATCCATCTTTGTTGTCTCAGATTCAAATCCTTCTGAGAAAAGAGATACTTCAATGACTTGTGATCGGTATAAAGCTCAAATCTTTCCCCCAGAAGATAATGGCGCCAAGCCTTGAGTGCATATACTATTGCTGCCAACTCTAAGTCATGAGTGGGATAATTCTTCTCATGTACTTTGAGTTGTCTACCGCCAAAGCATATCACCCTTCCTTCTTGCATAAGAACAGCTCCTAACCCCGTGCCACATGCATCGGTGTATACTGTATATAACTTCCCTCCATCGGGCAAAGCTAGAACAGGTGCTGATGTAAGAGCTCTCTTGAGCTTCTGAAAAGAAAGCTCGCGTTCTATGCTCCAAGCAAAAACTAAATTCTTCTTTGTCAATTTAGTGAGAGGAGCGGAAATCTTCGCGAAGTCCTTAATGAACTTCCGGTAAAAACCCGCAAGAACTAGAAAACTTCTCACTTCGGTTGCATTCCTTGGAGTCTTCCAATCCTGAACTGCAACTACCTTGGCGGGATCCACCGCTAAGCCTTGCTTAGATACTATATGCCCAAGGAATCGAACTTCCTTTCTCCAAAAGTGACATTTGGAGAACTTGGCCTTCAACTGATGCGCTCTAAGCGTATCCATTACCTCCATGAGATGCCTTGCGTGCTCTTCCTCATCCTTAGAGAAGATCAAAATATCATCCACGAAGACCATGAAAAACTTGTTCAAGAACTCCCTGAACACCCTACTCATCAAGTCCACGAAATATGCGGGTGCATTAGTCAAGCCGAACGGCATGACAAGCCATTCGAAGAATCCATCTGGAGTTCTGAACGCAGTCTTGTCTATACTATCTTCAGCTACCCTGAGCTGATGGAAACCCGTAGCAAGATCAAGCTGAGAGAAAACAGAAGCACCGACAAGCTGGTCAAAGAGGTCATCAATCCTCGGTAACGGGTGTCTGTTCTTCTTAGTCAGCTTATTCAACTCTCGATAGTCAACACAAAGTCGGAGAGAACCATCTGCCTTGGTAGCAAACACCACAGGCGCTCCCCATTCAGATATGCTTCGTCTAATGAAGTTCTTCTCAAGCAACTCTTTCACTTGCTTACTTAGCTCCCGCCTATCACGCGGAGCCATATGCCGAACGGGCAAAGAAACAGGCTTTGCATTATCCACCAGATAAATGCGGAAATCAATCTGTCGCTTAGGAGGCAACTCCCTAACGTCATCAAAAACATCCGGATACTCTCGAACCACTCTCATAGAGTGAAGAGTTTCCATTGACGAGTCGAGTGATTCCAGATAGCACAACATGACAGGACCTCTCGGATCACAAGAAATCTCTAGGGTGTTTCCGAGGCGAGTCACGAGCCTCACAACCCTATGCTCACAATCAAGGATGGCTCCATATCTGGACAACCAATCCATGCCCAATATCAATCCGTATCCCCTGAAACCAAGAACATAAGCACTACACAAGAACTCTACACTCAGTATAGAGATCCTCAAATCCCCACATATCATAGACAAATGGGCGGAACCCCCAATAGGATTTGAGACACAAACGGGATCATCTACCAAGCTAGTACTAAGGTGCAAACTATCAACAAGATCAGATGAGATAAAGCTATGGGATGCACCAGAATCAAACAAGGTACGAACTGGAAAATCAGAAATATATACAAGGCTCTCAACAGAAATACTACCTCGATCGGGAACTGGAGCGACGTTGAGAGCATGAACTTGCCCTCCTGAAGGTCCAGCACGCTGAGTCTGACCCTGGCCTTGCCCTTGCTTCCTCGGGCAATCCTTACTGAAATGTCTAGTCTCACCACAGAAAAATCATTCACCATTCTTCCTTTTCCTCTTCTTACAATCCTTAATAAGATGCCCAACTGAACCGCAATAATGGCACTTCCCCTTGTTGTTCTTGCCCTTGTTGTTATTGCCCTTGTTGTTGTTTCCCTTTTTGCCTTGACTCTTGTTCTTGTTCTGATTGCCTTGACTGCTCTGACCACTTGGATTACCCTGATTTCCTTTCCCCTGGGAATCAGTCTTCTTGGCTTGAGTATCATTCATCTTGACCTCTTTCTTGACATCTCCCTAAAGTAACGCCATATCAACCAAGCTCTCAAACGTGGCCCCATGGGGAATATGCGACATAGCCAATCCCTGCAACGACTCATTCAATCCTCTAGCAAAACGAAGAGCCTTCTTCTGAGGAGTATTCACCATATCTAAGCCAAAACGAGCTAACTGATTGAACTTGTTCACATATTCTTTGACAGACATATCTCCTTGTCTCAGAGTTATGAACCTCTCCATTTGCAGATTCTCCTCAGCAGAAGATAGAAACTTAAGCATGAACCTTGCCCTGAAATCGGCCCAAGTCTCAACAGGCCTAGTACCATTGGTGACTTCCCACCAATAAGCGGCTTCATCCTTCATAAGCCAAACCGCCAATAAGAGCTTCCTCTGATCGTCTATCCCAAAGATAGCAAATAAATCCTCGGTCTCTTTCAACCAATTTCTGGCCTCTACAAAAGTCTCAGTGCCTTGAAAGTTCTTGCCACCCATTGCTTTGAAATCTTTGCAAGTCTTTGCGAAGTCCGCTTGAGGATGCTGAGGGGGAGGAGGAAGAGGAACCTCAGCGACAGGAGGAGGAGGAACATTAGCGACAGGAGGAGGAATATTAACTACCGGAGGAGGAGAAGGAGGAACATCTGCGGGGCCGGCTTTGGTTGCCCTAGCCTCCAAAAGTCTCCTATACCAAACAGGTACGTGCACTCCCTCCGGAATAGCAAAGGTATCGGCCATGCTGAAAACGAAGAAAAAGACAGATTCAGAATGGCGGAAAAACGAAGGAATTTTTGCTAATGGCTTTTTGGGGAATAGTCTTTAAAATAAACTAGACTTTTCTTTGGAAAATACTTTATACTTGGTTTTGAAAATAGTTTTCCAAAAGTTTTAAAAACCTTTTTGTTCCTTCTCGTAAACCATATGCTCTGATACCAAATTGTAACACCCCACCTCCGCCCGGGTGACTCTTGCAAGCACTCTGACTTTGGAGGGGCGTTTGAATCAGGTAAACATGCATAATGATATATCAAGGCAGAACAAGAACATATGTATATGCGTAAACAGAGTAAATAACATAGATAAAACAGCGGAAGATTTTAAACCATTTCAAAACAAGTCTGTTACATCATAATGTCAACTTCCCAAATAAACAAGTCTAGATAAACAACATCAACTGAAAACTGAAATACATAAATACTAATCCCCAAAAGAAGTGACAGCCACAGCTAGCTTCATGTCAAACCGTACATGAGCTAAATCCCACAAGAAAGCAGTCAGAAATCCAGCTAAGCTCCAATATTCCCTCCCTGAGAACCCGAGGGGGGGGGGGGAAACGGAAGAAAAGAGGCGAAAGAAAACAGGTCAGTCAAAAAAACTGAGTAAGCCCTACTACAATCAATGTAAAGTGATAAAGTTAACTGGCATGAGAAGCAGGTATGATCATAAGGATAACAACATACTAGCATGATGATTAACTAGCAAGGTAGATAAAGGTGTCATCGCATAATCAGGATTAAGGTTTTGCACCACAGGTGTACTAGCAAACTAACATGACTTGAATAAACAAGTATTGATCCCTTGGCCCATGCTTTGGCCCAATAACATGAAGTGACCCTAATACGAGGTCCAACCAAACGGTCCAGTCGATCGGCTCCCTAAGCCTAACTCGTCACGTGTTGGTGTCAATACGGCCCAATCATAATTGTAGTCGAACTGTGCCGGGTCCACCCTTCGGGTGTATCAAGCCCTAGGGTGTCAACCTCTGGACACCATGAACATGAGTGCACAGTCCCGATCTACTGGTACCCGTGCATGTTTTCTCCGGCTACGGACTATGTGCATGACCAGAGTCCGCCCGGAACTACACCGGCGTACCCTCTGCCGTCGCTTTTGGTCACTTACCTCCAGTCCAGTAATCGTGCCCCCACCCTAGCCTAGTCCCTAGGGTCATGATGATACTAACTTGGGATTACTGCTGGAGTGGGCCCCCATTGCTAGGATTTTTCTAGTGGGTTAAGTACGGTTTAACCCCCTTGCTAATCATGGATTAACTTGGTTAAGTGTAACGATGAGTTCACGACTTAACCCCGATTAATCTACCGAGCCCAAATTGGTTAATTACTAAGTGGACCATGACTTAACCCTAATCATGAAGCATTAATTAATTTAATGGCCTTAACCTCTCACATTAGACTTTGTTGCGGTCACTAGTTAAGCCGGGCGGGTCCGGGTAGCTTTACACCACAACTTGGTCTAACCTCGGGTCCAAGGTACAACATGACCAACTTCTCGCATTGGGTCCTATTGTTTGTAGCAACTAGTTAAGCCGGTCGGTTCCGGGTAGGTTTACGCTACAAACTCAACCCAACCTCGAGTTGGCCACACTTATCTTTTCTAAGTGTCATGTCCATCATGTTTCCAAAATGTGTTACAAGTTTTTCAAGCAATTGGGTAGACCTAACTTAATAGGTAAATTCCCAATGGGTAGACCTAACTTAATAGGTAAATTCCCAAGCTTATGTTTTATGTCTTTTAAGTTTACCCAACCCCAAACGCAATCCCATCGCTTACACATCGCAATAGCGCATAAAGGATAGAAAGAGGGAACTTGGCATAAATCATGACATAAGGCATTGAAGCCACAAGTTCAACATGGTGGCATATGAAATGTTCATGTGCTCATATACTTGTATATTACATATTTTGGCCTCAAAAGCATGCATAAAACCAAACTTAGCATATTGGTGATACATGGTGATAAATGACATGTAGAAATGGCCATAAGTTCGCATTTAGCCTCACATGCAAGTTATCATAAGAGATATGATAACTTACATGTTGCCAAAATGCAACCTTTGGCATAAAGCTTGAAGCTTTATGTTCATAAACCCAAGATAAGCTTGCATAACATGATAGCATGAATAAAATGTTCAACCCAAACTTGCATAGCATAACTTGCATATCAAACTTGCATAACATAACTTGCATATCATATGACAACTTGCATATCAAACTTGCATGACATAACTTGATGAACTTGCATATCACATCATAGCATACTTGCATAACATGATAAACTTGCATATTACATCATAGAAAACTTGCATAACATGATAAACTTGCATTTCATAACATAGTAAACTCGCATATAAACTTGCATATCATACATTTAACTTCAAAGTTTAAGTATGAAAGTAGAATACGACTTACAATGATTAAGAAGTCACAAAAATATGACAAAGCCCTTATTAAACCCAAAATGCAAGCCAAAATGATCAAAAACTCTTCCTTTATGATGTTAATATAAGAACTTGACTTGGATGCAAGCTAATAATGCTCATACAAGTTTGAAAACACTTGTATGCATGGAAAATCACTTAGGAATTTATTTAGGAATTTTATGAAGAGAGAGGAGGCCATGAGAGGATTGATTTTGCCATAGATTAGTTGTAGGATAGATTAATGATGATTTAGGGCTAGGTTAGGGTCTTATTTATAGATTAGGCAAGTGTTTTTGGCCATAGGATTAAACCCTAGTTCCAATCTCAGCCCTCAAAACCGAATCTGGCCCCCAAGCTCAACACATTCTCAAAATGGTGCACCAGGCTAAACAGCCCGGCTGGACCAAGTCGACAGCCAAGTCGATAGGGCTGTCGACTTGGGTCCAACCAAGTCGACTCCCAAGTCGACAGGGCTTTCGACTTGGGTGTTCTGGCGGGAATTCTCCCGCCTAGCCCAAACTGGCCCAATTTTCCAAATTCAGATTAGAATTTGAAATCTGTTTTTGCTTGGAAGTTTTCTGAAAACTTCGTTGGGCCTTAATCGGGTCATACGGACTCCGATTTTCGAAAACTCGGACTCTATTTCGCGTATTTTTCCGAGACGAACGCAATGGCATAGCCCTTTTCCCTTGATTCAGAATTTTGAATTAAATTATGCCTCGATTTATGTTATAACAGGTTATTGAAAATACGGGTTGTTACAAAACCTTTTTATCATAACGTTATTTGTATAAAAATCGCGGTTTTATCCCAATGTTATCTCCCTTAAAATCAGATTTTTAAAACATGTTTTCATATCTTAAACTGATTATTAAAAATAAAATTAAAATAAATAGTTAAAAAAACTTACAGCGGTGCAAAATGGGGGCGGTGGAGGCTACGGGAAGTGGAGAGAGGAGTCAGCGAGGGGCGGTGGTCGGATCTGGGTCTCCGGCGAGGAAGCGGCGGTCCGGGCGTCGGCAGTTTCAGTTAGAAGGAGAGAGACGGAATCGAGAGGAAGGGGAGGGGAAGGAGGTTGGACGGAGGGGGAGAGCCAGCTACGGCGGCGGCGCGGTCGCGCGAGTGGGGCGAGGGAGTGACGATCTGAAAGATAAGTGCGGCGGATTTTTTTTTCAATTTTCAAATTAGGTCGTTGATTGAGTAAATGAGGAAAGGGGGAGAAAAGGAAGGTTTTATAATATATTTAATTTAATTAATCTATTCTCCAAAAGAGTTGCTTTTTCATTTGAATCCCAAATCACACCCAACGACTGTCGCCCCTAGCTAATTACCCCCGTTTCGAACACAATGAGATATGTTTCCAAGCCTGTTCGACTTTTTCGTTCAGTTTTTCACTAAAATTAATATATATATATATATATATATATTGAGTTTGAACGCACATTTTAATTTACCGGGGCCACATATGGACTCTAAAAATTCCAAAAAAAATTATCCGGCTATGTTTTGACGCTACGGTCCTAACAAAACTAATTTCGTCAAATTTGAAGACCATTTGAAAAATGGTCATTTTTTGGTCGATCCGAATTGACTGAAACTGCCAAAACACGTTTAACTTCACCATGCTCACATATTGATTCCAAAAATTATGAAAATTGGAATCTAGCAATAACTTGACATTCCATATCCAAAAAAGTTGTTTCGTCGAAAACAGAGGTCGTTTGCAAAATAGCTATTTTTAAGGGCTATATTTCTTTCCATAGCGATTATTCTGAATTTTCAACTGGGCATAAATTTTTATTTCTGCTATGAAATTTAAATTTTTCGGATTCTTTGGAAAGATATTTTCAAATAGATTCTAATATTTCTTGTTTCGTTAAAATCCGGTTTATTTTGAATCCTGTAGTTCATTTGAAATTTGAAATTGAATTTTCAAACTACCGCGCCATTTCCAATTCCTTTTATAATTAAAATAAATATTTATATTCTAACGTCGATTCAAATAAATATATACATTCTAATTCTATTCAAAACAAATTTCTAGTCGTTACTATTTAAAATAAATCATTTTAAATATTTAAAATTCATTATAATTTCCAAAATAAAATTTTTAAATTGGTTCTGATTTTCCGGGTTGTTACACTATGCATATAAATTTAACCAAAGAAAACTCATATAACATTATATTTGTTCTATTTTAATGTAGGAATAGTTTTTTTTCTTCCAAACTTTGCATTCATGCATTGCATAATGTGCTATAATGTTATATTTTGATATATGGTTGAGATTCATTGGGAGAGTTCACGTGCAATATAATGGGTGTAACGGAACGGTGCCTATACAAATATATATGTGTGTGTGTATTACATAATAATATTATTTAAATTTAAAAAAATACATAATATTTGTGGTACACACGAAGCACGTTTCTTTATCACACATGAAGCGCATGCAATCATCACAGATGAAGCGCATTTATTGATCACGCGCGAAGCGTGTGCCGTTACACTCGTCCCATTATGAAATAAACTTAGCCCCATCAAAATGCCTAATGTCGAATAAAAATGTATTTTACTCGTATAATTTCCCTACACGTATCTAATGTCTAATAAAATATCATGTATTTACATGGTATTATTGCTGATGACAAATAAAAAGATAATTTTCATTTTCCTTTATTTGTATGCAAATTCCATTTTTAAATTTAACAAATACAAAGAAATTGTTTTATTTGTACGTATAATTTCAAATCATAACATGTGAAATGCCTCTTTACTCTGTACATAAATCCTAATGTATTATTGGACAATACAAATGTCACTTTGATTAGCATACAAATTCTATTGTATAATTTAACAATAAAATGTCACTTTAATTTACAAACAAATCCTAATGTATGTTTTGACAATGAAAACGATTCTTTAGTTTACATACAAATTCTAATGTATGTTTTGATCATGAAAACGATTCTTTAATTTACATACAAATTCTAATGTATGTTTTGCAAATAAAAATGATTCTTAAATTTGCATATAAATTTTAATTTATGTTTTGCATATAAAAATGATTCTTATATTTGCACATAAATTCTAATTCAACAAAATGCATAAAAAGTGATACATTCATTTTATTGACAATTTTATTTCAGTAAAATGATTAAAAGTGATGCTTTCATTTTGTTAACAAATCTAGTTTAACAAAATGATTACAATTGATAGCGGCATTTATATTGACAATTCTAGTTTGACAAAAATAATATTTTTGCTCAAACCCAAGTCTATTTAACCAAAAATGTCATTTTTGTTATAACTCAAATCTATTTAACAAAATGTACTTTTTGTTCAACTCTAATATTATTTAACAAAAATGTAATTTTTGTTACGTTCAATCTTTTTATTGAAAACTATGAACAATAGAAATATAATCTTTCATGTTACTTTTTATTTAAACAAAGTGAAAATAAAAACATGATCTTTAATAACTAATCTTTTTATTGCAACAAAATTATGGTCAAAATATGTTCTTTAATAACCAATCTTTTATTGCGACCAAAATGACAATAAAAACATATCTTTCTCTTTTACTCTTTTATATTGTAAATAAAATGACAATAAAAAAACATATTTTTAATTCATCTCTTTTCTTTCCTAGTTTCTTACATTACATTAAAAAGGTAAATTTTAAAATTTTATTTTAAAACATGAACGTTTTTCTATTTTTATTCTAATTCAACAAAATGATAGAAATTGATATTTAGTTTTTGTTGAAAATTCTAATTTGACAAAATGACAAAGATGGTTCTTCTCATTTTTGTTGAAAATTCTAATTCAACAAAATGATAAAAATGTGTACTTTTATTTAGACTAAACTATTTGACAAAAATGAACATTTTATTTCAACTAATGTGTTTTAATAAAAATGAACATTTTATTCCAACTATTCTAATTTGTCAAAAATGATGAGACGACCCGAAATCCCGTTCAGACGGAAACAGGGTTAGCTTTGGAATATAACACAGAAACACATAATAGCAGAACAGAATTAAATAAATACACCAGGTAATGAACAATAGAATATACTGGATAAAAGTAATCACCAGAGTTACACAGTATACAGGATCTTACTTAGTACAAATACAGTTCAGCTATACATAAATGTCTACAGCGGAAATAAACAAAATATGTACAATAGGAGCTGAACAACATAAAAAGAAATAAATGATAGAATCCATCTTCAGCTCCAGCTATCCAGAAAGAACCAGCTAAACCTGAATACAAGGCTGCCCGTGTAGAAAAAGGGGCACCCGAGTTTGAAAGTGAAACAAACTACGAGTCAGTCATGGGACTGGTATGAGAAATCTACTCAACACATATATTGTTTGGCTAATCACAGGACCACGCCACTTTCGTGGAACGGGTTTACTCCATTGGATTGCCAGTGCTTTAAAACAAATCTTTCTTTTAAAACATCGCTATGCTTTTTATAAAAATGAAGCCGTTATAAGACTCAGTTCCCATCACACAATGCAACGCAAACCGGAGGATAGAGTTTTACCTTATAATGGCCAAAATATGATTGATACGAATAAAATAAAGGCATTTGATATTATTGCTAGTGTTTATATGTTTTGAAAACAATTTCAAACCATAACTATCAATTATAGACGGCATGGGTACCATATATCATGTCGCCATATCTATATACAATCAAAACCGCACGATGTCGTATTTGGAAATTGGATTTCCGTCATGAACCGAGGCAAAAGATAGTCCTCACCGAATTCGAGACTGCCTAGCCCGAGTCTCAGGATCAGAGCTCGAGTGACCCTTGGATCGTCAGGGCCGGTCCACCGATGTGGATTAAAATGCCTGAACCATGCGTTTCCCCGCCCTTTGGGGCGTAAACGAGCCAACGAATGACTCCATCGGACCCAGATCGTCCGATCAAACCGAGGCGCCTCGCAACAGCAACAACCACATAGGTGAAAAGTATATAAATGTCAGGGCTGGTAGGTCGCTGACACCACCCTAGCTAGGAGGAAACGCAGGCCCTCCCTGAGGTCCTTCTCCCGTTTCTGGTTCATACCGGGGTGTGAGGTTCGCGAATTCACGTTATACACAAAGCTACGCCACACAGGCGGTGCTTTGATCATCACCACAAGACTTTGCTTTTCAACAGAAGCCCTGATCACTGCATCTTAGCATGCCACACAAGCAATTCATGCCATGCGATTGATGTCCATCGATATACAACCTCTGAGCTCGTGCGTCTCAGAGAAGGGCGTTAAGCAAAAGAATAAATTCTCCGCCGCCAAACAGATGTATATTTAACAGAAATCAATTAACACAGAATAAACTCCAATGTCAGACACACAGTCCATTTACAAGTCCGTTCTGGGTCTGAACGAAACCGGAGGCACTAAATACCTCGCAAACCCTTCAATCAACACGTACGTCTGAACGATCACCACTCATTATCCATATTTCGGGATGCCTCCCAATCAGGACCTCGGTTACCATCCAAACGAGGTGAAGATCTCCGGTCTTCGACCATCGTCTTCATCTTCGACTTTCAATCGTCGGTCAATTATTTGAAATGAGTATTAACTCGGCCTTTTCAAATAATTCACGTATATTTAGAATTTTAAATCAATTTATTTCAATGGTTAAATTATTTGACAACACCAATCTTGTTATTTAATGTATTTTCACACCAAACACATTCAACCATCAAATACAACATAAATCGAGCAAATTCAGTTTATTTCCAGTCCATATCACTTATGATATTTTATAACTATTTATTGCTATTTTTATTTATTTTAAAATAGCTAATTTATTCAAAACGACGCTTCGGGCCATAAAGCGGCCGTGGCGCTGTTTTTCTTCAGATTTGATTTACACATATCTGAAAATCTAACCGTTGGATCTTCACAAAATTTACATCATTAGAAAGGTCTTTTCTAAACGAATCCAACGGTTCCAGTTTCGGGAAAATCCGACGGTCGGATCTCCCGGTACAATCGTTTGAAGTTTCGATTTCAAAATACGAACTGCAGCGTCGTTATTCGATTAAATATAATTATATTTATATATATATATACAAATATAATCGTTTCTGGCGCTGTTTTTCTTCAGATTTGAATTAAACATTCCAGACAATCCAACCGTTGGATTTTTACAAGGTTGGTGCCGTTGGAAAGATATTTCCAAGGCGAACCCGATGGTTGAGGTTTCGGGAAAATCCAATGGTCGGATTTCCCGTACTAATTGTTTGAAATCACGGTTTCAAAATACGAACTGCACGGCCTCGTTTCGTTTTAATTTTATTTATATTTATATATTTATATAAATATAGTTCATTCAATGATTTCCATATCGTTTTCACTTCAAATATTTTTCTAACACCTTAAAATTTTGGAAAATTTCGCCATAACCTCCCCTGCACCGGGAGCATCGGGAAATCGCAAATAGCTATCCCGGTCCTTCTAATCTCAAAAAGAAAAAGAAAAAGCCAAGCGGCTAGCCAACAGGCTCATAAAATCATCACCCAAACAAAGCAGTAAATGTGTACCTATTTGTCGGGCACAAAATTTTATTCCTCTTCTCTAGCCCCTTTGCTATAACCTGTTCAATGAATATGCATGTACATATATATACAGTTCTTAACATTTATCATTTTCTATTCAACTTCATATTTGACTTCTGTTTGGTTTAAAGACACCATTTATTCTAATGTTACATACATAGGTGCAAATCATTTCATTAGCTAATTAATGAATATTTCAACTCATATATGTTTATTTTGAACAAGTGGCTATTTTTAACACTTCCCATTCCAACGATTCATGCATACAATAAAAATGCGATTTTTATTGTAAAACAATTCATTTCAAAACACTATTTTTTTTATATAGTTCATATAGTCGATAAAAGGTGATTTTTATTATCAAACGATTTATTTCAAAATATGAATACCATTCAACACATGAATTTCTAATCAACGAATGAATATCAACTCATCACATGAATGTTTTCTATTCAACGAATAAATATAGTTTAAGCATATGAAAATAATTCAAACACACGAATATTATTCAAAATTTCGACAGCATAACGGCAGGGTAGTTAAACCGGGACCGTCCCTAGTACGGCTCCTCGCTCTACCTTAAAACCTCGCGGTTTTTGATAATGGGGATCATGCATCTAGTTCGCACGCAGGCGGCATGTATATATTTATTTCATTTCCACAAACTAATCCTATGTGGTTTCAACCAAATATTTCTCAACCACAAATGGGTATTTTTCAACCACAATCAACCAATATCAATCACAAACAATCCCAAACAATCATTCGCTATCAATCAATTTTCACAACAATTTCAATCAATAAATATCGTCCATGGTTTGTGGACGAGGGGCGTATATATATATATATATATATATATATATATATATATATATATATAGCAATTCATTTTCATTTCACACATATATAATACTTTTAAATCAGAAATCTCACCAATAGCTATCCAATACTATGACTCTTCCTTTAGAGAAATCTTCGCCAATCTCGCCTTTTTGTCGCTTTCGCCCGTATTCTCTACATATGTAAAAATCGAATTTTTATTATGTTATTCAATATATAAAAATCGAATTTTGACTTCGCTATTCAATATATAAAGATTATATTTTTAATATTCCTATGATGTAAAAATTATATTTTTATTGCTTTAAAAATATAAAAATCATATCTTACTTCTTCTACTTAATAAAAATTCCGTCTTTTCTATTTTAAAAATAGGATCTTTTCTATTCTAAAAATCTGATCTTTTCTATTTTAAAGTTCAAACCTTTCTCTTTTTAAAGTTTAAATCTTTTTCTATTCTAAAGTTTAAATCTTTTCCTTTATAAAGTCAACTGAAACTGAAACTGGTCAATTTCCAGTCGATTAAAATCAACTGAAACTGGTCAAACGCGTTTTCTTTTGCCACGCTCACATATTGATTCGAAAAATTATGAAATTTGAAACCTAGCAATAACTTGACACTGCGGATCTAACAAAAGTGGTTTCATCGAAATCCGAGGTCGTTTGCAAAATGTCCATTTTTAAGGGCCTGAATTCCACAGCGACTATTCAGAATTTTCAACTGGACATATCTTTTGATTCCCGCTATCAAATTTCGATTGGTCAGATTCGTTGGAAAGATATTATCAATTAGATTCCATTATTTATGGTTTCACTAAAATCCGGATTGTTCTGCACCCGGTATATTCAATTGAAGTTTGAAATCGAATTATCGAACTACCGCGCCATTTTCAATTCTATATATAATTATAATTAATTATATTCGTTTTCAAATGTCGATTCAAACTCGGTTTTCATCGCCATTATTTAAAATATTTATTTTAAATATTTAAAATCCATTATTTTAGCCAATTTAAAATTTTTAAATTGGTTCAGATTTTCTGGGTCGTTACAATCTCCCCCACTTAAAACTTTTCGTCCCCGAAAAGGAACAAAGTCGAAAGTGGTTTGATAAATCTACAATCACACAACACAACAACCGATCCAATTGTTTTTAACCTTTAAAAATATACTAATCAAATCCTATACCCTTTAAGAATCTTTCAGACTATATAATTTAAAAGTGCACATCTATGAAAAGAAAATAACTATAGAGTAGAGAATTGAATGGTAATGCAAAGTAGGGCAAATGTACCTTGCACCGGAGTCAATCAGAGATATCTACTCGGCATCTAGGATAAGCTTTCTGAATGCTCTCCTCAGTTTCCCAAGTACAATCTCGCGGATCTCCACTCCATTGCACTTTGACTAAGTGAACCTTCTTGTTCCTCAGCTCTTTGGTTTCTTTGCCGATAATCTTTAGCGGCTCTCGCCTCATAGCTAATTCTGGAGGAATTTCAATATCCTGCTGAGCTGCTTCTTCCACGATCAAGTCTGGATCATGAACGTGCTTTTGAAGTTGAGATATGTGAAATACATCATGCACTCCAGGCAACCAGTCAGGCAGTTTGACCCTATAAGCGAGAGTCCCAATCCGTTCCAGAATAGGAAACGGACCTATAAATTTGGGCGCTAACTTTCCTTTTTTACCGAACCGGATAACTCCTCTCATCGGCGATACTTTCAAATATACATAGTCGCCAACTTCAAAGGATATATCTCTTCTTCTTCTATCGGTATAGCTCTTTTGTCGGCTTTGAGCGGCGAGTAATCGCTTCTTAATAAAATCGACTTTATCGGCAGCTTCTCGAATCATATCGGGACCCAACACAAGTCTATTTCCAGGCTCGACCCAACAAGCAGGAGATCGGCACGGTGTACCATATAATGCTTCGAATGGCGACATTGTCAGACTCGCCTGGTAGTTGTTGTTATAAGAGAATTCGGCCAAATGCAGATGGTCTTCCCATGATCCACCGAAATCTAGAACACAAGCCCGCAATAGATCTTCTAAAATGCGATTCACCCTCTCAGTCTGACCGTCTGTCTGAGGATGATAAGCGGTGCTCAAGTTTAACTTCGTTCCCAGCTCGACTTGAAATTCTTCCCAGAATTTGCTAGTGAATATTGTATCTCTATCACTGACTATACTGAGCGACACACCATGTAGTCTAACTATTTCCCTGACGTAAATCTGCGCCAGACTCTGAGCGGTTCTGTTTGATCTGACAGGTATGAAATGGGCGGTCTTCGTGAAGCGATCTACGATCACCCAAATACTGTCATTTCCTTTTCTTGTTCTGGGCAAACCATCAATGAAATCCATAGAAATATGCTCCCACTTCCAACCAGGAACTTCTAGTGGTTGTAACAATCCAGCCAATTTCTGTTGGTCACTTTTGACTAGCTGGCAAGTAGGGCATCGGCTGACATATAAAGAAATGTCCCTTTTCATCGACTTCCACCAGAAAGTGCGTTTGATGTCATTATACATTTTGCTTACTCCCGGATGGATACTGAGTTTTGACTTGTGGCATTCATCCAGTACTTCCTTTCGAAGCTCAGGAATGTTAGGGACATAGATTCGACCTTTGAGCCTTAAAATCCCATCATTATCAACTTGAAAACTCGAGGGTTCGCCTTGTTGAATTATCCCTCTGATCTTCTGAATGAAGTGATCATCCTCCTAAAGAGCAGATATCTTATCTAGCAATGAAGTCGTGATAATAAAACTGGCGATCATTTCATTCTTTCTGCTTAACGCATCAGCCACGACATTGGCTTTTCCTGGAGTATATATAATTTCAAAGTCATATGCTGCAAGAAACTCCAGCCAACGTTGCTGTCTCAGATTCAGGTCCTTCTGAGTGAACAGATACTTTAATGACTGATGATCTGTAAACAGTTCGAATCTCTCACCGAGAAGATAGTGTCTCCAGATTTTCAAAGAGAATATGATAGCCAATAACTCAAGATCGTGAGTGACGTAGTTTTTCTCGTGTGGCTTCAGTTGATGGCTAGCATAAGCAATCACTTGACCCCTTTGCATTAACACTGCGCCGAGGCCTTCTCTAGAAGCATCAGTCCACACTTTTAGATCTTGGTTGCCATCGATGATGGTTAACACTGGAGCTGTTGTTAATCTCAACTTTAGCTCTTCGAAAGCCTCCTCACTCTCTTGAGTCCACTTGAATTTAGAATGCTTCTTTGTAAGCTTCGTTAAGTGACCAGATATCTTCGAAAAGTCTTTAACGAATTTCCGGTAATAACTAGCCAATCCGAGAAAACTGCGGACTTCAGTGGGGGTACTGGGCTGTTTCCAATTTTGAATAGCTGTGATTTTGCTTGGATCCACAGCGATTCCTTCTTTCGATACGACGTGGCCTAGAAATTTTACTTCATCTTGCTAGAAGATACATTTGGAAAACTTGGCTTTTAATACATTCCGTCTCAGAATTTCTAGAACCTGTTCCAGATGCTTTTCATGTTCGGCTTTTGATTTAGAGAAGATTAGAATATCGTCAATAAAAACCAGAACAAATTTATTCAATACTCCCCTAAATACTCTGTTCATTTGATCGACAAAGTAAGCGGGAGCGTTACATAAGCCGAATGGCATTACTAACCACTCGTAGAATAGGTCGGGACATCTGAACTCTGTCATTGGAACACACTCTTCGGCAATTCGAAGTTGATGGAAACCTATAGCTAGGTCCATTCGTGAAAATACTTGTGCTCCATTTAATCGATCCAACAAATCATCTATTCGCGGCAATGGATATTTGTTCTTTATGGTCTGTTTGTTCAAATCACGATAATCCACACATAGACGTAGAGTACCGTCAGATTTTGGGACAAACACCACTACTGCACCCCAATCAGAGAAACTAGGCCTGATCAGGCCCTTCCATACTAACTGTCGTGTTTGATTGTCTAATTCCTCTTTCTCTTTCAAGGACATTCTTCTAATAGCGTGAACTACCGGCCTTGCATTAGGAATCAAAGCAATCTTGAAATCTATTTCTCTCTGCGGAGGTAAGCGAACAACTTCTTCGAACACATCCGCATAGTTCTTGACGACAGGAATGTCTTTGATGAGGTCGGGAATATTCTCTGCGACTTCAGGAACATTTTCAATTTGGGTTGGAGAAACATTCAAAGCTGCCCAGAAGTCTTTTCTATTAGCATTCTGATCTTCACAGTGGATAGTTATATAATCACCTGGTTTAATCTTCGCTTTTACGACTCTGTCGGCGCATTTAACTTCAGCTTCATATTTAGTCAACCAATCTAACCCCAAGATAAGATCAAACTCTGTAAAATTCATGACGGCCGCGATGGTAGGGAACCGATAACGAGAAAAGGAAACCGGCACTCGACAAACCCAACTGAGGTCAATGGAACCCCCAACCGGGTTCTGGACAGTCATTGGTTCCTTGAGTTTCTTCAAATTCAAATCCAGTTTCCTAGCTGCATTCTTTGCAACAAAGCTTCGTGACGCGCCAGTGTCAAACAGTACTTTGACTGGAATATCTTTGACAGTTAGCGTGCCTTCTAAAACATCTGGCCTTTCCTGAACAGACGAAGATGCCGGTACTTCTACCACCTCATTTACATGTACTGCTTTAGGTTTTCTGAGTAGCGGGCAGGCCTTTGAAAGATGACCGGACTGATGGCATTGACTGCACTTTCTATTCTCTTGGAACTTCTTACCAGATTTAGTTTCAACTTTCCTCAGCTTCTTCGAGGGTTTACAATTCCTAGTCAAATGCTTCTGTTTATGGCAGTTACTGCATACTGCTGTCGTTACTGGTTCTTTTCCGGATCTGGCCCTTTTTCGATTTACTTCGGGCTCCTTACTGGCTTCTGGAATATCAGTTTCCGACTCTGGTATGTCACTAGAACTGACTTCTTCTTCATTTCGCAACATGCCTTTCCTGTCGAGATCTTCGTACTGATAAGCCATGTATATCATTTCTGAGAAAGGAAGCTTCACATGCCCCAATACTCTATTCTGGTATTTCCTTTGAAGGCCATGAATAAATCTCAGATTTTTCCTCTTCGGATTTTGAATTAGATGAGGAGCGAAGTGAGAAAGTTCATTAAATTTCTTATGATATTCGGGAATGGTCATATCACCTTGTATTAGATAAGAAAATTCGTCACATAATCTCTCAGTTGCTTCGGGAGGAGTAAATCTTTCTAAGAAAATCACTTTGAATCTGTCCCAGGTGATATCACCTTCTGGATTATTTTTAATAATTGAATCCCACCAAAACATAGCTTCTTCTTTGAGTGCCCAAGACGCCAGTAATCTTTTCTGATCGTCTCTCAGCTTTAAACCCTCAAATATTTTCTCTGCAGAACGAATCCAAGCTTGTGTTTCCATAATGGACTCCTTGCCTAAGAATGGCGATCCACCAAGATTTCGAAATCTCTTGAATAGAACTTCTATATCGGATTCTGGCTGTGGGAGCACAACTGGCTCTTTAGCTGGTCGAGCCATACGATTACTTCTTCTGTTCCTGTCACTCATTTTCTAGTACTTCTGCAAATGGCAGATCAAGTGTCAGGTCACAGAAAAGGTATTTTAAAATATAGAAACACATACTTTAATGTAAATGTGTCTACTGGGGTGTAATTTCATTCTGCTTTACTCATACTAGGATAACACTGATCCTATCTGTATAGAGTTACCCGTCCTAGAACACTACTGGTTCTATTTCTGACGAGTTCGTTCAAATGTTATATTCCAGAACTAAGCTTAACCAAAGCTCTGATACCACGATGAGACGACCCGAAATCCCGTTCAGACGGAAACAGGGTTATCTTTGGAATATAACACAGAAACACATAATAGCAGAACAGAATTAAATAAATACACCAGGTAATGAACAATAGAATATACTGGATAAAAGTAATCATCAGAGTTACACAGTATACAGGATCTTACTTAGTACAAATACAGTTCAGCTATACATAAATGTCTACAGCAGAAATAAACAAAATATGTACAATAGGAGCTGAACAGCATAAAAAGAAATAAATGATAGAATCCATCTTCAGCTCCAGCTATTCAGAAAGAACCAGCTAAACCTGAATACAAGGCTGCCCGTGTAGAAAAAGGGGCACCCGAGTTTGAAAGTGAAACAAACTACGAGTCAGTCATGGGACTGGTATGAGAAATCTACTCAACACATATATTGTTTGGCTAATCAAAGGACCATGCCACTTTCGTGGAATGGGTTTACTCCATTGGATTGCCAGTGCTTTAAAACAAATCTTTCTTTTAAAACATCGCTATGCTTTTTATAAAAATGAAGCCGTTATAAGACTCAGTTCCCATCACACAATGCAACGCAAACCGGAGGATAGAGTTTTACCTTATAATGGCCAAAATATGATTGATACGAATAAAACAAAGGCATTTGATATTATTGCTAGTGTTTATATGTTTTGAAAACAATTTCAAATCATATCTATCAATCATAGACGGCATGGGTACCATATATCATGTCGCCATATCTATATACAATCAAAACCGCATGATGTCGTATTTGGAAATTGGATTTCCGTCATGAACCGAGGCAAAAGATAGTCCTCACCGAATTCGAGACTGCCTAGCCCGAGTCTCAGGATCAGAGCTCGAGTGACCCTTGGATCGTCACGGCCGGTCCACCGATGTGGATTAAAATGCCTGAACCATGCGTTTCCCCGCCCTTTGGGGCGTAAACGAGCCAACAAATGACTCCATCGGACCCGGATCGTCCGATCAAACCGAGGCGCCTCGCAACAGCAACAACCACATAGGTGAAAAGTATATAAATGTCAGGGCTGGTAGGTCGCTGACACCACCCTAGCTAGGAGGAAACGCAGGCCCTCCCTGAGGTCCTTCTCCCGTTTCTGGTTCATACCGGGGTGTGAGGTTCGCGAATTCACGTTATACACAAAGCTACGCCACACAGGCGGTGCTTTGATCATCACCACAAGACTTCGCTTTTCAACAGAAGCCCTGATCATTGCATCTTAGCATGCCACACAAGCAATTCATGCCATGCGATTGATGTCCATCGATATACAACCTCTGAGCTCGTGCGTCTCAGAGAAGGGCGTTAAGCAAAAGAATAAATTCTCCGCCGCTAAACAGATGTATATTTAACAGAAATCAATTAACACAGAATAAACTCCAATGTCAGACACACAGTCCATTTACAAGTCCGTTCTGGGTCTGAACGAGACCGGGGGCACTAAATACCTCGCAAACCCTTCGATCAACACGTACGTCTGAACGATCACCACTCATTATCCATATTTCGGGATGCCTCCCAATCAGGACCTCGGTTACCATCCAAACGAGGTGAAGATCTCCGGTCTTCGACCATCGTCTTCATCTTCGACTTTCAATCGTCGGTCAATTATTTGAAATGAGTATTAACTCGGCCTTTTCAAATAATTCACGTATATTTAGAATTTTAAATCAATTTATTTCGATGGTTAAATTATTTGACAACACCAATCTTGTTATTTAATGTATTTTCACACCAAACACATTCAACCATCAAATACAACATAAATCGAGCAAATTCAGTTTATTTCCAGTCCATATCACTTATGATATTTTATAACTATTTATTGCTATTTTTATTTATTTTAAAATAGCTAATTTATTCAAAACGACGCTTCGGGCCATAAAGCGGCCGTGGCGCTGTTTTTCTTCAGATTCGATTTACACATATCTGAAAATCTAACCGTTGGATCTTCACAAAATTTACATCATTAGAAAGGTCTTTTCTAAACGAATCCAACGGTTCCAGTTTCGGGAAAATCCGACGGTCGGATCTCCCGGTACAATCGTTTGAAGTTTCGATTTCAAAATACGAACTGCAGCGTCGTTATTCGATTAAATATAATTATATATATATATATATATATATATATATATATAATCGTTTCTGGCGCTGTTTTTCTTCAGATTTGAATTAAACATTCCAGACAATCCAACCGTTGGATTTTTACAAGGTTGGTGCCGTTGGAAAGATATTTCCAAGGCGAACCCGACGGTTGAGGTTTCGGGAAAATCCAATGGTCGGATTTCCCGTGCTAGTTGTTTGAAATCACGGTTTCAAAATACGAACTGCACGGCCTCGTTTCGTTTTAATTTTATTTATATTTATATATTTATATAAATATAGTTCATTCAATGATTTCCATATCGTTTTCACTTCAAATATTTTTCTAACACCTTAAAATTTTGGAAAATTTCGCCATAACCTCCCCTGCGCCGGGAGCATCGGGAAATCGCAAATAGCTTTCCCGGTCCTTCTAATCTCAAAAAGAAAAAGAAAAAGCCAAGCGGCTAGCCAACAGGCTCATAAAATCATCACCCAAACAAAGCAGTAAATGTGTACCTATTTGTCGGGCACAAAATTTTATTCCTCTTCTCTAGCCCCTTTGCTATAACCTGTTCAATGAATATGCATGTACATATATATACAGTTCTTAACATTTATCATTTTCTATTCAACTTCATATTTGACTTCTGTTTGGTTTAAAGACACCATTTATTCTAATGTTACATACATAGGTGCAAATCATTTCATTAGCTAATTAATGAATATTTCAACTCATATATGTTTATTTTGAACAAGTGGCTATTTTTAACACTTCCCATTCCAACGATTCATGCATACAATAAAAATGCGATTTTTATTGTAAAACAATTCATTTCAAAACACTATTTTTTTTATATAGTTCATATAGTCGATAAAAGGTGATTTTTATTATCAAACGATTTATTTCAAAATATGAATACCATTCAACACATGAATTTCTAATCAACGAATGAATATCAATTCAACACATGAATGTTTTCTATTCAACGAATAAATATAGTTTAAGCATATGAAAATAATTCAAACACACGAATATTATTCAAAATTTCGACAGCATAACAGCAGGGTAGTTAAACCGGGACCGTCCCTAGTACGGCTCCTCGCTCTACCTTAAAACCTCGCGGTTTTTGACAATGGTGATCATGCATCTAGTTCGCACGTAGGCGGCATGTATATATTTATTTCATTTCCACAAACTAATCCTATGTGGTTTCAACCAAATATTTCTCAACCACAAATGGGTATTTTTCAACCACAATCAACCAATATCAATCACAAACAATCCCAAACAATCATTCGCTATCAATCAATTTTCACAACAATTTCAATCAATAAATATCGTCCATGGTTTGTGGACGAGGGGCGTATATATATATATATATATATATATTTATATATAGCAATTCATTTTCATTTCACACATATATAATATTTTTAAATCAGAAATCTCACCAATAGCTATCCAATACTACGACTCTTCCTTTAGAGAAATCTTCGCCAATCTTGCCTTTTTGTCGCTTTCGCCCGTATTCTCTACATATGTAAAAATCGAATTTTTACTATGTTATTCAATATATAAAAATCGAATTTTGACTTCGCTATTCAATATATAAAGATTATATTTTTAATATTCCTATGATGTAAAAATTATATTTTTATTGCTTTAAAAATATAAAAATCATATCTTACTTCTTCTACTTAATAAAAATTCTGTCTTTTCTATTTTAAAAATAGGATCTTTTCTATTCTAAAAATCTGATCTTTTCTATTTTAAAGTTCAAACCTTTCTCTTTTTAAAGTTTAAATCTTTTTCTATTCTAAAGTTTAAATCTTTTCCTTTATAAAGTTTAAATCTTTATAAAATTCAGTTTTAAATCTTTATAAAATTCAGTTTTACATTCTAATTAAAATCAGTTTTAAATCTTTATAAAATTCAGTTTTACATTCTAATTAAAATCAGTTTTTAAATCATAATGAAATTCAGTTTTATATTCTAATTAAAATCAGTAATTAAATCATAATGAAATTCAGTTTTATATGATTATTAAAATCAGTAATTTCCTTTTGAAGAAAATCAGGTTTTTAAATCATTTAAAAAAAATCAGGTTTTTACAGAATAATAAATAAAAATAAAATAATACAAAAACGACTTACATTGATCGGCGAGGGGGGGAGCGATGACCAGGCTCGGCGCTGGCTTCGAGGTAAGGGCGGCGCTAGGGTTTCGAACGGGGGAGGCGGCTTCGAGGTCTCGAACGACTTCGGGGGGGGGGGGGGTCGGATTGAAGGAGGAGGAGGGAGCGAGTGCAAGGAAGGGGGGAAAAGATCGGAGGGCGCGGAGGAGGTCTGGTCGACGGCTGAAGGCGGGCGGCTGCTGCTGCTTTCTTCTTCTTTTTTCTTTTGTTTTCTGTTTACTGAAATCGGGGGGGCCAAGAAGAAGAAAAGGGAGGGAATTAAAATAATATTTTTTTTCTTTTTATTATTTAATTATTCAATTTTGCAAAAAGGTTGACTTTTACATACGACCTCGAAACGAGGCCTACCGCCTGTCGTCCGTAGCGTTTTACCCTCATTCCGGACACAATGGATTATGTATCGCAAGCTGATTCGATTGTTACAATTAGTTCCCGTTGAATTTTCATTTAAATCACTATATTGAATTTTAAACGCACATTTCAAATTACCGGGGTCACATACTAACTAGAAAAATTTCAGAAAAATATTTTCTAGCTTCGTATTGACGATACGGTCCTAACAAAACTAGTTTTGTCGAATTCTGAGACCGTTGGAAAAATGGCCAATTTCCAGTCGATTAAAATCAACTGAAACTGGTCAAACGCGTTTTCTTTTGCCACGCTCACATATTGATTCGAAAAATTATGAAATTTGAAACCTAGCAATAACTTGACACTGCGGATCTAACAAAAGTGGTTTCATCGAAATCCGAGGTCGTTTGCAAAATGTCCATTTTTAAGGGCCTGAATTCCACATCGACTATTCAGAATTTTCAACTGGACATATCTTTTGATTCCCGCTATCAAATCTCGATTGGTCAGATTCGTTGGAAAGATATTATCAATTAGATTCCATTATTTATGGTTTCACTAAAATCCGGATTGTTCTGCACCCGGTATATTCATTTGAAGTTTGAAATCGAATTATCGAACTACCGCGCCATTTTCAATTGTATATATAATTATAATTAATTATATTCGTTTTCAAATGTCGATTCAAACTCGGTTTTCATCGCCATTATTTAAAATATTTATTTTAAATATTTAAAATCCATTATTTTAGCCAATTTAAAAATTTTAAATTGGTTCAGATTTTCTGGGTCGTTACAAATGACCATTTTTGTTTAACTCAATTCTAATTAACAAAAAATGTTAATTAATGTTTCAACTATTCTAATTAATAAAAATTATCATTTTTGTTCAAATATTCCAATTTGACAAAATTGACAAATTTAATGCAATAATTGTGCTTTGACAAAAATGTCAATTTTAATTCAATTATTCCAACTTCTCAAAAATGACAATTTTTGTCCAATCACTCTAATTTGTCAAATTGACAATTTTAGTCCAATAACTCTAATTTGTCAAACTTAAAATTCTAATCCAACTATTCTTCTTTAACAGAAATTGATATTTTTGTTTTCAATAGTTTTGTTCAACACAAACATCATCAAATTAATGGATCTACATAACGATATCAGTTCTAGATCAAATCACGTATCGTACAAATAGAATTTAACAGCGTACAATTTAACACATCAATCACGAATCAGGCAAATAGAATTTAACGATGTATAATTTAACACATCAATACTAGATCAAATCACGTATGATGATTAAGTAGTTTTCAGTATATAAAAGAAAAGAAATAGAATTTCTCACATTGGTTATTGAATTCTTCAAAATTGTAGAT
Organism: Allium sativum; assembly: GCA_030737875.1. Taxonomy (NCBI): domain Eukaryota; kingdom Viridiplantae; phylum Streptophyta; class Magnoliopsida; order Asparagales; family Amaryllidaceae; genus Allium; species Allium sativum. The sequence goes on along the minus strand of CM060918.1, from coordinate 248,972,674 downwards.
TACTCCATTTCTGCTCTGGTCCGTTTCATGTTGTAGAGCTCTTTGACACGATCTCAACGCAATTGTGTTTACGCGATTTCGTTTCCATTTGAAGAAGCTATGCTGATTTAAACATTCAACATTTTAATTGATTATTAACTTGAACTAATATAGTTAATAAATTAATTAATTTAATAATTACATTGTCTTCATCATCATTCTAGACAATGAATCACGAACCCATCTTCCACCGTTAGGGTTCGCCATCGCACGACAAAAGAGGAAGTCGTTCTCCGATCCGACATCGCCATACCAAAGCTTAGACCTCGCCTCCTCACGCCTGGGACAAGGATTAGCTCGGTGGAGCTATGCTCCCTTGAATTGTGTGCGAAAACCGAGCTGTTGAGCTCGAAATTCCCAAAATTTATTCAATGAATTTGGTCAAAACCGTATAGAATCGAAGGCCTAACATTACTCTACAATCTTTGCTTTAGAAGTGTTGAATAATCTGTTGTTGATTGAAAGAAATTAATGGGTTATTTTTGGATGTTCGTGGCCATTGGTTCAAAAGGGTGGCGGCTGGGTTTGTGAAAATTAGGGTTTAGGTTTATTTATAATATTTTATTAATTAATTCTTTAGTTCACAAATAAAGCCTGTTAATTCCCAACAACTCCAAATCCAGCCCAAAAAGAGTTGTCTACAGGCAAATACCCCCGTTTCGGACGCAATGGCCTAGGTCCCGTCAGGCCAATCGAATGTTTTCAGTTAGTTTTCTTCAATATAAAATATAAATCATTTATTTATTTAATTTTTCATATATTTAAATTCACTGGGGCTACATATAGACTCTAAAAATTACAGAAAAATTATATCTTGTTATGTTTTGATGATATGGTCCTAACGAAACTAATTTCATCAAATTTGGAGACTGTTTGGAAAATGGCCATTTTCTGGTCGATCCAATTTGACTGAAATTGACAAAACACGTTTATATTTACTATGCTCACATATTAATTCCAAAAATAATGAAAATTGGAATATTGCAATTATTTGACATTTCAGATCCAACTTGGATGGTTTCGTCGAAAATGGAGGTCATTTGCAAAATGGCTATTTATACGGGCTATAAATTATATTAAATTCCATAGCGACTGTTCTGAGTATTTAACTGGCCATGACTTTTGATTCGTGGTATGAAATTTCAATTTTTTGGAAAGATATTCTTAATAGTTTCACTAAAATCCGATTTATTTTGCATCTTGTATATTCAGTCAAAGTTCAAAGTCAAATTTTCAAACTACTGTGCTATTTCTAACTCCTTTTATAATTAAAATAAATATATTCATTCTAACTTCATTAAAAATAAATTTTTAATTTTTATTATTTAAAATAAATCATTTAAAATATTTAAAATCCATTAAGATTTCTAAAAAAAATTTAAATTAGTTCCAAAATTCTGGATTGTTACAACCTCCCCCACTTAAAATCTTTTCGTCCTTGAAAAGGAACGGAGCTGAAAGTTGTTTACATAACCAACTCAACTTTCATTATATATAACTTTTTATATATTTAAAAATCATATTTTCTAAGATCGGATTATATATATTATCGCAAATACGATAATTATAAACTTGTCACTCCCAACTCATTGTAGGGCATTTCTAACCCTATCTCTAATGAGTTTTCTCATTCTAGGATACTACTGATCCTATCTCTAATGAGTATTCTTTTATAGGATATTACTAATCCTACCTCTGATGAGTCTATTGTTCAGTTCTAACGAGTTGTACCCCTAAGATATAGAATAACCAAAGCTCTGATACCGACTGTGATGATTTGGATTTTGCCCGGACATAATCGATCGCCAAATCAACTAAGACCATTCAAAACCCGAATAAGCTAACTTTGGGCATACAACACATCAGAACAGATAACAGAGGACTTTTATAAACATTATAAAAGTGTTACATTAGAGTACAGAATATCAAAGTACATCGATATAATAATACAACAACGGGAGATAATTTACAATGAATATAATACAGTGCAGCGGAACCAATAATCTGATACAGCGGAAGTCTATCAATGCTCTAGACACAGCTTTAAGTTTAGATCCAAAATCCTGCTCAATATATCTGCAAAATAAGCTACTCGACTGCCCATGTGGAAAAGAGGGCACCCGAGTTTGCAAAATGAAACAAACTGCGGGTTAGTCATGGGACTGTTATGAGAAATTTTTCCTAATTTATCTAACAATATGGCTAATCACAGGACCACGCTGCTAACGCGGAATGGGTTTACTCCACTGGATTGCCAGTGCATAAATTATATAAATTTTTATTCAAAACAACGCAATGCTTTTTACAAAAATGAAATCATTATAAGACTCAAGTCCCATCACACAATGCAACGCAACCCAGAGGATAGAGTTTTACCTTATAATGATTAAACATGCTTGGTATGTAGAAAATAATATCTTTATATTATTATTAGTGTCTAATCAGTTTTAAAATACTTCAAAGTAAATGTATCAATCCTAGACGGTAAAGTACCCCATCCTACTATGTCACCATATATAGGTATACAATCAAAACCGTAATGTCGTATTGGAAATTGGGTTTCCATCATGAGTCAAGGTTAGGGACAATCTCCTTATCGATTCGAGACACTCTAGCAATGTCTCATGATTCGGACGCTGGCGAGCCCTTGGATCCTCCAAGGCCGGTCCACAAATACTTTAGTGGATTAGTTATGCCTGAACACACGTTTACCGGTCCTATTGAACCTATAATTTGGTCACTATCGACCAATATAATCGAGGCACCTTATCCCATCATCCACATAAGTAAAATGTCAGGGCTTGCAAAACCCTGATACCACTTCTGGCTAGAAAGAAACGCATGAAGTCCATGGGTCCCTTGTCCTGACTCTTACCGAGGCGTGAGGCTCGCGAGGTAAAGTTATACACAAAGCTATGCCGAAATAAGCTACGCTTTAATCATCAACCACAAGGCATTGCTTTTCAACAAAAGCCTCGATCATTTGCATCTTGGCATGCCACATTGACAAAACACACTATGCAATTAATAATTATCAATATATAACCTTTGAGCTCGTGCGTCTCAGAGAAGGGTGTTAAGCAAGAGAATAAATTCTCCGTCACCAAACAAATGTATATTAAATAGAAATCAATTCACATAGAATGAAATTCAACGTCAGACACACATCCATTTACATGTTAGTCCTGGGTCTGAACGAAACCGGAACCACCTTATTCCTCATCCCGTATGTCCAATATGGAAGAGAGGTGCTCGCTTATCTGAACAACAACCAAGTTTGTCCGGACAACTACCACTTTAACCCTTTTCTAGAAGCGACCCAGTGCCGGGCATCAGTAGTCGTCCATTCGATATGAAGATCGCCGGTCTTCAATCACGATCTTCAACGTCTTCGACTTTTAATCGTCGTAGCAATTACTCAGAATGGGTTAAACACGGTCTTTCCGAATAACTCGCTTACTTTATTAATTAATTCTCTAATTCACAAATAAAGCCTGATAATTCACAACAACTCCAAATCCAGCCCAGCGAGAGTTGTCCCTAGGCAGATACCCCCGTTCCGGACGCAATGGGCCAAGTCCCGTCAACCCAGTCGAATATTTTCAATCAGTTTTCTTTATTATAAAATATAAATCATTTATTTTATTTATTTTTATCTTACATTTAAATTCACCGGGGCCACATACTGACTCTAAAAATTACAGAAAAATTATATCTAGTTATGTTTTGACGATACGGTCCTAATAAAACTAATTTCGTCGAATTTGGAGACCGTTTGAAAAATGGTCATTTTCTGGTCGATCCAATTTGTCTGAAATTGACGAAACACGTTTATATTTACTGTGCTCACATAATAATTCCAAAAATTATGATAATTGGAATCCTGCAATAATTTGACATTCCGGATCCAACCACGGTGTTTTTGTCGAAAATGGACGTCGTTTGCAAAATGGCTATTTATACGGGCTATATATTATAATAAATTCCATGACGACTATTCTGAATATTTAACTGGCCATAACTTTTGATTCCGGCTATGAAATTTCAATTTTTCGGATTTGTTGGAAAGATATTCTTAAACAGATTATTATATTTTTGGTTTCACTAAAATACGATTTATTTTGCATCCTGTACATTCAGTCAATGTTCAAAGTCAAATTTTCAAACTACCATGCTAATTCTAACTCCTTTTATAATTAAAATAAATATATTCATTCTAACTTCATTAAAAATAAAATTTTAATTGTTATTATTTAAAATAAATAATTTTAAATATTTAAAATCCATTAAGATTTCAAAAATAAAAATTTTAAATTGCTTCTAAAATTCAAGGTTGTTACTGCCATGGTGGGTTTGTTCAGATGTAAAATACAGACACTATCAAACATATGAAGTAAACATGAAATCAGGGAATGTTATAAAGGAGGATTGGGAGATGGTACTCTACACTTTCAATAAATATTTTGATATGAAATTAAGCAACCAAAACATTTCCTGATTTTCTTTTAATTTTCAACAAGCGTTATTCATGAATAACAAAAAACAATGGAGTGCTGCTCATTGAGGAGGCATGTGCATTGAAGTTAAGAGTGATGCTAAGACTAGAAAGGCATTGACCTAGCGCCATCGGTATGGTAGGTGATATAGTTTGTTGTGCTAAAAAATATAGTATTTTTGTAAGATGGAAATGTTTCATATGACAAAAATGTAAATTGAGTATGGCTTTTAGCAATAATATCATTTTTAATCAAACGGGGCATCTCAGATTTTGAACTATACTAGTGCGAACCTGTGCTTCGCATACAGGTTGGCCGAAAGCAGTAATAACAAGATGAAGTAATTATTTGCAGTTGATTTTGTTAACTGGCAGTAACAGTAAATATAGGGTAATAATGCAGCAGTAGAAGTTTGTTCACACTACTTTTGGGTAGTTTGAACAAAACACTACTTTTGATTGGTGGAAATTAGGAAGAATCTCATCCGATGTTTTGTCCATACTATCCAAAATAGTGTGAACAAACTCGCACTCATAATGCAGCACTACCAATTCTAAGAGCAAGCACACATCATCATTTGCATTTGTTGGTTATTACGCAATAGTAGCATGAACAGACAAATCATAAAACTCCAATAACAACAACTCCATGATAGTTTTTGGTAGTTAAAGATAAATGAAAAGGACTACAATTTGGATATATAAAATTGGAATATAAAAAAGGAAACAAAACAGTGACTGATGAAAAAATAATGTGAAATTAACAATTAAAATCTGGCTAACAAATATTCCAACTAAGGACTTTTGCTTGTTGAAACACCAGTAGTGGCTAAAATACAATATGAATCACTGAGATAAAGCCCTAGTAAAATGCATTTGAAATCCTTCCATTGCCTTTCTTCATCAATTCAAGTTATATCCTCCCAATACCCATGTGGAGTTTCAACCAACAAATAATAAATATTATTTGTGTAGTTGGGCGATGCGTAAAATTTATCGTCCCAATCAATGTCAGTTAAATGGGTGTACATGAACAAACTGTTCGATTTGTAAATGAATATTTATTTCAGGAGAATTTTATACCGTTCATCTATACATTAATTATTATATTTCTAACGATTAAATATTTATTTCAATACATGACTATTTTACATGGTTCATATACACATTAAAAATGATATTTTTAGTGAATAAATATTTATTTCATAAAATTCTAGCATTATAATGGTGCGATATTAGATCCAGAATAATGTCTAGCATTATCCCTCTCCAGATACTGGCTCGCGCCATACATAACAATCAATAAGTCACTATCCCAATCAACTTCACAACCACAATCAATTTTCCCACAATAAAATCAAATCAAATCAGACAAATCATCCATGGTTTGTACAAAAAGTAGTGTCAGGAGCTACTAAGCCCCGTTTGCAACCTAGGATATGTCTAACTATAAAGTAGTTTGATTGAGAAGGAGTTCTCACATTGGGATCCACTCCGCCATTCTTTTGTCGCTAAAATTCGTTGTTCTGATTCTAGAATTTGCAAACGAGCTCCAATCTTCACCCAACGTTTTTTTCTAGCATAAACGCACCTTTCTGGGCAACTTTCGCCTAGTGGGCTTTCTTCCGAAAATGCTTCATTTTGCCAGAAATCGTGAAAAGCCAGTAACGGGACACCAGGCTTTGGATGCGTTTTCCGGGTGGCTCTGCATTCCAAAATATGGCTTCCATATACTCGAATCGAAGAGAAAATCGTGCTCTTTAACTTTGGAACTGTGGAGTTTTGGCCAGAAGCGCACGATTGGGGTGTTATTGAGGCAAGAAGGATAGAGACTATTTTGCAAAACGAGATTTTTGGTGAAAATGGGTTTTGTGGGTGATGGGGGCCCCACAGCCGGAACTGGGGGCTAAGGGGAGCGGCGCAGGCCTGACTGGGGTGAGGGAGGCCGCGGGTGGTGGAGGTGGAGTGGTAGTGGCCGTAGGGGAGGGTTAGGGTGGATTTAGGGATTAGAGATTTAGAAATGGAGAGGGAGAGAGAAGGAGGAGGAATAGGAGGAAGAGAGGGGGTGCGGCGGCCGGAGGGAGGTGGTGCAGCGGTGGAGGTGGCGGCGAGGACAAGTCGGCGACAGTTTGGGGGATTTAGGGTTGAACGACAGGATTTTTGGGTTTGGGGATTTAGGGTTGGGTCGGGGTGTGTATATATATATTTTATAATTTATTTTTATTTTTCCATAAAAAACAAATTTTTCATTAGAACTCCAAATCAAACCCAACGACTATCGTTCCTAACCAAATACCCCCATTCTGAACACAATGGGATATGTTTCGTAAGCCAATTCTATCGTTTTGATCATTTTTCATCAAAATTAAAATATACATTAATATAACGGTCAATATTGAATTTAACGTACATTTTAATTTACCTGGGCCACATAATAACTCCAAAAATTCCAGAAAAATAAATCTGCATATGTTTTGGAGATATGGTCCTTACAAAACAAGTTTCGTCGAATTTGGAGACCATTTGAAAAATGTCCATTTTCTAGTCTATTAAATTCAAACTAAAATTTCAAAACACTTTTAAATTCACTGCGCTCACATATTAGTTCCAAAAATTATGATATTTAAAATATAGCAATAATTTGACATTCTAGATCCAACAAAATTGGTTTCATCGAAAACAGAGGTCGTTTGCAAAATGGCTATTTTTAAGGGTTGAATATTATATTAAAAAATATATAAATTCTATAGCGACTATTCTATATTTTAAACTCGACATAACTATCAATTTATAAAGTGAAATCTCAGTTTCTTACATTTCTCAAAATGATTTAATTAAACAGATTCTAATGTGTCTAGTTTTACTGAAATCCTATCTATTTTGAATTCTATACATTCAATTGAAATTTAAAATCGAATTTACAAACTACCACGCCACTTCAAGCTCGTTTTATAATTAAAATAAAATTTTAAGTTTTAACCTCGATTTAAATAAATTTCAAATCATTATTATTTAAAATAAATCATTTTAAATATTCAAAATCCATTAAAATAATTAAATAATTTTTTTTATTGGTTCAGAAATTCCGGGTTTTTACAATCTAACCCACTTAAAACCTTTTCATCCTCGAAAAGGAACGGAGCTGAAAGTTCTTTAACTAACCAACTCAATTTTCATACTGGCTTTCATTCTTCAACTTTTTAGTTTCTAAGAATTTACTAGTTTCTCAAAAAATTTGCTAACACCCTAAATTTTCGAAAAAGTTCGCCATAACCTCCTTTGTACGGGCTGATCTGTAAAACTGCAACTTGCCTCATAGGGCCCTCATTAATCAAAAAGAAAAAGAAGAAGCCAAGCAGCTAGCCAATCGGCTTATAAAATCATCAAAACCCAAGAAATAAAGTAAATATGTACCTATTTGTCGGACAAACAATTTTATTCCTTTCTTAGCTTCCATGCTATGACCTGTTCACACATATATATGTATATGTATTCAATTCCAGTCAATTTTCATTTCAGTTCAATATTTTACTTGATTTGGCTTAATTTCTCATTCATTCACATACTAGTTAAATTAATTATCATTCCAATAATTTTATGTGTTAAATTAATAATCAAACATCACAACCAACAATCTATTAGTCGATTAACTTTTCAGATATATAACCTTTACATATACTCCAAAATCATATTTTTAGTGCCAAATTACAAACAATAAATTCTAACTAAGCTTTGGTTCTCACACCATTAAATTAGAAATATACAGATATCCCACTTTCAAAACTCGAACATAGATACTGATGATAATGCATTAATCACCATGATCATCTCCGGGCGACTAGAGTATGATTCTATATCTATCCAGTATATTTGAGACTTCGAATATACATTCATGACGCGTATATGCAAAATCTTTATATACTTGATTGTCCACATTCACAATAAAATAAAATACTCAAATACATGTAATAGATATAATTTTCAAAACTAAATTTATTTTTATTAAATAATACTCTGCGAAATCATTTTAGGGTATTACTAACCCTATCTCTAATGAGTCATTCCTATAGGATATTACTAATCCTATCTCTGCTGAATTCTTTCATTCTGTTCTAATGTGTCTTGTTCTTGAGCTCTATAAACCAAAGCTCTGATACCAAACTGAAACGACCCAAGCTTCCCCTTACGGGAAAGCCCAGATTGCTTTGAGAACACGACGCATCAGAACATTTCATTGCTATTACAACAATTACATCAGAGTACACGAATATATCAGAGTATTAATAAATAATATTACACAGCGAAAATAAAATAATATCAGAGACTGAGAATTTACACAGCAGTGGAAAATAATATATAAGTACAATGCATAGCGAAAAATAACAACTGACACAACTGAACGAGATATACGGATATAAAGCTTTCAGAATATAGCTCCATCTATAATTCAGGTTCCTGTGAAAGAAAAATCTGCGAAAACCAAAACTACTAGCTGCCCATATGGAAAATACGGGCACCTAGAGTTTAGGTAGAAATAATAAATTCTGAGTCAGTCCTAGGACTGGTGTGAGAACTAAAACTTTTATTAACTTTTATTTTAAAATAGGGTAAATCACGGGACCACGCCATAACAGAATGGGTTTACTCCCATGAATACTCTGAAATAAAACGGTTTATAAACAATGTAACGCTTTTCGAAAAATGAAGCTATTATAAGTTTCAGGTCCCATCACACAATGCAACGCAAGCCGGAGGATAGAGTTTTACCTTATAATAGCCAAACATGCTTGATATGCTTTAAAACAAATCATTTTGATATTACTATTACTGCATAGTGTCGAAACAACTTCAAATATAAATGTATCAATCCTAGACGACATGAGCATCCTATGCCACTATGCCACCATATAGGTTTACAGCTAAAACCAAAAAGTGTCGTATTGGAAATTGGATTTCCATCATGAGTCAAGGCAAGGGATGGTCTCCTTACCTATTCGGATCACCTTTAGCAAGATGACCGAAGATCACACCTACGGGCAACCTTTGGATCCTGTAGTGCCGGTCCATACATACTTTACTGGACTAATTATTCCTGAACAAACGTTTCCCAGTCCTATCAGACCTCTAAAATCGTCAGTATGTCGACCATATCAAGAGCCACTAGGGATTCAAATCTGAGGTGCCTCATTCCATCATCCATATAAGTAAAAATGTCTGGGCTCCATACCATGACACCACTCCTAGCTAGAAAGAAACGTGTGCGCTCACTGCGTCCCTTATCCTGTTTTAGACTCATACCAAGGTGTGAAGTTCGAGAATTAATGCTATACACAAAGCTATGCTATTTAAAGTCGTGTTTTAATCATAAACCACAGGACTTTACTTTTAAACAAAAGCCTTGATCATTTGCATCTTAGCATGCCACACTGACTATTCATGACATACAACTTATGTCTATCAATATATAACCTCTAAGATCGTATGTCTCAGAGAAAGGTGTTAAGCAAGAGAATAAATTCTCCGCCACCAAATAGATATATATTTAATAGAAATCAATTAAAACAGAATGAAATCCAATGTCAGACGCACGTTCATTTACAAGTCCGTTCTGAGTCTGAACAAAACCAGAGGCACCTTATTCCTCGTCCCATATGTCCAATACAGGAGAGAGGTCCTCGCATATCCGGTCGATCTCCAATTATGTCTAGACAATCACTACTTATTACCTTGTCTTGGGTGTACAGACCAATCAAGGCATCGGTAATCATGTAAACGATGTGAAGATCTCCAGTCTTCAACCACCATCTTCATCGTCGACTTTTAGTCGCCGTATCAGTTATTCAAAATGGGATAAACCCAGTCTTTTCGAATAACTCTCGTATTTTATAATCAATAATCAAGTGTTATAAAAACACGTCATATGCCTCATTCCAATTCAGAATATTCTTTTATTCAAGTATTCACATCTTATGGGAAATGTTTCCATTAATTTTATCAAAGATAAGTTCAATTAAACTATTTCTTTAATATTCCTTTGGATATCAATTTCAAAATATTTTATCCTTTAACAATTCTAAACCAAATTAAGGTTTATTAACTAGTCGGGATTATCGAGCCTTAATGAAGTAATCATTTATTTATTAATCTCAATCTCAACCTATTGATCCCATGGAGAAAAACTGGTAGTACCCCATATCAAACACCCATAGTGTAACACCCCGTATTTTCTATGAACATAAAGTAGCAAAACAAAGTATACTTAATTTGTAAGAGAAGAATTAAGGAAAATGAGTTACGCCATTGTGATTGTCTCGGAATTCTGCTTGAGATAGAGTCCAAGTTTGCGTAAATCGGACTTCGTACGAAGAAGTTATGGCCTTCGGAAGATTCAACAAAAATTCAGGATTTACATAGAAAAATACCCAGGCAGGTCGACCTGGGGGTCGACCTACCCAGGGAGGTCAACCTGGGGGTCGACCTGGGTCATACGTCGACCAGGGGGTCGACCTGCCCCTAGAGGTCGAACTGTTTTGGCCTAGATCTGATTTTCTTTGGCTTGTGACGTGGTTTTGCTGTTCTGATGGTCCGGATTGGATCTAGTTTGATATCTAAGGCCCTAAACACTTATGTTCTCCTATAAATACATCCCTAAGCCAAGACCTAAATCACTTACATTATTCTCTAGCTTCCATTGCTCTCTCCTTCTCTAAAAATAAATTAATGGCGTCGCTACCCTCCTGAAACCTAAGCTAGAACTAGTACTTCTTCTTCTTCCAATCTGAATAGGATTGAAAGATAATAAATCAGCGCCTACATCAACGAAAAGCTAAATCAACTCCAAAAAATTAGATCCCAGAATCATTCTTCTCTTATAGTGAGTACAGTTATTTTCAGATATGAAATTTATTTATGAACTTGACATGGTTCTAAATTTGAATTGGAGATTATGCATATTCCTATTTATCAGATCTTTTTTATTCTATGTAGATCGATCTTATTCTTGTTTAACAGATCTGTTGTATTTTGTGTAGATCTATCTTATTGTAAATATTCTATATCTCTTCTGAAACGACCCGAATTTCCCCGATAAGAAAAGGCCGGATTGAGTTGAGGACAAGCCACAAAAGAACGCAGACAGAAGAACATTTCATTGTATATTACAACAATTCATCTAAATATAAGAATATACAGAGTATAAACAAATAAAATACATTTGATAAATATAAGAGATTACAATACATTACATAGCAGTAGAAAACAATACAAAATACAACAGAAGGAGATATACGAATACAAAGTTTTCCGGATATCGTTCCAGCTGTAAACCAAGATCCTATGAATATAAATCTGCAAAACCAAAACTACTAGCTGCCCGTGTCAAAATAAGGGCACCCAGAGTTTAGGTTAAAACAATAAACTCTAGGTCAGTCATGGGACGGGTGTGAGAACTAAAAAAGTTATTAATCTTTATTTTAATGTTAGGTAAATCAAGGGACCACGCCGCTAATGCGGAACGGGTTTCCTCCCAAGAACACCAGTGCATAAAACAACAACGCAATGCTAAATAAAGAAAAATGAAGCCATTATAAGACTCAGTTCCTATCACACAATGCAACGCAAACCGGAGGATAGAGTTTTTACCTTATAACAGCCAAAATATGCTTGATACGAATAAAACAAAAGAGTTTGATATTATTACTAGTGTTTATATGTTTCAAAAGCAATTTCAAATCATAAGTATCAATCATAGACGACATTAATGCCCCATACCACTATGTCGCCATATATAGGTATACAATCAAAACCGCACGGTCACGTATTTGGAAATTGGATTTCCGTCATGAACCAAGGCAAAAGATAGTCCTAACCGACTTCGAGACTGCCTAGCCCGAGCCTCAGGAACAGCCGCAACTGCCCCTTGGATCGTCAGGGCCGGTCCACCGATGTGGATTAAAATTCCTGCACAATGCATTTCCCCGCCCTTTGGGGCGTAAATAAGCCAACGAATGACTCCATCGGTCCCGGATCGACCGATATAACCGAGGCGCCTCGCAACAGTAACAACCACATAAGTCAAACTTGTCAGGGCGTGTAAAACCACTGACGCCACTTCTAGCTAGGAAGAAATGCATGTCCCCCCTGAGGTCCTCTCCCATTTCTGGTTCATACCAGGGTGTGAGGTTCGCGAATTCACGATGTACACAAAGCTACGCCACACAGGCGGTGCTTTGATCATCACCACAAGCCTTTGCTTTTCAACAGAAGCCTTGATCACTGCATCTTAGCATGCCACACTGGCAATTCACACCGTGCAACTGATAGCTATCAATCACACAGAATAAATTCCAATGTCAGACACACTGTCCATTTCCGAGTCCGTTCTGGGTCTAAACGAAACCGGAGGCACTATATACCTCGCAAACCCATCGATCTTCACGTACGTCTGGACGATCACCACTCATTATCCATATTTCGGTATGCCTCCTAATCAGGACATCAGTTACCATCCAAACAAGGTGAAGATCTCCAGTCTTCGACCACCGTCTTCATCTTCGATTTCTTATCGTCGACCCAGTTATTCAGAATGGGATAGACCCGGTCTTTCTGAGCAACTCGCGTATATAATAAACAAGTGCAACACAAACACACATACGCCATATTCCAGTTCATTAGTCACTAACCGTAAATCAGTAAGAGAACGATTTCCCAAATATTAACCCCGAAGGCCGAAACCAACATCAGATCAAAACCCAGGAAACTATTCGACTTAGCCAACCTTCAGTTAGTCTCTAAATTTCACATTCTTAGGGAAATATTCCCATTAATTTTATCAAAGATAATTTCATTTAAATTTATTTTTTAATCATCCTTTGAAAATCAATTCAAACCAAATTTTCGTTTATCCAAACTAGTCGGGATTAACGAACCTTACCGAAGTAATCATTTGTTTTAATTTCCCAATCCCAACCTATTTATCACATGAAGTAAAACCATTAATACTTCATATCTAACACCACAGTGTTATCGGTAAATTCAATTACCATTTCATGTTCAAATCTAATTAAATATTTAACTATCGCCTGGAGCAAAACTGGTGATACTCCAATCTCGATCTTTTCAATCTAATTAAAGATTCATTAAAACTCCACTTAGTTTGAATCTTTAACTGGGTTAAAGAATCAGTGTCATTTAAAACACGGTTCACGATAAACCCCAAAATCACGTCACATCTCAATCAGTCCCTAACCGTAAAATAGTAAGTGAGCAATTCGCTAAGTATTAACCCCGAAGGCCGAAACCAACATCAGATAAATACCCCGGAAACCATTCAACTTAACTAACCTCTAGTTAGTTTTTGATTTTCTTAACTCCTTTGGGTCTAGGAACAGTATTATTGAAGATACCGTTCACGACAACCCAAAATCACATTTCATTAATATCGGGTTAAAGAACAAGTGTTATTTAAAACATTGTTCACGATAAACCCAAAAATCAATACCAATTCAATTCCAATTAAATATTATTTAATTGGTACACTTCATTAAATCTAAATAAAAAGATTTAATCATATTCTCAACTGGGCTAAAGAACAGTGTTAATGAAGACACCATTAACGACAAACCCAAATCACATTTGATATTAAATACAAGGCTCTGAATAGAAAATTGAGACGACCCGAAATCCCGTTCTGATGGAAACAAGGGTGATCTTTGGAATATAACACATAGACAGATAATAGCAGAACAAAATTAAATAATTACACCAGATAATGAACAATAGAATATACTGGATAAAAGTAATCATCAGAGTTACACAGTATACAGGATCTTACTTAGAACAGATACAGTTCAGCTATACATAAATGTCTACAGCGTAAACAAACAAAATATGTACAATAGGAGCTGAACAGCATAAAAAGAGATAAATGATAGAATCCATCTTCAGCTCCAGCTATCCAGAGAAAGAACCAGCTAAACCTGAATACAAGGCTGCCCGTGTAGAAAAAGGGGCACCCGAGTTTGAAAGTGCAACAAACTACGAGTCAGTCATGGGACTAGTATGAGAAATCCATTCAACACATATATAATATGGCTAATCACAGGACCACGCCACTTTCGTGGAATGGGTTTACTCCATTGGATTGCCAGTGCTTTAAAACAAATCATTCTTTTAAACATCTCTATGCTTCTTATAAAAATGAAGCCATTATAAGACTCAGTTCCCATCACACAATGCAACGCAAACCGGAGGATAGAGTTTTTACCTTATAACGGCCAAAATATGCTTGATACGAATAAAACAAAGGCATTTGATATTATTTCTAGTGTTTATATGTTTGAAAACAATTTCAAATCATAACTATCAATCATAGACGACATGAGCGTCCCATGCCACTATGTCGCCATATATAAAGGTATACAATCAAAACCGCACAGTCACGTATTTGGAAATTGGATTTCCGTCATGAACCAAGGCAAAAGATAGTCCTTACCGAATTCGAGACTGTCTAGCCCGAGTCTCAGGTACAGCCGCAACCATACCCTGGATCGTCAGGGCCGGTCCACACGAAGTGGATTATAATGCCTGAACAATACGTTCCTCCACCCTTTAGGGTGTAAATGAGCCAACGAATGACTCCATCGGACCCGGATCGTCCGATCAAACCGAGGCGCCTCGCAACAGCAACAACCATATAGGTGAAAAGTATATAAATGTCAGGGCTGGTAGGTCACTGACACCAGCCTAGCTAGAAAGAAAACGCACGTCCCCCCGAGGTCCTGCTCCCGTTTCTGGTTCATACCGGGGTGTGAGGCTCGCGATTGCACGTTATACACAAAGCTACGCCACACAGGCGGTGCTTTGATCATCACCACAAGACTTTGCTTTTCAACAGAAGCCCTGATCACTGCCTCTTAGCATGCCACACGGGCAATTCATACCATGCGACTGATGTCCATCGATATACAACCTCTGAGCTCGTGCGTCTCAGAGAAGGGCGTTAAGCAAAAGAATAAATTCTCCGCCGCCAAACAGATGTATATTAACAGAAATCAATCAACACAGAATAAACTCCAATGTCAGACACACAGTCCATTTACAAGTCCATTCTGGGTCTGAACGAAACCGGAGGCGCTAAATACCTCGCAAAACCTTCGATCACCACGTACGTCTGGACGATCACCACTCATTATCCATATTTCGGGATGCCTCCCAATCAGGACCTCGGTTACCATCCAAACGAGGTGAAGATCTCCGGTCTTCGACCATCGTCTTCATCTTCGAATTTCAATCGTCGGTCAATTATTTGAAATGAGAATTAACTCGGCCTTTTCAAATAATTCACGTATATTTAAAATTTTAAATCAATTTATTTCAATGGTTAAATTATTCGACAACACCAATTTTGTTCTTTAATGTAATTTTCACACCAAACACATACAACCATCAAAAGCCACATAAATCGAGCAAATTCAGTTTATTTCCATTCCATATCGCTTATGATATTTTATAACTATTTATCGCTATTTTTATTTATTTTAAAATAGCTAATTTATTCAAAACGACGCTTCGGGCCATAAAGCGGTCGTGGCGCTGTTTTTCTTCAGATTTGATTTACACATATCTGAAAATCTAACCATTGGATCTTCACAAAATTTACATCATTAGAAAGGTATTTTCAAAATGAATCCAACGGTTCCAGTTTCGAGAAAATCCGACGGTCGGATCTCCCGGTACAATCGTTTGAAGTTTCGATTTCAAAATATGAACTACAACGTCGTTATTCGATTAAATATAATTATATTTATATTTATATATAAATATAATCGTTTCTGGCGCTGTTTTTCTTTAGATTTGAATTAAACATTTCAGACAATCCAACCGTTGGATTTTTACAAAGTTGGTGCCGTTGGGAAGATATTTCCAAGGCGAACCCGACGGTTGCGGTTTCGGGAAAATCCAATGGTCGGATTCCCCGTACTAGTTGTTTGAAATCACGGTTTCAAAATGCGAACTGCACGGCCACGTTTCGTTTTAATTTTATTTATATTTATATAATTATATAAATATAGTTCATTCTACAATTTCAATATCGTTTTCATTTCAAATATTTCACTAACGCCTTAAAATTTTGAAAAATTTCGCCATAACCTCCCCTGCACCGGGAGCATCGGGAAGTCGCAAATAGCTTTCCCGGTCCTTCGAATCTCAAAAAGAAAAAGAAAAAGCCAAGCGGCTAGCCAACAGGCTCATAAAATCATCACCCAAACAAAACAGTAAATGTGTACCTATTTGTCGGGCACAAAATTTTATTCCTCTTCTCTAGCCCCTTTGCTATAACCTGTTCAATGAATATGCATATACATATATATAGTTCTTATCATTTATCATTTTCTATTCAACTTCACATTTGATTTCTATTCGGTTTAAAAAAACCATTCATTCTAATGTTACATACATAGGTACAAATCATATCATTAGCTAATTAGTGAATATTTCAACTCATATTTTTTTTGAACAAGTGGCTATTTTTAACATTTCACATTTCAACGATTCCTGTGTATAATAAAAATGTGATTTTTATTGTAAAAAAATTCATTTCAAAACACTATTTTTCTATATAGTTCATATAGGTGATAAAAATAGGATTTTTATCATAAAACAATTTCTTTTATTACGAGATTATTTTACACAGTTCATATAGTCGATAAAAGGTGATTTTTATTGTAAAACAATTCATTTCAAAACACTATTTTTCTATATAGTTCATATAGGTGATAAAAATAGGATTTTTATCATAAAACAATTTCTTTTATTACGAGATTATTTTACACAGTTCATATAGTCGATAAAAGGTGATTTTTTATTATCAAACAATTTATTTCAAAATATGAATACCATTCAACACATGAATTTCAAATCAACGAATGAATATCGATTCAACACATGAAGGTTTTCTATAGTTTCTATATATAGATAAAAATGTGATTTTTATATTTAAAACGCGAATACCATTCAACAAATAAATTTCTAATCAACGAATGAATATCAATTCAACACATGAAGGTTTTCTATTCAATGAATAAATATAGTTTAAGCAGATGAAAATAATTCAAACATACGAATATTATTCAAAATTTCGGCAACATAACGGCAGGGTAGTTAAAACCGGGACCGTCCCTAGTATGGCTCCTCGCTCTACCTTAAAACCTCGCGGTTTTTGACAATGGGGATCATGCATCTAGTTCGTATGCAGGCGGCATGTATATATTTATTTCATTTCCACAAACTAATCCTATGTGGTTTCAACCAAATATTTCTCAACCACAAACGGGTATTTTTCAACCTCAATCAATCAATATCAACCACAAACAATCCCAAACAATCATTCGCTATCAATCAATTTTCACAACAATTTCAATCAATAAATATCGTCCATGGTTTGTGGACGAGGGGCGTGTGTATATATATATATATTTATATATAGCAATTCACTTTTATTTCAACACATATATAATTTTTAAATTAGAAATCTCACATTGCTTTCGGCTTTGCCAAAAATTGTAGAAGGCTCAGAACAATATGCGGCCTTTTCTAAATGGTAGAAGGCGTCCACACGGTCACGATGTTTCCTGTTTCATCGAATTTCGTTAACATAGCAAAATCACATTTTTAAACTATGGTTTATATTTTATAGACAAAGGTAATTTTAATTTCAAATCAAAGGTAATTTTATTTTTAAATCAAAGTCTATTTTATATTTTCTATTTGAAAGTATTTTATTTTTCCAAAACAATCCTGTTTTATATTTTCAAAATCAATCCTAATTTTATTTTAAAACCTTTCTAACTTTATTTTAAAACCTTTCTAGTTTTATTGTCATAATGCTATATATATTTATAAAAAAAATGAAAATGAAAATAAAAGCTGCCTTTATATTTATTAAAAACTGCATTTATATTTATAAAAAAAAACTACATTTATATTTATTAAAAAAAAACTACTTACAGTCCACGAATGCACAACCGAACCCATTAGGGTTCCACCCATCGCTGTGCTCCGATCAAGGCGCCGGAAGCTGATCGCCCATCACCTCTTCGAAGCCCCCGACGTCATCACCCACTGCCACCAAGATGGCCTAGCTCTGTTGACCGCTCCGCCCTGAAACGACGCTCGAACCCGCCAGTTTTGAGGAATAAAATCGAACGAATTACACAGCTAGAAATCTCGAACTTGGTATTGATTTGAAGAGGATGGGGAGTTCTTTGATTTGATGTTGGGGTCTTGATTTGGTTCTAAGTGTGTTGCGAGAAATTGGAAGATGAAATCGGGAGATTCCTGGCCCTCTAAATCGTCACTGGCGGCTCCCAGAACCTGGACCGCAGTTTGACTTTTTCTAGGGTTTTGACCATTTATAAATAAATTATTTTAATATTAATTTATTCCAAGTTCATTCGATTTTTCGTCCGAGCTCCAAACGAACTCCAACGACTGTCGCCTCTAGCTAAATACCCCGATTCCGAATACAATGGGATACGTTTCATAGGCCCATTCGACTGTTTCAGTCAGTTTTCCTTCAAATTAAAATATAAAGCATTCAATATTTGATTTGAACGTGCATTTCAATTTGCCGGGGTCACATACTAACTAGAAAAATTCTCGAAAAATATTTTCTAGCTTCGTATTGACGATACGGTCCTAACAAAACTAGTTTCGTCGAATTCTGAGAACGTTGGAAAAATGGCCATTTTCCAGTCGATTAAAATCAACTTAAACTGGTCAAATGCGTTTTCCTTTGCCACGCTCACATATTGATTCGAAAAATTATGAAATTTGAAACCTAGCAATAATTTGACATCACGGATCCAAAAAAAGTGGTTTCGTCGAAATCCGAGGTCGTTTGCAAAATGTCCATTTTTAAGGGCCTGAATTCCATAGCGACTATTCAGAATTTTCAATTGGACATATCTTTTGATTCCCGCTATCAAATTTCAATTTGTCAGATTCATTGGAAAGGTACTCACTAACAGATTTTAATATTTTTGGTTTCACTAAAATTCGTTTTGTTTTGCACCCTGTATAGTTCGACAAAGTTTGAATTCGATTTTTGAAACTATAACGCCCTTTCAGGCCTTATTTATAATTATAATTAATTATATTTGTTTTCAATTGTCGATTCAAACTCAGTTTTCATCGACATTAATTAAAATATTTATTTTAAATATTTAAAATCCATTATTTTAGCCAATTTAAAAATTTTAAATTGGTTCAGATTTTCTGGGTCGTTACAATCTCCCCCACTTAAAACTTTTCGTCCCCGAAAAGGAACAAAGTCGAAAGTGGTTTGATAAATCTACAATCACACAACACAACAACCAATCCAATTGTTTTTAACCTTCAAAAATATACTAATCAAATCCTATACCCTTTAAAAATCCTTCAGACTATATAATTAAAAGTGCACATCTATGAAAAGAAAATAACAATAGAGTAGAGAATTGAATGGTAGTGCAAAGTAGGGTAAATGTACCTTGCACCGGAGTCAATCAGAGATATCTACTCGACATCTGGGGTAAGCTTTCTGAATGCTCTCCTCAGTTTCCCAAGTACAATCTCGCGGATCTCCACTCCATTGCACTTTGACTAAGCGAACCTTCTTGTTCCTCATCTCTTTAGTTTCTTTGCCTATTATCTTTAGCGGCTCTCTTCTCACAGCTAATTCTGGGGTTATTTCAATGTCATGTTGAGCTGCTTCTTCCACGATCAAGTCTGGATCATGAACGTGCTTTCGAAGTTGAGATATGTGAAATACATCATGAATTTCAGGCAACCAATTAGGCAGTTTGACCCTATAAGCGAGAGTTCCGATCCGTTCCAAAATAGGAAACGGACCAATAAATTTGGGCGCTAACTTTACAGTTTTACCGAACCGGATAACTCCTCTCATCGGCGATACCTTTAAATATACATAGTCGCCAACTTCAAAGGATATATCTCTTCTTCTTCTATCGGCATAGCTCTTTTGTCGGCTTTGAGCGGCGAGTAGTCGCTTCTTAATAAAATCGACTTTGTCGGCAGCTTCTCGAATCATATCAGGCCCTAACACAAGTCTATTTCCAGGCTCGACCCAACAAGCAGGAGATCGGCACGGTCTACCGTACAATGCTTCGAATGGCGACATTGTCAGACTCGCCTGGTAGATGTTGTTATAAGAGAATTCAGCCAAATGCAGATGGTCTTCCCATGATCCACCGAAATCTAGAACACAAGCCCGCAATAGATCTTCTAAAATGCGATTCACCCTCTCAGTCTGACCGTCTGTCTGAGGATGATAAGCGGTGCTCAAGTTTAACTTTGTTCCCAGCTCGACTTGAAATGCTTCCCAGAATTTGCTAGTGAATATTGTATCTCTATCACTTGCTATACTGAGCGGCACTCCATGTAGTCTAACTATTTCCCTGAAGTATATCTGCGCCAGACTCTGAGCGGTTCTATTTGATTTGACAGGTATAAAATGAGCAGTCTTCGTGAAGCGATCTACGATCACCCAAATACTGTCATTCCCTTTTCTGGTTCTGGGCAGACTATCAATGAAATCCATAGAAATATGTTCCCACTTCAAGCCTGGAACTTCTAGCGGTTGCAATAATCCAGCTAGTTTCTGTTGGTCGCTCTTGACTAGTTGGCAAGTAGGGCATCGACTAACATATATCGAGATGTCTCTTTTTAACGACTTCCACCAGAATGTGTGTTTGATATCGTTATACATTTTATTCACACCTGGGTGGGTACTGAGCTTAAATTTGTGGCATTCATCAAGCACATCTCTTCTAAGTTCAGGAATCTCTGGAACGTAAATTCGCCCCTCTAACCTCAGAATCCCTTCGCTATCTAGCTGGAAATCCGAAGTGTTGCCTTCACAAATTCGCTGACTCATTCCTTTGATAAATTGGTTGTCTTCCTGGAGAGCCGATATCTTATCAATCAACGAAGTCGCAATGATGAAACTGGCGATCATTTCATTCTTTCGGCTTAACGCATCAGCCACGACATTGGCTTTTCCTGGAGTGTATAAAATCTCAAAATCATATGCTGCAAGGAACTCCAGCCAACGTTGCTGCCTCAAATTCAGGTCCTTCTGAGTGAACAGATACTTTAATGACTGGTGATCTGTAAACAGTTCAAATCCCTCGCCCAGAAGATAGTGTCTCCAGATTTTCAAAGCGAATACTATAGCCAATAACTCAAGATCATGAGTTACGTAGTTCTTCTCGTGCGGCTTAAGTTGACGGCTAGCATAAGCAATCACTTGGCCCCTTTGCATTAACACTGCGCCAAGGCCTTCTCTAGAAGCATCAGTCCAGACTTTCAAATTTTGGTTGCCATCTATGATGGTTAACACTGGAGCGGTCGTTAGTCTTAACTTTAGCTCTTCGAAAGCCTCCTCACTTTCTGGAGTCCATTTGAATTTAGAATGCTTCTTTGTAAGCTTCGTTAAGTGACTAGATATCTTCGAAAAGTCTTTAACGAACTTCCGGTAATAGCTAGCCAATCCAAGAAAACTGCGGACTTCAGTGGGGGTACTGGGCTGTTTCCAATTTTGAATAGCCGTGATTTTACTTGGATCAACAGCGATTCCTTCTTTCGATACAACATAGCCCAGAAATTTCACTTCATCCTGCCAGAATATACAGTTGGAAAACTTTGCTTTCAATACATTTCTCCTGAGGATTTCTAACACTTGTTCCAAATGTTTTTCATGTTCGGCTTTCGATTTAGAGAAGATTAGAATATCATCAATAAAAACCTGAACAAATTTATTCAATACTCCTCTGAATACTCTGTTCATTAGATCGACGAAGTAAGCGGGAGCGTTACATAAGCCGAACGGCATTACTAACCACTCGTAGAATAAGTCGGGGCCTCTGAACGCTGTCATTGGAATGCACTCTTCGGCGATTCGAAGTTGATGGAAGCCTATAGCTAGGTCCATTCGTGAGAATACTTGTGCTCCATTTAATCGATCCAACAAATCATCAATCCACGACAATGGATATTTGTTCTTTATTGTCTGTTTGTTCATATCACGATAATCCACACATAGACGTAGAGTACCGTCAGATTTTGGGACAAATACCACGGCTGCACCCCAATCAGAGAAACTAGGCCTGATCAGACCTTTCCATACTAGTTGTCGTGTTTGATTATCCAATTCCTCCTTCTCTTTCAAGGACATTCTTCGAATAGCGTGAACTACCGGCCTTGCATTCGGAATCAAAGCAATCTTGAAATCTATTTCTCTCTGCGGAGGTAAGCGAACGACTTCCTCAAACACATCCGCATAATTCTTGACGACAGGAATGTCTTTGATGAGGTCAGGAATATTCTCTGTGACTTCAGGAACATTTTCAATTTGGGCTGGAGAAACATTCAAAGTTGCCCAGAAGTCTTTTCTATTAGCATTCTGACCTTCACAGGGAATGGTTATATAATCACCTGATTTAATCTTCGCCTTTACGACTCTGTCGGCGCATTTAACTTCAGCTTCATATTTGGTCAACCAGTCTAACCCCAAGATAAGATCAAACTCTTTAAAATTCATGACGGCTGCGATGGTAGGAAACCGATAACGAGAGAAAGAAACCGGCACTCCACAAACCCAACTTAGATCAATGGAACCCCCAACCGGATTCTGGACAGTCATTGGTTCCTTGAGATTTTTCAAATTCAAATCCAGTTTCTTAGCTGCATCTTTTGCTACGAAACTTCGCGACGCGCCGGTGTCAAATAGTACTTTAACTGGGATGTCTTTGACAGTTAGCGTGCCTTCTAAAACATCTGGCCTTTCTTGAATAGCTGAGGGCCCAGAAGTTTCTGCTACTTCATTTACCTGAGCTTCTTTGGTCGTTTTTAACAGCCGGCAATCTTGCTTTACATGACCAAACCGATGGCATTGATTACATCTTTTACGTTCCCGGAGCTTCTTGCCGGATTTAAACCGATCCTCCTTACGTTTCTTCGAGGATTTACACTTCCTGGTCAGATGCCCCTGTTTATTACAGTTAGAGCACATGGCAGTTGTTACGGGTTCCTTCTTAGATTTAGCCCTTTTTCTCTTGGCACTGGGCTTCTTACTGGCTTCAGGAATATCAATTTCCGACTTTTCTTTGTCACTAGAACAGACTTCTTCTTCGTCGCGTAACATTCCTTTCTTATGGAGATCTTCATACTGATAAGCCATGTATATCATTTCAGAGAAAGGAAGCTTCACATTCCTCATTACACTATTCTGATATCTCCTTTGCAGGCCATGAATAAATCTCAGATTTTTCCTCTTTGGATCTTGAATCAGATGAGGAGCAAAGTGAGCAAGTTCGTTGAATTTCTTATGATATTCTGGGATGGTCATATCACCTTGTATTAGATAAGAAAATTCATCACACAATCTCTCGGTTGCTTCGGGAGGAGTAAATCTTCCTAGGAAAATCTCTTTGAATCTACCCCAGGTGATATCACCTTCTGGATTATCTTTTATGATTGTTTCCCACCATATTAAAGCTTCTCCATTGAGCGCCCAAGATGCTACTAAACTTTTCTGGTCGTCTCTCAGCTGGAAACGCTCAAATATTCTTTCTGCAGAGCTCAACCAAGCTTGAGTTTGAATAATAAATTCATTACCCGAGAACTGTGCTCCGCCCAGATTTCGATATCTCTTTAATAGAGCCTCTAGATCGGGTTCTGCATTTCTTCTGTTTCTGGCACTCATTTTTTTCTAGTACTTCTGCAATTAGCAGATCAAGTGTCAGGTCACAGAAAAGATATTTTAAAACATATAAACATATACTTCAAGTGTAAATGTGCCTATCGAGGTGTAATTTCATTCTGCTTTACTCATACTAGGATATTGCTGATCCTATCTGTATAGAGTTACCCGTCCTAGAACACTACTGGTTCTATTTCTGACGAGTTCGTTCAAATGTTATATTCCAGAACTATGCTTAACCAAAGCTCTGATACCACGTTGAGACGACCCGAAATCCCGTTCTGACGGAAACATGGGTGATCTTTGGAATATAACACAAAGACAGATAATAGCAGAACAAAATTAAATAATTACACCAGATAATGAACAATAGAATATACTGGATAAAAGTAATCATCAGAGTTACACAGTATACAGGATCTTACTTAGAACAGATACAGTTCAGCTATACATAAATGTCTACAGCGGAAACAAACAAAATATGTACAATAGGAGCTGAACAGCATAAAAAGAGATAAATGATAGAATCCATCTTCAGCTCCAGCTATCCAGAAAGAACCAGCTAAACCTGAATACAAGGCTGCCCGTGTAGAAAAAGGGGCACCCGAGTTTGAAAGTGCAACAAACTACGAGTCAGTCATGGGACTGGTATGAGAAATCCATTCAACACATATATAATATGGCTAATCACAGGACCACGCCACTTTCGTGGAACGGGTTTACTCCATTGGATTGCCAGTGCTTTAAAACAAATCATTCTTTTAAACATCGCTATGCTTTTTATAAAAATGAAGCCGTTATAAGACTCAGTTCCCATCACACAATGCAACGCAAACCGGAGGATAGAGTTTTTACCTTATAACGGCCAAAATATGCTTGATACGAATAAAACAAAGGCATTTGATATTATTGCTAGTGTTTATATGTTTGAAAACAATTTCAAATCATAACTATCAATCATAGACGACATGAGCGTCCCATGCCACTATGTCGCCATATATAAAGGTATACAATCAAAACCGCACAGTCACGTATTTGGAAATTGGATTTCCGTCATGAACCAAGGCAAAAGATAGTCCTTATCGAATTCGAGACTGTCTAGCCCGAGTCTCAGGTACAGCCGCAACCATACCCTGGATCGTCAGGGCCGGTCCACACGAAGTGGATTATAATGCCTGAACAATGCGTTTCTCCACCCTTTAAGGTGTAAATGAGCCAACGAATGACTCCATCGGACCCGGATCGTCCGATCAAACCGAGGCGCCTCGCAACAGCAACAACCACATAGGTGAAAAGTATATAAATGTCAGGGCTGGTAGGTCACTGACACCACCCTAGCTAGAAAGAAAACGCACGTCCCCCCTGAGGTCCTGCTCCCGTTTCTGGTTCATACCGGGGTGTGAGGCTCGCGATTGCACGTTATACACAAAGCTATGCCACACATGCGGTGCTTTGATCATCACCACAAGACTTTGCTTTTCAACAGAAGCCCTGATCACTGCCTCTTAGCATGCCACACGGGCAATTCATGCCATGCGACTGATGTCCATCGATATACAACCTCTGAGCTCGTGCGTCTCAGAGAAGGGCGTTAAGAAAAAGAATAAATTCTCCGCCGCCATATTAACAGAAATCAATCGACATAGAATAAACTCCAATGTCAGACACACAGTCCATTTACAAGTCCGTTCTGGGTCTGAACGAAATCGGAGGCACTAAATACCTCGCAAAACCTTCGATCACCACGTACGTCTGGACGATCACCACTCATTATCCATATTTCGGGATGCCTCCCAATCAGGACCTCGGTTACCATCCAAACGAGGTGAAGATCTCCGGTCTTCGACCATCGTCTTCATCTTCGAATTTCAATCATCGGTTAATTATTTGAAATGAGAATTAACTCGGCCTTTTCAAATAATTCACGTATATTTAAAATTTCAAATCAATTTATTTCAATGGTTAAATTATTCGACAACACCAATTTTGTTCTTTAATGTAATTTTCACACCAAACACATACAACCATCAAAAGCCACATAAATCGAGCAAATTCAGTTTATTTCCATTCCATATCGCTTATGATATTTTATAACTATTTATCGCTATTTTTATTTGCTTTAAAATAGCTAATTTATTCAAAACGACGCTTCGGGCCATAAAGCGGCCGTGGCGCTGTTTTTCTTCAGATTTGATTTACACATATATGAAAATCTAACCGTTGGATCTTCACAAAATTTACATCATTAGAAAGGTCTTTTCAAAGCGAATCCAACGGTTCCAGTTTCGGGAAAATCCGACGGTCGGATCTCCCGGTACAATCGTTTGAAGTTTCGATTTCAAAATACGAACTGCAGCGTCGTTATTCGATTAAATATAATTATATTTATATTTATATATAAATATAATCGTTTCTGGCGCTGTTTTTCTTCAGATTTGAATTAAACATTCCAGACAATCCAACCGTTGGATTTTTACAAAGTTGGTGTCGTTGGGAAGATATTTCCAAGGCGAACCCGACGGTTGCGGTTTCGGGAAAATCCAATGGTCGGATTCCCCGTACTAGTTGTTTGAAATCACGGTTTCAAAATGCGAACTGCACGGCCATGTTTCGTTTTAATTTTATTTATATTTATATAATTATATAAATATAGTTCATTCAACAATTTCAATATCGTTTTCATTTCAAATATTTCACTAACGCCTTAAAATTTTGGAAAATTTCGCCACAACCTCCCCTGCACCGGGAGCATCGAGAAATCGCAAATAGCTTTCCCGGTCCTTCTAATCTCAAAAAGAAAAAGAAAAAGCCAAGCGGCTAGCCAACAGGCTCATAAAATCATCACCCAAACAAAACAGTAAATGTGTACCTATTTGTTGGGCACAAAATTTTATTCCTCTTCTCTAGCCCCTTTGCTATAACCTGTTCAATGAATATGCATATACATATATATAGTTCTTATCATTTATCATTTTCTATTCAACTTCACATTTGATTTCTATTTGGTTTAAAAACACCATTCATTCTAATGTTACATACTTAGGTACAAATCATATCATTAGCTAATTAGTGAATATTTCAACTGATAATTTTTTTTTTGAACAAGTGGCTATTTTTAACACTTCACATTTCAACGATTCCTGTGTATAATAAAAATGTGATTTTTATTGTAAAACAATTCATTTCAAAACACTATTTTTCTATATAGTTCATATAGGTGATAAAAATAGGATTTTTATCATAAAACAATTTCTTTTATTACGAGATTATTTTACACAGTTCATATAGTCGATAAAAGGTGATTTTTATTGTAAAACAATTCATTTCAAAACACTATTTTTCTATATAGTTCATATAGGTGATAAAAATAGGATTTTTATCATAAAACAATTTCTTTTATTACGAGATTATTTTACACAGTTCATATAGTCGATAAAAGGTGATTTTTTATTATCAAACCATTTATTTCAAAATATGAATACCATTCAACACATGAATTTCAAATCAACGAATGAATATTGATTCAACACATGAAGGTTTTCTATAGTTTCTATATATAGATAAAAATGTGATTTTTATATTTAAAACGCGAATACCATTCAACACATGAATTTCTAATCAACGAATGAATATCAATTCAACACATGAAGGTTTTCTATTCAATGAATAAATATAGTTTAAGCAGATGAAAATAATTCAAACATACGAATATTATTCAAAATTTCGGCAGCATAACGGCAGGGTAGTTAAAACCGGGACCGTCCCTAGTATGGCTCCTCGCTCTACCTTAAAACCTCGCGGTTTTTGACAATGGGGATCATGCATCTAGTTCGCACGCAGGCGGCATGTATATATTTATTTCATTTCCACAAACTAATCCTATGTGGTTTCAACCAAATATTTCTCAACCACAAACGGGTATTTTTCAACCTCAATCAATCAATATCAACCACAAACAATCCCAAACAATCATTCGCTATCAATCAATTTTCACGACAATTTCAATCAATAAATATCGTCCATTGTTTGTGGACGAGGGGCGTATATATATATATATATATATATATATATATATATATATATATATATATATATATAGCAATTCACTTTTATTTCAACACATATATAATTTTTAAATTAGAAATCTCCCATTGCTTTCGGCTTTGCCAAAAATTGTAGAAGGCTCAGAACAATATGCGGCCTCTTCTAAAAGGTAGAAGGCGTCCACACGGTCACGATGTTTCCTGTTTCATCGAATTTCGTTAACATAGCAAAATCACATTTTTAAACTATGGTTTATATTTTATAGACAAAGGTAATTTTAATTTCAAATCAAAGGTAATTTTATTTTTAAGTCAAAGTCTATTTTATATTTTCTATTTGAAAGTAGTTTATTTTTCCAAAACAATCCTGTTATATATTTTCAAAATCAATCCTAATTTTATTTTAAAACCTTTCTAACTTTATTTTAAAACCTTTCTAATTTTATTGTCATAATGCTATATATATTTATAAAAAAATGAAAATAAAAGCTGCCTTTATATTTATTAAAAACTGCATTTATATTTATATATAAAAAAAACTACATTTATATTTATTAAAAAAACTACTTACAGTCCACGAATGCACAACCGAACCCATTAGGGTTCCACCCATCGCTGTGCTCCGATCAAGGCATCGGAAGCTGATCGTCCATCACCTCTTCGAAGCCCCCGACGTCATCACCCACTGCCACCAAGATGGCCTAGCTCGGTTGACCGCTCCGCCCTGAAACGGCGCTCGAACCCGCCAGTTTTGAGGAATAAAATCGAACGAATTACACAGCTAGAAATCTCGAACTTGGTATTGATTTGAAGAGGATGGGGAGTTCTTTGATTTGATGTTGGGGTCTTGATTTGGTTCTAAGTGTGTTGCGAGAAATTGGAAGATGAAATCGGCAGATTCCTGGCCCTCTAAATCGTCACTGGCGGCTCCCAGAACCTGGACCGCAGTTTGACTTTTTCTAGGGCTTTGACCATTTATAAATAAATTATTTTAATATTAATTTATTCCAAGTTCATTCGATTTTTCGTCCGAGCTCCAAACGAACTCCAATGACTATCGCCTCTAGCTAAATACCCCCATTCCGAATACAATGGGATACGTTTCGTAGGCCCATTCGACTGTTTCAGTCAGTTTTCCTTCAAATTAAAATATAAAGCATTCAATATTTGATTTGAACGTGCATTTCAATTTGCCGGGGTCACATACTAACTAGAAAAATTCTCGAAAAATATTTTCTAGCTTTGTATTTACGATACGGTCCTAACAAAACTAGTTTCGTCGAATTCTGAGACCGTTGGAAAAATGGCCATTTTCCAGTCGATTAAAATCAACTAAAACTGGTCAAACGCGTTTTCCTTTGCCACGCTCACATATTGATTTGAAAAATTATGAAATTTGAAACCTAGCAATAATTTGACATCACGGATCCAACAAAAGTGGTTTCGTCGAAATCCGAGGTCGTTTGCAAAATGTCCATTTTTAAGGGCCTGAATTCCATAGCGACTATTCAGAATTTTCAATTGGACATATCTTTTGATTCCCGCTATCAAATTTCGATTTGTCAGATTCGTTGGAAAGGTATTCACTAACAGATTTAAATATTTTTGGTTTCACTAAAATTCGTTTTGTTTTGCACCCGGTATAGTCCGACAAAGTTTGAATTCGATTTTTGAAACTACAGCGCCCTTTCAGGCCTTATTTATAATTATAATTAATTATATTCGTTTTCAATTGTCGATTCAAACTCAGTTTTCATCGACATTATTTAAAATATTTATTTTAAATATTTAAAATCCATTATTTTAGACAATTTAAAAAAATTAAATTGGTTCAGATTTTCTGGGTCGTTACAAAAATATATCGGCTTATATTCCATATCAAATTCTACGACCAACAAATATCGTATTGGAAATAACGATATATATATATACCTTTCAAATTTCCATAACAATATCTGTATAATCACGAAATCCAACATCGAAATAATCCAAAGACAATTTCGATTCAAATCCATTCCAATTCAATTATTGGAAATTCTGGTTACTTTTAAAACCCTTTTCAAATTCAATTTATTTATTTAAAAATAAATAGAATTATAATTCTAGTTCAAAACTAGTTCATTTCGATAAAAATCTATTTTTATCTTTTCAAATATGGAGTTTTTCATCCCAAATCTTCACAAATCATTTCTTATGATTTTACACAAATTATTACTATTTTTAATAATTTTATCAAGACCCGCACAGTCGATTTCCATCAACGGCCGTCGAACTGCACTTACAACGACATTTTCCAAATTTGATTTGGACATAATTCCAAATCCAACCGTTAGATTTCAAATTTATAATATTCGTTAGAAAGCTCTTTTCGATGTGAACCCAACGGTTCTGGTTTCAGGAGAATCCGACGGTCGGATCTCCCGTAATATCCGTTCGAAGTCAATGGTCGAAATTCGCGAACTACCACGGCGCGGCGCGTTTTATTCAGGCCATTATATTATATATATAATATATATAATATATACTTCGTCGATTCCCTTTTAAAACATATTTAATAAATCGTTTTAAATTCGTTTTCAAAACGATTTCAACTTCTTTTTCAAATTCAAATCAAAATTGAATTTTCCCTTACAAATTCGTTTTAAATTCATTTCAAATTGATTTCCATTCAAATCAATTTTGAATTCAATTTCAGTTCGTTTTCAATTCAATTCAATTTCAATTCGAATTCATTTCTATTCAATTTCAATTCGAATTCATTTCTTTTCAAAATATCAGATTTTGAAATCAATTTCGATGTTCATTATAAAATGAATAAAATCGATATAAATATCGTTCACGTCAAAATGGCGTAAATCTAATCACCACGGCTTCATATATTTCTATTTTCAAATATTCTATTTCAAATATTTCTTTTTCAAATATTTCTATTCAAATATTTCTTTTTCAAAACTGGAATGAGGCCCAATCAATTACCATATAATGTTAATTATATGGATTTTCTACAACACATGTATACAATAACAACGATGAGTAATCAACCATCATCCAAAGTGCATTCTACACTGTATAAGCATCAAATATAAATATTCAACGCTTATAACAGTCTGTCAATCAATCGATCGACATACAACTAAACAATCGGGATTAGTGTACGTCAAATATCATCCCAATACCCGTGTGGGGTTTCAAACAATCAAACACAGATTTTATTTGTGCAGTTGGGCGATGTGTAAAATTTATCGTCCCAATTAATATCAGTCAAATGTGTGTATATAAACAAATCGTCCGATTTGTTTATTTTTATTTCATTTCATATATACGTTAAAATTCTATTTTTAACTATTAAATATTTTTAACTATATAAATATTTTATTTCATTTCACATCACAACACACAATCAACTACACATCAAAATCATACAAACAAGCGTACAAACCATCCATAGTCTGTGGACGACGGGTGTCGGGTGCTACTAAACACCTTCTGCATCCTAGTATATATTTTAACTAGAAAAATTAAAAGTGAGAAGTTCTCACCGATTAGCTAAACCAACGTCACGACTCTTCTTATGTAGAAATCATCGTCATGCTCGCCTTTTGTCACTTTCGTTGCCCGCATTCACTACACATATAAAAATCACATTGTTATATTATCTACTGTATAAAAATCAGATTTTCAACCCGCTACATATATAAAAATTGAATTTTTATCTTCACATCTTTATAAAAATTATATTTTTATATCGTTCTTCTCCTAATAAAGATCATATTTTTATATAAAAAATATATTTTCAACATCTTTATATGATAAAAATTATATTTTTATAATGCTACACATATAATAAAAACGTATTTTCATTATGCTATTCATATGAAAAATCATACTTTTATTTCAAAACCACATTTATAAAAATCCAATTTTTAACACGATGTTATAGGTATAAAAATCCAAATTTTATTATGCTTCTATATAAATAAAAATCATATTTTTATTTTTCTAAAACCATGTTATTCATGTTTCAAATCGAGGCAAGTGAAACGGAGGAAGCATGTACAAAATCATTGCAACTCACCTCGACATTGAACTCCACATACGCGCACTAGAACGGAGGCGCCGGACTTGCATCGAAGGTCGCCACCACTGGCCGGAGGAGCAGTCGGCTCGGTCAACGCTGACAGTTGAGGGTTTGATGCAGCGGTGAGGCTGCGGTTTTGGACAGCGAGAGCTTCGTTGTTGCTTGGGACGAGCGCTGCAGCGATTTGACAGAGGAGCAGGGTTGAGGGAGTTTGATACTTGTGGTAGTTGGTCGGAGGAGGGCGTAGGAGGGTGCGGAGGTCGGGCGGTGGGCTAGAGTTTGGCCGTGGCGCGGGTTTTGGACAGAGGGGAGGGAAATCGAGGAGGGGAGAGAATGCGAGAGGGAGAGGTGAGGGGGGCGATCTGGTGGGAGGAAGCGGCGCCGCCGCCGCTATGGCGGTGGAGGAGGAGGAGCGCGTGGATGAGGGAGGCGGGTTTTATTGAATCGGTTTTTTTTGTTTAAAGCTGAGCGTTGAGTTCTGAGAGAAGGGAGTGGGGTGTTATAAAGAAATATATATATTTAATTATTTTTAATTTCAAAAAGTATGTTTTTAATTCGAACACCAATTGAAACCCAACGACTGTCGCCCCCAGCTAATTACCCCCATTCCGAACACAATGGGATATGTATCGTAAGCTGATTTGCTCGTTTCGATCAGTTTTTAATTTAAATTAAAATATAAATCTTTATATATTCAATTTAAACGCACATTACAATTTACCGGGGCCACATACGAACTCGAAAAATTCCAGAAAAATATTTTCTAACTTCGTATTGACGATACGGTTCTAACAAAACTAATTTTGTCCAATTCTGAGATCGTTTGAAAAATGGTCATTTTCCAGTCGATTAAAATCAACTAAAACTGGTCAAACGTGTTTTCCTTTGCCACGCTCACATATTGAATCAAAAAATTACTAAAATTGGAATCTAGCAATAACTTTACATCACGAATCCAACAAAAGTGGTTTCATCGAAAACCGAGGTCGTTTGCAAAATTTCCATTTTCAAGGGCCAAAATTCCATAGCGACTATTCTGAATTTTCATTTGGACATATCTTTTGATTCCCACTATGAAATTTCAATTTTTCGGATTCGTTGGAAAGATATTCACAAATAGATTCAAATATTTTTGGTTTCACTAAAATCCGGTTTATTTTGCACCCGGTACATTCATTTGATGTTTGAAATCGAATTATCGAACTACCACGCCATTTTCAATTCCTTATATAATTAAAAATAATTATTTATATTCTAACGACGACTCGAATAAATATATACGTTCGAATTCTATTCAAAATAAATTTCTCGTCGATATTATTTAACATAATTCATTTTAAATAATCAAAATTCACTAAAATTGCCAAAATAAGAATTTTAAATTTGCTCGGATTTCCGGGTTATTACAATCTCCCCCACTTAAATATTTTCGTCCCCGAAAAGGAACGAAGCCGAAAGTTGTTTCAAAAATCAACTCGACTTCGATTATTTTGATTACGGCTTAAGTTCTTCAACTTTTCAGTTTCTAAGAACTTTTCAAACTTTTCAAAAAAATTGGCTAACACCCTAAATTTTCGAAATTTTTAGCCATAACCTCCCCTGCACCGGGAGCACCGGGAAAATCCCGAAATTGCCATATAGGCCCTCTGATCTTAAAAGAAAAAGAAAAAGAAAAAGCCAAGCGGCTCATAAAATCATCATCACCCAAACAAAACAGTAAATTATGGTAAACATGTACCTATTTGTCGGGCAAACAATTTTATTCTTCTGCTCCAGCCTCTTTGCTATGACCTGTTCAATGTAAGTACATGTATATGCAAGAAAATGCGACCAAATTTCAATACAATTCACTTTTTGGTCAATTTGGCTAAATGGTTCAAATTTTAATTAATCAAGCCATAATCAAACAACACAACCATTAATCAATTAGTTGGTTATCATTTCAAATGCATAACTTTGATATATAGTCAAAAATCACATTTTTGATGCCAAATCACAACAATAAGCCCTATCTAGTTTCGGTTCTCACACCAGTCAATTGGAAATATATAGAAATCTCACTTTCGAAACTCGAAAATAAATACTGGCGATGGTGCCCCATCACCAGAATTATCCAAGGGCACTAGAGTGCGATTCTATAACTATCCAATACATTAAAACTTCGAATACACGTTTGCAAGACCTATATGCAAAATCTTTATATATTGGATTGTCCAAATTCAATATAAAATAAATAATAAAATACGAATAATTGATTAAAATTTCAAAACAAAACTTGTTTTCATTTTTAAAAAATACTCTTTACACTCGTTCTAGGATACTACTGATCCTATCTCTAACGAGTCATTCTCATTGGATATTACTAATCCAATTTCTGATGAATTCTATCATATGGTTCTAATATGTCTTGTTCTCTGAGCTTTGTAAACCAAAGCTCTGATACCACGCTGAAACGACCCGAACTTCCCTGGTAAGGAAAGGCCGGATTGAGTCGAGGACAAGCCACAAAAGAACGCAGACAGAAGAATATTTCATTGTATATTACAACAATTCATCAGAATACAAGAATATACAGAGTATAAACAAATAATATACATTCGATAAATATCAGAGATTACAATGCATTACATAGCAGCGGAAAATAATACAAAATACAACTGAAGGAGATATACGGATACAAAGCTTTCTGGATATCGTTCCAGCTGTAAACCAGGATCCTGTGAATATAAATCTGCAAAACCAAAACTACTAGCTGCCCGTGTCAAAATAAGGGCACCCAGAGTTTAGGTTAAAACAATAAACTCCAAGTCAGTCATGGGACTGGTGTGAGAACTAAAACAGTTATTAATCTTTATTTTAATGTTAGGTAAATCAAGGGACCACGCCGCTAATGCGGAACGGGTTTCCTCCCAAGAACACCAGTGCATAAAACAACAACGCAATGCTAAATAAAGAAAAATGAAGCCATTATAAGACTCAGTTCCCATTACACAATGCAACACAAACCGGAGGATAGAGTTTTTACCTTATAACGGCCAAAATATGCTTGATACGAATAAAACAAAAGAGTTTGATATTATTACAAGTGTTTATATGTTTCAAAAGCAATTTCAAATCATAAATACCAATCATAGACGGCATTAATGCCCCCATACCACTATGTCGCCATATATAGGTATACAATCAAAACCGCACATTCACGTATTTGGAAATTGGATTTCCGTCATGAACCAAGGCAAAAGATAGTCCTTACCAACTTCGAGACTACCTAGCCTGAGCCTCAGGAACAGCCGCAACTGCCCCTTGGATCGTCAGGGCCGGTCCATCGATGTGGATTAAAATTCCTGAACAATGCGTTTCCCCGCCCTTTGGGGCGTAAATAAGCTAACGAATGACTCCATTGGTCCTGGATCGACTGATATAACCGAGGCGCCTCGCAATAGTAACAACCACATAAGTCAAACTCGTCAGGGCGTGTAAAACCACTGACGCCACTTCTAGCTAGGAAGAAACGTATGTCCCCCCTGAGGTCCTCTCCCGTTTCTGGCTCATACCGGGGTATGAGGTTCGCGAATTCACGATGTACACAAAGCTGCGCCACACAGGCGGTGCTTTGATCATCACCACAAGCCTTTTCTTTTCAATAGAAGCCTTGATCACTGCGTCTTAGCATGCCACATAGGCAATTCACATCGTGCAACTGATAGCTATCAATCACACAGAATAAATTCCAATGTCAGACACACTGTCCATTTGCGAGTCTGTTCTGGGTCTGAACGAAACCGGAGGCACCATATACCTCGCAAACCCATTGATCTTCACGTACGTCTGGACAATCACCTCTCATTATCCATTTTTCGAGATGCCTCCCAATCAGGACATCAGTTACCATCTAAACGAGGTGAAGATCTCCGGTCTTTGACCACCGTCCCCATCTTCGATTTCTTATCGTCGATTCAGTTATTCAGAATGGGATAGACCCGGTCTTTCTGAGCAACTCATGTATATAATAAACAAGTGTAACACAAACTTACATACGCCATATTCCAGTTCATTAGTCACTAACCATAAATCAGTAAGAGAACGATTTCCCAAATATTAACCCCGAAGCCCGAAACCAACATCAGATCAAAACCCAGGAAACCATTCGACTTAGCCAACCTTCAGTTAGTCTCTAAATTTCACATTCTTAGGGAAAGATTCCCATTAATTTTATCAAAGATAATTTCCTATAAATTTATTCTTTAATCATCCTTTGAAAATCAATTTAAACCAAATTTTGGTTTATCCAAACTAGTCGGGATTAACGAACCTTACCGAAGTAATAATTTGTTCTAATTTCCCATTCCTAACCTATTCATCCCATGAAGTAAAACTGGTAATACTTCATATCTAACACGGTGTTATCGGTAAATTCAATTACCATTTCACGTTCAAATCTAATTAAAGATTTAACTATCGTATGGAGCAAAACTGGTGATACTCCATTCTCGATCTTTTCAATCTAATTAAAGATTCATTAAAACTCCACTTAGTTTTATCTTTAACTGGGTTAAAGAATCAGTGTCATTTAAAACACAGTTCATGATAAGCCCCAAAATCATATCAGATTTCAATCAGTCCCTAACCGTGAAATAGTAATTGAGCAATTCCCTAAGTATTAACCCCGAAGGCC
Source organism: Allium sativum (assembly GCA_030737875.1). Lineage (NCBI taxonomy): Eukaryota > Viridiplantae > Streptophyta > Magnoliopsida > Asparagales > Amaryllidaceae > Allium > Allium sativum. The sequence continues at coordinate 248,935,582 of CM060918.1, read as the reverse complement.
GAAACCAACATCAGATAAATACCCCGGAAACCATTCAACTTAACTAACCTCCAGTTAGTTTCTGATTTTCTTAACTCCTTTGGGTCTAAGAACAGTACTATTGAAGATAACGTTCACGACAACCCAAAATCACATTTCATAAATTATCGGGTTAAAGAACATGTGTTATTTAAAACACTGTTCACGATAAACCCAAAAATCAATACCAATTCAATTCCAATTAAATATTATTTAATCGGTACACTTCATTAAATCTAAATAAAAAGATTTAATCATTTTCTTAACTAGGCTTAAGAACAGTGTTAATGAAGACACCATTCACGACAAACCCAAATCACATTTGATATTAAAAACAAGGCTCTGAATAGAAAATATATCGGCTTATATTCCATATCAAATTCTGCGACCAACAAATATCGTATTGGAAATAACGATATATATATCTTTCAAATTTCCATAACAATATCTGTATAATCACGAAATCCAACATCGAAATAATCCAAAGACAATTTCGATTCAAATCCATTCCAATTCAATTATTGGAAATTCTGGTTACTTTTAAAACCCTTTTCAAATTCAATTTATTTATTTAAAAATAAATAGAATTATAATTCTAGTTCAAAACTAGTTCATTTCGATAAAAATCTATTTTTATCTTTTCAAATATGGAGTTTTTCATCCCAAATCTTCACAAATCATTTCTTATGATTTTACACAAATTATTACTATTTTTAATAATTTTATCAAGGCCCGCACAGTCGATTTCCATCAACGGCCGTCGAACTGCACTTACAACGACATTTTCCAAATTTGATTTGGACATAATTCCAAATCCAACCGTTAGATTTCAAATTTATAATATTCGTTAGAAAGCTCTTTTCGATGCGAACCCAACGGTTCCGGTTTCAGGAGAATCCGACGGTCGGATCTCCCGTAATATCCGTTCGAAGTCAATGGTCGAAATTTGCGAACTGCCGCGGCGCAGCGCGTTCTATTCAGGCCATTATATTATATATATAATATATACTTCGTCGATTCCCTTTGAAAACATATTTAACAAATCGTTTTAAATTCGTTTTCAAAACGATTTCAACTTCTTTTTCAAATTCAAATCAAAATTGAATTTTCCCTTACAAATTCGTTTTAAATTCATTTCAAATTGATTTCCATTCAAATCAATTTTGAATTCAATTTCAGTTCGTTTTCAATTCAATTCGAATTCATTTCTATTCAATTTCAATTCGAATTCATTTCTATTCAAAATATCAGATTTTGAAATCAATTTCGATGTTCATTATAAAATGAATAAAATCGATATAAATATCGTTCACGTCAAAATGGCGTAAATCTAATCACCACGGCTTCATATATTTCTATTTTCAAATATTCTATTTCAAATATTTCTTTTTCAAAAATTTCTATTCAAATATTTCTTTTTCAAAACTGGAATGAGGCCCAATCAATTACCATATAATGTTAATTATATGGATTTTCTACAACACATGTATACAATAACAACGATGAATAATCAACCATCATCCAAAGTGCATTCTACACTGTATAAGCATCAAATATAAATATTCAATGCTTATAACAGTTTGTCAATCAATCGATCGACATACAACTAAACAATCGGGATTAGTGTACGTCAAATATCATCCCAATACCCATGTGGGGTTTCAAACAATCAAACACATATTTTATTTGTGCAGTTGGGCGATGTGTAAAATTTATCGTCCCAATCAATATCAGTCAAATGTGTGTATATAAACAAATCATCCGATTTGTTTATTTTTATTTCATTTCATATATACGTTAAAATTCTATTTTTAACTATAAAATAATTTTAACTATATAAATATTTTATTTCATTTCACATCACAACACACAATCAACTACACATCAAAATCATACAAACAAGCATACAAACCATCCATAGTCTGTGGACGACGGGTGTCGGGTGCTACTAAACACCGTCTGCATCCTAGTATATATTTTAACTAGAAAAATTAAAAGTGGGAAGTTCTCACCGATTAGCTAAACAAACGTCACGACTCTTCTTATGTAGAAATCATCGTCATGCTCGCCTTTTGTCACTTTCGTTGCCCGCATTCACTACATATATAAAAATCACATTTTTATATTATCTACTGTATAAATATTTGATTTTCAACCCGCTACATATATAAAAATTGAATTTTTATCTTCACATCTTTATAAAAATTATATTTTTATATCGTTCTTCTACTAATAAAGATCATATTTTATATTGTTCACTAGTATAAAAATTATATTTTCAACCTCTCTATATTATAAAAATTATATTTTTATAATGCTACACATACAATAAAAACGTATTTTCATTATGCTATTCATATGAAAAATCATACTTTTATTTCAAAACTACATTTATAAAAATCCAATTTTTAACACGATGTTATATGTATAAAAATCCAATTTTTATTATGCTTCTATATAAATAAAAATCATATTTTTATTTTTCTAAAACCATGTTATTCATGTTTCAAATCGAGGCAAGTTAATCAGAGGAAGCACGTACAAAATCATTGCAACTCACTTCAACATTGAACTCCACCTGCGCGCACTAGAACGGAGGCGCCAGACTTACATCGGAGGTCGCCACCACTGGCCGGAGGAGTAGTCGGCTCGGTCAGCGCTGGCAGTTTAGGGTTTGACGCAGCGGTGAGGCTGCGGTTTTGGACAGCTTTAGCTTCCTTGTTGCTCGGGGTGGGCGCTGCAGCGATTTGACAGAGGAGGAGGATTGAGGGAGTTCGGCAATGGTGGCAGTTGGTCGGAAGAGGGCGCAAGGGGGTGTGGAGGTCGGGCGGTGGGCTAGAGTTTGGCCGTGGCGCGGGTTTTGGATAGAGGGGAGGGAAATTGAGGAGGGGAGAGAAGGCGAGAGGGAGATATGAGGGGGGCGATCTGGTGGGAGGAAGCGGCGCCGCCGCCGTTTCAGCGATGGAGGAGGAGGAGCGCAAGGATGAGGGGTATTGAATCGGGTTTTTTTTGTTTAAAGCTGAGCGTTGACTTCTGAGAGAAGGGAGTGGGGTATTATTAAGAAATATATATATATATATATTTAATTATTTTTAATTTCAAAAAGTATGTTTTTAGTTCAAACCCAACGACGGTCGCCCCAAGCTAATTACCCCCATTCCGAACACAATGGGATATGTATCGTAAGCTGATTTGCTCGTTTCGATCACTTTTTAATTTAAATTTAAATATAAATCTTTATATATTCAATTTAAACGCACATTTCAATTTACCGAGGCCACATACGAACTTGAAAAATTCCAGAAAAATATTTTCTAACTTCGACTGTTCTAACAAAAGTAATTTCATCCAATTCTGAGATCGTTCGAAAAATGGCCATTTTCCAGTCGATTAAAATCAACTGAAACTGGTCAAACGCGTTTTCCTTTGCCACGCTCACATATTGAATAAAAAAAATAAGAAAATTGGAATCTAGCAATAACTTTACATCACGGATCCAACAAAAGTGGTTTCATCGAAAATCGAGGTCGTTCGCAAAATTTCCATTTTTAAGTACCAGAATTCCATAGCGACTATCCTGAATTTTCATTTGGACATATCTTTTGATTCCCACTATGAAATTTCAATTTTTCGGATTCGTTGGAAAGATATTCACAAATAGATTCAAATATTTTTGGTTTCACTAAAATCCGGTTTATTATGCACCCGGTACATTCATTTGAAGTTTGAAATCGAATTATCGAACTACCGCGCCATCTTCAATTCCCTATATAATTAAAAATAATTATTTATATTCTACAATTCGAATAAATATATACGTTCGAATTCTATTCAAAATAAATTTCTTTTCGATATTATTTAAAATAATTCATTTTAAATAATCAAAATTCACTAAAATAGCCAAAATAAAAATTTTAAATTGGCTCGGATTTCCGGGTTATTACATCTTCCTTCTTTCTGTTCTATAGCCAGGCTACAACGATCCTGAGCCAAATCTCATAAGAGATTGACACGCGAACGTTAAATTTTGGGAAAATATAGAATGATGCATAATCGGACATAACTGATTTGTGACTAAATTGAAAATACAACATATGTTGTAATTTAAGATCTAGATCTATGCATACTATATATGACGGTTTATGATTTGGAAGAAGGAGAATTATTGTATGACAACATATGACTTGTAATTTGGCAGACATAATGCATGCTATAATCCAAGATCTGATTTTGAGGACATAATACATGTTATAACTTAAGATCTAGATTTGGGGTATATTTTATATGACGAATTATGACTTGAAAAAAAAAGGATTGAAAAACTTATATTAAAATAGGGATAACTATTAATGTGAATGCGCCTAATTCGGATTTTTGGATATTTGACATACGCTGTAATCAATGGTTAAAATTTGGCATAATTTATATTGTGCATTATGATTTGGGGATTTGAAAGAATATTCTGTACGGTGCAAATTTAACTAAAATTTAGGACATATGTTATATGTTGAATTATGACTGTAATTTGGGCATGTAAAATTAGGCATAATTTTATAATTGGGCGAGGTATGTCAATGGAATTTTAAGAGATGACTAAATCTGTTAAATTGCCTAATCTGCTAAATCTATTGAAAACTGAATACAGTAATTTAGGTATGAAATCTGTAGGCTCGATCTAAAATTGGGCAAAACATGTTAATAGAACTTTGAATAATCTGCTGTAACTTGTAACAAAGTTAATTTGTTGAATTGGCATAATTAGTCTGATATTGACATAATCTGTTATGGAATACATTGGCTAAAATAAGAATGCTGGGACACGAGGTTAGACTCCGTTTGCGGTGGAAGCCTGCCCGGAACCAACCGGCTTAATCAACAATCGCAAACTGTCAGTCTAATGTGAGAGGTCGTAGGCATAAAGATGCTTAGATAAGAGGTTAGATCTGGCTTGTGGTAGAAGTCTGCCCGGAACCGCCCGGCACATCTGCAGCCATAAGCTATCGACCTAATGTGAGAGGTCTGTGCATTAATATTTAATTAATGCAAATTTAAGATAAATGTGATACCTAAAACGTGTTGGGTGAATAGGGTTAAAATGTAAGAACCCACAAATTCTGAACCAATTTAAAAAATTTATTTTAGAAATTTAAATAGTAAAAATAATTTATTTTAAATAATAACAATGAGAAAATTTATTTAAATCGAAGTTAGAACAAGAAAATTTTATTTTTATTTTAAAAGGAGTTAGAAATAGCGTGGTAGTTTGAAAAGTCAAACTTGAATTTGACCGAATGTATACAATGCAAAATAAAACGGATTTTAGTGAAACCAAAAATATTAGAATCTATTTAAAAATATTTTTTCAACGAATCTGAAAAATTGAATTTTCATAGCGGGAATCAAAAGTTATGCCTAGTTTAAAATTCAGAATAGTTGCTGTAGAATTAATATTAAAAATAGCCATTTTTCAAACCACCTCCATTTTCGATGAGACCACTTTTGTTGGAACCGGAATGTCAAATTATTGTTAAGTTTAATTTTCCATAGTTTTTAGAATTTATATGTGAGTACACTAAATATAAACGTGATTTGTCAATTTCGGTCAATTTTAATCAACTTGAAAATGGCCATTTTCAAACGATCTCAAAATTCAACGAAATTAGTTTTGTTAGAACCGTATCGTCAAAACAAAGCTAGAAATATTTTTTCTGGAATTTTTAGAGGTCGTATGTGGCCCTGGGGGATTTAAATGTAAGATTGAATTAATTAAATAAATGATTTAAATATTAAATTAAATAAAACAGGCTGAAGACATTCAATTGGGCTGACGGGACCTAGCCCATTAGATCCGGAACGGGGGTATTTGCCTAGGGAAAACTTTCGATGGACTGGATTTGGGGCTCGTAAAGGGTTTAACGTGTTTTTCTTTGAATTAAATAATTAAATAATATAGAAAATACTATATATATATACGGTACAAATACGGTTAACCCTAATACGTGTATCTCAAATTCAGAGGCCGCCGCCTTTAACTATTCATGGCTAAAATTGCACGAATCTTCCTCCTCCGATTTCTCACCATCCACCGACTATTATCCTTCCATCCTTTGGAAGTTATTGTAGTACTCCTCCTCTTCGAAACTGTACCCGCCTCACCCCGTATCGCTGCCTGAATCGCCGGATTCGACGCCCCAAACCTATGCCGGCTCGACCTCCGCCCCCTCCGTCACCGACCACCGATCTGCACCGCACCACCCGCCGCGGCGGCGCCTCCCCGAGCCCTCCAACGCCATATTACCCAATCTCCCTCTCGTGCATGCAGTCGATTGTAAAACTAAAACCTAGATTTGAACCAAAGGTGAAAACATACGGCATAATCTTTGAAGGTAATAAAATCAATTCCCGACATCTTTAAAGCATTGCAAATCATGAATAAGATTATAAAAATCATAACCTTTTCATACAAGGTTAAAACAAGACGATTTCAGTTGCGTTAGAATCGTAGCGACGAACTCCACATTTCAGAGTTGAGTAGTAGCGATTTAGAGCCAGCTAGAGTTTCAAGCAAAATTAGATCTGAATCGACAAAATAAAGATGACGAAGGCGAGATATCTGATTTTATAATTTAAAATAGAATTATTTATCGTTATGTGAAATTCATGGATGTACATTGTTATAAATCATATATGTGGTGTATGAGGTTAGATGTGATTGTTTGTTTGTGGTTGAGACAAATAAACTGCATTGGATTTTGTAGATCTAGACTTTGCTTACAGTAAAAAAATCAAAATTTTATTGTATATATACAAATATTCATGTTGAGTGAAATAAATTTGTTTATTCAATAAAACAATATTTTATTATATAGATAAAAATATTCATTGTTCTAAAATTGGATAAGTTTACAATAAAATCCACATTTTTATTTTGTATATAAAAGAATCATTGTAACGGCCCAGAAAATTTTGATATTTAAATATATAATTAAATTTAGATTTGACGATAAAATTTACATTTATGTTTGGTTTTTAATAATACTTTTATTTGTTTTGAGTGTAATGGAAAAACTTTTGTAAATATTATTTCCTTTTGTGAATTTAATTTCAATATAAATAACATCGTTCATTCAAAGTTTAATCTACTTTATTTTAGTAAAGTTTGAAATTGTTTTCCTTTAACTCAAGAATTGTTTATAATTTATTTTAATCGAATTTGGTTTTGTTATTTACTTGAGTAAGTATTTTATTTTATTTTACTTAGATTGAAATTTCTGATTTAAAATTTAAACTTGTGTTTGTAATATGTGTATGACATGGTAAAATACTTAGTAATTCAATAGTATATAATTTTAAAACAATTATTTACTTAAGTGGCCACCTGTTCAAATTTTAAACCATGCTATAACACTTGTCCATTCCTTCTGAAATTTTAACACGTTCCCTTGTATTTTACACGCGTCCTTCCTTTTGAAGCGTGTCCTGTTCTGATTTTTTTTTGTCCACCGCCTTTACCCTTTATTTATATTTTTTTTTCTGTTCCTCTTCTATTCTCGGCCAAATTCCTGTTCTTCCCCAAAACTCATTCTTTCCCCAAAATCGAATCCGGTTCCTCCCTAATCCGCCCTTTCTTCAATCGCTCCACTGCTCCTTAAAATCGATCCGTTCTTCTGCTCCTTGTTACCACAGAAACCCTTTCCGGCTTCGCTGACGTCCGCTCCTCCGCTGATCGCTGACCCCCCTTGTCCGTTGCTAGGTCGCTTCTCCGTCATGATGTCTGTGCCTCCACCGCTACCCGTAAACAGCCCAGTGCTCCATCCCTGAGCCAAATCGAAGTAAAGGCCGTACCTTTTTCCAAATTGATGAGCAAAGGCTGTGTTTCCTCCACTGACCAAAACCGCAAGCCTTGAATCCGAGACCATGCTCTGTTCTTTGTAGCTGTTCCGCTCTCGACTCGTCGTAATAAGGTAAGTTTCTTATAGATTAAACTTCTTTTAAGTTCACAACTTTGGATTCACCAAGTATGATCAGTTTGATCTGTTGTTTGCCACGTCATTGACTGCCTTGGACTGCCTGTAGCATGTAAATAGCCTCTGTTTGCTTAGATGTGAAATAAGGGTACACATACACACTTTGGGTCAACATATATGTGTGCATTCCCACCCTTTACTGCCTTGTACACCGCTAGCTGCACACTGGAAGCATCATTTCTATCACTTGTTTGTTAGTCGCATGTTACTGCTTCCTGAATGTAGAGTACCATACACACAAACTTTTGGGTTTGCTTAAACATGAACACACTTGTTGAAATAAGAACCTGCTGCATGCATGCGTGAATTTAACCCAGCTCACCCCTTTTGCATATACTTTACACTTTTTCTAAGGATATATGTCACACTTTGATTGGCAAACACTTCGTGTATGTTTTCCATTCCTAATAGTACTCATCACCCTTTAACAGAAGGAGCTTTGGCAGCACTACCCTTATACCTTAATTTAAACTGAAGGGGAATAATTTTACTACATACCCAACTTTTATGTATAAATAAATGTTTCTGATCATAGCCTACCAGGACATGCACGCTTATGGTTTTGGATCCTTTGTTTGGCAAGTTGTTTTTTTTTCTTGTTGTTGACAATTCTAAACCACTTGTATGTTAGGTATAAGTATTTTTTCAGTTTGCATGCTTCATAGATATGTGTGTCCACTTGCTTTAGATCTGGGTAATTATGACCGGTCTGGTTCCATCTGTAAAGCTGTCACCTTCTATTAAGCCATTTGAGAATCTTTTGCATGTTACACACACTGTCATGCATGTTGATTCTCTTGTTCATGGTCTGTCACGTTGGTTGTATATTGTCTGCATATGATCGCTCCCACCTTGCTGTCGCTCACATACAACAGCTTTGTTACATGCGCTCCATTTCCAATTCAAATTCTCATGCACTCTTTGACATTGAATACAGGTATAAATTTTCCTTTTATGAAAAGCTGCCCACATGAGCTCACTTTCTTGTTCGCCTTACAAATATGTTGCTACCTGCTTTGCTCAAAATTCTGATTTTTCCAATTCGTATTTGTGGCAGTTCCATGGAAATTTTACTAAATTCATTTATTAATTTGTTTGGATTAAACTGAATTGTATTTATGTGGTTACCGAAGTGCGCTAACTTGAAATAAGTTTAATCCTGACTCGGGTGTTTTGTGTTTTGCATGGGACACTCGGGTCAGGTCCTAAGTGTTCCAGGCATTAGAGTTCAGCTAGCAACGAAGTGGAGAGGCACGTGAAGAAGACACGCATGCGCGCGCTACGGAAAAATAAAGTGTAAAGTTTATATGTCAAAAATTTATGTACAAATTTATTTATCTTCCGCTGCAAAATTTTTGTATAACTCTGATAATTTATATAAAATTTTATTCCGCTGCAATTATTTGTACTCTGTGATTCTGCGTCTGTTCTGTTTTAAACCGTGTAAGCCAATAACTACTTGTCGTTTTGGTCGTTTCGAGTTGGTTTAATTACCGGCTTGAGACGGTCAAAAGTCAGGTTGTTACAGTTGGTATCAGAGCTCAGGTTTATATGAACTTGGCTTATTCGGTTGAGCAGAATTGATGCTAGAATCAGCGGAATTCGGAAAATTTATTTTGAAAGAGATTTTGAAATTAAAAAAAAAATTTGAAGAAGATATTTTCGAAAATAAAAAGGCTTTTGCGATAAGAACTTCGGAAATCCAGCGGCGAACAGTTCGGAGCCATCGAGTGAGAAGCGATTAATGAATTGGTTTTAACAAGAGTTTTGAAAGAATAAAAACTTCGAGATTGGAATGTGAAATTCAAAATATTTTGCAACTTATATATATATGAGATTTATATAAGAAGACCGTTAATTCAAAGTTATAAATTTAAAGGATTCTCAACGAATAATAAACGGTTGCAAGTATTTATTTGACGTCAAGGTTGGACGGTGAAGTATATAAAGATTTTGTATATACGCGTCATGAACGTATATACGAAGTCCATTATATACTAGATGGATATAAAATCACATTCTCGTCGCTCGAGGATGATTCTACTGATGACCATGGCACCATCAGTACTTATTTTCGAGTTTCGAAAATGGGATTACTATATATTTCTGATTAAGACGTCGAGAAATACTTAAAGCTGTATAAACATTTAAAATGTTTTATGTGCGACGTCTTCAATGACTACGGAATATAAAGTGATTTGGCAATTAATATTGAAGTGTTGTTAATGAAACATCGACAAATGGACTTTACATGGTAATTTATGGGTTTTGAAATGTAGAATTTAGCCAACGCATAGAAATTGGATCTTGAAATATAAATGGTGCAATGGACTTCAAATATTTTGTGTAAATACTTCGGAACAAATTCGCTTGAAATATGTATACGCCAAATCAGAGTAGCGTAGCGAAAGCGTGGTGATATTTTGTATAAAACCGTTTCGAGTGATTTTCCGTCTAATTGAATAATGAAACCTTTTCAGACGAGATTTGGTATTTGTGTAAAGAATTTTCAAACAAGATATGTTTTGAAATAGTTTGAAAATAATGTTTTGAAAGAAAGGAAAATAATTCGATTATATGAAATTTGATCTAAAGAACTTCGATACGATTTCTATGAATGATTTGTGAAGTTTTAGTTTGGAAATTTGAAAAGCTTACTTGATTTGAGAAGATATTAAGAAATCGTATTGATTGAACTTGTTTTCCAAATACTTGGATATGATATAGTTTATAAAAGTGGTTTATAAACAAAAGGAAATTTCGACGACTTGAATCCCGATATTTAGAATGTTTGAAAAACATCAATATATGATTGAAAGTATTTGCGAATTATTGTTGAGAATAATTTATACCTTCGGTATATGAAATGATTTGATATGAACCATGGAATTGGGTAACCCGTGACTAAAGAAAGGGTGTGTGTGATTTGGGATTTTTGAGTCCTTATGATGGTCGGCTCCGGGGAAAGGAGAGACGTCATATATATATACTATTTCGTGCGATTGGTCGTTCCCGAGTAACCTTGTCATGGGGAGAAACTTCTTGAGGAAATGGAACATATATATTGATATTGATTTTATCATAATATGTTTGAAGTTTTTGGAAGTGATTTTTTGTTTTAAAATCCCGAAGTGAAGTATAATTCGATATAAAAGAAAGTGTAATATTTCGAATGATTTGAAATAAAAGCAGGATGTTGAAGTCGAAGAAATTATTTCATGCTTTGTTTTATTTTTCGATCTTTCCTTTTCGAGGACGAAAAGTTCTAAGTGGGAGAGATTGTAACGGCCCAGAAAATTTTGATATTTAAATATATAATTAAATTTAGATTTGACGATAAAATTTACATTTATGTTTGGTTTTTAATAATACTTTTATTTGTTTTGAGTGTAATGGAAAAACTTTTGTAAATATTATTTCCTTTTGTGAATTTAATTTCAATATAAATAACATCGTTCATTCAAAGTTTAATCTACTTTATTTTAGTAAAGTTTGAAATTGTTTTCCTTTAACTCAAGAATTGTTTATAATTTATTTTAATCGAATTTGGTTTTGTTATTTACTTGAGTAAGTATTTTATTTTATTTTACTTAGATTGAAATTTCTGATTTAAAATTTAAACTTGTGTTTGTAATATGTGTATGACATGGTAAAATACTTAGTAATTCAATAGTATATAATTTTAAAACAATTATTTATTTAAGTGGCGACCTGTTCAAATTTTAAACCATGCTATAACACTTGTCCATTCCTTCTGAAATTTTAACACGTTCCCTTGTATTTTACACGCGTCCTTCCTTTTGAAGCGTGTCCTGTTCTGATTTTTTTTTTGTCCACCGCCTTTACCCTTTATTTATATTTTTTTTTCTGTTCCTCTTCTATTCTCGGCCAAATTCCTGTTCTTCCCCAAAACTCATTCTTTCCCCAAAATCGAATCCGGTTCCTCCCTAATCCGCCCTTTCTTCAATCGCTCCACTGCTCCTTAAAATCGATCCGTTCTTCTGCTCCTTGTTACCACAGAAACCCTTTCCGGCTTCGCTGACGTCCGCTCCTCCGCTGATCGCTGACCCCCCTTGTCCGTTGCTAGGTCGCTTCTCCATCATGATGTCTGTGCCTCCACCGCTACCCGTAAACAGCCCAGTGCTCCATCCCTGAGCCAAATCGAAGTAAAGGCCGTACCTTTTTCCAAATTGATGAGCAAAGGCTGTGTTTCCTCCACTGACCAAAACCGCAAGCCTTGAATCCGAGACCATGCTCTGTTCTTTGTAGCTGTTCCGCTCTCGACTCGTCGTAATAAGGTAAGTTTCTTATAGATTAAACTTCTTTTAAGTTCACAACTTTGGATTCACCAAGTATGATCAGTTTGATCTGTTGTTTGCCACGTCATTGACTGCCTTGGACTGCCTGTATCATGTAAATAGCCTCTGTTTGCTTAGATGTGAAATAAGGGTACACATACACACTTTGGGTCAACATATATGTGTGCATTCCCACCCTTTACTGCCTTGTACACCGCTAGCTGCACACTGGAAGCATCATTTCTATCACTTGTTTGTTAGTCGCATGTTACTGCTTCCTGAATGTAGAGTACCATACACACAAACTTTTGGGTTTGCTTAAACATGAACACACTTGTTGAAATAAGAACCTGCTGCATGCATGCGTGAATTTAACCCAGCTCACCCCTTTTGCATATACTTTACGCTTTTTCTAAGGATATATGTCACACTTTGATTGGCAAACACTTCGTGTATGTTTTCCATTCCTAATAGTACTCATCACCCTTTAACAGAAGGAGCTTTGGCAGCTCTACCCTTATACCTTAATTTAAACTGAAGGGGAATAATTTTACTACATACCCAACTTTTATGTATAAATAAATGTTTCTGATCATAGCCTACCAGGACATGCACGCTTATGGTTTTGGATCCTTTGTTTGGCAAGTTGTTTTTTTTTCTTGTTGTTGACAATTCTAAACCACTTGTATGTTAGGTATAAGTATTTTTTCAGTTTGCATGCTTCATAGATATGTGTGTCCACTTGCTTTAGATCTGGGTAATTATGACCGGTCTGGTTCCATCTGTAAAGCTGTCACCTTCTATTAAGCCATTTGAGAATCTTTTGCATGTTACACACACTGTCATGCATGTTGATTCTCTTGTTCATGGTCTGTCACGTTGGTTGTATATTGTCTGCATATGATCGCTCCCACCTTGCTGCCGCTCACATACAACAGCTTTGTTACATGCGCTCCATTTCCAATTCAAATTCTCATGCACTCTTTGACATTGAATACAGGTATAAATTTTCCTTTTATGAAAAGCTGCCCACATGAGCTCACTTTCTTGTTCGCCTTACAAATATGTTGCTACCTGCTTTGCTCAAAATTCTGATTTTTCCAATTCGTATTTGTGGCAGTTCCATGGAAATTTTACTAGATTCATTTATTAATTTGTTTGGATTAAACTGAATTGTATTTATGTGGTTACCGAAGTGCTCTAACTTGAAATAAGTTTAATCCTGACTCGGGTGTTTTGTGTTTTGCATGGGACACTCGGGTCAGGTCCTAAGTGTTCCAGGCATTAGAGTTCAGCTAGCAACGAAGTGGAGAGGCACGTGAAGAAGACACGCATGCGCGCGCTACGGAAAAATAAAGTGTAAAGTTTATATGTCAAAAATTTATGTATAAATTTATTTATCTTCCGCTGCAAAATTTTTGTACAACTCTGATAATTTATATAAAATTTTATTCCGCTGCAATTATTTGTACTCTGTGATTCTGCGTCTGTTCTGTTTTAAACCGTGTAAGCCAATAACTACATGTCGTTTTGGTCGTTTCGAGTTGGTTTAATTACCGGCTTGAGACGGTCAAAAGTCAGGTCGTTACAATCATATTTTTGAAACAAAATATGTTAATTAGTTATATTCATGTTTTGTAAATGAAAATGTCATCTCTACTAGAAATGTTACATGAGGATGAAATATGCCAAATTTTTATTAAAAAGGTTATATTAGAATAAACATGACATTCTATCTAAAAATGTTTATTCCAATTTAAAATAACCATTTTTTCGCAATAGAATTGTCAATTCCACATAAACATTATTTAACCATTTTTAATTGAAAAAGAATTGTAAATTCAATGTAAAATATTATTTTGTCACTTTATTAGATTCAATAGAATGATCAATACAATTGTGAACATGTCATTGAATTGAGACAAATATATATATATATACACACATATACATATACATATACATATATATATATATATATATATATATATATTGAAAATTAAAGATGGTTCTTTTATTTGCATTCTCCTATGCAATATACATTAAAAGTAAAAATGTTCTTTTATCCAATGTAAATACACCTTGAAAAATAAAGTTGTTCTTTTATTTGCATTCCTTGATGCAAATAAACATTGAATTTAAAAGTTGTTCTTTTATTTGTATTCTTTTATGCAAATATTCATTGAATAAAAAGGGTTGTTCTTTTATTTGCATTCATTGATGCAAATATACCTTGAAATAAAAAGTTGTACTTTTATTTGCATTCTTTTATATAAAAATTCATAGAAAATATAAATGTCCTTTTATTTGCATCCTTTTATGCAAATATATACACAGAAATATAAATGTCCTTTTATTTGCATCCTCTTATGCAAATATACATAGAAGTAGAAAATGCTCTTTTAATTGCATTCTTTTGTGCAAATATATATATTGGAATATAAAATAATCTTTTATTTGCATTCTCTAACGCAAATATACACTGAAATAAGGAAAACTATATTTTTGTTTGCTATTGTAGATGCAAGCAAAACATTAGAGGGAAACTATATTTTTATTTACAATTTTAGATGCAAACAAACATTAGAGTTAAAATTAGATTTTTGAAATTTTAAATGCAAAAAAACACTAGAATGAATATGACATTTTCATGTTGTATTTTAGATAGAAATAAAAATATGATTTAAAAGAGTTACATTTTTGTTTATAAATTTAGTTGCAAACAAAGCCTAAAAAAATATATTTCTATTTGCATATTTAGATGCAAATAAACATCATAGTAAAAGGATTATATTTTTATTTGCATTCTTTAATGCAAATAAACATTGAAATAAAAAATTATATTCTATTTGCATTCCTTGATGCAAATAAAACATAGCAATAAAAAGTCTTATTTTATTTGCATCCCTTGATGCAAATAAACATCGTATTTAAAGGTTGAATTTTTATTTGCATTCTTTGATGCAAATAAACATCATATTTAAAAGTTGAATTTTTATTTGTATTCTTTGACGCAAATAAACTATGAAATTAAAAGTTGCATATTTATTTGCATTCCTTGATGCAAATAAAATACTGAATTAAAGGTTGAATTTTTATTCGCATTCCTTGTTGCAAATAAAACCTTGAGTTAGAAAGTTGCATTTTTATTTGCATCCTTTGATGCAAACAAAACATGAAGATAAAAGTTGTATTTTTATTTGCATTCCTTGATGCAAATAAATCATAAATTAAAACATTACATTTTTATTTGCATGTTAGATGCAAATAAAAAGAATAGTTAAAGGAGTTACACTCTTACTAAATTTTAGATATATATAAAAGATCAGGATTAAAAATATCATTTTTACTTTTAAACTAGATTAAATAAAAGGATTACGATAAAATGAATTCATCATAGTTGTAATTTTGTTAAAATAAATAAAATGATTTTATTTTCATCATAGAGTAAAATAAAAAGATTAGAATTAAAAAGGTATATTTTTAGTGTCATCTTGGCTTCAATAAAAAGAGTAAAAAGATAGAGAAGGTTTATTTGTCCTTTTGTTGCAATACAAAAAGATACATTTTTATCATTTAATAGAATGAGACAAAATTTATTTAATTTTGTTATTTTGCAAAGGTTGGAACAAAATAATCATTTTTGTCAATTTATATTAGTTGAATCAAATACTCATTGTGTCAAATTATATTGATTGAAACCCAAAAAGGACATTTTTGTCAAATAAGAATTAAACACAAATAGCATTTTGATAAAATAGAATTGTCGACAAATGAATATATCACTCTTCTTATACATTTTATTGAGATAGAATTTATATGCAAACAAAATAATCATTTTTATTTGCATAGCATACAATAGAATTTACATGCAAATATAATAATCATTTTTATTTGCATAACATACAAGAGAATTTATATACAAATATAAAAGTCTTTTTTATTTGCAAACTTACATTGGAACTTATATTCAATCATAAGAATCATGGACTGGTCAAAATATACATTAGAATGTATAGGCGAGTTAAAGTGACGTTTCTATATGGTAATGCATACATTAGAATTCGTATGCAATTTAAAATAAACATTTTATGCATTGAGTTATATCTTAAAATTTATACAAATGAGATTATTTATTTTTACATTAAGGATAATTTACATACAAATTAAGTATAATGTAAATTATCTTTTATTTGTCATCCATAATAATGTCATATAAATGAATTACATCCTATTATATATTAGAAATGTAAAAAAAAATATGCGAGTCAGATTTATATTTTATTGCGACATTAGGAATAAAATATCAATTTTGTCCATCATTACCAACATGTTGATTGTATTAAAATTGGTTAAATTCAATTACCAATTATTTAATTATATGTACTGTTTTTGGCTAAAAAACCCACACGGGTATTGGGATGATAATTGATATACACCCGTCCCCATGTTTATTTGTATGTCAATCGACAGATCGACAAGGTGCGATGAGCGTTATTATTTCATTTTAATGCCCACACAGTTGTGAACTTCACTTTGGATGTTGAATGGATGTTTTGATGATTATTTATTAATATTTTCATTTACATACAATGTATGAAATCCATATAACCAAAGTTAAATGGTAAATGATTGAGTCGCTTTCCGATTCAGAATATCTTTTATATAAAGAATATTTTTAAACAAAGGATTTCTTTTAAATAAAGAATAAATCTTTCAACTAAGATTATTAGTATTTCAATTTATATTTATTTATTGGAAAAGGATTTTGGGTTTATCGTGAACAATGTTTTCAAATGACATTGATTCTTTAACCCGGTTAAAAATAAGGTTTATTCCTTAAATTGGAATAATTGTATAGTAGTGATTTTTGATTTTAAAGATGAATTGGATTTTAATAAATCTTGGAAAATAAGATTTAAGAATAAATTTTAAAGATTTTATTTTTGATAAAATTAATGGGAAACGTTCCCTAATATTATGAATATTTTATTTAAAGAATATTCTGAATTTGAAAGACGCGTAGGATGTATCCTTATAACCCTTGATTTTTAATTAGAAAAATACGCGAGTTATTCGGAATGATCGTGTTTAACCCATTCTGAATAATTACTACGACGATTAAAAGTCGAAGATGAAGACGGTGGTTGAAGATCGGCGACCTTCACATCGAATGGATGAGGACTACTAATGCCTTTGATTGGAGTAGCTACCTTGAAAAGGTTCCAGTAGTAGTTGTCCGGACGTATTGTTGATCGTTCGGATATGCGAGGTATAAGGTGCCTCCGGTTTCGTTCAGACCCAGAACGGACTTGTAAGTGGATGTGTGTCTGACATTGGATTTCATTCCATGTAAATTGGTTTCTATTTAATACATATCTGTTGGTGGCGGAGAATTTATTCTCTTGCTTAACACCCTTCTCTGAGATGCATAAGCTCAGAGGTTATATATTAGTAGCTATAAATCGCATGGTGTGGACTGTCAATGTGGCATGTCAAGATGCAATTGATCAAGGCTTTTGTTGAAAAGCAGAGCCTTGTGGATGATGATCAAAGCATATCCTATTTAGGCATAGCTTTGTGTATTTCATTACATCGCGAGCCTCACACCCCGGTATGAGTCAAAAACGGAGAAAGGGAATGTAGGGAGTGCACACGTTTCTTTCAAGCTAGAAGTGGTGTTTGTGTTTATCATGACCCGGTATTTTACTTATGTGGTTGTTGGATTTTGAGGCGCCTTGGATTTTTATTGGCTACCAGGGCCAATTTATAGGTCCAATAGGATCGGGAAGCGTGTGTTCAGGCATAACTAATCCAACCCATTGCACTATTGGGGGTCCAGCCCTGTAGGATCCAAGGGTTCGCCAACGTACGAATCCTGAGACATTGCTAGAGTGTCACGAATCGGTCAGGAGATCGTTCCTATCCTTGACTCTTGATGGAAACCCAATTTCCAATACGACACCAAGCGGTTTTGATTATAGAACAAGTATGGCGACATAGCATATGGTAGCTATGCCATCTATGATTAATACATTATGATTGAAATGTTTTAAAACATATATATACTAATAATAATATCAAATCCGTTTTTATCGTATCAAGTATTTTTGACCATTATAAGGTAAAACTCTATCCTCCGGCTTGCGTTGCATTGTGTGATGGGACCTGGGTCTTATAATGGTTTCGTTTTTCTAAAAAGCATTGCGTTGTTTTAACGATTTACTTTATTTAAATTTATGCACTGGCAATCCAATGGAGTAAACTCGTTTCTCTTTAGCGGCGTGGTCCTGTGATTAGCCTACTTATTAGATAAGTTAGGTAAATATTTCTCACACCTGTCCCATGACTGACCCGTAGTTTGTTTCACTTTGCAAACTCGGGTGCCCTCTTTCCACACGGGCAGTCGATTAGCTGTGTCCAGAGCATTGGTAGTCTTCCGCTATGTTAATTTAATTATTCCGCTGCAATGTATTACATTTATTGTAATTTAATCTTCCGCTGTATTATTATATTCATTGTACTCTGATATATTCTATACTCTGATGTAACATTATTATAATGTTTATAAAATTCTGTTGTTATCTGTTCTGATGTGTTGTATTCCCAAAGTTAACATATTTGGGTTTTGAACGGTCGGGCGATCTAACGGTCGATCGGGTCGAGCGAAATCCGGGTCGTTATAGTTGGTATCAGAGCTCTGGCTAGCTCAAATCTTTGGGGTACAACTCGTTATAACTGAACAAAAGACTCATCAAAGATTGGATTAGTAATATCCAATAAGAATAACTCGTTAGAGATGGGATCAGTAGTATCCTAGAACGAGTGTGAAGAGTATTAATTTTTAAATTTAAAATGAAAAAAAAAATTTAGTTTTGAAAATTTAAAATCTTATTATATGTATTTGAATGTATTATTTTATTTTATATTGGACAATCGAGTATAAAAAGATTATGCATATATGCCTAGCTAGCGTGTATTTGAAACCTCAAATATACTAGATAGATATAGAATCACACTTTAGTTGCCCGGAGATGTTCTGATGGTGGTTCGAAACTTCATCAGAATTTATATTCGAGTTTCGAAAATGGTATATATATATATTTCCATTAACTAGTGTAAGAACCAAAACTAGATAGGGTCGATTGCTGTGGTTTGCACTAAAAATATGATTTTTGACAATTTATAAAAGTTATATATATTTGAAAGGTTAATCACCTAAATGATTGCTGGTTGTGATGTTTGATAATTAGTTTAACTAATTAAGATATTGGAATGATAATTAATTTAACCAATATGAGAAAGAATAATAAATTTAGATAAATTAAATATTAAACTGAATTGAAAATTGATTAGAATTGAAAGTTGAGTTGGTTAATTAAACAACTTTTAGCTTCGTTCCTTTTCGAGGACGAAAAGATTTTAAGTGGGGGAGATTGTAACAACCCGCAAATTCTGAACCAATTTAAAAATTTTATTTTAGAAATTTTAATAGTAAAAATAATTTATTTAAAATAATAACGATGAGAAAATTTATTTAAATCGAAGTTAGAACGAGAGGAGTTAGAAATAGCGCGGTAGTTTGAAAAGTCAAACTTGAACTTTGACCGAATGTACGGGATGCAAAATAAAACGGATTTTATTGAAACCAAAAATATTAGAATCTATTTAAATACATGTTTCCATCGAATCTGAAAAATTGAATTTTCATAGCGGGAATCAGAAGTTATGCCCAGTTTAAAATTCAGAATAGTCGCTGTAGAATTTATATATATTTTTTAATATTAAAAATAGCCATTTTTCAAACAACATCCGTTTTCGACGAAAACACTTTTGTTGGAACCGGAATGTCAAATTATTATTAAGTTCAATTTTCCATAATTTTTAGAATTAATATGTGAGCACAGTAAATATAAACGTGTTTTGTCAATTTTGGTCAATTTTAATCAACTTGAAAATGGCCATTTTTCAAACGGTCTCAGAATTCGATGAAATTAGTTTTGTTAGAACCGTATCGTCAAAACAAAGCTAGAAATAATTTTTCTGAAATTTTAGAGGTCGTATGTGGCCCCGGGGGATTTAAATGTAAGATTGAATTAATTAAATAAATGATTTAAATATTAAATTAAATAAAACAGGCTGAAGACATTCAATTGGGCTGACGGGGCCTAGCCCATTAGATCCAAAACAGGGTTATTTGCCTGGGGACAACTTTGGTTGGACTGGATTTGGGGTTGGTATAGGGATTAACGGGTTTTTCTTTGAATTAAATAATTAAATATTATAGAAAATACTATATATATACCGTACAAATACGGTTAACCCTAATACGCGTATCTCAAATTCAGAGGCAACCGCCTTTAACTATTTCATGGCTAAAATTGCACGAATCTTCCTCCTCCGATTTCTCACGATCCACCCACTATTATCCCTCCATCCTTCGGAAGTTATTATAGTACTCCTCCTCCTCTTCGAAACTGTACCCGCTTCACCCCGTATCGCTGCTTGAATCGCCGGTCTGACGCCCCAAACCCATGTCGGTTCAACCACCGACCCCTCCGCCTCCGACCATCGATCTGCACCGCACCACCCGCCGTGGCGGCACCTCCCTGAGCCCTCCAACGCCATATTACCCGATCTCCCTCTCGTGCATCCAGCCAATTGTAAAACTAAAACCTAGATGTGAACCAAAGGTGAAAACATACGGCATAATCTCTGAAGGTAATAAAATCAATTCCCGACATCTTTAAAGCGTTGAAAAGCATGAATTAGATAATAAAAATCATAACTTTTTTATATAAGGTCGAAACCAAACGATTTCAGTTGCGTTAGAATTGTAGCGACGAACTCCACATTTCAGAGTTGAGTAGAAGCGATTTAGAGCCAGTTAGAATTTCAAGCAAAATTAGATATGAATCGACAAAATAAAGATAACGAAGGCGAAATATCTGATTTTATAATTTAAAATAGAATTATTTATCGTTCTGTGAAATTCATGGATGTACGTTATTACAGATCATATATGTTGTGCATGAGGTCAGATGTGATTGTTTGTTTGTGGTTGAGATGAATAAACTTCATTGGATTTTATAGATCTAGACTTTGCTTACAGTAAAAAAAATCAAATTTTTATTGTATATATACAAATATTCATGTTGAGTGAAATAAATTTGTTTATTCAATAAAACAATATTTTATTATATAGATAAAAATATTCATTGTTATAAATTGGATAAGTTTACAATAAAATCCACATTTTTATTTTGTATATAAAAGAATCATATTTTTGAAACAAAATATATTAATTAGTTATATTCATGTTTTGTAAATGAAAATGTCATCTCTACTAGAAATGTTATACGAGGATGAAATATGTCAAATTTTTATTAAAAAGGTTATATTAGAATAAACATGACATTTTATCTAAAAATGTTTATTCCAATTTAAAATAACCATTTTGTCGCAATAAAATTATCAATTCCACATAAACATTATTTCACCATTTTTAATTGAAAAAGAATTGTAAATTCAATGTAAAATATTATTTTGTCACTTTATTAGATTTAATAGAATGATCAATACAATTGTGAACATTTCATTGAATTGAGACAGGGAGATAAATATATATATACATTGAAAATTAAAGATGTTTCTTTTATTTGCATTCTCCTACGCAATATACACTAAAAGTAAAAATGTTCTTTTATCTAATGTAAATACACCTTGAAAAATAAAGTTGTTCTTTTATTTGCATTCTTTTATGCAAATATTGATTGAATAAAAAGGGTTGTCCTTTTATTTGCATTCGTTGATGCAAATATACCTTGAATAAAAAGTTTAACTTTTATTTGCATTCTTTTATACAAATATTCATAGAGAATATAAATGTCCTTTTATTTGCATTCATTTATGCAAATGTATACACAAAAATATAAATGTCCTTTTATTTGCGTCCTCTTATGCAAATATACATAGAAATAGAAAATGCTCTTTTATTTGCATTCTTTTATGCAAATATATATTGGAATATAAAACATTCTTTTATTTGCGTTCTCTAACGCAAATATACATTGAAATAAGGAAAACTATATTTTTGTTTGCTATTTTAGATGCAAGCAAAACATTAGAGGAAAACTATATTTTTACAATTTTAGATGCAAACAAACATTAGAGTTAAAACTACATTTTTGCAATTTTAAATACAAACAAAAACTCTAGAATGAATATGACATTTTTATTTTGTATTTTAGATAGAAACAAAAATATGATTTAAAAGAGTTACATTTTTGTTTATAAATTTAGTTGCAAACAAAGCCTAAAAATATATATTTCTATTTGCATATTTAGATGCAAATAAACATCAGAGTAAAAAGACTACATTTTTATTTGCATTCTTTAATGCAAATATTCGTCGAAATAAAAAGTTATGTTTTATTTGCATTCCTTGATGCAAATAAAACATTGCAATAAAAAGTCTTATTTTATTTGCATTCCTTGATGCAAATAAACATCGAATTTAAAGGTTGAATTTTTATTTGCATTCTTTGATGCAAATAAACATCGTATTTAAAAGTTGAATTTTTATTTGTATTCTTTTATGCAAATAAACTATGAAATTAAAAGTTGCATATTTATTTGCATTCCTTGATGCAAATAAAATACTGAATTAAATGTTGAATTTTTATTTGCATTCCTTGTTGCAAATAAAACGTTGAGTTAGAAAGTTGCATTTTAATTTGCATCCTCTGATGCAAACAAAACATGAAGATAAAAGTTGTATTTTTATTTGCATTCCTTGATGCAAATAAATCATAAATTAAAATATTACATTTTTATTTGCATGTTAGATGCAAATAAAAATCATAGTTAAAGAAGTTACACTCTTATTACATTTTAGATATATATAAAAGATCAAGATTAAAAATATCATTTTTACTTTTAAACTAGAGTAAATAAAAGGATTACGATAAAATGAATTCATCGTAGTTGTAATTTTGTTAAAATAAATAAAATGATTTTATTTTCATCATAGATTAAAATAAAAAGATTAGAATTAAGAAGGTATATTTTTAGTGTCGTCTTGGCTTCAATAAAAAGAATAAAAAGATAGAGAAGGTTTATTTGTCCTTTTGTTGCAATACAAAAAGATACATTTTAAAAAGGTTGGAACAAAATAATCACTTTTGTCAATTTATATTAGTTGAATCAAACACTCATTTTGTCAAATTATATTGATTGAAACCCAAAAAGGACATTTTTTTCAAATAAGAATTAAACACAAATAGCATTTTGATAAAATAGAATTTTCGACAAATGAATGTATCACTCTTCTTATACATTTTATTGAGATAGAATTTATATGGAAATAAAATAATCATTTTTATTTGCATAGCATATAATAGAATTTACATGCAAATATAATAATCATTTTTATTTGCATAACATATAAGAGAATTTATATACAAATATAAAAATCTTTTTTATTTGCAAACTTACATTGGGGCTTATATTCAATCATAAGAATCATGGACCGGTCAAAATATACATTAGAATGTATAGGCGAGTTAAAGTGACGTTTCTATATGGTAATGCATACATTAGAATTTGTATGCAATTTAAAATAAACATTTTATGCATTGAGTTTGTAATAACCCGGAAAATCTGGGCCAGTTTAAAATTTTTATTTCGGCGATTTTAGCGAATTTTGGTTATTTAAAATGAATTATTTTAAATGATATCGACGGGAAACTTATTTTTGAATAGAATTCGATCGTATATATTATACGCGTCGTCGTTAGAATATAAATATTTATATATAATTATAAATAGAATTGAAAATGGCGCGGTAGTTCGATAATTCGATTTCAAACTTCAATTGAATGTACCAGGTGCAAAACAATCCGGATTTTAGTGAAACCAAAAATAATGGGATCTAATTGATAATACCTTTCCAACGAATCCGACAAATCAAAATTTCATAGTGGGAATCAAAAGATATGTCCAGTTGAAAATTCTGAATAGTCGCTATGGAATTCAGGCCCATAAAAATGGACATTTTGCAAACAACCTCGGATTTCGACGAAACCACTTTTGTTGGGTCCGCAATGTAAAGTTATTGCTAGGTTTCAAATTTCATAATTTTTCGAATCAATATGTGAGCGTGGCAAAGGAGAACGCGGTTGACCAGTTTCAGTTGATATTAATCGACTGGAAATTGGCCATTTTTCTAACGGTTTCAGAATTCGACGAAACTAGTTTTGTTAGGACCGTATCGTAAATACGAAGCTAGAAAATATTTTTCGAGAATTTTTAGAGTTAGAATGTGACCCCGGTAATTTGAAATGTACGTTTAAAATTCAACATAGCGATTTAAATGTAAATTAAACGGAAACTGATCGAAATGATCGAATCAGCCTACGATACATATCCCATTGTGTTCGGAATGGGGGTGTAACGCTATGGGCGACAGGCGGTGGGCCTCTTTTTGAGGTCGAAAATAAAAGTTGCTTTTTAGTGAAATAAAATAAAATAATTAAATAAAAAATAAAAATAAAAAAAACCCTTTCTCCCATTAAAACTCCTCCAAGCCCCCCCCGATTCATTTCGAATCAGAGAAAAAAAAAATGGAATCGGAATCGGAGGGGGGGCGCGAGCGGCCTCCTCCATGCCGCCGCCGCTTCGACGAAGCCGCCCCCCTGTCTTCATCAACAGACGCGGAGAGTCCCTCCCCAGGCGGCGCGCCACCGCGCCACGATACCCCCCCCCCCTTCGATTGAATCCCGCCCAAACCCACGACGCAGACCCCCCTTCGAGCCGCCAGCCACCGCAGGCCCCACCTCCGACCTCCTCGCGTCAGAGCCCCCCCCTCCTCGCCAGAAGAGACACGATACCCCCCCCCCCCCCCCCGACCTCGGCAGCGCTGCAAAATTCTCCCCCCTCCTCTCTGTAAGTTTTACTGATTGATTATTCATTTTAAAAACTGATTGTTATTTATTTTAAACACTAATTGTTAGATAATATTAAAACTGATTTTGATTAGCGAAAGATTAGATTTTTTTAAAAAGGCGAAATCTTTGTATGGTGAAGAGCGAAGAGAAAATATGATTTTGATTATATAGAATTATAAAAATTTGATTTTTACATATTATAGCGAAGGAATAGATTAGATTCAAAAATATAAAAATAGAGTTTTTAATTATATAATGATATCATATTATTGTAAGAAGAAAAGATCGAATTTTTGAAATATAAAAGATCGAATTTTTGAAACGAAAAAGAATATATTTTTGAAATGAAAAGAGAACGTATTTTTAAAAACAAAGAGGTTCGATTTTTAAAGTATTAAAAATATAGTTTTTACTATCTAGATGATATAAAAATATGATTTTTGTTTAGGTAGAGAAAAATATAAACTTTATATTTGAAAGGCGAAAACTTTATCTTTGAAAAGGAGAAATCTTTATTTTTATAAAGGCGAAATCTATATTTTTGAAATGGAATTTTATCTATATGATAACATAGTAAAAATTCGATTTTTATATATTGAATAGCATAGTAAAAATTCGATTTTTACGTATGTAGAGAATACGGGCAACGAAGGTGATAGAAAGGCAAGAACGACGAAGACTTCTGCAAATGAAGAGCCGTGGAGCTAGGATAGCTATCTATGAGAATTTCTCACCTTTCAATTTCATTTATATTTATATATATATACTAGGATGCAGACGGTGCTTAGTAGCACCCGACACAATCGTCCACAGACCATGGACTTGTTTGTTTGGTTGCATAGCTTAGTTATATGATTTGATTTGAATTTGGTTGTTTTGTGATTTTGATTGATGTGTGAATGGCGTGGGCCTTCACTAGACCGGGGATAAGGCTAGGCCTCGTCCCGTTTCTAGTATCGTGCCGTTATGCCGCCGAAATTTTCTAAAATAAGTTAGAAAAATAAAAATATCATTTTATTTAAAGAATGAACTGAATAGAAGTTCATATGTTGGAATAAAATGTTTTGTCGTTAAAAATATAATTTTTAACGTGAATGTGAATAAATAAAATATTCATTTACAGACCGGACGGTTTGTTTATGTACACCTATTTGAAGGACATTGATTGGGTCGATAAATTTCACACATCGCCCAACTGCACAAATAAAATCTGTGTTTGATTGTTTGAAACCCCACACGGGTGTTGGGATGAAATTTGAAGTTCACTCATCCTGATTGATTAAATATGTCGATCGATTGATTGACAGGCTGTTATAAGCGTTAGATATCTATATTTGATGCTTATACAGTGTAGTGCACTTTGGTTGATGGTTGATTATTTTTCAAGGCTATTATACATGTGTTGTATGAAAATCCATATAATTAACTTTATATGGTAATTAATTGGGTCTCATTCCAGTTTTAAAATAGAAATATTTGAAATAGAAATATTCGAAATGGAATATTTGAAAATGTCAATATATGAAGCCGTGTTGATTAGATTGACGCCATTTTGACGTGAACGATATTTATATCGATTTTATTCATTTTTAAATGAATATTAAAAAGTAATTTTGAAATCGAATATTTCGAAATGAATTGAATTGAAAACGATTTCGAAATGAATTGAATTGAAAACGATTTCGAAATGAATTGAATTGAAAACGATTTCGAAATGAATTGAATTGAAAACGATTTCGAAATGAATTGAATTGAAAACGATTTCGAAATGAATTGAATTGAAAACGATTTCGAAATGAATTGAATTGAAAACGATTTCGAAATGAATTGAATTGAAAACGATTTCGAAATGAATTGAATTGAAAACGATTTCGAAATGAATTGAATTGAAAACGATTTCGAAATGAATTGAATTGAAAACGATTTCGAAATGAATTGGATTGAAAACGATTTCGAAATGAATTGAATTGAAAACGATTTCGAAATGAATTGAATTGAATATGAATTCAAATTGAATTGAAATTTGAATTGAATAGAAATGAATTTTAAAACGAATTTATAAAGAAGAATTCAATTTTGAATTGAATTGAAATGGAAGTTGAAATTGCTTTTGAAACGAATTTAAAACTGTTTATATAATTCGTTTTAAATAGAAATCGATGAAATATATTATATATATTATATATATAATATAATGGCCTGAATAGAACGCGCCGTGCCGCGGCAGTTCGTAAATTTCGACCATTTATTTCAAACGGACATTACGGGAGATCCGACCGTCGGATCCTCCTAAAACCGGAACCGTTGGGTTCGTATCGAAAAGAGCTTTCTAACGAATATTAGAAATTAAAAATCTAACGGTTGGATTTGGAGTTACGTCCAAATAAATTTGAAAAAGGTCGCTGTAAGTGCAGTTCGATGGCCGTTGATGGAAATCGACTGTACGGGCCTTGATAAAATTAGTAAAAATAGTAATAATTTGTGTAAAATCATAAGAAATGATTTGTGAAGATTTGGGATGAAAAACTCCATATTTGAAGAGATAAAAATAGATTTTTATCGAAATGAACTAGTTTGAGCTAGAAATATAATTCTATTTATTTTTAAATAAATAAATTGAATTTGAAAAGGGTTTTAAAAATAACCAGAATTTCCAATGATTGCATTGGAGTGGATTTGAATCGAAATTGTCTTCGGAATATTTCGATGTTGGAATTCGTGATTATACAGATGTTGTTATGGAAATTTGGAAGATATATATTGATATCGTTATTTCCAACACGACATTTGTTAATCGTAGAATTTGATATTGAATATAAGCCGATATATTTTCTATTCAGTGCCTTGTATTGAATATCAAATGTGATTTGGGTTTGTTGTGAATGGTGTCTTCACTAACACTGTTCTTGAACCCAGTTGAGAAAAGATTAAATCTCTTTATTTAGATTTAATGAAGTGTACCAATTAAATGATATTTAATTGGAATTGAATTGGTATTGATTTTTGGGTTTATCGTGAATAGTGTTTTAAATAACACTTGTTCTTTAACCCGATAATTAATGGAATGTGATTTTGGGTTTATCGTGAATCGTGTTTTAAATGACACTGATTCTTTAACCCAGATAACGATTAAAACTAAGTGGAGTTTTAATGAATCTTTAAATAGATTGAAAAGATCGAGAATGGAGTATCACCAGTTTTACTCCAAGCGATAGTTAAATCTTTAATTAGATTTGAACGTGAAATGGTAATTGAATTACCGATAACACTGTGGTGTTAGATATGAAGTATAACCAGTTTTACTTCATGGGATGAATAGGTTGGGATTGGGAAATAAAATAAATGATTACTTCGGTGTGGTTCGTTAATCCCGACTAGTTTGAATTAATATTCAAAGGAGATTAAAGAATAAATTTGAAGAATTTATCTTGGATAAAATTAATGGGAACTTTTCCCAAAGTATAGGAATATTCGAATAAAAGAATATTCTGAATTGGAATGAGGCGTATGTTATGTTTGTTTAACACTTTTATAATATATACGCGAGTTATTCAGAAAGACCGGGTTTATCCCATTCTGAATAACTGATTCGACGTGGTGTCGAAGATGAAGACGGTGGTCGAAGACCAGAAGTCTTCACGTCGTTTGGGTGATTACTGATGATCTTGATTGGGCTGTACACCCAAGAAGATGGAAACAGTTAGTGATTGTCCAGACGTACTTGGAGATCGATGGATATGCGGGGTACTAGGTGCCTCCGGTTTCGTTCAGCCCCAGAACGGACTTGTAAATGGACTGTGTGTCTGACATTGGATTTTAGTCTGTGTGATTGATTTCTATTAAATATATATCTGTTTGGTGGCGGAGAATTTATTCTCTTGCTTAACGCCCTTCTCTGAGACGTATGAGCTCAGGGGTTATATATTGATGGATATCAAACGCATGGAGTGAATTGCCTGTGTGGCATGCCTAAGTGGCAATTGATCGAGGCTTCTGTTGAAAAGCAAAGTCTTGTGGTGATGATCAAAGCAAGGCCTTTGTGGCGTAGCTTTGTGTAACGTTTGCTTCGCGAGTTTCACACCCGGTATGAACCAAAAACGGGAGAGGACGTCAGGGAGGGCATGCGTTTCTTTCTAGCTAGAAGTGGCGTCAGTGGTTTTACACGCCCTGACGAGTTTGACTTATGTGGTTGTTGCTGTTGCGAGGCGCCTCGGTTATATCTGTTTCGGCCGATGCATTCTGGTCGGCTGACGGACCAGACTTACACCCCATAGGGTGGGGAGACGTAGTGTTCAGGCATAATAATCCACATTGGTGGACCGGCCCTGAGGATCCAGGGGGCAGTTGCGGCTGTTCCTGAGGGGCGGGCTAGAGCGTCTCGAATCGGTTGAGGACTATCTTTTGCCTCGGTTCATAGATGGAAATCCAATTTCCAAATACGTGACTTTGCGGTTTTATTTGTAAACCTATATATGGCGACATAGTGGGATGGGGCACTTATGCCGCCTATGATTGATACTTATGATTTGAAATTGTTTTATATACTATGCACTTATAATAGTATCAAATGATTTGTTTTAAACGTATCAAGCATTCTTTGGCTGTTATAAGGTAAAAACCCTATCCTCCGGCTTGCGTTGCATTGTGTGATGGGAACTGGGTCTTATAATAGCTTCATTTTTCTTTATTTAGCATTGCGCTGTTTGCTTTATGCACCGGTATTCTTGGGAGGAAACCCGTTCCGTGTTATACGGCGTGGTCCCTTGATTTACCTAACTTTAAAAATAAAGATTAATAACTGTTTTAGTTCTCACACCAGTCACATGACTGACCTGGAGTTTATTGTTTTAACCTAAACTCTGGGTGCCCTTATTTTGACACGGGCAGCTAGTAGTTTTGGTTTTGCAGATTTATATTCACAGGATCCTGGTTTACAGTTGGAACGATATCTGGAAAGCTTTGTATCCGTATATCTCTTCTAGTTGTGTATTGTATTATTTTCCGCTGCTATGTATTTAAATATAATTTAAATCTCTGATATTTCTGTGTAATATTCATTTATACTCTGTATATTCTTGTAATCTGATGCATTGTTGTAATATACAATGAAATGTTCTTCTGTGTGTGTTCTGATTTGTCCTGTTCTCAAACGATAGGGCGTTTCAAACGGCCTGGATCGGTTTAGCGACTGGTTCGGACCGAGCGAAATTCCTTGCCGTCACATTTGGTATCAGAGCTTTGGTTTACAAAGCTCAGAGAACAAGACACATTAGAACCATACGAAAGAATTCATCAGATATTGGATTAGTAATATCCAATGGGAATGACTCGTTAGAGATGGGATCAGTAGTATCCTAGAACGAGTGTGAAGAGTATATTTTTGAAAATGGAAACAAATCTTGTTTTGAAATATAAATCAATTATTCATATTTGGTTATTTATTTATATTGATGTGGACAATCCAGTATATATAGATTTTGCGTATACGTCTGATCCGCATGTATTCGAAATTTTAATATACTGGATAGATATAGAATTACACTCTAATCGCCCGGAGATGATTTTGATGATGGAGCTCCATCATTAGAATTTATATTCGAGTGACGAACGTGTAATATCTATATACTTCCTATTGACTGGTGTGAGAACCAAAATTAGATAGGGCCTATTGTTGTGATTTGGTAACAAAAACATGATTTTTTGTATATGTATCAAAATTATGAATTTGAAACGTTAATTCACTAATTGATTGATGTTCGTGTTGTTTGTTTAATTGTTTGATAATTTTGAACCATTATGCCTAATTTAACCAAATATTGAATTGTATTGAAAATTGGCCGCATTTGCTTGCATATACATGTATATCATTGAACAGGTCATAGCAAGGAGGCTAGAGCCGAAGAATAAAATTTGTTTGCCCGACAAATAGGTACATGTTTACTACACAATTTACTGTTTTGTTTGGGTGATGATGATTTTATGAGCCTATTGGCTAGCCGCTTGGCTTTTTCTTTTTCTTTTTGAGATCTGAAGGACCGGGGAAGCTATTTGAAATTCCCCGATGCTCCCGGTGCAGGGGAGGTTATGGCGAAATTTTTCAAAAATTTAGGGTGTTAGCCAAATTTTTGAAATTTTGAAAATTCTCAGAAACTGAAAAGTTGGAGAATGGAAGCCAGATCGAACATAGAGTTGATTGATCAAACCACTTTCGACTTTGTTCCTTTTCGAGGACGAAAAGTTTTAAGTGGGGGAGATTGTAATAACCCGGAAAATCTGGGCCAGTTTAAAATTTTTATTTCGGCGATTTTAGCGAATTTTGGTTATTTAAAATGAATTATTTTAAATGATATCGACGGGAAACTTATTTTTGAATAGAATTCGATCGTATATATTATACGCGTCGTCGTTAGAATATAAATATTTGTATATAATTATAAATAGAATTGAAAATGGCGCGGTAGTTCGATAATTCGATTTCAAACTTCAATTGAATGTACCAGGTGCAAAACAATCCGGATTTTAGTGAAACCAAAAATAATGGGATCTAATTGATAATACCTTTCCAACGAATCCGACAAATCAAAATTTCACAGTGGGAATCAAAAGATATGTCCAGTTGAAAATTCTGAATAGTCGCTATGGAATTCAGGCCCTTAAAAATGGACATTTTGCAAACGACCTCGGATTTCGACGAAACCACTTTTGTTGGGTCCGCAATGTAAAGTTATTGCTAGGTTTCAAATTTCATAATTTTTCGAATCAATATGTGAGCGTGGCAAAGGAAAACGCGTTTGACCAGTTTCAGTTGATTTTAATCGATTGGAAATTGGCCATTTTTCTAACGGTTTCAGAATTTGACGAAACTAGTTTTGTTAGGACCGTATCGTAAATACGAAGCTAGAAAATATTTTTCGAGAATTTTTAGAGTTAGAATGTGACCCCGGTAATTTGAAATGTACGTTTAAAATTCAACATAGCGATTTAAATGTAAATTAAACGGAAACTGATCGAAATGATCGAATCAGCCTACGATACATATCCCATTGTGTTCGGAATGGGGGTGTAACGCTATGGGCGACAGGCGGTGGGCCTCGTTTTGAGGTCGAAAATAAAAGTTGCTTTTTAGTGAAAAAAATAAAATAATTAAATAAAAAATAAAATAATTAAATAAAAAATAAAATAAAATAAAAAAACCCTTTCTCCCCTTAAAACTCCTCCAGGCCCCCCCGATTCATTTCGAATCAGAGAAAAAAAAATGGAATCGGAATCGGAGGGGGGGCGCGAGCGGCCTCCTCCATGCCGCCGCCGCTTCGACGAAGCCGCCTCCCTGTCTTCATCAACAGACGCGGAGAGTCCCTCCCCAGGCGGCGCGCCACCGCGCCACGATACCCCCCCCCCCCCTTCGATTGAATCCCGCCCAAACCCACGACGCAGACCCCCCTTCGAGCCGCCAGCCACCGCAGGCCCCACCTCCGACCTCCTCGCGTCAGAGCCCCCCCTCCTCGCCAGAAGAGACACGATACCCCCCCCCCCCCCCGACCTCGGCAGCGCTGCAAAATTCTCCCCCCTCCTCTCTGTAAGTTTTACTGATTGATTATTCATTTTAAAAACTGATTGTTATTTATTTTAAACACTGATTGTTAGATAATATTAAAACTGATTTTGATTAGCGAAAGATTAGATTTTTTTTAAAAAGGCGAAATCTTTGTATGGTGAAGAGCGAAGAGAAAATATGATTTTGATTATATAGAATTATAAAAATTTGATTTTTACATATTATAGCGAAGGAATAGATTAGATTCAAAAATATAAAAATAGAGTTTTTAATTATATAATGATATCATATTATTGTAAGAAGAAAAGATCGAATTTTTGAAATATAAAAGATCGAATTTTTGAAACGAAAAAGAATATATTTTTGAAATGAAAAGAGAACGTATTTTTAAAAACAAAGAGGTTCGATTTTTAAAGTATTAAAAATATAGTTTTTACTATCTAGATGATATAAAAATATGATTTTTGTTTAGGTAGAG
Organism: Allium sativum; assembly: GCA_030737875.1. NCBI lineage: Eukaryota > Viridiplantae > Streptophyta > Magnoliopsida > Asparagales > Amaryllidaceae > Allium > Allium sativum. The sequence continues at coordinate 248,902,259 of CM060918.1, read as the reverse complement.
AAAAATATAAACTTTATATTTGAAAGGCGAAAACTTTATCTTTGAAAAGGAGAAATCTTTATTTTTATAAAGGCGAAATCTATATTTTTGAAATGGAATTTTATCTATATGATAACATAGTAAAAATTCGATTTTTATATATTGAATAGCATAGTAAAAATTCGATTTTTACGTATGTAGAGAATACGGGCAACGAAGGTGATAGAAAGGCAAGAACGACGAAGACTTCTGCAAATGAAGAGCCGTGGAGCTAGGATAGCTATCTATGAGAATTTCTCACCTTTCAATTTCATTTATATTTATATATATATACTAGGATGCAGACGGTGCTTAGTAGCACCCGACACAATCGTCCACAGACCATGGACTTGTTTGTTTGGTTGCATAGCTTAGTTATATGATTTGATTTGAATTTGGTTGTTTGGTGATTTTGATTGATGTGTGAATGGCGTGGGCCTTCACTAGACCGGGGATAAGGCTAGGCCTCGTCCCGTTTCTAGTATCGTGCCGTTATGCCGCCGAAATTTTCTAAAATAAGTTAGAAAAATAAAAATATCATTTTATTTAAAGAATGAACTGAATAGAAGTTCATATGTTGGAATAAAATGTTTTGTCGTTAAAAATATAATTTTTAACGTGAATGTGAATAAATAAAATATTCATTTACAGACCGGACGGTTTGTTTATGTACACCTATTTGAAGGACATTGATTGGGTCGATAAATTTCACACATCGCCCAACTGCACAAATAAAATCTGTGTTTGATTGTTTGAAACCCCACACGGGTGTTGGGATGAAATTTGAAGTTCACTCATCCTGATTGATTAAATATGTCGATCGATTGATTGACAGGCTGTTATAAGCGTTAGATATCTATATTTGATGCTTATACAGTGTAGTGCACTTTGGTTGATGGTTGATTATTTTTCAAGGCTATTATACATGTGTTGTATGAAAATCCATATAATTAACTTTATATGGTAATTAATTGGGCCTCATTCCAGTTTTAAAATAGAAATATTTGAAATAGAAATATTCGAAATGGAATATTTGAAAATGTCAATATATGAAGCTGTGTTGATTAGATTGACGCCATTTTGACGTGAGCGATATTTATATCGATTTTATTCATTTTAAAATGAATATTAAAAAGTAATTTTGAAATCGAATATTTCGAAATGAATTGAATTGAAAACGATTTCGAAATGAATTGAATTGAAAACGATTTCGAAATGAATTGAATTGAAAACGATTTCGAAATGAATTGAATTGAAAACGATTTCGAAATGAATTGAATTGAAAACGATTTCGAAATGAATTGAATTGAAAACGATTTCGAAATGAATTGAATTGAAAACGATTTCGAAATGAATTGAATTGAAAACGATTTCGAAATGAATTGAATTGAAAACGATTTCGAAATGAATTGAATTGAAAACGATTTCGAAATGAATTGAATTGAAAACGATTTCGAAATGAATTGAATTGAAAACGATTTCGAAATGAATTGGATTGAAAACGATTTCGAAATGAATTGAATTGAAAACGATTTCGAAATGAATTGAATTGAATATGAATTCAAATTGAATTGAAATTTGAATTGAATAGAAATGAATTTTAAAACGAATTTATAAAGAAGAATTCAATTTTGAATTGAATTGAAATGGAAGTTGAAATTGCTTTTGAAACGAAATTAAAACTGTTTATATAATTCGTTTTAAATAGGAATCGACGAAATATATTATATATATTATATATATAATATATTGGCCTGAATAGAACGCGCCGTGCCGCGGCAGTTCGTAAATTTCGACCATTTATTTCAAACGGACATTACGGGAGATCCGACCGTCGGATCCTCCTAAAACCGGAACCGTTGGGTTCGTATCGAAAAGAGCTTTCTAACGAATATTAGAAATTAAAAATCTAACGGTTGGATTTGGAGTTACGTCCAAATCAAATTTGAAAAAGGTCGCTGTAAGTGCAGTTCGATGGCCGTTGATGGAAATCGACTGTACAGGCCTTGATAAAATTATTAAAAATAGTAATAATTTGTGTAAAATCATAAGAAATGATTTGTGAAGATTTGGGATGAAAAACTCCATATTTGAAGAGATAAAAATAGATTTTTATCGAAATGAACTAGTTTGAGCTAGAAATATAATTCTATTTATTTTTAAATAAATAAATTGAATTTGAAAAGGGTTTTAAAAATAACCAGAATTTCCAATGATTGCATTGGAGTGGATTTGAATCGAAATTGTCTTCGGAATATTTCGATGTTGGAATTCGTGATTATACAGATGTTGTTATGGAAATTTGGAAGATATATATTAATATCGTTATTTCCAATACGACATTTGTTAATCGTAGAATTTGATATTGAATATAAGCCGATATATTTTCTATTCAGTGCCTTGTATTGAATATCAAATGTGATTTGGGTTTGTCGTGAATGGTGTCTTCACTAACACTGTTCTTGAACCCAGTTGAGAAAAGATTAAATCTCTTTATTTAGATTTAATGAAGTGTACCAATTAAATGATATTTAATTGGAATTGAATTGGTATTGATTTTTGGGTTTATCGTGAACAGTGTTTTAAATAACACTTGTTCTTTAACCCGATAATTAATGGAATGTGATTTTGGGTTTATCGTGAATCGTGTTTTAAATGACACTGATTCTTTAACCCAGATAACGATTAAAACTAAGTGGAGTTTTAATGGATCTTTAAGTAGATTGAAAAGATCGAGAATGGAGTATCACCAGTTTTACTCCAAGCGATAGTTAAATCTTTAATTAGATTTGAACGTGAAATGGTAATTGAATTACCGATAACACTGTGGTGTTAGATATGAAGTATAACCAGTTTTACTTCATGGGATGAATAGGTTGGGATTGGGAAATAAAATAAATGATTACTTCGGTGTGGTTCATTAATCCCGACTAGTTTGAATTGATATTCAAAGGAGATTAAAGAATAAATTTAAAGAATTTATCATGGATAAAATTAATGGGAACTTTTCCCAAAGTATAGGAATATTCGAATAAAAGAATATTCTGAATTGGAATGAGGCGTATGTTGTGTTTGTGTAACACTTTTATAATATATACGCGAGTTATTCAGAAAGACCGGGTTTATCCCATTCTGAATAACTGATTCAACGTTGTGTCGAAGATGAAGACGGTGGTCGAAGACCAGAAGTCTTCACGTCGTTTGGGTGATTACTGATGATCTTGATTGGGCTGTACACCAAAGAAGATGGAAACAGTTAGTGATCGTCCAGACGTACTTGGAGATCGATGGATATGCGGGGTACTAGGTGCCTCCGGTTTCGTTCAGCCCCAGAACGGACTTGTAAATGGACTGTGTGTCTGACATTGGATTTTAGTCTGTGTGATTGATTTCTATTAAATATATATCTGTTTGGCGGCGGAGAATTTATTCTCTTGCTTAACGCCCTTCTCTGAGACGTACGAGCTCAGGGGTTATATATTGATGGATATCAAACGCATGGAGTGAATTGCCTGTGTGGCATGCCTAAGTGGCAATTGATCGAGGCTTCTGTTGAAAAGCAAAGTCTTGTGGTGATGATCAAAGCAAGGCCTTTGTGGCGTAGCTTTGTGTAACGTTTGCTTCGCGAGTTTCACACCCGGTATGAACCAAAAACTGGAGAGGACGTCAGGGAGGGCATGCGTTTCTTTCTAGCTAGAAGTGGCGTCAGTGGTTTTACACGCCCTGACGAGTTTGACTTATGTGGTTGTTGCTGTTGCGAGGCGCCTCGGTTATATCGGTTTCGGCCGATGCATTCTGGTCGGCTGACAGACCAAACTTACACCCCATAGGGTGGGGAGACGTAGTGTTCAGGCATAATAATCCACATCGGTGGACCGGCCCTGAGGATCCAAGGGGCAGTTGCGGCTGTTCCTGAGGGGCGGGCTAGAGCGTCTCGAATCGGTTGAGGACTATCTTTTGCCTCGGTTCATAGATGGAAATCCAATTTCCAAATACGTGACTTTGCGGTTTTATTTGTAAACCTATATATGGCGACATAGTGGGATGGGGCACTTATGCCGCCTATGATTGATACTTATGATTTGAAATTGTTTTATATACTATGCACTTATAATAGTATCAAATGATTTGTTTTAAACGTATCAAGCATTCTTTGGCTGTTATAAGGTAAAAACCCTATCCTCCGGCTTGCGTTGCATTGTGTGATGGGAACTGGGTCTTATAATAGCTTCATTTTTCTTTATTTAGCATTGCGCTGTTTGTTTTATGCACCGGTATTCTTGGGAGGAAACCCGTTCCGTGTTATACGGCGTGGTCCCTTGATGTACCTAACTTTAAAAATAAAGATTAATAACTGTTTTAGTTTTCACACCAGTCACATGACTGACCTAGAGTTTATTGTTTTAACCTAAACTCTGGGTGCCCTTATTTTGACACGGGCAGCTAGTAGTTTTGGTTTTGCAGATTTATATTCACAGGATCCTGGTTTACAGTTGGAACGATATCCGGAAATCTTTGTATCCGTATATCTCTTCTAGTTGTGTATTGTATTATTTTCCGCTGCTATGTATTTAAATATAATTTAAATCTCTGATATTTCTGTGTAATATTCATTTATACTCTGTATATTCTTGTAATCTGATGCATTGTTGTAATATACAATGAAATGTTCTTCTGTGTGTGTTCTGATTTGTCCTGTTCTCAAACGATAGGGCGTTTCGAACGGCCTGGATCGGTTTAGCGACTGGTTCGGACCGAGCGAAATTCCTTGCCGTCATAGAGTTATATCTTAAAATATATACAAATGAGATTATTTCTTTTTACGTTAATGATAATTTACATACAAATTTAGTATAATGTAAATTATCTTTTATTTGTCATCCACAATAATGTCATATAAATGAATTATATCCTATTATATATTAAAAATGTAAAAGAAATTATGTGAGTTAGATTTATATTTTATTGCGACATTAGGAATAAAATATCAATTTTGTCAATCATTACCAACATGTTGATAGTATTAAAATTGGTTAAATTCATTAACCAATTATTTAATTATATGTATTGTTCTTGGCTGAAAACCCCACATGGGTATTGGGATGATAATTGATATACACCCGTCCCAATGTTTATTCGTATGTCAATCGATAGATTGACAGGCTGCGATAAGCGTTATTATTTCATTTTAATGCCCACACAGTTGTGAACTTCACTTTGGATGTTGAATGGATGGTTTGATGATTATTTATTATTATTGTCATTTACATACGATGTACGAAATCCATATAACCAAAGTTATATGCTGAATGATTGAGTCACTTTCCGATTCAGAATATCTTTTATATAAAGAATAATTTTAAACAAAGGATATCTTTTAAATAAAGAATAAATCTTTCAACTAAGATTATTGGTATTTCAGTTTGTATTTATTTATTGGAAAGGGATTTTGGGTTTATCGTGAGCAATGTTTTCAAATGACATTGATTCTTTAACCTTGTTAAAATAAGGTTTATTCCTTAAATTGGAATAATTGTAAAGTAGTGACTTTTGATATTAAAGCTGAATTGGATTTTAATAAATCTTGGAAAATAAGATTTAAGAATAAATTTAAAAGATTTTATCTTTGATAAAATTAATGAGAACCTTTCCCTAATAATATGAATATTTTATTTAAAGAATATTCTGAATTGGAAAGAGGCGTTGGATGTATCCTTATAACACTTGATTTTTAATTACAAAAATACGCGAGTTATTAGGAATGACCGGGTTAACCCATTCTAAATAATTACTATAACGATTAAAAGTCGAAGATGAAGATGGTGGTTGAAGACCAGCTATCTTCACATCAAATGGATGAGGATTGCCGATGCCTTTGATTGGAGTTGCTACATTGAAAAGGTTCCAGTGGTAGTTGTCTGGACGTATTGTTGATCGTTCAGATATGCGAGGTATAAGGTGCCTCGGGTTTCGTTCAGACCCAGAACGGACTTGTAAATGGATGTGTATCTGACATTGGATTTCATTCCATGTAAATTGGTTTCTGTTTAATACATATCTGTTGGTGGCAGAGAATTTATTCTCTTGCTTAACACCCTTCTCTGAGACGCATGAGCTCAGAGGTTATATATTAGTAGTTATCGATCGCATGGTGTGGACTGTCAATGTGGCATGTCAGATGCAATTGATCAAGGCTTTTGTTGAAAAGCAGATCCTTGTGGATGATGATCAAAGCATATCCTATTTAGGCATAGCTTTGTGTATTTCGTTACATCGTGAGCCTCACACCCTGGTATGAGTCAAAAACGGAGCAAGGGAACACAGGGAGTGCACACGTTTCTTTCTAACTAGAAGTGGTGTTTGGGTTTATCATGACCCGACATTTTACTTATGTGGTTGATGGATTTTGAGGCGCCTCAGATTTTTATTGGCCACAAGGGCCAATTTATAGGTCCAATAGGATCGGGAAGCATGTGTTCAGGCATAACTAATGCTACCCATTGCACTATTAGGGGACAGGCCCTGCAGGATCCAAGGGTTCGCCAACGTTCGAATCCTGAGACATTGCTAGAGTGTCTCGAATTGGTCAGGAGATCGTTCCTAGCATTGACTCTTGATGGAAACCCAATTTCCAATACGACACCATTCAGTTTTGATTGTAGAACTAGTATGGCGACATAGTATATGGTAGCTATGCCGTCTATGATTAATGCATTATGATTGAAATGTTTTAAAACATATAAACACTAATAATAATATCAAATCCGTTTTTATCGTATCAAGCATTTTTGACCATTATAAGGTAAAACTCTATCCTCCAGCTTGCGTTGCATTGTGTGATGGGAACTGAGTCTTATAATGGTTTCATTTTTCTAAAAAGCATTGCGTTGTTTTAACGATTTACGATATTTAAATTTATGCACTGGCAATCCAATAGAGTAAACCCGTTCCGCTTTAGCGGCGTGGTCCTACTTATTAAATAAGTTGGGTAAAGATTTTTCACACCAGTCCCATGACTGACCCGTAGTTTGTTTCACTTTGCAAACTCGGGTGCCCTCTTTCCACACGGGCAGTCGAGTAGCTTATTTTGTAGATATTTTTTGCGGGATTCTGGATCGAAGCTTAGAGCTGTGTCCAGAGCATTGGTTGTCTTCCGCTATGTTAATTTAATTGTTCCGCTGCAATGTATTACATTTATTGTAATTTAATCTTCCACTGTATTATTATATTCAATGTACTCTGATATATTCTGTACTCTGATGTAACATTATTATAAAGTTTATAAAAGTCTGTTGTTATTTGTTCTGATGTGTTGTATTCAAAAAGTTAACGTATTCGGGTTTTGAACGGTCTTAGGTGATCTAGCGGTTGATCGGGTCGGCCGAAATCCGGGTCCTTACATAAAACAACAAGACTGATGAATCTAATAAACCCATTTCGTAAATCTGTAGGCCCAATACAAGGTTAGGCGAAACAATCTATTAGTGTGTTAATCTGTATATCTGATCTATTAGTCTGAAAACTTGTTAATCTGTATATCTGATCCGTTAGTCTGAAAGCCTGTTAACCTGTGTGTCTGATCTAAGAACTAGTTAATCTGAACTTTGTACATCTGAAATATGTAAGTAAGTTAATCTGAAATCTGTTAGTCTGGGGACACAAGGTTAGGAGGGATAATTACTTGTGTCATCTGTTGTTTGGGACACATATTAGTCAGTAACCCTTTATGGTATCAAAACTATGACCCAACACTAAGAGGGGTCCGGGCATGCTTACTGAACTAATTGTAAGAGGTTCAGTCTGATAATGGCGAGGGGTGTTGATGGAGCATTCCAACCGGGTCATGTGCGTGCATGGATCCAATCTGCTCTAAGGATGTAAGACACCGTGACATCTGTAAATAGGTCTGTGTCTATAGGTTGCCACTTTAGGGAGTGATACACCCTTCTGTATGGCTGGCACAGGGTATTTATGTATTAGGGAGCCGATCGCTTGGGTAGAATTTAGGGTACACTTAGTTCTGTCTGTTTCTGTTAGGGTACCGTCTGTTTCTATTGGGGTGGTAACACCTATCTGTTTCTGTGTGGTACCGTCTATTGGGGTGGTAAAGGTCCATTACTAATGTACACCTAATTCTAATATTCTGTTTCCGTAGGGAATATTCTATTTCCGTCTCTGATTCCATTCCTTCTTCTGTTTCTATTCATCTGTCTCTATTGGGGTTGTAAAGGCCCATTAGTTGGGGTGGTAAAGGCCCATTATTAGCATTCTATTTCTGTACCATCTGTCTCTGTTTAGGTGGTAAAGGCCCATTAATAGCTTCATGTTTCTGAAGAGATCGTTCTGTTTTCTGTTTAGACATTATGACCGCACCTAATTCTGTTATACTAGTATTAATGCAGAGAAATGAAAAACCAAGTAAGAAGCTTAGTTTAACCTATATCATTCTGCCTCTTCTGTTAACCTGCTACTCCTGTTATGGTTATCTCTCATCCATTTTTATTTGCATGTCATGATACTGTTATCTGTTTATATGCTGAAAGTCACTGGACTCTCCAGACGTATGTCTGACATAGCTTGTTTCACCTCTTTTCTTCCGTTCCCCCCCCCCCCCCCAAGGTTCTCAGGGTGGAAACATAGGAGCTTGATTCAGGTTCCATCTACTTGAAGTGCTTGAAATATCGTTTAGCTTTGATTCTACCTATTTATGGCATTCTCTGTTGGGGATTATGGCTTTAAAATTATGCATAGACTGATATTTGTGTACTTGGGTATTGGTGTTATGATGTAACCAAACTTGTTTCTGTTCCTGCTGAAATAAAGTTATAAATTTTTCAAGTACTACTTTACATATTTGTCTTGTAAATTTCTGTTCTATTTACTTATAACGTTCCACCGAAGTTAAGGCATTCCCTTTGTGGGTGACCTTAACAGAAGTGGGGTGTTACACTTGGTATCCGATCTAAAGGTTACCAGATTTGATAAAAAGTTTTTGAAAACTAATTTCCAAAAAGGTTTTGAAAAGGAAGTATTTTCAAAAAGTAGAGTTTATTTTGAAAAACATAATCCCCAAAAGCCATATATCTGTCTTTCGAATTCTCCGTTTTGAATCTCTTCATTTTCTTTCCAGCATGTCTGGGTTACCCGAGATACCCGAGGGCATACCGATACCAACTTTGTTCGGAAGGTATCTGGAGGCTAGGGCCACCGCCGCAGGCCCAGCAGACGTTCCTCCTCCTACTCCTCCCCCTCCCCACGTTGATACTTTTTCGAAGATATGCAAAGACTTTCAGGCAATGGGCAGGAAACCTTTTCATGGATCAGAGACGTTTGTTGAAGCTCGAAATTGGCTTAAGGAGGTGGAAGATTTGTTTGGTATCTTCGAGATAGAAGACGGAAGGATGGTCCAATTGGTTGCTTGGTTAATGAAGGACGAAGCCTCGTTTTGGTGGGAGGTCACGAATTGAGAGCGTCCGGTAGAGACATGGAGGGATTTCAGGCATAGGTTCGAGATGAAATTCCTCTCGCGAGCGGAAGAGAATTTATACATAGAGAGGTTGAAGCAAGGGAAATTATCAGTAAAGGAGTACGTCAACAAGTTCAATCAGTTGGCGAGATTCGGCTTAGACTTGGTGATCACACCTGAGAAGAAGGCCCTAAGAGTCGTTAAAGGTTTGAATGAGCTGCTACATGGGTTAGCTATGACCCACATTCCTATGGGGGCTACCTTCGAGAAATTGGTTGACATGGTGTTAATGCATGAAGAGGAAGCCAAAAGTGTGAAGAAAGAGGAAAAGCCCGAAGGACCACAGAACAAGAAGGCGTGGCCCAAAAAGGAAACACAAAAGAAGGATGAAAATTCTAAAGATAAGAAGGAGAAAAAGTGCTTTACTTGTGGAAGCTTGACTCATCTGAACAAGGATTGCAGAAAGAGGAAGGGCGCTTGCTTCAACTATGGAGAAATGGGACACTTCACTAGGGACTGCCCAAAGAAACGTGGGCAAGGGCAGAGGGCTGAACCTACTTCTAGAGGGTAGGCGAATGCTAACATAACTGGTAGATAGGGTAGAGATAGGAAAATTTCTGCAGAAGGATTAATTTCCTTATCTTATTATTGAGATAAAAATCTTTTTGATTCTGGCATTTCGATTCTGTAATTGAGACTCTGCACTTTAATACTAGTCTTGTTTCTGATCCCGCTATAGTCTCAAACCCCAGGGGGGTATGACTCATCTATTTGTGATAAGTTGGGGTTTGAAGGTATCTGTGTTAAGCATTAAGCTGACTGTGACGCATACATTCTGGTTTTTTTGGGATATGGTGGGGTTTTATCATGCTTATTTTCCTAAGAATCATTTGATAATCTGATTTGTACCAGTAGTCTGTAAGTATCTGAATATTTCTGAAATAGATAGGGGTTTTCACTCGAAGTGTGAAATAGATTTCCAGTTTTGACATTGTTTAATGGGAGTAATTCTTTGATTGTCAATTTGATGTTGGTTTCAGTCTTCGGGGTTCATACTTAGGGATTTATTCTCTTAACCGATGTCTAATGGGAACAAAACTTTTGTACTTGCTTCTATCACTCAGCTGTATCCTATCGATAGATTCTTCGGCCCTTAGGTAGAAACTAATGATGTAAACATGTGTTTGAGACATGTTATGTTTGATGGTTGTAAGTGGATGCAAGTGGTTGCTAGTGGTTGCTCGTGGATGCATATACACAAACTAGGCATTAGATCGGCTCAAAAAACACTCTCATACTGCATATGGATGTGTGTGCATTTTTCATTTTTTGTGGATGCAAAATGATTGACTTATCACTAGATGTTGCATTTGGACGAATGGTTATGCACTCATGTAGAACTGATATGTATCAGATAGGATTTCTTGCATACATAATTGGACTCATGGCACTAACATAATTCTCATTAAGGAGGTCAACTAAATAAGTAGACCGCCTGATCTTTGCACTAAATAAGAGACATATACACACAATTTTGCATATGTTCATACAACATTAGAAGTTTTCTAAGGACAATGGATGCTTATGGATGATGGTTGAGTAGATAGGTGATTGGATGGTAGGACACATTCTTCTTAACTTGAAGATTTCGGGGACGAAATCCTTTAAGGAGGGGAGAATATAACACCCTGCATTTTCTGTGAACATAAAGTAGAAAAACAAAGTATACTTAATTTTTAAGAGAAAAATTAGGGAAAAAGGGTTTCTCCATTGTGTTCGTCTTGGAATTTTGCTTGAGATAGAGTCCAAGTTTGCGTAAATTGGACTTCGTACGAAGAAGATATGGCCTTCAGAAGATTCAACAAAAATTCAGAATTTACAAAAAAAATACCCAGGCAGGTCGACCTGGGGGTCGACCTTGGGGTCGACTTACCAAGGTAGGTCGACCTGGGTCATAGGTCGACCAAGGGGTCGACCTCCCCCCTACAAGTCGACCTGTTTTGGCCGAGATCCGGTTTTCATTGGCTTGTGACATGGTTTTGGCTGTTCTGATGGTTCGGATTGCTTCTAGGTTGATATCTAAGGCCCTAAACACTTATGTTCTCATATAAATACATCCCTAAGCCAAGACCTAATTCTCTTACATTATTCTCTAGCCTCCATTGCTTTCTCCTTCTCTAAAAATAAATTAATGGCTTCGCTACCCTGCTGAAACCTAAGCTAGAACTAATACTTCTTCTTCTTCCAATCTGAATAGGTTTAAAAGATAGCAAATCAACGTCTACATCAACGAAAAGCTAAATCAACTCCAGAAAATCAGATCCTAGAATTGTTCTTCTCTTATAGTGAGTACAGTTATTTTTAGATATGAAATTTAATTATGATCTTGACATGGTTATAAATCTGAATTGGAGATTATGCATATTCCTGTTTATCAGATCTATTTTATTCTATGTAGATCTATCTTATTCTTGTTTATCAGATTTGTTGTATTTTATGTAGATCTATCTTATTGTAAATATTCTATATCTCTTCCTTCTTTCTATTCTATAGCTAGGCTACCACAAGCCTGAGCCAAATCTCATAAGAGATTGACACGCGAACACTAAATTTGGGGAAAATATTGAATGATGCATAATCAGACATAACTGATTTGTGACTAAATTAAAAACACAACATAAGTTGTAATTTAAGATCTAGATCTAGGCATACTATATATGACGGTTTATGATTTGGAAGAAGGAGAATTATTGTATGACAACATATTACTTGTAATTTGGGGGACATAATGCATGTTATAATCCAATATCTGATTTTGAGGACATAATACATGTTATAACTTATGATCTAGATTTGGGGTATATTTTATATGATGAATTATGACTTGGAAGAAAAAGGATTGAAGAACCTATATTAAAATAGGGATAAATATTAATGTGAATACGCCTAATTTGGATTTTTGGATATTTGACATACGCGGTAATCAACGGTAATAATTTGGCATAATTTATATTATGCATTATGATTTGGGGTTTTTAGAGAATATTCTGTACGGTGCAAATTTAACTAAAATTTGCGACATATGTTATATGTTGAATTATGACTGTAATTTGGGTATGTAAAATTAGGCATAATTTTATAATTGAGCGAGGTATGTCAATGGAATTTTAAGAGACGATTAAATCTATTAAATTGCCTAATCTGCTAAATCTGTTGAAAACTGAATACAGTAATTTAGGTATGAAATCTGTAGGCTCGATCTAAAATTGGGCAAAACATGTTAATGGAACTTTGAATAATCTACTGTAACTTGTAACAAAGTTAATTTGTTGAATTGGCATAATTAGCCTGATATTGACATAATCTCTAATGGAATGCATTGGATAAAATAAGAATGCTGAGACACGAGGTTAGACTCTGTTTGCGGTGGAATCCTGCCCGGTACCTACCGGCTTAACCAGCAACCGCAAACTGTCAGTCTTATGTGAGAGGTCGTAGGCATAAAGATGCTTAGACAAGAGGTTAGGTCTGGCTTGTGGCAGAAGTCCGCCCGAAACCGCCCGACACATCCAGCAGCCACAAGGTACCGACCTAATGTGAGAGGTCTGTGCATTAATGTTTAATTAATGCAAATCTAAGATAAATGTGATACCTAAAACGTGTTGGGTGAATAGGGTTAAAACAACTAGACTGATGAATCTAATACACCCGTTTCGTAAATCTGTAGGCCCAATACAAGGTTTGGCGAAATAATCTGTAAGTCTGTCAATCTGTATATTTGATCTGTTAGTCTAAAAACTTGTTAATCTGTATATCTGATCCGTTAGTCTGAAAGCTTGTTAACATGTATGTCTGATCTAAGAACTAGTTAATCTGAACTTTGTACATCTGAAATCTGTAAGTAAGTTAATCTGAAATCTGTTAGTCTGGGGACACAAGGTTAGGAGGGGTAATTATTTGTGTCATCTGTTGTTCGGGACCCATATTAGTCAGTAACCCTTTCTGGTATCAAAACTATGACCCAACACTTAGAGGGGTCCTGGCACGCTTGCTGAACTAATTGTAAGAGGTTCACTCTGATAATGGCAAGGGGTGTTGATGGCACATTCCAACCGGGTCATGTGCATGCGTGGATCCGGTCTGCTCTGAGGATGTAAAACACCGTGAGATCTGTAAATAGGTCTGTGTCTATAGATTGCCACTTTAAGGAGTGATACACCCTTCTGGGGGGCCGACACAGGGTATTTATGTATTAGGGAGCCAATCGCTTAGGGTAGAATTTAGGGTACCCTTAGTACTGTCTGTTTCTGTTGGGGTATCGTCTGTTTCTGTTAGGGTAGTAATACCTGTCTGTTTCTGTGTGGTACCGTCTGTTGGGGTGGTAAAGGCCCATTACTAATGTACACCTAATTCTAATATTCTGTTTCCGTAGGGATTATTCTGTTTCCATCTCTGATTCCGTTCCTGCTTCTGTTTCTGTACGTCTGTCTCTGTTGGGGTTGGTAAAGGCCCATTAGTTGGGGTGGTAAAGGCCCATTATTAGCATTCTATTTCTGTACCGTCTATCTCTGTTTAGGTGGTAAAGTCCCATTAATAGCTTCATGTTTCTGAAGAGATCGTTCTGTTTTCTGTTTATTGACATTAGGACCACACATAATTCTGTTATACTAGTATTAGTGCAAAGAAGTGAAAAACCAATTAAGAAGCTTAGTTTAACCTATATCATTCTTCCTCTTTTGTTAACCTGCTACTCCTATTATGGTTATCTCTCATCCAGTTTTATTTGCATGTCATGATAGTGTTATCTGTTTATATGCTGAAAGTCACTGGACTCACTAGACGTATGTCTGACCTAGTTTGTTTCGCCTCTTTTCTTTCGTTTCACCCCAGGTTCTCAGGGTGGAAACATAGGAGCTTGATTCAGGTTCCATCGGCTTGAAGTGTTAGAAGTGCTTGAAATATCGCTTAGCTTTGATTCTACCTATTTATGGCATTCTCTGTTGGGGATTATGACTTTAAAATTATGCATTCTGAAGGATTTTGTATAAGACTGATATTTATGTACTTGGGTTTTGGTATTATGATGTAACCGAACTTGTTTCTGTTCCTGCTAAAATCAAGTTATAAAATTTTCAAGTACTACTTTACATATCTGTCTTGTAAATTTCTGTTCTGTTTACTTATAACATTGCACCAAAGTAAAGGCATTCCCTTTGTGGGTGACCTTAATGGAAGTGGGGTGTTACACACGGTGTTATCGGCAAATTTAATTACCATTTCACATTCAAAACTAATTAAAAATTTAACTACCATCTAGAGTAAAACTGGTGGTACTCCATTCTCAATCATTTCTTGAATTCGATAAATTTAATTATCCCATTCTCATTCCAATCTAATTAAAGATTCATTTAAAACTCCACCTTGGTTTTAATCTAAAAAATCATTACTTTATGATTATTCGATTTTGTAGGAAAATTAATCATGTCATTAACTGGGTTAAAGAACCAATGTCATTTAAAACACCGTTCAGGATAAACCCCAAATTTATCTTCCATCAAAATGGAATCTACATAAAAATCATAACCACGTATAATCAATATAAATTCCCATATCAGACTAATAATATAAATGGAATAGCGGCAAGGGCTTTTTGAATTCCATATATAGTAACGGTCTTCATTTACAGAATCTCATCTCGATTATTACCAAATCGAATTCCATTCAATTCCAATTTAATATATTAAACTAGAAAACTTTACATTGGAAAATTAGTGTTAAATCTTAATAAAAAGATTAATAAATTCCAAATCATATCTTCACTATTAATTGGGTTTTAAGAACAAATGTTATTTAAAACACTGTTCACGATGAACCCAAAATCAACTTCCATTTCAATTCCAATTAAATCAATTAATTGGTAAACTTCATTAATCTTAACTAAAAGTTATTCTTTTCTCAACTGGGTTTAAGAACAGTGTTATTGAAGACACCATTCACGACGAACCCCAAAATCCAGTTTGATATTAAATACAAGACTCTAAACAGAAATTATATCGGCTTATATTCAATATCAAATTATGAAACCAACAAATATCGCATTGGAAATAATGATTTATATATCTTCCAAATTCCTCAACAATATCCGTATAATCACGGAATCCAATACCGAAATATTCTGAATATTATTTCCATTCAAAACCATTCCAATTTATTCATTGGAAAATTCTAGTTATTTTAAAACCCATTTTCAATCCAATTTATTATTTCTAAAAATAATTGGACTATTTTTCTAGTTATTAACTAGTTCATTTCGATAAAAATATCTTTTATCTTTTTGAACTTGGAATTTCTCCTCCAAATTCTTTTAAAATCATTTATTATGATTTTACACAATTTTTACATATTTTTAATAATTTTATTAAGGCCTTTACAGTTGGTTTCCAATAACGCCCACCGAACTGCATCCATAACGACCTTTTCTAAAATTGATTTGGGCATAATTTGAAATCCAGCCATTAAAATTTAAATTTCTTGTGTTCATTGGAAATCTCTTTTCAATATTAACCCAACGATTCCGATTTTAGGAGAATCCGACGGTTGAATCTCCCGTTAGGCCAATTCGAAGTCAACGGTCGAAATTCGTGAACGGTCGCAGAGCGTTCTATTCAAACCATTAAATATATATAACATGTATATATATATATATTCTATTTATGCTCAAAATGTATTTTATAAATTTGTTTTAAAATGATTCCCACTTCCATTTCAATTTCAAATAAAAATTGAATATTTCTTATCATTATAATGTTAAAATGATAATATTTTCAAAATATTAGATTTTGAAATCATTCCCTTTTCGATATTCATTATAAAATGAATAAAATCGATATAAAAATCGTTCGTGTTAAAATGGCACAAATTTAATCAACATGACTTCACATATTTCAATATTTTCGTTTCCATCCAGAATTGGACATAAATTCACATTCTAGTCCTTTACTAAATATTATTTTGTAATATTTGTTACTTCCAAATTGGAATGAGACACAATCAATTACCATATAATTTTATTTATATGGATTTTATACATTGCATGTATTCCACAATAATGACAAATAGTCATTAATTAATCAACCATCATCCAGAGTGTATTCTGCATTGTATAAGCATTAAAATAAATAAATAACGCTTACTACAGTCTGTCAATCAATCAATTGACATACAACTAAACAATTGGGATTAATGTATGTCAAATATCATCCCAATACCCGTGTGGGGTTTCAACGAACAAATACTAAATATTATTTGTGCAGTTGGGCGATGTGTAAAATTTATCGTCCCAATCAATGTCAGTTAAATGGGTGTATATGAACAAACCGTCCGATTTGTAAATGAATATTTATTTCAGGAGAATTTTATACCGTTCATCTATACATTAAATATTATATTTTTAACGATTAAATATTTATTTCAACACATGACTACTTTATACGGTTCATATACACATTAAAAATGATATTTTTAATGAATAAATATTATTTCAGAAAATTTCGGCATTATAACAGCGTGATATTAGAACTGGAATAATGTCTAGCATTATCCATCTCTGGATACTAGCTCGCGCCATACATAGCAGTCAATCAATCATTTTCCCAATCAATTTCACAACCACAATCAATTTTCCCGCAATAAAATCAAATCACACAAATCATCCATGGTTTGTACAAAAAGTTGTGTCAGGAGGTACTAAGCCCCATCTACAACCAAGGATATATCTAACTGTAAGATAGTTTGAGTGAGGAGTTCTCACATTGGGATCCACTCTGCCATTCTTTTCTGTCTCTCAAATTCGTTGTTTAGATTCTAGAATTTGCAAACGAGCTCCAATCTTCACCCGAATACAGAGCTTTCCGAGTATCGCTTCAGCTGTAAATCAGGATCCTATGAATACAAATCTGCAAAACCAAAACTACTAGTTGCCAGTGCAGAAAATAGGGGGCACCCAGAGTTTAGGTTAAAACAATAAACTCCAGGTCAGTCATGTGACTGGTGTGAGAGCTAAATCAGTTATTATCTTGGTTTTAAAGTAAGGTAAATCAAGGGACCACGCCGTATAACACAGAACGGGTTTCCTCCTAAGAATACCAGTGCATATAAAAAAACAACGCAATGCTTTTTGGAAATTATAAGACCTAGGTCCCATCACACAATGCAACGCAAGCCAGAGGATAGGGTTTTCCCTTATAATAGCCAAACATGCTTGGTACGTTTAAAACAAATCATTTGTTACTGTTATAAGTGCATAGTGTATAAAACAACTTCAAATATAAATGTATCAATCCTAGACGGAATGGGTACCATATATCATGTTGCCAATACTAGGCTTTACAATCAAAACAGCAAATGTCATGTATTGAAAGTTAGATTTCCATCTGTGAACCAAGGCAATGGATCATCCTTACCGCTTCGAGACTGTCTAGCACGAGCCTCAAGATCCGAACGCATCGACCCTGAGGAGCCACAAGGCCGATCCACACAGAGTGGATTAAAATGCCTGAATAATGCGTTTCCCCACCCTATGGGGCGTAAATCTGGTATGTATAAAGATCGTCCATCATCCCCAGAACGACCGATATAACTGAGGGGCCTCGCTATCCATCATCCACATAAGTAAAACATCAGGGCTTGCAAAACGCTGAAACCACTCCTAGCTAGAAGGAAACGCATGCCCTACCTGGATCCTTCTCCCGTTTCTGGTTCACACCGGCGTGTGGGGCTCGCGAATTAACGCTACACAAAGCTATGCTATATTGAAGTCGTGCTTTGATCATCAACCACAAGGCTCTGCTTTTCAACAGAAGCCTTGATCATTTGCATCTCAGCATGCCACATAGGCAATTCATGCTATGCAAATGATGTCTATCAGTCACACAGAATGAAATCCGATGTCAGACACACATCCATTTACAAGGTCGTTCTGGGTCTGAACGAAACTGGAGGCACCTTATTCCTCGTCCAATATGTCCAATACAGGAGAGAGGTCCTCACATATCCAGTCGTTCTCTAAGTACATCTGGACCATCACCACTTATTACCTTGTCTTGGGTGTACAGCCCAATCAAGACATCAGTAATCAACCAAACGATGTGAAGACCTCCGGTCTTCAACCATCGTCTTCGTCCTTGACATCTCGTCGAATCAGTTATTCAGAATGGGATAAACCCGGTCTTTCCTAATAACTCACGTATATAATATAAAGTGCTATAAAAACACAATGTATGCCTTATTCCAATCTAGAACATTTCTTTATTCAAATATTCTTATACTTTGGGAAAGGTTCCCATTAATTTTATCAAAGATGAATTCTTTAATCTTCCTTTGAATATCAATCTGAACCGAATTATGGTTTATCCAAACAAGTCGGGATTAGTGAGCCTTACCAAAGTAATCATTTGTTTAATTTCCGAGTCCCAACCTATTCATCCCATGAAGCAAAACTGGTAATACTTCATATCTAACATCACGTTGTTACCGGTAAATTCAATTACCATTTCACGTTCAAATCTAATTAAAGATTTAACTATTGCCTAGAGAAAAACTGGTGATACTCCATTCTCGATCATTTCTTGAATTTGATAATTTTAGTTATCAAACTCACCTTTCAACCTATTTAAAGATTCAATAAAACTTTATTTCAGTTTTAATTTCCAAAAATCATTACTTAATGATTATTCAAAGTTAAGAAATAAATCTTTTCTTTAACTGGGTTAAAGAACTAATGTCATTTAAAACACAGCTCATGATAAACCCAAAATCATATTCCATTAACAATGGAATCTTCACGGAAAACAGATCAATATATGTAATCGATATGAACTTCCATATCCAACTGATACTATAAATGGAATAATGGCCAAGCCTCTTAAATTCCATATATAGTAACAGTCTTCCTCCATAGAAGTCCACTTCGATTATCACCAAATCGAAATCCATTCAATTCCAATTCGTTTTATCAAATTGGAAAACTTCACTTTGGAAAATTTCTTTTAAATCTTAACAAAAGATTTATAAATTCAAAATCACATTTAACTGTAAATCGGGTTAAAGAACGAATGCCGTTAAAACACAGTTCATGATAAAAACCAATTCACATTCCATCAGTCTCTAACTGTTAATTAGAAAGAGAACAATTCCCTAAGTATTAATCCCGAAGGCCGAAACCAACATAAGATCAATGCCCAGAAACCATTCAACTTAGCTAATCTCTAGTTAGTTTCTAATTTTATTAACTCAACTAGGTTTAAGAACAGTGTTAGTGAAGACAGTGTTCACAACAAACCCAAAATCCCATTTGATATTAAGTACAAGGCTCTGAGTAGAAAATATATCGGATTATATTCAATATCAAATTTTGAAATCAACAAATATCATATTGGAATAACGATATTTAAATATATATATATATATATATATATATATATATATCTTCCAAATTGCTCCAAAATGTCCCTATTATCACGGAATCCAATATCGAAATATTCCTCCTAAGAATACTAGTGCATAAACAGTTATAAACAACGCAATGCTTTTTGGAAAAATGAAGCTATTATAAGACCCTGGTCCAATTACACAATGCAACGCAAGCCGGAGGATAGGGTTTTCCCTTATAATAGTCAAACATGCTTGGTATGTTTAAAGAAAATCATTTGATACTTATATAAGTGTATAGTGTCAAAACAACTTCAAATATAAATGTATCAATCATAGACGGTATGGGTACCATATATCATGTCGCTAATACTAGGCTCTACAAATAAAAACCGAAATGTCACGTACTGGAAATTGGATTTCCATCTATGAGTCGAGGCCAGGGATGGCTCCTCTTCGCTTCGAGACACTCTAGCAAATGCCTCAGGATTCCCCGTAGAGAACCCTTGGAATCGGCTCGGCCGGTCCTCCCTTATGTTTGAGGATTAGTTATTCCTGAACACACGTTTCCTGGTCCTATCAGACCTATATCCATCGGCTCCGAAGAGACTGATATATCTGAGGTGCCTCGCAATCCAACAACCACATAGGTAAAGCAGCAACAATGTCAGAGCTAGTAAAGCGCTGAAACCACCCATAGCTAGAAAGATACGTAGTGTTCTCCCAACGGTCCTTATCCCATTTTTAACTCATACCGAGGTGTGAGGCTCGCGAATTAACGCTATACACAAAGCTATGCTGTATTAAAGTCGTGCTTTGATCATCTAGTATAAGACTCTGCTTTCAACAAAAGCCTTGATCACTGCATCTCAGCATGCCACACAGGCAATTCATGCCATGTGAATAATATCTATCGATATATAACCTCTAAGCTCGTACGTCTCAGAGAAGAGCGTTAAGTAAGAGAATATATTCTCCACCGCCAAACAGATATATATTTAATAGAAATCAATCAACATAGAATAAAATCCAATGTCAGACACACAATCCAATTACAAGTTCGTTCGGGTCTGAACGAAACCGGAGGCACCCTATTCCTCGTCCCATATTTCCAATACAGGAGAGAGGCCCTCGCATATCCGTCGATCTCCAAGTACATCTGGACGATCACCACTTATTACCTCGTCGTGGGTGTACAGCCCAATCAAGACATCAGTAATTATCCAAATGATGTGAAAACCTCCGGTCTTCAACCATCGTCTTCATCATCGACATATCATCGAATCAGTTATTTAGAATGGGTATAAACCCACTCTTTCTGAATAACTCATGTATATAATAAACAAGTACTATAAAAACACAACATATGCCTTATTCCAATTCTGAATATTCTTTTATTTAAATATTCACATCCTTAGGGATTTGTTCCCATTAATTTTATCAAAGATAAATTCTTTTAAATTTATTCTTTAACCTTCCTTTGGATGTCAATTCAAACCATGTTTCGGTTTTCCAAACTAGTCGGGATTAGCGCACTTTGCCGAAGTAATAATTTGTTTAATTTTCCAACCTATTCATCCCATAGAGGAAAACTGGTAATACTCCATATCTAACACCATGGTGTTATCGGTAAATTTAATTACCATTTCCCGTTCGAATCTAATTAAAGATTTAACTATCGCTCGAAGCAAAACTGGTGATACTCCACTCTCGATCATTTCCCAAATTTGATAATTTAAATTATCAATTCACATTTCAATCTAATTAAAGATTCATTAAAACTCCACTTAGTTTTAATCTTCCCAAAAATCAATATTAATGATTATTTAACTTGGAAACACAAACATGTCGCATCGACAATCTACACCGTACTATTGATTTCTGCCGATATATTACCTTTCAGCTCGTACGTCCCAGAGAAGGTTTTAAGCAAGAGAATAAATTCTCCGCCACCAAATAGATATATATTTAGCAGTGATCAACCATACAGTTCGAAATACAATGACCGACATGTAATCCTGTCTTTTACGGTGTTAAAGAACTAATGTCATTTAAAACACAATTCATAATAAACTCAAATCACATTCCATTAATTATGGAATCTTCACGGAAAACAAATCAATATATAATCGATATCAATTTCTGTATCCGACTAATAATATAAATGGAATAATGGCAAAGCCATTTAAATTCCATAAGTATTAACAGTCTTCCTCCACAGAAGTTTACTTTGATTATTATCAATCGAATTCCATTCAATTCCAATTTAATATATTAAATTAGAAAACTTTAATTTGGAAAATTCCCTTTAAATCTTAATAAAAGATTTATAATTTCCAAATCACATTTCACTGTAAATCGGGTTAAAGAACGAATGTCGTTAAAAGCACAGTTCACAATAACCCCAATTCACATTCCATTTTCAGTTCCAATTAATTGTTAATTAATTGGTAATTCTTCTTTAAATCTTAATTAAAAGATTTATTCTTTTCACACTAGGTTTAAGAACAGTGTCATTTAAATCATAGTTCATGACAAACCCAAAATCCAATTCCATTGTTAATCGGATTAAAGAACAAGTGTTATTTAAAACACCGTTCACGATAAACCCAAAAATTAATTCCAATTAAATATTAATTAATTGGTATACTTCATTAAATCTAAATAAATAGATTTAATCTTTTCTCAACTGGGTTTAAGAACAGTGTTAATGAAGACACCATTCATGACAAACCCAAATCCCATTTGATATCAAATACAAGGCTCTGAATAGAACATATGTCGGCTTATATTCAATATGAAATTCTAAAATCAACAAATATCATATTGGAATAACAATATTTATAGATATCTTCCAAATTGCTCCACTATATCCGTATAATCACGGAATCCAATATCGAAATATTTCGAAGATAATTTCGATTGAAATCCATTCCAATTCATATATTGAAAATTCTGGTTATTTTAAAAAAAAACCATTTCAAATCCAATTTATTTATTTAAAAATATTGGATTATAATTCAAGTTCATAACTAGTTCATTTCGATAAAAATATATTTTTAACTTTTCAAATATGGAATTTTTCATCTCAATTCTTTCCAAATCATTTATTATGATTTTACACAAATTATTGATATTTTTAATAATTTTGTCAAGGCCCGTACACTCGATTTCCATAAACGGTCATCGAACTGCACTTGCAGCGACCTTTTCCAAATTTGATTTGGACATAATTCCAAATCCAACCGTTAGATTTCAAATCTCTCATATTCGTTATAAAGCTCTTTTCGATCCGAACCCAACGGTTCCGGTTTTAGGAGAATCCGATGACGGATCTCCTGTAATGTTCGTTCGAAGTCAATAGTCGAAATTCGCGAACTGCCACTGCATGGCACATTCTAGTCATGCCATTATATGTATATAGTATATAGTATATATATTAAATATATTATATTGACTTCCATTTAAAACGTATTTTGTAAATCGTTTCATATTCATTTTCAAAACGATTTCAACTTCATATTCAATTTCAAATCAAAATTGAATATTCCATATCATCGATATATAAATGATAGTAATTTCAAAACATTAGATTTTGAAATCAATTTCTTTTCAATATTCATTATAGAAATGAATAAAATCAATATAAATATCGTTCACGTCAAAATGGCGTTAATCTAATCAACATGGCTTTATATATTTAAATATTTTCGTGTCCACCTCAAATCGGACATCAAAATCATATTTTGATTCGTTTACTGAATATTATTTTAAAATATTTATTATTTAAAAATATTATTTATTTCGAAATATTCATTCTTTCTGAATTGGAATCAAACAAAGTCAATTACCCTATAATGTGATTTATATGGATTTCATATGCGCATGTGTACAACAATAATCAAATACAGTTAACCATCATCCAGAGTGCATTCTACATGGCATAAACGTTAAATATAAATATTTAATGCTTACACAGCTTGTCAACCAATCAATTGACATACAACTAAATATTGGGATTAGTGTATGTCCAATATCATCCCAATACCCATGTGGGGTTTTCAAACAATAAACATAGATTTATTTGTGCAGTTGGGTGATGTGTAAAATTTATCGTCCCAATCAATATCAGTCAAATGTGTGTACAAATAAAAATTGTCCGATTTGTAAATGAATATTTATTTTATTCATACACGTTAAAAATTATATTTTTAACTATAAAATATTTTATTCCATTCCACATCACTCAATCAATTTTCACAACACTATCAAACAAACAAACAAGTCGTCCATGGTCTGTGGATGACGGGTGTCGGGTGCTGCTAAGCACCGTCTGCATCCTAGTATATATTTTAACTAGAAAATAAAATTAAAGTGATTAGTTATCACCTTTGGGTTCCACTTCGCCATTCTTTCACGGACGATGGTTTGGATTCTGTTCAAAATTCCAGTACCATCTTCTTCATGCTGTTCATAGTAAAAATCACATTTTTACTTAAATACTAAAAATTATATTTTTTACTTCGCTAAAAAATATATTTTTACTTCAAAACCATACGTGTAAAAATCTCATCTTTAACACGATGTTTAAATTATAAAGATAATATTTCTATTTCGATGTTCATACAATAAAAATCATATTTTTATTATCTTTATAATATAAAAATCATATTTTTATTATCTCTATAGTATAAAAATCATATTTTTTATTATCTCTGTAATATAAAAATCATATTTTTATTATCTCTATATTATAAAAATCATATTTTTATTATCTCTATAATATAAAAATTATATTTTTATTTCATTAAAAATCGAATCATTATCATATAAATACAAACGAATCTTTACATCCTTATATCTAAACAAAACTGATTTTTTTATCCTATGATATATTAAAAACTGATTATTTAAAATAAATGTAATAACCCGGAAAATACGAGCCAATTAAAAATTTTTAAATTGATTATTTCAAAGGAATTTGAACAATTGAAATAGAATATTTCAATAAAATAGTAAGTTAAGAATAGTGAGTCAGTTTGAAAATTTGAATTCAAACTTTGACTGACTGTGCAGGGTGGAAAATATAACGGATTTTAGTGAATCCAAAAATATTTAAATCTGTTAGTCAATACCTTTCTAACGAATCTGAAAAATCGAAGTTTCATAATGGGAATCAAAAGTTATGGCAGAATGAATTTTCAGAGGGGTCGGTATATAGAATATAGCCATGGAAAATTGATATTTTGCATACGACCTCGGAATTCGACGAAACCACTTTTGTTGGGTCCGGGATGTCAAACTATTGCTAGGTTTCAAATTAATTTTTGAAGCTAGTATGTGAGCTGGCAAAAGAAAATGTGTTTGGTCGATTTCTGTTAAATTGGATCGACCAGAAAATGGCCATTTTTCAAACGACCTCAAAATTCGACGAAACTAGTTTTGTTGGGACCGTAGCGTCGAAACATAGCTAGAATTATTTTTTTGGAATTTTTCGAATCAGTTTGTGGCCCTGGAAAATTGAAATGTGCGTTCAGAGTTAAAAATTAAATGTTTTATACTTTAATTTGAAAAATAACTGACTGTAACAGTCGAATTGGCCTATGAAACATATCCCATTGTGACCGGAATGGGGGTATTTAGCTACGGACGACAGTCGTTGGGTTTAAAAAGGCGTTAGTTTAAGAAAACACTATTTAAAAATTTAATATAGTCTCGGCCAATCATATTTTTCCATTCATAATTAAAAAAAAAAACATAAACCCCCCCTCCCCCGACCCCGACATCAACGGCGAATAGCCTTCGTCACCTTCCCAGGCGATTTCCGATCGCCACGGCCAGAATTAGCCCCTCCTCCAGTTCAACTTTTTGTAGTTCTCCCTCCCCTCTTCAAATCCATATAAGGAGCTCCCCCTATCGTCGCCTCTCCGCCGAGATATCCACCTCCAAACTTCCGACTTTCAAGCCGCCGCCGTTCTACGCCACCGAGTCCCACCAAACCGCCGCGCGCCTGTAGCTCTCTCGAAGCTCTTCCACCTCCAACTTCCTGATCATCCCCTCGTGTCCCGGTTCTCGCGAAAACCGCAAACCTAGTTTTGAAGCTTTCTGAAAGTGGTTTTTTCTTTGATCTTTACACTTTGAAAAATCATATCTTTTTTGTGTGTTGACGAAATTCGATGAAACAGGAAACATCAAGACCGCAAGGAAGCTCTCTACCCAATAGAAGAAGCTGCGGATTTTTCTGACATCGTATCGATTTTTAGCGCTCAGAAAACCAAGGTGAGAAATCTAAATTAACGGGAAATTGAATGGAAAATGTCGTGTATAATTTATATAAGCGAAATATAAATTACATACGTGTTGTATACCTCATGTACATGCGTAGTGTAAGCTATATGAGCGAAGTATGAATTTTTACATGCATAGAATAATTGATATATGTGTTGAAATGCAAGTGAAATATAGCAAATATATATTATATATATATATATACTCCCCTCGTCCACAAACCATGGACGATATTTATTGTGGTGAATTGGTGTGAAATATTGGATGAAAAATACGAATGGTTGAATAATTATTTGTGGTTGATATTGTTTGGTTGTGGTTGAAAAATACCCATTGGTGATTGAAATGAATTGGAAATATTTGTGGAAATAAAAATAAACATGCCGCCTGCGTGCAAATTAGATGCATGAATCCCCATTGTAAAAAACCGCGAGGTTTTAAGGTAGAGCGAGGAGCCGTACTAGGGACGGTGCCGATTTTAACTACCCTGCCGTTATGCTGCCGAAATTTTGAATAATCTTTGTGTGTTAGAATTATTTTCATATGTTGAAATTATTTTCATGCATAGAAATTAAAGTCATACATTGAGACTATGTCCATGTGTGGAAATTGTTCATGTATTGAAAAGTGTTGTGTGAAAATAAAATTCATTCGCGGATGAGTGAAGTGTTTAAACAACAAAAATCATATTTTTATATATATATGAAGCATGAAAAATATTCGCCTTATATAAATAATTTCAATCATAAAAATCCCATCTTTCTAATATGAACAACATAAATAAATTGTCCATGTGTGGAAATACTCATTTGTTGAGAAGTGTGTGTAGTGGAAAAGTTCATGTGTTGAATAAAAAGATTGAACAATAAAAATTACAGTTTTATTGAAACTGTGAAGTGTTGAAACCATACATTGGTTGAATAAATATTTTAAATGATAAAAATATCATTTTTATCATATGTGTGATATGCCAAAGATATGCGGTCGTTGAAACAAATATTTGTGATAGAAATATTATTTTTAACATGCATAGGAACTAAATAAAATAGTCATGTGTTGAAATCTATTTTAGTTCGCCAAAATTATCATCTTTGAAATGCGAAGTGTTAAAAATATCCATTTGTTCTAATAAACGTGCATGAGTTGAAATATACATTAACTAGCTAATGATATGATTTTAGCCTATGCATACAACATTAGAACGAATGGTGTTTTTAAACCAAAGCAAATCGAATATGAAATTGAATGGAAAATGATAAATGTTAGAAATTGTATATATGTACATGCATATCTATTGAACAGGTTAAAGCAAAAGGGGCTAGAGAAGAGAAATAGAATTTTGTGCCCGACAAATAGGTACACATTTACCGCTTTGTTTGGGTGATGATTTTATGAGCCTGTTGGCTAGCCGCTTGGCTTTTTCTTTTTCTTTTTGATATGATACGCCCGTGTGGCTATTTGGGAATTTTCCCAGACCCTCCCGTACAAAGGAGGTTATGGCGAAATTTTCCAAAAATTTAAGGCGTTAGTGAAATAATTGAAGTGGAAACGATATAGGAATTTTTGAATGAGCTATATTTATATAAATATATAAATATAAATAGAATTAAAACGAAACGTGGCCGTGCAGTTCATATTTTGAAACCGTGATTTCAAACGACTAGTGCGGAAGATCCGACCATTGGATTTTCCTGAAACCTCAACCGTTGGGTCCGCCTTGGAAATATCTTTCCAACGGCACCAACTTTGTGAAGATCCGACGGTTGGATTGTCTTGAATGTTTAATTCAAAACTGAAGAAAAACAGCGCCAGAAACGATTATATTTATATATATATATATATAAATATAATTAAATTAAATCGAATAACGACGCTGCAGTTCGTAAATTGAAATCGTAACTTCAAATGGTTAGTGTGGAAGATCCGACCGTCGGATTTTCCCAAAATTGGAACCGTTGGATTCGTTTTGAAATGACCTTCCTAATAATGTAAAATTCGTGAAGATCCAACGGTTAGATTTTCAGATATGTGTAAAACAAAATTAGTGAAAAGCAGCGCCAGTGCATCGACACGACCTGAAACGTCGTTTAATTAATATGGCCGTTTTAAATTAAATAAAAATGGCGATATATCGTTATAAAATACGATGGACGATATAGAGTGGAAATAAACCAATTTTGTTGGGTTTGCTTGATATGTGATGGTTGAATGTATTTGACATGAAAATTATAACTAAATAACTGAAGTGTGAATGTTGAATGGTCCAACCATGTGATTAATTGATTTGAAAATCTAAATATACGTGGGTTATTTGAAAAGGCCGAGTTTATCTCATTTCAAATAATCGATCGACGTTGAGAAGTCGAAGAGTCGAAGACGGTTGAAGACCGACGATCTCCACATTGGATGGATGGGCGCTACTGATACTCGTGACTGGAGTAGCTACCATGAAGGAATTGAAGTAGTAGCCGTCCAAACATATTGTTGATTGTACGGATATGCGAGGAATTGGTGCCTCCGGTTTCGTTCAGACCCAGAGCGGACTTGTAAATGGACTATGTGTCTGACATTGGATTTTGTTCTGTGTTGATTGATCTCTGTTAAATATATATCTGTTTGGCGGCGGAGAATTTATTCTCTTGCTTAACGCCCTTCTCTGAGACGTACGAGCTCAGAGGTTATACATTGACAGAAATCAGTCGCATGGAGTGGATTGCCTGTGTGGCACGCCTAAGTGGCATATGATCAAGGCTTCTGTTGCAAAGCAAAGTCTCGTGGTTGATGATCAAAGCATGGTCTGTGTGACGTAGCTTTGTGTATAACGTGAATTCGCGAGCCTCACACCTCGGTATGAGTCAAAAACGGGAGACGGACCGCTGGGAGTGCACGACGTTTCTTTCTAGCTATGGTGGTGTCAGTGACCTACCTGCCCTAACATTATATATACTTTTCACCTGTGTGGTTGTTGGAATGCGAGGCGCCTCGATTATAGGTCTGTAAGGACCGGGAAACGTGTGTTCAGGAATAACTAATCCTCAAAAGTAAGAGAGGACCGGCCCAGCCGATTCCAAGGATCATAGTGGGGTCCTGGGACATTTGCTAGAGTGTCTCGAATGGAGAGGAGCTTGCCCCTTGCCTCGACTCATGAAGGAATCCAATTTCCAATACGATATATGCGGATGTGATTGTATTACTAGTATGGCGACATAGTAGATGGTAGCTATGCCGCCTAGGATTGATATTTATGATTGAATTTGCTTTTGAAACATATATGCACTAGTAACAATATCAAACACCTTTGTTTTATTCGTATGAAGCATCTTTGGCCATTATAAGGTAAAAACTCTATCCTCCGGCTTGCGTTGCATTGTGTGATGGGACCTGAGTCTTATAATGGCTTCATTTTATAAAAAGCATTGCGTTGATTTAATCATTTATTCTATTTCATGCACTAGTACTCATTGGAGTAAACCCGTTCCGCGAAAGCGGCATGGTCCTTTGATTTGCCTTATTATTGTTGTTAATAAGTTGAGTAGATTTCTCTTACCAGTCCCATGACTGACTCGTAGTTTGTTTCACCTTGCAAACTCGGGTGCCCTCATTTTCACATGGGCAGCCTAGTTACAGGTTTCTGACGCATCTTTTGGCTCATGGCGAGGCTTGACTACACCGTGCTGACTTGGATTTTCTCCGCCATTATTGTATCTATATTATGATTCCGCCACTGGCGATGTAGACTGATATTCCTTTTGTGTACTCTTTATGTATGATTCCGCCTCTGGCGATGGTGACTGATTATGTATCATTATGCACTAAGTTGTATCCTGTACTGTGCTTCTCTGATGTGATGATATCTATATGATTCCGCTGTCATATGTGTGTAAATTATTCTATTTTCTGTTTATGCTATTATCTGTGATCTGCTAATGATGATTAATGTGTTATATTCCAATGATTATCCTTAACACCGTGTCACGGGGTTTTGGGATCGTCACAATAAAATTAAAATAAATAATCAAAACTTACAGCGGTGCAGAAAGGGGAGGGGGATGGATGCCTCTGTGGCTGAGGAGCGGCAGGCGGAGGTGGTGGTCTGATGTGGTGGGATAGGTGGCTGGCGCAGCTTTTCCAGACCAGGGGGTTTTGGGGGGGAGGGGGGCTCGATTTCGTGCCTGAGAGGGGGGAGGAGGGCGGCTAGGATTGGGCAACGCAAGGAGGGAGGGCGATGGCGAATTCGATGGGCGGCGGCGGATCGAGGCTGAGGCGTGATGTTGTTTTTTTCTTCATTTCGTTGATAGATTCGGGAGAACTGAAGGAGAGAGAAACAAAGGGGGAAAGGGTATTACATATAAATAATATATTTATTTTAATTATATTCCATAAAGTTACTTTTTATTTCGACCTCCAAATGAGACCCACTGATTGTCGTCTATATCTAATTACCCCCATTCCGAACGCAATGGGATATGTCCCGTAAGCCAATTCGACCTTTCGATTAGTTTCCATCAAAATCAAAATATAAATCTATATATTGAATTTGAAAGCACATCTCAATTTATTGGGGACACATATGGACCCCAAAAATTTCAGAAAAATAAATCTGGTTATGCTTTGACGATACGGTCCTAGCAAAACTAATTTCGTTGAATTTGTAGACCGTTTGAAAAGTTGCCATTTTCTGGTCGATCCAAATTGACTAAAACTGTCAAAACACACTTTCCTTCACCACGCTCACATATTAATCCCAAAAATTATGAATTTTGGAATCTAGCAATAACTTCACATCCCATA
This sequence comes from Allium sativum, assembly GCA_030737875.1. Classification (NCBI taxonomy): domain Eukaryota; kingdom Viridiplantae; phylum Streptophyta; class Magnoliopsida; order Asparagales; family Amaryllidaceae; genus Allium; species Allium sativum. The sequence continues at coordinate 248,871,268 of CM060918.1, read as the reverse complement.
TCCAACAAAAGTGGTTTCATCAAAAACGGGGATCGTTTGCAAAATCTCTATTTTTAAGGTCTATATTTTCCATAGCGACTATTCTGAATTTTCAACTTGGCATAACTTTCCCGCTATGAAATTTTGATTTTTCTGATTCATTGAAAACATATTTTCAAATAGATTCTAATATTTTTGGTGTCGATAAAATCTGATTTATTTTGAATCCTGTACATTCATTTGAAATTTGAAATCGAATTTTCAAACTTCCACGCCATTTTCAATTCCTTTTATAATTAAAATAAATATTTATATTCTAACTTCGATTCAAATAAATACATATATGCTCTATTTCTATTCAAAATAAATTTCTTGTCGTTATTATTTAAAATAATTCATTTTAAATATTCAAAATTTATTAAAATTGCTAAAATAAAAAATTTTAAATGGTTTGGATTTTCCGGGTTGTCACATAGCATTCGTTTTCTTATTTAAAACTAATGTCCTTTAAAATTAGTTGGTTTTCATATTGTTTCCTTTAAACTAATTTCTTCCTTTAAAAATTAGGCCATGCACATTCACTGTTATTGTATAATAAGCTTAGTTATACGAGTTTTCCACTGTTCCAACCATATTTGATATATCATCGTATAAATTTAAATCTGGCATGCATAATCCAAATATCTAATATTATAGTTATATTTTATGTTTGAGAATCTATTAAGCCCAGGAGACAAAAAAAATAACTTCATCCATTCACAGAAATATAACTAACTATGTGTAGCCCAGCAGAAAATAAAGAATAACGGATGTTATGATTTCAGTACAAATTCATTTTCCCAATAATATGAATGCATTCCTTAAGATTGATAATTGTATTTTATAATTTTAGCTTTAGCCTTTTGTGTTTTTTTAAAAATAAAAATACTTTGCATGATGAAAATAAAGTTTATATATGACATAATTTTATTATAATATTAATTTTAAAATTCATGTAATCATTTTGAACTAAAATTAAATTTTAAATTAATATTATGATTAGATTTTAAATATTAATTTTTGAAACAATATTATAATTAAAAAAATTTACAAACCAAATTAAAATTGTAAAAGTATATAAAGTAAATTTTAATTTTACCTAAATCTTAATTAGTTTGGACGTTAAATAAAAATTAGATTGTAAAAGCAATACAATTTAATTTTTTTAAGCATATTTATAATCGAAATTTAATTTAAATACAATTTAAAAGTCATGTAACCTAATTTCAATGGCCTGTCATGCTAAATAAGTTTATTGGTTGGCGCAATTTAAATAATTTAAATAGAAGAGGTTGTACATAGGAAAAAACATTTAGCAACACAATAAGAAAAGAAAAATGGCTCATGGGCTACATATACCTTACTTAGTGTCAAATGAAAAAAAATGCGACTAGTATAAATTGGCTAAAAAAATTGTGTTGCAAAAGTGTAAGGAATTACAAATGCCTTTTCTACGTCATCTTTATGGCTTTAAATTTTATCATACAAATTTGAAAGGAATCCCAAATTCCTTCTCTACGTCAACTTACGTCTTTAAATTTTACCCACTTAATGCCTTCTTTACATCGTCTTTACATCATTAAATTTTACCCACCTAATGCCTAGTTGGAGTGAGGATGGCTTGGGGATTTATATGTTGGAAAACTATCATTTCGAGTATTACTAGACTGCATATATTCCTTAAAAGGTGTGATCAATGGACGTTATTAATCACAAAGGTTGATATTTTAATTAAAAGGTCAATCTTTTAATTTCAAGAAGGAAAATTTTATTTCCATATATAACAAAATTCAAAAAGCTAGTTGAACAATAATTTATTTGATATGTTGGAAATCTGAAATATTACGTGTGTAACGACCCAGGATTTTGGTCGATTAATTTTAATATTTAATATTTTTTTTAAATATTTATTTGATAATATACTTGAATTTTTATAATTATGTTATCAGTTTAAATATCGATTTCAATTTAATGTCGAATATGTTTAAATTCTCAAAATACGAATTATAGTTGAAATCGAAATTAAATACAGATTTAAACAATCCAGATGATAAGTAGGAATTTTATTCGATATATACGATAATAAATAATATTTTATTATCAAAGAATTTGTGGTTTTCGAATTTAAATTATATTATATTAATTTAATATGGTATATATGAAATTTAAAAATCCAGAATATTTACTGTTGAGTTCAGGATAGCGGTTTTACCCTAGGAAGGTCGGTCGTTGTGTTCAAAAAGGAATTCGCGATAACGAGATATTTTAAATTTGAATTAACACCGTACCAGTTAATATCTGTCCGTAATTAACTCTGTACCTATTAAGGCCTGCCTCAGATAAATCCTACCATGTAAACAACTACCTTAAACTCCTTGATGGCCAAGTAACTCTTCTCCTATAAATCGCGATAAATTCCCTCACTTGTTCTATTCATTCTCGTCTTCTGGAAATCGAGCTTAAGCAATTTAAATGGCCGCTCCATTTCCCTTTTGAAACCCAAATCGCAAGGAGCATCATGGATCTTGAAGCCAGAAATCACGATCTGAAACCGAACGGAAATCAATTCGAATTCGGATACCAGGCGAGATGAAGCATCACGATGTTGATGGGAGGCTCCGGTTGTTCATTTCAGGGATTTTAGGGCGCGAGTTCAACTTCTGTGAAGGTCACGATGGGGTGCCTGAGTTCGGGATCTGACAATATCGTTCGATGTGGGCTTCGTGCGTGAGGATGCGGAGGCATCAATGGCCAGTTTTGGGGATGCGGTCAGATCTAGGATGTCGCGACCGTTTCGCACAGTAACAGGAGTGCGGCTCTTGGTGATAAGAGGAAGTCCCGATTGTAGAAGGGGTGCGATGTATGTGGATTCGAACTGGGTGTTGAGGACGTCATGGAGTTCGTGGGTGTGAGGAATGACCGTTGCTAGTTTTTGGGTGGTCTCTGGCCTTGGTTTGACTGTACGACATCGAGTCCAGTAGCTCGGAAAGCTCCAAGTCGGGATGCAAGTGAAGTGTGTTCGACAGTAAGTGCTTCCCTTGAGTTCAGTCTTTGTTTTGGGGGTTTGGAGCTGATGTTCGATCATATCAGTATGACTTTGGGTAAGGGAAGAAGGGTAGGACTTGGATGTTCGAATCAAGTGAACCTGCTGTGGCACATTGGTGGTTCGTTGGTCAGTAAGACATGGAGTTAGGCAGTTCTAGGTGTTAATAGCTTGGAATAGTAAGGTAATTTATTTATTCTAATGATAATAATTAAGTTAAAATTAATTATATTATAAATCGAAGCTTATATAAATTATATCTCATTCGTACGAGGTCCGATGGGAACAAAACAACCAACATTTAAATCATATCGTCGAGTACTACGAGTGGAGTGGATTTGGGATTTTTCAGGAGCAGTTGCGGATTTTTAAATTTAAATCAACTGTCGTTCAAATTAACTCAAGAATTAGAGCGAGCTGCAATATAAATCAGGTGAGTAAATCTCACTCACCTTTAGAATTATTTTTATTTCATTAAAAATAATTGTTTGTTGCTTGTGTGAATGTTTTCTGGTTGTTTTATATATGTTAGTTATTTAGGCTATATATATATATATATATATATATATATATATATATATTGGGTTGATTGATTGGATGGATTCCCGCAGTCTCATTAGCGGATGCCCGCGGTACCATTAGCGGATGATTACCCTATACGCCCCATGCTATGATTAGTGGATGACCTTCTATACCACGATATTCTGCCATGAAGCAGAATGGGTATTATTTATGTGCCAACATCTGTGGATGCAGGAAAACAGGTTAGAGGAATCCAACTGGATTCCTCAAAAATATATTATCTATTTGTTTATTTGTTTGCATATATATTGTTATATATGATGTGTTAGAAAAATAAATAATTGGTTGCTTTGTGTGTTTAAATATCACTGGGCTTAAGTAATGATATTTAAAAATATCATGAAAAAGGATATTTGAGAATTAGAAAGGAAATTCTATTTTTCTAAAATAGAATTGAAATTTGAAATTTGAATATAGAAGATTCAAATAGAATTGAATTTGAAATTTGAATATAGAAAATTCAAATAGATCCAAGAAGAATTGAATTGAATTTGAAATATTGAATTTCAAAGAAGAATTGAATTGAATTTGAAATATAGAATTTCAAAGAAGAATTGAAATAGAAATTGAATAATAGAATTCAAATGGAATTTCAAGTATAGAAATTGAATAATAGAACTCAAATGGAATTTCAAGTATAGAAATTGAATAATAGAATTCAAATGGACTTTCAAGTATTGAATTTGAATATGAAATTGAAATAGAAATTCAAGTATTGAATTTGAATATGGAATTGAAATAGAAATTCAAGTATTGAATTTGAATATGGAATTGAAATAGAAATTCAAGTATTGAATTTGAATATAAAATAGAAAAGGAAATTCAACTATAGAATTTGAATATAGGAATTTAAATGGGAGTTGAATAAAGGAAATTTAAATATAGAATTTGAATAATAGAAATGGAAATTTGAATTTAGAATTCAAATAGAAAAGGAAATAGAATTTGAACATAGAATTCAAATAGAAAAGGAATTGGAATTTGAATATAGAATTCAAATAAAAGCGAGATTGGAATTTGAATCAAGAAATTCAAATAGAGTTAAAATGGAGTTGGATTCATTTTAACGAAGTTTAAAAGTTTTTATATATATAAATATAATTAAAACGAACTCGTCGCAGCGCTGCAGTTCGTAAATTGGTGACTCGAACTTCAATTGAGTATACAGGACTCAATTGAAGTCGGAATTCTTTGAAACAAGAATCGTCAGGACCGGTTGAATAATAGTTTTCTAATGGAAGAGAAAAATCTGGATTTCGTCGAATAGATTTTGAGTTATGTCAAAATCAAATTTTTAAAAGTGCAGCGCCAGAAACCATTAAAACCATAATGGATTTTATATAATAAATATAGGGATTTTTAAGCAAATAAAAATCCGAATTTCCATTTAAAAACCTGGTCTTGAGTTAGAACATAAAGGTGAACTCAAGTGAAGTAAGAAAAGTGATTTTTGAAACAATAATCATATTTTTGATTATTGAATAGAATTAACTAAGTCAAAGAAGAATTAGTTAATCGAGTGGTGAATTGAAGTCGAACTTTGAAAATTGAATCTTTGAATTGTAAACATAAATTTGAAATCAAATATAGAACTTAAATTAAAATTTGAATTAAATTAGTTGATAAGTAAGTTGAAATATATTTGAAACTTGTTATATTCATATATACAAGCGAAATGGGCAAAGAGTTAGTTAAAGAGTTACTTTAACGAATTGAGTCAAAACGAGTGTATGAAGTTGAAATGAATTGTACATGTATAGATATACCGGAGACAGTTATGGGATAAAGTGATGAAGGTATATAATTAGTGTGCTCGACAATAAGGTACATGTTTAATTCATATATGAGATTTTATGCGCCGTATCGGCAAGCCGCTTGGGTTTTTCTTTCTCTTTTTGAGATGAGAAGTTACCGGGAAGCTATTTGAAATTTCCCGATGCTCCCGATACAGGGGAAATTATGGCGAATTTTTCAGAAAATTTAAGGAGTTAGAATATTTTTAAGAAAATTTGATAACTAGAAATCCATATATCGATATATATAGAGAATTAGATAATGAAACAAATTTAAATAGGATATTTGAAACAAGAAGGAAAACTATAACTTAGATTTGTTAAAAATAACAAGGGAAATGTATACGTGTTTTAAAATATAGATAATTGGTTTGTATAGTATTGATTATTCGAGTAAGTAGTCTTGTCTTTTTTGACGTTATGAATGTTATTCAGTCAAGGTCTGAGAGGTAATTATACCCCAACTTGATTGGTTTCATTAACAACCGATAAATAGCAAAACTCAGTCTCGAAGATCAACGTTTAAAGAGATTTAGTTGAATGTATATATTTGGGTTTTCGTAACGATGTTTTACACAACATCCGTTTTAACCCAAATATATGTAAACTTGGAAATAAAATAATAATTGTTTTCTAAGTATAGAACTAAATGAGTTCGTGGAAGAGATAAGTGATTGGAATGTTTTCCAATTAAAATCGAAAATATTTTCTAACTATAGAAAATAAAAGGAGGCGATACTTGTAAATATTTGGTTAACAAATATTGATAAGGAAATGGAGAAGAGATTTTATTAATGAAATATTAATTAAAGAGCCCAGTGATTTGTTTGATATGTTTGGAGGAACACTTGTTTTTATTCGATAGTTAAATCACAGACTATCGAAGTTTTTGACCATCGTTGTCAATATGGAGAGACCGGTTGGATTATTATCCGAAGAACCACTCCGTATCGGCATAAGCGTTGCGAACCAAGTATGCTGAATATATTGAAGACTGAGTAAAGTGCAAGGACTCTTTCTATTAAATAGAAATAGTGCCTTCGGTTTCGTTCAATCCCAGAACGAACGTAAATGGACGAATGGCTGACAGAGTATTTCCAATAATCAAATGGGTTGGTCTGTATAAATATATATGGTTGCAACGGATTTATTCCCTTAGCATAATATCCAGAATATTTGTGCAAATCAATTAGTGATTAACGGATCTGACAATGTGGCATTCAAAGTGGTGGTGCTATCGGTGAATGACAAGTGATCGTAGCTTCAAGCCTCAACAACCGGGAAATGACAAAAAATCGGGCAGGCAGCATGGCTATGTGGGTCACACCCATTAGGATGTATAATCACCTATCTAGAGGTTCATTTAATTTCTTATTCTATTCGATGTTGTCCCAGTCGGGAGGCGGTTGCTGATCCCAACCGTTGGTGATATACATTCGATACACTCAAGCGAAATGAGTGGTCGGTCATGTGTGGGCCGGGTTGCAAGATGTTCTTGTTGAACCCAGTGTATTCCTCTCTAGAGATACACTAGCGGAAGGTGGTCCCATACCTTGTCATGTTGGAAATCCAATCTCCAATAAGCGCCATGCGGTTTTTGATTTTATACTAAGTATGTGGAGCGTGAGATGCAAGCGTTCCGCTAGATTGTATTTATTTGATGTAGACATTAATATAATATCACTGGATTTTCGTATCAAAGTGTTTTGGGTTATAGTAAGGTAAAAACCGTCCATGTTTATGTGTGGGCTGGTCTTACTATTATCTTTTCTTTTGAAAGGATTTTAAAGGTTAAACCAATGATTGGAGTTTACTCACACCAGTCCCATGACTGACCCAGAGTTTATTTTGTTTTGTTTTCCTTAAACTCTTGGGTGCCCAAATTTGTATGGGCAGTCAAGTAGTCAGGATTTCACAGATTCAATTGGAGAAGCTGGAAGCAGGAGGCTTCACCAGTTAGCTGTAGATTATCGTATTTCTGCTGTGTACTACATTGTATCTGGAAACAGGTGTTTATAACTGTTCCAGAAATGACTGTTGTGCTCTGATGATGGTATGTATATAAAGTTACTGATTTGTATTTCAAAAGTTATGTTATATAATATATTTTATTCGTTCCGCTGTGAGTTTGTGATCTTCGTTTTTCTTCTATTCTAATATTTCTTTCTTTCTATTTCTCATCCTCTAACTTCTTTCTAAAAATGATTCGTATTTCTGTGCAATTTGGGTTGGACGTGTGGTGTTTTTAGTCAACTTAGATAGCACGGATTTGCGGGTCGTTACAGTTGGTATCAGAGCTTAGGTTGAGCGAATACCTAGGCTTTGGTGGGATTGTGCTCGTTAGAGATAGGGTCAGTAGTACCCTAGAAAGAGTTGAGTGTATATATATATATATATATATATATATATATATATATATATATATACGAGAGAGCGTATTTGTTAATTTGATATAAAAGTTATTTTATATTGTGTTGGCTAGTCTGTTGAGTGGTTTATGAAATCTGATCGAATTGTGGGACGCCACAACATCGATAAGAGTTTGTAAATACTTGAATAGAAGATTGAACATGATATTGCTTTAAAATGGGTGAATGAAATAATTTTACCCAAATTCTATTTTGATAGAGAAAGGAATAATTTTCTAGAACTATTATATTATATGGATGAGTTGGTTGTTAATATTATAATCAAATTAGATTATAAAATTTAAAAGGTTATATATAACCAAATTGAATGTGTATGTGAATAAAATATACAAATGAGATGAATCAAATTCAAACCAGAATTTGGAATTTTAAAATCCTGGAAGGTTGAAAATATTTTTCAAAGTATGTTAAAGTAATATAGCATTAATTTGAAAGGATTTGAACCGAAATCATATTTGAATGGATTTTGAAATAGTTAAAGCACTGAACTCACTTCAGTAGCTGGAAGATAATTCTGATGAGGACTGCAGCTTCATCAGTGTTCATTTTCGAGTTCTAAGTGATGGATTGCTACCTTTAGAAAAACCTTGATGGGAATTTGTTTGGAAGAAACCAAATAGTTTGGAAGTATTCAAATGCTTTGAATTGGAAATGGTTATAAATATATTTATATGTGATTTCAAAAAGGATTTGAAATAAAAACCTGGGTATTTGAGTTCCAGCAATTAAATTTGACTTAAACAAGTTAAATGGATCGAAGTAAATAAATAGAAACCAAAAGTTTGGTAGAACTAAAATTGTTGAAATATGAAGAGGTGAGTTTCAACATAAGTGAGATTTTGGATAATAATGAGTTTGTACCATTTTTCCGAACTTAGCAATTTCGAGGACGAAATTATTTTAAGGGGGAAAGAATGTAACGACCCAGGATTTTGGTCGATTAATTTTAATATTTAATATTTTTTTTAAATATTTATTTGATAATATACTTGAATTTTTATAATTATGTTATCAGTTTAAATATTGATTTCAATTTAATGTCGAATATATTTAAATTCTCAAAATACGAATTATAGTTGAAATCGAAATTAAATACAGAGTTAAACAATTCAGAAGATAAGTAGGAATTTTATTCGATATATACGATAATAAATAATATTTTATTATCAAAGAATTTGTGGTTTTCGAATTTAAATTATATTATATTAATTTAATATGGTATATATGAAATTTAAAAATCCAGAATATTTACTGTTGAGTTCAGGATAGCGGTTTTACCCTAGGAAGGTCGGTCGTTGTGTTCAAACAGGAATTCGCGATAACGAGATATTTTAAATTTGAATTAACACCGTACCAGTTAATATCTGTCTGTAATTAACTCTGTACATATTAAGGCCTGCCTCAGATAAATCCTACCCTATAAACACCTACCTTAAACTCCTTGATGGCCAAGTAACTCTTCTCCTATAAATCGCGATAAATTCCCTCACTTGTTCTATTCATTCTCGTCTTCTGGAAACCGAGCTTAAGCAATTTAAATGGCCGCTCCATTTCCCTTTTGAAACCCAAATCGCAAGGAGCATCATGGATCTTGAAGCCGGAAATCACGATCTGAAACCGAACGGAAATCAATTCGAATTCGGATACCAGGCGAGATGAAGCATCACGATGTTGATGGGAGGCTCCGGTTGTTCATTTCAGGGATTTTAGAGCGCGAGTTCAACTTCTGTGAAGGTCACGATGGGGTGCCTGAGTTCGGGATCTGACAATATCGTTCGATGTGGGCTTCGAGCGTGAGGATGCGGAGGCATCAATGGCCAGTTTTGGGGATGCGGTCAGATCTAGGATGTCGCGACCATTTCGCACAGTAACAGGAGTGCGGCTCTTGGTGATAAGAGGAAGTCGCGATTGTAGAAGGCGTGCCATGTATGTGGATTCGAACTGGGTGTTGAGGACGTCATGGAGTTCGTGGGTGTGAGGAATGACCGTTGCTAGATTTTGGGTGGTCTCTGGCCTTGGTTTGACTGTACAACATCGAGTCCAGTAGCTCGGAAAGCTCCAAGTTGGGATGCAAGTGAAGTGTGTTCGACAGTAAGTGCTTCCCTTGAGTTCAGTCTTTGTTTTGGGGGTTTGGAGCTGATGTTCGATCATAGCAGTATGACTTTGGGTAAGGGAAGAAGGGTAGGACTTGGATGTTCGAATCAAGTGAACCTGCTGTGGCACATTGGTGGTTCGTTGGTCAGTAAGACATGGAGTTGGGCAGTTCTAGGTGTTAATAGCTTGGAATAGTAAGGTAATTTTTTATTCTAATGATAATAATTAAGTTAAAATAAATTATATTATAAATCGAAGCTTATATAAATTATATCTCATTCGTACGAGGTCCGATGGGAACAAAACAACCAACATTTAAATCATATCGTCGAGTACTACGAGTGGAGTGGATTTGGGATTTTTCAAGAGCAGTGGTGGATTTTCAAATTTAAATCAACTGTCGTTCGAATTAACTCAAGAATTAGAGCGAGCTGCAATATAAATCAGGTGAGTAAATCTCACTCACCTTTAGAATTATTTTTATTTCATTAAAAATAATTGTTTGTTGCTTGTGTGAATGTTTTCTGGTTGTTTTATATATGTTAGTTATTTAGGCTATATATATATATATATATATATATATATATATATATATTGGGTTGATTGATTGGTTGGATTCCCGCAGTCTCATTAGCGGATGCCCGCAGTACCATTAGCGGATGATTACCCTATACACCCCACGCTATAATTAGTGGATGACCTTCTATACCACGATATTCTGCCACGAAGCAGAATGGGTATTATTTATGTGCTAACATCTGTGGATGCAGGAAAACAGGTTGGAGGAATCCAACTGGATTCCTCAAAAATATATTATCTGTTTGTTTATTTGTTTGCATATATATTGTTATATATGATGTGTTAGAAAAATAAATAATTGGTTGCTTTGTGTGTTTAAATATCACTGGGCTTAAGTAATGATATTTAAAAATATCATGAAAAAGGATATTTGAGAATTAGAAAGTAAATTCTATTTTTCTAAAATAGAATTGAAATTTGAAATTTGAATATAGAAGATTCAAATATAATTGAATTAGAAATTTGAATATAGAAAATTCAAATAGATCCAAGAAGAATTGAATTGAATTTGAAATATTGAATTTCAAAGAAGAATTGAATTGAATTTGAAATATAAAATTTCAAAGAAGAATTGAAATAGAAATTGAATAACAGAATTCAAATGGAATTTCAAGTATAGAAATTGAATAATAGAATTCAAATGGAATTTCAAGCATAGAAATTGAATAATAGAATTCAAATGGAATTTCAAGTATTGAATTTGAATATGAAATTGAAATAGAAATTCAAGTATTGAATTTGAATATGGAATTGAAATAGAAATTCAAGTATTGAATTTGAATATGGAATTGAAATAGAAATTCAAGTATTGAATTTGAATATAAAATAGAAAAGGAAATTCAACTATAGAATTTGAATATAGGAAGTTAAATGGGAGTTGAATAAAGGAAATTTAAATATAGAATTTGAATAATAGAAAAGGAAATGGAAATTTGAATTTAGAATTCAAATAGAAAAGGAAATAGAATTTGAACATAGAATTCAAATAGAAAAGGAATTGGAATTTGAATATAGAATTCAAATAAAAGCGAAATTGGAATTTGAATCAAGAAATTCAAATAGAGTTAAAATGGAGTTGGATTCATTTTAACGAAGTTTAAAAGTTTTTTATATATAAATATAATTAAAACGAACTCGCCGCAGCGCTGCAGTTCGTAAATTGGCGACTCGAACTTCAATTGAGTATACAGGACTCAATTGAAGTCGGAATTCTTTGAAACAAGAATCGTCAGGACCGGTTGAATAATAGTTTTCTAATGGAAGAGAAAAATCTGGATTTCGTCGAATAGATTTTGAGTTATGTCAAAATCAAATTTTTAAAAGTGCAGCGCCAGAAACCATTAAAACCATAATGGATTTTATATAATAAATATAGGGATTTTTAAGCAAATAAAAATCCGAATTTCCATTTAAAAACCTGGTCTTGAGTTAGAACATAAAGGTGAACTCAAGTGAAGTAAGAAAAGTGATTTTTGAAACAATAATCATATTTTTGATTATTGAATAGAATTAACTAAGTCAAAGAAGAATTAGCTAATCGAGTGGTGAATTGAAGTCGAACTTTGAAAATTGAATTTTTGAATTGTAAACATATATTTGAAATCAAATATAGAACTTAAATTAAAATTTGAATTAAATTAGTTGATAAGTAAGTTGAAATATATTTGAAACGTGTTATATTCATATATACAAGCGAAATGGGCAAAGAGTTAGTTAAAGAGTTACTTTAACGAATTGAGTCAAAACGAGTGTATGAAGTTGAAATGAATTGTACAGGTATAGATATACCGGAGACAGTTATGGGATAAATTAATGAAGGTATATAATTAGTGTGCTCGACAATAAGGTACATGTTTATTTCATATATGAGATTTTATGCGCCGTATCGGCAAGCCGCTTGGCTTTTTCTTTCTGTTTTTGAGATGAGAAGTTACCGGGAAGCTATTTGAAATTTCCCGATGCTCCCGATACAGGGGAGGTTATGGCGAATTTTTCAGAAAATTTGATAACTAGAAATCCATATATCGATATATATAGAGAATTAGATAATGAAACAAATTTAAATAGGATATTTGAAACAAGAAGGAAAACTATAACTTAGATTTGTTAAAAATAACAAGGGAAATGTATACGTGTTTTAAAATATAGATAATTGGTTTGTATAGTATTGATTATTCGATTAAGTAGTCTTGTCTGTTTTGACGTTATGAATGTTATTCAGTCAAGGTCTGAGAGGTAATTATACCCCAACTTGATTGGTTTCATTAACAACCGATAAATAGCAAAACTCAGTCTCGAAGATCAACGTTTAAAGAGATTTAGTTGAATGTATATATTTGGGTTGTCGTAACGATGTTTTACACAACATCCGTTTTAACCCAAATAAAAGTAAACTTGGAAATAAAATAACAAATGTTTTCTAAGTATAGAACTAAATGAGTTCGTGGAAGAGATAAGTGATTGGAATGTTTTCCAATTAAAATCGAAAATATTTTCTAACTATAGAAAATAAAAGGAGGCGATACTTGTAAATATTTGGTTAACAAATATTGATAAGGAAATGGAGAAGAGATTTTATTAATGAAATATTAATTAAAGAGCCCAGTGTTTAGTTTGATATGTTTGGAGGAACACTTGTTTTTATTCAATAGTTAAATCACAGACTATCGAAGTTTTTGACCATTATTGTCAATATGGAGAGACCGGTTGGATTATTATCCGAAGAACCACTCCGTATCGGCATAAGCGTTGCGAACCAAGTATGCTGAATATATTAAAGACGGAGTAAAGTGCAAGGACTCTTTCTATTAAATAGAAATAGTGCCTTCGGTTTCGTTCAATCCTAGAACGAACGTAAATGGACGAATGTCTGACAGAGTATTTCCAATGATCAAATTGTTTGGTCTGTATAAATATATATGGTTGCAATGGATTTATTCCCTTAGCATAATATCCAGAATATTTGTGCAAATCAATTAGTGATTAACGGATCTGACAATGTGGCATTCAAAGTGGTGGTGCTATCGATGAATGACAAGTGATCGTAGCTTCAAGCCTCAACAACCGGGAAATGACAAAAAATCGGGCAGGCAGCATGGCTATGTGGGTCGCACCCATTAGGATGTATAATCACCTATCTAGAGGTTCATTTAATTTCTTGTTCTATTCGATGCTGTCCCAGTTGGGAGGCGGTTGCTGATCCCAACCGTTGGTGATATACATTCGATACACTCAAGCGAAATGAGTGGTCGGTCATGTGTGGGCCGGGTTGCAAGATGTTCTTATTGAACCCAGTGTATTCCTCTCCAGAGATACACTAGCGGAAGGTGGTCCCATACCTTGTCATGTTGGAAATCCAATCTCCAATAAGCGCCATGCGGTTTTTGATTTTATACTATGTATGTGGAGCGTGAGATGCAAGCATTCCGCTAGATTGTATTTATTTGATGTAGACATTAATATAATATCACTGGATTTTCGTATCAAAGTGTTTTGGGTTATAGTAAGGTAAAAACCGTCCATGTTTATGTGTGGGCTGGTCTTACTATTATCTTTTCTTTTGAAAGGATTTTAAAGGTTAAACCAATGATTGGAGTTTACTCACACCAGTCCCATGACTGACCCAGAGTTTATTTTGTTTTGTTTTCCCTAAACTCTTGGGTGCCCAAATTTGTACGGGCAGTCAAGTAGTCGGGATTTCATAGATTCAATTGGAGGAGCTGGAAGCAGGAGGCTTCACCAGTTAGCTGTAGATTATCCGATGTGTACTACGTTGTATCTGGAAACAGGTGTTTATAACTATTCCAGAAATGACTGTTGTGCTCTGATGATGGTATGTATATAAAGTTACTGATTTGTATTTCAAAAGTTATGTTATATAATATATTTTATTCGTTCCGCTATGAGTTTGTGATCTTCGTTTTTCTTCTATTCTAATATTTCTTTCTTTCTATTTCTCATCCTCTAACTTCTTTCTAAAAATGATTCGTATTTCTGTGCAATTTGGGTTGGACGTGTGGTGTTTTTAGTCAACTCAGATAGCACGGATTTGCGGGTCGTTACAACGTGTCATTACATTGTAGTAGTTTATGTTGACATTTAAGCTTTGATATGTTGGCATATGCATTGATATGTTGGCATAAGCTATGATATGTTAACATATCAATTCATATACCGATATATGGCAGTGAAACTTCATGAACTTGGATTTTTTTCCAAATTATATCCCACTTGTAGAAATAAATTATACTCTGAATTTTATGTTTGGTATAATTATCATGGTAGTTTGAACTAGTTACCTTAATGAAATATAATGCAAATGACATAAACACATACTTTATATGAACACTTACCCATTCATGTGCATTTTTTCATCTATTTTTTTACTCGGCTACTCGCACAGAAATAGATAAAACATATTTATTGAATTATAACAATCATATTTACATAGTTTGTATCGGTAAGACAAAAAACATATTATCCTAACATTTCACATCTAATTTTTAATGTTGTAAGTTGTAACAACCCGGAATTTTAGGGCCAATTTAAAATTTTATTTAAAATCAAAGTTAGAAACAAATAATTTTAATTTAATTATTAAACAAGCCTGAAATGGCAGGGCAGTTTGAAAATTTGAATTTAATGTGATTAAGTTTAATTTTTCATAATTTTTGAATTTAATTTGTGACCGTAGCAAAAAGATTTCAGTTTTGTCAATTTTAGTAAATTTTAATCGACTTGAAAATGGTCATTTTTCAAACAGGGCTCAGAATTGAACGAAATTAATTTTCTTAGGTTTGCAGTGTCAAAACATAGCTAAATATATTTTTCGGAGTTAATTTGTGGCCCTGGTGAATTTATTTGTACGGTTGAATTAGAAATAGAAGACTAAAATTTTAAAATAAAGGAAACTGGGTGAAAACAGCCTTTTGGGCTCACGGGACATGGCTCATTAGATCCTGGATGGGGGTTATTAGCTAGGAATGTATGTTGTTGGACCTGAATTGGAGTAAGTGGCTAAACGGGCCTTAAGGGTTCAATTATTATTATTTTATTATAAATAAAGGATTATAAACAAAAGCCAAACCCTAATTTCAGAACCGTGGCCGCCACTATTCAGAACAATGGCCAGAAAGCACCGAAATCAAATCGAAAATTCCTCCTTATCCACTCAATAATTCACGAAATTTTTAGGGACAAACGTGAAGAGCACCCTAGGATCTAGCTACTCAACGGTTATGATCGGATATAGGGAATCGTAGGGGCTGAAATCGAAGGAGAAAGCAGTAGAGTTTGTGGGCATTTCCTGCCCTCGTTGCACGTGCGAGTTGGGGGGTTGCTCAGGGCGTGGGATGGCGGTGCCATGGCGGTCGGAGGGAGACGCTCTGATGGGATTCCGGTCAATTGTGGTGGTGGCGGGTTGGTATAAGGAACGACGATGGGTTTCGTACTCCAGAACACAAGGAAGAAGAAGAGGCCGGTTTTACCAATGTAATTAGAAATTTAATTAATTATTAATGATTAATTATAGTTTAATATTTAAACACTGACATCTCCTTCATATCAAACCAGAATCAAATTAAACCGGATGCGTTGGGTTCACAGAAACGAGATCTACACAATGAATCAAACTAGATCTAAAATGGAGCAAATCAAAATTCAGAGCAAATTCAGATCTGAACTGTTCAGACAAATCAATGTGAGAATTCTATTTCCTTTAAAATAATTAAAAATAAATTAATTATTATCGTGTTTAGTGATCCTTGCTTGTTCGCGATTTGATTTTAACTGTTTGATGCTGTTTATTGACCTGTTTATTTGAAATCCATATAGATATGTAAATAAAATCAGATCCATTGTGATGTTGAAATTTGTTGATTGTTGATTTGTAATGATGTTTGTTAGATCTAGATTAATAATAGATTATCACTTTTTATTGTTAACAAGACATCGTTTGGTAAAATTAGATTAATAATAGAATATCACTTTTATTGTTAACATGGCATCGTTTGGTAAATTTTAATTAACAATAAAAATCTCACCTTTATTGTTAACATGACAAACTGTTTTGTCAAAATATAATAATTAGGCAGAATACTCTTTTTTTTTTGTTAAAATAGTGGAGATAAAACAAAATATCATATTGGTTAAATAGAAAATGTTAACATATAAAATATTCTTTTGTATGTTATCAGAATACATTGGAAAATGTTAGCAGATAAAATATTGTTTTATGTGATATTAGAATTAAAAGTTACATTTTATGTAAAATGTGATATCAGAAATAGAATTCACATTTTATGTAAAATATGACACTAAAATAGAAATTACGTTTTTATGTAAAATGTGATATTAGAATTAAAATTACATTTTTTATGTAAAATGTGATAATAGACAATAAAGATTACATCTTTATTGTAGTGTGAAACATTAGAAAAGAGATGACAATAAAAATTACATTTTTATTGTAATATGTATCATTAGAAAAGAGATGACAATAAAAATTACATTTTTATTGTAAATGTGAACCACTAGAAAAGAGTACATAATAAAAATTACATTTTTGTTGTGGTATGAACCATTAAAAAGGAGTAGAAAATAAGGATTGTATTTTTTTTATTGCAAATAGAATACATAGAAAATTTTAGACAAATAAATTATTCATTTATTTGTAATTAGAATACATAGAAAAAGATTAACATATAAATGATACTTTTATATGCCATTAGAGTTCATAGAAAAAGATTAACATATAAATGATACTTTTATATGCCATTAGAGTTCATAGAAAAAGATTAACATATAAATGACACTTTTATATGCTATTAGAGTTCATAGAAAAAGATTAACATATAAATGATACTTTTATATGCCATTAGAGTTCATAGAAAAAGATTAACATATAAATGGCATTTTTATATGTTATTAGAGTTCATAGAAAAAGATTAACGTATAAATGATACTTTTATATGCCATTAGAGTTCATAGAAATAGATTAACATCTAAATTATTCTTTTATATGATATTAGAAAACATCACTTTTAGAGAATGGCATGTTAATTAAAAGCATCAATTTTATGGAGAGATGTCTTGAAAGAGTAAAATAACATTTTTGTTATGAAATGTTAAGATAGTGAAAAATAACATTTTAGTTATAAAATGCTAAAGTTAGAAAAAAAATAACATTTTAGTTATAAAATGTTAAAGTAGTGAAAAATAACATTTTAGTTATAAAATGTTAAGGTAAGTAAAAAAAATTAACATTTTAGTTATAAAATGTTAAGATGAATAAAATTAACATTTTAGTTATAAGATCTTGAGTTGGTAAAAATATCACTTTTATTTGTTTTGTTGAGTTAGAATTGACAACAAAACAAATATATCACTTTTATATGTGTTTGTTGGATTAGAGTTGTCGACAAAACAAGTATATCACTGTTTTATGTTTTTGTTGAAATAGAATTGTCAACAACAACAAAGTTATCCTTTTCATTTGTTTTTGTTGAAATGTAGAGTTGATTTAACATAGAAATATCTTTTTTATGTTAATATGAAAGGTTAGGAATGTTAACGTATAAGTTATCCTTTTATATGTTATTAGAACACATAGAAAAGGTTAACAAACAAAATCTTCTTTTATTTGTCATCAAGAGAACATAAGGAAAAGTCATGAAATTTAAAAGTACAATTCTATTTACAAATTAGTTGCAAATGAAAACATGAGAAAAAGAAGTACATTTTTATTTACTTGTTAATATGCAAATAAAAACCATAGAATAGAAGTACATTTTTATTTGCCTGTTAATACGCAAATAAAAACATGAAGATATAAAGTACATTTTTTATTTACATTTTAGATGTAAATAAAAACATGATTATAAGAAGATTGGCATTTTATTTATAATTTAGATATAAATAAAAACATGAATTGAAAAGGATATTTTTATTTATATTTTAGATATAAATAGAAACATGAAAATAAAAAGTACATTTTTGTTCACCCTTTAGATGTGAATAAAAACTTGAATTAAAAAGTGTATTTTTATTTACATTTTAGATGTAAATAAAAACATGAATATGAAAAGTACATTTTTATTTACATTGTAGATGTGAATAAAAATATGAACTAAAAAAGTACATTTTTATTTACATTCTAGATGTAAATAAAAACATAGGAATAAAAAGCACATTTTATTTACATTTTAGATGTAAGTAAAAGCATAGAAATAAAAGTGACATTCTAATTTATGTTTTAGATGTAATCACAAAGATAAAATTTAATGTTATATTTTTATTGTCAGAATAGAGACAATAAAAAGATTAGAATTAAAAGGTTATATTTTTATTTACCTTTTGATGCAAATGAAAGGAATAAATGTAAAGTGATATATTTATTTACATTTTAAGTGTAAACAAAAAGAATAAGGGTAAAGCGACATTTATATTGATATTTTATATTCAATAAAAAGATTAGATTAAAAGAAGTATTTTTATTGTCGTTCTAGGGACAATAAAAAGAGTAGAAATAAAAGTGGCATTTTTGTCGATGTGATAAAAAGAAAAAATAAAGGTCGATTTTTTATCATCATTTTAGATGCGATAGAAAGAATTGATCTTAGTAGTTAAAATCGCCAAATGATTTATATTTATATAATTATATATAAACATAAATTAAATTTAAATGAATCGCGCGCGGTAGCTCGCGTTTCGAAGTCGTAACTTCAAACGATTATACCAAAAGATCCGGCCGTCGGATTTTTCCAAAACTGGAACCGTTGGGACTGCTTTGGGAAGATCTTTCCAACGATATAAATTTTGTTAAAATCCAACGGTTAGATTTTGAGATGTGTGTAAATCAAATTTTGGTAAAAGCAGCGCCAGGGCCGCCATTGACCCGAAGCTTCATTTAATTATGATTGAGCTATTTTAAATAAATAAAAATAGCGATAAACCGTTATAAATAAATATGAATGATATGAAATGATTTAAAAGATAAGTATTCGAGGATTATCCGAAAAGACCGAGTTCAACTCATTTCAAATAATTACTACGATGATTTAAGTCGAAGATTTGAAGACGTTGATTGAAGACCGACGATCTTCACCTCGAATGGATGAGGACTACTGACGCCCGCGATTGGAGTAGCTATCTTGAAAGGGCTGCAGTGGTAGTTGTCCGGACGTATTTGTTGATTGTTCGGATATGCGAGGAATAAGGTGCCTCCGGTTTCGTTCAGACCCAGAACGGACTTGTAAATGGATGGTATGTCTGACGTTATATTCCATTATACTGTATTCGTTGATCTCTGCTAAATATATATCTGTTTGGTGTCCAACACCCTTATCTGAGATGTACGAGCTTAGAGGTTATATATTGGTAGGAATCAATGGTATGGTATGGATTGACAATGTGGCATGCTAAGATGCATAGATCAAGGATTTTGTTGAAAAGCAAAGCCTTGTGGGATGATCAAAGCATAGCTTGTTTAGGCGTAGCTTTGTGTATAGCGTGACTTCGCGAGCCTCACACCCCGGTATGAGTCAAAAACAGGATATTGACCGTAGGGAGTACACACGTTTCTTTCTAGCTACGAGTAGTGTCAGTGCTTAAACTAGATGACATTTTACTTTTGTTGATGATGGATTGAGGTACCTCAGATTTATAGGTTGTTAGTGGCCACATGGAGATTCGAAGGAACTGGGAAACATGTGTTCAGACATTATTAATCCGGTACCGTTAGGTGGGGACAGGCCCTACCGCATCTAAGGGTTGCCCATAGGTGTGATCCTGAGGCATTTGCTAGAGTGTCTCGAATCGGAGAGGACGATCCCTAGCCTTGATTTCATGATGTAAACCCAACTTCCAATATGACACCATGCAGTTTTGATTGTAGAACTAGCGTGGCGACATGATATATGGTATCCATGCCGTCTATGTTGACGCATTATGATTGAAAATGTTTTTGAAACATATATACACTAATAATAATATCAAATCCGTTTTTATCGTATCAAGCATTTTTGACCATTATAAGGTAAAACTCTATCCTACGATTTGCATTGCATTGCGTGATGGGACTTGAGTCTTATAATGGTTTCATTTTTCTAAAAAGCATTGCGTTGTTTAACGATTTACTTTATTTTATGCACTGGCAATCCGATGGAGTAAACCCGTTCCGCGTTAGCGGCGTGGTCCTGTGATTAGCCTTATTATTAGATTAGTTAAGTTAGATTTCTCATACCATTCCCATGACTAACCTGTAGTTTGTTTCACTGGCAAACTCGGGTGCCCATATTTTTCACCCGGGCAGTCGAGTAACTTGTTTTGCAGATATGTATCTCTTTAGCAGGATCCTGGATCGAAGCTTAAAACTTTGTCCAGCACATTGATAGTCTTCTGCTGCACTGTATTAAATGTATTGTAAATTTATCTTCCGCTGTATAGTTTATTTCGATGTACTCTGATATTCTGTACTTTGATGTAACATTATTGTAATGTAATAAAAGTCTGTTGTTTTAATGTGTTGTATTCCCAAAGTTAATGTAACCGGGTTTTGAACGGTCTTGGTCGATTTTGCGATCGATTAGGTCTGGGAAAAATCCGTGTTGTTACAGTGGTATCAGAGCCAATACCCAGCTAGAATTGTGGCTCCTGGGTGGACCACAGCGCCTGGGTGAGGTGTTTATGAGCCAACAGGGACGTTGGGATCTGTAGGAGGGGAGAATGTAACACCCCTAAGTCCCACATCGTGGAAGCCTGTGTGAAGTGGGTACTTATATAGTAGAGCCCATCTCTTACTTATGCCGAGGCCTTTTGAGGAACAAAACCACATACCTATACGGTGGCTAAGTTGGGGACAATGTCTTGCGTGAACGGAGGTGTGGGTTGTTACATAAGTTCTAACTAAAATCCAAAAATGCTCGCTCCATTCCTCATAAACATCCCTTATTTCTTCGATACTTTTACTCTTGGAAGTTCGACATACTTATTTAGCAAAAGTTGAAAGCTATAAGCTTAAGGAAGTTAAAATAAATGCCTTTTTCATTTGTATGGGATGTCACACAGGAAGATTGGGAGATGGCACTTTATACTTTCAATCAATATTATGGCATATCCATTGAAAACTTTCTTGATTTTATATCTTAAGCAACCAAAACATCTCTTGATTTTCTACAAGTGTTATTCATCAAATATTAAAAAACTAAGGATTACTGGTAATCATTAAGGATGTGTGCATTGAAGTTTAGAATGATGATAAGGCTAGAAAGGCATTGGCCTAGCGTAATCAGTATGGTAGGTGTTATAATTGGTTGTGCTAAAAAAATTAGTATTTTTGTTAGTTGGAAATGTATCATATGACAAAAATGTAAATTGAGTATGTTTTGTAGACATAATATCATTTTTAATTAAATGGAACACCTCATATTTTGATACATATGAGAAGTTAATTATTATTTTTGTGAATGCTAGAGAACTTGGATATGGTAAAAAATTGCTTTGGTCGAACTTATCTATGTCTAACCACCAACGTATACAATAAATAAATCATTGCATTATGAATTAAGAGAGGATTGAAACTCAACCTAACGTGTGTGCAACATTTTCTTTGACCAACTATACTACCCTAAGAGGTTATGAAATACATTTTATCCAAGGACAAGTGTATTTATCGAGTTTTATGTCCTTTGAACAGCATATGTAAAGGATATTCACATGGTATTTTGAAAAAATTCGAATATTTCAATCCATGCTTGGCGATTTATAAAATTCAAGCTGAGGTTATTTGAATGATTCAAAAAATTTATGATGTATAGTTTATGAAATATATACTTGATTATATCATTAAGCATCTTTGAATGTCGATTCACACCCAATTCAGCTTTGCCAATCACACATGTAAAATAAAATGCTTTGGTGAAATAAGAGTTTAAAATCTTGGTTTTGTTAGTGGTACACTTATTCAAAATAGGTGGTTTTCATAAAAATTAGAGTAGTTCGAAAATTCGTCAATGGATATAATGACAAAATAATTAAAAATATTTTTATAAATTATTTCCAGTATCTACATACTGTAATTATTTTCTTCTTAGGATCTAGTAATGTATAAAGATGGAACATATTATTTTTGGTCACAAGAGGTTACAAATATAAGTTTATTTTTCTTATCAACCATTTAGTTTGTTATCAAAAGAAAAGAAATAATGAAAAAAATTAAAAAAAAGGAAATATAAAATGACAATATGTTTATTATTGGTAAAACAATTATAGATTGACAAAATCTACAAATTATGAGAGTCTTCAGTTTGCAAATAGGAAATATTAATTTTATAAACCGAAAGCTACAGTTTCAATATCATTTAATATATTAAACTAGGGTAAGTTACCAATGAAATTTGTTAACATTTGTAAAACTTATGAAGAGTAACTTTAATTGTTATCTAATTTGTATCTCTATACATATAAATAGTAGATGATTTAAGACTAAATGAGTATATTAAGTTTCATCCACATAATATTAAGAACATGTCAACTATCAAATCATTGAATTTTTTATTTTTACTCTATTGGGTGCTTCTTTATTCTTTCAGACGACCGAACAAATACGAAATGTCATATATGCAAGTGGACCAATTGCAGATGGCATAGTAAATGTAAAAGATTATTCTTGGTTCCCTGAAATTCCAGAACCAGATGATGGAGATCAAGGAAATGTAAAAACCGCCATCTGGACTACCCCTGAATCTCCAGAGCCAGAAGACGGAAAGGACAACATATCAAATATGAAAGATCATTTTTGGATGACTCCTGAATCTCCAGAACCAGAAGATGGAAAGGAAAATCTATCAAATATGAAAGATGCAACCTGGATGACTCCTGAATCTCCAGAACCAGAAGATGGAAAGGGTAATTTATCAAATATGAAAGATGCAGTCTGGATGACTCCTGAATCTCCAGAACCAGAAGATGGAAAGGATAATCTATCAAATATGAAAGATGCAGTCTGGATGACTCCTGAATCTCCAGAACCAGAAGATGGAAAGGATAATCTATCAAATATGAAAGATGCAACCTGGATGACTCCTGAATCTCCAGAACCAGAAGATGGAAAGGATAATCTATCAAATATGAAAGATGCAGTCTGGATGACTCCTGAATCTCCTGAACCAGAAGATGGAAAGGATAATCTTTCAAATATGAAAGATGCAGTCTGGATGACTCCTGAATCTCCAGAACCAGAAGATGGAAAGGATAATCTATCAAGTACGAAAGATGCAATCTGGATGACTCCTGAAAGCCCTGAGCCGGAAGATGGCAAAAATGGCCTCTGAACCGTAAAAGATCGTTTTGGGTATTTTCCTCGTACCATAAAACGAAGAGGAAGCAACTAGAGTCCTAAATTTTACGGTTGTTATGTATTACCTGTTAAAAAATGTTAAAACGAATAAAAGAACTTTGTATTAATGTTTTCTTATGATAAATTTGTGACAATAAGACCAAAAATGTGCTTTTATATATAATACTTTCTTAATAGCCTTTATAACATAATATACACCATTTTTTTTAAATTAAATATTTTTTATTATTTTCTAAATTTTACATATTGTCCTCCTACCACAAATGAAGAGGAAGCAACTAGAGACCTACATTTTACGGTTAAGTCATGTATTACTTGCTATAAAATGTTAAAACGAATAAAGGATTTATGTACTAGTTTTGCCTATGGAAAAAATGTGACAATAAGACCAGAAATGTGCTTTTATATATAATATCATCTTAACAGTCTTTATTATATAATGCATACCAAGTTATTTTTTAATTTAAATAATTCATTACTAATTTGAGAAAGCAATAAATGAATTTGTACCGTTATTGATTATATATTAGTTTATAAGAAATATAAATGATTATGTTAATATATATTCAAGAAATGTGTCTAGAAAAATAATCAACTACTAATTAAATAAATTTCTTACCTAGTGACTAATTAATATAACGAGTGCGAACCCATACTTCGCACACGGACACAGTGAAAATATTATATTTACAGAGCACACTATTTATCAGATGATCATTGACATATGGAATAGAAAGTAAAAAAGGTAAGAGAACATGTATGACATGTAATAGAACATTAAATCGCAAATTTTACGATAACAAAAAGAAGCTTAGTAAAATACACATGGAAATGGCAACAAAAGAACATAAGTTGGTCTTTAGATGACTATACATCTATATCCTAGAGGAATTTAAAAAAGTTGATTTAGCATTATTAATCTTTGAACAAAGATTTAGGGTAGTTTCATACAAAACCATCATGAAACTCAATTTGTAAAAAGAAAAGTTACCAATATGGTGGATGATGCCCCATTATCTCCTACTTAATATAACTTAAATTTCGAAAACAATGTTTGAAAAACAAAACTTTTAACATACAATTACCTCTTAATCGCTCTGACATGCCAAAGTTAACAATGTAGATGAGAAATTACACATATTTCAGTAAGTATTCCATTGTTTGCATTTTCAGGTGCTTGTCACTTTAAATCGTGCAAAACACCATTGAAATTAGATCTTTCAAAATCATCAAAGTCAACACAGAATTATCCACTAACGTTCAAGTGTAATAGAGATACTAAAATGAATTTTCTCAAGCTTATAACATACGAATGGCAGAAAAATAGGAAACTATTATTGATGGAATAGATATAGATAATCATGCAAATCAATAATAAATGGATAAACGGTACGTACCAATGATCATTGCAGTAGCGTACAACCATGAAATAAATGTATGCTTAACAGATTTTACCCCTTTATTTATGTTTCATCTATGTAGAACAAAAGGTTAAACAATATGAAAATAAAATTAAAGGATAAAATCTTCCTCAAAAGATACAGAACATTACATGGTTCAATTTTTATATTTATTTCACGTTGTGAATACAATATCGAGGCACTGTACTTAACTCTGTTGCATAAAGCATCTTCGTATCACTTTAGCAACAACTCCCAAAATGATGTATAATTCTATAACTGTATATGAAAACTCTTTAGAGGAATGAAAACTCCATAAATGACCACATATTAATTGCAAAAACATCAAAACATCATCCGCATATGATACAGAAAATACTAAAAGCTAATTTTTCTACATACAAAATCTAAAAGGATATGTTTACACTAAAGTCCTTATATTAAAATAAAGACTGAAAGCACAATGTTCTTTCTTGAGCTTCCTAAAGCAAAGAATGAAAAGAGACTATTAATTATTTCTGCCTGACATGCATCACCTGACAGGGTCAGTGTGCCTATGTTATGATCATCAGCAGACAATGCATTTTGACTTGTAGTGCGAAAGAATAGTCTGCCATCAGCTTCCCCTTAGTTTGGTCATAAGCATAGCTACAGTAACACCTTGCAACAATGCTCTCTCTCAGTAGTTCACCATAGCCCACCACTTCGGAGACCTGTTCAATGCAGTTCTGATTCTGATGGTCAACATCACAGTAGCCTCCCTTATGCTCAGTATAACAACTCAGAATCGTCATTGCATGGCTCTGGGTTGAGGAACCCTCTGGCTTTCCTGAAGCAACCCCCAGTCTGATGCTCCAATATGATCCAACATGACATTTAACTAAATAATATAAAATACAAATTAGTAAACATAGGTCAATAAATAAATAAATGGAAACATTGGTCAGCAAAGAAAGTTTGCATAACTTAAGTATTCTGCAGAAAAATAAAATGATTATGTTGCTGATAAAAAAGGGGAACTGCTTACCTAAAAGTTCACACAACATTTCCTACCTTTCTCTTATGTCTTTAACAAATAGTTATCATAAACAATCAGGACAAAATGCTAAATTTATTTATATCCAAAAAGGTGTACATGGCTCAGGAAGTCGTCTATTCCTCAAGTCTACAACACAACTTTCAATAACGTATAACACAAAGCATTTTGTTCTGGAGAAGTAATATTTCTGCCTCTTACAACTTGAGTTTACCAACATAATTTAGGAGCTAAAATACATATTTCCACAATTTTATCTAATTAAAAGAAGTAGACATAGTTAAAAAGTAATCATCGGTAATTATTGTCCAAAACTTTAATTGTGAACGAATAAAATCATGCAGGCAAATATCGTGCAAATTAAAATTGGACTCATCGATTTCAATCTAAGTTTGGTTAGAGTGATTTGGTTATAAATTTCTTTTCTCAATACAGAAAACATATTTGAAAAATCACCCACTTCTACCAAATTTTTAAGCAAAGCAAGTAGCATATTCTATTGACTATGCCTAATAATACATGGCACTATTTAATTGGCAGTTTAAGATATATATGCCTAATTAGCCTGTTTTTTTTTGTTAGAGGCATAAATATGTGGTTATATTGTCAGTTCCCATAATTTACTTAATAGGAAGATTAATTTTATTCTAATTAGTTGTGCATGCATTGAATGATGATAATGCATAAAATATCCCAGAAAGACCTTTCTTAATTAATCATTTTTCAATATATTCGACAGTGAAATGTACGATCAAGCTGCTTCACTGTTTAAATTTATAATTTCAACCTCTACCATATTGCCTTATTAATCTTACCTAGATTTTGGTACAAAGTTCTCAAGCATATAAATAAGGTAACCTTGGAATCATCCTATAAATATAGTTCTAAACAATTTATCTCTGATTTCCTATCACAGCCAATGACACTAAAAGAAATGTCAATTAAATAAAATGATAATTTATCATAATTGGCTGAATAAACATGCAAGGTAACCTTGGAATCATCCTATAAATATAATTCTAAACAATTTATCTATCTTTTCCTATCATAGTCAATGACACTAAAAGAAATGTCAATTAAATAAAATGATAATTTATCAAAGTTGCTGTACTTTAAATTATTTTTGAATCAATCTATAGTCAGAATGATTTCTTCCACATCTACTATAATACGATAGCTGAATTAAGAAGAAAAAAATACTCCACTTGATCAAGGACCAAAAAAGAAGAAAGTGACATCATTATTTTGTGCTTCCTACAGAAGAAATTTTTTTATAATAGTTTAATCACAAAAACTTAGCATTAAACAAAGCAGACTGAATTACGTGTTTTCTGACTCCAAAATCTTGAAAATTATTATGCGATAAACAGTTTTACGTAATAAAAAAATCCATTCAAATCTGCAATTTTAAATGATATTTCTTCGTCTTCTTATAACAGGAAATAAAGACAAATCATCAGCACTCCATGCTCTGAAACCAAACTATAACAATTGTTAATGTAGAATCAAATTGTAAATAAATCTTAAATGAAATGCAGATCTTGAGAAGAAAGAAAATAAAATGGATCTAAATATTCTAATTAGTTACTGTCATATTTCAAAACTGCTAACATGGTCCATATCCTATAATGAGAATTTCATGATTACCATACAATGTGAAAATTGGAAATTTTAGTGGATAATTGCAGTTCATAATGCTTTCATACGCTACATTTTTACCCCCCCTGTTAGAGCTTGTAATTTTATAGATCAAATATAATAAAAAAACAGATATAATATTTGTTTCATATATATAAGAAGGAAAATAAACTAGATCAAAGTAAATCTTTCACCAATACTTACATCTTAGACCAAAGTTTCTATGCATGAAAAATTGGATAGAATAGATGATCAATTTAATATTTTCTCCTGCATTATAATATCTTGAAGACTTTACAATTTTTAGTAATTTAAATTACCTGAATATTGTTTTAAAAAATCAACACAGCTTGATCTCTATGAAAACAATGATTACCTATTTGTCACATAAAAGAGAAATAAAATAAGTT
The DNA here is from genome assembly GCA_030737875.1 of Allium sativum. Lineage (NCBI taxonomy): Eukaryota > Viridiplantae > Streptophyta > Magnoliopsida > Asparagales > Amaryllidaceae > Allium > Allium sativum. The sequence goes on along the minus strand of CM060918.1, from coordinate 248,842,892 downwards.
TGATTTCAAAAAACACAATTTCATTCAAAACACGAAAATATATATTAAAAAAAAGTAACATAATATTATGTTAGCAATTCATGGATGAATGGAAGAGGGAAAAGCTATTAACGAATACAAATTCTTTGTTCTTCTTTTACAATATTCCATCAAAATATATTCATTATTCGCTATTGATTTAAGTTTATATCTGGTGTTTATTTAACGTGGCACATGCTCAAAATATTTAAAAGAAAAATTTGAAGAAAAAAAATGACGACCTTAATATTAAGAAATACCAATGAATGTGAATTTGCAACAATCGAAAACCATGTGATTCTACAGGCCAGGGAGGGGAAGATAGAGAAAATGTGAAAAGCTCGCCTAAAATATGAGAATGGGAAAATAAATAAGATGTCAAATGTACAATTTTCATTCTTATCACTCAAAATAGCATAAATTCTAGAAGACGAAGCAACTTTGTTTGTAGGGAGTTAACTTGAAGGAAAACTAAAAAAGAATTCATTAAAAAAAACTTATAACATCCATGATGCTAAAGTTCAATAATATAACTGAATCATTGGAGCGAGTTCACTAATATGCGAGGTGCGAACATAATTGTAACAAAAAAGTTTGCAAACCAATTGAGTAAATTATTTTTATGGTAAAAGCTTTCCACCTTTGTTAGAGGAAAGCATAATAAAATATAAGTGAATTAGCAAAGACAGACTTGATTTAGACTATATGACTTGAAGTTTGAATAAAATCTTTAGAACATCAAGTAAGAAGAGAAAGGGAATCACAAAGAAGTGAAATAAATTCATTGCAGTAGGCATAATTAAATTATAAGTAAGGTTGCAGAAACAAAAATGTTTCAAGCCATATCAGTTGAAATTGGAAAATAAATCTTTAGGACATCAGGCAAGAAGGGAAAGTGAATCAGCGAGAAGTGAACCAAAATAATTGAAACTAACATATTACGCCTTTAAGGTAAAGCGCGATGGGAGAAAGAATAACTTATTTCATAGGATAAGCAGTCAATGGATTGGATCTAATAAAATTACAAAACTGCTCTAATTAGGAATAAAACAATTTAAACCTTTAAAATATCTGAACTGTTCAAAGAGGAAGTAAACTAATACAAAATTACCACTGCCCAAATTGATAGAAGAGAAAGCATATACAAAACAATTTATCTTCCTAGTGAAAGAATTAGTAAAGTATAAAGTAATACTGCGATGTCAACCAACAATCAAGAACAAAAGCATCACCATTCAAAGAGTTTTGATTCATATGCAAACCCAATCTGTAAGGAAAATAATGGGCTACACGTGAAATGAACAAAGCATATATGAAATGAACAGGACTAAACTCTCCTTATTATAGGAACAAAATAACCAATGTGTGGAAAAAATTAAACAGTGCCAAAAGATTGAAAACGTGCTATTTGTTTCGAAAAACTGCTATAAATAATTAAGTTGACATTTTTGTTAATACTCCGAAGGTTTGACAGTACATATGTAAAAACCTCATCCAAATTCTGGACGGTTGAATTCTGTATCTAAATAAGTATTTTAAGTCGTTGATAGGTGAATAAATGATAAATGGTAAAATAATTTCAGTAAAAATTGCATAGTAGCAAATCAATATGATTTGTAGATTCCTAAAGTTGACCAATATTGGTAAATCCATCCTTAAATAAATATTAAAAAATAATTTATAAAATGAAAAATAGAAAGAAATAGTATGTATGTATGGAAAACATTTAAATCTAGATTCAATATGCCCTTTTTCAAGCTAATATTCAACTTCAAAATATTTAAATTGGAAAATCGAGAAGAAGCCAAAGGTTAGAAAATGAAATAGTTTTGTAATTTTCTTTTTAAAAGGAGTCAAATCAATAGGAAAGTAAAAAAGTAATATAATGTAGACATAAGTAAATTAAGAATGAGCGACCTTATATGAAACTGAAATATCTTCACTGAAATTAATATAATATGAAAACTGATGTGTAAAAACTGGACCATAAGGAACACAGTATCTTCTTTTGATTAGCAAACTTATTGGAATAAAGCATCAATAGACACCAATCATTTATTGAAGATCTAAACATGTCTAGGCGTAGAAAAAAGGCAAAATGATATTTGATACAACCATAAAATTGGACATTTTTTGGTAAAATGAGAAGCAAGTTAGTTTGTGAATATCCTGTCGTTAAGAATGCAACATCTGATCGATAAAGAAATTTAGTGCAAAATGCATATTCAGTTCAAATTAAAGACATAGTATACGATAGGATCGAGTCAATCAATGTTCAAAGCTGTCTTGATCCATTATCCTTGGTCATTTCTATATGGTTGTCATGTGTATTCTTCATGCATCTAAAGTTTGCATGGTACAAAAAAGTACCATCTTGTGCATACCAAATTTTTGTGATTATTAGCGGACCATAACATATCATCAAATGGGAACATGCTTTTGTTGCTAAAGACATAAATATTACTATAAAATGAATGCTTATATATGTCAGCTTCTTCTTTACATAAGTTTAAGCTTCGTGCGATAAATTTTGGAACTTTTTCCTTCTATTTGAACCAAGTTCAAAGGATACCTGTATGATCAAGTTTCTCTATGGTACAAAGGGTTAAATACATCCAAATATGACAAAAGGGAACCTAAATCTTCAACTGTTAAATGCTTCCATTGATTCTTTTTATGTATTTGGTAAGGATAATAAAATTCAATATGTGATCAATAAAGCCTAAAATGCAATATCTAACTAACAAAATATTACATGTAAAGATGTAGATTCAGTTCAAAATTAAGGTAGTCCTTGAAGAAATTTGGGAGAAACCTAATCATGTAGCAAACAAAAACGTCACCACCAATATAGGCCATCATCACTGGCCTAAATACGTGTCGTTTAGAGTTCGTCAAATTAATATATGAGAAACTATGTAGTTTGACAACCAACTTATTCAGTAAAGCTTTATGCTGACATGATTAAAATATGTATATATATTACAAATATAAATTATTATGGTAATATATTAATGTCATTAGATTCTCATTAATAATAAAGTACTGATATTTCTTTCATAGTTTAACACACAGATCAAAATAGTATAATTTAATGCCATGATTCATTTGAGCATTAGATCAAAATAGAAATGTTAAAGACAATCCATTCAAGTCTTCAAATACACAGCAAGAATTTCAAACATTCAATATGTATCACTCAAGCCTCATTTGAGTTTCATAACTTGTATCAGTTAGACAGAATTTCAACATCATAATTTGAAGATCGTTTAAGAAACCATTTATTCAAGCACACTGACTTAATTCGACACCAATTTATTCTAGCATTCATCAATATATCAAAGATTATTTAGTGTTAATTCAATCAAAACTCTATTCAACCAAGTATGTGATTCAAATAGCAACAATATAGTCATCATTTAAAAACAATTTACTCAGTTGCATACATCATATTTAAACTGTGATTCATTCTATAGCCCTAAATGTTAACAAAAATAATATCCTACCAAAACAATTTTCAACCTCAAGCATAACTCAGCTTAAGCTATCAAACTTAATTCTCACTTAACAAAATAATTATTACATTTAGTCAACTCACTGCGAGTAAACGAAGTACGTAGGATAGGAATAACACGACGTTAAAAATCCTAGGTGCAGAGCTTTTTCTTAGAAACTTAGCATATGAATTTTTTCTGCGTATGCCATTAAGGATATATGAGTTAGCTAAAAGGAAGCCCAAAAAAGCATAATATCATGCCGTAACAGCTTAAACGCTTGTGTGCTATCATTTCATCCCTATCGACTATTCATACTTGTTTGATACAGGTATGAATGAAGAAGCCCTGACTCGAGCAATGCCAAACCCGAAAAGTAGAAAAATGCAAAAAATAAGTCAAGTATTACATATATCATTTTTGTTGAAAAAACAAAAATGTGTGATGTTCTGAAGAGAAGAGAGCACACATATATACCATAAAAACGAATATACAGAGTCCATCTCCAGTACAATAGGAGACTAAGGTAAAAACTTCTCTTGAGGGTATCCTTAACTATAGTTGTTGTAGCAGAACTATGACAATTGTAATTACATTAATCATTTAATTTTTCAAACTAATTTCATTTTGGAGTTCTAAAAGAAAATGGATGATATTGAATTTGTGAAATTTAGCATAAAATAAGCCAAATGTCATAATTTACATTTGAAAAAACTAAGAATAATAGTTAAATTCAATTAGAAATTTACCTTCAAGAATATATTCATAAGTATATTTCACAAACAAAATTGCAATTATTCAAATAGAGATTTATAAACTATAGTCAATGAATAGAGCTGTAATGGACGTTTGGACACAAAATTGAATACAGCATGAATTATTTAACTTAACTAATGTGTCAAGATAGGAATTTTATAGTTTAAAACAGAATTCATACAATAATAATTATGAAATGAAGCATTAAAGTAAAAGCAGCATAATAATAATATTATGTGATTTTGAGGAGTACGAAACAACCAAAAATTATAAAGATGTGGTACCAAAATAATATAGAAATGAGTGAATAACAAAAATAACATCATGCGTTTTGAAGATTCTAAAACAACCGAAAATAATAAAGATCCAATCCCAGAGTAATTGCACGTGATTTATGGTTGGGAATAAGGAAAATGTTCAAGATGAAAATGTCTAAATCAAATAAACAAAGGAATCAAAGTTTAGATCCAAATATTCCTTATAAACTTTGTCACTTAGTTAACTACACGTGATTTATAGGATTGCAATCAATAATGGGTTACCATTCATTTAGTGTAATACTATGTACATCAAGAAAGCAGATGTTTCCTAACATTTCAATACTAATATAATCATGGTGCGAAAATGAAGTACTACACGTTTTCAAAGCAAGTGAATATATTTAAAGCAGAACAATAGGAGTGCTAAAAGGCTTTACCTTTCAGCTAAGAAGTCCGGAATTTCTTTCTAATAACCTGAATGATAAGCCCCCCCCCCCCCCCCAACAAAGGTAAAAGCCAACACTATGACTGTCGCTGTAAATGATGTCGGCATAAGGGATGAGAGCAAACGAAAAATTTCAAGATGAAAATGTCTAAATCAAATAAACAATGGAATCAAAGTTTAGATTCAAAATTTTCTTATAAACCTTGTCACTTAGTTAATTGCATGTGATTTATAGGATTGCAATCAACAATGGGTTACCATTCATTTAGTATAATACTATGTAAAACAAAAAGCAGATGTTTCCTAACATTTCAATACTAATATAATCATGGTGCGAAAATGAAATACTACGCATTTTCAAAGCAAGAGAAAATACTTAAAGTAGAGCAATAGGAGTGATAAAAGGCTTTACCTTTCAACAAAGAAGACAGGAATTTCGATCTAATAACCTGAATGATAAGCAACCCCACAAAGGTAGGAGCCAATGTTGTGACTGTTGTTGTAACTGATGTCGGCAGAAGGGCTGAGAGCAAATGGAAACAAATTAGGTACTGATAGCATAGTATGGCGTAGATCTGGAGTCGAATATGCTGATGACGGTGGAAGGAGGGGAGGTGGTAGACGATGGGTAAAAGACCCAATTTTGAGAGATCGAATATCAGAGGTTTTCCAGGAAGGGGAAGGAAAAGCTGGGTGTATGAAAAGAGACTTGAATATGGTAGGAATTACGGACGAAACGAAAAGGAACTATAAAAAATGTGATGGGTGAGTATAAGATATTCTAAAATGGCTATGAGGTACCAAATGTGGAAGAAGGGAAAACGAGCGATGAAAGAACAGAAAGGAAACGTGACGTTTAAAATAAGGTCCGAATATCGATGAGTCTTTTTGCTTCCGTGACTCCTGGGCTTCAAATAAGCTGAGAATGGCTGAGAGCACAGCATTCCATACTCAGTAATTATAATATAGTATAGATTGACAATAAGGTAATTTTTGAGCAATTTATTATACGATTTTCTTGAGTTTCCTAATATCGATTTCTCAAATTTGCAAATGGCTATTGGATTATTACTTTGATTGCCTACTTGGCTTGGCATGTTACAAATATCTTTTGATGTTGTTTTATTGACCATAGAAAAACATAACTATATTAGCTATATCATGTGATTATTTTAATGATGAAGACAACCAATTTCTTAAAAACAATTCATTCTTTGGTTAACAAAACGAAAAGTGAAATTTCCCCTCATTTAGAGCTAAAGACAAATTATATTCCGAGTCCAAATAATTAACAAATATGCATGAAAACGTTGCCTCCCTATTCTTCTTTTAGGATATTATATCTTTAACGATATTTCCAATTTAATGCAGCTTATACCGTTTTTTGTGTGTTAGTCAAATAAACAAGTGCTCAATCCCCCTTCTCCACCCTTTTGGTTTATCTTTGGATAGAGTGTCTTAGTGAACGTAAGGAATGTGTGAATGTATCAAAATGAGATATGAACTTAGGTATTTATGGGCAAAAAGATGTGTACTTTATTAATTACCTATAATCTAACCTGACTCAAACTAGATTTTGGTCCAAGAAAAATTATCCTCTAGTTATAAATGTTATTTAAGAAAATTTTGGACAATTAGAAAGTTTAAAAATTCAATTTTTATTCTTATAGTTTAAACAAGAATCATTATGCTATTTTGGTTTATAATATTATTTTTATTATACAAAGTTAATGAATCTATCTAGTTTTATTAAACAAATTTAATAATTCTCTACTGTTTTATTCTGCAAGTTCTTATTTCTAAGAAGAAATCCTTTTACTTTAGATTATTAAGCAAACAAAATAATCCACCCCTAATTTGTCTTGTTAATAAATCCTAAATACTCTTTGGTTTTCATAATCAAATTTCAGTTTACGCCCAAAGTGTATTTTTAAATGTCGAATTACTATATTCCAAATTTCAAGTTATTTCACAAGCGACCTATAGACAACCAAAGTTCTCCTCCCTGGCCTTCAAACCAAGGCACCAACTCATGTCCAAACCTATACCAATGAAAATAAAGCAATGAAGATGATTATATACGTTGACCAGGCATTCACAATAGATTCAAAAAGGAATCATATTCAATATTGTGGATCAGTACCAATCCTTGAGGCATTATGTAATAATCATATTTTTAATACAAGAATAATTAATTAATTCAAAAATTAATATATGATTGATTGTGGAATTCAATGACTTGAATGAAATTTAAATGAGAAATTGAATGTTTGGTCAGCTTGAAAATTTTGAATCTTGAGTTTAAAATGAAACCAAATTTGGTTTGAAGCTTATGTAAAATTTTATTTGAATATAAACAATAATAATAAATTGTATCAATGAACCAGAGTGTTTCAAAATTGACTAATAGTTATTTGATTTTGATTAACAAGTAAAAATAGTCATTTTGCAAACAATTTCGAAATTGCACGAAACTAATTCTATCGGCTTAAGAATAGTGATTTTTTGTAAGAAGACAAGTTTCTCAACGATTAGATTTATTATGTGATCGTGCACGATATAAACGTGTATTGTTTAATTATTTGAAATTTAGTGTTAGGGATTATTAAAGGGAATCCATGTTCGGTTAAAAGGGGATAATTTTAAAGGAACTCTAGCTTGTTTTATTTTTTGTTAAAGAGGGTCTAGATTATTTTAAATGAAAAAGAGACCTAAATGCCTCTGGCTCGTCACTTGTGTTAAAACATAACATACTAAATTTAGCGCAAATTACAAACGCGTGCTTTTAGGAATAAAAAAATAATTGCAAACAAAAAATAATCAGTTGACACAATATAAACAACAATATAAAATACACAACATGTTAGATATTCGTTTCTGCATTTAATGTAAATTGACCATATAAATTTCAATATGAAATTACAATTAATTACCTGATCTGATGTCTTCTGATCTCCCACAAAACTTTTGTAATAACCCGTAAAATGCGAGCCAGTTTGAAATTTTTATTTTGGCAATTTTAGCGAATTTTGATTATTTAAAATGAATTATTTTAAATAATATCGACGAGAAATTTATTTTGAATTGAAATCGACGTATATATATATACGCGTCGTCGTTAGAATATAAATATTTATTTTAAATTATAAATGGAATTGAAAATGGCGCGGTAGTTCGATAATTCGATTTCAAACTTCAATTGAACATACCGGGTGCAAAACAATCCGGATTTTAGTGAAACCAAAAATAACGGGATCTAATTGATAATATCTTTCCAACGAATCCGACAAATCAAGATTTCATATCGGGAATCAAAAGATATGTCCAGTTGAAAATTCTGAATAGTCGCTATGGAATTCAGGCCCTTAAAAATGGACATTTTGCAAACGACCTCGGATTTCGACGAAACCACTTTTGTTGGATCCGCAGTGTCAAATTATTGCTAGGTTTAAAATTTCGTAATTTTTCGAATCAATATGTGAGCGTGGCAAAGGAAAACGCGTTTGACCAGTTTCAGTTGATTTTAATCGACTGGAAATTGGCCATTTTTCATACGGTCTCAGAATTCGACGAAACTAGTTTTGTTAGGACCGTATCGTCAATACGAAGCTAGAAAATATTTTTCTGCAATTTATAGAGTTAGTATGTGACCCCGGTAATTTGAAATGTACGTTTAAAATTCAATATAGTGATTTAAATGTAAATTTAACGGAAACTGATTGTAACAGCCGAATCAGCTGACGATACATATCCCATTGTGTTCGGAATGGGGGTTAAATGCTATGGACGACAGGTGGTGGGCCTCGTTTTGATGACGTATGTAAAAGTCAACTTTTTAAATTAAATAAAAATAATAAAAAAAAAATTCTCTTCCCTCCTTAAAACACTCTGGCCCCCCCTCAGTCTCGATTCAGAGAAAAAGAAGAAAAAAAAAGGAAAATGCGACCTGGAAGGTCGCCGTCACCGCCGATGAGGGAGCCCCGCCTCCGCCGCAGGTGGTGCCACCACCCACTCGCCGTCAGCTCCTCTTCCCCCTCTCTCTCCGGCCTCCACTCGAACCTCCCCCAACCCGTTCGAAACCCCAGCCCACGAAAACCCTAGCGCCGCCGTTGTGGGCCTCCGACCCGCCACCAGACCCCCGCGCAGCCTCCCACCACCTCAGGCGAACGACGCAACACCCTCCCCCTCCTCAAAACCGAAATCAGTGAGTCCTTTCTACTTTTTTTTTAATTTATTTATTTCCTTTGTTTATTTGATTGTTTTTATAAATATAAAAATCGGATTTTTAGCATAAATTAGAATCAGTTTTTAAATATATTATAGCATTATAAAGAAATGATTTTTGTAGCTAGAAGGCCGGGATTTTAAACACGAAAAGGCGATATTTCTATACATGAAAAGGCGATATTTATAGACAAGAAAAGATGTGATGTTTTTTTTTTAATTAGAAATGTTAAGATTTTTAATTAGATATGAAGAGATAATAAAAATATAATTTTTATATGTGTAGTGAAGTATAAATATAATTTTTAACGAAGTAAAAATATGATTTTTATATTTTTAAAGAATTAAAAATATGATCTTTATATTTTTAAAGTATTAAAAATATAGTCTTTACCATATAGATGATGTAAAAATATGATTTTCGTTTATGTAGAGAATTAGAAATATAATTTTTACATTTTAGGAATATTAAAAATAGCATCTTTATATGTGTAGAAAAATAAAATTGTGATTTTTATAATGAGATTTTTATAAAGGTGAAATCTTTAAATTAGAAAAGGTGAAATCTTTAAATTAGAAAAGGTGAAATCTTTAAATTAGAAAAAGTTCAATCTTTATATTTGAAAAGCTAAAATCTTTTTTTATGTAAAAAGGCGAGATCTTTATATAGAAAATAGAGAAGTATAATATGATTTTTATATATTGGACATCATAGTAAAAATTAGATTTTTATATATTGAATGGCACAGAAAAAAATTCGATTTTTAAATATATGAAGTGATTATAAAAATATGATTTTTAAATTGAAAGTGAATAAATAAAAATGTGATTTTTATTTTAAAGACATCGAAATATAAAAATGTGTGATTTCTATATGTAGTGGCTACGGGCAACAAAGGAGAAAAAAGGCGAGAACGACGAAGATCTCTACAATAGGAGTGTCGTGAAGTTGGATAGCTATTGGTGAGAACTTCTCACTCAAATTTCTTTTTCTAGTTATATATATACTAGGATGCAGACGGTGTTTAGTAGCACCCGACACAATCGTCCACAGACCATGGACTTGTTTGTTTGGCTGTTTGGTGATTGATTGGGATATTGGTTTGAATGTGGTTTGTGGTGTGGAAAATCGAATCGATAAATGGGTTAGGATTAGACGTGCGCCGTTATAAGGCGAAGGAGTAAGGCTAGGTTAGACTCTTACTCCAAATTTTGTGGTTTGCATAACGAAAGTGATTTGATTGATGTGTGAATGGCGTGGGCCTTCACTAGACCGGGGATAAGGCTAGGCCTCGTCCCGTTTCTAGTATCGTGCCGTTATGCCGCCGAAATTTTCTAAAATATGTTAGAAAAATAAAAATATCATTTTTATTGTGTAAATGAATAGAAATTCATGTGTTAAAATAAAATATATTATCGTTAAGAATATAATTTTTAACGTGAAAGTGAATAAATAAATATTTATAAACAAATCGGCCGATTTGTTTATATACACTGATTTGACTGATATTGATTGGGTCGATAAATTTTACACATCGCCCAACTGCACAAATAAAATCTGTGTTTGATTGTTTGAAACCCCACACGGGTGTTGGGATGAAATTTGAAGTTCACTCATCCTGATGGATTAAATATGTCGATCGGTCGATTGACAGGCTGTTATAAGCGTCAGATATCTATATTTGATGCTTATACAGTGTAGTGCACTTTGGTTGATGGTTGATTATTTTTCAATGCTATTATATACATGTGTTGTATGGAATCCATATAATTAACGTTATATGGTGATTGATTGGGCCTCATTCCAATCGGGAAAATAAGGAATATTATAAAAGAAAATTCACGTGTTGAATATAAAAATAGTCATGTGTTGACGATGTTCATGTGTTGAGTGAAATATTTTATATAATAAAAATTTACATCTTTATCATGTTTAAAATTAGAACTACTTCCCAGTAGAAGTCTAATTAAAATCAAACGATAGATACCTTAGTTTTATAAAATATTTTACATAACAAAAATAGTGATGTGTTGACAGTACTCATGTGTTGAGATTAGTCGTGTGTTGAAAGAAATATAGATTCATGTGTTGAATGGGATAAATATTCATTTGTTGGATAGAATAAAGGAGTTTTGAAAAATATAAAGCCGTGTTGATTAGAGATGCGTGATTTCGACGTGAACGATATTTATATCGATTTTTTAACGATTTCGAAATAAATTGAATTGAAAACAATTTCGAAATGAATTGAATTGAAAACGATTTCGAAATGAATTGAATTGAAAACGATTTCGAAATGAATTGAATTGAAAACGATTTCGAAATGAATTGAATATAAAACGATTTCGAAATGAATTGAATGGAAAACGATTTCGAAATGAATTGAATTGAATTGAAAACGATTTCGAAATGAATTGAATTGAAAACGAATTCAAATTGAATTGAAAGCGAATTGAAATTAATTCAAATTGAATTGAAATTTGAATTGAATAGAAATGAATTTTAAAACGAATTTATAAAGAAGAATTCAATTTTGATTTGAATTGAAATGGAAGTTGAAATTGCTTTTGAAACAAAATTTAAAACGATTTATAAAATTCGTTTTAAATAGAAATCGACGAAATATATATTATATATATAATATAATGGCCTGAATAGAATGCGCCGCGCCGCGGCAGTTCGTGAATTTCGACCATTTATTTCAAACGGACATTGCGGGAGATCCGACCGTCGGATTCTCCTAAAACCGGAACCGTTGGGTTCGTATCGAAAAGAGCTTTCCAATGAATATTAGAAATTTGAAATCTAACGGTTGGATTTGGAATTATGTCCAAATCAAATTCGAAAAAGGTCGCTGTAAGTGCAGTTCGATGGCCGTTGTTGGAAATCGACTGTACGGGCCTTGATAAAATCATTAAAAATATCTATAATTTGTGTAAAATTATAATATGTGAATTGGAAAGAATTGGGCTGGAAAATTCCACATTTGAATAGGTAAAAATAGATTTCTATCGAAATGAACTAGTTTTGAACTAGAATTAAAATCAATTTATTTTTGAAATAAATAAATTGAATTTGAAAGTGATTTTGAAAATAATCGATAATTTCCAATACGTGGATTGGACTGGAGCTGAATCGAAATTATCTTCGGGATATTTCGATGTTGGATTTCGTGACTATACAGATATTGTTATGGGAATTTGAAAGATATATTTTATATCGTTATTTCGAATACGATATTTGTTGGTTTCAGAATTTGATATTGAATATAAGCCGATATATTTTCTATTCAGAGCCTTGTATTTAATATCAAATGTGATTTGGGTTTATCGTGGATCGTGTTTTAGATGACATTGGTTCTTTAACCCAGTTAAAGGCAAGATATTGATTTTGAAAAGATTAAAACTATGTGAAGTTTTAATGAATCTTTAATTAGATTAAAATGTGAATTGATAATTTAAATTATCAAATTTGAAAAGTGATCGAGAGTGGAGTATCACCAGTTTTGCTCCAAAGCGATAGTTAAATCTTTAATTAGATTTGAACGTGAAATGGTAATTAATTTTACCGATGACACCGTAGTGTTAGATATGGAGTATCACCAGTTTTGCTCCATGGGATATATAGGTTGGGATTGGGAAATAAAACAAATAATTACTTCGGTGTGGTTCGCTAATCCCGACTAGTTTGAAATGATATCCAAAGGAAGATTAAAGAATAAATTTAGAAGAATTTATCTTTGATAAAATTAATGGGAACCTTTCCCTAAGAATGTGATTTTGTGAATAAAAGAATATTCTGAATTGGAAAGGGGCGTTCATTGTGTTTGTGTAACATTGGTTAATTATATACGTGGGTTATTCAGAAAGGCCGGGTTATACCCATTCTGAATAACCGATTCGACGAGATGTCGAAGATGAAGACGGTGGTTGAAGACCGGAAGTCTTCACATCGTTTGGGTGATTACTGATGATCTTGATTGGGCTGTACACCCAGGATGAGGGAATCAGTTGGTGATCGTCCAGACGTACTTGGAGATGGATGGATATGCAAGGAAAGTGCCTCCGGTTTCGTTCAGACCCAGAACGAACTTGTAAATGGATTGTGTGTCTGACATTGGATTTTATTTTGTGTTGATTGATCTCTATTAAATATACATCTGTTTGGCGGCGGAGAATTTATTCTCTTGCTTAACGCCCATCTCTGAGACGTACGAGCTCAGAGGTTGTATATCGATGGACATCAGTCGCATGGAGTGAATTGCCAGTGTGGCATGCGTAAGTGGCAATTGATCAAGGCTTCTGTTGAAAAGCAAAGTCTTGTGGTTGATGATCAAAGCACGGCCTGTGTGGCGTAGCTTTGTGTATAACGTGAATTCGCGAGCCTCACACCTCGGTATGAGTCAAAAACGGGATACGGACCCAAGGAGTGCACGACGTTTCTTTCTAGCTAGGGTGGTGTCAGTGACCTACCAGCCCTGACATTTATATACTTTTCACCTGTGTGGTTGTTGGATATGAGGCGCCTCGGATATAGGTCTGTAAGGACCGGGAAACGTGTGTTCAGGAATAATTAATCCTCAAAAGTAAGAGAGGACCGGCCTTGGAGGTTCCAAAGGATCAGAGTGGGGTCCTGAGGCATTGCTAGAGTGTCTCGAACGCGGAGAGGAGCTTGCCCCTTGCCTCGGCTCATGACGGAATCCAATTTCCAATACGTGTATTGCGGTTTTAATTGTAGAACTAGTATGGCGACATGATAGATGGTACCCATGCCGCCTATGATTGATATTTATGATGTGAAATTGTTTTGACACTATACAAATATAGTAATATCAAAATAATGTGTTTTAAACGTATCAAGCATGCTTTGGCTGTTATAAGGGAAAACCCTATCCTCCGGCTTGCGTTGCATTGTGTGATGGGACCTGGGTCTTATAACAGCTTCATTTTTCTTTATTTAGCATTGCGCTGTTTGTTCTATGCACTGGTATTCTTGGGAGGAAACCCGTTCCGTGTTATACGGCGTGGTCCCTTGATTTACCTAACTTTAAAACCAATATTAATAACTGTTTTAGTTCTCACACCAGTCCCATGACTGACCTGGAGTTTATTGTTTTAACCTAAACTCTGGGTGCCCCTATTTTCCACACGGGCAGCTAGTAGTTTTGGTTTTGCAGATTTATATTCACAGGGTCCTGATTTACAGCTGGAACGATGCTCGGAAAGCTCTGTATCCGTGTACCACTTTCAGTTGTGTTTTGTATATTTTTCCGCTGCTATGTAACTTATTGTAATCTCTGATATTTGTCAAATGTAATTTATTCATTTATACTCTGTATATTCTTGTATCTGTTGGAATTGTTGTAATAACAATGAAATGTTCTTCTGTTTGCGTTCTATTTTGTCCTGTTCTCAACGCTATCCGTGCTTTCCTTCACGGGGAAGTTCGGGTCGTGTCAACTTTCATGTGTCTCATTACTGTAATTATATCCATTTTTATTTTTAGGTGTAGCGTTTAAATTGTATTATTAATTAAGGTTTAGGTTTTATGGTTTTTATTAATGAGGATTATAGTGGTTTAATATTGAAATTTTAACTTATATGTTTAAGGGAGTATTGATCATTTTTAATAGTTTGTATGCAAATAAAACCCTAATGTGGCGCTGTATAATAAAATCCCTTAGGTGGACAAACCAGGAGACAAAGAGTTGTTTAGATTAAACAAAAGGAAGGATAAAGAATGGTTAGGATTCTTCTAGTTGTGCGTAAACTGCTCCCCGTTTTCTTTCCATGATAAAGATAAAAGAGGGTTGAGATCTATTCTCAACATAGATATCTGATGGCCACAAATTATTCACGGGTACCGTCTTTTCCCATGATCTCCCACGATCTCCTCAGTTACGCTTAAGTTTCCACATTCCCACGTTTTTGCGGCCTTCCCCAGTTGTTTTGTTAGTTTTCTCGAGCTACAAATTCGATTGCTCACAACGACTGAGAATCGAGACGAGGACAACAAGATCATTTTTTATTCATCTTAAATTCTTCGATTTATCGGTGTATTCGCTCAAATTTACAAGTTTATCTACTCACTTTATTGCAGGACAAATTATCTTCAATTGATGTTGTTTATCCTTACCGTGGTCTCAGGTTTGCTCAAGTTCAGATCTAACACTACCATAAGAAGGTTATATCATCTACCTTCTAATTACTGTTATTTCTTACTAATCTAGCATTGACTTGAATTTTTTCTATAATACTTTGGATATGTGATTGATTTAACCCTTAGTTTACAATTCCCGATTTGATTATCTTTCGTAATTTGCTATTTTGATTTCTTTTTTATCAATAGTTTTATTCCAGTCAATTATTCTACTATCAATTGCACCATGAGTTCTTACAAATTTTAGGTCTAATTTTTTTTTTAATGTTCCACCCTTTTTCTTATGCCAACGCAATTGATTTCCTTTTGCTTAATTGTTAGAGAAGATAGAGGTTAGTACTGACAATAATTTCTTTAATTTAAGCGCCATCTGATTAGTTTATTTTCCAAATATCAGTTTAAGCGGTTTAACGCTATGATTTTTCATACATGTACACATTGTTTATTACATCAAACTTTTAATATAGGTTTTTAAATTTATGGATGTTTCTTAACTCTTTTCATCTAAATCACATGCATTACATAAATATTTCTTAAGAGACGCTGCATATTATACAAATTAACATATTATACTAGGTGTTCTTCCTGGTGCACGGTAGATAGACTTATGAATTTTTCCTGGTGCGGGATATGCAGATCAAGGTGTACGATATGGAGCTTCTAACAGTCACCCTTGGATGAGGTTCTTAATATAACCCTTTCTCCTTTTCATATTATTTTAATTATGATAAGACTGTAACCTGTGTGTTATAATATAAAATGCTCACAACTCTTACTTCTACTATTTACTGCAATATTCATCCTAACAAAATGAATATATTCAATATATTGACCTTTTAAGTATTCATGAAAAGGTTATCTTTTTTCATGCAAGATTCTGCTATGATCTACTTTAACATCATTATACTTAAGTACATGAAGCAGATCAAGATTGTGCTTACAGTTTAGTACTGCCCAAAGTGGTTGAAATACTTTAAGTATGTTTATTTGTGTAATCCTATATTTTTGTGACTTTGTCTGCATTGCGATTGATCTACATAACTTCAGTTTAGATATGAGTGCACAAGGTTTGTAGATGCCACAACATAAATAGAATCATACTATAAATTATTGGAATAAAAGTTGTATATTTGTTTAAATGTTAAAAAATTCAAAACAAATATTCGATTTTCATGAACGATCAATGGTTTTTAGTAGTTTACGCCTAACAGAGTAAAAGTGAAAAAAGGAAACACATAATGAGGATATATATCATGCTACACTCAGTGTGATAGAACTTAATAACTTCACTATTGAGTGAATGACGATGTGTTAGATTATTATGTTTTTTTAACTATTGCCATTACCTATTGATTGTTTTGAATTTTCATTCCATTAAGTTATGAAGAGACTGTAGTATTTTTGCATTATGGACTTCTGAAATATTCAATTTAATTTGCTGCCTTAGTTTCTTCTTTATATTTGGAAATTTGCTAATTAATGTGCGACATTCTTCGAAGTAGTAAAAACTGCCCTTTACTTAGTATAAAATATAGGGGATTTTCACATGGCATTCTTCTCATATCTACCAACTACTTGTACATTCAAGGTTGATGATTACTTTATTAATTTCGGTTTATAACCTAACGCATACAAAGGGGTCTTCACTGCTATTCATTTTCACGAATCCATTTTAACCTCATCCCCAATTTCATATTTTGTACTTTTTCCAATTTTAGTTTTGCGGAAAAATTGGGATTCACTTTGCTAAAACAAATCACTGAACATTAATTTTATTTTCATGGTGTTTATCAAAGTTTGTCAAAATCGTCGCAGTAAATCTGGTATTTGTTGCAGTGTTGACTATTTCATTAATGTTCGGGTTGGATTATCATGTGCCTTTACGACTGATGCATTAATAGTTTTGTGCACAATTTTTGTTTTATCTTTTCTCTTTTACTTGCTTCTGCCGCCACAGTGATTTGTCTGAATCATTTTTTCCCCTCTTTTTACAACAATCGCAGCTCCATGGATTAAATATTGAAGCATGTTACATTTATACCGACTTCTTATTCATACATGAAACCAAAGCTTTTTCCTTCCCCCTTTTATGTAAATTTGAATGTGAAGAAACTCCATTAGAATGCTAACTCCTGTATATTGGTCTCATTACTGATATAGTGAAGCATTCTTACTCAATTTGTATTGCATTTTAATCTTAATTTTTATACCTTTTTTCTTGTTATATGATAGATAGCTGCTAAAGTTTCAAGAAAATTAGTTGATCATGGAAAGTTTATCCTCTTTTCTCAATAATCGGTTGGTTTTTTACTTGCTTTTGACATCTATCTTCGTGTTAGAATTTAATGGTTGAAATATTTATATGTGACTGGTTTGGTTACATAGATGTCTGGTTGTTCATATTACCGACCCTTCATTGTAGAAATTATCTCGGAGTTAAGAAAGTAAATTTTAACACTCATTGATTACATTTCTTTCTCCTCAAGTTATTGTTATTTTGATAAAATTGATTGTTTGATGTTTAGTGAATGACATAAACAAAAGTTGCATGTTTTCACATATGCTTAATCGAGCAACCCAATAGACAACTCAAACAGATATTTGTATGATGTTTTTGTTTTCCGCTTGATTTACCTTATATTTCATTAATTACTTTTAAAGGTAACCATAGTAGATTGGCAGCTTATTGAATTTTGTTGCAAATTCGTATTTCACTGGTATTCCTATATTTCATTTGTCGACAAACTGTGTTTTTTAATCTTTTCTGCATTTCAACAAAAATCTTCTTTCAGACATGTTTTGTTGTGCATTGATTTTTATGGAATGGTGAACAACTTCATAGATTCTGTAATGACCCGTATTTTTCACGGGATAATAATTAATTAATTTAATTATTAAACCTCGATTTGGCGATTATCGATAACCTAAATTAAATAATGTTGAATATTTAATTAATTTTTATAATATAATAATATATTATAACTCCGAAATAATTAGAAAAAGTTGAATTTACAATATTGTATGAAGTCGTAGGGATTTAAAACCGTTCGACCATGAAACAGCTAAGGAATATTCCAGGAATATACCTTGACCTTATCTATCAAAATATCCTAACTCATTTACTAGGTCAAAACAAGGCCACGTTTTCTCTCTTTCAACCGCACCCTCCATGTTAAAAACGCCAGGAACAAATTCCCTTCCTCAAATTAAAAAAAAACGCGAGCAAAAGAAAATGTCCACCATTCTTCAAAAATCCAAAAACTCAACGCCATTTCAGAAATCGAGTTTCACCGTGGAAACCGAAGACTTCGACGCCGATGTTGGGAGAAGAAACCGGAGTGCTCGATGCCAGTTTTTGCTCGGATCTGGGCTAAGCTCGATCTGCTTCTTTTTGCGGCGTCGACGGAAGTCAGACCAATGGAGAAGAGGAGGCTTCGGTGGTGTTGACGTAGTGATGAGGGGTTCTCGAGTTTGCTTTTAACAAAAGGGGAGCAGGACTTCTTTTCTGATCGGGGAGAGAAGGCTGTTTTGGTGTAGACCGTCGACGGGGTGCATGGAGGTCAGACGATGAGCAGTATAACAGTGAAGGTGTCGTTCGTTTTGGGGAGAAAACTAAATACTAGAATTCGCAGCTATGTTTGAGGAAGGAGGCTCCTGTAGCTTTCGTTTAAGTAAGGGTCTGGATTTAAGCTGTTAACGACGGGAATGGTCTTCGTTTTTGCTCCTGCTGTCTTTCCTGGTGGCTTTCATGGCTGTCTCGTTTACACATAAAGGTTTGAAAATGTTTGAAGGTTGTTTCTTATAAAAGGGATTAACCTTGGTAAAGAAATGGTGTACAGGGGGTGAGAGTTATGTTGCAGCTTTATCTGTCGCGTTGGAAGGGGTTAAGGCTTGCAGGGTTTGAACTATAAGGGAAGGTTGGCTGTAAGGAAGTTGATGTGAATTTTGGTGTGGTTTATTTCTGGAGCCGCTGAAAATTCAAATTGGGCAAGAAGTGGTTTGTGAATGCAAGATGGGTTTGAGATAAGGACGTCGAGCTGTGTATTGATGGGAGTGTGAAGTCCCATTAATGGCTATTTGATGAAGCAGGAGAAGTAGCCAAAATTCGGTTTGAAGAAGAAGTATACGAGCAGGCCTGGAAAAAAATGGAAAATGGGTATGGGCCTTGTTTCAAAGGTTAAGCCAAATTTTTAATAAATATTTGGTTTAATTTAAATGTAAGTTAGTATATAAAATTGTTGAAATCATAACGCATGCGTACGATATCATAATTTCATAAACTGGGCACCGTTAGGATCATATGGACGGACACTACCCAATGGAACTGACTGGGAGTGGATTGGAGCTCTTCACAATTTATAGAAAAATAAATTGTCCGATCTGAATCGACAACGGTTATCAATATTTAATGATAAACCGCCAAAGTGAGTAAAACTCACCAACTCTGAATAGTTATGTTTTTATAACATATTCGTAGAACTGATAATTATCTGTTGATTGCTGTGTGTTAACTGTTTGGTTGAATTGCCTAAGTATTGGTTGAAATTATAGATGACGATATATATATATATATATATATATATATATATATATATATCGTTAATCAAATCTTGATTTTGTTTAGCATAATATTTCATATTGAAATGAAATCGATGTTAATTATATTGTGTAACATCTGTGAATGCAGGGAAACAGGTCGGAGGAATCCAACTGGATTCCTCAACATTTATTTTACTGTTTTTCATATATGGTGATATATGATGTGATATATAATCTGTTGTTGATTATGTGTGTTTGAATGATATCGATCATTATGAATTGGTATTTTAAATACCGTAAGAAATACTGGGGTATAGAAAAGGGGATTTTCAAAGTGTATTTAGAAAATAAATTATTTATATAAAATCAATTGATTTTATATATATAAAGAAAAGGATTTTATAAAAAGAAATAATTATAAAATCAAAGAATAAGAGAAAAGGAAATATTGGTGAAAACAAGTAGAAAAAGAATTGAAAGGAATTATTTGTAAAACATTTACAAACAAAATTGAAAAGGAATTATTTGTAAATAAATGGAATTATCAAAAGGAAATTATTTGGTAAATAAATAGATTATAAAAGGGAATACATGAAGATGTATAGAATAGTATAGAAGAGAATTTTATATTTGAAAGATTTAGACCCGTGCTTCGCACAAGAGTATAACATGATATGGATTTAAAGCAAAGATTTTAAATAGAATATGTTCTAACTGATAGATTGAGAAGATTAATTTATAAATAATATTTTATAAATTAAATAAAATATTTATCATTGGATAAATAGAATATATAAGTCAGGACTTATATAGAGAAGTAAGAATCAATTTCAACATCGATATTTTAAACTAAATATGGAAGTAGAGTAAATCAAAGGAGTTAATCAAAATGTGTTAATCAAATCGAGTTAGAGTTAATCGATTACAATTAATTGAGTTAGGGTTAATAGAATTAGGGTTAATCAAGTTAGAGTTAATCGATTAAGTTAATTGTAACAACCCGGAATATCTGAACCAATTTGAAAATTTTATTTTGAGTAATTTTGTTGAAATTTGAGTCTAGATTTAAAATTTCTAATTTTAAATAATTCTTAAACAATTAAAATTAGTCACTTTTCAAACGATGTTCGTTTTCGACTAAAACACTTTTGTTGGATCCGTGATGTCAAATTATGGCTAGGTTTCAATTTTCATAATTTTTGGAATTAATTTGTGACCATGGCGAAGAGATATGTATTTTGTTAATTTCAGTCAATTTCAATCGACTTGAAAATAGCCATTTTTCAAACAGTCTCAGAATTCGATGAAATTAATTTTGTTAGGATTGTATCATCAAAACATAGCTAAAATAATTTTTCTCGATTTTTCTGAGTTCGTATGTGGCCCCGGTAATTTTGAAACGTACGTTCGAATTTAATATTAAATGTTATATTTAAAAATAAAAGAAACATGATGTAAACTTCAGAATTGAGCTTCGTCACTAGCACCATTGCGTTCAGAAGACGTCACGACCTATTGTTCGACAGTCGATGGGCTCTGTTTGGAGTTCGGATGAAAAACCCTAATTTCTGGAATTAATTAAAGTAAAAATAAAAAGAAAATACACCATAAATACTAGTATAAGTACGTATGCTACAGTACCCTTCTTCCCCCGTTTCCTTCAACCGCCGCATAGCCCATTCTCATTGATTTTTCTTCCTCCGATTTCTCCCTCTACACTCCGTTTCAGAACCCACCGTAGTCAAACTTTCCAAAGTACTTAATCCCCTCTTCGATCTCATACCAAAATCGGACCTCCCCATGCCCTGTAGCAACCGCCGTGCCCCCCTAAAGGCCACCGCCGTCGATCTGTCTCGGTCCCACCACACGCCGCCGTAACCTTCCTCCCCCCCCCCGGCGATCGTACCCCTCTCCGAGCTCTCCGACATCGCGCAAACCACTCCGAAAATCATAGTCTAAATCTCCTGAAAAGTTGGATCAAAGATAATCTGAAACTATATGGTATGAATATACTAAAAGATTTTCCACACTTATTTCTGTTGCAAACTATAGTTGTGACGGCCCGCCCCGCACCAACCAACATTTACTCCAAAAGTGCGCTGTACACATGTCCAGTTAGCACGGAACGGGTCGTTAGAAGGAAAAGGAAGAAGGGAATGAACTAAACGAGGAACCTGTAGAATGTCTCACAGCGCATGGGATAAAATATAATAATAACATACTTGACATAAAACAGGCGAGACAGTGCATAAGCTGATAACTAATAATCAATGTCAACATCAGAGCAGCGGAAATCCAAATACAGTTTATTACAACTTTCCAAATTTACTGTCTCTAACAAAAGAAAACTAAAGTAGAAGATGCACCACCAATGCCCAAGCAGTGATCTTCAACAACACAGGGAGAATACTACATATATTACGTGGAAGCCTCCTGCTCGTCTCCGGATCATCTACCCGTGCATCACCAGCTAACCTGTCTCTAGTCTGCTCGTGTGAGCACCCAGAGTAATAAGAAGAGACATAAAACTCTGGGTCAGACATTAGGCCTGGTGTGAGCGATAAGCATCTAAACAGAATGATAACAGGTATACTAAACCATACCTGAACCTGGACCTGCAACTAAAGAGTTAGTACCACATACCGTATAATACTCCAAGGTGCCATAATGAATAGTGTAAAGAATACAGGGGTGGGGTGTGTATGTCATAATGATAGCAAACAAACCATCCATAGCAACCATCCTCACATCTCTCACTCAGTGCGTAAAGCATACGACATCTACCACTTTGGAACACTAGACAAAATTGAGGTAACGACGAATCCCGACTTGTAGAAACCCTGCTATGACCAAGCTAAACATATAGAGTCATGACCAAACATTTCAATGACCCACTTCATTGGTTGTAGCCCTTGGTTCTACCGATGCCATAATGGCCCTGAATCCGCCTTCGTACCTCCTACCATGGTGGTCCAAAGCTATAGACGTCGATAACACCTTGGCACGCGTCCCGCAGCAAAGCCCAGTCATGAAGCCCACTCATTGGTTCCCAGCTGGATCCTGAGTCAAAGCTCCTCATTTGGACTTCCTTTGCATCTCGGGTTTTGATCGAATTGGAGTGGGTCTTCAGAAGAGTTGTCGTGCAGTAGCAGCCCTAGAATACGGTTCGGTGGTCATTACCCTCGTCGGTTCGGTTCGGTTCGGTCCTCCTTCCTTGTCATCTTTCCATTCGGTTCGGGTCGGGTATTCCACTCCAGGTCGGGTCGGTGTCCTCCTCCGGGTCGGGTCGGGTGTCCTTCCTTCCAGCGCTCCGATCCACTCCCTTATTTCTTCACGTATTCCGATCCGATCCCTCCTTGCCATCTGATCCGCGTGGCCATCCCTCTTGCTAGTTCTCCCAAATGTTTACTTCCGATCCGAGCCCTGCATCTCCAAGTCGATCCGATCTAGCCTCCAATTATTCTTCCGATCCGATCCCCTTGTCCACTCCAACTCCAAGTAAACGGCCTTCCTTCTCGCCAAGCCTCCTCCAGTGACAAGTTCCAATCCAGTTCGAATTCCCTTGGTCAGTTCACAAATCCGATCCGACCCCTTTCTCCGATCCGAACCGGTTCGGAACCTGCACACTTCTGCAACTTTCCAGCGAGCTTTCTACGCCATTCGACGGCATTTTCGACCAATCTAACTATTCTAATCAATCATAAAACATATCATAGAGTCATAGCAACATGTAAGAACAACCACAAACACCTAACAACAATTCAAATGAACCAAAATGGATCAAAAGTGGCTAAAACCTCACATTTTCCTATAATCCCTCTTAATCATGTTTTAAGCATACGATTAGCAAAACACATCGAAATTAACCCAAATTTCTAACAGAGCCTTAAAACATTATTTTAGAATTTTAAGAATTTTTCCAGAATTTATTTACGTATAAATTCGCTAATCTCCACTAATTACCCTTAATCACCGTAATTAGTGCAAAAACTATGCAAATCACTCACCTTGGCCACAAATGAAACACCAAATCTGAAATACTCTCTGTTTGGGTCGAATTCCTATGTATAGCAGCAGCTCCAACCTTGCTTTGTTGCTATTTGGCCTTGCTTTGATGTAGTTTAGGCTTAATCTTCACTAAAAATGTGTTTTGGAGAGGTTTTAGAGGATGGAAGCCATTACTAAGGTCTCAAGAAGGTTTGTGGCGGCTCAAAACTGAAATGAAAGTGATAACCTAACCCTAACCAGTCCTCCTATACCTCTAAACCCGAAATTCCCCTTTGGGCCTAGCTGCTAATCACCCGGTTAAGCCCAATTAAGCTGTTTTTCACCATTTGAAACTTGTTTCAGCCATATCTCCCAAACAGTGAGTCCGTTTGACTAATGTGACCACTCTACGGAAAGAGAAACCATCATCTGGAGCCAATGGAAGTGGTTTCAGGTCAAAATTCCTTTCCAGTCAAAAGTTATGGCCAAAACAGTGCCAACTAGGGGTAAAATGGTCATTTAAAAATCGGGAAAATCATGAACATGGAAAATGACCCCAATAGTCGTCTCCCAAAGTTACATGACCATACGACTTCGTATGTGACAGAAATAAATATTCTATGATCCTATGATGCGTAGAATGCAGGTCGTTACACTCTCCCCCCCCCCCCCCCCCTTAAGAAATTTCGTCCCCGAAATTCCTTAACCCAAAACATACAAAGGATCCCGCATGCCTAACAGCCACGTACAACAATCAAACATGCAAAACAAGCAAACATGCCTATCCTAGCATGCGGAAAACTAAATCGAAGTCAAAATCTTACCAGGCAAAGATTTCTGGGTGTGTCTTCCTAATGTCCTCCTCTGTCTCCCAAGTACAATCACTCTCGTCCTCGCTCCACTGTACCTTGACTAGATTCACCGCCTTCCTTCGAAGTTGCTTCATGTCGTGCTCGACAATACGGGCCGGCTTGCGGTTCCCAACCGCCTCGGGTTCTACTTCGAAGTCCTCTAACTGATCAGGTGAAATAGTCATATCTGAGTCGTGAACGAACTTCCTTAGTTGGGAAACATGAAATACGTTGTGAACTCCCGCCATTTTCTCTGGTAAGTCAATTCTATATGCCAAATTCCCGACTAGTTCAAGAACAGGGAATGGGCCAATGAATCTTGGTGCCAACTTGCCTCTCCTGCCAAATCGTATTACGCTCTTCAACGGAGAGATCTTGACAAACACCAAGTCACCAACGGAGAATTTTAAGTCTCTTCTTCTCTTATCAGCATAACTTTTCTGCCTATCCTGGGCTGCCTTCATTCGTTGTTGAATGATCTTGATCTTATCTGAAGTTTCCCTCACCACATCTGGTCCAAGCATAAACTTCTCGCCAGTCTCTATCCAACATGATGGTGAGTTACACGGTCTTCCGTACAAAGCTTCAAACGGAGCCATACCAATACTGGATTGGTAGCTATTATTATATGCAAACTCTAATAGATGCAAATGGTCATCCCATGATCCACCAAAATCCAATATACATGCTCTCAAGAGATCTTCCAAAATACGGTTCACCCTCTCCGTCTGACCGTCGGTCTGAGGATGATATGCGGTACTGAGATGTAACTCTGACCCTAGAGCCTCTTGTAAGCTCTTCCAAAACCCACTAGTGAACAACGGGTCTCGGTCACTCACGATGCTTTTAGGTACTCCATGAAATCTCACTACCCACTTCATATACAATTCTGCTAACTTAGCTGCCGTTCTGGTCGATTTGACTGGTATAAACCTTGCGCTTTTAGTCAATCGATCCACAATCACCCAAATGCTATCATGTCCCGATCTAGTCCTTGGTAAACCATCGATGAAATCCATCAAGACTTGCTCCCATTTCCACTCGGGAATTTCTACGGGCTGTAACAACCCACTAGGCTTCTTTTGCTCGGCTTTAAATAGCTGGCAATTCATGCACTTGGATATAAACTTCCCAACGTCTCTTTTCATCCCTTCCCAGTAGTAAGTCTGCTTCATATCTCGATACATCTTGTTACCACCGGGGTGTATAGTCAGCTTTGAGTGATGACATTCTCTAAGCACTTCATCCTCAATCCATTGACATTGGGTACAACAAGCTTTCCATTCTTTCTAAGCCATCTGTGACGGCCCGCCTCGCACCAGCCTGCATTTCCTCCAAGAGTGCGCTGTACACATGCCCGACTAGCACAAGACGGTCGTCAGAAGAAAGGAAAGAAGAGAATGAACTAATCAAAGAACCTGTAGAATGTCTCACAGCGCATGGGATAAAATATAATAATAACATACTTGACATAAAACAGGCGAGACAGTGCATAAGCTGATAACTAATAATCAATGTCAACATCAAAGCAGCGGAAATCCATATACAGCTTATTACAACTTTCCCAATTTTACTGTCTCTAACCAAAAGAAAGCTAAAATAGAAGATACACCAACAATGCCCAAGCAGTGATCCTCAACAACACAGGGAGAATATTATGTATATAGTACGTGGAAGCCTCCTGCTCGTCTCCGGACCATCTACCCGTGCATCACCAGCTAACCTGTCTCTAGTCTGCTCGTGTGAGCACCCAGAGTAATAAGAAGAGACATAAAACTCTGGGTCAGACATAAAGCCTGGTATGAGCGATAGGCATCTAAACAGGGAAATAACAGGTATACTAAACCATACCTGAACCTGGACCTGCAACCAAAGAGTTAGTACCACATACCGTACAATACTCCAAGGTGCCATAATAAATAGTGTAAGAATACGGGGGTGGGGTGTGCATGTCACAATGATAGCAAACAAATCATCCATAGCAACCATTCTCGCATCTCTCACTCAGTGCGTAAAGCGTACGGCATCTACCACTTTGAAACACTAGACAAACTGAGGCAACGACGAATCCCGTCTTGTAGAAACCCTGCTATGACCAAGCCAAACACTTGGAGTCATGACCAAACATTTCAATGACCCACTTCATTGGTCGTAGCCCTTGGTTCTACCAATGCCATAATGGCCCTGAATCCGCCTTCGTACCTCCTACCATAGTGGTCCAAAGCTATAGGTGTCGACAACTCCTTAGCACGCGTCCCGCAGCAAAGCCCAACCATGAAGTGAACTCGTTGATTCCCATCTGAATCTTAAGCTCGAACTTCTCATTTGGACTTCCTTTGCATCTCGGGTTTGATTGAATTGGAGTGGGTCTTCAGAAGAGTTGTCGTACATTAACAGTCCTAGAATTCTGTTCGGTTCAGTAGTCATCACCATCATCGGTTCGGGTCGGTAGTCATCTTCTTCATCGGTTCGGGTCGGTAGTCATCTTCTTCATCGGTTCGGGTCGGTACTCCACTTCGGGTCGGTTGTCTCTGTTTGAGTTCGGTGGTTGCTCCCTTCTGAGTTCTCATGCCCGATCCTGTCCTTCTCCAATTACCGATCCGCTCCGCCCCCTTAGCGTACTCCGATCCAATCCTCTCCAATCCGATCCACTCTCTAGTTTTGATCCGATCCGTTCCCTAGTTCCGATCCGATCCCCCTTGTCCACTCCAACTCTAAGCAATGGCCTTCCTTCCTGCCAAACTTCCTCCAGTGGCAAGTCCTCATCCAGTTCGAATTCCCTTGGTCGGTTCCCTAGTCCGATCCGACCCCTTTTCTCCGATCCGAACCGGTTCGGAACCTGCACACTTCTGCAACTTTCCAGCGAGCTTTTTACGCCATTCGACGACGTTTTCGAGCAATTTAACTATTCTAATCGATCATGAAACATACCATAGGGTCATAGCAACATGTAATAGCAACCACAAACAGCAAACAACAATTTAAATGAATCAAAATGAATCAAAAGTAGCTAAAACCTCACATTGGCCTATAATCCCTCTTAATCATGTTTAAGCATATGATTAACAAAACACATCGAAATTAACCCAAATTTTTAACAGAGCCTTAAAACATTATTTTAGAATTTTAAGAATTTTTTTCCAGAATTTATTTACGTATAAATTCGCTAATCTTCACTAATTACCCTTAATCACCGTAATTAGTGCAAAAACTATGCAAATCACTCACCTTGGCCACAAATGAAATTCTCAGAACTGAAACTCCTCTGATTTGGGGCGAATACTGATGTCTAACGGCGGCTCCAACCTTGCTTTGGTGCTTTTTCTCCTTAATTTGGTGTTGCTAAGCCTAATCTTCAATTAGAGAGTGATTTGGGGTGTTTTAGATGTAGGGAGCCATTACTAAGGTCTTCAAGGAGGTTTGTGGCGGCTCAAAACTGAAATGAAAGTGATAACCTAACCCTAATCAGACCTCCTAAACCTCTAAACCCGAAATTCCCCTTGGGCCTAACTGCTAATCCCCCGTTTAAGCCCAACTAAGCTGTTTTTCACCATCTGAAACTTGTTTCAGCCATATCTCCCAAACGGTAAGTCCGTTTGGCTAATGTGACCACTCTACGGAAAGAGAAACCATCATCCGGAGCCAATGGAAGTGGTTTCAGGTCAAAATTCCTATCCAGTCAAAAGTTATGGCCAAAACAGTGCCAACTAGGGGTAAAATGGTCATTTAAAAATCGGGAAAAATCATGAACATGGGAAATGACCCCAATAGTCGTCTCCCAAAGTTACACGACCATACGACTTCGTATGTGAAAGAAATAAATATTCTACGATCCTATGATGCGCAGAATGCGGGTCGTTACACTCTCCCCCCCTTAAGAAATTTCGTCCCCGAAATTCCTTAACCCAAAACATACAAAGGATCCCGCATGCCTAACAACCACATATAACAAAAATCAAACATGCAAAACAAGCAAACAAGCCTATCCTAGCATGCGGAAAAACTAAATCGAAGTCAAAATCTTACCAGGCAAAGAGTTCAGGATAAGTCTTCCTAATGTTCTCCTCTGTCTCCCAAGTACAATCGTTCTCGTCCTCGCCCCACTGAACCTTGACTAGTTTCACCGCCTTCCTTCGAAGTTGCTTCATGTCGTGCTCGACAATACGGGCCGGCTTGCGGTTCCCAACCGCCTCGGGTTCTACTTCGAAGTCCTCTAACTGACCAGGTGAAATAGTCATATCTGAGTCGTGAACGAACTTCCTTAGTTGGGAAACATGAAATACGTTATGAACTCCCGCCATCTTCTCTGGTAAGTCAATCCTATACGCCAAATTCCCGACTAGTTCAAGAACAGGGAACGGGCCAACAAATCTTGGTGCCAACTTGCCTCTCCTGCCAAATCGTATTACGCTCTTCAACGGAGAAATCTTGACAAACACCAAGTCGCCAACGGAGAATTTTAAGTCTCTTCTTCTCTTATCAGCATAACTCTTCTGCCTATCTTGGGCAGCCTTCATTCGTTGTTGAATGATCTTGATCTTATCCGACGTTTCTCTCACCACCTCTGGTCCAAGCATAAACTTCTCGCCAGTCTCTATCCAACATGATGGTGAGTTACACGGTCTTCCGTACAAAGCTTCAAACGGAGCCATACCGATACTGGATTGGTAACTATTATTATATGCAAACTCTACTAGATGCAAATGGTCATCCCATGATCCACCAAAGTCCAACATACATGCTCTCAAGAGATCTTCCAAAATACGATTCACCCTTTCCGTCTGACCGTCGGTCTGAGGATGATATGCGGTACTGAGATGTAACTCTGACCCTAGCGCCTCTTGCAAGCTCTTCCAAAACCCACTAGTGAACAACGGGTCTCGGTCGCTCACAATGCTTTTAGGTACTCCATGAAATCTCACTACCCACTTCATATACAATTCTGCTAACTTAGCTGTCGTTCTTGTCGATTTGACTGGTATAAACCTTGCACTTTTAGTCAGTCGGTCTACAATCACCCAAATGCTATCATATCCCGATCTAGTCCTTGGTAAACCATCGACGAAATCCATCGAGACTTGCTCCCATTTCCATTCGGGAGTTTCTAATGGCTGTAACAGACCACTAGGCTTCTTTTGCTCGGCTTTAACTAGCTGGCAATTCATGCACTTGGATATAAACTTCCCAACGTCTCTTTTCATTCCTTCCCAGTAGTAAGTCTGCTTCATATCTCGATACATCTTGTTACCACCGGGGTGTATAGTCAGTCTTGAGTGATGACATTCTCTAAGCACTTCGTCTCTCAATCCATTGACATTGGGTACAACGAGCTTTCCATTCCTTCTAAGCCATCTATCTTGATCAAGCCCATACTTGCTCACCTCCTCATCGACACCCATCTCTAACTTGGAGATGATTTCCAATAGGTTAGGATCGTCCCTCTGACTAGAGCCGATCCGCTCAATCAAAGTGGGTCTGATCGTCAAACTCGCTAACATTTCTGGATCCAATTCGCACTTTGGTCTGAAATCAAACCCCGCGATAAACTCCAGTTGCTTCCATTCAAGGAACATAGCCCCCAAGCTGGCATGTCTTCTACTCAATGCATCAGCCACCGCATTGCCCTTTCCTGGTGTGTATGCGATGTCAAAATCATAGGAAGCTAAGAACTCTAACCATCTCTGCTGACGGAGATTTAAATCCTTCTGGGAGAATAGATACTTTAACGACTTATGATCCGTAAATAGCTCAAACCTTTCTCCCAAGAGATAGTGTCTCCACATCTTTAACGCGAACACGATCGCTGCCAATTCTAAATCATGGGTAGGGTATCTTCTCTCGTGCGGTTTCAATTGCCGACTTGCATAAGCTACAACCCTACCGCCTTGCATCAATACAGCACCCAGTCCGGTACCACAGGCATCCGTGTATACCGTCATCTCTTCATCCCCCTCAGGAATGACTAACACTGGTGCGCTTGTCAACTTGTCCTTTAGACTTTTGAATGCATTCTCGCACCTTTCATCCCAGACAAAAGCTTGATTCTTCTTGGTCAACCGGGTCAATGGTGCTGCTATCTTGGAGAAACCTTGGATAAACTTACGATAATATCCCGCTAACCCCAAGAAACTTCTTACATCAGTTGCATTCTTGGGCGTAGGCCAATCTTGTACCGTAGCCACCTTCGCTGGGTCCACGGCAATACCATTCTCCGATACAACATGGCCCAAGAACCTCACTTCCCTCTTCCAGAAGTGACACTTAGAAAACTTTGCTTTCAATTGGTGTTTTCTCAACACCTCCATCGCTACTCTTAAATGTTCCTTGTGTTCCTCCTCTGTCCTCGAATAGACCAAAATATCATCAACGAACACAAGGACAGACTTATTCAGCTGATCTCTGAATACCCTATTCATAAGGTCCACAAAATATGCCGGGGCATTAGTCAGTCCAAATGGCATAACCAACCATTCATAAAACCCAGACGGCGTCCGAAATGCCGTTTTAGCTATACTCTCAGCTTCCACTCTAAGCTGATGAAAACCTGTCGCGAGATCCAACTGAGAAAATACTCTCGCGCCACTCAACTGATCGAACAAATCATCTATCCGCGGTAGAGGATACTTGTTCTTCCTCGTCACTTTATTCAATTCGCGGTAGTCTACACACAAACGAAGGGAACCATCCGCCTTGGTAGCAAACACAACTGGTGCTCCCCATTCAGAAACACTCCTTCTGATAAATCCCTTCTTCAAAAGATCGCTGACTTGCACCTCGAGCTCTCGCTGCTCCCTTGGTGCCATACGACGAAGTGGCATCACTATAGGCCTGGCATCTTTTACCAAATCAATACGGAACTCAATCTCTCGGTGTGGTGGAAGTCCGGTCACTTCTTCGAAAACATCCGGATACTGGCCAACCACGGGCAAACCTGACAACTCACTATGCGGAATGTCGAGGGAGTTTAGAAAACTAGCCAATACCCCCTTACTGGGTAGACCACCAAACACTATCCTCCGCCCATCATCCGCTCTAGCTGTCACCAACAAGCCCTCACAGTCTACCACCACCCCGTACCTTCGGAGCCAATCTACTCCCAAAATAATGCCAAACCCAGTAAAGCCCAAAACAAAGCAATCACAAACAAACATGCATCCATGACTCGATAAGACCACATTACGACAAATCATGCTAAGGCTAGTCGAACCACCAATCGGGTTCGTCACTACTAAAGGCCTATCGACAATCTCGGGCTCCAATCCCAACCTATCTACCAGGTCACTAGATATGAAAGAACTGGAAGCTCCGGTATCAAACAAAACTCTAACAGGAACATCATAAACAGAAAGCATACCTTGAATGACGACATTCTTTCCCTTCTCCGCCGCAGTTGGGGCATTCGACGAAGAAGGAATAGCATTAAGAGCATATGCTTTCACCATTTGCTTTTCCTTAGGGGGTTGCGGACACTTGTCCTTGTGATGTCCCAATTGGCCACAATTGAAGCACTTCCTGTCCGCTGGCTTGGCCCGACAATTACTAGCATAATGGCCCTTCTTACCACAGCTGAAGCACTCCACATCTTGCTTATTCTTCTTCTTCTGGCCATCCCTAGCCTGGTTCTGCTTTCTCTTATTCTGAGAACCACCTTTGCCTCCACCACTAGCTTGTGGCTTTGGCTCTTCTGCGGATGCAGCCTCAGTCTTCGACTTGGGGTAGAGACTTTCTGACCTTAACGCTTTCCCCACAATCGATTCAAACGTCTCATCGATGTGGTTAATAAGTTTTTCCCCCAAGTATTGATCCAAACCAGTTATAAATTTCTCATTCTTTTTCTCAGCAGTATCAATAAGAGATAACCCATATTTTGACAAAGTGTCAAATTCAGCAATATACTCCGAGACAGCTCTGCCATTTTGCTTGAGCTCCAAGAATTTCTTAAACAACATTGACTTCTAAGCAGCTGGAATGAACTTCTCACTAAAGCGAGCCTTAAACTGCTCCCAAGTAATCTGGTCTTCGGGAGTAGCTGCCTTTATAGCATTCCACCAATTCATTGCCCGCCCTTGCAGCTGACGGGACGCTAGCTTTCTCTTCATCGCATCCTCGATACCCAAATCCTCGAAGATACGTTCGCAACTATCCAACCAATCTTGAACATCCGTAGCCGACTCCGTTCCGTGGAACGGCTTCCCACCAAGGCTAGTATAATCCTTATTCAGCTTGGCGAAGTCGACTCTTGGCGCCTGCACTATTGGACCACCACCATCTCCACCATTGGGAGCTGCCCTCTGCACATCTCTAAGCATCTCTCTCATGAGGTCAGTAAACATCGTCCTCATGTCAGCAGCATTCCCATTATTGGTTCCCCTACCAGCACCTCTAGTATCTCGGCTCATCGTCAATCTGAAAAAGGAAATGATTAACGACTCCATAGTGGTGCTAGTGCAGTACGACTTCATCCTTATACTACTAATAGTATATATATATATAGCTTTTGAAAATCAAAATAATTTCAAATACGCTCTCTCGTATACGTATATTATCTCTCCCTGATAACTTCCCTAGGTTAACTACGCAACCTAGAGCTCTGATACCAAGTGTGACGGCCCGCCTCGCACCAGCCTGCATTTCCTCCAAGAGTGCGCTGTACACATGCCCGACTAGCACAAGACGGTCGTCAGAAGAAAGGAAAGAAGAGAATGAACTAATCAAAGAACCTGTAGAATGTCTCACAGCGCATGGGATAAAATATAATAATAACATACTTGACATAAAACAGGCGAGACAGTGCATAAGCTGATAACTAATAATCAATGTCAACATCAAAGCAGCGGAAATCCATATACAGCTTATTACAACTTTCCCAATTTTACTGTCTCTAACCAAAAGAAAGCTAAAATAGAAGATACACCAACAATGCCCAAGCAGTGATCCTCAACAACACAGGGAGAATATTATGTATATAGTACGTGGAAGCCTCCTGCTCGTCTCCGGACCATCTACCCGTGCATCACCAGCTAACCTGTCTCTAGTCTGCTCGTGTGAGCACCCAGAGTAATAAGAAGAGACATAAAACTCTGGGTCAGACATAAAGCCTGGTATGAGCGATAGGCATCTAAACAGGGAAATAACAGGTATACTAAACCATACCTGAACCTGGACCTGCAACCAAAGAGTTAGTACCACATACCGTACAATACTCCAAGGTGCCATAATAAATAGTGTAAGAATACGGGGGTGGGGTGTGCATGTCACAATGATAGCAAACAAATCATCCATAGCAACCATTCTCGCATCTCTCACTCAGTGCGTAAAGCGTACGGCATCTACCACTTTGAAACACTAGACAAACTGAGGCAACGACGAATCCCGTCTTGTAGAAACCCTGCTATGACCAAGCCAAACACTTGGAGTCATGACCAAACATTTCAATGACCCACTTCATTGGTCGTAGCCCTTGGTTCTACCAATGCCATAATGGCCCTGAATCCGCCTTCGTACCTCCTACCATAGTGGTCCAAAGCTATAGGTGTCGACAACTCCTTAGCACGCGTCCCGCAGCAAAGCCCAACCATGAAGTGAACTCGTTGATTCCCATCTGAATCTTAAGCTCGAACTTCTCATTTGGACTTCCTTTGCATCTCGGGTTTGATTGAATTGGAGTGGGTCTTCAGAAGAGTTGTCGTACATTAACAGTCCTAGAATTCTGTTCGGTTCAGTAGTCATCACCATCATCGGTTCGGGTCGGTAGTCATCTTCTTCATCGGTTCGGGTCGGTAGTCATCTTCTTCATCGGTTCGGGTCGGTACTCCACTTCGGGTCGGTTGTCTCTGTTTGAGTTCGGTGGTTGCTCCCTTCTGAGTTCTCATGCCCGATCCTGTCCTTCTCCAATTACCGATCCGCTCCGCCCCCTTAGCGTACTCCGATCCAATCCTCTCCAATCCGATCCACTCTCTAGTTTTGATCCGATCCGTTCCCTAGTTCCGATCCGATCCCCCTTGTCCACTCCAACTCTAAGCAATGGCCTTCCTTCCTGCCAAACTTCCTCCAGTGGCAAGTCCTCATCCAGTTCGAATTCCCTTGGTCGGTTCCCTAGTCCGATCCGACCCCTTTTCTCCGATCCGAACCGGTTCGGAACCTGCACACTTCTGCAACTTTCCAGCGAGCTTTTTACGCCATTCGACGACGTTTTCGAGCAATTTAACTATTCTAATCGATCATGAAACATACCATAGGGTCATAGCAACATGTAATAGCAACCACAAACAGCAAACAACAATTTAAATGAATCAAAATGAATCAAAAGTAGCTAAAACCTCACATTGGCCTATAATCCCTCTTAATCATGTTTAAGCATATGATTAACAAAACACATCGAAATTAACCCAAATTTTTAACAGAGCCTTAAAACATTATTTTAGAATTTTAAGAATTTTTTTCCAGAATTTATTTACGTATAAATTCGCTAATCTTCACTAATTACCCTTAATCACCGTAATTAGTGCAAAAACTATGCAAATCACTCACCTTGGCCACAAATGAAATTCTCAGAACTGAAACTCCTCTGATTTGGGGCGAATACTGATGTCTAACGGCGGCTCCAACCTTGCTTTGGTGCTTTTTCTCCTTAATTTGGTGTTGCTAAGCCTAATCTTCAATTAGAGAGTGATTTGGGGTGTTTTAGATGTAGGGAGCCATTACTAAGGTCTTCAAGGAGGTTTGTGGCGGCTCAAAACTGAAATGAAAGTGATAACCTAACCCTAATCAGACCTCCTAAACCTCTAAACCCGAAATTCCCCTTGGGCCTAACTGCTAATCCCCCGTTTAAGCCCAACTAAGCTGTTTTTCACCATCTGAAACTTGTTTCAGCCATATCTCCCAAACGGTAAGTCCGTTTGGCTAATGTGACCACTCTACGGAAAGAGAAACCATCATCCGGAGCCAATGGAAGTGGTTTCAGGTCAAAATTCCTATCCAGTCAAAAGTTATGGCCAAAACAGTGCCAACTAGGGGTAAAATGGTCATTTAAAAATCGGGAAAAATCATGAACATGGGAAATGACCCCAATAGTCGTCTCCCAAAGTTACACGACCATACGACTTCGTATGTGAAAGAAATAAATATTCTACGATCCTATGATGCGCAGAATGCGGGTCGTTACACCATCTATCTCGATCAAGCCCATACTTGTTCATCTCCTCATCGATACCCATCTCTAACTTGGAGATGATTTCCAATAGGTTAGGATCGTCCCTCTGACTAGAGCCGATCCGCTCAATCAAAGTGGGTCTGATCGTCAAACTTGCTAACATTTCTGGATCCAATTCGCACTTTGGTCTGAAATCAAACCCCGCGATAAACTCCAGTTGCTTCCATTCAAGGAACATAGCCCCTAAGCTGGCATGTCTTCTACTCAATGCATCAGCCACCGCATTGCCCTTTCCTGGTGTGTATGCGATGTCAAAATCATAGGAAGCTAAGAACTCTAACCATCTCTGCTGACGGAGATTCAGATCTTTCGGAGAGAAGAGATACTTTAACGACTTATGATCTGTAAACATCTCAAATCTTTCTAGCAAGAGATAGTGTCTCCACATCTTTAACGCGAACACGATTGCTGCCAATTCTAAATCATGGGTAGGGTATCTTCTCTCGTGCGGTTTCAATTGCCGACTTGCGTAAGCTACAACCCTATCGCCTTGCATCAATACAGCACCCAGTCCGGTACCACAGGCATTCGTGTATACCGTCATCTCTTCATCCCCCTTAGGAATGACTAACACTGGTGCGCTTGTCAACTTGTCCTTTAGACTTTTGAATGCATTCTCGCACCTTTCATCCCAGACAAAAGCTTGATTCTTCTTGGTCAACTGGGTCAATGGTGCTGCTATCTTGGAGAAACCTTGGATAAACTTACGATAATGTCCCGCTAACCCCAAGAAACTTCTTACATCTGTTGCATTCTTGGGCGTAGGCCAATCCTGTACCGTAGCCACCTTTGCCGGGTCCACGGCAATACCATTCTCTGATACAACATGGCCCAAGAACGTCACTTCCCACTTCCAGAAGTGACACTTAGAAAACTTTGCTTTCAATTGGTGTTTTCTCAACACCTCCATCACTACTCTTAAATGTTCCTTGTGTTCTTCCTCTGTCCTCGAATAGACCAAAATATCATCAACGAACACAAGGACAAACTTATTCAACTGATCTCTGAATACCCTATTCATAAGATCCACAAAATATGCTGGGGCATTGGTCAGCCCGAATGGCATGACCAATCACTCATAAAATCCAAACGGCGTCCGAAATGCCGTTCTAGCTATACTCTCAGCTTCCACTCTAAGCTGATGAAAACCTATCGCGAGATCCAACTGAGAAAATATTCTCGCGCCACTCAACTGATCGAACAAATCATCTATCCGCGGTAGAGGATACTTGTTCTTCCTCGTCACTTTATTCAACTCGCGGTAGTCTACACACAAACGAAGGGAACCATACGCCTTGGTAGCAAACACAACTGGTGCTCCCCATTCAGAAACACTCCTTCTGATAAATCCCTTCTTCAAAAGATCGCTGACTTGCACCTCGAGCTCTCGCTGCTCTCTTGGTGCCATACGACGAAGTGGAATCACTATAGGCCTGGCATCCTTTACCAAATCAATACGAAACTCAATCTCTCGGTGTGGTGGAAGTCCGGTCACTTCTTCGAAAACCTCCGGATACTGGCCAACCACGGGCAAACCTGACAACTCACTATGCGGAATGTCAAGGGAGTTTAGAAAACTAGCCAATACCCCCTTACTGGGTAGACCACCAAACACTATCCTCCGCCCATCATCCGCTCTAGCTGTCACCAACAAGCCCTCACAGTCTACCACCACCCCATATCTTTGGAGCCAATCTACTCCCAAAATAATGCCAAACCCAGTAAAGCCCAAAACAAAGCAATCACAAACAAACATGCATCCATGACTCGATAAGACCACATTACGACAAATCATGCTAAGGCTAGTCGAACCACCAATCGGGTTCGTCACTACTAAAGGTCTATCGACAATCTCGGGCTCCAATCCCAACCTATCTACCAGGTCACTAGATATGAAAGAACTGGAAGCTCCGGTATCAAACAAAACTCTAACAGGAACATCGTAAACAGAAAGCATACCTTGAATGATGACATTCTTTCCCTTCTCCGCTGCTGTTGGGGCATTCGACGAAGAAGGAATAGCATTAAGAGCGTAGGCTTTCACCATTTGCTTTTCCTTAGGGGGCTGTGGACACTTGTCCTTGTGAAGTCCCATTTGGCCACAGTTGAAGCACTTCCTATCCGCTGGCTTGGCCCGACAATTACTAGCATAATGGCCCTTCTTACCACAGCTGAAGCACTCAACATCTTGCTTATTCTTTTTCTTCTGGCCATCCTTAGCTTGGTTCTGCTTTCTCTTATTCTGGGAACCACCCTTGCCTCCACCACTTGCTTGTGGTTTTGGCTCTTCTGCAGATGCAACCTCAGTCTTCGACTTAGGGTAGAGACTTTCTGATCTTAATGCTTTCCCCACAATCGATTCAAACGTCTCATCGATGTGGTTAATAAGTTTTTCCCCCAAGTACTGATCCAAACCAGTTATGAATTTCTCATTCTTTTTCTCGGCAGTATCAATAAGAGATAACCCATATTTTGACAAAGTGTCGAATTCAGCAATATACTCCGAGACTGCTCTGCCATTCTGCTTGAGCTCCAAGAATTTCTTAAACAACACTGACTTCTGAGCAGCTGGAATGAACTTCTCGCTAAAGCGAGCTTTAAACTGCTCCCAAGTAATCTGATCTTCGGGAGTAGCTGCCTTTATAGCATTCCACCAATTCATTGCCCGCCCTTGCAGCAGACGGGACGCTAGCTTTCTCTTCAACGCATCCTCGATACCCAAATCCTCGAAGATACGTTCGCAACTATCCAACCAATCCTGAACATCCGTGGCCGACTCCGTTCCGTGGAACGGCTTCCCACCAAGGCTAGTATAATCCTTATTCAGCTTGGCGAAGTCGACTCTTGGCGCCTGCACTATTGGACCACCACCATTTCCACCATTGGGAGCTGCCCTCTGCACATCTCTAAGCATCTCTCTCATGAGGTCAGTAAACATCGTCCTCGTGTCAGCAGTATTCCCATTATTGGCTACTCTACCAGCACCTCTAATATACCGGCTCATCGTCAATCTGAAAAAGGAAACGATTAACGACTCCATAGTGGTGCTAGTGCAGTACGACTTCATCCTTATACTAGTAATAGTATATATATATATATATATATAGCTTTTAAAAACCAAAGTAATCACAAATACGCTCTCTCGTATACGTATAATATCTCTCCCTGATAACTTACCTAGGTTAAATACGCAACCTAGAGCTCTGATACCAAGTGTGACGGCCCGCCCCGCACCAACCGACATTACTCCAAAAGTGCGCTGTACACATGTCCAGTTAGCACGGAACGGGTCGTTAGAAGGAAAAGGAAGAAGGGAATGAACTAAACGAGGAACCTGTAGAATGTCTCACAGCGCATGGGATAAAATATAATAATAACATACTTGACATAAAACAGGCGAGACAGTGCATAAGCTGATAACTAATAATCAATGTCAACATCAGAGCAGCGGAAATCCAAATACAGCTTATTACAACTTTCCAAATTTACTGTCTCTAACAAAAGAAAACTAAAGTAGAAGATGCACCACCAATGCCCAAGCAGTGATCTTCAACAACACAGGGAGAATACTACATATATTACGTGGAAGCCTCCTGCTCGTCTCCGGATCATCTACCCCTGCATCACCAGCTAACCTGTCTCTAGTCTGCTCGTGTGAGCACCCAGAGTAATAAGAAGAGACATAAAACTCTGGGTCAGACATAAAGCCTGGTGTGAGCGATAAGCATCTAAACAGAATGATAACAGGTATACTAAACCATACCTGAACCTGGACCTGCAACCAAAGAGTTAGTACCACATACCGTACAATACTCCAAGGTGCCATAATGAATAGTGTAAAGAATACGGGGGTGGGGTGTGTATGTCATAATGATAGCAAACAAACCATCCATAGCAACCATCCTCACATCTCTCACTCAGTGCGTAAAGCATACGACATCTACCACTTTGGAACACTAGACAAAATTGAGGTAACGACGAATCCCGACTTGTAGGAACCCTGTTATGACCAAGCTAAACATATAGAGTCATGACCAAACATTTCAATGACCCACTTCATGGTTGTAGCCCTTGGTTCTACCGATGCCATAATGGCCCTGAATCCGCCTTCGTACCTCCTACCATAGTGGTCCAAAGCTATAGACGTTGATAACCCCTTGGCACGCGTCCCGCAGCAAAGCCCAATCATGAAGCCCACTCATTGGTTCCCAGCTGGATCCTGAGTCAAAGCTCCTCATTTGGACTTCCTTTGCATCTTGGGTTTTGATCGAATTGGAGTCGGTTTTCAGAAGAGTTGTCGTGCAGTAGCAGCCCTAGAATACGGTTCGGTTCGGTGGTCATTACCCTCGTCGGTTCGGTTCGGTCCTCCTTCCTTGTCATCTTTCCATTCGGTTCGGGTCGGGTATTCCACTTCAGGTCGGGTCGGTGTCCTCCTCCGGGTCGGGTCGGGTGTCCTTCCTTCCAGCGCTTCGATCCACTCCCTTATTTCTTCACGTATTCCGATCCGATCCCTCCTTGCCATCTGATCCGCGTGGCCTTCCCTCTTGCTAGTTCTCCCAAATGTTTACTTCCGATCCGAGCCCTGCATCTCCAAGTCGATCCGATCTGGCCTCCAATTATTCTTCCGATCCGATCCCCTTGTCCACTCCAACTCCAAGTAAACGGTCTTCCTTCTCGCCAAGCCTCCTCCAGTGACAAGTTCCAATCCAGTTCGAATTTCCTTGGTCAGTTCACAAATCCGATCCGACCCCTTTCTCCGATCCGAACCGGTTCGGAACCTGCACACTTCTGCAACTTTCTAGCGAGCTTTCTACGCCATTCGAAGGCATTTTCGACCAATCTAACTATTTTAATCAATCATAAAACATACCATAGAGTCATAGAAACATGTAAGAACAACCACAAACAGCTAACAACAATTCAAATGAACCAAAATGGATCAAAAGTGGTTAAAACCTCACATTTTCCTATAATCCCTCTTAATCATGTTTTAAGCATACGATTAGCAAAACACATCGAAATTAACCCAAATTTCTAACAGAGCCTTAAAACATTATTTTAGAATTTTAAGAATTTTTCCAGAATTTATTTATGTATAAATTCGCTAATCTCCACTAATTACCCTTAATCACCGTAATTAGTGCAAAAACTTTGCAAATCACTCACCTTGGCCACAAATGAA
Organism: Allium sativum; assembly: GCA_030737875.1. Classification (NCBI taxonomy): domain Eukaryota; kingdom Viridiplantae; phylum Streptophyta; class Magnoliopsida; order Asparagales; family Amaryllidaceae; genus Allium; species Allium sativum. The sequence continues at coordinate 248,801,764 of CM060918.1, read as the reverse complement.
ACACCAAATCTGAAATACTCTCTGTTTGGGTCGAATTCCTATGTATAGCAGCAGCTCCAACCTTGCTTTGTTGCTATTTGGCCTTGCTTTGATGTAGTTTAGGCTTAATCTTCACTAAAAATGTGTTTTGGAGAGGTTTTAGAGGATGGAAGCCATTACTAAGGTCCCAAGAATGTTTGTGGCGGCTCAAAACTGAAATGAAAGTGATAACCTAACCCTAATAAGTCCTCCTATACCTCTAAACCCGAAATTCCCCTCTGGGCCTAGCTGCTAATCACCCGGTTAAGCCCAATTAAGCTGTTTTTCACCATCTGAAACTTGTTTCAGCCATATCTCCCAAACAGTGAGTCCGTTTGACTAATGTGACCACTCTACGGAAAGAGAAACCATCATCCGGAGCCAATGGAAGTGGTTTCAAGTCAAAATTCCTTTCCAGTCAAAAGTTATGGCCAAAACAGTGCCAACTAGGGGTAAAATGGTCATTTAAAAATCGGGAAAAATCATGAACATGAGAAATGACCCAATAGTCGTCTCCCAAAGTTACATGACCATACGACTTCGTATGTGACAGAAATAAATATTCTACGATCCTATGATGCGTAGAATGCGGGTCGTTACAGTAGTTGTTATTTAAAAATTGATAATTAATTCATACGGCCTCCAAATCCAAAAATTTCAGATCCGTATGAATCGTGACAACAAATACGTCGACTTAGAACTGATTGGAACAATTTCTGGACCTTTTTGAATTTTAGATCTAGATCTGAAATAGAGGTGAGTATTCCTATTTAAATAATTGATTTTAATTTAATTATTTCGCTTGCTCATGAACCATGCAGTATATGTGGGCAGTTCTGATCTGTGATGTTATGATTATTTATTGACTTGTTTGAAGTGTTGTGTGATGACATTTCTAGTTATTGATAATTATAGATATGAAATCATATGTTGGTTTATACACATGAATGTCAATTAAAATCTTTCTAATTGAATTCAAAATTATGTTTCTTCCCCTAGATTCATTTCTGTTATTTAGATCTGCAATTTTTATTGCAAATAAAAGTGAAAATGTTAATGATATGAAAAGATGCAATTTTTATTGCAAATAAAAAGTGTAATATGACGATATGAAAAGTTTTTTTAATAAAAAAATAAATAAAAAGATAAGGTTTTGTCATTAAAATAAGAATTACATTTTAATGTAATTAAAATAAAGAATTTGACGTTATAATCAAAATTACATTTTTAATGTAAATTTAAAAAGATAGAATTTTATACCGTAATAAGAATTACATTTTAATGTAATTAAAATGAAGAATTTGACGTTATAATCAAAATTACATTTTTAATGTAATTTAAAAAGATAGAATTTTATACCGTAATAAGAATTACATTTTAATGTAATTGAAATGAAGAATTTGACACTATAATCAAAATTACATTTTTAATGTAATTAAAAAGATAAGAATTCACAATGTAATTAAAAGGGAGAATTTTACATTGTAAATTAAAAGACAAAATTTGACATGTAATGTTAATTACATTTTTATTGTAATTAAAAAGGAGATTTTGATATTGTAATGTAAATTACATTTTTAATGTAATTAAAAAGATAAGAATTACAATGTAATTAAAAGGGGGGATTTTACATTGTAAATTAAAAGACAAAATTTGACATGTAATGTTAATTACATTTTTAATGTAATTAAAAAGGAGATTTTGACATTGTAATGTAAATTACATTTTTAATGTAATTAAAAAGATAATAATTTTCAATGAAATTAAAAGGGAGAATTTTACATTGTAAATTAAAATACAAAATTTGACATTGTAATGTAAATTACATTTTTAATGTAATTAAAAAGATAAAAATTTACAATGTAATTAAAAGGGAGAATTTTACATTGTAAATTAAAAGACAAAATTTGACATTGTAATAAAAATTACATTGTTAATGTAATTAAAAAGATAATAATTTACAATGTAATTAAAAGGGAGAATTTTACATTGTAAATTAAAAGACAAAATTTGGCATGTAATGTTAATCACATTTTTAATGTAATTAAAAAGGAGATTTTGACATTGTAATGTAAAATACATTTTTAATGTAATTAAAAAGATAAGAATTTACAAAGTAATTAAAAGGGAGAATTTTACATTGTAAATTAAATGACAAAATTTGACATGTAATGTTAATTACATTTTTAATGTAATTAAAAAGGAGATTTTGACATTGTAATGTAAATTACATTTTTAATGTAATTAAAAAGGTAAGAATTTACATTGTAATAAAAAAAGAGATTTTATATTGTAATTAAAAGATAGGAATTTTACATTATAATGTTAATTACAATTTACATCGTAATTAAAAAGGAGATTTTACAGTGCAATTAAAAGAGTAGAATTCAACATTTAAATAGAATTTTCATTTTAATGAAAAAGAATAAAAGAATAAAAGGAGGAATTGGACATTGAGATATAACTTACCTTTTTAATGTAAATAAAAGAATAAAAAGAAGGATTGGACATTGAAATATCATTGGCATTTTTAAATTGTAATAAAAGAATGTATTTAAATGTTGAAATATTATCTTCATTTTAAGTGAATTACAAATGAATGGATATCGGTAATTGTTTAGCTTGTTGTTGAATTGAATGACATTATTATGGTTAAACGTTTTATATTTATATTTATATATAAACATAATTAAAATTAAACGAATCGAGCGTGGTAGTTTGCGTTTTGGAATCGTACTTTTAAATGACTATACCAAAAGATCCGACCGTCGGATCTTCCCCAAAACTGAAACCATTTGGACCGTTTTGGTAAGATCTTTCGAACGTTATAAACTACGTTAAAATCCAACAGTTAGATTTTGAGAAATGTGTAAATCAAAATTGGTTGAAAACAGCGCCAGGGTCGCCGATTGACCAGAAACGTCGTTAAATAAAAATTTAAATATTTCAAATAATTAAAAATAGGAATTAATCGTTATAAAATAAAATAACGATGTAAAATGGTTTTTCAAATTAGATATGCGAGAATTATTTGGAAAGCCCCAGTTTAAACTCATTCCAAATAATCAAACGACGTTTAAAAATCGAAGTTTGAAGACGGCGATTGAAGACCGTAAATCTTCCCCTCGAATGGACAAAGATCGAGGCCCAGAATTGACTTGCTCTCAATTCAAGGGTCATGGTAATTGTCCAAATGTACATGTTGTGTAACGGCCCGCAAATCCGTACTATCTGAGTTGACTAATAACACCACACGTCCAACCCAAATTGCACAGAAATACGAATCATTATTAGAAAGAAGTTAGAGGATGAGAAGTTGAAAGAAAGAATTATTAGAATAGAAGAAAACAAAGAAGACAAATCTCACAGCGAAATGAATAAAATATATTATATAACATAACTTTTGAAATACAAATCAGTAACTTCATATACATACCATCATCAGAGCACAACCGTTATTCCTGGAACAGTTATAAACACCTGTCTACAGATACAACATAGTACACAGCGGAATATATGATAGTCTATAGCTAACTGTTGAAGCCTCCTACTTCCAGCTCCTCCAATTGAATCTGTGAAATCCCGACTACTTGACTGCCCGTACAAATTTGGGCACCCAAGAGTTTAGGAAAAATAAAACAAAATAACTCTGGGTCAGTCATGGAACTGGTGTGAGTAAACTCCAACCGTTTGTTTAACTTTCAAAATCTTTCGAAAGAAAAGATAATAGTAAGACCAGCCCACACATAAACATGGACGGTTTTTACCTTACTATAACCCAAAGCACTTTGATACAAAAATCCAGTGATATTATAATAATGTCTAATCAAATAAATAACCAAATAGCAGAGCGCTTGCATCTCACGCTCCACATATATAGTATAAAATCAAAAAAACCACATGGCGCTTATTGGAGATTGGATTCCGACTATGACAAGGTATGGAACCACCTTCCGCTAGTGTATCACTAGAGCGGAATACACTGGGTTCAACAAGAACATCTTGCAACTCGGCCCACACATGACCGATCACTCATTTCGCTTGAGTTTTTCGAATGTATATCACCAATGGTTGGTATCAGCAACCATCTCCCGATTGGGACATCATCGAATAGAATAAGGAATTAAATGAACCTCTAGATAGGTGATTATACATCCTAATGGGAGCGACCCACATAGCCATGCCGCCTGCCCGATTTTTGTCATTTCCCGGTTGTTGAGGCCTGAGGCTTCGATTACTTATCATTCACTGATAGCACCATCACTTTGAATGCCACATCGTCAGATCCGTCAATCACTAATTTATTTGCACAAATATTTTGGATATTATGCTAAGGGAATAAATCCGTTGCAACCATATATATTTATACAGACCAACCCATTAGATTATTGGAAATACTTTGTCAGACATTCGTCCATTTACATTCGTTCTGGAATTGAACAAAACCGAAGGCACAATTTCTATTAATAGAAAAAGCCCTTGCACTTCGCTCCATCTTCGATTTTCTTCATATAATCTGATTCGCAACGCTACTGCCAATACAGAGTGGTTCACGGATAATAATCCAACCGGTCTCTCCATATTGACAACGATGGTAAAAACTTCGATAGTCTGTGATTTAACTATCGAATAAAACAAGTGTTTATCCAACATATCAAACAAATCACTGGGCTCTTTAATTAATTATTCATTAATTAAATCACTTTTCCATTTCCCTATCAATATTTGTTAACCAAATATTTTCAATAACCATATTGGCCCTTTACGCTATTTGGAAAACATTTCCGAATATCGCCCTCCTGTATTTAGAAAATATATTCTATTTGCAATTGAAAACAATTTCAATCACTTATCACTTTTTCTACTACTTTAATTATACTCAGGAAATATTTACTTTTATATTTCCAAGGTTCCACCACTTGGGACAAACGAATGTTGTGTAAAACATCGTTACAACAACCCAAAATATTTTATTCAACTAACTCTTTTCAAACACTTCTATTCGAGGCGGGATTCTGCTATTTATCAATTAAAATGAAATCAATCAAGTTGGGGTAAATTTACCTCTCATACCTTAACTGAAACATCCTCAACTTCAAAACGGCAAAACTACTAACCTCGAATAAACACACTATAAAACCCAATTATTCATTTTTAAAACACGTATAAAGTTCGCTTTCTATTTCTAATTTATAGATTTCCCTTTTTGTTTACAATATTCGATTTTTATATTCACTTACCTATCGAATTCTATACGTCGATACAATGATTTCTAACTATCAAAATATCTTAAAAATATTCTAACTCCTTAAATTTCCGGAAAATTTCGCCATAACCTCCCCTGCACCGGGAGCATCGGGATATTTCAAATAGCCTCCCGTGGCCCTCACCAATCCAAAAGAAAAAGGAAAAGCCAAGCAGCTTGTCGATACAGCGCATAAAATCTCATATATGAATTTAAACGTGTACCTTTTTGTCGGGCACATAAATAAAAATCTTCATATACCCCATCCCATATCTGTCTAACACATGCTCACCTGTTTCAATTCAATTCAACACTATCCAATTGTTTGAATTCAGTTTTGCTCATTTATTCTTTAATTAGCTATTTTGCCTATTTCACTCCTTTGTTTGAACATAACATATTCAAACAAAATATTTATCTTGCTCATAACCAAATTGAATTTCAATTTCAATTCTATATTCCCTTTTCGATTTCAAATATAAATTTTCAAATCGAATTCACTTATTAAAAATCAATTTTTAATTCAAAATCTCATTTAACTAATTTCCATTCAAATTAGTTAATTCTATTCAAAAATCAAAAATCTGATTTCTGTTTCAAAAATCAATTCATTACTCCACCCGAGTTCATGTATAATCTACAACTCAAATATGAAATTTTCTAAATAGAAATTCGGATTTTATCCGCTTAAAATCCTTTTATAACATTAAATAAACCGTTATGGTTTCAAAATGATTTTGGCGCTGCTTTTCTGAAAATTTGATTTTGATATAACTCAAAATCTATTTGACGAAATCCAGATTTTTCTCTTCCATTAGAAAATTATTATCAAGTTGGTCCTGACGTTTCTTGTTTTGAAGAATTCCGACTTCAATCGAGTTCTGTATACTCAATTGAAGTTCGAAACGACAATTTTTGAACTGCAGCGCTGCGGCGAGTTCGTTTTAATTATATTTATAAATATAAACTTTTAAACTTCGTTAAAATGAATTCAACTCCATTCTAACTCTATTCGAAATCTATTTCAAATTCCATTTCAAATTCTATTTCCAAATTCTATTTTTAAATACCATTTCAATCTATTTGAATTCTATATTCAAATTCCATATCACTTTCGATATTCGAATTCTACATTTGAATTCCCTTTATATTTTCTATAAATTTCATTTGGATTACTATATTCAAATTCTATATTTGAATTCATATTTGAATTTTCTATATCCAAACCCCATTCAATTTCTATAAACAAATTTCATTTAAATTTCTGCATTCAAATTCTAAATTTGAATTTCCTTTGTTTAAATTCCATTTGAATTCTATTTGAATTCTATATCCAAATTACATTTGAATTTCTATATTTAACTCCATTTCACTTCTATTTTCAAATTTTATATTTAAATTCCATTTGAACTTTCTTTATTCAAATCTATTTGAGTTCCTTTGAATTCAAATTCTATATTTCATTATAATTTCGCGTACTCAAATTCTATTTGAATTTCTGATATTCAAACTCCTTTTTTTTTCGATTTAAAATTCAAATATTTAAACTCCTTTCTAATTCTACTATTCAAATCCCATTTGACTTCTATTATTCAAATTCTATTATTTGAATCCCCTTTTGAATTTCCTTTATTCAAACTCTATTTGAATTCTTATATTCAATTTCTATTTTGAAATTTCTTTATTCAAATTTTATATTCAAATGTTATACTCAAATTTTATTTGAATTATATATTTAAAATTTCCATTTCAAATCCTATTTGAATTTTCTTTTGAATTTCAAATATTCCAACTCCTTTCTAATATTTAAATTCTATTCGAATTTCTTCTTCAAAATTCTATTTCAAGTTCTATTTTTGAAATTTCATTTCAAAATTCTATTTCAAAATTCCTCTTTGAAATTCTATTTTTAAATTCTACTTGAATTTTAAATTCTACTTGAATTTCAAATTCTATTTGAGAAAAATAGAATTTCCCTTTTAAACCTCAAATATCCTTTTCATGATATTTTAATAAATTAACATTTGGCCCAGTGATATTTAAAACAATCAAATCACCCAATTTTCAATCATTTGATTTTTAACACGTCATATATTAATATATATGAAATCAAGCAAACAAACAATCAAACAAACAAATAATATATTTTTGAGGAATCCAGTTGGATTCCTCCAACCTGTTTTCCTGCATCCACAGACGTTAGTCAACATAGTAATACCCATCCTGCTTCGTGGCAGGATATCGCGGTATAAAAGGGAATCCACATATTTATGTGGGCGTAGGGTCATCCGCTAATGATACTGCGTGCAACCGCTAATAAAACTGCGGGAATCCAACCAATCACCAAACCAATATATATATATATATATATATATATATATATATATATATATATATATAGTCACCCCAAATAACTACTATATTTTAAACAACCAGAAAGCATTCAAACAAGCAACAACCAATTATTTTAACTGATAAAAATAATTATAAATAAAAGGTGAGTGAGATTTACTCACCGAGATTTTTATTTTTCTCGTTGAATATCCAACTTAAATTAAATCGAATACCATTCGATTTAAAACAAATCCTGGTAAATTCTGATTAACTCCAAATGTGTTCTTCACGCTCTTCCAACCTTGTATACATTAAATATATCGTATATAAGAATTTTAACTATATAAAATTAAGTGAATTAACTAAATTAATTATTAATTTTATACCTTAATCCATCAAATTTAACTAAACACTAATTTGCGCTAATTTCATTGAATTAATCAAATCAAGTTATTTATACGAACATACTGTATAAAATTTTATTTAAAAAAAATCAATTGAGTATTTATTTAAGCTAAGCAATTAAATAAATAAATAAAATTCCTATGTTACCTTATTTCCTCCTCCTTCCTAAATGATATCTGCAAGAACACAGCGCCCACTCCGCATTCTCCCTATGTCGAACTCAGCCCCATCACTTGTCCATCTTTCCATTTTCAAGGCACGAACTCGAACTGTGTATCCTATACCTCAGCTACAGGCACATGACACTAATCAACCCCAAATCCACTGCATCAATTCAATTTCCGTTCACCACAAAGAAAATTCGACCTCCACTATGTCATCATTGAAACTCCAGACTCGGCACTTCACTTCGGTCTCCCCCTTGAACTTGCGGTGATCACCTTTCCCACAAATCGATACCCCTTAGCAATTTCGACATCAATCTCCTCTGCCAATCTACTCGACCTGGACACTGACAATCCCAATTCGAAACTCTCCAGAACCTCCCTAAACTCGCAAGCGATCGTTAACCCTAATCCATGATTTTCCCAAATCGCACCCAAGTGTTGCGTCGCATCTAGTCTGGATGGTACGAGGGTGAAGTACTCATGAAGAGGGGATCATTGAATCCATTTTTGTTTAATTCCGCTGAGTAATATAATCTAGGTAATTTTCTAAAGATTTGGGAGGGGACGACTTCGGTTTCTAGCTGAGGAACGAGAGAATAAAAACGAGAATGGGAAGAATACGAAGGCTTCGAACTGTTTATATAGGGAAGAACGAAGGAACATACGTACATCACCATAAATTTTGGTTTCCTTGATATTGAAGATCAGCGACAAATTTGTTGGCTCGAGGGAAGTAGTGTCTGAGTGTTTTCAGTTTTAGGGTGGCACTATAAAGGTAGGCCGGCTGATGATAAAAGAAATTGATTTTGACCCTTTTTAAATTTTCTAACTTAAAATATCTCATGGTTCTCGAACCGTTGTTTTACCTATACGACTGATGTTCCCAACATTATTTACTATTCTGAATTCAACGAAACAGTTTCTGAATTTTAATTCGACTGTATAGAAGGGATAACAAATTAAATTAACGTTTTAAATTAAATTCGATTTAAAACATAAATCGATCTCAAACCATTAAATTCACCGATAATAAATTATTTTTATCGTTCATGTTCAAACAGAACTGACACTGATCATTTGAATTTTTTTGATTCTGTTTTTTAACTTCGATTTCAATTATATTTTGTTCTCGTATTTCGATTATTTGATTGATAATTCACTATAAAAATTCTTTTATATTGTTAATTCAATATTTAAACGATACTAAATATTTAAAATAACTGTTCGAAAAATCCGGGTCGTTACATTCTTCCCCCCTTAAAATAATTTCGTCCTCGAAATTGCTAAGGTAGGAAAAATGATACAAATCCATTACTTTCCAACAATCCACTTATGTTGAAACTCAACTCCTCATATTTCAACAAATTTAATTCCACCAAAACTTTTGGTCTTCCTTCATTTAATTTGAATGATCTATGATCAATCCATTTATATCTAATCTATGTTCTATTAAACCAATTCAAATTGATCATAGTCGATTGATTCACTTCAATCCATTTAACCAGCTTAAGTTAAATACCAATTCCAAAATCCAAATCCCAGGATTTTCATTTCAAATCCTTTCGAAATCCCATAAATATATACATATATATTTATTTCCATTTCAAATTCAAAACATTTGAATTTTCCAACTAAACTTGTTTTCTTTCAAACAAATTCCCTTCAAAACTTTTCTAAGGCAGCAATTCGTCACTTAGAAACTCGAAAATGAACACTTATGATGCTGCAGTCATCATTAGAATTATTTTCCAGCCACTGAAGTGAGTTCAGTGCTTTATCTATTTCAAAATCCATTCAAAAATGATTTTTATTCAAAAATACCTTTTAAAACAAAGCTATATTATTTTAATATACTTCAGAAAGTATTTTCCCATTTTCCCAGGATTTAAATTATTAATTCTGGTTTGAATTCAATTTTAGTTCATCTCATTTGTATATTTTATTCGTATACAAATTCTATTTTGGTTATATATAACCATTTCAGTTTTATATAATCTCATTTAGTTATAGTAATAACAACCAACACATCCATATATTATAATAATTTGAAAAATTATTCTTTTTATACCAAAATATAATTTTGGGTAAAATAATTTCATTCACCCACTTTAAAACAATACTGTGTTCAATGTTCTTCCCAAGTATTTACAAGCTCTTATCGACGTCGTGGCGTCCCACGATTCGACCAGAATTCATAAACCACTTAACAGACTAGCCAACACAATATAAAATAATTTTTTATATCAATTTACCAACACGCTCTCTCGTATATATCCACTCAACTCATTCTAGGATGCTACTGACCCTATCTCTAATGAGTAAACCCTCACCAAAGCCTAGGTGTTCGCTAAACCTAGGCTCTGATACCAACTGTAACGGCCCGCAAATCTGTACTATCTGAGTTGACTAATAACACCACACGTCCAACCCAAATTGCACAGAAATACGAATCATTATTAGAAAGAAGTTAGAGGATGAGAAGTCGAAAGAAAGAATTATTAGAATAGAAGAAAACAAAGAAGACAAATCTCACAGTGGAACGAATAAAATATATTATATAACATAACTTTTGAAATACAAATCAGTAACTTTATATACATACCATCATCAGAGCACAACCATTATTCCTGGAACAGTTATAAACACCTGTCTCCAGATACAACATAGTACACAGCGGAATATATGATAGTCTATAGCTAACTGGTGAAGCCTCCTGCTTCCAGCTCCTCCAAATGAATCTGTGAAATCCCGACTACTTGACTGCCCGTACAAATTTGGGCACCCAAGAGTTTAGGAAAAACAAAACAAAATAACTCTGGGTCAGTCATGGGACTGGTGTGAGAAAACTCCAACCGTTTGTTTAACTTTCAAAATCTTTCGAATGAAAAGATAATAGTAAGACCGGCCCACACATAAACATGGACGGTTTTTACCTTACTATAACCCAAAGCACTTTGATACAAAAATCCAGTGATATTATAATAATGTCTAATCAAATAAATAACCAAGTAGCAGAGCGCTTGCATCTCGCGCTCCACATATATAGTATAAAATCAAAAAAACCGCATGGCGCTTATTGGAGATTGGATTTTGACTATGACAAGGTATGGAACCACCTTCCGCTAGTGTATCTCTAGAGAGGAATACATTGGGTTCAACAAGAACATCTTGGAACCCGGCCCACACATGACCGATCACTCATTTCGCTTGAGTGTTTCGAATGTATATCAACAATGGTTGGAATCAGCAACCGTCTCCAGATTGGGATAGCATCAAATAGAATAAGAAATTAAATGAACCTCTAGATAGGTGATTATACATCCTAATGGGAGCGACCCACATAGCCATGCTGCCTGCCCGATTTTTGTCATTTCCCGGTTGTTGAGGCCTGAGGCTTCGATTACTTATCATTCACTGATAGCACCATCACTTTGAATGCCACATCGTCAGATCCGTCAATCATTAATTGATTAGCACAAATATTCTGGATATTATGCTAAGGGAATAAATCCGTTGCAACCATATATATTTATATAGACCAACCCATTAGATTATTGGAAATACTTTGTCAGACATTCGTCCATTTACGTTCGTTCTAGAATTGAACGAAACCGAAGGCACAATTTCTATTAATAGAAAAATCCCTTGCACTTCACTCCATCTTCGATTTTCTTCATATAATCTGATTCGCAACGCTACTGCCAATACAGAGTGGTTCACGGATAATAATCCAACCGGTCTCTCCATATTGACAACGATGGTAAAAACTTCGATAGTCTGTGATTTAACTATCGAATAAAACAAGTGTTTATCCAACATATCAAACAAATCATTGGGCTCTTGAATTAATTATTCATTAATTAAATCACTTTTCCATTTCCCTATCAATATTTGTTAACCAAATATTTTCAATAACCATATTGGCCCTTTACGCTATTTGGAAAACATTTCCGAATATCGCCCTCCTGTATTTAGAAAATATATTCTATTTGCAATTGAAAACAATTTCAATCACTTATCACTTTTTCTACTACTTTAATTATACTCAGGAAATATTTACTTTTATATTTCCAAGGTTCCACCACTTGGGATAAACGAATGTTGTGTAAAACATCGTTACAACAACCCAAAATATTTTATTCAACTAACTCTTTTCAAACACTTCTCTTCGAGGCGGGATTCTGCTATTTATCAATTAAAATGAAATCAATCAAGTTGGGGTAAATTTACCTCTCATACCTTAACTGAAACATCCTCAACTTCAAAACGGCAAAACTACTAACCTTGAATAAACACACTATAAAACCCAATTATTCATTTTTAAAACACGTATAAAGTTCGCTTTCTATTTCTAATTTATAGAATTCCCTTTTTGATTACAATATTCGATTTTTATATTCACTTACCTATCGAATTCTATACGTCGATACAATGATTTCTAACTATCAAAATAGCTTAAAAATATCCTAACTCCTTAAATTTCCGGAAAATTTCGCCATAACCTCCCCTGCATCGGGATATTTCAAATAGCCTCCCGTGGCCCTCACCAATCCAAAAGAAAAAGGAAAAGCCAAGCGGCTTGCCGATACGGCGCATAAAATCTCATATATGAATTTAAACGTGTACCTTTTTGTCGGGCACATAAATAAAAATCTTCATATACCTCATCCCATATCTGTCTAACACATGCTCACCTGTTTCAATTCAATTCAACACTATCCAATCGTTTGAATTCAGTTTTGCTCATTTATTCTTTAATTAGTTATTTTGCCTATTTCACTTCTTTGTTTGAACATAACATATTCAAACAAAATATTTATCTTGCTCATAACCAAATTGAATTTCAATTTCAATTCTATATTCCCTTTTCGATTTCAAATATAAATTTTCAAATCGAATTCATTTATTAAAAATAAATTTTTAATTCAAAATCTCATTTAACTAATTTCCATTCAAATTAGTTAATTCTATTCAAAAATCAAAAATCTGATTTCTGTTTCAAAAATCAATTCATTACTCCACCCGAGTTCATGTATAATCTACAACTCAAATATGAAATTTTCTAAATAGAAATTCGGATTTTATCCGCTTAAAATCCTTTTATAACATTAAATAAACCGTTATGGTTTCAAAACGATTTTGGCGCTGCTTTTCTGAAAATTTGATTTTGATATAACTCAAAATCTATTTGACGAAATCCAGATTTTTCTCTTCCATTAGAAAATTATTATCAAATCGGTCCTGATGTTTCTTGTTTCGAAGAATTCCGACTTCAATCGAGTTCTGTATACTCAATTGAAGTTCGAAACGACAATTTTCGAACTGCAGCACTGCGGCGAGTTCGTTTTAATTATATTTATAAATATAAACTTTTAAACTTCGTTAACATGAATTCAATTCCATTCTAACTCTATTCGAAATCTATATTCAAATTCCATTTCAAATTCTATTTCCAAATTCTATTTTTAAATTCCATTTCAATCTATTTGAATTCTATATTCAAATTCCATATCACTTTCGATATTCGAATTCTACATTTGAATTCCCTTTATATTTTCTATAAATTTCATTTGGATTACTATATTCAAATTCTATATTTGAATTTTCTATACCCAAACTCCATTCAATTACTATAAACAAATTTCATTTAAATTTCTGCATTCAAATTCTAAATTTGAATTTCCTTTGTTTAAATTCCATTTGAATTCTATTTGAATTCTATATCCAAATTACATTTGAATTTCTATATTTAACTCCATTTCACTTCTATTTTCAAATTTTATATTTAAATTCCATTTGAACTTTCTTTATTCAAATCTATTTGAATTCCTTTGAATTCAAATTCTATATTTCATTCTAATTTCGCATACACAAATTCTATTTGAAGTTCTAATATTCAAAATCCTTTTTTTTCTATTTAAAATTCAAATATTTAAACTCCTTTCTAATTCTACTATTCAAATCCCATTTGACTTCTATTGTTCAAATTCTATTATTTGAATCCCCTTTTGAATTTCCTTTATTCAAACTCTATTTGAATTCCTATATTCAATTTCTATTTTGAAATTTCTTTATTCAAATTCTATATTCAAATGTTATACTCAAATTTTATTTGAATTGTATATTTAAAATTTCCAATTCAAATCCTATTTGAATTTTCATTTGAATTTCAAATATTCCAACTCCTTTCTAATATTTAAATTCTATTCGAATTTCTACTTAAAAATTCTATTTCAAGTTCTATTTTTGAAATTTCATTTCAAAATTCTATTTCAAAATTCCACTTTGAAATTCTATTTTTAAATTCTACTTGAATTTCAAATTCTATTTGAGAAATTCTCATGATATTTTAATAAATTAACATTTGGCCCAGTGACATTTAAAACAATCAAATCACCCAATTTTCAATCATCTGATTTTTAACACGTCATATATTAATATATATGAAATCAAGCAAACCAACAATCAAACAAACAAATAATATATTTTTGAGGAATCCAGTTGGATTCCTCCAACCTGTTTTCCTGCATCCACAGACGTTAGTCAACATAGTAATACTGTAACGGCTGGAAATTTTCGAATCCTCGAGAGTCGAAAATTCCGAGACGTTAGTGAAAGAAAGTAGAGGGTGAGGAAGAAAAGATAGAACTAATAGAATAGAAGAAGAAGAAGAACTTACATCATCAGAGTAAACACGAATCTCACAGCGGAACGAATAAAATATAACATAACTTTGAAGTACAAATCAGTACTCGTATATACATACCATTTCAAAGTACAACACTTAACAACACAGCGGAATAATAATAGCTATAATCCTGAAGGCTCCTGCTCCAAGCTCTCCAAGTGTATCTTTAAAATCCCGACTACTTGACTGCCCGTACAAATTTAGGCACCCAAGAGTTTAAGGAAAACAAAACAAAATAAACTCCGGGTCATTCATGGGACTGGTGTGAATAAAACTCCAACACTTGGTTAAATAAAGGATATCTTTCTGATATTATAATAATGTCTAAATACAAATAGATATCAATCTAGCAGAACGCTTGCATCTCACGTTCCACATACATAGTATACAAATAAAACCGTGAGCGCTTATTGGAGATTGGATTCCAACAGACAAGGTATGGGAGCACCTCCCGATCAGTGTACTCTAGAGGAGATACACTAGGGTTCAACAAGAACGTCTTGCAACACGGCCACACATGACCGTCCACTCATTTAGCTTGAGTGTGACGAATATATTATCACCGATGGTTGGGATCAGCAACCATCCTTCCCGATAAGGGACAGCATTGAAATAGATTATAAAGAAGTACAATTGAATATTCTCTAGATGGTGATAATACACCCTGCTCGGGAATGGCCCAACTAGCCATGCTGCCTAGCCCAACTTCTGTTATTTCCCGGTTGTGAGGTTTGAGGTCACGTTTATCACTTTGACAGATTATTTCTTCAATTACTTTGAATGCCGCATCGTCATACCCGCCCAATCAATATTGATTTATCAATGCATCACGGGTATAAAAGCTAAGAGAAACGAATTTCTCCGCCACCCAACGTAATACTTTTGAAGAGATCAACATATATGATTCGTTAAGAATACTTTGTCAGACACTCATCCATATATGTTGTTCTGGGACTGAACAAACCGAAGGCACTATTCAGTGAATCCATCCTACCTAGGCTTTTCACAATAGCCCTTGCACTTCACTCCGTCTTCAATTATCTTCAGCATACTTGATTCGCAACGTTTATGTCAATACGGAGTGGTTCTTTGGATAATAATCCAACCAATCTCTCCATATTTACAAAGTAAATAGGGTCAAAACTTTGATAGTCTGTGATTCAACTATCAAATGAAAACATGTCAGTGTACAAGCAAAGATCTTATTTCCAAATGGAAATTCGATCGATCAATCATCATATACATATATATGTTCATATTTCCTTATTTCATATATTTAGAAAATATGTGTTATTAATCATTGGAAAACATTTCCATAGCTTATTTTCACATCACTATTATTTCGCAACTATCAGTCCCTAACTGTAACTAGTATGAGAACAATTCTCTAAGTATCAATCCGGAAGGTCGAAACCAACATCAGATCGTCACTTAGAAAACCGTTCAACTTACCCTCTCCAGTCAGTTTCTGAATTTGCTTAATTCTACTTCTTAAATTCTTATCATGAAAACATTTCATTTTCTATGTTTAGAAAACATATCTGACTATATTTGGAAAACGTTTCCAAAACTCATTTACGGATTTCCAATGAACGTTGTATAAAACAACGTTACGCTTAATCCATTAATCGCTTATTACTTAACTATATTTCAAATCAACCTTTTCTGTCGAACCGCAACTATTCCTTTGTCAATTCTGAAGTCAATCAAGTTGGGGTATAATTACCTCTCAGACCTTAATTGAACAACGTCCTTTACTGTGAAATAGATGAAGCTCGTCACTCACTTTTTCCAATCATCTGTTTACGCAAATTCTCGGATTCAGGTTACGAATCCACTTCTTATATGACAGTGTTTGATTATAATTATACCTTGATTAAAAACCCGGAAGGTAAATAGTACTTTCCCGAATTTGATATAATCGAGTTCGACGTATAACTCTCTTTCGAGTAATCTCTATTCGATTAACTCTCCCTTTTTAATAACTTATATTCGATAAACTCTATTTCGATTAACTCTTATCGAATAACTAATATTCGAATAACTCTTCGTGGTTGGCTCTATTTCATTAACTCTTATCGAATAACAAATATTCGATTTTCTTAAATGTGTCAATTCTTATCGAATAACTAACATCCGATTTAACTTAAATGGATTTACTCTTATCGAATAACTTATTCGATTAACTTAACTTGATTTTCTTAACTCGATTATCTCAACTCGATTACTTAACTCGATAAATCTTAACTTGATAACTTAACTTAACCCAAATCGATTAACTCAACTCTAATCGATTAACTTAATTTGATTTACTCCTTCGAATGACTCATTCGAATAACTTAATTGATTAACTCCTTCGAATAACTAATTCGAATAACTTACCTTCGAATAACTAATATTCGATTTACTCTAACTCGATTAACTTAATTCTAATCGATTTAATCCATTTCGATTCAACTTAATTCAAATCGATTAACTTAACTCAAATTGATTAACTCCTTTCGAATAACTAAATTCGATTTAACTCTTCTCGAATAACTAAATTCGATTAACTCAAATTGAATAACTAATATTCAATTAACTCTTATGTGTTTAACTCTATTCGAATAAGTAATTCGAATCACTCTAATGTGTTTAACTCTATTCAAATATCTAATTCGAATAACTCATTTCGAATAAGTAAATTCGATTAACTCCTTTAACTTTACTCAAATAACTGTATTCGATCAACACCTTCTTTCGAATAACTATATTCGATTAACTCTTCGACTAACTCCTTTGGATTAACTAACTTCGAATAACTCCTTTGGATTAACTAACTTCGAATAACCAATATTCGATAACTACTCTTCGAATAAATAATATTTGGTAACTCTTCTCAAATGAATAACATTTGATTTCTCCACTCGAATAAACTATATTCGATTACTCTCCCCTCGAATATACTATATTCGATAACTCTACTTCGAATAAGTGATATTCGGCAACTCTACTCGATTAACTCCACTTGGATAACTCTAACTGGTCAACTCTAACTGGTCAACTCTAACTGAGTAACTCTAACTGGTCAACTTTAACTGGTCAACTTTACTGGTTAACTCAAATGGTTTAACCTAACTGGTTAACTCAAATGGTTTAACCTAACTTGATTTACTTGTCTCGATTAATTGAACTAATCCACTTAGTTTAACTTAGTTAATTCACTTTGATTAACTCTAACCGATTTACTTAGTTTAACTCAGCTAATTCACTTTGATTAACCCAACTAATTTACTTCGATTAACCAATTAGTTTAACTTGACTAATTCACTTAGTTTGACGCAACTAATTCACTTTGATTTACAAATTAGTTTAACTTAACTAAGTCACTTAGTTTGACGCAACTAATTTACTTTGGTTAACTTAACCAATTACTTTGGTTAATCCTTTTATCACACTCTGGTTATAATTCCTACTTCTACAATATCTCCTTAAAATCCATATCGTGTTATACTTGTGTGCGAAGCACGTGTTTAAATCTATCCTTGTATAATTCTATTTATTTTCCGAACAAGTGTTCCTTTACTTATTCGCTAAATAAATATTCCTTTATTCCATTTATTTATAATCTAAATAAATGTTCCTATATTTATTTCCTAAATAAATATTCCTTTATATT
Source organism: Allium sativum (assembly GCA_030737875.1). Taxonomy (NCBI): domain Eukaryota; kingdom Viridiplantae; phylum Streptophyta; class Magnoliopsida; order Asparagales; family Amaryllidaceae; genus Allium; species Allium sativum. The sequence goes on along the minus strand of CM060918.1, from coordinate 248,783,249 downwards.
CTAATTCATTTATTTTCTAAATAAATGTTTCTATTTTATTTCATTTATTTTCTAAATAAATGTTTCCTTTTTCATTTATTTATTTTCTAATTAAATAAATGTTTTCCTTTTATAAAATCCTGTCGATTTTATAAATAAGATTCATTTTCAATATAAACATTGAAAATCCCCTTATCAACATTTCGGTATGTTATGGTATTCAATCATATCAAATCACGATGTTCAATATCGTCCAAGCACATATAACCGCCCAAAGATTTTATATCACATCACATAACAATATATGAAAAACAATAAAATAGCTGTTGAGGAATCCAGTCGGATTCCTCCAACCTGTTTCCCTGCATCACAGATGTTAGACAATATAGATAACATCACTTTCAGTTCCATATGATATATTCTGTTAAACAGAATCAATATAGAAATTTAACTAACTGACTAGCAGTTCAATCAAACAATCAACAAACAGTCAAACAGACAATTTTAACAGTTCTAACAATGCAACATGAAATTATAAACTGTTCAGAGTTAGTGAGATTTACTCACCTTTCGCGTTAACCGTTAAATAACGATTTGCGTCGGTTGCTTCACATCAGACGTTTGATGTTGCCATAATGTAACCGAGCTTCAAATGGTTTCAAATCAGTTCCATTGGGTAGACAGTGTCTACTGCAACAAACTGTGCTCGGTTCTGCGCTGCTTCCCTCTAGTTTCACTCATTGGTTCTCTTCCCTTTCTACTTTGTTAATTTCAACTTGCCTGCTTCGCATGTTTCCCGAGGCAAATCAAACCACCATTTACATCCCATATTTACCATGTACACGTCAATGCCACTCATCCCAACACAGCTCTCCTCCCATACAAAGCTACAGCCCTCTTGCTGCATGTATACGGTTTCCCCACTTCAGTATTCCCTACGCCTGATCACAACCCCATCCGTCTTTTTCAGACAGCCACGTCTAATCAATCTTCCACTCCCCTGTCACAACCGTGCTTGGCTCTCCCTACATCCACTGCTCCCAAACATGCACCACTCCACAAACCCCTCTGCACCATTTGATCACACGTCCATCATACCCAGACAGTGCTCACGCTTCCCATCTTCTACACCCAATAAAACTTCCACTACCTTCTCATATTCATGCATACACCTCACGTTCGTCTCGGCCACACACTAACCCAATACTTAACGAAATAAACCTCCTTTCTACATTAATTTAATTCGCTCCCCCATGTACTTTCAGTTCTTACGCACAAAATCTCCTCACTTCACGTTGGCTTCATCCTCTCTTGTGTTGCATGCGGTCACCTTGACCTCCTTCCGTACACAATGAAACATGGTAAGCTCCAGTATACACAACCCACTTTTTTGGCCATCACGCACCTCATCTTGTACACCGCAAACCTGAACCCGTACCGCATTTGCACCAGTCCACTTCACTCGCGTTTCCATGCAATAGCTCGCGTTCTTTCTTTATGAACCCCACAACTTCTCTCTTCAACCCATATTATCAGCTGCGCATATAATACACGCCCAACCCTCATCATGAACTTCGAACAGGAACCACACACTCCATGCAAAAATCACGCACATACACCCCATCCACGCATGTGTCCCTTCACAACTCCACGTTTAAGTTTGGGGTAAGAGGAGAGAATGAGGTTTTTCCGCAAAGGAAGGAAGCTACAGGTTATAAATAGAAGAGAGAGTAAACGAAGGGATAAGGCTTAAAAGGAGTGTCACTATCAGCTTATCACAAAATTTCCGGTCAAAGGACAACCCTTTCGAAGATTTTTATTAAGAAAGCATGGTTTGAGAGTAGCGTGTTCATTAGACTTTAGGGTATGGTGTGTTTATAAGGTAGGTTAAGACGTGGTTAGGCACTTAGGCTAGAACAACAGCATGGTATCATAAATAAGATAGTACGGACCTTCGTCAGGGTATGGTGTAAATCGTGTATAAGTAGGTAGGCTTTATTTCCATATTGCTTTGTCCCTATGCTTTGAAATTGAGAGGCTGTTGTATAGCACGTCCATATTAATGTATATTAATGTAAGTATGGTGGCACGATTCTAGATGTTGACATGACCGCGAAAGAACGTATCATTAATTGGAAAATGTAAAGGATATGTAATATAGGGTATGGTTTCGCAGTGCGTTAAATTATGTTTACTTTAGTTTATCAAATAAAGTTTAATGGTATGATGTTACTCAGTTACGACAACTCCGTTCATGTTTGTGCTGCTATGGACAGAAGTAAGATTACGGTCGTGTCCAGCGAGGTGTCACGATCCCAAAAATGTAATAATACCGGTAGCTTGATCCATATTTTGAAACCCCGAAATACCGATACAGGGTGCACAATACCCCAAATAAAAAAGTTGTTTATTTAATTAATTAAAAATTACAGTAAAATTCTAAAAATTAAATTATCACTACTTCCCAAAAGAACCTTGTCTAAATTCAATCCCGATCTCTAGTTATATCGAATAAACTGTTATGGTCGATAAACGATTCTATAACGACTATTTTAAAATTTGATTTGGACATATCTCAAAATCTACACGACGAAATCCTGATTTTTCTCTTCCATTAGAAAGATATACTCCACCAGCTCCACACGTTTCTTGTTTCACAGAAATCCGGCTTAAAATGAATCTTGTATATTCAGTTGAAGTTCAACTCACCAAATAACGAACTGCCGCGTCGTTACGGCTCGATTAAAATTATTATTATAATTTATACGTTCAACTATCGTTTATTTAATATATTCGTTATTTAAATAATTAAATAACTTAATTATTATACCTTACAAAACGCGCCATTACAGACTTCCCCCCTTAAAATAATTTCGTCCTCGAAATTGCTAAGCTAGGAAAATGCTACCAACTTTACTAACTAGATTCAAATATCTTTTAGTTTACTTCTCAACTCCAGTTTCAACTGAACCATTAAATTTTCAATTAAATTATTAATTCATTTCCGACCAACTAAAATTTTCAAAAATTCTGAAAATTTTCTAACACCTTAAATTTTCGAAAAATTTCGCCATAACCTCCTTTGTACGCATCAATACGTCAAACCACAACTCGCCTCTCTAGGCCTCCTCCAATCCAAAAGGAAATCAAAATAGCCAAGCGGCTTGCCAATTCGGCTCATAAAATCCATACTCATATATGATATAAACTTGTACCTTTTTGTCGGGCATTTAACTCTATCCCTTGCATCTGCTACCACTTCAACATATACCAATGTTATCCATTCCAATTGATCTCCAATCAGTTCATATCCTCAAATCCAAATCGAATTTCATTCGAACTCTAATATCAAATTCCAAATTATTGACTTATCAATTTGGTTCCATTCTAGATTGTCTCTAATCCAATTCAATTTTATTTAACTCGGTTCAAGTTAAATTTCAATTTATTTTTACCATCTTATTTTATTTAACTTCATTAGTTAAATTTTAATTCCAGAACTTAAGTTCCTGGGTTTCTTTCAAATCAATTTGAAATCATAGTGCCAATTCAAAACTTTTGAATTTCTAAACAACTTGTTTTCTCAAAACAAATTCAAAAACAAAACCTTTGGTAGTAATCCGTCACTTAGAACTCGAAAATGAACACTGATGATGTCTAGATTCATCATCAGAATCTATTTTCCAGCTATCGACGTGAGTTCAATACTATATCATTTTCAATTTGAAAACATTTTCAAAATCTCCCAGGAACTTAAAATTTCCTTATTTTAAATTCCAAATTCTGATTTAAATTCATATTTAATTCAAACTATTTCATATATTACATTCATATGAATTCTGATTGGTCATTTATAACCATTTCACCCTTTTATAATCTTATTCGATTATAATAACAACCAACACAATCAATATACTATAATAATTTCAAGATATATATTTCTTCTATAAACAAATATATTTTGGGAAAAATTATTTCATTTACCCTCTTTCCAAAGATACCATGACGGTTCATCGTATTCGAGTGTTTAGTAACCCTTATCGATACAGTGGATTAACTGATCGACCAGAATTCATAAGCCACTCAACCAATGAGTCTCCACAATATAAAACCATTTTATATTGAATAACAATTACGCGCTCATATATATACACTCAAACTCAATCTAGGATATTACTAATCCCATCTCTATCGAGTTATGCCACAGAGCCAAGGTAATCACTTAACTTAAGCTCTGATACCAACTGTAACGGCTGGAAATTTTCGACTCCTCGAGAGTCGAAAATTCCGAGACGTTAGTGAAAGAAAGTAGAGGGTGAGGAAGAAAGATAGAACTAATAGAATAGAAGAAGAAGAAGAACTTACATCATCAGAGTAAACACGAATCTCACAGCGGAACGAATAAAATATAACATAACTTTGAAATACAAATCAGTACTCGTATATACATACCATTTCAAAGTACAACACTTAACAACACAGCGGAATAATAATAGCTATAATCCTGAAGGCTCCTGCTCCAAGCTCTCCAAGTGTATCTGTAAAATCCCGACTACTTGACTGCCCGTACAAATTTAGGCACCCAAGAGTTTAGGGAAAACAAAACAAAATAAACTCCGGGTCAGTCATAGGACTGGTGTGAATAAAACTCCAACACTTGGTTAAATAAAGGATATCTTTCTGATATTATAATAATGTCTAAATACAAATAGATATCAATCTAGCAGAACGCTTGCATCTCACGTTTCACATACATAGTATACAAATAAAACCGTGAGCGCTTATTGGAGATTGGATTCCAACAGACAAGGTATGGGAGCACCTCCCGATCAGTGTACTCTAGAGGAGATACACTAGGGTTCAACAAGAACGTCTTGCAACCCGGCCACACATGATCGTCCACTCATTTAGCTTGAGTGTGACGAATATATTATCACCGATGGTTGGGATCAGCAACCATCCTTCCCGATAAGGGACAACATTGAAATAGATTATAAAGAAGTACAATTGAATATTCTCTAGATGGTGATAATACACCCTGCTTGGGTATGGCCCAACTAGCCATGCTGCCTAGCCCAACTTCTGTTATTTCCCGGTTGTGAGGTTTGAGGTCACGTTTATCACTTTGACAGATTATTTCTTCAATTACTTTGAATGCCACATCGTCATACCCGCCCAATCAATATTGATTTCTCAAGGCATCACGGGTATAAAAGCTAAGAGAAACGAATTTCTCCGCCACCCAACGTAATACGTTTGAAGAGATCAACATATTTGATTCGTTAAGAATACTTTGTCAGACACTCATCCATATACGTTGTTCTGGGACTAAACAAACCGAAGGCACTATTCAGTGAATCCATCCTACCTAGGCTTTTCACAATAGCCCTTGCACTTCACTCCGTCTTCAATTATCTTCAGCATACTTGATTCGCAACGCTTATGTCAACACGGAGTGGTTCTTTGGATAATAATCCAACCGGTCTCTCCATATTTACAACGTAAATAGGGTCAAAACTTTGATAGTCTGTGATTCAACTATCAAATAAAAACATGTCGGTGTACAAGCAACGATCTTATTTCCAAATGGAAATTCGATCGATCAATCATCATATACATATATATGTTCATATTTCCTTATTTCATTTATTTAGAAAATATATGTTATTAATCATTCGAAAACATTTCCATAGCTTATTTTCACATCACTATTATTTCGTAACTATCAGTCCCTAACTGTAACTAGTATGAGAACAATTCTCTAAGTATCAATCCGGAAGGTCGAAACCAACATCAGATCGTCACTTAGAAAACCGTTCAACTTACCCTCTCCAGTCAGTTTCTGAATTTGCTTAATTCTACTTCTTAAATTTTTATCATGAAAACATTTCATTTTCTATGTTTAGAAAACATATCTGACTATATTTGGAAAACGTTTCCAAAACTCATTTACGGATTTCCAATGAACGTTGTATAAAACATCGTTACGCTTAATCCATTAATCGCTTAATACTTAACTATATTTCAAATCAACCTTTTCTGTCGAACCGCAACTATTCCTTTGTCAATTCTGAAGTCAATCAAGCTGGGGTATAATTACCTCTCAGACCTTAATTGAACAACGTCCTTTACTGTGAAATAGATGAAGCTCGTCACTCACTTTTTCCAATCATCTGTTTACGCAAATTCTCGGATTCAGGTTACGAATCCACTTCTTATATGACAGTGTTTGATTATAATTATACCTTGATTAAAAACCCGGAAGGTAAATAGTACTTTCCCGAATTTGATATAATCGAATTCGACGTATAACTCTCTTTCGAGTAATCTCTATACGATTAACTCTCCCTTTTTAATAACTTATATTCGATAAACTCTATTTCGATTAACTCTTATCGAATAACTAATATTCGAATAACTCTTCGTGGTTGGCTCTATTTCATTAACTCTTATCGAATAACAAATATTCGATTTTCTTAAATGTGTCAATTCTTATCGAATAACTAACATCCGATTTAACTTAAATGGATTTACTCTTATCGAATAGCTTATTCGATTAACTTAACTTGATTTTCTTAACTCGATTATCTCAACTCGATTACTTAACTCGATAAATCTTAACTTGATAACTTAACTTAACCCAAATCGATTAACTCAACTCTAATCGATTAACTTAATTTGATTTATTCCTTCGAATGACTCATTCGAATAACTTAATTGATTAACTCCTTCGAATAACTAATTCGAATAACTTACCTTCGAATAACTAATATTCGATTTACTCTAACTCGATTAACTTAATTCTAATCAATTTACTCCATTTCGATTCAACTTAATTCAAATCGATTAACTTAACTCAAATTGATTAACTCCTTTCGAATAACTAAATTCGATTTAACTCTTCTCGAATAACTAAATTCGATTAACTCAAATTGAATAACTAATATTCAATTAACTCTTACGTGTTTAACTCTATTCGAATAAGTAATTCGAATCACTCTAATGTGTTTAACTCTATTCAAATATCTAATTCGAATAACGCATTTCGAATAAGTAAATTCGATTAACTCTTTTAACTTTACTCGAATAACTGTATTCGATTAACACCTTCTTTCGAATAACTATATTCGATTAACTCTTCGACTAACTCCTTTGGATTAACTAACTTCGAATAACTCCTTTGGATTAACTAACTTCGAATAACCAATATTCGATAACTACTCTTCGAATAAATAATATTTGGTAACTCTTCTCAAATGAATAACATTTGATTTCTCCACTCGAATAAACTATATTCGATTACTCTCCCCTCGAATATACTATATTCGATAACTCTACTTCGAATAAGTGATATTCGGCAACTCTACTCGATTAACTCCACTTGGATAACTCTAACTGGTCAACTCTAACTGGTCAACTCTAACTGAGTAACTCTAACTGGTCAACTTTAACTGGTCAACTTTACTGGTTAACTCAAATGGTTTAACCTAATTGGTTAACTCAAATGGTTTAACCTAACTTGATTTACTTGTCTCGATTAATTGAACTAATCCACTTAGTTTAACTTAGTTAATTCACTTTGATTAACTCTAACCGATTTACTTAGTTTAACTCAGCTAATTCACTTTGATTAACCCAACTAATTTACTTCGATTAACCAATTAGTTTAACTTGACTAATTCACTTAGTTTGACGCAACTAATTCACTTTGATTTACAAATTAGTTTAACTTAACTAAGTCACTTAGTTTGACGCAACTAATTTACTTTGGTTAACTTAACCAATTACTTTGGTTAATCCTTTTATCACACTCTGGTTATAATTCCTACTTCTACAATATCTCCTTAAAATCCATATCGTGTTATACTTGTGTGCGAAGCACGTGTTTAAATCTATCCTTGTATAATTCTATTTATTTTCTGAACAAGTGTTCCTTTGTTTATTCGCTAAATAAATATTCCTTTATTCCATTTATTTATAATCTAAATAAATGTTCCTATATTTATTTCCTAAATAAATATTCCTTTATATTCTAATTCATTTATTTTCTAAATAAATGTTTCTATTTTATTTCATTTATTTTCTAAATAAATGTTTCCTTTTTCATTTATTTATTTTCTAATTAAATAAATGTTTTCCTTTTATAAAATCCTATCGATTTTATAAATAAGATTCATTTTCAATATAAACATTGAAAATCCCCTTATCAACATTTCGGTATGTTATGGTATTCAATCATATCAAATCACGATGTTCAATATCGTCCAAGCACATATAACCGCCCACAGATTTTATATCACATCATATAACAATATATGAAAAACAATAAAATAGCTGTTGAGGAATCCAGTCGGATTCCTCCAACCTGTTTCCCTGCATCACAGATGTTAGACAATATAGATAACATCACTTTCAGTTCCATATGATATATTCTGTTAAACAGAATCAATATAGAAATTTAACTAACTGACTAGCAGTTCAATCAAACAATCAACAAACAGTCAAACAGACAATTTTAACAGTTCTAACAATGCAACATGAAATTATAAACTGTTCAGAGTTAGTGAGATTTACTCACCTTTCGCGTTAACCGTTAAATAACGATTTGCGTTGGTTGCTTCACATCAGACGTTTAATGTTGCCATAATGTAACCGAGCTTCAAATGGTTTCAAATCAGTTCCATTGGGTAGTCTGTGTCTACTGCGACAAACAGTGCTCGGTTCTGCGCTGCTTCCCTCTAGATTCACTCATTGGTTCTCTTCCCTTTCTACTTTGTTAATTTCAACTTGCCTGCTTCGCATGTTTCCCGAGGCAAATCAAACCACCATTTACATCCCATATTTACCATGTACACGTCAATGCCACTCATCCCAATGCAGCTCTCCTCCCATACAAAGCTACAGCCCTCTTGCTGCATGTATACGGTTTCCCCACTTCAGTATTCCCTACGCCTGATCACAACCCCATCCGTCTTTTTCAGACAGCCACGTCTAATCAGTCTTCCACTCCCCTGTCACAACCATGCTTGGCTCTCCCTACATCCACTGCTCCCAAACATGCACCACTCCACAAACCCCTCTGCACCATTTGATCACACGTCCATCATACCCAGACAGTGCTCACGCTTCCCATCTTCTACACCCAATAAAACTTCCACTACCTTCTCATATTCATACATACACCTCACGTTCGTCTCGGCCACACACTAACCCAATACTTAACGAAATAAACCTCCTTTCTACATTAATTTAATTCGCTCCCCCATGTACTTTCAGTTCTTACGCACAAAATCTCCTCACTTCACGTTGGCTTCATCCTCTCTTGTGTTGCATGCGGTCACCTTGACCTCCTTCCGTACACAATGAAACATGGTAAGCTCCAGTATGCACAACCCATTTTTTTGGCCATCACGCACCTCATCTTGTACACTGCAAACCTGAACCCGTACCGCATTTGCACCAGTCCACTTCACTCGCGTTTCCATGCAATAGCTCGCGTTCTTTCTTTATGAACCCCACAACTTCTCTCTTCAACCCATATTATCAGCTGCGCATATAATACACGCCCAACCCTCATCATGAACTTCGAACAGGAACCGCACACTCCATGCAAAAATCACGCCCATACACCCCATCCACGCATGTGTCCCTTCACAACTTCACGTTTAAGTTTGGGGTAAGAGGAGAGAATGAGGTTTTTCCGCAAAGGAAGGAAGCTACAGGTTATAAATAGAAGAGAGAGTAAACGAAGGGATAAGGCTTAAAAGGAGTGTCACTATCAACTTATCACGAAATTTCCGGTCAAAGGACAACCCTTTCGATGATTTTTATTAAGAAAGCATGGTTTGAGAGTAGCGTGTTCATTAGACTTTAGGGTATGGTGTGTGTATAGGGTAGGTTAAGACGTGGTTAGGCACTTAGGCTAGTTTAACAGCATGGTATCATAAATAAGATAGTACGGACCTTCGTCAGGGTATGGTGTAAATCGTGTATAAGTAGGTAGGCTTTATTTCCATATTGCTTTGTCCCTATGCTTTGAAATTGAGAGGTTGTTGTATAGCACGTCCATATTAATGTATATTAATGTAAGTATGGTGGCACGATTCTAGATGTTGACATGACCGCGAAAGAATGTATCATTAATTGGAAAATGTAAAGGATATGTAATATAGGGTATGGTTTCGCAGTGCGTTAAATTATGTTTACTTTAGTTTATCAAATAAAGTTTAATGGTATGCTGTTACTCAGTTACGACAACTCCGTTCATGTTTGTGCTGCTATGGACAGAAGTAAGATTACGGTCGTGTCCAGTGAGGTGTCACGATCCCAAAAATGTAATAATACCGGTAGCTTGATCCATATTTTGAAACCCCGAAATACCGATACAGGGTGCACAATACTCCAAATAAAAAAGTTGTTTATTTAATTAATTAAAAATTACAGTAAAATTCTAAAAATTAAATTATCACTACTTCCCAAAAGAAACTTGTCTAAATTCAATCCCGATCTCTAGTTATATCGAATAAACTGTTACGGTCGATAAACGATTCTATAGCGACTATTTTAAAATTTGATTTGGACATATCTCAAAATCTACACGACGAAATCCTGATTTTTCTCTTCCATTAGAAAGATATACTCCACCAGCTCCACACGTTTCTTGTTTCACAGAAATCCGGCTTAAAATGAATCTTGTATATTCAGTTGAAGTTCAACTCGCCAAATAACGAACTACCGCGTCGTTACGGCTCAATTAAAATTATTATTATAATTTATACGTTCAACTATCGTTTATTTAATATATTCGTTATTTAAATAATTAAATAACTTAATTATTATACCTTACAAAACGCGCCATTACAAATACCCATCCTGCTTCGTGGCAGGATATAGCGGTATAAAAGGGGATCCACTTATTTATGTGGGCGTAGGGTCATCTGCTAATGATACTGCGGGCATCCGCTAATAAAACTGCGGGAATCCAACCAATCACCAAACCAATATGTATATGTATATATATAAATATGTATATATATATATAGTCACCCCAAATAACTACTACATTTTAAACAACCAGAAACCATTCAAACAAGCAACAACCAATTATTTTAACTGATAAAAATAATTATAAATAAAAGGTGAGTGAGATTTACTCACCAGGATTTTTATTTTTCTCGTTGAATATCCAACTTGAATTAAATCGAATACCATTCGATTTAAAACAAATCCTGGTAAAATCTGATTAACTCCAAATGTGTTCTTCACGCTCTTCCAACCTTGTATACATTAAATATATCGTATATAAGAATTTTAACTATATAAAATTAAGTGACTTAACTAAATTAATTATTAATTTTATACCTTAATCCATCAAATTTAACTAAACACTAATTTGCGCTAATTTCATTGGATTAATCAAATCAAGTTATTTATACGAACATACTGTATAAAATTTTATTTAAAAAAAATCAAGTGAGTATTTATTTAAGCTAAGCATTTAAATAAATAAATAAAATTCCTATGTTACCTTATTTCCTCCTCCTTCCTAAATGATATCTGCAAGAACACAGCGCCCACTCCGCATTCTCCCTATGTCGAACTCAGCCCCATCACTTGTCCATCTTTCCATTTTCAAGGCACGAACTCGAACTGTGTATCCTATACTTCAGCTACAGGCACAGGACACTAATCAACCCCAAATCCACTGCATCAATTCAATTTCCGTTCACCATAAAGAAAATTCGACCTCCACTATGTCATCATTGAAACTCCAGACTCGACACTTCACTTCGGTCTCCCCCCTGAACTTGCGGTGATCACCTTTCCCACAAATCGATACCCCTTAGCAATTTCGACATCAATCTCCTCTGCCAATCTACTCGACCTGGACACTGACAATCCCAATTCGAAACTCTCCAGAACCTCCCTAAACTCGCAAGCGATCGTTAACCCTAATCCATGATTTTCCCAAATCGCACCCAAATGTTGCGTCGCATCTAGTCTGGATGGTACGAGGGTGAAGTACTCATGAAGAGGGGATCATTGAATCCATTTTTGTTTAATTCCGCTGAGTAATTTAATCTAGGTAATTTTCTAAAGATTTGGGAGGGGACGACTTCGGTTTCTAGCTGAGGAACGAGAGAATAAAAACGAGAATGGGAAGAATACGAAGGCTTCGAACTGTTTATATAGGGAAGAACGAAGGAACATATGTACATCACCATAAATTTTGGTTTCCTTGATATTGAAGATCAGCGACAAATTTGTTGGCTCGAGGGAAGTAGTGTCTGAGTGTTTTCAGTTTTAGGGTGGCGCTATAAAGGTAGGCCGGCTGATGATAAAAGAAATTGATTTTGACCCTTCTTAATTTTTCTAACTTAAAATATCTCATGGTTCTCGAACCGTTGTTTTACCTATATGACTGATGTTCCCAACGTTATTTACTATTCTGAATTCAACGAAACAGTTTCTGAATTTTAATTCGAATATATAGAAGGGTAACAAATTAAATTAACATTTTAAATTAAATTCAATTTAAAACATAAATCTATCTCAAACCATTATATTCACCGATAATAAATTATTTTTATCGTTCATGTTCAAACAGAACTTACACTGATCATTTGAATTGTTTTGATTATGTTTTTTAACTTCGATTTCAATTATATTTTGTTCTCGTATTTCGATTATTTGATCGATAATTCACTATAAAAATTCTTTTATATGGTTAATTCAATATTTAAACGATACTAAATATTTAAAATAACTATTCGAAAAATCCGGGTCATTACATGTTGATTGCACGGATATGCGAGTACCTCCCTTCCGTATTTGACATACGGGACGAGGGTATCTCCAGTTTCGTTCAAACCCAGAACGAGCTTATAAATGGAATGTGTTTCCGATATTGTAGAAATCTTCGCCGTTCTTGCCTCTTGTCACTTTCTTTGCCCGTATGCTCTACATATGTAAAAATCAAATAATTTTTACTTTGCTATTCAATATATAAAAATTGAATTTTTACTTTGCTATTCAATATATAAAAATCGAATTTTTTACTTCGCTATTCAATGTATAAAAATCGAATTTTTTACTTCGCTATTCAATATATAAAAATCGAATTTTTACTTCGCTATTCAATATATAAAAATCGAATTTTTACTTCGCTATTCAATATATAAAAATCGAATTTTTACTTCGCTATATAAATCACTTTTCCACTTCAACGTATATAGAATAAAAATCAGATTTTTATTTCGCTACATATATAAAGATCAAATTTTTATCATCATACCTATATAAAAATTATATTTTTAACTTTTCTATATTATAAAAATTATATTTTTTTAACCTTCTACTAGTATAAAAATTATATTTTTATATATGCTATACATTTTAAAAAATCAAACCTTCGAACACTAAAAACCCTAGTTTTTCCATCCTATTCAAATTAGATGTTTTTTTAATTTTTTATAAAACAATGTTAAATACATTATTAAAAAGAAAAAGAATAAATAAACAAATAAGAAAACGTACTGTGTTGGGGGGGGGGGGGTTGGCGGCCTCTGGTGATCGGCGGAGGGTGGCGGCGAATCTGGGTGGTCGGGGGGGGGGGGGGGGGAGGCAAGGCGACCGGTCTTGGGTGATGGGGTTTCTAGGGTTTCGGGGGTTCGAACAGTGGAAGGGGGAGCAGCTGAGGTCATCGGAGGGCGTGCTGGAATGGCCAACGGCGGCGCCAGGCGAGGGGGGGCGGTGGCGTGGGCGGCGAAGCAACGACGGGGCGCGATTTCGTTTTTTTTTTTTTTTTTTGAGAATTAACGAGAGGGGATGGGTAAAGGAGAAAGGGGCGTTGACCCCCCCCCCCCCCCTTTTTTTTTAATTTTTTTTATTGTTTTAACTTTCAAAAAGGGAACTTTTTATTTCGAACTCGAAACGAAACTCACCGCCTATCACCCATAGCTAATTACCCACATTCTGAACACAATGGGATATATATCGTAAGTCAGTTTGGTCGTTTCGATCAGTTTTCGTTAAATTTAACATTTAAATACTTATATTGAATTTTAAACATACATTTCAATTTACTGGGGTCACATACTAACTCGAAAAATTCCCAAAAAATACTTTCTAGCTTCGTATTGACAATACGGTCCTAACAAAACTAGTTTCATCGAATTCTGAGATCGTTTGAAAAATGGCCATTTTCCAGTCGATTAAAATCAACTGAAACTGGTCAAACGCATTTTCCTTTGCCACACTCACATAATGATTCAAAAAATTATGAAATTTAATACCTAGCAATCATTTGACATCGCGGATCCAACAAAAGTGGTTTCGTCGAAATCCGAGGTCGTTTGTAAAATTTCCATTTTTAAGGGCCTGAATTCCATAGCGACTATTCAGAATTTTCAACTGGACAAATCTTTTGATTCCCGCTATGAAATTTCGATTTTTCGGATTCGTTGGAAAGATATTATCAATTAGATTCAAATATTTTTGGTTTCACGAAAATCTGGTTTATTTTGCACCCGGTATGTTCAATTGAAGTTTGAAATCGAATTATCGAACTACCGCGCCATTTCAATTCCTTTTATAATTATATATAATTATTTATATTCTAACGACGACGTATATAATATATACGTTCGAATTCTATTCAAAATAAATTTCTCGTCGATATTATTTAAAATAATTCATTTTAAATGTTCAAAATTCACTAAAATTGCCAAAATAAAAATTTTAAATTGGCCCAGATATCCGGGTTATTACAATCTCCCCCACTTAAAACTTTTCGTCCCCGAAAAGGAACGAAGCCGAAAGTTGTTTCACAAATCAACTCAACTTCCGTTATTTTGATTACGGCTTAAATTCTTCAACCTTTTAGTTTCTAAGAACTTTTCAAATTTTTCAAAAATTTGGCTAACACCCTAAATTTTCGAAAAATTTCGCCATAACCTCCCCTGCACCGGGAGCACGGGAAAATCCCGAAATTGCCATACAGGCCGTCTGATCTCAAAAAAAAAAGAAAAAGCCAAGCGGCTAGCCAATCGGCTCATAAAATCATCATCACCCAAACAAAACAGTAAATTATAGTAAACATGTACCTATTTGTCGGGCAAACAATTTTATTCTTCTGCTCTAGCCTCTTTGCTATGACCTGTTCAATGTAAGTACATGTATATGCAAGCAAATGCGACAAATTTTCAATACAATTCACTATTTGGTTCAATTAGGCTAAATGGTTCAAAATTAGCAAACAAATAGACAAACAACACAAACATCAATCAATTAGTTGGTTATCATTTCAAATGCATAACTTTGATATATAGTCAAAAATCAGATTTTTGATGCCAAATCACAACAATAGGCCCTATCTAATTTTGGTTCTCACACCAGTCAATAGTAAATATATAGACGTCCCACCATCGTCACTCGAATATAAATTCTGATGATGATATATCAATCATCAGAATCACCACCGGGTGACTAGGATGTGATTCTATATCTACCCAATATATCAAAACTTTAAATACACGCGGATCAGACGTATACGCAAAATCTATATATACTGGATTGTCCACATCAATATAAATAAATAACCAAATACGAATAATTGATTTAAATTTTCAATACAAAGATTGTTTTCACTTTAAAAATATACTCTTCACACTCGTTCTAGGATACTACTGATCCCATCTCTAACGAGTCATTCCCATTGGATATTACTAATCCAATATCTGATGAATTCTTTCGTATGGTTCTATCGTGTCTTGTTCCCTGAGCTTTGTAAACAAAAGCTCTAATACCAACTGTAACGACAAGGAATTTCGCTCGATCCGAATCAGTCGCTAAACCGACCCAGACCGTTCGAAACGCCTGATCGTTTTGAGAACACGACAAAATAGAACACAGACGGCTGAACATTTCATTGCATATTACAACAATTCCATCAGAATACAAGAATATACAGAGTATAAATGAATAAATATTACACAGAAAATATCAGAGATTACAATACATTACATAGCAGTGGAAAATAATACAATACACAACTAGAAGAGATATACGGATACAAAGCTTTCCGGATATCATTCCAGCTGTAAATCAGGATCCTGTGAATATAAATTTGCAAAACCAAAACTACTAGCTGCCCGTGTCAAAATAAGGGCACCCAGAGTTTAGGTTAAAACAATAAACTCCAGGTCAGTCATTGGACTGGTGTGAGAACTAAAACAGTTATTAATCTTTATTTTTAAAGTTAGGCAAATCAAGGGACCACGCCGTATAACACAGAACGGGTTTACTCCCAAGAATACCAGTGCATAAAACAAACAGCGCAATGCTAAATAAAGAAAAATGAAGTTATTATAAGACCCAGGTCCTATCACACAATGCAACGCAAGCCGGGGGATTGGGTTTTCCCTTATAATATCCAAACATTCTTAGTACGTTTAAAACAAATCTTTTGATACTATAATAAGTGCATAGCGTATAAAACAACTTCAAATCATAAGTATCATTCATAGACGGCATGGGGACCATATATCATGTCGCCAATACTAGGCTCTATAAATAAAACCGCAAATGTCACGTATTTGGAAGTTGGATTTCCATCTATGAACCGAGGCAAAAGATAGTCCTCAACCAATTCGAAACAATCTAGCCTACCATGTCTCAGGATCATAGCTCGAGTGACCCTTGGATCGTCAGGGCCGGTCCACCGATGTGGATTAAAATGCCTGAACACTACGTTTCCCCGCCCTTTGGGGCTCAAATGAGCCAACAAATGACTCCACCGGACCTGGATCGTCCGATCAAACCGAGGCGCCTCGCAACAGCAACAACCACATAAGTCAAACTCGTCAGGGCATGTAAAACCACTGACGCCACTTTTAGCTAGAAAGAAACGCATGTCGTCCCTGAGGTCCGTCTCCCGTTTTTGGTTCATACCGGGTGTGAAACTCGCGAAGTAAACGTTACACAAAGCTACGCCACAAAGGCCATGCTGTGATCATCAACCACAAGACTTTGCTTTTCAACAGAAGCCTCCATCATTCGCCACTTAGGCATGCCACACAGGCAATTCACTCCATGCGTTTGATATCCATCGATATATAACCCCTGAGCTCGTACGTCTCAGAGAAGGGCGTTAAGCAAGAGAATAAATTCTCCGCCGCCAAACATATATATATTTAATAGAAATCAACCACACAGACTTAAACCCAATGTCAGACACACAGTCCATTTACAAGTTCGTTCTGGGTCTGAACGAATCCGGAGGCACCTAGTACCCCGCATATCCATCGATCTCCAATTACGTTTGGACGATCACCAACTGTTTCCATCTTCTTGGGTGTACAGCCTAATCAAGATCATCAGTAATCACCCAAACAACGTGAAGACTTCCGGTCTTCAACCACCGTCTTCGTCTTCGACACCACGTCGAATCAGTTATTCAGAATGGGATAAACCCGGTCTTTCTGAACAACTTGCGTATATATATAATAAACACGTGTTACACAAACACAACATACGCCTTATTCCAATTCAGAATATTCTTTTATTCAAATATTCTTATATTTTGGGAAAGGTTCCCATTAATTTTATCAAAGATAAATTCTTTAAATTTATTCTTTAATCTCCTTTTTGAATATCAATTCAAACTAGTCGGGATTAGCGAACCACACCGAAGTAATCATTTATTTTATTCCCCAATCCCAACCTATTCATCCCATGAAGTAAAACTGGTAATACTTCATATCTAACACCACGGTGTTGTCGGTAAATTCAATTACCATTTCACGTTAAAATCTAATTAAAGATTTAACTGTCGCCTGGAGCAAAACTGGTGGTACTCCATTCTCGATCTTTTTAATCTAATTAAAGATTCATTAAAACTCCACTTAGTTTTAATCTTCACATAAATCAATATCCTGTCTTTAACTGGGTTAAAGAACCAATTTCATTTAAAACACGACCCACAATAAACCCAAAATCACATTCATTAATTATCGGGTTAAAGAACAAGTGTTATTTAAAACTCTGTTCACGATAAACTCAAAAATCAATACCAATTCAATTCCAATTAAATATTATTTAATTGGTACACTTCATTAAATCTAAATAAAGAGATTTAATCTTCTCTCAACTGGGTTCAAGAACAGTGTTAGTCAAGACACCATTCACGACAAACCCAAATCACATTTGATATTAAATACAAGGCTCTGAATAGAAAATATATCGGCTTATATTCAATATCAAATTCTACGACCAACAGATATCGTATTGGAAATAACGATATACATATCTATATCTTTCAAATTTCCATAACAACATCTGTATAATCACGAAATCCAACGTCGAAATATTCCGAAGACAATTTCGATTCAAATCCATTCCAATGCAATCATTGGAAATTCTGGTTTTTTTTAAAACCCTTTTCAAATCCAATTTATTTATTTAAAAACAAATAGAATTTTAATTCTAGTTCAAAACTAGTTCATTTCGATAAAAATCTATTTTTATCTTTTCAAACATGGAGTTTTTCATCCCAATTCAACACAAATCATTTCTTATGATTTTACTCAAATTATTACTATTTTTAATAATTTTATCAAGGCCCGTACAGTCGATTTCCATCAATGGCCATCGAACTGCACTTACAGCGACCTTTTCCAAATTTGATTTGGACATAATTCCAGATCCAACCGTTAGATTTCTAATTTCTAATATTCGTTAGAAAGCTCTTTTCGATACGAACCCAACGGTTCCGGGTTTAGGAGAATCCGACGGTCGTATCTCCCGTAATATCCGTTCGAAGTCAATGGTCGAAATTCGCGAACTGCCGCGGCGCGGCGCATTCTATTCAGGCAATTATATTATATATATAATATACATAATATATACTTCATCGATTTCAATTCAAAACGTGCTTTATAAATCGTTTTAAATTCATTTTCAAAACGGTTTCAACTTCATATTCAATTTCAAATCAAAATTGAATATTCCAATATAAATTCGTTTTAAATTCATTTCAAATTGATTTCAATTCAAATTGATTTCTAATTCAATTTCAGTTCGTTTTCAATTCAATTTCAATTCGAATTCATTTCTATTTTATTTCAATTCGAATACATTTCTATTCAGTTTCAGTTCGAATTTCAATTCTTTTCAAAATATCAGATTTTGAAATCACTTTCGATATTCATTATAAAATGAATAAAATCGATATAAATATCGTTCACGTCAAAATGGTGTCAATCTAATCAACACGGCTTCATATATTTCTATTTTCAAATATTCTATTTCAAATATTCTATTTCAAATATTTCTTTTTCAAATATTCTATTTCAAAACTGAAATGAGGCCCAATCACTTACCATATAATGTTAATTATATGGATTTTCTAGAACACATGTATACAATGACAACGATGAATAATCAACCATCATCCAAGGTGCATTCTACACTGTATAAGCATCAAATATAAATATTCAACGCTTATAGCAGCCTGTCAATCAATCGATCGACATACAACTAATTATTGGGATTAGTGTACGTCAAATATCATCCCAATACCTGTGTGGGGTTTCAAACAATCAAACACAGATTTTCTTTGTGCAGTTGGGCGATGTGTAAAATTTGTAATAACCCGAAAATGCGAGCCAGTTTGAAATTTTTATTTTGGCAATTTTAGCTGAATTTGAATATTTAAAATGAATTATTTTAAATAAAAACGACGAGAAATTTATTTTGAATATAATTAGAACATATATATTATGTACGCCATCGTTGGAATATAAATAATTATATATAATTATAAAAGGAATTGAAAATGGCGCGGTAGTTCGATAATTCGATTTCAAACTTCAAATGAATGTACCGGGTGCAAAACAATCCGGATTTTAGTGAAACCAAAAATAATGGAATCTAATTGTGGATATCCTTCCAACGAATCCGAAAAATCGAAATTTCGTAGCGAGAATCAAAAGATATGTCCAGTTGAAAATTCTGAATAGTCGCTATGGAATTCAGGCCCTTAAAAATGGACATTTTGCAAATGACCTCGGATTTCGACGAAACCACTTTTGTTGGGTCCGTGATGTCAAGTTATTGCTAGGTTTCAAATTTCATAATTTTTAGAATCAATATGTGAGCGTGGCAAAGGAAAACGTGTTTTGACCATTTTAGTTGATTTTAATCGACTGGAAATTGGCCATTTTTCTAACGGTCTCAGAATTCGACGAAACTAGTTTTGTTAGGACCGTATCGACAATACGAAGCTAGAAAATATTTTTCTGGAATTTTTCTAGTTAGTATGTGACCCCGGTAATTCGAAATGTACGTTTAAAATTCAATAAAGTGATTTAAATGTAAATTTAAAGGAAACTGATCGAAACGATCAAATCAACCTACGATACATATCCCATTGTGTTCGGAATGGGGGTGAAACGCTATGGACGGCAGGCGGTGGGCCTTGTTTCGAGGTCGATAGAAAAAGTTGCTTTATGTGAGAAAAATAAATAAATAAATAAATAAAAATATAAGATAATCCCTCCCCTTTATTTCATCTGCCCCCCCCCCTCTCTTCTTCATTTCGATCAGATGAAAATAAAAAAGAAAAAAAAAACCGAAGGCGACGGGGGGGAGAGCCGCCGCCGCCACCTCGCCCCCCCCCCCCCAGCGGCGCCGCTACCGCGCCTCAGCCGCGAGGCCCCTCCCCCTCCTCTCCTCCTTCTTCCTCCATTCGCACGCCCCCCCTGTTTCCCCTTCTCCTTCGCCTCCATTATCCACTGCTGCCGCCAACGACCTGCCCTGCGCCCCCGCCTCCTTCCTCGCGCCACCTCCTGCCTCCAAACATCCGGCGCCGAACCCTAGCACCCCCCCCATTCAACTGATTTACTGTAAGCTCCTTACTGTTTTTTTTATTTACTTTAAACTGATTTTTAGGAATTTTATAAACTGATTTTATAATGAATTTATAAACTGATTTTTAGGAATTTTAAAAACTGATTTTATAATGAATTTATAAACTGATTTTTAGGATTTAAAAACTGATTTATAAAGGAAATAAAAACCTTATTTTTAAAAGGAAATTAAAATGATATTTACTATGGAGTAGACAAAATTAAATGTGATTTTTATTATTTGGGTAGCGAATAAAAATATATGGTTTTTATACTTTTAGAAAAATAAAGATATGGTTTTTCTTTTAATGACTTCGAATTAAAAATATGATTTTTATATTTTTAAAGAATTAAAAATACGATTTTTATATTTTTAAAGTATTAAAAATATAATCTTTTACATTGAAGAAAGATAAAAATATGATCTTTGCATAGTAGGAACTATAAAAAATATGATCTTTGCATAGTAGGAACTATAAAAATATCATCTTTGTATATGTAGCAAAATAAAAATCTGATTTTTATTTTATATACGTTGAAATCAAGTGATGATTTTTATAAAGGCGAAATCTTTATTTTAGAAAAGGCGAAATCTTTATTTTAGAAAAGGCGAAATCTATATTTTTGAAAAGGCGAGATCTTTATATGAAGAATAGCGGGATAAAAATATAATTTTTATCCATACAGTAGCATTGTGGAAAATTCGATTTTTAAATATATGAAGTGATTATAAAAATATGATTTTTAAATTTAAAGTGAATAAATAAAAATGTAATTTTTATTTTAAAGACATCAAATATAAAAATGTGTGATTTTTATATATGTAGCGGCTACGGGCAACGAAGATGACGAAGATGCGATAGCGATGAAGATTTCTATCAATGAAGAGTCGCGGGATTGGATAGCTTTAGGTGAGAATTTCTCACTCTTCAATTTAATTTCTAGTTATATATATATATATACTAGGATGCAGACGGTGTTTAGTAGCACCCGACACAATCGTCCACAGACCATGGACTTGTTTGTTTGGCTGTTTGGTGATTGATTGAGATATTGGTTTGAATGTGGTTTGTGGTGTGAAAAATCGAATCGATAAATTGGTTAGGATTAGACGTGCGCCGTTATAAGGCGAAGGAGTAAGGCTAGGTTAGACTCTTACTCCAAATTTAGTGGTTTGCATAACGAAAGTGATTTGATTGATGTGTGAATGGCGTGGGCCTTCACTAGACCGGGGATAAGGCTAGGCCTCGTCCCGTTTCTAGTATCGTGCCGTTATGCCGCCGAAATTTTCTAAAATATGTTAGAAAAATAAAAATATCATTTTATTGAATAAATGAACTGAATAGAAATTCATGTGTTGAAATAAAATGTTTGATCGTTAAAAATATAATTTTTAACGTGAAAGTGAATAAATAAATATTTATAAACAAATCGGCCGATTTGTTTGTATACACTGATTTGACTGATATCGATTGGGTCGATAAATTTTACACGTCGCCCAACTGCACAAATAAAATCTGTGTTTGATTGTTTGGAACCCCACATGGGTGTTGGGATGAAATTTGAAGTTCACTCATCCTGATTTATTAAATATGTCGATCGGTCGATTGACAGGCTGTTATAAGCGTCAGATATCTATATTTGATGCTTATACAGTGTGGTGCACTTTGGATGATGGTTGATTGTTTATTATTGCTATTATATACATGTGTTGTATGGAATCCGTATAATTAACATTATATGGTGATTGATTGGGCCTCATTCCAATTGGGAAAATAAGGAATATTATAAAAGAAAATTCATGTGTTGAATATAAAAATAATCATGTGTTGACGATGTTCATGTGTTGAGTGAAATATTTTATATAATAAAAATTTACATCTTTATCACATTTAAAATTAGAACTACTTCCCAGTAGAAGTCTAATTGAAAATCAAACGATAGATACCATAGTTTTATAAAATATTTTACATAACAAAAATAGTGATGTGTCGACAGTGCTCATGTGTTGAGATTAGTCGTGTGTTGAAAGAAATATAGATTCATGTGCTAAATAGAACAAATATTCATTTGTTGAATAGAATAACGAATTATTGAAATATAAAGCCGTGTTGATTAGAGATGCGTTATTTTGACGCGAATGATGTTTATATCGAGTTTATTCGTTTTATAATGAATATTGAAAAGTGATTTCAAAATTTAATATTTTGAAAGGAAATTCAAATTGAATTAGATTAAAAATTCAAATGGAAATTTTATTGAATCAATTTGAAATGAATTCGATTCGAATTGAATAGAAAATGAATTCGATTCGAATTGAATAGAAAATGAATTTGAATTCGAATAAAATCGAAATGAATTGAATTGAAAACGATTTCGAAATGAATTGAATTGAAAACGATTTCAAAATGAATTGAATTGAAAACGATTTCGAAATGAATTGAATTGAAAACGATTTCGAAATGAATTGAATTGAAAACGAATTCAAATTGAATTGAAAGTGAATTGAAATGAATTCAAATTGAATTAAAATTTGAATTGAATAGAAATGAATTTTAAAACGAATTTATAAAGAAGAATTCAATTTTGATTTGAATTGAAAAGAAAGTTGAAATTGCTTTTGAAACAATTTTAAAACGATTTATAAAATTCGTTTTAAAAGGAAATCGACGAAATATAATATATATATATATTATATATTTAATGGCCTGAATAGAACGCGCCGCGCCGCGGCAGTTCGTGAATTTCGACCATTTATTTCAAACGGACATTGCGGGAGATCCGACCGTCGGATTCTCCTAAAACCGGAACCGTTGGGTTCGTATCGAAAAGATCTTTCCAATGAATATTAGAAATTTGGAATCTAACGGTTGGATTTGGAATTATGTCCAAATCAAATTCGAAAAAGGTCGCTGTAAGTGCAGTTCGATGGCCGTAGATGGAAATCGACTGTACGGGCCTTGATAAAATTATTAAAAATATTCATAATTTGTGTAAAATCATAATATGTGAATTGGGAAGAACTGGGGTGAAAAACTCCAAATTTGAAAAGATAAAAATATATTTTTATCGAAATGAACTAGTTTTGAACTAGAATTGAAATCAATTTATTTTTAAAATAA
The DNA here is from genome assembly GCA_030737875.1 of Allium sativum. Taxonomy (NCBI): domain Eukaryota; kingdom Viridiplantae; phylum Streptophyta; class Magnoliopsida; order Asparagales; family Amaryllidaceae; genus Allium; species Allium sativum. The sequence goes on along the minus strand of CM060918.1, from coordinate 248,759,242 downwards.
ATAAATTGAATTTGAAAGTGATTTTGAAAATAATCGATAATTTCCAATACGTGAATTGGACTGGAGTTGAATCGAAATTATCTTCGGGATATTTCGATGTTGGATTTCGTGACTATACAGATATTGTTTTGGGAATTTGAAAGATATATTTTATATCGTTATTTCCAATACGATATTCGTTGGTTTCAGAATTTGATATTGAATATAAGCCGATATATTTTCTATTCAGAGCCTTGTATTTAATATCAAATGTGATTTGGGTTTGTCATAAATCGTGTTTTAGAAGACATTGGTTCTTTAACCCAGTTAAAGACATAATATTGATTTTTGAGAAGATTAAAACTAAGTGGAGTTTTAATGAATCTTTAATTAGATTAAAAATGTGAATTGATAATTTAAATTATCAAATCTGAAAAGTGATCGAGAGTGGAGTATCACCAGTTTTGCTCCAAAGCGATAGTTAAATCTTTAATTAGATTTGAACGTGAAATGGTAATTAATTTTACCGATAACACCGTGGTGTTAGGAATGGAGTATCACCAGTTTTGCTCCATGGGATATATAGGTTGGGATTGGGAAATAAAATAAATAATTACTTCGGTGTGGTTCGTTAATACCGACTAGTTTGAGATGATATCCAGAGGAGGATTAAAGAATAAATTTAGTAGAATTTATCTTTGATAAAATTAATGGGAACCTTTCCCTAAGAATGTGATTTTGTGAATAAAAGAATATTCTGTATTGGAATGAGGCGTTCGTTGTGTTTGTGTAACATTTGTTTATCATATACGTGGGTTATTCAGGAAGGCCGGGTTATACCCATTCTGGATAACCGATTCGACGAGATGTCGAAGATGAAGACGGTGGTTGAAGACCGGAAGTCTTCACATCGTTTGGGTGATTACTGATGATCTTGATTGGGCTGTACACCCAGGATGAGGGAATCAGTTGGTGATCGTCCAGACGTACCTGGAGATGGATGGATATGCGAGGAAAGTGCCTCCGGTTTCGTTCAGACCCAGAACGAACTTGTAAATGGATTGTGTGTCTGACATTGGATTTTATTCTGTGTTGATTGATCTCTATTAAATATACATCTGTTTGGCGGCGGAGAATTTATTCTTTTGCTTAACGCCCTTCTCTGAGACGTACGAGCTCAGAGGTTGTATATCGATGGACATCAGTCGCATGGAGTGAATTGCCAATGTGGCATGCGTAAGTGGCAATTGATCAAGGCTTCTGTTGAAAAGCAAAGTCTTGTGGTTGATGATCGAAGCACGGCCTGTGTGGCGTAGCTTTGTGTATAACGTGAATTCGCGAGCCTCACACCTCGGTATGAGTCAAAAACGGGATAGTGACTGCAGGGAGAGCACGACGTTTCTTTCTAGCTAGGGTGGTGTCAGTGACCTACCAGCCCTGACATTTATATACTTTTCACCTGTGTGGTTGTTGGATATGAGGCGCCTTGGATATAGGTCTGTAAGGACCGGGAAACGTGTGTTCAGGAATAATTAATCCTCAAAAGTAAGAGAGGACCGGCCCTGAAGATCCAAGGATCATAGTGGGGTCCTGAGACATTTGCTAGAGTGTCTCGAATCGGAGAGGAGCTTGCCCCTTGCCTCGGCTCATGATGGAATCCAATTTCCAATACGTGTGTTTCGGTTTTATTTGTAGAGCCTAGTATGGCGACATAGTAGATGGTAGCTATGCCGCCTATGATTGATACTTATGATTGAAATTGTTTTTGACACTATACACCTATTATAGTATCAAATGATGTGTTTTAAACGTATCAAGCAAGCTTTGGCTGTTATAAGGTAAAAACCCTATCCTCCGGCTTGCGTTGCATTGTGTGATGGGACCTGGGTCTTATAACAGCTTCATTTTCCTTTATTTAGCATTGCGCTATTTGTTTTATGCACTGGTATTCTTGGGAGGAAACCCGTTCCGTGTTATACGGCGTGGTCCCTTGATTTACCTAACTTTAAAACCAATATTAATAACTGTTTTAGTTCTCACACCAGTCCCATGACTGACCTGGAGTTTATTGTTTTAACCTAAACTCTGGGTGCCCCTATTTTCCGTACGGGCAGCTAGTAGTTTTGGTTTTGCAGATTTATATTCACAGGGTCCTGATTTACAGCTGGAACGATGCTCGGAAAGCTCTGTATCCGTGTATCACTTCTAGTTGTGTTTTTGTATATTTTTCCGCTGCTATGTAATTTATTGTAATCTCTGATATTTATGGTATGTAATTTATTCATTTATACTCTGTATATTCTTGTATCTGATGGAATTGTCGTAATAACAATGAAATGTTCTTCCGTATGCGTTCTGTTTTGTCTTGTCCTCACAGTAATCCGTTCTTTCTCATCTCTTCGGAGACCGGGGAAGTTCGGGTCCCTTCAAAATTTATCGTCCCAATCAATATCAGTCAAATGTGTGTTTACAAACAAATCGTTCGATTTGTTTATTTTTATTTCACTTCATATACACGTTAAAAATTCTATTTTTAACTATAAAATATTTCAACTATATAAATATTTTATTTCATTTCACACCACATCACACAATCAACTACACATCAAAATTAAACAAACAAGCATACAAGTCGTCCATGGTCTGTGGATGACGGGTGTCGGGTGCTACTAAACACCGTCTGCATCCTAGTATATATTTATAACTAGAAAATAAAATTAAAAGGTGAGAAGTTCTCACAGATTAGCTAATCCAATCCCACGACTCTTCTTATGTAGAAATCTTCGCCGTTCTTGCCTCTTGTCACTTTCTTTGCCCGTATTCTCTACATATGTAAAAATAAAATAATTTTTACTTTGCTATTCAATATATAAAAATCAAATTTTTACTTTGCTATTCAATATATAAAAATCAAATTTTTTACTTCGCTATTCAATATATAAAAATCGAATTTTTTACTTCGCTATTCAATATATAAAAATCGAATTTTTACTTCGCTATTCAATATATAAAAATCGAATTTTTACTTCGCTATTCAATATATAAAAATCGAATTTTTACTTCGCTATATAAATCACTTTTCCACTTCAACGTATATAGAATAAAAATTAGATTTTTATTTCGCTACATATATAAAGACCAAATTTTTATCATCATACCTATATAAAAATTATATTTTTAACTTTTCTATGTTATAAAAATTATATTTTTTTTAACCTTCTACTAGTATAAAAATTATATTTTTATATATGCTATACATGTAAAAAAATCAAACCTTCGAACAATAAAAACCCTAGTTTTTCCATCCTATTCAAATCAGATGTTTTTTTTATAAAACAATGTTAAATACATTATTAAAAAGAAAAAGAATAAATAAACAAACAAGAAAACGTACTGTGTTGAGTGGGGGGGGTCGGCGGCCTCTGGTGTTCGGCGGAGGGTGGCGGCGAATCTGGGTGGTCGGTGGGGAGGGGGGAGGCAAGGCAACCGGTCTTGGGTGATGGGGTTTCTAGGGTTTCGGGGGTTCGAACAGTGGAAGGGGGAGGAGCTGAGGTCATTGGAGGGCGTGCTGGAGTGGCCAGCGGCGGCGCCAGGCGAGGGGGGCGGTGGCGTGGGCGGCGCTGCAATGACGGGGCGCGATTTTGTTTTTTTTATTTTCTGAGAATTAACGAGAGGGGGGGGGGGTAAAGGAGAAAGGGGCGTTGATCCCCTCCCCCCTTTTTTTATTTTTTTTATTTTATTATTTTAACTTTCAGAAAGGGAACTTTTTATTTTGAACTCGAAACGAAACTCACCGCCTGTCACCCATAGCTAATTACCCCCATTCTGAACACAATGGGATATATATCGTAAGTCAGTTTGGCCGTTTCGATCATTTTTCTTTAAATTTAACATTTAAATACTTATATTGAATTTTAAACGTACATTTCAATTTACTGGGGTCACATATTAACTCGAAAAATTCCCGAAAAATACTTTCTAGCTTCGTATTGACGATACGGTCATAACAAAACTAGTTTCATCGAATTCTGAGACTGTTTGAAAAATGGCCATTTTCCAGTCGATTAAAATCAACTAAAACTTGTCAAACGCATTTTCCTTTGCCACACTCACATATTGATTCGAAAAATTATGAAATTTAAAACCTAGCAATAATTTGACATCGCGGATCCAACAAAAGTGGTTTCGTCGAAATCCGAGGTCGTTTGTAAAATTTCCATTTTTAAGGGCCTGAATTCCATAGCGACTATTCAGAATATTCAACTGGACAAATCTTTTGATTCCCGCTATGAAATTTCAATTTTTCGGATTCGTTGGAAAGATATTATCAATTAGATTCAAATATTTTTGGTTTCACTAAAATCCGGTTTATTTTGCGCCCGGTATGTTCAATTGAAGTTTGAAATCGAATTATCGAACTACCGCGCCATTTCAATTCCTTTTATAATTATATATAATTATTTATATTCTAACGACGACGTATATAATATATACGTTCGAATTTTATTCAAAATAAATTTCTCGAAGATATAATTTAAAATAATTCATTTTAAATGTACAAAATTCACTAAAATTGCCAAAATAAAATTTTTAAATTGGCCCAGATTTCCGGGTTATTACAACCGGGTCCAAAATAAACCGGATTTTAGTGAAACTAAAAATATTTGAATCTATTTGAGAATATCTTTCCAACGAATCCGAAAAATTGTAATTTCATAGCGGGGATAAAAAGTTACGTCCAGTTGAAAATTCAGAATAGTCGCTATGGAATTCGGGCCCTTAAAAATGGAAATTTTGCAAACGATCTCGGTTTTCGACGAAACCACTTTTGTTGGATTCGGGATGTAGAATTATTGCTAGATTCCAAAATTCGTAATTTTTCGAATCAATATGTGAGCGTGGCGAAGTAAAACACATTTGACTAGTTTTAGTTGATTTTAATCGACTGGAAAATGGCCATTTTTCAAACGGTCTCAGAATTTGACGAAATTAGTTTTGTTAGGGTCGTATCGTCAATACGAAGCTATAAAATATTTTTTGGGAATTTTTGGAGCTCGTATGTGACCCCAGTAAATTGAAATGTGCGTTCAAATTCAATATATAGAGTTATATTTTGATTTTGATGAAAACTGATTGAAACGATCGAATCAGCCTGCGATGCATATCCCGTTGTGTTCGGAATGGGGGTAATTAGCTATGGACGACAGTAGGTGGGTTCGATTTCGAAGTCAAAATTAAAAGTTGCTTTTTGAAATTAATTAATTAATTAAATAAAAAAATATAATAACCCTTCATCACCTTATACCCCTCAGCCCCCCATCTATCTTCAAAATTGAAAAAAAAGAGAAAGGGCGGAGCCCTAGCCGCCACCCACATCGACCACCGCGCCTCACCTCGGCCACCCCTCCGTCCATCGCTCCAGCGTCGCCCCCTCCGTTCGAGCACCCCAATCCCAAATCGAACCCTATTCGCCATGAAACCCCATGCCGCCTCCACCTGAAACCGCCCACCGCCACCTTCCCCAGGTCCGCACCCCCCCGATCCACCTTCAGCCTCCGACCGCCTCTATGAGCCCTCCTCCCCTTCCGAACGCCAAAAGTGAGTCCTTCCCTTATCTTTCCTTTTTAATTTTATTTTATTTATTAAAACAGAAATATACATGTTTAAGTAACCTGAAAATAACATTGTTTTAATATTTAAACATCACATAATGTACGATTTTTTTCCATTGATTTGAATAATAAAGATGTGAACTTTATCGTAGTAGCAATGTAAAGCTATGATTTTCATATGTGATATTAGCAAAGAAAGATATGACTTTTATATGTGATATTAGCAAAGAAAGATAAGATTTTTATATTATAGAGATAGTAAAAATTTGATCTTTATTTATGTAGCGTAATAAAAATCTAATTTTTATTATATATATGTTGAAATAAAAATGTGATTTTTATAGCGATGATATAAAAATTCGATCTTTATATTAGAATTAGATATAAAAATATAATTTTTATATAGAGAATAGCGTGATAAAAATATAATCTTTATTATATGAACACCGGGGTGAAAATGGAATTTTAATCTATATAGTAGCGGTGTAAAAATATAATTTTTATCTATATAGTAGCGGTATAAAAAATATAATATTTATCTATATAGTAGCGATATAAAAATGTGATATTTATCCATATAGAGCGAATTAAAAATGTGATTTTTATATATTTAGTGGCTACGGAAAATGAAACTGACAAAAGGAGAGCACGACGAAGATTTCTACATGTGAAGATTCACAGTGTATTGGTTTAGCTATTCGGTGAGAACTCCTCACTTTTAATTTATTTCTAGTTTGAAATATATACTAGGATGTAGATGGTGTTTAGTAGCGTCCGACACCCATCGTCCACAGACCATGGATGACTTGTTTGTTTGATTGTTGTGTAGTGAAATTTGATTGTGTGATGGTGAATGAAATAAAATATTTTATAGCGGAAAATATTTTATAGTTAAAAATATGATCTTAACGTATATATAAAATGAGTATATATAAACAAATCGGAGGGTTTGTTTATATACGCAGATTTGACTGATATTGATTGGGACGATAAATTCTACACATCGCCCAACTGCACAAACAAAATCTGTGTTTGTTGATTTGAAACCCCACACGGGTATTGGGATGAGATTTGACATACACTAATCCCGATTGTTTAGTTGTATGTCAATCGATGGGTTGACAGACTGTATAAGCGTTAATTATTGATATTTAATGCTTATGCAGTTGTGTGGTGCACTCTAGATGATGGTTGATTATTTACCGTTGTTATTATATACATGTGTTGTATGGAAATTCATATAATAAACGTTATATGGTTATTAATTGGGCCTCATTCCAATATAGAAAATAAATTCATGTGTTGAATTGAAAATAAATTCATGTGTTGAATTGAAAATAAATTCATGTGTTGAATCGAAAATATATATTCATGTGTTGAATAGAATAAGTATATTCATGTGTTGAATTGAAAATAAATTCATGTGTTGAATAAGAGCCATGTTGATTAGATTGATGCCATTTTGACGGAAACAATATTTATATCGAATATATTCATTTTTATAATGAATATAGAAAAGAAAGTGAATTAAAAATTTAACGTTTCGAAAATATTATCATTTGTATATCGATGATGTGGAATATTCAATTTTGACTAGAAATTGAATATGAAGTTGAAATCGTTTTGAAATCGAATTTGAAACGATTTATAAAATACGTTTTAAAAGGAAATCGATGAAGTATATATTGTATATATTATATATATAATATAATGGCCTGAATAGAACGCGTCGCGCTGCGGTAGTTCGCGAATTTCGACCATTGACTTCGAACGGATATTATGGGAGATCCGACCGTCGGATTCTCCTGAAACCAAAACCGTTGGGTTCGTATCAAAAAGAGCTTTCTAATAGATACTAGAAATTTGAAATCTAACGGTTGGATTTGGAATTATGTCCAAATCAAATTTGGAAAATGTCGCTATAAGTGCAGTTCGATGGCCGTTGATGGAAATCGATTGTACGGGCCTTGATAAAATTATTAAAAATAGTAATAATTTGTGTAAAATCATAAGAAATGATTTGTGAAGAATTGGGATGAAAAACTCCATATTTGAAAAGATAAAATTTGATTTTTATCGAAATGAACTAATTTTGAATTAGAATAATAATTTATTTGATTGGATTTGAAATGGTTTTAAAAGAAACCAGAATTTCCAATAATTGAATTGGAATGGATTTGAATCGAAATTGTCTTTGGAATATTTCGATGTTGTATTTCGTGATTATACAGATATTGCTATGGAAATTTGAAAGATATATTTATATCATTATTTCCAATACGATATTTGTTGGTTGAAGAATTTGATACTGAATATAAGCCAATATATTTTCTCTTCAGAGCCTTGTATTTAATATCAAATGTGATTTGGGTTTCTTGTGAATGGTATCTTCATTAACACTGTTCTTAAGCCCAGTTGAGAAAAAGATTAATTTTTTTATTTAGATTTAATGAAGTTTATCAATTAAATAATATTTGATTGGAATTGAATTGGTATTGATTTTTGGGTTTATCGTGAACAGTGTTTTAAATAACACTTGTTCTTTAACCCGATAATTAGTGGAATGTGATTTTGGGTGGTCGTGAACGGTATCTTCAATAATACTGTTCTTAGACCCAACGGAGTTAAGAAATCAGAAACTAACTGAAGATTAGTTAAGTTGAATGGTTTCTTGGGTATTGGTCTGTTGTTGGTTTCGGCCTTCGGGGTTAATATTTAGGGAATTGCTCACTTGCTATTTTACGGTTAAAAGCTGATAGAATGGAATGTGATTTTGGGTTTATCGTGAACCGTGTTTTAAATGACATTGATTCTTTAACCCAGTTAAAGATTAAAACTAATTCGAGTTTTAATGAATCTTTATTTAGATTGAAAATATCGAGAATGGAGTATCAACAATTTTGCTCCAGGCGATAGTTAAATCTTTAATTAGATTTGAACGTGAAATGGTAATTGAATTTACCGATAACACTATGGTGTTAGATATGAAGTATTACCAGTTTTACTTCATAGGAGGAATAGGTTGGGGTTGGGAAATTAAAACGAATGATTACTTCAGCAAGGTTCGTTAATCCCGGCTAGTTTGGATAAACCATAATTTGGTTTGAATTGATATTTAAAGGAAGATTAAAGAACAAATTTAAAAGAATTTATCTTTGATAAAATTAATGGGATCCTATCCCTAAAAATGTGAAATTTAGCAACTAACTGAAGATTAGTTAAGATGAATGGTTTCCTGGGTATTGATCTGATGTTGGTTTCGGCCTTCGGGGTTAATATTTGGGGAATTGTTCTCTTACTAATTTAGGGTTAGTGACTAATAAATTGGAATGAGGTGTATGTTGTGTTTGTGTAACACTTGTTTATTATATATGCGAGTTATTTAGAAAGGCCGGGTTTATCCCATTCTGAATAACTGATACGATGATAAATCGAAGATGAAGACGGTGGTTGAAGACCGAAGGTCTTCACGTCGTTTGGATAATTACTGATGATCTTGATTGGGCCGTACACCCAAGAGGAGAGAATCAGTTGGTAATCGTCCAGATGTACTTGGAGATCGATGGATATGCGAGGTACAAGGTTCCCCCGGTTTCGTTCAGACCCAGAACGAACTTGTAAATGGACCGTGTGTCTGACATTGGATTTCATTCTGTGTGACTGATATCGGTAACATAGAGTGGTTTGCCTATGTGGCATGCTAAGATGCAAATGATCAAGGCTTCTGTTGAAAAGAAGAGTCTTGTGGTTGATGATCAAAGCACCGCCTATGTGGCATACCTTTGTGTAGCGTTGATTCGCGAGCCTCACACCCCGGTTGTGAACCAGAAACGAGAGAAGGACCTCAGGGAGGACATGCGTTTCTTTCTAGCTAGAAGTGGCGTCAGTGGTTTTACACGCCCTGACGAGTTTGACTTATGTGGTTGTTGCGGTTGCGAGGCGCCTCGGATATATCGGTGACTATGTGGAGCCGATGGAGTCATTTGTTGGCTCATTTACGCCCCAAAGGGCGGGGAAACGCAGTGTTCATGCATTTTAATCCACATCGGTGGACCGGCCTTGACGATCCAAAGGCTTGACTGAGTACATGCCCGAGGCTCGAGCTAGACAGTCTCAAATCTGTAGAGGACGATTCCTGGCCTCGGTTTACAGATGGAAATCCAATCTCCAAATACGTGACTTTGCGGTTTTATTTGTAGAGCCTAGTATGGCGGCATAGTAGCATGGGATGCTATGCCGTCTATGTTGATATTTATGATTGTATATAAAATCAGAAACTAACTGGAAACGAGCTAAGATGAGTGGTTTCCTGGGTATGGGTATGATGTTGGTTTCAGACTTCAGGGTTAATACTTAGGGAATCGTTCTCTTACTAATTTACTGTTGGAATCTGATTAAGAATCAAAAGATGAAATTTAGCGTATCAAGCATTCTTTGGCTATTATAAGGTAAAAACTCTATCCTCCGGCTTGCGTTGCATTGTGTGATGGCACCTGGGTCTTATAATAGATTCATTTTACTTTTTTTAGCATTGCGCTATTTGTTTTATGCACTGGTATTCTTGGGAGGAAACCCGTTCCATGTTATACGGCATGGTCCCTTGATTTACCTAACTTTAAAATAAAGATTAATAACTGTTTTAGTTTTCACGCCAGTCACATGACTGACCTAGAGTTTATTGTTTTAACCTAAACTCTAGGTGCCCTTATTTTTGACACGGGCAGCTAGTAGTTTTGATTTTGCAGATTTATATTCACAGGATCCTGATTACAGCTGGAACGATACTCGGAAAGCTCTATATCCGTGTATTACTTCTAGTTGTGTTTTGTATTATTTTCCGATGTGATGTATTTAAATGTAATTTAAATCTCTGATATTTTCTGTTGTAATATTTATTCATACTCTGTATATTCTTGTATTCTGATGAAATTGTTGTAATATACAATGAAATATTCTTCTGTCTGCGTTCTTTTGTGTGTTGTTCTCGAAGTATCCGCGCTTTCCTTCACGGGGAAGTTACGGGTCCTAACAGTTGGTATCAGAGCTTTGGTTTACAGAGCTCGGAGAATAAGGCACATTAGTACCAAACGAAAGAATTCATCAAAAATTGGATTAGTAATATCCAATAGGAATGACTCATTAGAGATGAGATCGGTAGTATCCTAGAACGAGTGTGAAGAGTATATTTTTGAAATATAAAAAGAAAAACAAATTTTGTTTTGAAATTTAAATCGTATTATACGTATTTAATTAATTTATTTTGAATTGACTTGGACAATCTAGTATATGAAGATTTTGCATATACGCCTAGCTGGCATGTATACAATGTCCCAAATATACTGGATAGATATAGAATCACACTCTAGTCGCCCGGAGATGGTTCTGATAATCGCTATAGCGACCACATCATCAGTATTCATGTTCGAGTTTTGAAAGTGGGATTTCTATATGTTTCCATTAGACTGGTGTGAGAACCAAACTAGATAGGGCTTATTATTGTGATTTGGCATCAAAAATCTGATTTTTGGACTATGTATCAAAGTTATGAATTTGAAAAGATAATCAACTAATTGATTGATGGTTGTGTTGTTTGATCATTGTTTGATTAATTAAAATGTTGAACCTTTAGCCAAATTGAACCAAACAGTGAGTTATATTGAAAATTAGTCGCATTTGCTTTCATATACATGTACTTACAATGAACAGGTCATAGCAAAGAGGCTAGAGCAGAAGAATAAAATTGTTTGCCAGACAAATAGGTACAAATTTATTGTATTTCTTTGGGTTTGGATGATTTTATGAGCCGATTGGCTAGCCGCTTGGCTTTTTATTTTTCTTTTGGACTGAAGAAGGCCATGGGAGGCTATATGAAATATCTCGAAGTCCCCAGTGCAGGGGAGGTTATGGTGAAATTTTTCGAAAATTTAGGATGTTAGCCAAATTTTTGAAAATTTTGAAAAATTCTTAGAAACTGAAAAGTTGAAGAACTTAAGCCATAATGAAAATAGAGAAAGTTGAGTTGATTAGTAAAACAACTTTCGACTTCGTTCCTTTTCTGGGATGAAAAGTTTTAAGTGGGGAAGATTGTAACAACCCGGAAATCCGAGCCAATTTAAAATTTTTATTTTGGCAATTTTAGCGAATTTTGAATATTTAAAATGAATTATTTTAAACAATATCGATGAGAAATTTATTTTGAATAGAAATAGAACATATATATTTATATACATCGTCCTTAGAATATAAATATTTATTTTAATTATGAAAGGAATTGAAAATGGCGCGGTAGTTCGATAATTCGATTTCAGATTTCAAATGAATGTACCGGGTTCAAAATAAATCGGATTTTAGTGAAACCAAAAATATTTGAATCTATTTGAGAATATCTTTCCAACGAATCTGAAAATTTGAAATTTCATAGCGGGGATATAAAGTTACGTCCAGTTGAAAATTCAGAATAGTCGCTATGGAATTCGAGCCCTTAAAAATGGAAATTTTGCAAATGATCTTAGTTTTCGATGAAACAACTTTTGTTGGATCCGGGATGTAGAATTATTGCTAGATTCCAAAATTCGTAATTTTTCGAATCAATATGCGAGCGTGGCGAAGTAAAACGCATTTGACCAGTTTTAGTTGATTTTAATCGACTAGAAAATGGCCATTTTTCAAATGGTCTCAGAATTTGATGAAATTAGTTTGGTTAGGGCCGTATCGTCAATACGAAGCTAGAAAATATTTTTCGGGAATTTTTAGAGCTCGTATGTGATCCCAGTAAATTGAAATGTGCGTTCAAATTCAATATATAGAGTTATATTTTGTTTTTGACGAAAACTGATCGAAACGATCGAATCAGCCTGCGATGCATATAACATTGTGTTCAGAATGGTGGTTATTAGCTATGGACGACAGTCGGTGGTTTCGATTTCGAAGTCGAAATTAAAAGTTGCTTTTTGAAAATAATTAATTAAATAAAAAAATATAATAACCCTTCATCTCCTTATACCCCTCAGCCCCCCCGTATATTTTCAAAATTGAAAAAAAAAAGAGAAAGGGCGGAGCCCTAGTGTAAAGACCCGCAACTTCCCCTTAAAGGAAAGTGTCGGATAGTTCGAGAACAAGCCACAACAGAACACATATAAAAGAACATTTCACTGTATATTACAACAATGCATCAGATTACAAGAATATACAGAGTATGAATAAATATTACACAGAAATATCAGAGATTTAAATTATATTTAAATACATAGCAGCGGAAAATAATACAATACACAACTAGAAGAAGATATACGGATACAAAGCTTTCCGGATATCGTTCCAGCTGTAAACCAGGATCCTGTGAATATAAATCTGCAAAACCAAAACTACTAGCTGCCGGTGTCAAAATAAGGGCACCCAGAGTTTAGGTTAAAACAATAAACTCCAGGTCAGTCATGTGACTGGTGTGAGAACTAAAACAGTTATTATTCTTTATTTTAAAAGTTAGGTAAATCAAGGGACCACGCCGTATAACACGGAACGGGTTTCCTCCCAAGAATACCAGTGCATAAAACAAACATCGCAATGCTAAATAAAGAAAAATGAAGCTGTTATAAGACCCAGGTCCCATCACACAATGCAACGCAGCCGAGGATAGGGTTTTCCCTTATAACAGCCAAAGAATGCTTGATACGGTTAAAACAAATCGTTTGATACTATTATAAGTGCATAGTGTATAAAACAACTTCAAATCATAAGTATCAATCATAGGCGGCATGAGCGTCCCATGCCACTATGTCGCCATATATAGGTTTACAAATAAAACCGCAAATGTCACGTATTTGGAAACTGGATTTCCATCTATGAACCGAGGCAAAAGATAGTCCTCAACCGATTCGAGACAATCCAGCCCATGTCTCCAGAGCAGCCGCAACTGCCCCTTGGATCGTCAGGGCCGGTCCACCGATGTGGATTATAGTGCCTGAACAATACGTTCCTCCGCCCTTTGGGGCGTAAATGAGCCAACTAAATGACTCCATCGGTTCGAGAACGACCGATCAATCCGAGGCGCCTCGCAACAGCAACAACCACATAAGTCAAAATCGTCAGGGCGTGAAAAACCACTGACGCCACTTCTAGCTAGAAAGAAACGCAAGTCCTCCCTGCTGTCCCCTCCCGTTTTTGGTTCATACCGGGTGTGAAACTCGCGAAGCAAACGTTACACAAAGCTACGCCACAAAGGCCGTGCTTTGATCATCACCACAAGACTTTGTTTTTCAACAGAAGCCTCGATCAATTGCCACTTAGGCATGCCACACAGGCAATTCACTCCATGCGTTTGATATCCATCAATATATAACCCCTGAGCTCGTACGTCTCAGAGAAGGGCGTTAAGCAAGAGAATAAATTCTCCGCCGCCAAACAGATATATATTTAATAGAGATCAATCACACAGACTAAAATCCAATGTCAGACACACAGTCCATTTACAAGTCCGTTCTGGGTCTGAACGAAACCGGAGGCACCTAGTACCCCGCATATCCATCGATCTCCAAGTACGTCTGGACGATCACCAACTGTTTCCATCTTCTTGGGTGTACAGCCCAATCAAGATCATCAGTTATCACCCAAACGACGTGAAGACTTCTGGTCTTCGACCACCGTCTTCATCTTCTACACCACGTCGAATCAGTTATTCAGAATGGGATAAACCCGGTCTTTCTGAATAACTCGCGTATATATTAAATAAGTGTTACACAAACACAACATACGCCTCATTCCAATTCATTAGTCACTAACCGTAAACTAATCAAGAGAATAATTCCCCAAATATTAACCCCGAAGGCCGAAACCAACATCAGATCAATATTCAGAAAACCATTCTGCTTGGCTAACCGACGGTTAGTTTCTAAATTTCACATTCATAGGGAAAGGTTCCCATTAATTTTATCCAAGATAAATTCCTTGAATTTATTCTTTATCTATTTTTGAATATCAATTCAAACTAGTCGGGATTAACGAACCTTACCGAAGTAATCATTTGTTTTAATTTCCCAATCCCAACCTATTCATCCCATGAAGTAAAACTGGTAATACTTCATATCTAACACCACAGTGTTATCGGTAAATTCAATTACCATTTCACGTTCAAATCTAATTAAAGATTTAACTATCGCCTGGAGCAAAACTGGTGACACTCCATTTTCGGTCTTTTCAATCTAATTAAAGATTCATTAAAACTCCACTTAGCTTTAATCGTTAACTGGGTCAAAGAATCAGTGTCATTTAAAACACGGTTCACGATAAACCCAAAATCACATTCATTAATTATCGGGTTAAAGAACGAGTGTTGTTTAAAACACTGTTCGCGATAAACCCAAAAATCAATACCAATTCAATTCCAATTAAATATCGTTTAATTGGTACACTTCATTAAATCTATATAAAAAGATTTAATCCTTTCTCAACTGGGTTCAAGGACAGTGTTAGTGAAGACACCATTCACGACAAACCCAAATCACATTTGATATTCAATACAAGGCTCTGAATAGAAAATATATCGGCTTATATTCAATATCAAATTCTACGACTAACAAATGTCGTATTGGAAATAACGATATAAATATGTATCTTTCAAATTTCCATAACAACATCTGTATAATCACGAATTCCAACATCGAAATATTCCGAAGACAATTTCGATTCAAATCCACTCCAATGCAATCATTGGAAATTTTGGTTATTTTCAAAACCCTTTTCAAATTCAATTTATTTATTTAAAAATAAATAGAATTATAATTCTAGTTCAAAACTAGTTCATTTCAATAAAAATCTATTTTTATCTCTTCAAATATGGAGTTTTTCATCCCAAATCTTCACAAATCATTTCTTATGATTTTACACAAATTATTACTATTTTTAATAATTTTCTCAAGGCCCGTACAGTCGATTTCCATCAATGGCCATCGAACTGCACTTATTGCGACCTTTTTCAAATTTGATTTGGACATAATTCCAAATCCAACCGTTAGATTTCAAATTTCTAATATTCGTTAGAAAGCTCTTTTCGATACGAACCCAACGGTTCCGGTTTTAGGAGAATCCGACGGTCGGATCTCCCGCAATGTCCGTTTGAAATAAATGGTCGAAATTCACGAACTGCCGCGGCGCGGCGCGTTCTATTCAGGCCATTATATTATATATATAATATATATAATATATTTTTCGTCGATTTCTATTTAAAACGAACTATATAAATAGTTTTAAATTCGTTTCAAAAGCAATTTCAACTTCCTTTTCAATTCAAATCAAAATTGAATTCTTCTTTATAAATTCGTTTTAAAATTCATTTCTATTCAATTCAAATTTCAATTCAATTTGAATTCATTTCAATTCGCTTTCAATTCAATTTGAATTCGTTTTCAATTCAATTCATTTCGAAATCGTTTTCAATTCAATTCATTTCGAAATCGTTTTATATTCAATTCATTTCGAAATCGTTTTCATTTCAATTCATTTCGAAATCGTTATATATTCAATTCATTTCGAAATCGTTTTCAATTCAATTCATTTCGTTTCGAAATCGTTTTCAATTCAATTCATTTCGTTTTGAAATCGTTTTCAATTCAATTCATTTCGAAATCGTTTTCAATTCAATTCATTTCGAAATCGTTTTCAATTCACTTTGAAATCGTTTTCAATTCACTTTGAAATCGTTTTCAATTCAATTCATTTCGAAATCGTTTTCAATTCACTTTGAAATCGTTTTCAATTCACTTTAAATTCGTTTTCAATTCACTTTATTTCGAAATATTCGATTTCGAAATCACTTTTCAATATTCATTTCGAAATGAATAAAATCGATATAAATATCGTTCACGTCAAAATGGCGTCAATCTAATCAACACGGCTTCATAAATTTCTATTTTCAAATATTCTTTATTTTTTCAAATTGGAATGAGGCCCAATCAATTACCATATAAAATTAATTATATGGATTTCCATACAACACATGTATATAATAGCATTGAAAAATAATCAACCATCAACCAAAGTGCACTACACTGTATAAGCATCAAATATAGATATCTAACGCTTATAACAGCCTGTCAATCAATCGATCGACATATTTAATAAGTCAGGATGAGTGAACTTCATATTTCATCCCAACACCCGTGTGGGGTTTCAAACAATCAAACACATATTTTATTTGTGCTGTTGGGCGATGTGTAAAATTTATCGTCCCAATCAATGTCATTCAAATAAGTGTACATAAACAAACCATCTGGTTTGTAAATGAATATTTATTTATTCACTTTCACGTTAAAAATTATATTTTTAACGATAAAACATTTTATTCCAACATATGAATTTCTATTCAGTTCATTCTTTAAATAAAATGATATTTTTATTTTTCTACATATTTTAGAAAATTTCGGCGGCATAACGACACGATACTAGAAACGGGATAAGGCCTAGCCTTGTCCCCGGTCTAATAATGGCCACCGCCATACCCATATCAATCAAATCACTTTCGTTATGCAAACCACAAAATTTGGAGTAAGAGTCTAACCTAGCCTTACTCCTTCGCCTTATAACGGCGCACGTCTAATCCTAGCCAATTTATCGATTCGATTTTTCACACCACAAACCAGATTCAAACCAATATCGCAATCAATCACCAAACAGTCAAACAAACAAGTCCATGGTCTGTGGACGATTGTGTCGGGTGCTACTAAGCACTGTCTGCATCCTAGTATATATATAACTAGAAATAAAGTTGAAGAGTGAGAAATTCTCACATATAGCTATCCTAGCTCCACGGCACTTCATTGATAGAAATCTTCATCGCTATCGCATCTTCGTCATCTTTATTGCCCGTAACCACTACATATATAAAAATCGAATTTTTACTTCGCTGTTCAATATATAAAAAACATATTTTTATTTCGAAGTTCAACATATAAAAATCCTACTTTTAATTCGAAGTTCAACATATAAAAATCATATTTTTAATTCGAAGTTCAACATATAAAAATCCTATTTTTAATTTGAAGTTCAACATATAAAAATCATATTTTTAATTTTTAAAAATCTCGTCTTTCCCCTTTTTAAAATCTCAAATCTTTTTCTATTAAAAGATTAAACCTTTTTCTATTTCAAAGTTTAAACCTTTAAAATAAAATCAGTTTTATTTATTTCTTTTTAAATCTTTTTTTCTTTCTTTAAAAATACAGTTTATATTTTTTTTTTAAAATTCGGTTTTTATGATTTTTTTTTAAAATTCAGTTTTTAACTCTTTAAAAACAAAACAGTTTTCATTTCTTTTTTAAAAAAAACAGTTTTTAAATTATTATAAAAGAAACAGTTTTTAATTTACTGTAAAACAAAAACAAAAGCAAAAATAAAATAACTTAAACGCTCACCGAGATTTCGAAGTGGAGGAGGGAAGAAGGAGCGTCGGCGGTGGCTCGGTGGTGTCGCGATGAGGTGTTCGAGGTGGAGGCTCCGATTGCGTCGCGACTGGGAAGGGTGCTCGAGGGGTCTTGAGGTGAAGGAGGCTTCGAGGTGGGGCGGCAGCGTCGAGGGGTTGTTCGGCGGTGGGTTCAGGCGGCGGCTCGATTAGGGTTCTTCTTTCTTCTTTTTTTTTCTTTTTTTTTCCTGAAGAATGAATCGGGGGGGGGGGGGCGGGGGGCAACGAAGAAGAAAAAGGGGGGAAAAGGAAATTAAAATAATATATATTTTTTTTATTTAATTTGTAAAAATGTTGACTTTTACACACGACCTCGAAACGAGGTCCACCGCCTGTCGTCCATATCGTTTTACCCCCATTCCAAACACAATGGGATATGTATCGTAAGCTGGTTTGATCGTTACAATCAGTTTCCTTTGAATTTCCATTTTAAATCCTTATATTGAATTTTAAACGTACATTTCAAATTACCGGGGTCACATACTAACTAGAAAAATTCCACGAAAATATTTTCTAGCTTCGTATTGACGATACGGTCCTAACAAAACTAGTTTCATCGAATTCTGAGGCCGTTTGAAAAATGGCCAATTTCCAGTCGATTAAAATCAACTGAAACTGGTCAAACGCGTTTTCCTTTGCCATGCTCACATATTGATTCGAAAAATTATGAAATTTGAAACCTAGCAATAATTTAACACCACGGACCCAACAAAATTGGTTTCGTCGAAATCCGAGGTCGTTTGCAAAATTGCTATTTTTAAGGGCCTTATATATATAAAAATATATATAAATTCCACAGCGACTATTTCTAATTTTAAACTGGACATATCTTATCATTTCTAAGATGAAATCTCAGTTTGTTAACTTCGTTACAAAGACATAGTTATACAGATTCAAATATTTCTTGTTTCGTTCAATTCTGACTTATATTGAATTCTGTATATTCATTTGAAATTAGAAATCGAATTTTCGAACTACCGCGCCATTTTCAATTCCTTTTATATTTATATATAATTATTATATATTCTAACGACGACGTATATAATATATACGTTCTAATTATATTCAAAATAAATTTCTCTTCGATATTATTTAAAATAATTCATTTTAAATATTCTAAATTCGCTAAAACTGCCAAAATAAAAATTTCAAACTGGCTCGCATTTTACGGGTTGTTACAATCTCCCCCACTTAAAACTTTTCGTCCTCGAAAAGGAACAAAGTCGAAAGTGGTTTGATTATTCAGCTCTACGTTCGATCTGGCTTTCATTCTCCAACTCTTTAGTTTCTGAGAATTTTAAAAATTTCAAAAATTTGGCTAACACCCTAAATTTTTGAAAAATTTCGCCATAACCTCCCCTGCACCGGGAGCATCGGGGAATTTCAAATAGCTTCCCCGGTCCTTCAGATCTCAAAAAGAAAAAGAAAAAGCCAAGCGGCTAGCCAATAGGCTCACAAAATCATCATCACCCAAACAAAACAGTAAATTATGTAGTAAACATGTACCTATTTGTCGGGCAAACAAATTTTATTCTCTGGCTCTAGCCTCTTTGCTATGACCTGTTCAAGGATATATATGTATATGCAAGCAAATGCAACCAATCTTCAATATAATTCAATATGTGATTCAGTTAGGCTAAATGGCTAAAAATTAGCAAACAAATAAACAAACAACACAAACATCAATCAATTAGTCGATTAGTTTTTCAAATGCATAGCTTTGATATATATACAGAAAATCATGTTTTTGATGCCAATTCACAACAATGTGTTCTAGCTACATATATAAGTTTTGGTTCTCACACCAGCCTAATGGAAATATATAGATATCACACCTTCGTCACTCGAAAATAAATGCTGATGATGTTTCGAACCACCATCAGAACATCTCCGGACGACTAGAATGTGATTCTATATCTATCCAGTATATTAAAATTTCGAATACACGCGGATCAGACGTATACGCAAGATCTATATATACTGGATTGTCCACATCAATGTAAATAAATAATCAAATACGTATAATTGATTTAAATTTTCAAAACAAAACTTGTTTTCATTAGAAAAACTATACTCTTCACACTCGTTCTAGGATACTACTGATCCCATCTCTAACGAGTCATTCCCGTTGGATATTGCTAATCCAATATCTGATGAATTCTTTCGTACGGTTCTAATGTGCCTTGTTCTCTTCTTTGTAAACCAAAGCTCTGATACCACGTGTAAAGACCAGCAACTTCCCCTTAAAGGAAAGTGTCGGATAGTTCGAGAACAAGCCACAACAGAACACATATAAAAGAACATTTCACTGTATATTACAACAATGCATCAGATTACAAGAATATACAGAGTATGAATAAATATTACACAGAAATATCAGAGATTTAAATTATATTTAAATACATAGCAGCGGAAAATAATACAATACACAACTAGAAGAAGATATACGGATACAAAGCTTTCCGGATATCGTTCCAGCTGTAAACCAGGATCCTGTGAATATAAATCTGCAAAACCAAAACTACTAGCTGCCCGTGTCAAAATAAGGGCACCCAGAGTTTAGGTTAAAACAATAAACTCCAGGTCAGTCATGTGACTGGTGTGAGAACTAAAACAGTTATTATTCTTTATTTTAAAAGTTAGGTAAATCAAGGGACCACGCCGTATAACACGGAACGGGTTTCCTCCCAAGAAAACCAGTGCATAAAACAAACATCGCAATGCTAAATAAAGAAAAATGAAGCTGTTATAAGACCCAGGTCCCATCACACAATGCAACGCAGCCGAGGATAGGGTTTTCCCTTATAACAGCCAAAGAATGCTTGATACGGTTAAAACAAATCGTTTGATACTATTATAAGTGCATAGTGTATAAAACAACTTCAAATCATAAGTATCAATCATAGGCGGCATGAGCGTCCCATGCCACTATGTCGCCATATATAGGTTTACAAATAAAACCGCAAATGTCACGTATTTGGAAACTGAATTTCCATCTATGAACCGAGGCAAAAGATAGTCCTCAACCGATTCGAGACAATCTAGCCCATGTCTCCGGAGCAGCCGCAACTGCCCCTTGGATCGTCAGGGCCGGTCCACCGATGTGGATTATAGTGCCTGAACAATACGTTCCTACGCCCTTTGGGGCGTAAATGAGCCAACTAAATGACTCCATCGGTTCGAGAACGACCGATCAATCCGAGGCGCCTCGCAACAGCAACAACCACATAAGTCAAACTCGTCAGGGCGTGTAAAACCACTGACGCCACTTCGAGCTAGAAAGAAACGCAAGTCCTCCCTGGTGTCCCCTCCCGTTTTTGGTTCATACCGGGTGTGAAACTCGCAAAGCAAACGTTACACAAAGCTACGCCACAAAGGCCGTGCTTTGATCATCACCACAAGACTTTGTTTTTCAACAGAAGCCTCGATCAATTGCCACTTAGGCATGCCACACAGGCAATTCACTCCATGCGTTTGATATCCATCAATATATAACCCCTGAGCTCGTACGTCTCAGAGAAGGGCGTTAAGCAAGAGAATAAATTCTCCGCCGCCAAACAGATATATATTTAATAGAGATCAATCACACAGACTAAAATCCAATGTCAGACACACAGTCCATTTACAAGTCCGTTCTGGGTCTGAACGAAACCGGAGGCACCTAGTACCCTGCATATCCATCGATCTCCAAGTACGTCTGGACGATCACCAACTGTTTCCATCTTCTTGGGTGTACAGCCCAATCAAGATCATCAGTTATCACCCAAACGACGTGAAGACTTCTGGTCTTCGACCACCGTCTTCATCTTCGACACCACGTCGAATCAGTTATTCAGAATGGGATAAACCCGGTCTTTCTGAATAACTCGCGTATATATTAAATAAGTGTTACACAAACACAACATACACCTCATTCCAATTCATTAGTCACTAACCGTAAACTAATCAAGAGAATAATTCCCCAAATACTAACCCCGAAGGCCGAAACCAACATCAGATCAATATTCAGAAAACCATTCTGCTTGGCTAACCGACAGTTAGTTTCTAAATTTCACATTCATAGGGAAAGGTTCCCATTAATTTTATCCAAGATAAATTCCTTGAATTTATTCTTTATCTATTTTTGAATATCAATTCAAACTAGTCGGGATTAACGAACCTTACCGAAGTAATCATTTGTTTTAATTTCCCAATCCCAACCTATTCATCCCATGAAGTAAAACTGGTAATACTTCATATCTAACACCACAGTGTTATCGGTAAATTCAATTACCATTTCACGTTCAAATCTAATTAAAGATTTAACTATCGCCTGGAGCAAAACTGGTGACACTCCATTTTCGATCTTTTCAATCTAATTAAAGATTCATTAAAACTCCACTTAGCTTTAATCGTTAACTGGGTCAAAGAATCAGTGTCATTTAAAACACGGTTCACGATAAACCCAAAATCACATTCATTAATTATCGGGTTAAAGAACGAGTGTTGTTTAAAACACTGTTCGCGATAAACCCAAAAATCAATACCAATTCAATTCCAATTAAATATCGTTTAATTGGTACACTTCATTAAATCTATATAAAAAGATTTAATCCTTTCTCAACTGGGTTCAAGGACAGTGTTAGTGAAGACACCATTCACGACAAACCCAAATCACATTTGATATTCAATACAAGGCTCTGAATAGAAAATATATCGGCTTATATTCAATATCAAATTCTACGACTAACAAATGTCGTATTGGAAATAACGATATAAATATGTATCTTTCAAATTTCCATAACAACATCTGTATAATCACGAATTCCAACATCGAAATATTCCGAAGACAATTTCAATTCAAATCCACTCCAATGCAATCATTGGAAATTTTGGTTATTTTCAAAACCCTTTTCAAATTCAATTTATTTATTTAAAAATAAATAGAATTATAATTCTAGTTCAAAACTAGTTCATTTCGATAAAAATCTATTTTTATCTCTTCAAATATGGAGTTTTTCATCCCAAATCTTCACAAATCATTTCTTATGATTTTACACAAATTATTACTATTTTTAATAATTTTCTCAAGGCCCGTACAGTCGATTTCCATCAATGGCCATCGAACTGCACTTATAACGACCTTTTTCAAATTTGATTTGGACATAATTCCAAATCCAACCGTTAGATTTCAAATTTCTAATATTCGTTAGAAAGCTCTTTTCGATACGAACCCAACGGTTCCGGTTTTAGGAGAATCCGACGGTCGGATCTCCCGCAATGTCCGTTTGAAATAAATGGTCGAAATTCACGAACTGCCGCGGCGCGGCGTGTTCTATTCAGGCCATTATATTATATATATAATATATATAATATATTTTTCGTCGATTTCTATTTAAAACGAACTATATAAATAGTTTTAAATTCGTTTCAAAAGCAATTTCAACTTCCTTTTCAATTCAAATCAAAATTGAATTCTTCTTTATAAATTCGTTTTAAAATTCATTTCTATTCAATTCAAATTTCAATTCAATTTGAATTCATTTCAATTCGCTTTCAATTCAATTTGAATTCGTTTTCAATTCAATTCATTTCGAAATCGTTTTCAATTCAATTCATTTCGAAATCGTTTTATATTCAATTCATTTCGAAATCGTTTTCAATTCAATTCATTTCGAAATCGTTATATATTCAATTCATTTCGAAATCGTTTTCAATTCAATTCATTTCGTTTCGAAATCGTTTTCAATTCAATTCATTTCGTTTCGAAATCGTTTTCAATTCAATTCATTTCGAAATCGTTTTCAATTCAATTCATTTCGAAATCGTTTTCAATTCACTTTGAAATCGTTTTCAATTCACTATGAAATCGTTTTCAATTCAATTCATTTCGAAATCGTTTTCAATTCACTTTGAAATCGTTTTCAATTAACTTTAAATTCGTTTTCAATTCACTTTATTTCGAAATATTCGATTTCGAAATCACTTTTCAATATTCATTTCGAAATGAATAAAATCGATATAAATATCGTTCACGTCAAAATGGCGTCAATCTAATCAACACGGCTTCATAAATTTCTATTTTCAAATATTCTTTATTTTTTCAAATTGGAATGAGGCCCAATCAATTACCATATAAAATTAATTATATGGATTTCCATACAACACATGTATATAATAGCATTGAAAAATAATCAACCATCAACCAAAGTGCACTATACTGTATAAGCATCAAATATAGATATCTAACGCTTATAACAGCCTGTCAATCAATCGATCGACATATTTAATAAGTCAGGATGAGTGAACTTCATATTTCATCCCAACACCCGTGTGGGGTTTCAAACAATCAAACACATATTTTATTTATGCTGTTGGGCGATGTGTAAAATTTATCGTCCCAATCAATGTCATTCAAATAAGTGTACATAAACAAACCATCTGGTTTGTAAATGAATATTTATTTATTCACTTTCACGTTAAAAATTGTATTTTTAACGATAAAACATTTTATTCCAACATATGAATTTCTATTCAGTTCATTCTTTAAATAAAATGATATTTTTATTTTTCTAACATATTTTAGAAAATTTCGGCGGCATAACGGCACGATACTAGAAACGGGATAAGGCCTAGCCTTGTCCCCGGTCTAATAATGGCCACCGCCATACCCATATCAATCAAATCACTTTCGTTATGCAAACCACAAAATTTGGAGTAAGAGTCTAACCTAGCCTTACTCCTTCGCCTTATAACGGCGCACGTCTAATCCTAGCCAATTTATCGATTCGATTTTTCACACCACAAACCACATTCAAACCAATATCGCAATCAATCACCAAACAGTCAAACAAACAAGTCCATGGTCTGTGGACGATTGTGTCGGGTGCTACTAATCACCGTCTGCATCCTAGTATATATATATAACTAGAAATAAAGTTAAAGAGTGAGAAATTCTCACATATAGCTATCCTAGCTCCACGGCACTTCATTGATAGAAATCTTCATCGCTATCGCATCTTCGTCATCTTTATTGCCCGTAACCACTACATATATAAAAATCAAATTTTTACTTCGCTATTCAATATATAAAAAACATATTTTTATTTCGAAGTTCAACATATAAAAATCCTATTTTTAATTCGAAGTTCAACATATAAAAATCATATTTTTAATTCGAAGTTCAACATATAAAAATCCTATTTTTAATTTGAAGTTCAACATATAAAAATCATATTTTTAATTTTTAAAAATCTCGTCTTTCCCCTTTTTAAAATCTCAAATCTTTTTCTATTAAAAGATTAAACCTTTTTCTATTTCAAAGTTTAAACCTTTAAAATAAAATCAGTTTTATTTATTTCTTTTTAAATCTTTTTTCTTTCTTTAAAAATACAGTTTATATATTTTTTTAAAAATTCGGTTTTTATGATTTTTTTTAAAAATTCAGTTTTTAACTCTTTAAAAACAAAACAGTTTTCATTTCTTTTTTAAAAAAACAGTTTTTAAATTATTATAAAAGAAACAGTTTTTAATTTACTGTAAAACAAAAACAAAAGCAAAAATAAAATAACTTAAACGCTCACCGAGATTTCAAAGTGGAGGAGGGAAGAAGGAGCGTCGGCGGTGGCTCAGTGGTGTCGCGATGAGGTGTTCGAGGTGGAGGCTCTGATTGCGTCGCGACTGGGAAGGGTGCTCGAGGGGTCTCGAGGTGAAGGCGGCTTCGAGGTGGGGCGGCAGCGTCGAGGGGTTGTTCGGCGGTGGGTTCAGGCGGCGGCTCGATTAGGGTTCTTCTTTCTTCTTTTTTTTTCTTTTTTTTTCCTGAAGAATGAATCGGGGGGGGGGGGGGGGCAACGAAGAAGAAAAAGGGGGGAAAAGGAAATTAAAATAATATATATTTTTTTTATTATTTAATTTGTAAAAATGTTGACTTTTACATACGACCTCGAAACGAGGTCCACCGCCTGTCGTCCATATCGTTTTACCCCCATTCCAAACACAATGGGATATGTATCGTAAGCTGGTTTGATCGTTACAATCAGTTTCCTTTGAATTTCCATTTTAAATCCTTATATTGAATTTTAAACGTACATTTCAAATTACCGGGGTCACATACTAACTAGAAAAATTCCACGAAAATATTTTCTAGCTTCGTATTGACGATACGGTCCTAACAAAACTAGTTTCATCGAATTCTGAGGCCGTTTGAAAAATGGCCAATTTCCAGTCGATTAAAATCAACTGAAACTGGTCAAACGCGTTTTCCTTTGCCATGCTCACATATTGATTCGAAAAATTATGAAATTTGAAACCTAGCAATAATTTAACACCACGGACCCAACAAAACTGGTTTCGTCGAAATCCGAGGTCGTTTGCAAAATTGCTATTTTTAAGGGCCTTATATATATAAAAATATATATAAATTCCACAACGACTATTTCTAATTTTAAACTGGACATATCTTATCATTTCTAAGATGAAATCTCAGTTTGTTAACTTCGTTACAAAGACATAGTTATACAGATTCAAATATTTCTTGTTTCGTTCAATTCTGACTTATATTGAATTCTGTATATTCATTTGAAATTAGAAATCGAATTTTCGAACTACCGCGCCATTTTCAATTCCTTTTATATTTATATATAATTATTATATATTCTAACGATGACGTATATAATATATACGTTCTAATTATATTCAAAATAAATTTCTCTTCGATATTATTTAAAATAATTCATTTTAAATATTCTAAATTCGCTAAAACTGCCAAAATAAAAATTTCAAACTGGCTCGCATTTTACGGGTTGTTACACCTAGCCGCCACCCACGTCGACAACCGCGACTGACCTCGGCCACCCCCTCCGTCCATCGCTCCAGCGTCGCCCCCTCCGTTCGAGCACCCCAATCCCAAATCGAACCCTAATCGCCACGAAACCCCATGCCGCCTCCACCTGAAATCATCCACCGCCGCTTTCCCCAAGTCTGCACCTCCCGATCTGCCTTTAGCCTCCGACCGCCTCCGTGAGCCCTCCTCCCCTTCCGAACGCCAAAAGTGAGTCCTTCCCTTTTCTTTCCTTTTTAATTTTATTTTATTTATTAAAACAGAAATATACATGTTTAAGTAACCTGAAAATAGCATTGTTTTAATATTTAAACATCACATAATATACGATTTATTTTTTTCATAGATTTGAGTAATAAAGATGTGATCTTTATCATAGTAGCAATGTAGTATGATTTTCATATGTGATATTAGCAAAGAAAGATATGATTTTTATATTTGATATTAGCAAAGAAAGATAAGATTTTTATATTATAGAGATAGTAAAAATTTGATCTTTATTTATGTAGCGTAATAAAAATCTGATTTTTATTATATATATGTTGAAATAAAAATGTGATTTTTATAGCGATGATATAAAAATTCGATCTTTATATTAGAAGTAGATATAAAAATATAATTTTTATATAGTGAATAGTGTGATAAAAATATAATCTTTATTATATGAACACCGGGTTAAAAATGGATTTTTTATCTATATAGTAGCGGTATAAAAAATATAATTTTTATCTATATAGTAGCAGTGTAAAATATAATTTTTATCTATATAGTAGCGGTATAAAAAATATAATTTTTATCTATATAGTAGTGGTATAAAAATGTGATTTTTATCCACATAGAGGGAATTAAAAATGTGATTTTTATCCACATAGAGGGAATTAAAAATGTGATTTTTATATATGTAGTGGCTACGAAAAATGAAATTGACAAAAGGCGAGCACGACGAAGATTTCTACATGTGAAGAGTCGCGGTGTATTGGTTTAGCTATTCGGTGAGAACTCCTCACTTTTAATTTATTTCTAGTTTGAAATATATACTAGGATGCAGACGGTGTTTAGTAGCACCCGACACCCGTCATCCACAGACCATGGATGACTTGTTTGTTCGATTGTTGTGTAGTGAAATTTGATTGTGTGATGGTGAATGAAATAAAATATTTTATAGTGGAAAATATTTTATAGTTAAAGATATTATTTTTAACGTATATATAAAATGAATATTTATAAACAAATCAGATGATTTGTTTATATACACTGATTTGATTGATATTGATTGGGACGATAAATTTTACACATCGCCCAACTGCACAAATAAAATCTGTGTTTGTTGATTTGAAACCCCACACGGGTATTGGGATGAGATTTGACGTACACTAATCCCGATTGTTTAGTTGTATGTCAATCGATGGGTTGACAGACTGTGTAAGCGTTAATTATTGGAATTTAATGCTTATGCAGTTGTGTGGTGCACTCTGGATGATGGTTGATTATTTACCGTTGTTATTATATACATGTGTTGTATGGAAATCCATATAATAAACGTTATATGGTAATTAATTGGGCCTCATTCCAATAAAGAAAATAAATTCATGTGTTGAATTGAAAATAAATTCATGTGTTGAATTGAAAATAAATTCATGTGTTGAATTGAAAATATATATTCATGTGTTGAATAGAATAAATATATTCATGTGTTGTATTGAAAATAAATTCGTGTGTTGAATAAAAGCCGTGTTGATTAATTGACGCCATTTTGACGTGAACCATATTTATATCGAATTTATTCATTTTTATAATGAATATAGAAAAGAAAGTGATTTCAAAATTTAACGTTTTGAAAATATTATCATTTGTATATCGATGATGTGGAATATTCAATTTTGACTAGAAATTGAATATGAAGTTGAAATCATTTTGAAAACGAATTTAAAACGATTTATAAAATACGTTTTAAAAAGAAATCGACGAAGTATATATTATATATATTATATATAATATAATGGCCTGAATAGAACACTCTGCGCTGCAGTAGTTCGCGAATTTCGACCATTGACTTCGAACAGATATTATGGGAGATCCGACTGTCGGATTCTCCTAAAACCAGAACCATTGGGTTCATATCAAAAAGAGCTTTATAACGGATATTAGAAATTTGAAATCTAATAGTTGGATTTGGAATTATGTCCAAATCAAATTTGGAAAAGATCGATGTAAGTGCAGCTCGATGAACGTTGATGGAAATCGATTGCACGGGCCTTGATAAAATTATTAAAAATATTAATAATTTGTGTAAAATCATAAGAAATGATTTGTGAAGAATTGGGATGAAAAACTCCATATTTAAAAAGATAAAAATAGATTTTTATCAAAATGAACTAATTTTGAGTTAGAATAGTAATTTATTTATTTTTAAATAAATAAATTGGATTTGAAATGGTTTTAAAAGAAACCAGAATTTCCAATAATTGAATTGGAATGGATTTGAATCGAAATTGTCTTTGAAATATTTCGATGTTGTATTTCGTGATTATACAGATATTGCTATGGAAATTTGAAAGATATATTTATATCGGTATTTCCAATACGATATTTGTTGGTCATAGAATTTGATATTGAATATAAGCCGATATATTTTCTATTCAGAGCCTTGTATTTAATATCAAATGTGATTTGGGTTTGTCGTGAATTGAATTGGTATTGATTTTTGGGTTTATCATGAACAGTGTTTTAAATAACACTTGTTCTTTAACCCAATAATTAATGAAATGTGATTTTGGGCGGTCGTGAATGGTATCTTCAATAATACTGTTCTTAGACCCAACGGAGTTAAGAAATCAGAAACTAACTGAAGTTTAGTTAAGTTGAATGGTTTCTTGGGTATTGATCTGTTGTTGGTTTCGGCCTTCGGGTTTAATGTTTAGGGAATTGCTCACTTGCTATTTTACGATTAAAAGCTGATAGAATGGAATGTGATTTTGGGTTTATCGTGAACCGTGTTTTAAATGACATTGATTCTTTAACCCAGTTAAAGATTAAAACTAATTCGAGTTTTAATGAATCTTTATTTAGATTGAAAAGATCGAGAATGGAGTATCACCAATTTTGCTCCAGGCGATAGTTAAATCTTTAATTAGATTTGAACATGAAATGGTAATTGAATTTACCGATAACACTATGGTGTTAGATATGAAGTATTACCAGTTTTACTTCATAGGAGGAATAGGTTGGGGTTGGGAAATTAAAACCAATGATTACTTCCGCAAGGTTCGTTAATCCCGGCTAGTTTGGATAAACCATAATTTGGTTTGAATTGATATTTAAAGGAAGATTAAAGAACAAATTTAAAAGAATTTATCTTTGATAAAATTAATGGGATCCTATCCCTAAAAATGTGAAATTTAGCAACTAACTGAAGATTAGTTAAGATGAATGGTTTCCTGGTAGATCTGATGTTGATTTCGGCCTTCGGGGTTAATATTTGGGGAATTGTTCTCTTACTAATTTACGGTTACTGGCTGATAAATTGGAATGAGCCGTATGTTGGGTTTGTGTAACATTTGTTTATTGTATACGTGAGTTATTCAGAAAGGCCGGTTTATCCTATTCTGAATAACTGATACGACGATAAGTCGAAGATGAAGACGGTGGTTGAAGACCGGAAGTCTTCACATCATTTGTATAATTACTAATGATCTTAATTGGGTCGTACACCCAAGAGGAGATAATCATTGGTGATCGTCCAGACGTACTTGGAGATCGATGGATATGCGAGGTACAAGGTTCCTCCGGTTTCATTCAGACCCGGAAAGAACTTGTAAATGGACTGTGTGTCTGACATTGGATTTCATTCTGTATGACTGATATCGGTTGCATAGAGCGGTTTGCCTATGTGGCATGCTAAGATGCGAATGATCAAGACTTCTGTTGAAAAGCAGAGTCTTGTGGTTGATGATCAAAGCACCGCCTATGTGGCATACCTTTGTGTAGCGTTGATTCGCGAGCCTCACACCCCGGTTGTGAACCAGAAACGGGAGAAGGACCTCAGGGAGGACATGCATTTCTTTCTAGCTAGAAGTGGCGTCAGTGGTTTTACACGCCTTTACGAGTTTGACTTATGTGGTTGTTGCTATTGCGAGGCGCCTCGGATATATCGGTGACCATGTGGAGCCGATGGAGTCATTTGTTGGATCACTTACGCCCCAAAGGGCGGGGAAACGCAGTGTTCAGGCATTTTAACCCACATCGGTGGACCGTTCCTGACGATCCGAAGGATTGACGGAGTACTTGCCTGAGGCTCGGGCTAGACAGTCTCGAATCGGTAGAGGATGATCCCTGGCCTCGGTTCATAGATGGAAATCCAATTTCCAAATACGTGACTTTGCGGTTTTATTTGTAGAGCCTAGTATGGGGATATATTAGCATGGGATGCTATGTCGTCTATGATTGTACATAAAATCAAAAACTAACTGGAAACGAGCTAAGATGGGTGGTTTCCTTAGTATGGGTTTGATGTTGGTTTCGGCCTTCGGGGTTAATACTTAGGGAATCGTTCTCTTACTAATTTACGGTTGGAGTCTGATTAAGAATCAAAAGATGAAATTTAGCGTATCAAGCATTCTTTGGCTATTATAAGGTAAAAACCTATCCTCCGGCTTGCGTTGCATTGTGTGATGGGACCTGGGTCTTATAATAGCTTCATTTTTCTTTATTTAGCATTGCGCTGTTTGTTTTATGCACTGGTATTCTTGGGAGGAAACCCATTCCATATTATACGGCGTGGTCCCTTGATTTAACTAACTTTAAAATAAAGATTAATAACTGTTTTAGTTCTCACACCAGTCACATGACTGACCTGGAGTTTATTGTTTTAACTTAAACTCTGGGTGCCCTTATTTTTGACACGGGCAGCTAGTAGTTTTGGTTTTGCATATTTATATTCACAGGATCCTGATTTACAGCTGGAACGATACTCAAAAAGCTCGGTATCCGTGTATTACTTCTAGTTGTGTTTTGTATTATTTACCGCTGTGATGTATTTAAATGTAATTTAAATCTCTGATATTTTCTGTGGTAATATTTATTCATACTTTCTATATTCCTGTATTCTGATGAAATTGTTGTAATATACAATGAAATGTTCTTTTATCTGTGTTCTTTTATCTGTGTTCTTTTGTGTGTTGTTCTTGAAGTATCCGCGCTTTCCTTCACGGGGAAGTTACGGGTCTAGACAGTATCTTTGATAAAATCAATTGGAAACTTTCCCAAAGTATAGGAATATTTGAATAAAAGAATATTCTGAATTGGAATGAGGCGTATGTTGGGTTTGTGTAACACTTGTTTATTATATACGCTAGTTATTCAGAAAGACTGGGTTTATCCCATTCTGAATAACTGATTCGACGTGGTGTCGGGGACGAAGAACGGGGTTGAAGACCGGAGGTCTTCACGTCGTTTGGGTGATTACTGATGATCTTAATTGGGCTGTACACCCAAGAGGATGGAATCAATTGGTGATCATCCAGATGTACTTGGAGATCGATGGATATGCGAGGTACAAGGTGCCTCCGATTTCGTTCAGACCCAGAATGAACTTGTAAATGGACTGTGTGTCTGACATTGGATTTTATTCTGTGTGATTGATTTCTATTAAATACATATCTGTTTAGTGGAGGAGAATTTATTCTCTTGCTTAACGCCCTTTTCTGAGACGTACGAGCTTAGATGTTATATATTGGTGGATGTCAATCGCATGGAGTGAATTGCCTGTGTGGCATGCCTAAGTGACAAATGATCAAGGCTTTTGTTGAAAAGCAAAGTCTTGTGGTTGATGATCAAAGCACCGCCTGTGTGGCATAACTTTGTGTAGCGTTGATTCGCGAGCCTCACACCCTGGTTGTGAACCAAAAATGGGAGAGGACCTCAGGGAGGGCATGCGTTTCCTTCTAGCTAGGATGGTGTTAGTGACCTACCAGCGCTGACATTTATATTACTTTCACCTGTGTGGTTGTTCCTGTTGCGAGGCGCCTCAGATATATCGGTGACTGTGTGGAGCCGATGGAGTCATTTGGCTCATTTACGCCCCAAAGGGTGGGAAACGCAGTGTTCAGGAATTTTAATCCACATCGGTGGACCAGCTCTGTCGCTCCAAGGGTCACTCGAGCTCTGATCCTGAGGCCCGGGTTAGAGAGTCTCGAAATCGATGAGGAATATCTTTTGCCTCAGTTCACAAATGGAAATCCAGCTTCCAATACGTGACTTTGTGGTTTTATTTGTAGAACCTATATACGACGACATAGTGGTATGGGGCACTTATGCCGTCTATGATTGATACTTATGATTTAAAATTGTTTTGACACAATACACTTATAGTAATAATAAAACATGAAATTTCACGTACCAAGCATTCTTGGCTATTATAAGGTAAAACACTATCCTCCGGCTTGCGTTGCACTGTGTGATGGGACCTGGGACTTATAATAGCTTCATTGTTCTTTATTTAGCATTGCGTTGTTGTTTTATGCACTGGTATTCTTGGGAGGAAACTCGTTCCGTGTTATACGGCGTGGTCCCTTGATTTACCTAACATTAAAATAAAGATTAATAACTGTTTTAGTTCTCATACCAGTCCCATGACTGACCTGGAGTTTGTTGTTTTAACCTAAACTCTAGGTGCCCTCATTTTGACACGGGTAGCTAGTAGTTTTGGTTTTGCAGATTTATATTCACAGGAACCTGGTTTATAGCTGGAATGATATCCGGAAAGCACTATATCCATATATCTCTTCTAGTTGTGTATTGTATTATTTTCCGGTACTATGAAATGTATTGTAATCTCTAATATTTTATAATGTATATTATTTGTTAATACTCTGTATATTCTTGTATTCTGATGGAATTGTTGTAATAAACAATGAAATGTTCTTCTGTCTGCATTCTGATGTGGCTTATTCTAGAAGTATCCGGGCTTTCCTTACCGGGGAAGTTACGGGTCTTCACAGTTGGTATCAGAGCTTTGGTTTACAGAGCTCGGAGAACAGGGCACATTAGAACCATATGAAAGAATTCATCAGAAATTGGATTAGTAATGTCCAATGAGAATGACTCGTTAGAGATGGGATCAGTAGTATCCTAGAACGAGTGTGAAGAGTATATTTTTAAAATGAAAACGATTTTTAATTTGAAAATCTAAATCAATTATATGTATTTGAATATTTATTTATATTGAATTTGGGCAATCAAGTATATAAAGATTTTGCATATACATCTGATCCACGTGTATTTGAAGTTTTAATATACCAGATAGATATAAAATCACACTCTAGTCGCCTGGGGGTGATTCTGATAATTGATATATCATCATCAGAATTTATATTCGAATGATGAAGTTGTGATATTTATATATTCCCAATTGACTGGTGTGAGAACCAAAATTAGATAGGGCTTATTGTTGTTATTTGGCATCAAAAATCTGATTTTTGGACTATATATCAAAGTTATGTGTTTGAAAAGCTAATCAACTAATTGATTGATGGTTGTGTTGTTTGATTATTGTTTGATTAATTAAATGTTGAACCTTTAGCCAAATTGAACCAAATAGTTAATTGTATTGAAAATTTGTCGCATTTGCATACATATACATGCACTTACATTGAACAGGTCATAGCAAGGAGGCTAGAGTAGAAGAATAAAATTGTTTGCCCGACAAATAGGTACATTTTTACGAATTTGTTGGATTTTTGATGATTTTATGAGCTGATTGGCTAGCCGCTTGGCTGTTTCTTTTTTTTTTGGATTGATGAGGGCCATGGGATGCTATTTGAAATATCCCGAAGTCCCCGGTGCAGGGGAGGTTATGGCGAAATTTTTTGAAAATTTATGGTTTTAGCGAAATTTTTGAAAAATTTGAAAAGTTCTTAGAAACTGAAAAGTTGAAGAACTTAAGCCATAATGGAAATAGTGAAAGTTGAGTTGGTTTGTGAAACAACTTTCAGCTTCTTTCCTTTTCGGGGACGAAAAGTTTTAAGTGGGGGAGATTGTAATAACCTGGAATTTTGATCCAATTTAAAATTTTTATTTTGGAAATTTTAGCGAATTTTGATTATTTAAAATGAATTAATTTAAATAATAGCGACGAGGAATTTATTTTGAATAGAATTAGAACGTATATATTTATATAGCTCGACGTTAGAATATAAATATTTTATTTTACTTATAAAAGGAATTGAAAATGGCGTGGTAGTTTGAAAATTCGATTTCAAATTTCAAATGAATGTACAGGATTCAAAATAAACCGGATTTTAGTGAAACCAAAAATATTATAATCTATTTGAGAATATCTTTCCAACGAATATGAAAAATTGAAATTTCATAGCGGGAATAAAAAGTTATGTCCAGTTGAAAATTATGAATAGTCACTATGGAATTCTGACCCTTAAAAATGGAAATTTTGCAAATGACCTCGGTTTTCGACGAAACCACTTTTGTTGGATCCGTGATGTCAAGATATTTCTATATTAAAAAATCCATAATTTTCTGAATCGATATGTGAGCGTGGCGAAGTAAAATGCGTTTTAACAGTTTTAGTCAATTTCGATCGACCAGAAAATGGCCATTTTTCAAATGGTCTTCAAATTTAGTGAAATTAGTTTTGTTAGGACCGTAACGTCAATACGAAGCTAGAAATAATTTTTCGGGAATTTTTTGAGTTCGTATGTGGCCCCGGTAAATTAAAATGTGCGTTCAAATTGAATATTGAATGATTTATATTTTTATTTAAATAAAAACCTATCGAAATAGCCGAACTGGCTCACGATACATATCCCATTGTGTTCGGAATGGGGGTATTACAATAGGGGCGACAGTTGTTGGGTTCGATTTGGGATTCAAGCGAGAAGTCAACTTTTCCGAAAAAATTAATTAAATAATATAATTATATACTCCTTATACCCTCACATCTTTCTCTTCTATCTCAAACACGGTTGTTTTAAAAAAAAAGGAAAAAGGGGAACGATGGAGCCCTATCCACCGTCGGTGGCATCGCGCCTCCCCTCCCCTGGCGTCGCGCCTCCCCAAACCTGCCTCCTCCCCTCCAGCGCTTCGCGCAAACCCCCCAACCCCTGAGAAGAAACCGCACCACCTTCCACAGCTCGAGACCCCTCTACTGCCGCGAGCCGCCCACCACCCAACCACCAGCGACCGCCGCAAACCTCCTGCCTCCTCCCCTAAGACCCTTATGCGCCGTCTCCTCCCTGTAAGTTTTTATTTTTATTTTTATATGTTTTATAAAATTAATTTTATGAAGGGTTTCAAAATTAGTTTTTTTTATTATAAACATAGTTTTTCCCTGATTTTGATTTATATAAAACATAGTTTTAAAATTTTAGTTTCTATTTTATTCGTTTATGTGGAAAAGAAATGTGTTTTTCCTTTTTGTAAACAACGATGAAAAGGTTGGATTTTTATAGATGAAAAGGTTGGATTTTTATAGATGAAAAGGCCAGATTTTTATATAGAAGAAAGATCAGATTTTTTATTAACGAAAAGATTGAATCTTTATTATATGAACAAAATAAAAATATAATCTTTATATAGAGAGTAACGTTTTAAAAATATGATTTTTATATTATAGAAAGAATAAAAATATGTTTTTTATATTATAGAAAGAATAAAAATATGATTTTTATATTATAGAAAGATTAAAAATATGATTTTTATATTATAGAAAGAATAAAAATATGGTTTTCATATATATATATATATATATATATATAGCAAGTTGAAAATATGATTTTTATATATTAGAGAATATAAAAATGTGATTTTTATGTATGTATTGAACACGGACAACGAAAGTGACAAAAGGCGAGCACGACAAAGATTTCCTACATAAGAAGAGTAATGGCGTTTGGTTTAGCTAGTCGGTGAGAAGTCCTCACTTTTATTTTGTTTTCTAGTTGAAATATATACTAGGACGTAGATGGTGCTTAGTAGCACCCGGCAACCGTCGTCCACAGACCATGGACGTCTTGTTTGTTTGGTTGCTGTGTTGTGAAATTGGATTGTGTGATGTGGAATGAAATAAACTATTTTATAGTGGAAAATATTTTATAGTTAAAAATATGATTTTTAACGTGTATATAAAATAAATAGTAATAAACAAATCGGACGATTTGTTTATATACACTGATTTGACTGATATTGATTGGGACGATAAATTTTACACATCACCCAACTGCGCTAATAAGATCTGTGTTTGTTGACTTGAAACCCCATACGGGTATTGGGATGATATTTGACATATACTAATCCCGATTGCTTAGTTGTATGTCAATCGATGGATTAACAGACTGTGTAAGCATTAATTATTTATATTTAATGCTTATGCAGTTGAGTGGTGCACTCTGGATGATGGTTGATGATTTATCGTTATTGTTATATACATGTGTTGTAGGGAATCGATATAATAAACGTTATATGGAAATTGATTGGGCCTCATTCCAATTTGGAAGAATAGAAATATGAATTCATTTGTTGAATTGAAAATAAATTCATGTGTTGAATTGTAAATAATATTCATGTGTTGAAGAAAATATTCATTTATTGAATATAATAACGAAGTTCTTGAAATATATAAAGCCGGGTTGGTTAGATATGCGCCATTTTGATGCGAACGATATTTATATCGATTATATTTGTGTTTATAATGATTATAGAAAACGAAGTGATTTCAAAATATAACGTTTTGAAAATATTATCATTTGTATATCGATGATGTGGAATATTCAATTTTGATTCGAAATTGAATATGAAGCTGAAATCGTTTTGAAAACGAATTTAAAACGATTTATAAAATACGTTTTAAAAGGAAATCGACGAAATATATATAATATATATATATATATATATATTATACATATAGAATGGCCGGAATAGAACGCGCCGCGCCGCGGTAGTTCGCGATTTTCGACCATTGACTTCAAATGGATATTATGAGAGATCCGACCGTCGGATTCTCCTAAAACCAGAACCGTTGGGTTCGTATCAAAAGAGCTTTCTAACAAATATTAGAGATTTGAAATCTAAGGGTTGGATTTGTAATTATGTCCAAATCAAATTTGGAAAAGTCGTTGTAAGTGCAGTTCAATGGCCGTTGATGGAAATCGACTATACGGGCCATGATAAAATTATTAAAATAGTAATCATTTGTGTAAACTCATAAGAAATGATTTGTGATGAATTGGGATGAAAAATTCCATATTTGAAAAGATAAAAATAGATTTTTATCAAAATGAACTAGTTTTGAACTAGAATTATAATTCTATTTATTTTTAAAATAATTAAAGTGGATTTGAAATGGTTTTAAAATTAACCAAAATTTCCAATAATTGAATTGGAATGGATTTGAATCGAAATTGTCTTTGGAATATTTTGATGTTGGATTTCGTGATGAAACAGATATTGTTATGGGAATTTGAAAGATATATTTATATCGTTATTTCCAATATGATATTTGTTGGTCGTAGAATTTGACATTGAATATAGGCCGATTTATTTTCTATTCAGAGCCTTGTATTTAATATCAAATGTGATTTGGGTTTGTCGTGAATAGTGTCTTCATTAACACTGTTCTTAAACCCAGTTGAGAAAAAGATTATATCTTTTAATTTAGATTTAATGAAGTGTGCCAATTAAATAATATTTAATTGGAATTGAATTGGGATTGATTTTTGGGTTTATCGTGAACGGTGTTTTAAATAACACTGGTTCTTTAACTCGATAATTAATGGAATGTGATTTTGGGTTTATCGTGAACCGTGTTTTAAAGGACATTGGTTCTTTAACCCAATTAAAGACAGGATGTGATTTCCCAAGTTAAATAATCATTGATATTGATTTTTGGGAAGATTAAAATCAAGTGGAGTTTTAATGAATCTTTAATTAGATTGAAATGGTCGAGAATGGAGTATCGCCAGTTTTGCTCCAGGCGATAGCTAAATCTATAATTAGATTTGAACGTAAAATGGTTATTGAATTTACCGATAACAACGTGGTGTTAGATATGAAGTATTACCAGTTTTACTTCATGGGATGAATGGGTTGGGATTGGGAAATAAAATAAACGATTACTTCGGTGTGGTTCGCTAATCCCGACTAGTTTGAATCGAAATTCTAAAGAAGATTAAAGAATAAATTTAAAGAATTTATCTTTGATAAAATTAATGGGAACCTTTCCCAAAGTATAGGAATATTTGAATAAAAGAATATTCTGAATTGGAATGAGGCGTATGTTGGGTTTGTGTAACACTTGTTTATTATATACGCGAGTTATTCAGAAAAATCGGTTTATCCCATTCTGAATAACTGATTCGACGTGGTGTCGAGGATGAAGACGGTGGTTGAAGACCGAAGGTCTTCATGTCATTTGGGTGATTACTGATGATCTTGATTGGGCTATACACCCAAGAGGAGGGAATCAGTTGGTGATCGTCCAGATGTACTTGGAGATCGATGGATATGCGTGGTACAAGGTGCCTCCGGTTTCATTCAGACCCAAAACAAACTTGTAAATGGACTGTGTGTCTGACATTGGATTTTATCTGTGTGATTGATTTCTATTAAATATATATCTGTTTGGCGGCG
Source organism: Allium sativum (assembly GCA_030737875.1). Classification (NCBI taxonomy): domain Eukaryota; kingdom Viridiplantae; phylum Streptophyta; class Magnoliopsida; order Asparagales; family Amaryllidaceae; genus Allium; species Allium sativum. Next base: position 248,719,743 of record CM060918.1, on the reverse strand, counting down.
GAGAATTTATTCTCTTACTTAACGCCCTTCTCTGAGACGTACGAGCTTAGAGGTTATATATTGGTGGATATCAATCGCATGGAGTGAATTGCCTGTGTGGCATGCCTAAGTGGCAAATGATCAAGGCTTCTATTGAAAAGCAAAGTCTTGTGGTTGATGATCAAAGCACCACCTGTGTGGCATAGCTTTGTGTAGCGTTGATTCGCGAGCCTCACACCCCGGTTGTGAACCAAAAACTAGAGAGGACCTCAGGGAGGGCATGCGTTTCCTTCTAGCTAGGGTGTTGTCAGTGACCTACCAGCCCTGACATTTATATTATTTTCACCTGTGTGGTTGTTGTTGTTGCGGGGCGCCTTGGATATATCGGTGACTGTGTGGAGCCGATGGAGTCGTTTGCTCATTTACGCTCCAAAGGGTGGGGAAACGCAGTGTTCAGGAATTTTAATCCACATCGGTGGACCGGCCTTGTCGCTCCAAGGGTCACTCGAGCTCTAATCCTGAGGCTCGGGCTAGAGAGTCTCAAAATCGGTGAGTACTATCTTTTGCCTTAGTTCACAGATGGAAATCCAGTTTCCAATACGTGACTTTGCGGTATATATGGCGACATAGTTGTATGGGGCACTTATGCCGTCTATGATTGATACGTATGATTTGAAATTGTTTTGACACTATACACTTACATTAATAATAAAACATGAAATTTCACATACCAAGCATTCTTGGCTATTGTAAGGTAAAAACCCTATCCCTCGGATTGCGCTGCATTGTGTAATGGGACCTGGGTCTTATAATAGCTTCATTGTTCTTTATTTAGCATTGCGTTGTTGTTTTATGCACTGGTATTCTTGGGCGGAAACCCGTTCCATGTTGTACGGCATGGTCCTTTGATTTACCTAACGTTAAAATAAAGATTAATAACTGTTATAGTTCTCACACCAGTCCCATGACTGACCTGGAGTTTGTTGTTTTAACCTAAACTCCGGGTGCCCTTATTTTGACACGGGCAGCTAGTAGTTTTGGTTTTGCGGATTTATATTCACAGGAACCTGGTTTACAGCGGGAATATGATATCCGGAAAGCTCTGTATCCGTATATCTCTTCTAGTTATGTATTGTATTATTTTCTGCTGCTATGTAATGTATTGTAATCTCTGATATTTTATAATGTATATTATTTGTTAATACTCTGTATATTCTTGTATTCCGATGGAATTGTTGTAATAAACAATGAAATGTTCCTCTGTCTGCGTTCTGATGTAGCTTATTCTCGAAGTATCCGGGCTTTCCTTACCCCGGAAGTTACGGGTCTTCACATTTCTTATTTCCTAAATTTAGGAAATATACGTCATCAAACATTGGAAAACATTTCCATCTCTGTTTCACATATTACTGACATTCCAGTATTCTTTCTCATCAACATTTCATTTTCTACGATAGAAAACATCTCTGATTATATTTGGAAAATGTTTCCAAAATTTATTCATTTGATTTAAGTCGATGTTTAAATAAAACATCACTAAGCCAATTTAAACAATTACACTCATTAACTAAATTCACTTAATCCACCTTCACCATCAAACCTTAACTATTCCTTAGTTAAAAACGAAGCCAATCAAGTTGGGGTATAACTACCTCTCAGACCTTAACTGAACAACATTTCTAACCTCGAAATAGACAAAGTTCACCTTTTAAATCTCTAACACTTCCTTACGTAACTCGGATTCTATTTACGAATCTACTTCTTATACCAAATCATTTGATTATAACGATGGTGTTATAATCCCATGCTTTCGAAATAAAATAACTTAAATAAAATTCTTATTCCTTATTTTGAATAAACAACAAATAACTAATTGAATAATAATATACATCTTGATTTAAAGACGGAAAGTAAATAGAGCTTTCCCTAATTCGATATAATCGAATTCAACGTATAATTCTCTTTTTTTGAATAAACTCTATTTGATAACTCCTTTTCGAATTAACTATATTTGATAACTCTTTCTTCGCATAACTATATTCTATACTCTCTCTTCGAATGATTTACATTCGATTAACTTTCTACGAATGATTTACATTTGATAAATCTCCTTTCGAATAAACTATATTCGATTAACTCCTTTGAATTAACTCATTTTGACTAACTCAACTCGATTAACTCAACTTGATTAACTTACTTGATTAACTCAATTTATTTAACTCATTTATCTAATAACTAATATTCTATTAATTTATATTCGAATAACTATGTCTGTTTTAACTTTATTTCGAATGGCTAATATTCGATTTAATTTCATTCGCTTGACTCTAGATCGCAGTGATCACAATGGTTACACCTGATTCCCTCAGGAAACATCCGACCGCCGTAGGCTAGCTGCAGCCCTGTGAATTACGCTAGCAGTCGTACGACATGGAAACTCATCCTAAGTAACTATGTTTGACTAACTCTATCTCAAAGAACTATATTCGATCACCTCTAATTGAATAACTAATATTCATAAATTTCTAATTCGATTAACTCTATCTAATTAACCCTAACTGATTAAATCCTTTGATTCACTCAACGTTTATTCAGTTAAATATCAATGTTGAAATCGATTCTTACTTCTCTATATAAGTCCTGACTTATATATTCTATTTATCAAATGATAAATATTTCATTTAATTTATAAAATATTATTTATAAATTTATCTTCTTACTTTATCTGTTAAGAACATATTCTATCTAAAATCTTTGCTTTGAATCTATGTCATGTTATACTCGTGTGCGAAGCATGGGTCTAAACCTTTCGAATGTAAAATTCTCCTTTTATACAATTCTAGTCACTTTTCAAGTATTTCCTTTTAAAATCAATTTATTTACCAAATAATTCCCATTTTGATAATTCTATTTATTCTATAAAATATTTTCTATTTATAAAATCTATTGATTTTAAGTAATTCCCTTGATAATCTAACTATTTTCTTTTTCTGTTTACTTTACACGCATTTCCACTTTCTATTCTATTTATTTTTTCAAATAAATATTCCTTTTCAATTATATTTGTAAATAGTTACAAATATTTCTTTTTCAATCCTATCTATTTGATTTACAAATAATTATTCCTTTTATATCTATTTATTTTCTAAATAAATATTTTATTTCTATAAAATCTTTTGATTTTATAAATAATTCTTTTTCAATATAACATTGAAAAATTCCTTTTTAACATTCCAGTATTCCTTATGGTATTTAACATACCATATAACAATGATCAGTGTCATTCAACCATACAAAATTAACAATAGATTTCATATCACATCATATAACACAATAAATGAAAAACAATAAAATAATTGTTGAGGAACCCAGTTGGGTCCCTCCGACTTGTTTCCCTGCATCCATAGATGTTAAACAACAAAATTAACATCAATTTCATTTCACTATGAAATATTCTGCTAAACAGAATCAATATTTGATTAACGATGTATATCTATATCGTTATCTATATTTTCAATCAACTGACTAGCAGTTCAACCAAACAGCCAACACACAGCAAACAACCATTATTTATAAATTCTAAAAATATTTTGTACAAAAATATAAACTGAGAAAAGTTAGTGAGATTACTCACATTGGACGTTATCGTTAAATAAACGATAATGGTCGCTTGATTTAGACGGACAATTTATTTTGCTAAATTGCAACGAGCTCGGATTCACTCTCAGTCAGTTCCATTGGGTTGCTCCTGTCCATACGATCCCAATGGATCTTGTTTCGTCCATTTATGATATCGTATGGCGAAGTTATAATATTTCGAAGTTCGTAAACATTATTAAAATAAAACTTGGAATTTAAAATATAATGGGCCATACCCCTTTAAACTTCCCGCGGCCCAAACCCGTTTCACTTTTACTCCTTCTTACCAAAAGAACCCACGACGGCTTCAGCTCCTCAAACACCAACAGCCGACCTTTGGCCTCCACGTTCATGCTTCCTCCTCCACTAAAAATCCCACAAAAATAACCATAATTCTTCTCGTCACTCCCTCTTCCATCTCCTACCCTCAACAATCACCGCGTCTTCCTCTACCCAATTGCGTCGACCAGGCCCCGAAGACCTGAACAGTACAACATCGACATCTAAATGCGTCGATCTCCGCAAAACAATTCCTACAAGCTCCATTTCCTACCACAAACCTAATACAAACCTCCGATACGATCAATAATGCCCCAAAAATCAAAATGCTCGAACCCTAGTTTTCCTGTAAAACCGAGAACCTCAAAGAGGTATCGCAGCCCACCGCGAGCACCTCAAACAGACGAGGGTTTCAACAGGATCCCAAAAATAAGTATTACACGATTTATGGATTTTGTTTCCATTTGTTTTCATATTTTTGAAGTTTTATTTTCCTCACGTTGGAAAGAACAGATGGCGACAGAACTTTTGACCTAAAGAGGAAGTGGTTAGGGTTTAGAAAGTTAGTCACATATTCATAGGATAGTTTAATAAAAAAATTATTCAATTTTTATATTTAATTTTAATTAGTCGCTGCTTGTATACGCTGTCTAAAAATCCCTATGATCACCCACGATACCCAAAAATCACCAAACTGGACATGCAACTAGAGTTTGACACTACGAACCCAAAGAAACTGGTTTCGTCGAATTCCGACTCCGTTTGCTCACACAGCGTATTTTTAACCGTCAGAATACAAACTGTTTTCCCCACTAAAAATCTGTATGGCCACATACTGACTCTAAAAATCACGAAACTTGATATCTAGCAATAATTTAATATTGCAGATCCAACAAAATTAGTTCCATCGAATTCTGAGGTCGTTTGAAAAACTGGCTATTTTTAAAGCTCTAAATAACCCTTTTAAATATATAAATATATTTAAAAATATTTAAATTTAATATTTGAAAATAAATATTATCATATATATTCACAACAGAATATCATACTGCTACACTGGGATTTACAACTTGATATTTCAAATCCAATGTTACATCGATATTCGATTTATACTTAAAAATCCATTTTAAAATATAAATAAATCGACATAAATTATGAAGGAATTCCATAGCGAATTTTCTAAAATTTGATTTGGACATAAATAAAAATCTACAAAATGAAATCTTGATTTTTCTCTTCCACTAGAAAATTATACTTCACCAGCTCCTAACTTCCCTTGTTTCACAGAAATCCGATTTAAAACGAATCCTGTACATTCAGTTGAAGTTCAAATCGCCAAATTACGAACTGCAGCGCCATTTCGGGCTCGATTTTAATTATAATAATTATACGTTCAAACTGCCGTTCAAATAATATATTCGTTATGCTAATTCAATTCTAAACTGAATTAAATATCACAGATGATCCAATTCACACTATTTTGTGAATTCCACTATTTCAGAAATTAAATATATTATTATATTATTTATTTTAATTAAATATTCAATATTATTTAATTCTGGTCATTTTAAATAACCAAACCGTTATTTAAATAATTAAATAAATTATTTATATACCGTAAAAATACGGGTCGTTACATTCTTCCCCTTAAAATAATTTCTTCCTCGAAATTGCTAAGGTAGAGAACCTACCCTATTGACTAGTACAAATTTATTTGTTTACTTATCAACTTCAATTTCAAATGGACCAATTTAATTTAAATTAAAATATTAATTAATTCTTATCAACGAAAATTTTCTAGAACCCTGAAAATTTTCCTGAAATTATTTTCTAACACTCTAAATTTCCGGAAAATTTCGCCAGCATCTCCTTTGTACCGGTCAATAGTTCAAACCCCAACTCGCCTCTCTAGGCCCTTTCCAATTCAAAAGAAAATCAAACAGCCAATCTGCTTGCCAAATCGGCTCATATATCACCAAATCCATAAAAATAAACGTGTACCTTTTTGTTGGGCTTATCATTAAATCCTTTCATTCTGCTGCCCTATCCGCATACACAAATGCATTTCCAAACAAAATTCCAATTTTTCCCTCAAAACCAAATCATTCACATATCCAAGCCAAATTCTATTTTAAACCAATGTTCCACCCTTGATTCCAACCTCTTAACTCATTAATTCAATACCATTTCAGTTCCCTGTCTCACAATTCAAAACCTGATTTTACTTCATACACTATATTCTAATTAAATTTCCAGTTAATTGGTTTCAATTCAATGAATATTTGCTTTCACAAATCCCTTTAAATTAGTTTTTAATTCATACAATTTTTCTGGGAATTTTTTTTAAACAGCTTAGTTCTTCCAAAAGTCAAATATTCCTTTTCAGATTTCAAACAACTTATTTTCCTCAAATAATCCAACACAAATCTTTGGTAGTAATCTGTCACTTACAACTCGAAAATGAACACTGATGATGTGGCCAGCATTATCAGAGTTATTTCCTAGTGATCAAAGTGAGTTCAATACTATATCACTCTTAAAACCAATTTTGAACAATTCCATTTCGAAATCTTTTTCAAATATCATTCACGATGCTTGTAAACAAATTAAAATCTCCCAGGTTCTTAAAATTTTCATATACTTAATTCAAATTCATATACGAACATTTTTCCATATTTCAGAATTTTTAATTCTAAATTTCTGATTTAAATTCAAATTCAATTAATGTGCTTTTAAATTATACGAACTCAAATTGGTTATTTATACAACCATTTCAATTAAAATCAACCAACACATCCAATATATGATAATAATTCCAAGATATATCTTTCTTTTATATCAAAATATAATTTGGGTAAAATTATTCATTTACCCTCTTTGAAAATATACTGTGTCGGTTCATCGTATTCGAGTGTTTAGAAACTCCTACCGATACAATGGATCAAACTGATCGACCAGAATTCAAAAACTACTCAACCAATAAATCTCCACAATATAAAATTATTTTTGTTCAATCTACAAATACGTTCACTCGTATATATACACTCAAACTCAATCTAGGGCATTACTAACCCCATCTCTATTGAGTCACGCCACAGAGCCAAGGTAATCACTTAACCTTCAGCTCTGATACCACTATATCGAACTGGGATTTTGGACTCCGAAAATCAACACAAAACTACCATGTTGACTATTCAGACATTGGAAACTCCTGATCATTAATAGAAAGAAGTTAGAGGGTGAGAATAGATAAGATAGAAAATTAGAATAGAAGAAGAAGAAAACAATCAGAGTAAACACGAATCTTACAGTAGAGCGAATAAAATATATTATAACATAACTTTGAAATAAAACAGTATATATATACAATAACATTATCAGAGTACAACACTTACACACAGCGGAAATAACAATAGCTATATAATCTTAAAGCCTCCTGCTTCAAGTTCCTCCAAGTATATCTGTAAAGACCTGAACTACTTGACTGCCCATACAAATTTGGGCACCCAAGAGTTTAGGGAAAACAAAACAAAATAAACTCTGGGTCAGTCATGGGACTGGTGTGAGTAAACTAAAATCATTTGGTTTAACCTTTCAAAACCCTTTTCGAAAGAAATGATAATCATAAGACCGATCCATACATAAACACGGATGGTTTTTACCTTACGATAACCCAAAAACAGTTTTAGAAATCAATACTTCTCTAATATTATAATAATGTCTAATCACAAGTTATTAACAATCTAGCAGAATAGTTGCATCACACGTTCCACATATATAGTATACAATCAAACTCGCAGGATCTTATTGGAGATTGGATTCCGACTATGACAAGGTATGGGACCACCTGCTGTGTAGTAACCCGTAACTTCCGCGGTAAGGAAAGAACGAATCGCCTTGAGAACAACACGAATCAGAACGCAAACAAGAGAACATTTCATTGCTTATTACAACAATTCCATCAGAATACTAGAATATACAGAGTATGAATAAATATTACACATTCGATAAATATCAGAGATTACAATAAATTACATAGCAGCGGAAAAACAATACAAAACACAACAGAAAGTAATACACAGATACGGAGCTTTCCGAGCAACGTTCCAGTTGTAAATCAGGATCCTGTGATTATAGATCTGTAAAACCAAAACTACTAGCTTGCCGTATGGAAAATAAGGGCACCCAGAGTTTAAGTTAAAACAATAAACTCCAGATCAGTCATGTGACTGGTGTGAGAACTAAAACAGTTATTAATCTTTACTTTTAAAGTTAGGTAAATCAAGGGACCATGCCGTATAACACGGAACGGGTTTCCTCCTAAGAATACCTGGGCATAAAACAGCAGCGCAATGCTAATTAAAGAAAAATGAAGCTATTATAATACCCAGGTCCCATCACACAATGCAACGCAAGCCGAAGGATAGGTTTTTTACCTTATAATAGCCAAAGAATGCTTGATACGCTAAAAACAAATCATTTGATACTATTGTAAGTGCATAGTGTATAAAACAATTTCAATCATAAGTATAAATCATAGACAGCATTAGTGCACCATACCACTATGTCGTCATATATAGGTTCTACAATCAAAACCGCAAAGTGACGTATTGGAAATTGGATTTTCTTTTGTGAACCGAGGCTAGGGATTGTCCTCACCGTTTCGAGACAATCTTGCCTACCATGTCTCAGGAACAGCCGCAACTGCACCTTGGATCGTCAAGGCCGGTCCACCAATGTGGATTTAAATGCTTGAACACTACGTTTCCCCACCCTTTGGGGCATAAATGAGCCAAATGACTCCATCGGCTCCACACAGTCACCGATATATCCGAGGCGCCTCGCAACAGAAACAACCACAAAGGTGAAAATAATATAAATGTCAGGGCTGGTAGGTCACTGACACCACCCTAGCTAGAAATAAACGCATGCCCTCCCTGAAGTCCTCTCCTGTTTCGGGTTCACAACCGGGGTGTGAGTCTCGCGAATCCACGCTACACAAACCTATGCCACACAGGCCATGCTTTGATCATCAACCACAAGACATTGCTTTTCAACAGAAGCCTTGATTATTTGCCACTTAGGCATGCCACACAGGCAATTCACTCCATGTGATTGATATCCATTAATATATAACCCCTAAGCTCGTACGTCTCAGAGAAGGGCGTTAAGCAAGAGAATAAATTCTCCGCCGCCAAGCAGATATATATTTAATAGAAATCAATCACACAGAATAAAATCCAATGTCAGACACATAGTCCATTTACAAGTTCGTTCTGGGTCTGAACGAAACCGGAGGCACCTTGTACCTCGTATATCCATCGATCTCTAAGTACGTCTAGACGATCACCAACTGATTCACTCCTCTTGGGTGTACAGCCCAATTAAGATCATCAGTAATCACCCAAGCGATGTGAAGACCTCCGGTCTTCGACCCCCGTCTTCATCTTCGACACCACGTCGAATCAGTTACTCAGAATGGGATAAACCCGGTCATTCTGAATAACTCGGGTATATAATAAACAAGTGTTACACAAACACAATGTAACGACCCAGATTTTCGGCGACTTTGGTTATCGACATAAGCTCGATGTCGATAACCAAAACATCGAAAAATCTTGGTAATTAATGAAAGAAATTAGAAGGTGAGAATAGATAAGATAGAAACTTAGAATAGAAGAAGAAGAACACAACATCAGAGTAACACGAACCTCACAGCGGAACGAATAACATATAATAGATAACATAACTTTGAAATATAACAGTTATGTATACAATAGCACTTATCAGAGTACAACACTTACAACAACAGCGGAAATAATAATAGCTATAGAATCCTGAAGCCTCCTGCTCCAAGCCCTCCGAGTATATCTTTAAAATCCCGACTACTTGACTTCCCGTACAAACTTAGGCACCCAAGAGTTTAGGGAAAACAAACAAATAAACTCCGGGTCAGTCATGGGACTGGTATGAGTAAAACAATTTATAATGGTTCGAACAAGTAAACGATATCTCATAAGACCACGCCGCATAACGGAACGGGTTTTTCCCTTATGAGAATCCAAAATATCTTTATATCCAAACCTTTGATATTATCATAATGTCTATCAAACCACAATATATTAATCATCTAGCAGAAACGCTTTCATCTCACGTTCTACATATATAGTATACAATCAAAACCGCAAGCACGTATTGGGTAATGGGTTTCCAACTATGACAAGGTATGGAACCACCTTCCGATCAGTGTACTCTAGGAACGATACACTGGAGTTCAACAAGAACATCTTGTAACTCAGCCACACATGACCGACCACTCATTTTGCTTGAGTGTATCGAATGTACATCACCAACGGTTGGGATCAGCAACCGTTCCCGTATATATATGGGACAGCATTGATAGATTTAAGAAACAAATGAATATTCTCTAGATAGGTGATTATACACCCTACTTCGGTGCGACCGACTTAGCCATGCTGCCTGCCCGATTTCTGTCATTTACCGGTTGATGAGGCTAGAAGCTACGCTTTATCATTACATCAGATTCACTTCGAAGGCTACATTGTCAAATCCATCGAAATCACTAATTGATGTTTACAACAGTACATTACGTGTTAGCTAAAGAAGTTTCCTCCTCCGCTTCCACTCTTGGTACAGTTGACGAAATCAATGTACGTGACCTTTCTGGAAATACTCTATCAGACATTCATTCATACATGTCATCCTCATTCACTTAGAATTGTCACATCGTCATACCCGCCAATCACAAATTGATTTATCCAAAAGTAACACGGTATACAGCTTAGAGAAATGAATTCCTCCGCCACCAAACGTGAATACGTTTGAACAGATCAACTTACGCGATCCATTGGATATACTCTGTCAGACGTTCGTCCATACAAGTTGTCCTGGGACTGGACAAACCGAAGGCACTATTCAGTATATCCATCTTAGTCACTGTTATCTAAGACTTATACAATAGCCCTTGCATTTTACTCCGTCTTCAATTATCTTTGGCATAAATGATTCGCAACGCTTATGCCAATACAGAGTGGTTCTTTGGATAATAATCCAACCGGTCTCTCCATATTAACAATGTTAAAATGGTCAAAACTTCGATATTCTGTGATTTAACCATCAAAGAAAAACAAGTGTGCAAACAACGATATTATTTCCAGATGGAAATTATATCGATCAATCATCAACATATATCTATATATATATTCATATTTCCTTATTTTCTATGTTTAGAAAATATATGTTATTAACACTGGAAAACGTTTCCATCTGCTTATTTACAAATCACTACTCTTCCCCAACTATCAGTCCCTGACTGTAAACTAGTAAGAGAACAATCCCCTAAGTATAAATCCCAAAGGCCGAAACCAACATCAGATAGGCACTTAGAAAACCATTCAATTTACTAATCTCTAGTCAGTTCTAATTTTACTTAACTCTATTTTATTAACTCTGATTGATTAACTCTAACTGGTTAATTCTAACCGATCAACTCTAACTGGTCAACCTTAATTAATTAACTCTAACTGGTTTTACTTGGTTTGACTAACTCAATTTATTAACTCGACTGACTAATTCAACTTGATTAACCTAACTTGATTTACTTATCTCGATTAACTGAACTAATCACTTTGATTAACTCGACTAATTCACTTTGGTTAACTTAACCAATTCACTTAAATAATTCACTTATTTTAACTTAACTAGTTCACTTAACTCCTGTCGAATAAACTATATTCGATAACTCCTCTAACTCTGTTCGAATAAACTATATTCGATTAACTCATTTACTCTATTTGATTAACTCCTTTTCTCTATTCGAATAAACTATATTCGATCAACTCATTTGATTTAACTCTAATCGATTAACTCCATCTAATAAACTATATTCGATAACTCCTTCGATTTAACTAATATTCTATAACTCACTTCGATTAACTAATAATCGATAACTCCTTCGAATAAACTATATTCGATAATCTCCTCTCGAATAAACAATATTCGATAATCTTCCCTTTCGATTTAATAAATCGATAACTCCTTTTCGAATAACTAAATTCGATAACTCCTTTCGATTTAACTAATCGATAACTCCTTTCGATTTAACTAATCGATAACTCCTTTGTGTTTAACTCTATTCGAATAACTAATTCGAATCACTCTTATTTATTTAACTCTATTCGAATAACTAATTCGATTAACTCTATTTAACTCCGTTTAACTCTATTCGAATAACTAATGTTCGATAGCTCTATTTAACTCCGTTCGAATAACTAAAATTCGATAACTCTATTTAACTCCATTCGCTTGACTCTAGATCGCAGCGATCACAATGGTTACGCCTGATTCCCTCAGGAAACATCCGACCGCCGTAGGCTATTTACAGCCCTACGAATTACGCTAGCAGTCGTACGAAATGGCAACTTACCCTGAATACTATGTTTGACTAATTCTGTCTCAAATAACTATATTTGATTAACTCTAGTTTTCGTTTTAACTCTAATCGATTAACTCTAACTGATTAACTCTAACTGGTTAACTCTAACTGGTTAAACCTACCTGGTTAACTTTAACTGGTTAACTCTACCTGGTTAACTCTAACCGATTAACTCGACTTACTTAACCCAACTGGTAAACTCGACTTACTTAACCCAACTAGTAAACTCGACTTACTTAACCCAACTGGTTAACTCGACTTACTTAACTCAACAGGTTAACACTACTGGCTGGTTAACTCTACTGAATTAACTCTTCTCGAATACTATATTCGACTAACTCCTTTTAACAACGTTTTATTCATTTGAAAAGATTTACTTTTAAATAACGGTTCTACACTTTAAAAATGATTTCCTTTTTATAACGTTTTCCTTTTTCATTCTATTTGTAAGTGGTTTACAAATATTTCCTTTTTATAACGTTTTCCTTTTTCATTCTATTTGTAAGTGGTTTACAAATATTTCCTTTTCAAATTTATTCTTGAAATATTCTAACTCCTTAAATTCTCTGAAAAATTCGCCATAACCTCCTTTGTAACGGGAGCATCGGGAAAATCCCCAAACCCGCCACACAGGGCTTTCCATTCAAAAAGAAAATGGTTTGTAATTATTTCCTTTTTGAATATCTCCTATTTATAAATATTCCAATTTATAAACATTTTTTATTTATAAATATTCCACTTTATAAATATCTCTTATTTATAAATATCCCATTTTATAAATATTCTATTTTCAATATCACTTTGAAAATCCCCTTATCAACATTTCGGTATGTTATGGTATTCAATCATCTCAAATCACAATGTTCAATATCGTCCAAGCACATATAATCGCCCACAGATTTTATATCACCTCATATAACAATATATGAGAAACAATAAAATAACTGTTGAGGAATCCAGACGGATTCCTCCCACCTGTCTCCCTGCATCCACAGATGTTACACAATATGATTATCATCACTTTCAGTTCAATATAAATTATTCTGATAGCAAAATCAATATATAAATATTTAACGGTTTATATATATATATATATAATTACATATATATATATATATAATCTTCACTAACTGACTAGCAGTTCAATCAATCAACCAACACACAACAATCAACAGATGATTAACAGTTCTAAAAATACATTATAAAAATATAACTGTTCAGAGTTGGTGAGTTTTACTCACATTGGACGATCATCGTTAATAACGATAACCATCGCTTGATTCAGACAGTCAATTAATTTTGTCATAAATTGTAACGAACCCCAATCCACTTCCAGTCACCTTCATAGTGAAGCTCTCGTCCATACGGTCCCAACGTGACTGACGGTTCGTGATTCTGATTTCATATGAGATAGATATCGCATTTACAAATCTATACACTTTAAAATGGTTTTAATTAAAACAATTCTTTTGTTATTGGGCCACTTACCATCCTCGGCCCATTTACTTCTCCTCAAAACTCCAGGCCCATTCTCCTTTTAAATCCACCGCACCCAAGTCTTCCTCCCATTTAAAACAGTGAAACCCGATCCCCTCTTGTAACCGTTGACCCGCCATTTGACCGAAGCCTGCCACTTACACGGTCATCTAATGCCTCCGCCGACCTCACCCGCGACCTCTCCATCCAAATCCGCACGTGCCTGTCACCATTTCGGTTGACTCGAAATGCCCCTCCTCCAAACAACCTGCTGCGACGCTGTGACTTCCTCGAGATCGCCCTTCCGTTTTGAAGATCGAAGTCACCCAAACCAGTGCCAATCTCCACCTCTTCGCACCCCAAATCCAAATCAAATCACCATTCTGATTGTAAATGCCTATATCCTGAGATTTCTTGAACCCTATCTATTTCTGTCGAAAATCCAGCATGCCAATTCGCCGTCGCACCTACCCAGACAAGCACCAGATCGAAGAGCACCACTACCCGAAGTCGAATACCTTTGGTTTGGAATTTTTAGAATTTTATTGAATTTCTTTTGTATTTTTCTTCTCCCATTTTCTTTGCTGATTAATGGTATTGGCGGCTACTCTTTGATCAGAAGGAAAAGAAGTGAATTAGGTTGTAAGGGTGTAGAGAAGGGTATTTATAGGCTCATAAAAATATCTAGATATTTTTATATTAATATTATAATATTTATATTTAATCCTTTATATTCATTTTTGACTTCTAAAAATCCGTGTGATCACACATGATACCTAAAATCACGAAACTGGACATGCAGGTAGAGTTCGACATTACGGTCCCAACGAAACTGGTTTCATCGAATTCCGACTCTGTATGCTCACACAGCGTATTTTTAACTGTCAAAATACTGACTGTTTTACACTCTAAAAATCCGTACGGCCACACAGTGACTTTAAAAATCACGAAACTGGAAATCTAACAACTATTTGATATTGCGGATCCAACAAAACTAGTTTCGTCGAAATCCGACTTCGTTTGCAAAACCGGCTATTTTTAAAGCGCTAAATGAACCATTTAAATATATAAATATATTTAAATATCATTAAATTAAATATAAATAAATTTATATTATCGTATATCTTCACATATGATATCGTACAGCTCCAGAATATCATATCAGAATTTACAGTTTGATATTTCAGATTTTAGATTTATCTCGATATTCAATTTATATTGAAAATCGTTTTATAACGTAAATAAAGCGTCGCAAATTATAAAGGAAATCCACAGCGACTTTTCTGAAATTTGATTTGGACGTGAATCAAAATCTACATGATGAAATCCCGATTTTTCTCTTCCACTAGAAAGATATACTCCACCAGCTCCACAGGTTTCTTGTTTCACAGAAATCCGGCTTAAAACGAATCCTGTACATCCAGTTGAAGTTCAAATCGCCAAATCGCGAACTGCAGCGCCATTTCAAGCTCGATTTTAAGTATAACATAATTATACGTTCAAACTGTCGTCGATTGAATATATTCGTCGATATAATTCAACTCTAAGCTGAATTAAATCTAAGGGGCGACCCCGTTCACAGAATATTGTGATTTCCAATATTTTTGATTATTTCTGAATTAAATATATTATTTAATTTATTATTTTAATTAAATATTCCCAGTTATTTAATTCCACGACCATTAAATCCTTTAATTTACCATTTAAATAATTAAATAAATTAATTATTATATCGCTGGAAATGCGGGTCATTACACACAACATACGCCTCATTCCAATTCAGAATATTCTTTTATTCAAATATTCTTACACTTTAGGAAAGGTTCCCATTAATTTTATCAAAGACAAATTCTTTAAATTTATTCTTTAATCTTCTTTTGAATATCAATTCAAACTAGTCGGGATTAGCGAACCACACCGAAGTAATCATTTATTTTATTTCCCAATCCCAACCTAGTCATCCCATGAAGTAAAACTGGTAATACTTCATATATAACACCACGGTGTTATCGGTAAATTCTATTACCATTTCACGTTCAAATCTAATTAAAGATTTAACTATCGCTTGGAGCAAAACTGGTGATACTCCGTTCTCGAGTATTTCAATCTAGTTAAAGATTCATTAAAACTCCACTTGGTTTCAATCTTCCCAATAATCACTATCAATGATTATTTAACTTGGGAAATCATATCCTGTATTTAACTGTGTTAAAGAATCAATGTTATTTAAAACATGGCTTACTATAAACCCAAAATCACATTCAAATTCAATTCCAATTAAATATCATTTAATTGGTATACTTCATTAAATCTAAATAACAGAAAATATATCGGCTTATACTAAATATCAAATTCTATAATCAACAAATATCCTATTGGAAATAACGATATAAATATATATTTCAAATTTCCATAACAATATCTGTATAATCATGAAATCCAACGTTGAAATATTCCAAAAACAATTTCAACTCAAATCCATTCCAATTCAATTATTGGAAATACTGGTTACTTTTAAAACCCCTTTCAAATTTAATTTATTTATTTCAAAAATAAATTGATTTTAATTCTAGTTCAAAACTAGTTCATTTCCATAAAATCTATTTATGGAGTTTTTCACCCCAATTTTTCACAAATCATTTCTTATGATTTTTCACAAATTATTGATATTTTTAATAATTTTATCAAGGCCCGTACAGTCGATTTCCATCAACGGCCATCGAACTGCACTTACAGCTACCTTTTCCAAATTTGATTTGGACATAATCCCAAATCCATCCATTAGATTTCAAATCTCTCATATTCGTTAGAAAGCTCTTTCCGATACAAAACCAACGGTTCCGGTTTTAGGAGAATCCGACGATCGGATCTCCCGTAATATCCATTTGAAGTCAATGGCAGAAATTCGCGAACTGCAGCGGCGCGGCGCGTTCTATTCAAGCCATTTAATATATATATTATATATATTTCACCGATTTCCTTTCAAAACGTATTTTATAAATTAGTTTTCAAAACGATTTCAACTTCATATTCAATTTGAAATTAAAATTGAATATTCCATATCATTAATCTATAAATGATAATATTTTCAAAACGTAATATTTTGAAATCACTTCCTTTTCTATATTCAGTATAAAAATGAATAAAATTGATATAAATATCGTTCACGTCAAAATGGCGTCAATCAAATCAACACGACTTTATATATTTCAATAACGTCATTATTCTATTCAAAAAATGAATATTTTCTTCAACACATGAAATTTGTTTTTATTCAACACATGAATATATATTTTATTCAACACATGAATTTACTTCTATTTTCCAAATTTGATTGAGGCCCAATCAACTACCATATAGTGTTAATTATATGGATTTCATACCCATACGTACACTACAACAATCAAACACTGGCAACCATCACCCAAAGTGTCTTCTACACCGCATAAGCATCAAATATAAATAGTTAACTCTTATAACAGCCTGTCAATCTATCGATCGGCATATAGCTAATTATTGGGACTAGTGTATGGCCAATTTCATCCCAACACCCGTGTGGGGTTTCACATCAACAAACACAGATTTTTATTTGTACAATTGGGCGATGTGTAAAATTTATCGTCCCAGTCAGTATCAGTCAAATCGGTGTATATAAACAAATCATCGATTTGTTTATTACCATCTATTTTATATACACGTTAAAAAATTATATTTTTTAACTATAAAGTATTTTCCACTATAAAATATTTTATTCCATTGCACATTACACAATAAAATTTTCACAACACAGCAATCAAACAAACAAGTCATCCTTGGTCTGTGGACGACGGGTGTCGGGTGCTACTAAGCACCGTCTGCATCCTAGTATATATTTCAACTAGAAATTAAAATAAAAGTGAGGAGTTCTCACCCAAGCCAAACCAATACACCGTGACTCTTCATATGTAGAAGTCTTCGCCGTTCTCTCCTTTTGTCACTTTCGTCGTCCATAGCCACTACATATATACAAAAACCACATTTTTATATTGTTGTTATGTATATAAATATAACATTTTTATAATCACTACATATGGATAAAAATTCTATTTTTATACCGCTACTATATAGATAAAAATTCTATTTTTATTCTGCTCACTATATAAAAACTATATTTTTGGTTCACTACTTATATAAAAATCATATTTTTATTCTTTACATTATATAAAAATTATATTTTTATTCTCTATGTCTTCATATATAAAAATCTCATTTTTACTTTGCCATTTCAACTATATAAAGATTCAGACTTTTCTAATATAAAAATTTGACCTTTTCTGTTTGATTAACTATATAAAAATGCGACCTTTTCAATTTGATTAACTATATAAAAATCCGACCTTTTTTATTTGATTAACTATATAAAAATCTGACCTTTTTTATCTGATATTCATATTGTTAAAACTGATTTTTCTCTCGTATAATATTAAACAAAACTGAAAATAAAATAAAACTCGAATTTATTTACCTTACATCGCTGAAGGATGGGGTCAATCAGCATATGAGGTGGAGCAAAAGGGGATGACAGCGCCTCCGACCAGCGACGGGCCAACTGGTGACGACTTGGAGCTGGAGGGGTCGGGGTTTCAGGTGGGAGGCTCGCGTGGAGGAGGAGAGAGAAAGAAAGGCGTAGAAGGAGGCGGAAGGAGGGGTTGCGGGTAGGGTTTCAGGCGGCGGAGGGGGTGGATCTTCGTGCGTTGGAGAAGAAGAAGGGAAGGAGGAGGATCGAGGAAGAAGGGGGTTCGCGCTCCGATGGCAGCGCGCTAGGAGGCGTGGCGGCGCCCTGATCGGAGGAGCGACGGCTCCTCCTTCATCATCTTTTTTTTCAGAAAAAGTGAACGGAGGGGGGGGGGGGGCTGAATGGTGATAAAGGGGGGAGGGTATATTAATATATATATATATATTTATTTATTTAATTATTTAATTTCAAAAAGCAACTTTTAAATTCGAACTCGAAATCGAACCCACCGACTGTCGTCCATAGCTAATTACCCCCATTCCGAACACAATGAGATATTTATTGTAAGCTGATTCGATCGTTTCGATCCGTTTTCGTCAAAATCAAAATATAACTCTATATACTGAATTTGAACACACATTTCAATTTATCGGGGCCACATACTAACTAGAAAATTTTCCAAAAAAATATTTTCTAGCTTCGTATTGACGATACAGCCCTAACAAAACTAATTTCGTCAAATTCCGAGACCATTTGAAAAATGGCAATTTTCCAGTCAATTAAAATCAACTGAAATTGATCAAACGCGTTTTCCTCTGCCACACTCACATATTGATTCGCAAAATTACAAATTTTGAAACCTAGTAGTAACTTGACATCATGGATCCAACAAAAGTGGTTTCGTCGAAAACCGAAGTCGTTTGCAAAATTTCCATTTTTAAGGGCCAGAATTCCATAGCGACTATTCTAAATTTTCAACTAGACATAACTTTTTAACTCCGCTATGGAATTTCAATTTTTCGGTTTCCTTGGAAATATATTTTCAAATAGATTCTAATATGTTTGGATTCGCCAAAATCCGGTTTATTTTGAATCCTGTACATTCATTTGAACTTTGAAATCGAATTTTCGAACTACCGCGCCATTTTCAATTCCTTTTATATTTAAAATAAAATATTTATATTCAAACGACGATCTATATAAATATATACATTCTAATTTTATTCAAAATAAATTTCTCATCGTTATTATTTAAAATAATTCATTTTAAATATTCAAAATTCGCTAAAATTGCCAAAATAAAAATTTTAAATTGGCTCGGATTTCCGGGTTATTACAATCTCCCCCACTTAAAACTTTTCGTCCCCGAAAAGGAAGAAGCCGAAAGTTGTTTCACAAATCAACTCAACTTTCACCATTTCCATTACGGCTTAAGTTCTTCAACTTTTCAGTTTCTAAGAATTTTTCAAATTTTTCAAAAATTTGGCTAGCACCCTAAATTTTCGAAAATTTTCGCCATAACCTCCCCTGCACCGGGGACTTCGGGATATTTCAAATAGCCTCCCATGGCCCTCATCAATCCAAAAAGAAAAAGAAACAACCAATCGGCTCATAAAATCATCCAAACCCAAGAAATTAGTAAATATGTACCTATTTGTCGGGTAAACAATTTTATTCCTCTTCTATAGCCTCCTTGCTATGACCTGTTCAATGTAAGTACATGTATATGCATGCAAATGCGATAAATTTTCAATACAATCCACTATTTGGTTCAATTTGGCTAAAGGTTCAATATTTAATTAATCAAACACTAATCAAACAACACAGCCATCAATCAATTAGTTGATTATCATTTCAAATTCATAATTTTGATACATAGTCAAAAAGTCACATTTTTGGTGCCAATTCACAACAATATGCCCTATCTAAGTTTGGTTCTTACACTAGTCAATTGGAAATATATAAATATCACACCTTCAAAACTCGAACACAAATACTGATGATGTCGCGACATCACCAGAATTATCCCCGAGCGACTAGAGCAAGACTCTATATCTATCCAGTATATTAAAACTTCGAATACACGTGGTGTGACGACCCCAAAACCCCATACGACGATGTCAAGGGTAATCTTTGGAATATAACACATAAACAGATAATAGCAGAACAAAATTAAATAAATACACCAGATAATGCACAAATAATACACTGGATAAACGTAATCATTAGAGTTACACAGTATACAGGATCATACTTATTACAAATGCAGTTCAGCTATACATAAATGTCTACAGCGGAAAATAAACATAATATGTACAATAGGAGCTGAACAGCATAAAAAGAGATAAATGATAGAATCCATCTTCAGCTCCAGCTATCCAGAAATAGCCTGCTAAAACCTGAAGACAAGGCTGCTCGTGTAGAAAAAGGGGCACCCGAGTTTGCAAGTGGAACAAACTATGGGTCAGTCATGGGACTGGTATGAGAAATCTACTTAACACATTTATAATATAGCTAATCACAGGACCACACCACTTTCGCGGAACGGGTTTACTCCATTGGATTGCCAGTGCTTAAAACAAGTAATTCTTTTAAACATCGCAATGATTTTTACAAAAATGAAGCCATTATAAGACTCAGTTCCCATCACACAATGCAACGCAAACCGGACGATAGAGTTTTACCTTATAATGGCCAAGATATGCTTAATATGTGTAAAGTAAAATCACTTAAAATGTAGATTTGTCATTTAATTCTTAATCAGACTCCAACTGTAAATTAGTAAGAGAACGATTCTCTAAGTATTAACCCCGAAGGCCGAAACCAACATCAGACCAAGGCCCAGGAAACCATCCGTCCTAGCTAGTTTCCAGTTAGTTTCTAATTTTAGATACAATCATAAATATCAATCATAGACGGCATGGGTACCATATATCATGTCGCCATATATAGGTATACAATCAAAACCACATAGTCACGTATTTGGAAATTGAATTTCCGTCATGAACCAAGGCAAAAGATAGTCCTTACCGACATCGAGACAATCTAGCCCATGTCTCAGGCGAGCGCGCAGGCAAGCCTTTGGATCATCAGGGCCGGTCCACCGATGTGGATTATTATGCCTGAACACTGTGTTTCCCTGCCCTTTGGGGCGTAAATGAGCCAATGATTGATTCCATCGGCTTCACATAGTCACCGATAAATCCAGGTGCCTCACAACAACAACAACCACATAGGTGAAAATAATATAAATGTCAGCCAGTTTAAGCACTGACACCACCTCTAACTAGAAAGAAAAACATGCCCTCCCTGATGTCCTCTCCCATTTCCGTTTCATACCTGTAACACCCCACCTCTGTTAAGGTCACTCAAAAAGGGAATGCCTTAACTTTGGTGGAGCATTTTAGTAAACAGAACAGAAACTTACAAGACAGATAAAACAGTACTTGAAAAATTTATAACTTTATTTCAACAGAAGCTTGGTTACATCCTTTCAAATCACAATATCAGAATTCAAGTACAAAATATCAGTCTTGTACAAAAGCCTTCAGAATGCATAGTTTAAAATCATAATCCCCACAGAAGAAGACAAGCCATACTTTAAGCACTGCAAGCGGAAGAAATCTGGATCAAGCTAGAGTATTCCCTTCTACAAAACCCGGGGGGGGGGGGGGACGGAAGAAGGCGAAACAACAAGGGTCAGACAAAACTGGATGAGAGATAACTGTAACAGGTGTAGCAGATATAACAGAAGAACAGAATGATATAAGCTATTGTTTTACACTCCTCTGCACTAATACTAGTATAACAGAATTAGGTGTCACCCTAATGTCTAAGCTGAAAAAGAAACGGGTACAGAATAATTTCCACAGAAGAGAGTGCTAGTAATGGGCCTTTACCACCCGAACAGAAACAGACAGAAGCAGAAATAGATTAATCCCTACGGAAACAGAATGTAGAATTAGGTGTACACTAGTAATTGGGCCTTTGCCACCCTAACAGACGGTACCACGCAAAAACAGACGGGTGTTGCCACCCAACAGAAACAGACGGTACCAACAGAAACAGACAGAACTAAGTGTACTGTAAAACCCTACCCCAAGCGATCGGCTCCCTAAAAATAAATACCCTGTGTCAGCCCCACAGTAGGGTGTATCACTCCCTAAAGTGACAACCAATTGGCACAGACCTATTTACAGATGTCACGGCGTCTTACATCCTCAGAGGCAGACCGGGATCCATGCACGCACATGACCCGGTTGGATCGCACCATCAACACCCCTCGCCATTATCAGAATGAACCGCTTATAATTAGTTCAGTAAGCGTGCCCGGACCCTACCTACTGTTGGGTCAAAGTTTTGATACGAGAAATGGTTACTGACTAATAAGGGTCCCAAACAACAGATGACACAAGTAATTCCCCTCCTAACCTTGTGTCCCCAGACTAACAGATTTCAGATCAACTTGTTTACAAATTTCAGACATATAGAATCCAGATCAATTAGTTCACAGACAAGTTTTCAGACTAACAGATCAGATATACAGATTTAACAGACTTACAGATTAACTGGTTACAGTTTAACAGACTTACAGATTAACTGGTTACAGATTAACAGACTTTGTATTAGGCCTACAGATTCACGAAACGGGTTTATCAGATTTATTGGTCCAATTGGTTTAACCCTACCCACCCAACACGTTTTAGACATCATGTTTATCTCAGATTTTCATTAATTAAATATTAATGCCCAGACCTCTCACATTAGACTGACAGTTTGCGGCTACTGGTTAGGCCGGTTGGTTCCGGGCAGGTTTCTGTCGCAAACTGAGTCTAACCTCGGGTTTCAAGCATGTTATGACTAACTTCTCACATTATAACCTATTGTTTGCGACCACTGGAATATGCCGGGCGGTTCCGGGCAGAATTACGCCGCAAACTCATTCTAACCTCGAGTTATCCATTTTCATCTTTGCGGCCAATTAATTAATGATTTACCATTTATACCCACGCCTAATATACATGTCAATTATTCATAATCATAGCCAATTCAGATTTTGTAAATAACAGACTAATTATATCAACTCAACAGATATAGTAGATAACAGATTTTTCAGATTAGGCGACTTAACGGATTTAGCAGACTAGCAGATAACAGATTAGGCATCTCAACAGATTTAGCAGTTTAGGCATCTCAACAGATTTAGTTTAGTAGATTTGGTATTTTCAACAGACTTAGCAGATGACAGATTTAGCAGATTAGGCAATATAACCGAACTAGCAGATTAGGCAAATATAGCAGAACTAGCAAATTAGGCAAATATAACAGATTTAATCATTCCTTAAAGTTTCACAAACATCTCTTGCTTAATTATAAATTTGGCCTAAGTTCACATGCATAAATAATGGTCATGATTGATCATATACCCCATGTTCGCATTAAATTTACATAGCACAGATTATGGTCATAATTTACCATATATCATATGTTTCAATTTTTATTAAACTTGCATAGTACAGAAGATCCATATATAAATTATACCAATTATAGCCATCGATTACTATGCATGTCATATATCCCAAAGATCCCTTACTTAGGTGTTTATTTACATTAATAGATATCCTACATTCATGTAAATCTTTATACCTAAGCTATATTCTCTTTATCTCAAATCATATGTTTAATACCCCTTTATGTTATAAATATAACATGTTTAGTCATATGTCTCAGATTTATGTTCTAGCTACAGTCCATGTTCTTTCCTCAAATTAGTCACATATTGGTCATGCTTAATTTATGCATCATTCATTTTACTGTCCCAAACATTTTAGCATATGTTAATCTCTTATGAGATTGGCTCAGGCTCGCGGTAGCCTGGCTATAAAACAGAAAGAGGAAAGAGATACAAAATAAGATCTAAACAGAACAGAACAGATATAACCTCAGATTCAGATTTACAATTCATGTCACAATCAGAATTAATGTTTATATCGTAAAATAACTGTACTTGACTTGGTTGGATTAAAGAAAGAACTTTAATTGTTGTAGAATCGTTGCAGAAGCTTTAATCTCTAATTTGAATTGAGTTGCTTAGGTTGATGTTGGTTAGCTTCTAGTTTTGATTCCAGCAGAGTAGCGACGCCATTTTTATTTTTATTTAGAACAGAGGCAGAGAAGAAGCAGAATAGAATTGTGTGTAGAGAAGGCTAGGTCTTAGGATGTATTTATAGGTGTAGGAACTCATTTAGACCCTCAGATTAACCCTAGAACTCATCAGGTCCGTCAAAACACGTCACAACCTTCAAAATCGCACACATACGCACCAGGTTCGACCAGGGCTCGACCCCCAGGTCGACTGCCCAGTCGACCTGGTCTGGGAGGTCGACTGCCCAGTCGACTCCCCAGTCGACCTGGGTCCTGGGGAGTCGACTGCCCAGTCGACTTGGGCCCTGGGCGGGAAATTTCCCGCCCAGCCCGCTTCTGCATTTGAATTCGAATTTTGAATTCGAATTTCGAGCTGTTTTCAATTCTGAAATTTCCTGAAACTTCGGAGGGTCATATCTCCTTCATACAGACTCCGATTCTCGCAAACTCGGATTTGTTTTCATGCAGAATTCCGAGACGAATGCAATGGCGCAACCCGTTTCCCTTGATTGTTATTTTAAAAATTAATTATCCTATGATTTGTTACTTATACGTTCACAAAAAATACGGGGTGTTACATTCTCCCCTCCTTAAAGGATTTCGTCCCCGAAATCTTTAAGTTAAGAAGAATGTGTCCTACCATCCAACATCCATCTACTCAATCATCAATCACTGGCATCCATTGTCCTCAGAAACTTCTAATGTTGTATGAACATATGCAAAGATGTGTGTATATGTTCCTTATCTAATGCAAAGATCAGGCGGTCCACTGATTCAGTTGACCTCCTTAATGCGAATTATGCCAGTGCCATGAGTCCAACATGTATGCAAATTTTCCTATTTGATACATATCATTTCTATATGAGTGCACAACCATTTAGTCATATGCAACATCCACGTGCTGAGTCAATCATTTTGCATCCACAAAAATTGAAAATGCTCACACATCCATATTTAGTATAAGAGTGTTTTCGGGCCGATCTAGTGCCTAGCATGTGTGTGTATATGCATCAACGAGAACCCACTAGCAACCACTTGCATCCACTTCCAACCATCAAACATAACATGTCTCAAACACATGTTTACACCTATTAGTTTCTACCTAAAGTTCGAAGATTCGATCGATAGGATACAGTCGAATGATGGAGGCGAGTACAGGTAAAAAAAAAACTTGGTTCCCATTAGACACGGGTCCTAAGTATCGGCCCTGAAGATCGAAACCAACATCAAATTGACACCCAGAGGATTACCCTCTTTAGACAATGTCAAAACTGGAAATCTTAACCTTATCGGGAATATTCAGATATTTACAGACTACTGGTACAGATCAGGTTCCCTAATGATTCTTAGGAAGCTAAGCATGATAAAACCCAGAATGTACGCGTCCTACTTGACGCCTAACACATATATCTCTCAAACCCCAATCTATCACAACAGATGAGTCATAACCCTTATGGGTCTGAGTCTATAGCGGAATCAGAAAAAATACTAGTATTAAAGTGCAGAGTATTGATTACAAAATCAAAATACCAGAATCAGAAAAAGTCTTAACTCCATAATCAGATAAAGAAATTAAACCTACTATAGGAATTTTCCTATTTCTATCCTAGCCACTAGCCTCAAGAGTGTTCGCCTGCCCTCCTTGCCCTCGTCTCTTCGGGCAGTCCCTAGTGAAGTGTCCCATCTCACCACAGTTGAAGCAAGTGCCCTTCCTTTTTCTGCAATCCTTGTTCAGATGAGTCGAGCTTCCACAAGTAAAGCACTTTTTCCCCTTCTTATCTTCAGACTTCTCATCCTTCCTTTGTGTTTCCTTTTTGGGCCCTGATTTCTTATTCTGTGGTTCTTCCTTCTTTGTCTCTTTCGGGCCTTTGTCTTCCTCGTGCAGTAGTGCCATGTCCACCAATCTCTCGTAAATCGCTCCCATGGGTACATGAGTCATGGCTAGGCTGTGCAGTGGCTCGTTCAATCCTTTAACAAAGCGGAGAGCCTTTTTATGCTGAGTGTTGACTAAATCCAATCCGAACCTAGCTAGTTGGTTGAACTGGTTGACGTATTCCTTGACCGTCATACTTCCTTGCTTAAGAGATAAGAACTTTTCCAGTTGTAAACTTCGTTCAGCTTGCGAGAGAAATTTTGTCTCAAACCTTGTTCTGAAATCCATCCATGTCTCAACCGGCCTCTCGGCGTTAGTGACTTCCCACCAGTAGGAAGCTTCATCTTTGAGCAGCCATACCGCCAACTGTACCTTCTGCCTATCGTCCACCTCGAAGATAACGAATAGATCCTCAGTTTCTTTGAGCCAGTTCCTCGCTTCTACGAATGATTCAGTTCCTTTGAAATCCTTCCCACCCATGGCCCTAAAATCTCTACAGATCTTTGAAAAAGCAATTGTACGAGGAGGGGGTGGAGGAAGGGGATCATTAGCTGGACCTGCGGCGGCGGTCCTAGCCTCAAGATATTGACGAAACCAACCGGGTACATGAACACCCTCTGGTATCTCAGATGCATCAGACATGCTGAAACGAAAAAGGAAAGATTCAATACAAAAAGGACTGAAAGAAAGATATATGGCTCTTGGGGATCATGTTTTTCAAAATAAGCTTTATTTTTGAAAATACTTCCTTTCAAAACCTTTTTGAAAATAGTTTTCAAAAACTTTTATCTAATCTGGTAACCTTTAGCTCTGATACCAAGTGTAACACCCCACCTTCGTTAAGGTCACACAAAAAGGGAACGCCTTAACTTTGGTGGAGCATTTTAGTAAACAAAACAGAAACTTACAAGACAGATAAAACAGTACTTGAAAAATTTATAACTTTATTTCAACAAAAGCTTGGTTACATCCTTTCAAATCACAATATCAGAATTCAAGTACAAAATATCAGTCTTGTACAAAAGCCTTCATAATGCATAATTTAAAATCATAATCCCCACAGAAGAAGACAAGCCATACTTTAAGCACTGCAAGCGGAAGAAATCTGGATCAAGCTAGAGTATTCCCTTCTACAAAACCTGGGGGGGGGGGGGGGGGAAACGGAAGAAAGAAGGCGAAACAACAAGGTTCAGACAAAAAGTCTGGCAAGTTCAGTGATTTTCAGTTATGAACAGATAATAATAACATGACATGAACATAAACTGGATGAGAGATAACTGTAACAGGTGTAGCAGATATAACAGAAGAACAGAATGATATAAGCTATTGTTTTACACTCCTCTGCACTAATACTAGTATAACAGAATTAGGTGTCACCCTAATGTCTAAGCTGAAATAGAAACGGGTACAGAATAATTTCCACAGAAGAGAGTGCTAGTAATGGGCCTTTACCACCCAAATAGAAACAGACAGAAGCAGAAACAGATAAATCCCTACGGAAACAGAATGTAGAATTAGGTGTACACTAGTAATTGGGCCTTTACCACCCTAACAGACGGTACCACGCAGAAACAGACGGGTGTTGCCACCCAACAGAAACAAACGGTACCAACAGAAACAGACAGAACTAAGTGTACCCTAAAACCCTACCCCAAGCGATCGGCTCCCTAAACATAAATACCCTGTGTCAGCCCCACAGTAGGGTGTATCACTCCCTAAAGTGACAACCAATTGGCACAGACCTATTTACAGATGTCACGGTGTCTTACATCCTCAGAGGCAGACCGGGATCCATGCACGCACATGACCCGGTTGGAACGCACCATCAACACCCCTCGCCATTATCAGAATGAACCGCTTATAATTAGTTCAGTAAGCGTGCCCGGACCCTACCTACTGTTGGGTCAAAGTTTTGATACCAGAAAGGGTTACTGACTAATATGGGTCCCAAACAACAGATGACACAAGTAATTACCCTCCTAACCTTGTGTCCCCAAACTAACAGATTTCAGATCAACTTGTTTACAAATTTCAGACATACAGAATCCAGATCAACTAGTTCACAGACAAGTTTTCAGACTAACGGATCAGATATACAGATTTAACAGACTTACAGATTAACTGGTTACAGGTTAACAGACTTACAGATTAACTGGTTACAGATTAATAGACTTTGTATTGGGCCTACAGATTCACGAAACGGGTTTATCAGATTTATTGGTCCAATTGGTTTAACCCTACCCACCCAACACGTTTTAGACATCATGTTTATCTCAGATTTTCATTAATTAAATATTAATGCCCAGACCTCTCATATTAGACTGACAGTTTGCGGCTACTGGTTAGGCCGGTTGGTTCCGGGCAGGTTTCTGTTGCAAACTGAGTCTAACCTCGGGTTTCAAGCATGTTATGACTAACTTCTCACATTAGAACCTATTGTTTGCGGCCACTGGAATATGCCGGGCGGTTCCGGGAAGAATTACACCGCAAACTCATTCTAACCTCGAGTTAGCCATTTTCATCTTTGCGGCCAATTAATTAATGATTTACCATTTACACCCACACCTAATATACATGTCAATTATTCATAATCATAGCCAATTCAGATTTTGTAAATAACAGACTAATTATATCAACTCAACAGATATAGTAGATAACAGATTTTTCAGATTAGGCGACTTAACGGATTTAGCAGACTAGCAGATAACAGATTAGGCATCTCAATAGATTTAGAAGTTTACGCATCTCAACAAATTTAGTTTAGCAGATTTGGTATTTTCAACAGTCTTAGCAGATGACAGATTTAGCAGATTAGGCAATATAACCGAACTAGCAGATTAGGCAAATATAGCAGAACTAGCAAATTAGGCAAATATAACAGATTTAATCATTCGTTAAAGTTTCACAAACATCTCTTGCCTAATTATAAATTTGGCCTAAGTTCACATGCATAAATAATGGTCATGATTGATCATATACCCCATGTTCGCATTAAATTTACATAGCACAGATTATGGTCATAATTTACCATATATCATATGTTTCAATTTTTATTAAACTTGCATAGTACAGAAGATCCATATATAAATTATACCAATTATAGCCATCGATTACTATGCATGTCATATATCCCAAAGATCCCTTACTTAGGTGTTTATTTACATTAATAGATATCCTACTTTCATGTAAATCTTTATACCTAAGCTATATTCTCTTTATCTCAAATCATATGTTCAATACCCCTTTATGTTATATATATAACATGTCCAGTCATATGTCTCAGATTTATGTTCTAGCTACAGTCCGTGTTCTTTCCTCAAATTAGTCACCTATTGGTCATGCCCAATTTATGCATCATTCATTTTACTGTCCCAAACATTTTAGCGTATGTTAATCTCTTATGAGATTGGCTCAGGCTCGTGGTAGCCTGGCTATAAAACAGAAAGAGGAAAGAGATACAAAATAAGATCTAAACAGAACAGAACAGATATAACCTCAGATTCAGATTTACAATTCATGTCACAATCAGAATTAACGTTTATATCGGAAAATAACTGTACTTGCCTTGGTTGGATTAAAGAAAGAACTTTAATTGTTGTAGAATCGTTGTAGAAGCTTTAATCTCTAATTTGAATTGAGTTGCTTAGGTTGATGTTGGTTAGCTTCTAGTTTTGATTCCAGCAGAGTAGCGACGCCATTTTTATTTTTATTTAGAACAGAGGCAGAGAAGAAGCAGAATAGAATTGTGTGTAGAGAAGGCTAGGTCTTAGGATGTATTTATAGGTGTAGGAACTCATTTAGACCCTCAGATTAACCCTAGAACTCATCAGGTCCGTCAAAACACGTCACAGCCTTCAAAATCGCACACATACGCACCAGGTTCGACCAGGGCTCGACCCCCAGGTCGACTGCCCAGTCGACCGGGTCTGGGGGGTCGACTGCCCAGTCGACTCCCCATTCGACCTGGGTCCTGGGGGGTCGACTGCCAAGTCGACTCCCCAGTCGACTTGGGCCCTGGGCGGGAAATTTCCCACCCAGCCCGCTTCTGCGTTTGAATTCGAATTTTGAATTCGAATTTCGAGCTGTTTTCAATTCTGAAATTTCCTGAAACTTCGGAGTGTCATATCTCCTTCATACGGACTCCGATTCTCATGCAGAATTCCGAGACGAACGCAATGGCACAACCCGTTTCCCTTGATTCTGATTTTAAAAATTAATTATCCTCTGATTTGTTACTTATACGTTCATAGAAAATACGGGGTGTTACAATACCGGGGTGTGAGGCTCGGGAAATCACGTTATACACAAAGCTACGCCACATAGGCGGTGCTTTGAATATCAACCACAAGACTTTGCTTTTCAACAGAAGCCTTGATCACTGCATCTTAGCATGCCACACAGGCAATTCACACCATGCAACTGATGGCTATCAATCACACAGAATGAATTCCAATGTCAGACACACGGTCCATTTACAAGTCCGTTCTGGGGCTAAACGAAACCAAAGGCACTATATACCTCGCATACCCATCGATCTCCACGTACGTCTGGACGATCACCACTCATTATCCATATTTCGGGATGCCTCCTAATCAGGACATCAGTTATCATCCAACCGAGGTGAAGATCTCCGGTCTTCAACCACCGTCTTCATCATCGACTTCTTATCGTCGATTCAGTTATTCAGAATGGGATAAACCCGGTCTTTCTGAGCAACTCGCGTATATAATTAACAAGTGCTACACAAACACAACATACGCCTTATTCCAATTCATTAGTCACTAACCGTGAATTAGCAAGAGAACGATTTCCCAAATATTAACCCCGAAGGCCGAAACCAACATCAGATCAAAACCCAGGAAACCGTCCGATTTAGCTAACCTTCAGTTAGTTTATAAATTTCACATTGAACCATCAAATATCCAATAAACTGGGTAAATTCGGTTTATTTACATTCCATATCGTTTGTCATATTTTATAATGATTTTTCGCTATTTTTATTTATTGATTTATAGCCAATTCATTCAAACGACACTTCGGGCCATAACGCGACCGTGGTGCTGTTTTTCTTCAGATTTGATTTACACATATCTGAAAATCTGACCGTTGGATCTTCACAATTTTTATATCATTAGAAATATCTTTTCAAAACGAATCCAACAGTTCCAGTTTTGGGAAAATCCGATGGCCGGATCTCCCGGTACACTCGTTTGAAGTTTCGATTTCAAAATACGAACTACAGCGTCGTTGTTCGATTTAATTTAATTATATTTATATATATATATATATAAATATAATCGATTCTGGCGTTGTTTTTCTTCAGATTTGAATTAAACATTCCAGACAATCCAACCATTGGATCTTCACAAAGTTGGTGTCGTTGAAAAGATATTTCCAAATCGAACCCAACGGTTTCGGTTTCGGGAAAATCCGATGGTCGGGTCTCCCTCACTAATCATTTGAAATCACGATTTCAAAACACGAACTACAGCTTCGTTATTCGATATATTTTAATTATATTTATATATATATATAAATATAATCTATTCTTTGATTTCAAACCATATTCTTTTCGTTCATTTAATAAAAATGATATTTTTATCTAACAGACATTTATTTCGACACTTCACTATTTTTAACAACTCATGTATTTAATAAAAATGCGATTTTTATTGTAAAAAAATTTATTTCAAAACACGACTATTTTATATAGTTCATATAGGTGTTAAAAATATGATTTTTATTATAAAACAATATATTTCAAAACACGACTATTTTATATAGTTCATATATATGATAAAAATATGATTTTTATTATAAAACAATTTATTTCAAAACACGACTATTTTATATAGTTCATATAGATGTTAAAAATATGATTTTTATTATAAAACAATTTATTTCAAAACACGACTATTTTATATAGTTCATATAGATGATAAAAATATGATTTTTATTATAAAACAATTTATTTCAAAACATGAATGTCGTTCAACACATGAATTTCTATTCAACATATGAATTTCTATTCAACACACGAATATAGTTTCAACACATGAAAATAATTCTAACACATGAATATTATTCAAAATTTCGGCAGCATAACGGCAGGATAGTTAAAACCGGGGCTGTCCCTAGTACGGCTCCTCGCTCCACCTTAAAGCCTCGCAGCTTTTGACAATGGGGATTTCATGCATCTAGTTCGCACGCAGGCGGCATGTTTATTTTTTTCTTTTCCACAAACTAATCCTATGTGGTTTTAACCAAACAATTCTCAACCACAAACGGGTATTTTTCAACCACAAACAATTCTAATCAACCATTCGCTATCAACCAATTTTTCACACCAATCACAACCAATAAATATCGTTCATGGTTTGCGGACGAGGGGCATATATATATATATAAATATAAAAGTATTTTACTTCTATTTCAACACATATATAATTTTTACAACGCATATATAACTTATACATCGAATGTACAACTTATACAACGCTTATACATGAGGTGTACAACGCTTATATGGCTCATACATCGACTATATAATTTATACATCGTCGTTTTCCATATCGTTTATAATTCAGAAATCTCACATTGGGTTTCACTCCACCAAAAATAGCATAAGGCTCATAAAAATATCTGGTCTCATCTAGAATGTAGAAGACGTCCACACGAGTCCACTATCTCTTGTTTCACTGAATTTCGTCAACAAACGAAAAAAATATGATTTTTACAGTGAAATCAAAAACCGTAGCGCTTTAAAGTGCTATAAACTATTAAAAATAAATAAGTCGTTACCCTCACTTAAATCTTCAAAACTAGGTCTTCAATTTTCGTCGAATCCGTGAAGCGATGCATCCATCAGCCTGCACCACGTCGTCGGGCTTGGAGTCGCGCTCCGGAGCCACACCAGGTTGGTCAACTCGATCGCGCCTAGGTGGAGGATTTCGAGTGTGAACGGCGGTAGTTCGTGACACTGGTTCGAGCGAAATACAAGGCGAGGGGAGATGAGGCTTATACGGATTTGAAGATCGAGTGGAGAGCTACAAAAAGCTCAACTAGGCCATGGCGTTTCGGTGCGTGTGGATGGAGATAAGGAGGAGGGAAGGTTGGAGCAGCAACCGCCGTTTATCGCGAGGAGGTATCGGGGAGAGAGAAAAACAACTGACCAATGATATTTTTTTTATATTTATAAATTTTAAAAATCAAAAAATAACCCTTATCTCATACGAACTCCAATCCAAACCCAATGACTGTCATCCCTAGCTGAATACCCCCATTCCGAACACAATGGGATAGGTTTCGTAGGCCCACTCGACTGTTTCAGTCAGTTTTCCTTCAAATTAAAATATAAAACATTCAATATTTGATTTGAACGTACATTTCAATTTGTCGGGGCCACATACTAATCCCAAAAATTCCAGAAAAATAAATTTAGCTATGTTTTGACGATACGGTCCCAACGAAACTAGTTTCGTCGAATTCTGAGACCGTTTGAAAAATGGCCCTTTTCTGGTCGATCCAATTTAATAGAAATCGACCAAACACATTTTCCATTGCCACGCTCACATACTAGCTTCAAAAATTATGAAATTTGAAACCTAGCAATAATTTGACATCCCGAATCCAACAAAAGTGGTTTCGTCGAATTGAGAGGTCATTTGCAAAATGGCCATTTTCACGGGCTATATAAACTCTATAGCGACCTTTCTGAAAATTCATTTGGCCATAACTTTTGCTTCCCACTACGAAACTATGATTTTTCAGATTTGTTATAAAGATATTCACTAACAAATTTAAATATTTTTGGTTTCACTAAAATCCGTTTTATTTTGCACCAA
Organism: Allium sativum; assembly: GCA_030737875.1. Classification (NCBI taxonomy): domain Eukaryota; kingdom Viridiplantae; phylum Streptophyta; class Magnoliopsida; order Asparagales; family Amaryllidaceae; genus Allium; species Allium sativum. The sequence continues at coordinate 248,685,559 of CM060918.1, read as the reverse complement.
GTACAGTCAGTCAAAGTTTGAATTCAAATTTTGAAACTACCGCGCCATTTCAGGCCTTGTTTATAATTAGAAATAATTATATTCATTTTCAAACATCGATTCAAACTTAGTTTCATCGTTATTATTTAAAATATTTATTTTAAATATTTAAAATTCACAAAAATGGCCAATTAAAAAAAAATTAATTGGTTCAGATTTTACGGGTTGTTACACGTGGATCAGACGTATACGCAAAATCTTTATATACTTGATTGTCCAAACCAATATAAATTAATAATCAAATACAAATAATTGATTTAAACTTTCAAAACAAAATTTGTTTTCACTTTTATTTTTCAAAACAACACTCTTTACACTCGTTCTAGGATACTACTGATCCTATCTCTAACGAGTCATTCCCATTGGATATTACTAATCCAATTTCTGATGAATTCTTTCGTATGGTTCTAACGTGCCTTGTTCTCGAGCTTTGTAAACCAAAGCTCTGCTACCTAATGTAGTAACCCGTAACTTCCGCGGTAAGGAAAGAACGAATCGCTTTGAGAACAACACGAATCAGAACGCAAACAGAAGAAAATTTCATTGCTTATTACAACAATTTCATCAGAATACTAGAATATATAGAGTATGAATAAATATTACACATTCGATAAATATCAGAGATTACAATAAATTACATAGCAGTGGAAAAACAGTACAAAACACAACAGAAAGTAATACACGGATACAGAGCTTTCCGAGCATCGTTCCAGTTGTAAATCAGGATCCTGTGAATATAGATCTGCAAAACCAAAACTACTAGCTGCCCGTTTGGAAAATAGATGCACCCAGAGTTTAGGTTAAAACAATAAACTCCAGGTCAATCATGTGACCGGTGTGAGAACTAAAACAGTTATTAATCTTTACTTTTAAAGTTAGGTAAATCAAGGGACCACGCAGTATAACACGGAACGAATTTCCTCCCAAGAATTCTAGTGCATAAAACAACAGCGCAATGCTAATTAAAGAAAAATGAAGTTATTGTAAGACCCAGGTCCCATCACACAATGCAACACAAGCCAATGGATAGGGTTTTTACCTTATAATAGCCAAAGAATGCTTGATACGCCAAAAACAAATCATTTGATACTATTGCAAGTGCATAGTGTATAAAACAATTTCAATCATAAGTATCAGTCATAGACGGCATAAGTGCCCTATACCATTATGTCACCATATATAGGTTCTACAATCAAAACCGCAAAGTCACGTATTGGAAATTCGATTTCCGTATGTGAAACGTGGCCAGGGATCGTCCTCGTCGTTTCGAGACAATCTAGCCTAACAAGTCTCAGGAACAGCCGCAACTGCACCTTGGATCGTCAGGGCCGGTCCTCCGGTGTGGATTAAAATGCCTGAACACTACGTTTCCCTACCCTATGCGGCGTAAATGAGCCAAATTACTCCATCGGCTCCACACAGTCACTGATATATCCGAGGCGCCTCGCAATAGCAACAACCACAAAGGTGAAAATAATATAAATGTCGGGGCTGTTAGGTCACTGACACCACCCTAGCTATAAAGAAACGCATGCCCTCCTTGAAGTCCTCTCCCATTTCTGGTTCACAACCAGGGTGTGAGGCTCGCGAATCCATGCTACACAAAGCTATGCCACACAGGCCGTGCTTTGATCATCAACCACAAGACTTTGCTTCTCAACAGAAGCCTTGATCATTTGCCACTTAGGCATGCCACACAGGCAATTCACTCCACGCGATTGATATCCATCAATATATAACCCCTGAGCTCGTACGTCTAAGAGAAGGGCGTTAAGCAAGAGAATAAATTTTCCGCCGCCAAACAGATATATATTTAATAGAAATCAATCACACAGAATAAAATCCAATGTCAGACACACAGTCCATTTACAAGTTCGTTCTGGGTCTGAACGAAACCGGAGGCACCTTGTACCTCGCATATCCATTGATCTCCAAGTACGTCTGGACGATCACCAACTGATTCCCTCCTCTTGGATATACAACCCAATGAAGATCATCAGTAATCAACCAAGCAATGTGAAGACCTCCGGTCTTCGACCACCGTCTTCATCTTCAACACCACGTCGAATCAGTTATTCAGAATGGGATAAATCCGGTCTTTCTAAATAACTCGTGTATATAATAAACAAGTGTTACACAAACACAACATACGTTTCATTCCAATTCAGAATATTCTTTTATTCAAATATTCTTACACTTTGGGAAAGGTTCCCATTAATTTTATCAAAGATAAATTATTTAAATTTATTCTTTAATCTTCTTTTGAATATCAATTCAAACTAGTCGGGATTAGCGAACCACAACGAAGTAATCATTTATTTTATTTCCCAATCCCAACCTAGTCATCCCATGAAGTAAAACTAGTAATACTTCATATCTAACACCACGGTGTTATCGGTAAATTCTATTACCATTTCACGTTCAAATCTAATTAAAGATTTAACTATCGCCTAGAGCAAAATTGGTGATACTCCATTCTCGATTATTTCAATCAAATTAAAGATTCATTAAAACCCCACTTGGTTTCAATCTTCCCATTAATCACTTTCAATGATTATTTAACTTGGGAAATCATATCCTGTCTTTAACTGGGTTAAAGAACCAATGTTATTTAAAACACGGTTCACTATAAACCCAAAATCACATTCAAATTCAATTCCAATTAAATATCATTTAATTGGTATACTTCATTAAATCTAATAAAAAAGATTTAATCGTTTTCTCAACTAGTTTTAAGAACAGTGTTAATGAAGACACCATTCACGACAAACCCAAATCCCATTTGATATTAAATACAAGGCTCTGAATAGAAAATATATCGGCTTATATTCAATATAAATTATACGACCAACAAATATTGTATTGGAAATAACGATATAAATATATCTTTCAAATTTCCATAACAATATCTTTATAATCACGAAATTCAACATCGAAATATTCCAAAGACAATTTCGATTCAAATCCATTCCAATTCAATTATTGGAAATTCTGGTTACTTTTAAAACCCCTTTCAAATTCAATTTATTTATTTAAAAAAAAAATGATTTTAATTCTAGTTCAAAACTAGTTCATTTTGATAAAAATCTATTTTTATCTTTACAAATATGTCATTTTTCATCCCAATTCTTCACAAATCATTTCTTATGATTTTACACAAATTATTGATATTTTTAATAATTTTATTCCGTACAGTCGATTTCCATCAACGGCCAACGAACTGCACTTACACCGACCTTTTCCAAATTTGATTTGGACAAAATCCAAAATCCAACCATTAGATTTCAAATCTCTAATATTCGTTAGAAAGCTCTTTTCGATATAAACCCAATGGTTCCGGTTTTAGGAGAATCCGACGGTCGGATCTCCCGTAATATCCGTTCGAAGTCAATGGCCGAAATTCGTGAACTGCCGCGATGCGGCGCGTTCTATTCAGGCCATTTAATATATTTAATATATATTATATATATTTCGTCGATTTCCTTTCAAAACGTATTTTATAAATCATTTTAAATTCGTTTTCAAAACGATTTCAACTACATATTCAATTTCAAATCAAAATTGAATATTCCATATCATTAATCTATAAATGATAATATTTTCAAAACGTTATATTTTGAAATCATTTCCTTTTCTATATTCACTATAAAAATGAATAAAATCGGTATAAATATCGTTCACGTCAAAATGGCGTCAATCAAATCAACACGGCTTTATATATTTCAATAACTTCGTTATTCTATTCAACAAATGAATATATTCTTCAACACATGAAATTTGTTTTTATTCAACACATGAATATATATTTTATTCAACACATGAATTTACTTCTATTTTCCAAATTCGAATGAGGCCCAATCAACTACCATATAGTGTTAATTATATGGATTTCATACCCACACGTACACTACAACAATCAAACACAGACAACCATCACCCAAAGTGCCTTCTACACTGCAAAAGCATCAAATATAAATATTTAACGCTTATAACAACCTGTCAATCTATCAATCGACATACAACTAATTATTGTGACTAGTGTATGGCCAATTTCATCCCAACACCCGTGTGGGGTTTCACATCAATAAACACAGATTTTTATTTGTACAGTTGGGCGATGTGTAAAATTTATCATCCGAATCAATAATAGTCAAATCAGTGTATGTAAACAAATCATCCGATTTGTTTATTACCATCTATTTTATATACAAATTAAAAAATTATATTTTTTAACAATAAAATATTTTCCACTATAAAATATTTTATTCCATTGCACATCACACAATAAAATTTTCACAACACAGCAATCAAACAAACAAGTCATCCATGGTCTGTGGACGACGGGTGTCAGGTGCTACTAAGCACCGTCTGCATCCTAGTATATATTTCAACTAGAAATTAAAATAAAAGTGAGGAGTTCTCACCCAAGCTAAACCAATACACCATGACTCTTCGTATGTAGAAGTTTTCGCGGTTCTCTCCTTTTGTCACTTTCGTCATCCGTAGTCACTACATATATATAAAAATCCCATTTTTATATTTTTGCTATGTATATAAAAATCACATTTTTATAATCACTATATATGGATAAAAATTCTATTTTTATACCGCTACTATATGGATAAAAATTCTATTTTTATTCTGCTCACTATATGAAAACTATATTTTTGGTTCACTACTTATATAAAAATCATATTTTTATTCTTTACATTATATAAAAATTATATTTTTGTTCTCAATATCTTCATATATAAAAATCTCATTTTTAATTCACCATTTCAACTATATAAAGATTCAAACTTTTCTAATATAAAAATTCGACCTTTTCTATTTGATTAACTATATAAAAATCCGACCTTTTCTATTTGATTAACTATATAAAAATCCGACCTTTTTTTATTTGATTAACTATATAAAAATCCGACCTTTTTTATCTGATATTCATATTGTTAAAACTGATTTTTTTCTCCTGTATAATATTAAACAAAACTGAAAATAAAATAAAATTTGAATTTATTTACCTTAAATCGCTGAAGGAAGGGGTCAATCGGCGTATTAGGTGGGGCAAAAGGGGATGACAGCGCCTCCGACCAGCGGCGGGCCCACTGGTGTCGAACTGGAGCTGGAGGGGTCGGGGTTTCAGGTGGGAGGCTCGCGTGGAGGAGGAGAGAGGAAGAAAGACGGAGAAGGAGGCGGAAGGAGGGGGTGTGGGTAGCGGCGGAGGGGTGGATCTTCGTGCGTTGGAGAAGAAGAAGGGAAGGAGGAGGATCAGGGAAGAAGGGGGCTCACGCTCCGATGGCGGCGCGCCAGGAAGCGCGGCGGTGCCCTGATCGGAGGAGCGACGGCTCCTCCTTCATCTTCTTTTTTTAAGAAAAAGTGAAAGGGGGGGCGCTGAACGGTGATAGGGGGAGGGTATGTTAATATTTATTTATTTATTTAATTATTTAATTTCAAAAAGCAACTTTTAACTTCGAAGTCGAAATCGAACCCACCGACTGTCGTCCATAGCTAATTACCCCCATTCCAAACACAATGGGATATGTATCGTAAGCTGATTCGATTGTTTCGATCAGTTTTTGTCAAAATCAAAATATAACTCTATATACTGAATTTGAACGCACATTTCAATTTACCAGGGCCACATACTAACTAAAAAATTTTCCAAAAAAATATTTTCTAGCTTTGTATTGACGATACGGTCCTAACAAAACTAATTTCGTCAAATTCTGAGACCGTTTGAAAAATGGCCATTTTCCAGTCGATTAAAATCAACTAAAACTAGTCAAATGCGTTTTCCTCTGCCATGCTCACATATTGATTCGAAAAATTATGAATTTTGAAACCTAGAAATAACTTCTCATCACGGATCCAACAAAAGTGGTTTCGCCGAAAACCAAGGTCGTTTGCAAAATTTCCATTTTTAAGGGCCAGAATTCCATAGCGACTATTCTGAATTTTCAACTGGACATAACTTTTTATCCCCGCTATGAAATTTCAATTTTTTGGATTCGTTGGAAAGATATTTTCAAATAAATTCTAATATTTTTGGTTTCACCAAAATCCAGTTTATTTTGAATCTTGTACATTCATTTGAACTTTGAAATCGAATTTTCGAACTACCGCACCGTTTTCAATTCCTTTTATATTTAAAATAAAGTATTTATATTCAAACGACGATCTATATAAATATATATGTTCTAATTTTATTGAAAATAAATTTCTCGTCGTTATTATTTAAAATAATTCATTTTAAATATTAAAAAATTTCTAAAATTGCGAAAATGAAAATTTTAAATTGGCTTGGATTTCCGGGTTATTACATGCCGATAGTGTATCTCTAAAGGCGAATACACTGGGTTCAACAAGAACATCTTGCAACCCAGCCCACACACGACCGACCACTCATTTCGCTTGAGTGTATCGAATGTATATCACCAACGTTTGGGAGCTACCCACCGTTTCCCGAAAAGGGACAGCATCGATCATAGATAAAAGAATGAAATGGATTTTCTCTAGATGGGTGATATACACCCTAATGGGAGCGACCCACTTAGCCATGTTGCCTGCCCGATTTCTGTCATTCCCCGGTTGATAAGGCTTGAGGTCATAACTTATCTTTTGACAGATCATACATTCATTTACTTTGAATGCCACATCGTCATACCTGCCAAATCACAAATTGATTTCATCAAAAATACCACGAGTATAATGCTAAGAGAAACGAATTCCTCTCTACCAAACGTAAGTACGTTTGAAGAGATTAACTTACGCGATCTGCTAGAAATATTCTGTCAGACATTCGTCCGTTCACGTTTTTCCTGGGACTGGACAAACTGAAGGCACTATTCTGTAAACAGGATAGCCCTTGAATAACTCCGTCTTCAATATTTGATCGCAACGCAAACGTCCATACGGAGTGGTTTTCAGATAATATATCTAATTCTGGTCTCTCCGTAGTGACGACGATAAAATGGTCAAAACTTCGATACTTGGTGATTTAACTATCAAAGAAAAATAGGTGTACAACCAACGATCTTATTTCCAGATAGAAATTTCGATCGATCAATCATCAATCAGCACTTATCTCTTTTAATTAAATTAATAATTTATTTATTCATTACCCATTTGTATATACTCAACATTTCTCATTTCCTAAATTTAGGAAATATACGTCATCAAACATTGGAAAACATTTCCATCTCTATTTCACGTATTACTGACATTCCAGTATTCTTTCTCATCAACATTTCATTTTCTATGATTAGAAAACATCTCTGATTATATTTGGAAAATGTTTCCAAAATTTATTCATTTGATTTAAACTGATGTTTAAATAAAACATCACTAAGCCAATTTAAACCATAACACTTATTAACTAAATTCACTTAATCCACCTTCACCATCAAACCTTAACTATTCCTTAGTTAAAAAGGAAGCCAATCAAGTTGGGGTATAACTACCTCTCAGACCTTAACTGAACAACATTTCTAACCTCGAAATAGACAAAGTTCAACTTTTAAATCTTTAACACTTCCTTATGTAACTCGGATTCTATTTATGAATCTACTTCTTTTACTAAATCATTTGATTATAACAATGGTGCTATAATCCATGCTTTCGAAATAAAATAACTTAAATAAAATTCTTATTCCTTATTTTGAATAAATAACAATAACTAACTGAATAATAATATACATCTTGATTTAAAGACTGAAAGTAAATAGAACTTTCCCTAATTCAATATAATCGAATTCAACGTATAATTTTTTTTTTTGAATAATCTCTATTTGATAACTCCTTTTCGAATAAACTATATTCGATAACTTTTTCTTCGCATAACTATATTCTATAATCTCTCATCGAATGATTTACATTCGATCAATTTTCTACGAATGATTTACATTCGATAGATCTCCTTTCGAATAAACTATATTCGATTTACTCCTTTGAATTAACTCATTTTGACTAACTCAACTCGATTAACTCAACTTGATTAACTTACTTGATTAACTCAATTTATTTAACTCAAATTATTTAACTCACTTATCTGATAACTAATATTCGATTAATTTATATTCGAATAACTATGTCTGTTTTTAACTTTATTTCGAATGTCTAATATTCGATTTAACTCCATTCGCTTGACTCTAGATCGCAGCGATCAAAATGGTTACGCTTGATTCCCTCAGGAAACATCCGACCGCCGTAGGCTATCTACAGCCCTGCGAATTACGCTAACAGTCGTACGACATGGCAACTCATCCTAAATAACTATGTTTGACTAACTCTATCTCAAATAACTATATTCGATCACCTCTAATTGAATAACTAATATTTATAAATTTCTAATTCGAATAACTCTATCTAATTAAACCTAATTGATTAACTCCTTTGATTCACTCTACGTTTATTTAGTTTAAATATCGATGTTGAAATCGATTCTTACTTCCCTATATAAATCCTGACTTATATATTCTATTTATCCAATGATACATATTTCATTTAATTTATAAAATATTATTTATAAATTTTTCTTCTTACTTTATCTGTTAAAAACAGATTCTATCTAAAATCTTTGCTTTAAATCTATATCATGTTATACCCGTGTGTGAAGCACGGGTCTAAACATTTCAAATGTAAAATTCTCCTTTTATACAATTCTAGTCACTTTTCAAGTATTTCCTTATAAAATCAATTTATTTACCAAATAATTCCCCTTTGGTAATTCTATTTATTCTATAAAATATTTTCTATTTATAAAATCGATTGATTTTATAAGTAATTCCTTTGATAATCTAACTATTTTCTTTTTCTATTTACTTTACACGCATTTCCCCTTTCTATTCTATTTATTTTTTTCAAATAAATATCCCTTTTCAATTCTATTTGTAAATAGTTACAAATATTTATTTTTCAATCCTATGATTTACAAATAAATATTCCTTTTATATCTATTTATTTTCTAAATAAATATTTTCTTTTTATAAAATCTTTTGATTTTATAAATAATTCTTTTTCAATATAACATTGAAAATTTCCTTTATAACATTCAAGTATTCCTTATGGTATTTAACATACCATATAACAATGATCAGTATCATTCAACCATACAAAATTAACAACAAATTTCATATCACTTGATATAACACAATATATGAAAAACAGTAAAATAATTGTTGAGGAACCCAGTTGGGTCCCTCCGACCTGTTTCCCTACATCCATAGATGTTAAACAATAAAATTAACATCAATTTCATTTAACTATGAAATATTCTGCTAAACAGAATCAATATTTGATTAACGATGCATGTTTGTATCGTTATCTATATTTTCAATCAACTGACTAGCAGTTCAACCAAACAGCCAACACACAGCAAACAACCATTATTTATAAATTCTAAAAATATTTTATAAAAATATAAACTGAGTAGAGTTAGTGAGATTACTCACATTGGACGGTTATCGTTAAATAATGATATTGGTCGCTTGATTCAGACGAATAATTTATTTTGCTATAAATTGTAATGAGCTCGGATTCACTCTCAGTCATTTCCATTGGGTTGCTTCCGCCCATACAATCCCAATGGATCTTGTTTTGTCCAATTCTGATATCGTATGGCGTAGTTATAATATTTTGAAGTTCGTAAACATTATTAAAATAAAACTTGGAATTTAAAATATAACGGGCCTTAACCCTTTAAACTTCCCACGGCCCAAACCCGTTTCACTGTTACTCCTTCTTCCCAAAAGAACCTACGACGGCTTCAGCTCCTCAAACACCGACAGCCGACCTTTGGCCTCCACGTTCATGCTTCCTTCTCCACTAAAAATCCCACAAAAATTACCATAATTCTTCTCGTCACTCCCTCTTCCATCTCCTACCCTCAACAACCACCATGTCTCCCTCTACCCAATCGCGTTGACCAGGCCCCAAAGCCCTGAACAATACAGCATCGACATCTAAATGCGTCGATCTCCACAAAACAATTCCTACAAGCTCCATTTCCTACCAAAAACCCAATACAACCCTCCAATTCGATCAATAATGCCCCATAAATCAAAATGCTCGAACCCTAGTTTTCCTGTAAAACCAAGATCCTCAAAGAGGTTTCCCACCCCACCGCGAGCTCCTCAAACTGACGAGGGTTTCAACAGGATCCCAAAAATAAGTATTACATGATTTATGGATTTTGTTTCCATTTGTTTTGATTTTTTTGAAGATTTATTTTCCTTACGTTGGAAAGAACATATGGCGGCAGAACTTTTGACTGTGAAGAGGAAGTGGTTAGGGTTTAGAAAGTTAGTCACGTATTTATAGGAGAGTTTAATAAAAAAATTATTCGATTTTTATATTTAATTTTAAGCAATCGCTGCTTGTATACGCTGTCTAAAAATCACCAAACTGGACATGCAACTAGGGTTTGACATTACGAACCCAACAAAACTGGTTTCGTCGAATTCCGACTCTGTTTGCTCACACAGCGTATTTCTAACCGTTAGAATACTGACTGTTTTCCCCATTAAAAATCCGTACGACCACATACTGACTCTAAAAATCACGAAACTTGATATCTATCAATAATTTAATATTGCGGATTTAACAAAATTAGTTCCATCGAATTCTGAGGTCGTTTGAAAAACTGGCTATTTTTAAAGCTCTAAATAACCCTTTTAAATATACAAATATATTTAAAAACATTTAAATTTAATATTTAAAAACATTTAAATTTAATATTTAAAAATAAATATTATCGTATATATTCACAACAAAATATCATACTGCTACACTGGGATTTATAACTCGATATTTCAAATCCAATGTTACATCGATATTCGATTTATACTTAAAAATACATTTTAAAATATAAATAAATCGATATAAATTATAAAGGAATTCCATAGCGACTTTTCTAAAATTTGATTTGGACATAAATAAAAATTTACACAATGAAATCTCGATTTTTTCTTCCACTAGAAAAATATACTTCACCAGCTCCTAAAGTTTCTTGTTTCACAGAAATCCGATTTAAAACGAATCATGTACATTCAGTTGAAGTTCAAATCGCTAAATTACGAACTGCAGCGCCATTTCGAGCTCGATTTTTATAATTATACGTTCAAACTGCCTTTCAAATAATACGTTCAAACTGAATTAAATATCACAGATGATCCAATTCACACTATTTTGTGAATTCCACTATTTCTGACTATTTCAAAAATTAAATGTATTATTATATTATTTATTTTAATTAAATATTCAATATTATTTAATTTTGGTCATTTTAAATAACCAAACCATTATTTAAATAATTAAATAAATTATTTATATAGCGTAAAAATACGGGTCGTTACACAATTAGGGTATATTGTCACCGTATAGAGAATATTCATATTTTTACTTCTTTCAATTATGTATCTCCCGGGAACGGTTATGTTGGAATACTAATTGAGGGGTGGCAATATATTCGATTCATTCAAGAGAAATGAATGGTCGGTCATGTGTGGCCGAGTTACAAGAGGTTCTTGTTAAACTCCAGTGTATCGCTTCTAGAGTACACTGATCGGAATGTGGATCCATACCTTTTCATAGTTGGAATCCATTCCCCAAATAAGAGCCTGTGGTTTTGATAGTATATTATATATGTAGAACGTTAGATGCAAGCGTTTCTGCTATATTTCTATTTACTTGACCTAGACATTATTATAATATCAAACAAGTATCGTTTAAATATTTTGAGTTATCATAAGGTAAAAACCATCCGTGTTTTTGTGTGGATCAGTCTTATGATTCTCCTTTGTTTCAAAAGAAATTTTGAAAGTTAAATCAAATGATTTGAGTTTACTCACACCAGTCACATGACTAATCCGAAGTTTATTTTGTTTTGTTTTCCCTAAACTCTTGTGTGCCCAATTTTGTATGGGCAATCAAGTATTCGGGATATACAAATACTTGAAGAGCTGGAGAAGGAGGCTTCAGGATTTTATAGTTATTGTTATTTCCGCTGTGTTGTAAGTGTTATTCTCTAAAAATGGTATTGTATATAGATACTGTTTTATTTCAAAGTTATGTTATGAAATATATTTATTCATTCTGCTATGAGATTCGTGTTTACTCTGATGTTGTATGTTCTTCTTCTTTTTCTATTCTAAGTTTATATCTTATCTATTATCACCCTCTAATTTCTTTCATGAACAATCCGATGTTTCCGACGCTTGAATAGTCGACATAGTGTTGTTTGCCGGTTATCCAGGATCGCGAAATCCCCGAGTCGTTATAGATTCATCGATAGCATTCAGAATGTTTTTTTTCTTTTTCTTTTTTCTAATGTTCTATAAAGAGATAGCATGAGTTTCGCTTCTACGTTGATAGTGATTAACTAGAAAGCATGGTTTCACCCTTGATTAATAGGTTGCTTTAAGATAAAATTTAGGAATAACTGTCATCTAAATTACATGTCTAATGTTTGATGCAATAAACACACTATTTTACCTAACCATTTCTATTTAACTTTTTACCATTATTTTGCAGGATTCGCAATATCTAAATAGCAAGCTTACAATAAAACTCATTTTACTAATTTATGTTTTCTATGTTAGTAAAGTCAATACTTCTCATGACTTATATATTATATATTATTATCCTAACTCAAGCTTCAATAATTAATTGTTCATACATTATGAAATTACCGTATTTGAATTGCAAATTTATCTAATATGTAGTGTTTTAGTTAACATCCATATACAATGATATTTTTAAGGATTGTTTCCAACTGCTGTTATATAAGGTGCAAGTTTTCAGATCTATAATTCATGCTTTTATGGAAACACATGCAGTCAAATTAATTCAACGAATCAGGCATACAAATAGCATACGACGGTTGTATGCCCATATACAATAAATGTTAGTACTAGCTTATTGTAACAACCCGGAAAATCAGAACCAATTTAAAATTTTATTTTAAGAAATTTTAAATAGAAAATGCATCAGAATTTTAAAATTCTATTTAAAAAAAATTAACAATAAAAAGTTTACATTTTTATTGTAAAGAAGAAAATATGAAAAATGAACATTTGTTTAAAATAGGAAAGTTGTTGTATCATAAAAATTCACATTTTTATGTAATAATGATTCATTAAAATGATTCATAGCTTGTTTAAAATAATGTAACACAAAAATTTACATTTTTATGTAAACTAGAGATGATTTCATTTTCTATGTAATGTCGAAAAGATTACATTTTCTTTATAATAGAAAGACATCATCTTCTTTGCAAATAAAAGGATTACATTTTCCTTTGTAATATAAAAAGATTCAAGTATGGTAAATGTGTGTGTACATTTAAAATTTACATTTAATATATGTATGAATCCGAAAAAAATATTTATGGTTGGAAAATATGCTGACATTAAAAAGCTACATTTTTAATATGAAGAATCATATAAAAGGATTCTAGTACAGTAAAATGTCGACACATTAAAAATTACATTCTCATAAAAAAGACAATTTTAATATGTTAAGTTAGATAGGTGAGAAATAAATGGGATATAGCTAAATTTAGAAAATAATTAAATAAAAAAAATTTAGGTTCATTAGTCAGCAATTCATTTTCTTCGTAACGTATAACATGCAAAATGTGGATTTATGGGCCTTAAAGAGTTAAAAGGGATTAAATATATTATTAAGTATACAAAGGTTAAAATAAAAGTATTTCCCATCTCTATATAATATCCTAAACTCTCATAACCCTATTTTCCTTCTTCTTCTTTTCCATGGCGGCTCTCTTCCTCTCTCTCTTCCCTCCTCTTTCCCTCTTTCAATGTAACGGCCCAGAAAATTTCAATGTTTAAAATTTAAAATAAAATTAAGATCTAATTTAAAATGAATACTTATATTGAGTCTTCAACTTAGGAATGAGACTTTTTGAGCTGTTCGAACATTTAAACGTAACGTTAGAAAGAAAAAAAATCTAACTTTGAAATATAAATACACTTTGGTAATGCTTTAACAAAAATACTTGTATTGGATATTTACATTAAATAAATACATGGTATTTTAATGGCATATACTTTTAAAATGGTTCTTTATTCACTTTGCCACTTGTTTAAATATAAAAAAAAAATTGAAAAGAATTTTTACTTTAAAACACTTGTCTTAGATATAGACCATCGTTTGCAACACGTGTGCCCTTTGTTCTGAGTTTGAACACGTGTGCCCTTGTCTGTCTTCACCATGTTTTCTTTTATCAGCCGTTACTTTCATTCTTCACCCAAATCAAAATATTTTCCCCAAATTTCATCATCCCCAAATTGATTAAATATGGCATCCACCTGAGACCGGATCCGCTCCTCTTCGTTCCCCCGCAGAACCGCCGCCCAATTTCCCTTCGTAGTTCGCTGCAGCACCCGTTCCGTCCTCCACTGCCAAAGTCAATCCTCCCGCCTTCAACCCGCAAGCAAACCCACTGCTTTTGCCTCCGAACCATCGAAACCCTGTGCTGCCTGACTGTTGACACCGTTGCTCGGATTTCCGGCGCCTCCGTTCGAACCCAAAGCCAAGTGGTCACCTCGACCACCATCGAGTCCGGCAGCTTCGAAATCGAACCCTGAGCGCCGCAGCAACTGAAGCCTTCTTCCGTCCAGTCACCGCTGTTCCACTAGAAATCCACTTCCTTTAATGCCGACAAGATCTGTGCGCTACCAACACAAAGTTTTCCCCCTCCGTTCTGCTGTTGAGCGCAAGCCAGAGCTTCCGAATCCATGGCCTTCACCTTCGCCGTGCCATGCGTGACTGAAGCCGCTGTTTCAGGTGAGTGTTAACCCACTCACGAATTTGATTAAACTCTTTTCAAGTTCGCCGCATCGTTCTCACTAAGTAAAATTGTTGCTCGGCCATGATGTGCTTGTTTTCCTTGTGCATGCGTGTCTCACCATTATAACAACACTGTTATTGACACTTTGGCATAGGATAGTTCTTTTGGGTTAGCCTCTTAGCCAGTTAAGTTGCCATTTTGATTGTCGGACTTAAACCCTTGCTATTGTGCTAGTTTAGCATTTATTTTAGTACCTAGTAGACACTTACCCGGATTGGTTCCATCTTTAAACATGTTACCTTCTGTTAAGCCATTGAGATCTTTTGCATTTGTCCACGTAGTGTTTACAATACAACTGTGTAACCTGAAATCCTGCTGTCACTACATTTTCTGAGTTCTGCCACTTTTGCATGCATGTTATCTAAACTTGGTCCATTCATTTGTTGCACCTTAAATTTACTACTTTGCATATGTTAATTCGCTACTAACACCATCTCTTGCTCAGCCTTAGTTCATTTTAGTTGTTTGGTCATTTATGTTTATGTTTTAATATGATTCATTGCACTCATGCTAAATACATGCATACCATTTTGGCACCCGCATGCCATGAACTATGCTGTTTTAATATTTATTACCCCTTGTCCTAGACGTGAGTAGCAATACATTAAACACATGCAAATGCATCAGCAAGAATAAAATATGTGGGTAGAACTAGTTGTGACCAAGTATAGGTACACACATTTAACAACCAAGCAAGTTCTAAACAAGTGTTAAATGACTCATAAGTGCAAATTTCCGGAATAGCAGGACCTGAGTTATACATTTTTGTTGTATTTTCCTACTAGTAAGACACTCCAACTTATATATTTTCGGAAATAGCCTTAGTCTAGGGCCTTATATTCGTACACACCATTGGCCTACTTTGTTGTATATCCCTTATTGTTTCATAGCTTGTAGCATGGCAAGCTGGACTCATGAATTAAACACTCTTACTTGGCTGCACCTTTAGCTGAAATGTTACCGCCAACTTCCATTGCCTTGCATGTCATCATTTTTTTACACATATGAATTGCTTAGTTTAGAGTGGCATGCTATATCATCAGTTCTCATGGTTAATGTACTCGGACTTTTAATAAATCGTCGGGATTAACAATTATATTTTAGTGTTTATCGAAATGACTTACTTGAAATAAGTTTAATCCTGACCCGCGTGTTTGTTGTGTTTTTCCTTTTATGCAATACTCTCGGGTCAGATACGAGCGTTGCAGATTTTAGAAGATTTTCAGCTTACAACGAACTAGAGAGGAAATGAAGACGTGGGAACGCATGCGTGCGCTAAGTTCGGAAAATAAAAGAGAAATTTGTTTAAAAGATTATGTATTCATTTATTATCTTCCGCTGCAAAGTTTTTGTAAAACTCTGATATTTATATGAATTTTATTCCGCTGCAGTCATTGTACTATGTGATTCTGTATTAATTCTGTTTAAACCGGGTAAGCCAAATAACTACCCGTCGTTTTGAGCGTTTCAAGTCTGTTTAAATACGGATTAGAGACGGTCAAAAAGGCAAATTGTTACAGTTGGTATCAGAGCTTTGGTTCATACAAACTTGGCTTATCTGGTTTAAAATGGAATTGACACTAGAATCAGCGGATTTCGAAGAATAAAGATTTTTTTTTTGAAAGGATTTTCGAAAATAAAGTATTTTTAAAAGAAGATTTGGAAATAGAGTATTTTAAATAAATATTTTCAAAAATAAAACTTCTTTAGACTCCTTACGATGAAGGTTCTCGAAGTCGTTCGCTGAGTGTTCGGAAAATTATAAAGGGAAATGAAAGAAAATTTGAAATTTCAAGATAATTGAAATAAAAGCTTCCAAAATTTATGAAAGATACATATAAGGATGTAGTTAATTCAGAAATTTTTGATTTGGAAGGAATTTAAAGTGTAATGGAAATGGTTGCGAGAATTTTATTGACGTCGAGATTGGACTGTCAAGTATGTACGGATTTTGTATATACGCCTAGCTAACGTATATATGAAATCGAAGATGTACTAGATAGATATGGAATTCCATTCTAGTCGCTGGAGGATAATTCTGATGATGATGGCCACATCATCAGACATTTATTTTTGAGTTTTGAAAGTGGGATGACTATATATTTCTGATTGAGACGTCAAGAAATACTTTAAAGCTATTTAATAAACATTTTAAATGTTTTGTGTGCGACGTCTCCACCGTTGTATAATATAAATTGATTTGGCTAATAAATATTGAAGTTTTGATAATACTTTGGTAATAAAACATCGCCAAATGGACTTCACATATTAATTTATGGGTTTTGAAATAGCCAATGCATAGAAATTGGATCTTGAAATATAAATGAGTTAGGTTCTAAAATTTTTTGAAATTGACTTCAAATATTTTAAGTAATAATTTGAAACAAATTTGCTTGAAATATACATACGCCAAATCAGAGTAGCGTAGCGGAAGCGTGATGGTATTTTTTTATAGAAATGTTTCAAGAGTTTTCTCTCAACAAGAAATGATATTTGATCTAATGAATTTATACGATTTTTTTTATGTGAAAATTTAAACCTTACTTGATTTGAGAAATTATTAAGAAATTGTATTGATTGAATTTGATTTCCAAGTTATTTTGGATATGGGAAAGTGGTTTATAAGCAAAAGAAGTTTCGACGACTTGAATCCCGATATTTGAAATGTTTGAAACAACAATATTATGATTGAAAGTATGTGCGAATTATTATTGCGAAATAATTTATACCTTCGGGATATGGAATGATTTGGTATGAACCATGGAATTGGGTAACCCACGACTAAAGAAAGGGTGTATGATTAGGGATTTAAATTGTCCTTATGATGGTCTGCTCTAAGGAAAGGAGAGACGTCATATCTATAATATTTCTTGCGATAGGTCGTCCCTAGTGACCTTGTCATAGGGGGAAAACTTCTTGAGGAAATCGAACATATTTGTTGATATGATTTTTATCATAATATGCTTGAAGTTTTGAAAAGTGATTTTGTTTTGAAATCCCGAAGTAAAGTATGATTCTTTATATAGAGAAATGTATAGTACTTCAATGATTTAAAATGAAAATGTGATTCTAAGTTCAAAGAAATCATTTTGAGGCTTTCAAATGTTTTGAAATTTATGATTTCAAAATTCCTTTGTCTAGCTTTATACAACGTTTATGTCTTGCTTAAATAATAATTTACAATTTTAATTATATGAAACATATGTGTTTAAAATTCTTATGTATTATTTGATATTTCAAAGATTATTTGAAGTGATAAGTATTTGGTTTTATTAGATTTTTATAAGAGAATTTGTTTTACTTAGCATAATTTTTACAACTCTCCTTTTCGAGGACGAAAAGTTTTAAGTGGGGGAGATTGTAACGGCCCAGAAAATTTCAATGTTTAAAATTTAAAATAAAATTAAGATCTAATTTAAAATGAGTACTTATATTGAGTCTTCAACTTAGGAATGAGACTTTTTGAGCTGTTCGAACATTTGATAGTAACGTTAGAAAGAAAAAAAATCTAACTTTGAAATATAAATACACTTTGGTAATGCTTTAAAAAAAATACTTGTATTGGATATTTACATTAAATAAATACATGGTTTTTTAATGGCATATACTTTTAAAATGGTTCTTTATTCACTTTGCCACTTGTTTAAATATAAAAAAAAAATTGAAAAGAATTTTTACTTTAAAACACTTGTCTTTGATATAGACCATCGTTTGCAACACGTGTGCCCTTTGTTCTGAGTTTGAACACGTGTGCCCTTGTCTGTCTTCACCATGTTTTCTTTTATCAGCCGTTACTTTCATTCTTCACCCAAATCAAAATGTTTTCCCCAAATTTCATCATCCCCAAATTGATTAAATATGGCATCCACCTGAGACCGGATCCGCTCCTCTTCGTTCCCCCGTAGAACCGCCGCCCAATTTCCCTTCGCAGTTCGCTGCAGCACCCTTTCCGTCCTCAACTGCCGTAGTCAATCCACCCGCCTTCAACCCGCAAGCAAACCCACTGCTTTTGCCTCCGAACCATCGAAACCCTGTGCTGCCTGACCGTTGACACCGCTGCTCGGATTTCCGGCGCCTCCGTTCGAACCCAAAGCCCAGTGGTCACCGCGACCACCAGCGAGTCCGGCAGCTTCGAAATCGAACCCTGAGCGCCGCAGCAACTGAAGCCTTCCTCCGTCTAGTCACCGCTGTTCCACTAGAAATGTAACAACCCGTATTTTTCGATAACGTCTTAAGACGAGAATCAAGGCAGAATTTAATTTTAAATTCTGAATCAAGTAAAACGGGCTATGTCATTGCGTTCGTCTCGGAAAAATACGCGAAATAGAGTATGAGTTTTCGAGAATCGGAGTCCGTATGACCAAGATATAGCCTCGCGAAGTTTCACGAAAAATTCCCAAATTAAAGTATACTTAATTAAGTGAAATGGGTTGCGCAGAGAAATATATATATATATTGATATATATATATATATATATATATAATTGAAAATTAAATAAATAAATATGCAAAAATGTTCAAAACAGCGAATTGGGAGAGGGGAATAACCGAACCGGCCCATTTTTGAGGTCGACCCGAGCCCGCTGGGTCGACTAGGGGTTAATCCAGGGTGTTTGGCTGTCAACCCGTGGGCTGATTCGCTCAAATGCAGATTTTGCATTTGGATGGTTCTCATGGTTCATCTTTAATCTAAAGGCCCTAGATGGTTCCTACACTTGACTTCTTCCCCAAGACATGCTTTGATGGCTTGGATTGAATCTAGGTTTAATCCTATGGCCTAAAACACTTGCCTAATCTATAAATAAGACCCTAACCTATCCTAAACCCTCATTATTCACTCATGTAACTAAACTATGGCCAAATTTATACTCTCATGGCCTCCATCTCAAATCGCTAGAGCCTATGCATTCAAATCGGGTTCAAATCAAAAGATGCAAGCTTGCTACACCAAAGAGAGGCAAAATCAACGTTGCTATGCGAGTTCCATGACGATTCTTCAACAAAGGAGGCACCTTTCTTAGCCAAGATGATTCATGCTTCTTTCCCTAGGCCTAACTATGTAAGTTCTAGCTACTTTTAGATGGAAACGGTAGTTTTGATAATGACATGGGATAAAATGAGGCTAAACATGATTATGCAAACCTATATGAACCTTACCTTGCCTCTTGTGTTCATGTTTATGATTTTAGGCCATGTGAGTGACTTAATCATGCCTCTCATGCTATGCATAACCTAGTTTATCTTGCAAGTTTGGATCTTTATGCATGAAATGCTAGCATGAACCTTTAGGAACCACTTTACTTGTGAAACATTGGCTAAGACAAGATTTTGGGGCTTATGCATGTTTATGAACCCAAAACCCTTATGCTAACATGCAAGTTTGTGGCCAAATCCTTTATGAGATTATGCATGCTCGTGGCCAATCCCCTCTTTTAAGTTGTGCATGTTTATGGCCAAACCCTTTTTGATAATATGCATGTTTGTGGCCAAATTACCTTATGACACTATGCATGTTTATGGCCAATCCCTTTATGATGTTATGCATGTGGAAGCCAAGCCCTTTTTGGCATCATGCATGTTTTGAGACCAATATGTGACATAGTATCCTTACTATGTTGACTCGCTTTGCTTGCGTTGGGAAAACACGATTTTGGGTAGTTAGATAAACATGAACATGTCGCAAAATCTTAACTTGAATATGACATGTGTTTATACTTGAAAATATGACTTGAAAGATAACATGGAGGTTGGCATGTAAGTATGCATAAAAACATGAGCTTGGGAATTTACCTATTAAGTTAGGTCTACCCTTTGGGAATTTACCTATTAAGTTAGGTCTACCCAAATGCTTGAAAACTTGTAACATGTTTTGGAAACATGATGAACTTAGATAATGTAAGTATGGCCAACTCGAGGTTGGGTTGAGTTTGCAACATAAAACTACCCGGAACCGACCGGCCTAACTAGTAGTTGCAAACAATAGGACCCAATGTGAGAAGTTGGTCATGTCGCGCTTAAGACCCGAGGTTAGACTAGGTTGTGGTGTAAATCTACCCGGACCCGCCCGGCTTAACTAGTAACCACAACAAGGTCTAATGTGAGAGGTTGAGGGTGCATTAATTAAATTAATGCCACATAATAGGGTTAAGTTAATTTGATTAATGAGGCTTAACCAAATATGATATGGACAAATGGGTTAAGTAATTTGATTAGGCTAATGATACTTAACAAAACATGATAAGCTTGGGTAGGTTAAGTAACTTGATTTGCCTAATGACACTTGACCATTTTTATACGACTAGTGGACGGGATTAAGTTAACCAACACTTAATCAATCCAACACGATAACGTGATAAGGTTAAGTAAATTTTCTTAATGAAACTTAACCGTATAATACAGTTAATGGATGGGGTTAAGATTAGGCTTAACTAATCTAAACATGGTAATCGGATGGGGTTAAGTTAGCCTAGACTTAATTAATCCCACTTGGTAATTTAATGGGGTTAAGTTAAACACTTAACTAATTTAACACGATGATTTGATGAGGTTAAGTGACCTATACTTAACCAATCTAACTCGTTAATTTGATGAGGTTAAGTTAATCTATACTTAACCAATCTAACGTGAAAACATGATAAGGCTAAGTCACGAATCACTTGAATACGCTTGACCGATTTGATGACAAGGTCAAGTTAAATTATATAATTAACCAATCTAAAATGATAATTAGACGAGGTTAAGTCATGGATTCCTTGATATACTTAACCAACTTGACACATGGTTTGTAGGGTTAAGTCTTGGACTTGTATACTTAGCCAATTTTGACATGGTTTGTAGACGGGCTAAGTTATGAACTTAAGTGACTCTTAACCCATTAGATAAACCCTAATTCGGAGGGTTAGGTAAATAACCATAATTAACAAGGATTATGGAAATAAGGCTAAGTGGTAAACCTTAGTTAAGGGAAACTAAGTAATAATTCTTAGTCAAGGAAATTTGGACCATTTCTTAGATAGATTAGTAACCCGATACGTTAGGTCAACGTTTAAGTATGCGTGTAGGAGCAGGCTATCTGATTTAGATAAAGGCTCCAACGAACTGGGTAACGAAGCAGCGGCTTCGGGGAACGTGAGGATATTCTTGGGATCCCTCTGTGAGCTGCCAGGTCATTATACTAGGCTCACGAGAGGTTGAGGTCTGCGGTAGAAGAACCAAGAATATGCCCTGGTTGCTATGCGAGCGACCTAAAGACTGGGGTGGATAGCAGTGAGTCGACGAATACATAAGGTGCCCGAGATAGCAAGTTCGTCGATCATCTACCATCTTGAGTCAAGCGTGTACGTACGGAAAGGCAGGGAACACCCAACAGACCATAATTGCTATCTAATTATGGGTGAGGTAGGCCGTAGGATGTGGGCTGGCCGGAGTGTAGTTCTCATGCAAGATTTTCTCTTGTGTTGCCTTTCACTAGTTGAGGGAGGGGTCTCGTGGGACCATAGCCACGTGTAGAAAAGCAGACCTTAGTATCTGCATCGGCAGATAAATCTAAAGCTCCCGACCGAGTCCTGTATTTCTTGGTTTGCCCTGTGACAGGACTCGGATGGCACGATGTGATACATGTGCATACAGTTATAGAAAAACGATTCACGATGAATGCGTGGGAAAAAGGGCGCGGTTGAGGGTTAGCGTAATCCCTAGTGGCCTAGGTGGTTTAACCCAAACCGAAATACGAAAGCGTGCAATAGGTAAGCGTAATCCCTAGTGGTGCTAGGTGGCGTAAGTCCTAGTAGTTCAAACGATGATTCATATGGAAGAACCTAGCTAGAACAAGGGTGACAGTCCAAACGAATTCAAGGATAATACGACATGAGGAAGCCCGTACGAGGTACGGCAAAGGACTGAACTTATATACATGGAAAGAAACATATGATTTGAGTAACCTATATATGCGATATACTAGGTTGACATGGACCATTACACGACTTTGAGCAAGGGACATTCATGGTTAACACATGACGCGGGTAGGGGTACTAGTACGAGAGGTGCAGAGCAAATATACATGTTAGGACTAAGAAGAATATACATAATAAATACCGTGGGATGTTAGACGGGGTGGATACCTTGGGATAATGTACTCGATAGAAATCTGACGATGTGATACCTTGACTTATCATGACACCGTAGTTTATCATGATACCTTAGTTTACTTTGCCACAGTAGTTCAACCGGCTACCCTGGTTTATCTATCTTGTAGTTATCCTTATGTTTACTTTCAGTTTGTGCATGTCATGTTACCTTTACCTGTTTTTATACTGGAAGTAGATAGGACTTACTCAGTCTTTTTGACTGACTCGTTTTGTTTCGCCTCTTTTCTTCCGTTTCCCCCCCCCCCTCCAGGTTACAGGGAGGAAACAATGCTGTTTAGTTCGGACTTCTTCTGCTTGAAGGTCATCATGGATGGCTTAGACTTTTCTTGGCTATGGCTACTTTACTGTTTTTACTTGGGGAATAATTTATGAAAATGTCTTTATGCTTCTTTACTATTGCAAGACAGGTTTTGATGTACTCTGATGTAAAAGGCTTTAGACCTTATTTACTCATGTTATGAAAGTTTGATTTTACTTCCGCTATTCTATATGTTCTGTCTTGTGATATTTCTGTGCATGTTTACCAATAATGCCCCTCTAAAGCTAGTGCATTCCTTTGCGAGTGACCCTAGCGGAGGCGGGGTGTTACATTTGGTATCAGAGCAGAAGGTTACCAGACTGGGCAAAAGTTTTTAAAGACCTTCTAAAACTATTTGAAAATCGTTTATAAAGAAGCATTTTTCAAGAAAATTTTCTTTTAAAAGAAAAAGGCTATTCCCCAAAAGCCATTTGCACTATCCTTGTTTCCTTAATTGAATCTCTTTTCCTTTCTTTCCTCCATCTGTAGTCACAGTGGTTTTAACTGCGACTAGTCTTTTCTATCTACGAAAGTGTTTTCCTTACGATGGAGGTGGTTCTCGAGAGACCAGTGGCCGCGTTATAAGAAAGGATGGTGAGGAAGAGGATAAAGGATACGAGCTTAAGGATGAGCAACTTGTTGGTATGGCTCAGCCCAGGACGAGAGAGAAGGATGAACAATGAAACCCATGACGAGAAAGTATCTTTGGTATGGTGAAACGGGACGGATAGTTAAGTATTGTGGGACAAGGACAAGATCATCGTTGTATACCCTCACTAGAGTACCTGAGTAGGGGGATAACATCCTTGTTGAAGATCTAGTTATTCTTTTCTATCATCCCGCCAAGACCTTGTTTTGATCCCCGCATCATTTAAGTCCGCTTCGGTAGTTGAGTCTCTGCACCTTAAGTACTAACGTAATAGAGAATCCCATTTTTGTCTCAAAGTCCTATTGGAGAATCAGTCCATTTATACATGACTTGTTTGGATTTGGGAATGTCTATGCCAAGTGTTGAGTTTGGAAATAATGCTTATAAGCTGTGGATGGATTCTAGGGATGAAGTGGTTATCCAGTAGGGGGTGCCACTCTCGGTTTTGATAGGAGGGTAGTTAGACCTTTTGACTAGCCTTGGTAATGCCCTCGAAGTATCGGGTAACCTTTTTGAGGTTCTGTCATGACTAGTTACTTAGAATCCCTTGATGCCTGTATTGGAAATTTGAAGCCCGATCGAGTGGTGTTCGCCAATAAGACGGATGGTTTACTTCATTTATGCATGGGTTATAGAGATCACCCTAGTAAGTGCGCATGATAACCTGATTGACATCTGTTTACTTTCAAGAGGAAGTTCTTCTACATGGAATGCCTTATAGTATATAAACGAGATCCAAGATTCACTAGTGAATTTTGGAAAGCTTGCATGAGATCATGAGTACGCAGTCATGTTTGCGCCAAGTATTCTAGAAAAAGGATAAGTGCAAGTGGAACGAGAGGCGACGAAGAAATGAGTTTCAGCTCATGTTATGGAAGCAGGAAATAAGAAGCTACGAAATCGCGAAGTTAAAGGGCGGTCAAGGCACAATGGAAGTAAGCCCGAGGAAATACGACTTTGATGGTCAAAGACTAGATACGCGCATGATATCTCTTTTTGGGAGTATATCCTTGATCCCTGTTTCTGTAGAGCTTACTTGTAGGTTATCTTTTGTGGACATCCTCTCGGTCCTACTTTCTGTTACAAACCCCGTAAGGAGTTAGTCTTGTTTATCTTCTCGGCCCTGTTTCAGGTAATTCTAGGTAGAACCCTATGGATGTAAACATGTATTTGAAACATGTTATGATTGATATGGTTGCAAGTGGTTGCTCATGGATGCGCGAATACACATTAGATACTAGCTCGACTCGGTCACATTTCATATTGCATATGCACGAGTATTTATACTTGTTTATGGATGAAATCGAATGTATTATCATGCGGTTGTTGCAGATGAATGAATGATTGTGCACGCATATAGTATCTATATGACTAGGACTATTTGCATACATGTTGGATTCATGGCACTATACATATTTTGCATTAGAAAGATTATTCAGGCCTGATCATTAGCATTAGCTAAGGAACATGTACACACACGTTTTGCATATATTCATACAGCATTAGAAATCATCTAAGGACAATGGTTGCTTGTGGATGATGTTTTGAGTAGATGGATGATGGATGGTAGGATATGTTCTTCCTAACTTGGAGATTTCGGGGACGAAATCCTAAAAGGTGGGGAGAATGTAACAACCCGTATTTTTCGATAACGTGTTAAGACGAGAATCAAGGCAGAATTTAATTTTAAATTCTGAATCAAGTAAAACGGGCTATGTCATTGCGTTCGTCTCGGAAAATACGCGAAATAGAGTGTGAGTTTTCGAGAATCGGAGTCCGTATGACCAAGATATAGCCTCGCGAAGTTTCACGAAAAATTCCCAAATTAAAGTATACTTAATTAAGTGAAATGGGTTGCGTAGAGAAATATATATATATTGATATATATATATATATATAATTGAAAATTAAATAAATAAATATGCAAAAATGTTCAAAACAGCGAATTGGGAGAGGGGAATAACCGAACCGGCCCATTTTTGAGGTCGACCCGAGCTCGCTGGGTCGACTAGGGGTTAATCCAGGGTGTTTGGCTGTCAACCCATGGGCTGATTCGCTCAAATGCAGATTTTGCATTTGGATGGTTCTCATGGTTCATCTTTAATCTAAAGGCCCTAGATGGTTCCTACACTTGACTTCTTCCCCAAGACATGCTTTGATGGCTTGGATTGAATCTAGGTTTAATCCTATGGCCTAAAACACTTGCCTAATCTATAAATAAGACCCTAACCTATCCTAAACCCTCATTATTCACTCATGTAACTAAACTATGGCCAAATTTCTACTCTCATGGCCTCCATCTCAAATCCCTAGAGCCTATGCATTCAAATCGGGTTCAAATCAAAAGATGCAAGCTTGCTACACCAAAGAGAGGCAAAATCAACGTTGCTATGCGAGTTCCATGACGATTCTTCAACAAAGGAGGCACCTTTCTTAGCCAAGATGATTCATGCTTCTTTCCCTAGGCCTAACTATGTAAGTTCTAGCTACTTTTAGATGGAAACGGTAGTTTTGATAATGACATGGGATAAAATGAGGCTAAACATGATTATGCGAACCTATATGAACCTTACCTTGCCTCTTGTGTTCATGTTTATGATTTTAGGCCATGTGAGTGAATTAATCATGCCTCTCATGCTATGCATAACCTAGTTTATCTTGCAAGTTTGGATCTTTATGCATGAAATGCTAGCATGAACCTTTAGGAACCACATTACTTGTGAAACATTGGCTAAGACAAGATTTTGGGGCTTAAGCATGTTTATGAACCCAAAACCCTTATGCTAACATGCAAGTTTGTGGCCAAATCCTTTATGAGATTATGCATGCTCGTGGCCAATCCCCTCTTTTAAGTTGTGCATGTTTATGGCCAAACCCTTTTTGATAATATGCATGTTTGTGGCCAAATTACCTTATGACACTATGCATGTTTATGGCCAATCCCTTTATGATGTTATGCATGTGGAAGCCAAGCCCTTTTTGGCATCATGCATGTTTTGAGACCAATATGTGACATAGTATCCTTACTATGTTGACTCGCTTTGCTTGCGTTGGGAAAACACGATTTTGGGTAGTTAGATAAACATGAACATGTCGCAAAATCTTAACTTGAATATGACATGTGTTTATACTTGAAAATATGACTTGAAAGATAACATGGAGGTTGGCATGTAAGTATGCATAAAAACATGAGCTTGGGAATTTACCTATTAAGTTAGGTCTACCCTTTGGGAATTTACCTATTAAGTTAGGTCTACCCAAATGCTTGAAAACTTGTAACATGTTTTGGAAACATGATGAACTTAGATAATGTAAGTATGGCCAACTCGAGGTTGGGTTGAGTTTGCAACGTAAAACTACCCGGAACCGACCGGCCTAACTAGTAGTTGCAAACAATAGGACCCAATGTGAGAAGTTGGTCATGTCGCGCTTAAGACCCGAGGTTAGACTAGGTTGTGGTGTAAATCTACCCGGACCCGCCCGGCTTAACTAGTAACCACAACAAGGTCTAATGTGAGAGGTTGAGGGTGCATTAATTAAATTAATGCCACATAATAGGGTTAAGTTAATTTGATTAATGAGGCTTAACCAAATATGATATGGACAAATGGGTTAAGTAATTTGATTAGGCTAATGATACTTAACAAAACATGATAAGCTTGGGTAGGTTAAGTAACTTGATTTGCCTAATGACACTTGACCATTTTTATACGACTAGTGGACGGGATTAAGTTAACCAACACTTAATCAATCCAACACGATAACGTGATAAGGTTAAGTAAATTTTCTTAATGACACTTAACCGTATAATACAGTTAATGGATGGGGTTAAGATTAGGCTTAACTAATCTAAACATGGTAATCGGATGGGGTTAAGTTAGCCTAGACTTAATTAATCCAACTTGGTAATTTAATGGGGTTAAGTTAAACACTTAACTAATTTAACACGATGATTTGATGAGGTTAAGTGACCTATACTTAACCAATCTAACTCGTTAATTTGATGAGGTTAAGTTAATCTATACTTAACCAATCTAACGTGAAAACATGATAAGGCTAAGTCACGAATCACTTGAATACGCTTGACCGATTTGATGACAAGGTCAAGTTAAATTATATAATTAACCAATCTAAAATGATAATTAGACGAGGTTAAGTCATGGATTCCTTGATATACTTAACCAACTTGACACATGGTTTGTAGGGTTAAGTCTTGGACTTGTATACTTAGCCAATTTTGACATGGTTTGTAGACGGGCTAAGTTATGAACTTAAGTGACACTTAACCCATTAGATAAACCCTAATTCGGAGGGTTAGGTAAATAACCATAATTAACAAGGATTATGGAAATAAGGCTAAGTGGTAAACCTTAGTTAAGGGAAACTAAGTAATAATTCTTAGTCAAGGAAATTTGGACCATTTCTTAGATAGATTAGTAACCCGATACGTTAGGTCAACGTTTAAGTATGCGTGTAGGAGCAGGCTATCTGATTTAGATAAAGGCTCCAACGAACTGGGTAACGAAGCAGCGGCTTCGGGGAACGTGAGGATATTCTTGGGATCCCTCTGTGAGCTGCCAGGTCATTATACTAGGCTCACGAGAGGTTGAGGTCTGCGGTAGAAGAACCAAGAATATGCCCTGGTTGCTATGCGAGCGACCTAAAGACTGGGGTGGATAGCAGTGAGTCGACGAATACATAAGGTGCCCGAGATAGCAAGTTCGTCGATCATCTACCATCTTGAGTCAAGCGTGTACGTACGGAAAGGCAGGGAACACCCAACAGACCATAATTGCTATCTAATTATGGGTGAGGTAGGCCGTAGGATGTGGGCTGGCCGGAGTGTAGTTCTCATGCAAGATTTTCTCTTGTGTTGCCTTTCACTAGTTGAGGGAGGGGTCTCGTGGGACCATAGCCACGTGTAGAAAAGCAGACCTTAGTATCTGCATCGGCAGATAAATCTAAAGCTCCCGACCGAGTCCTGTATTTCTTGGTTTGCCCTGTGACAGGACTCGGATGGCACGATGTGATACATGTGCATACAGTTATAGAAAAACGATTCACAATGAATGCGTGGGAAAAAGGGCGCGGTTGAGGGTTAGCGTAATCCCTAGTGGCCTAGGTGGTTTAACCCAAACCGAAATACGAAAGCGTGCAATAGGTAAGCGTAATCCCTAGTGGTGCTAGGTGGCGTAAGTCCTAGTAGTTCAAACGATGATTCATATGGAAGAGCCTAGCTAGAACAAGGGTGACAGTCCAAACGAATTCAAGGATAATACGACATGAGGAAGCCCGTACGAGGTACGGCAAAGGACTGAACTTATATACATGGAAAGAAACATATGATTTGAGTAACCTATATATGCGATATACTAGGTTGACATGGACCATTACACGACTTTGAGCAAGGGACATTCATGGTTAACACATGACGCGGGTAGGGGTACTAGTACGAGAGGTGCAGAGCAAATATACATGTTAGGACTAAGAAGAATATACATAATAGATACCGTGGGATGTTAGACGGGGTGGATACCTTGGGATAATGTACTCGATAGAAATCTGACGATGTGATACCTTGACTTATCATGACACCGTAGTTTATCATGATACCTTAGTTTACTTTGCCACAGTAGTTCAACCAGCTACCCTGGTTTATCTATCTTGTAGTTATCCTTATGTTTACTTTCAGTTTATGCATGTCATGTTACCTTTACCTGTTTTTATACTGGAAGTAGATAGGACTTACTCAGTCTTTTTGACTGACCCGTTTTGTTTCGCCTCTTTTCTTCCGTTTCCCCCCCCCCCTCCAGGTTACAGGGAGGAAACAATGCTGTTTAGTTCGGACTTCTTCTGCTTGAAGGTCATCATGGATGGCTTAGACTTTTCTTGGCTATGGCTACTTTACTATTTTTACTTGGGGAATTATTTATGAAAATGTCTTTATGCTTCTTTACTATTGCAAGACAGGTTTTGATGTACTCTGATGTAAAAGGCTTTAGACCTTATTTACTCATGTTATGAAAGTTTGATTTTACTTCCGCTATTCTATATGTTCTATCTTGTGATATTTCTGTGCATGTTTACCAATAATGCCCCTCTAAAGCTAGTGCATTCCTTTGCGAGTGACCCTAGCGGAGGCGGGGTGTTACAAGAAATCCCCTTCCTTTAATGCCGACAAGATCTGTGCGCCACCAACACAAATTTTTCCCCCCTCCGTTCTGCTATTGAGCGCAAGCCAGAGCTTCCGAATCCGTGGCCTTCACCTTCACCGTGCCATGCGTGACCGAAGCCGCTGTTTCAGGTGAGTGTTAACCCACTCACGAATTTGATTAAACTCTTTTCAAGTTCGCCGCATCGTTCTCACTAAGTAAAATTGTTGCTCGGCCATGCTGTGCTTGTTTTTCTTGTGCATGCGTGTCTCACCACTATAACAACACTGCTATTGACACTTTGGCATAGGATAGTTCTTTTGGGTTAGCCTCTTAGCCGGTTAAGTTGCCATTTTGATTGTCGGACTTGAACCCTTGCTATTGTGCTAGTTTAGCATTTATTTTAGTACCCAGTAGACACTTACCCGGATTGGCTCCATCTTTAAACCTGTTACCTTCTGTTAAGCCATTGAGATCTTTTGCATTTGTCCACGTAGTGTTTACAATACAACTGTGTAACCTGAAATCCTGCTGTCACTACATTTTCTGAGTTCTGCCACTTTTGCATGCATGTTATCTAAACTTGGTCCATTCATTTGCTGCACCTTAAATTTACTACTTTGCATATGTTAATTCGCTACTAACACCATCTCTTGCTCAGCCTTAGTTCATTTTAGTTGGTTGGTCACTTATGTTGATGTTTTAATATGATTCATTGCACTCATGCTAAATACATGCATACCATTTTGGCACCCGCATCCCATGAACTATGCCGTTTTAATATTTATTACCCCTTGCCCTAGACGTGAGTAGCAGTACATTAAACACATGCAAATGCATCAGCAAGAATAAAATATGTGGGTAGAACTAGTTGTGACCAAGTATAGGTACACACATTTAACAACCAAGCAAGTTCTAAACAAGTGTTAAATGACTCATAAGTGCAAATTTCCGGAATAGCAGGACCTGAGTTATACATTTTTGTTGTATTTTCCTACTAGTAAGACACTCCAACTTATATATTTTCGGAAACAGCCTTAGTCTAGGGCCTTATATTCGTACATACCATTGGCCTACTTTGTTGTATATCCCTTATTGTTTCATAGCTTGTAGCATGGCAAGCTGGTTTGGCTACTCATGAATTAAACACTCTTACTTGGTTGCACCTTTAGCTGAAATGTTACCGCCAACTTCCATTGCCTTACATGTCATCATTTTTTTACACATATGAATTGCTTAGTTTAGAGTGGCATGCTATATCATCAATTCTCATGGTTAATGTACTCGGACTTTTAATAAATCGTCGGGATTAACAATTATATTTTAGTGTTTATCGAAATGACTTACTTGAAATAAGTTTAATCCTGACCCGAGAGTTTGTTGTGTTTTTTCTTTTATGCAATACTCTCGGGTCAGATACGAGCTTTGCAGATTTTAGAAGATTTTCAGCTTACAACGAACTAGAGAGGAAATGAAGACGTGGGAACGCATGCGTGCGCTAAGTTCGAAAAATAAAAGAGGAAATTTGTTTAAAAGATTATGTATTCATTTATTATCTTCCGCTGCAAAGTATTTGTAAAACTCTGATATTTATATGAATTTTATTCCGCTGCAGTCATTGTACTCTGTGATTCTGTATTAATTCTGTTTAAACCGGGTAAGCCAAATAACTACCCGTCGTTTTGAGCGTTTCAAGTCTGTTTAAATACTGATTAGAGACGGTCAAAAAGGCAAATCGTTACATTCAATTAGCAAACCTATGGCCAAAATCACCAACACCTGCCACCACGGAACCCACCGCCACCCTTTAAACCGATGGATGAAATGATCCAATCCCTTTTCATTCTATCTTTCATCTCAAGAAATAAATTCAAAAAAATTCAATTTCAAAAAAAAAGAGGACAACAAGCTTGACATTATGTACGCCCATGATCGGAGTCTGGTGCGTTTTAGGGGCGTGCGATTTGGAAGAGCAAGGATGTGGTTTGGGTTCCAGTATTCGGCCTTGAATGTTGTAGAAGACGATGTGTTTTATTCTAATTGGGGGTAGTGTTTTTATTAAGCGTTGTTAAGAGAATTAATTAAATTAAATTTACTTTAATTAATTATATAATGTATAAATTAGGATATCTTTTGAACATGAAGTCAGAATTTGATGATTTTCGTTGTGTTAGAACCATTTTTCCGAGATCTATGTGATGGGATAGACTGAAACGGATTCAGATCTCGTCTAATTTTTGGTGGCGTGGAAAGCTTTTGGTGATATTTCTATTTTTTTTTAATTAAATATTATTCCTCGTTGTTTGAATTTCATGTATATGTGTTTATTAAATTTTATCTATAATGTTTGCAATTGAAATTTATTGTTTGTTGTTGGTGATTGATTGTATTGCTCGTGTGTGATAGATCTGATCTTGTATAGCTAGAATTCCTCTTTGTTTGATTCTAAGTATGTAGATCTGATTTCTATTTTGAATCTACGAACAAAAATTTCATTTTTCATTTTCAATATGTTTTTAATAAAAGAAAAGATTTCATTTTTAGTTTCATTTTATTTTAAAGAAAAGAATACAAAGGTTTAATTTTTTAATTTGTTACACACCAAACAAAATTATCATATCTATTGTGTTAGAATGGTCAAAACAAAAACATCAAATTTTATTGTCAAATTTGTTGAAATTAAAAAGGTCATATTTTTTCTGTATCGTCAAATTGTTTTATTAAAAAGATTGAAATAATAAAAAGAACTTGTTTTCATTGTAAACATATTTTAATTAAAAGAATGAAAAGATTTCATTTTCATTTTTATTTTCCACTTTGTTTTAATAAAAAGTTACAATAAAAGTTCATAATTGTATGGTCATTTTGTTTTTATTAAAATGATCATAATGGCATGGTCATTTTTGTTGCATTGGAATTTATCAAACAAAAGTATCATTTTGCTGTATTGAAAGTTAACAAACAAAATTAATCATTTTTGTTGCATTAAAAGTTATCAAACAAAATAGTCGTTTTGTCGCACTGGAATTTATAAAATAAATTGGTCATTTTGTCACATTTAAATTAACAAATTGTCACCATGGTTAAAATAGAATTATAGCCACTGTTTTTGTCAAAACATAGGTATTGAATTAAAATTGTCATTGCCGTCAAATTTAGTTTTGTAAAATCAAAACTCTTATTTTGGTAAATTAGAACTTTCGTTTTTGTCAATTTAGTTTTGTAAAATCAAAACTCTCATTTTTGTTAGAACTTGATTTGTCAAAATCAAACTATTAGTTGTGTCACATTAGAAAAATCACCATTTGTTCACAAACAAAATATATTCATTTTGTAGAATAGAAATGGACACAACAAAAATTTACTATTTTTGTGAAATAGAAACTGACACACAAAGTATTATCATTCTTGTGAAATAGAAAGTGACAAACAAAGTATTATCATTTTTGTGAAATAGAAAGTGACACAAAGAATTATCACTTTTGTGAATAGAGGAGTGACACACAAAATTTACCATTTTGTTGAAATTAGAACGGGTGAAACGAAAATCATATTTTTGTCACTTTTAAAATGAATGAATTAAAAATAGACATTTTTATCATTTTTAAGAAGAATGAATTAAAAATAGACATTTTTGTCACTTTTAAAAATAATGAATTAAAAATAGATACTTTTGTCACTTTAAAAAGAATTATACAAAAATTGAAATTTTTATCACTTTAAAAAGAATTATACAAAAATAGACATTTTTTGTACATTGGAAAGGATTCGACAAAAAGGGAAAAATTTTGTGCATTAAAAAGAACTAGATGAAAATATGCATTTGTGATCATTGAAAAAGAAAAGATATAAAAGTTAATATTTTTTTATTGTCGATTAGTTACAATAGAAAGATTAGATATGAAAGTTAATATTTTTATTGTCGATTAGTTACAATAAAAAGACTAGAAATAAAGGTTCATATTTTTACTGCCTTTTAGTTATAATAAAAAGATTATATTTTTATTGTCACTTTGTCACAATAAAAAAGATTGAAATAAAAAGATTATATTTTATTGCCAATTTGTTTCAATAAAAGTTTAGAACATAAAGTTCGCATTTCGACTGTCATTTGTTTGCAATAAAAAGATTTGACGATAAAACTTCATTTTTATTGTAAGTCATTTCCATTAGAAAAATTTGACAATGAAGATTATATTTTCATGGGATTATTTTTGTATTAAAAAGGATTAGATATTAAAGTAGAATATTCATATGTTAAAAATATGATGTTAGCGATGGCTTAAGATATATGTTTGTAATGCTGCAATCTTATACGTATTAAAGATAATGTATGATAATTCAAATTGAATATTACACTTCCATTTATAAGTTATTCCACTTGTTTATGCGATTGGGACGACAAATTTTACACGTCACCCAAGTGCACAAATAATTTATTGTTTGTTTGTTGGATGAAACCCCACACTGGTATTGGGATGATATTTGACAGACACTAATCCCAATATTTAGTTGTAGAATGCACTCTGTTGTTATTTGGATGTTTGATAATTATTTGTCATCATTGTTTATTGCATGCCATATATGGAAACCATATAACTGAAACTATTTGGTTGTTGATTGAGTCGCATTCCAATAAAGAATATTTCAAAAAAAGAATATTTTAGAAAAATATTCTTTTGTCGAAATAAACCAGTCATTAACTAGAGTAAATCATTAAATTAAGATTTAATGAAGTTTTCCAATTAGTTAATATTTAATTGAAATTAAATTAAATAAATTGGGTTTTGGGTTTGTCGTGAATGGTGTCTTAAATAACACTATTCTTGAACCTATTTGAGAAAATAATAAATCTTTTAATTCAGATTTAAATGAGATTTTCCAATATTGAAATAAAATGGAAATTGATTTTGGGTTGACTGAGAACAATGTTTTAAATGACATTAGTTCTTAAAACCTGATTAACAGTGAAATTATGATTTGTAATTTATTAATCTTTTAATTAAGATGTAATAAAATTTTCTAAAGAGGAATTTTCCAATTTAATATATATTAAATTGGAATTAAATGGAATAGGATTTTGGGTTTATCGTGAACTATGTTTGAAAGTGACATTTGTTCTTTAACCCAGTTAAAGAAAAGATTAATTTTTTAAAGTTGAATAATCATTAAATAATGATTTTAGAAGATTAAAACTAAATGGAGTTTTAATGAATCTTTAATTAGATTGAATAGGAATTTAGTAATTAAGTTTACCGAATTCTAGAAATAACCGAGAATGGAGTACCACCAGTTTTACTCCATGCGATAGTTGAATCTTTGATTAGATTTGAATGATAAATGGCAATTAAATTTATCGGAACACATTGGGTGTTAGATATGGGGGTACCACCAGTTTTACTCCACAGGATGAATAGGTTGGGACTGGGATAATATAATTAATGATTACTTTGTTAAGGCGTTATTCCCGAATAGTTGAATGAACCTTAATTTGGTTTAATTTAAATCAAAGAATATTCTCGATTGGAATGAGGTGTAGGTTGTGTTTTTATAGCACATGATTTTAAGATGCGTGATTTATCCGGAAAGACCAGGTTTAACCCAATCTGAATAATTCATACGACGATTAAAATTCGAAGATGAAGACGGTGGCTGAAGACCGGGGGTTTTCACATCGTACGGATGATTTCTGATATCTTGATTGGACCATACACCCAAGATGAGGGAATAATTGGTGATCATCCAGACATGTTTGGAGACCTACTGGATATGGTTTCGTTCAGACCCAGAATCGACTTGTAAATGGATTGTGTGTCTGACATTGTATTCCATTATATTGTATTCGTTTATTTCTGTTTAATATATAGCTGTTTAGTGGAGGAGAATTTATTCTCTTGCTTAACACCCTGTTATATATCGGTAGATGATTAATGATATAATACGGTCTGACAATGTGGCATGCTAAGATGCATATGATCAAGGCTTTTGTTGAAAAGCAGAGCCTTGAGGATGAAGATCAAAGCATAGTGTAAATTAGCATAACTTTGGGTATATCGTTACTTCGCGATCCTCATACCCTGATATGATGGTTAATGGTTTGTTTGATTAGTAGGTTGACCAATATACTTTATATATACATGTATTGGGTCAACTGAGCGTTACTGGGTTTGGTCGCTCCACATCTAGAGATTGGGCAGTGATATCAGCCGAAGCCCATGGGGATAGAACACTAGATTGTTCTTCCAAAGTGCATATTATATGTATTACGGTGTTTTCTCTTGCCGAGACGTAAGCCGTGGTGATACATTCGCGATATGTCTTTCGAATCAGGAGCCATCATGATGGAAACCCAACTTTCCAATACGAGCTTTGCGGTTTTTAATTGTATACTTATATGGTGGCATAATATATTATGACACTTACATAGTATATTATGCCACCTAAGATTGATACATTTTTATTCGAAAATTGATTTCTACACTGTGCCCTTATAGTATAAAAGATGAATTTCGCGTATTAAGCATTTTCAACCATTATAAGGTAAACTCTATCCTTCGGCTTTCAATACAAGGGACTTGAGTCTTATAATGGTTTCATTTTCCAAAAGCATTGCATTGTTTTTATGCACTGGTATTCTTGGGAGGAAGCCCGTTCTGCGTTAGCGGCGTGGTCCCTTGATTTACCTTACTTTAAAATAAAGTTAATAACTATTTTTAGTTCTCACACCAGTCCCAGGACTGACCTGGAGTTTATTGGTTTAACCTAAACTCTGGGTGCCCCTATTTTCCACACGGGCAGCTAGTAGTTTTGGTTTTGCAGATATTTATTCACAGGATCCTGGTCTACAGCTGAAGTGATATTCGAAAAGCTCTGTATCCACGTATTTCTTTCAGTTGTACTTTGTATATATATTTTCCGCTGCTATTTAAATGTAATTTTAAATCTCTGATATTATATTTCTAATGTAAAATATTTATTCACACACTTGTATGTTCTTGTACTCTTATGTAATTGTTGTAATCAACAGTAAAATGTTCTTTTGTTTTGTGTTCTGATGTATGTTGTTCTCAAAGCAATCCGTACTTTCCTTTATGGGGAAGTTTGGGTCGTTTCATTTGGTATCAGAGCTTTGGTTTACAGAGCTCGAGAACAGGACACAACAGAACCGAACGAAAGAATTCATCAGAGATTGGATTAGTAATATCCAATAAGAATAACTCATTAGAGATGGGATCAGTAGTATCCTAGAACGAGTGTGAAGAGTATTATTTATGTAAAAAAAAACAAATTTACTTTTGAAAATTTAATCTAATAATACATATTTGAATATATTATTTTATTTTGGACAATTGAGTATATAGAGATTTGCATATACGCCTAGCTAGCGTGTATACGAAGCCTCAAATATACTGGGTAGATATAGAATCACACTCTAGTCGCCCGGAGATAATTCTGATGATGAGCATGACATCATCAACATTTATGTTCGAGTTTCGAAAGTGAGATATCTATATATTTCCAACTGACTAGTGTGAGAACCAAAACTAGCTAGGATTTATTGTTGTGATTTGCACTGAAATATGATTTTTGACTATATATATAAAAGTATATATATTTGAAAAGTTAATCACCAAATTGATTGCTGGTTGCGATGTTTGATAACTAGTTAACTAATTAAAATATTGGAATGAAAAGAATGATAAATTTAGCTAAATCGAATTCAATATTGAACTGAATTGAAAATTGATTAGAATTGAAAGTTGAGTGGGTTAATTAAACAACTTTCAGCTTCGATCCTTTTCGAGGACGAAAAGATTTTAAGTGGGGGAGATTGTAACAACCCGGAAAATCAGAACCAATTTAAAATTTTATTTTAAGAAAATTTAAATAGAAAATGTGTCATAATTTTAAAATTCTATTTAAAAAAAATTAACAATAAAATGTTTACATTTTTATTGTAAAGAAGAAAATATGAAAAATGAACATTAGTTTAAAACAAGAAATTTGTTGTAACATAAAAATTCACATTTTTATGTAATAATGATTCAGTAAAATGATTCATAGCTTGTTTAAAATAACATAACATAAAAATTTACATTTTTATGTAAACTAGAGAAGATTTCATTTTCTATGTAATGTAGAAAATATTACATTTTCTTTACAATAGAAAGACATCATCTTCTTTGCAAATAAAAGGATTACATTTTCCTTTGTAATATAAAAAGATTCAAGTATGGTAAATGTGTGTATACATTTAAAATTTACATTTAATGTATGAATGAATCTGACAAAAATATTTATGGTTGTAAAATATGCTGACATTAAAAAGCTACATTTTTAATACGAAGATTCATATAAAAGGATTCTAGTATAGTAAAATGTCGACACATTAAAAATTACATTCTCATAAAAAAGACAATTTTAATATGTTAAGTTAAATAGATGAGAAATAAATGGGATATAGCTAAATTTAGAAAATAATTAAATAAGATTATTTTAGGTTCATTTGTCAGCAATTCATTTTCTTTGTAACGTACAACATGCAAAACGTGGATTTATGGGCCTTAAAGAGTTAAAAGGGATTAAATATATTATTAAATATATAAAGGTTAAAATAAAAATATTTCCCACCTCTATATAACATCCTAAACTCTCATAACCCTATTCTCCTTCTTCTTCTTTTCCATGGTGACTCTCTTCCTTTCTCTCTCTCCCCTCCTCTTTCCCTCTTTCAATTAGCAAACCTATGGCCAAAATCACCAACACCTGCCACCACGGAAGCCGCCACCGCCCTCTAAACCGATGGTTGAAACGCTC
The DNA here is from genome assembly GCA_030737875.1 of Allium sativum. NCBI lineage: Eukaryota > Viridiplantae > Streptophyta > Magnoliopsida > Asparagales > Amaryllidaceae > Allium > Allium sativum. The sequence goes on along the minus strand of CM060918.1, from coordinate 248,646,588 downwards.
CAATCCCTTTTCCATTCTATCTTCCATCTCAAGAAATAAATTCAAAAAAATTCAATTTCAAAAACAAAGAGGACAACAAACTCGACATTATTTACGGCCATGATCGGAATCTGGTGCGTTCTATGGGCGTGCGATTTGGAAGAGCAAGGATGAGGTTTGGGTTCCAGTATTCGGCCTTGAACAATGTAGAAGACAACGCGTTTTATTCTAATTGGGGGTAACGTTTTTATTAAGCGTTGTTAAGAGAATTAATTAAATTAATTGCTTTAATTAATTATACAATGTTTAAATTAGGACATCTTTTGCACATTAAGTCAGAATTTGATGATTTTCTGTAACGACCCGTATTTTCTGCCTATTTATTTGGAATATTTTGATTATTTTATTTATTTAAAATATTGGTTAGAATTTAAATGATCGAATTTAACGATTTTATTTGGAATATATTATTTAAATAAATAATAAAATAATATTTTAATTTCCAGAATATTTGGGGAAATATAGAATTTGCCATATATTGTGATTGGGCAGTTTAAATTGGTCGAATATTGGTTATATTAAATTTACAACGACGATTTTGTTTATTTAACGACGGTTGAGCGATATGGTTTATAATATAATTAAATAACGAGCTGCAGCGGCGCAGCAATTCACGATTTGGCGTTTTGAACTTAAATTGGTCGTACCGGGTTCAAAATAAGTCGGATTTCCTCGGAACAAGAAACGTCAGGACCGATTTGACGATATCTTTCCAATGGCAGAGAAAAATTAAATTTTCATCACGTAGATTTTATTTTATGTCCAAATCAAATTTAAAAAAAATTATGGAATTTCTTTTATATATATATATATATATATATATATATATATATATATATATAGCGCTGTGTTTATATAGAATAAAGGGTTTTTAAATATCGATTTGACTTGGAATTCAACCCGGCATATTTTATTGTGGTAGTATACGATATTCTAGTCATGTATGGCCAATGACAATATTTTAATATTATTATATTGAGGTACTTTAAAATTAATTTATTTTATTTGAATTGGCCAGCTATAAAAGGGCCATTATTCAAACGACCTCAGTTTTCGACGAAACAAATTTTATTGGGGCCGCAATAGTAAATCATTGCTAGATCTCAAGTGGCACGTCAGTCGGGGTTAATTTGTGAGCGTGGCAAAATAAAATACAAATAAAAAAAACCATTTAGACATGACCGAGGGCCATTCGATCAAACGAACTCGGAATTTGACGAAACAAGTTTCATTTGGACCGTATCGTCAAATTATACTACGACGTCCATTTCTGTCTCGAACGGGATTTGTATGTCAGCACAGGAGCCAATAAACGACGTTCGAAAAATGCGATAGACACGAAATAAAAATCGTTAGTCAGCGTCACTGGTCACGACAACATAAATTATATTATTTCCACATTATAAATAACTCCAAAAATCAGAAATTACAGCCCAACTCCATTTCTGTCCATGTAATTTTGCAAAAAGTCCTCCAACACAAATCAATTTATATCTTCCAATCCGAGAGGAATTCTTAAGGGGAACCTGAACAAAAGTTGTAGATCGGATTGTTGTCTACCTACTGTAAAATGTTGGGTGAGTTTCGTCGATTGTGGTGGCCGGAATTCACGATGAACAGCGAAGAACAGTTGTCTGTTTTGGCCCAAATTACAAGGATTTGGTTGATTTGAGGGAACGGGGCCTTGGGGGTTTTGTAGAGGAGAGGCAAGGCTTCGTTTTGGCTGTGGTCTGAGGTTGAACATTGGTCCGAGGAGGTCGTGGCATCGAGATGAATGGAGGTGTACATTTTTGGATTGTTTTAAGAAGTGGAAAGGGTTTTTCTTCAATTTCCGAAGGCTCTGGCACTTTCTGGTGTCGGGTCTGAGGGTCAGTCGGAGGGGCGAAGCGTGGTGGTCAGCATGGATGTGGTCCGGTGGTCTAGGTCGGTATGAGGTGGAAGAAATTGACCGGGAAAGGGGTTACGTTCATCTAATGATTCACAGCAGGCGGAGGGATTTGGCGACCGGCAGTTTCAGGCGAATAGGGCCCTGGATGGTGCGGTTCCGATGGGGGGTCGTGGCATGGCTGAAGGTTGCCGGTGGTGGCGCAATACAGGGGAGAAGGAGTCGGGCTATGGTGTAAACGAGTTGAAAGAAGGAAGCATCGGGTTCAATTTGGGGGAGATGGATGAAACCATGTTTTGATAATATACGAGGATGGCGTGGCGGGGTGTATTAAGGTAAATTAGTTTTAATTATTTAATTTATAATTAATTTAGTTAGTTATAAAATCGTATATTATAATCAAACTTTAAATTAGTGTATCTTTCACATACGATAACGAAATTTGACGAAACTGGATCCGTTGGGATCGCAGGGACGAGGCCTAGACGATGGCACTGACTAGGCTCTAATCTGACGTAGTTGAAAATTCAGCTAATTTTGAACGTTCGTTCCGGATTAAATGCAACAAACGCATCAACCGCCAATCGTATAAATCTGGTGAGTTAATTCTCACACCTTCTGGAGTCCTGTGATGTGGTAAATCAATAGAAAAATATAAATCACCAGTTACAGTATAAATTGGTTGATTGAATGCGATGGATGCAAATTGGCTGTTTATTGTTTGATTGGTGGCAATTATTTATATTCCATCATTTATTTAATCTGTATATTTCAACCAACTGTTATCTGTGGTGCAGAGGACAGGTTGGAGGGATCCGACCAGATTCCTTAAATAGACTGTATTTTTAACTGTTGTGCATATATGAAGTGTTCAACCGGACTGACACCAAAACCTGTTTAAATGTAATGGTTGCATAGATATTCATCATTGTTGTATTTGAAATCAATCGACAGTGTTGATTTGGAAAATGACTTAAATGGTATTGTTTAAACGTCATTCTACTGTCAGGCAGATCGACGCAGTTTTAAAGTTATAAATCTATTTTATAACCGAATTAAGGTTTTCGATTATTTTATGTAAGTAACTAAATTAGAAGTTTTATAAATATACATTTTTAATCGAGTCTATAAAGGGATTATTTAAATGGTTTACACCAGCTTCAAAAGCAGAGAAAACCACAGATTTTACCTACGGACTGATGGGAAATTGTTTTTAAACAACTAAAAGGTGATTTTAAATTAATTGAGTTATTTGATTAATTTAAAAGGGAAATGCAAATGGAATTCAGTTAATGGTTAACCGAGGTGTACGGTTGACCAAATCAACCGTGTTTAGCTTAAATTGAAAATGAGATCAACTTGAAATTGAATGGAATTAATTGGGTTCTGAATATTCATCAAATTTGGCGAGAGGTGTTTAATAATTAGTTAATCTTTGATTAACTAAAATTAAGGGAATTCTTGAATTGTTTAGTGTTACTTTTTTTAGTTAATCTTCGATTAACTAAACCTCAAAATAATTATTAAATTGGTTAGGGTTAATAAAGTAAAGTATTGTTTAAACAATTATTAAAGGTGATAATTATCATATTTTTGATAAATAGAAAAGTTAACTATTCTTATATAGTTAATGTTGAAGTTATTATTATTATTTTTGACAATTAGAGAAATGACCTTTAAATAGGAATTCAATTATGAAATGACTTAAGTGGCATTATGGTTCGACCAAGGAAGTTGGGAAAGTTTATAAAGAGGTTTATAATCCAAGTTTCAGATGAGGATGGTAAATGGAATCAGTAAGTAAAGGTGGTATTTTACGGATATTTACTTAATCAAACAAGTTAGGTAAAGAGAGGATTAAACAAGGATTTCAATATAATAAATGATTTTATAAAACCCGATTTGAAATCGAAGGGGAAAGGAGGTTTAAAATATTAGTGGTTAAGTGACAAACTGGTATTTATTCTAAGGTAAGAACGGGGTCGATCAAGGTCTGAGAGGTAACTAAAATACCCCAACTTGATTGGCTTCACTATTATTGAGGAATGGTATTCGTTTGGAGCAAGTGAAGGTGTTGAGATTAGGTTTACCCTATACGAGGAATATCAAACTTTAATGCAAGATCTTGGGAAAATAAATAATATTGCAATGTTAGTTTCAAAAGAAATAAGAATATTGATTTCAAATTTAATTGAATATTTGTTATTCAATTAGAGTTGATCAAATACAGTATTTGAGGTAGAGTTAGCCAAAAATAGTTATTCAGGAAGAGTTGCCATTGCGTACGACTACTAGCGTAATTCGCAGGGCTGTAGATAGCATATGGCGGTCGGATGTTTCCTGAGGGAATCAGGTGTAACCATTGTGATTGCTGCGATCTAGAGTCAAGCGAATGGAGTTAAGTAGAACATTAGTTAATCGATATGAGTAATTAAGTCGAATATTAGTTAATCAATAGGAGTAATCAAGTAAAGTCCAGTTGAGTCAAAGAGGTCAAATTATGTCAAGTACTAAATCAGCAAAAGCTCATGTATTCATACTATTGTTATTTGATAGTTAAATCACCGACTATCAAACCAGACCAATTCGCTTGTTGGTATGGAAATACAGAGATCGAATTTATATTCGAAAACCATTCCGACCAGCAAATACGTGAAGACGTCAATTGAAGACGGAGCAAGTGAAGACCGTGGATCTTCATAAGCGGAAGGACTACTTGTTGAATCTCTCTGGCTTGCAACCAGAGTTATTTGATTTGTGATTCTGTCGTGGTTGAAATCCACGGGTTGTAAGGACTACTTGCTACTGATCCATGGGGTGATTCGTATATTGGATGCAGTAGGAGGGTGCCTTCGGTTCATCATGTTCCTGGATGACTTCTATGGACTAGTGTCTAACAGAGTATTTCCAAAAGGGTCACGTACGTTGATTTCTTCAAACGTGCGATAGTGGTTGGCAAGGAATGGCCGTTCTATTTATGTGGATGTCAATTAGTGATGTCTGATGGATCTGATGATGTGGCATTCTAAGTGAATAGTGGCCAGATGTACGAAAAGGAATTCTAGCCTCATCAACCGGGAAATGACAAAAAATCGGGCAGGTAGCATGGCTATGTGGGCCGCTCCCATTTGGGTGTATAATCACCTATCTAGAGAAATTCCATTTGCTTCTTAAATCTACATTCAATGCTGTCCCTTTTCGGGAGGCAGTTGCTGATCCCAACTGTTGGTGATATACGTTCGATACACTCAAGCGAAATGAGTGTTTGATCATGTGAGGGCCGGGTTGCAAGACGTTCTTGTTGAAACCATTGCATTCGCCTCTAGAAATACACTATCAGCAGGTGGTCCCATACCTTGTCAAGGTTGGTATCCAATATCTAATAAGCGCCCGCGGTTTTCGATTGTATAAGCGTCAGATGCAAGCGTTCCTCTAGATTGTTATTATTTGTATTTAGACATTATGATAATATCAGGGCAAGCTATGATTTCAAAACATTTTTGGGTTATAGTAAGGTAAAAACCGTCCGTGTTTATGTGTGGGTTGGTCTTACTATTATCCTTTGATTTTAGAAAGGATTTTCCAAAGTTAAACGAGTTGTGTGTTCTGTGAATTTATCACTGATAGTATTCCAGACTGACCTGGTGTATTTTGCTTTGCTTCAAATGTGTTTGGGTCAGACCGAGTATGTTCCAGGTCAGGTTTCACTTGGAGTTTCAGGAAGTAGAAGCAGGCGGCTTCACCGTTAGTTATATACAGATATTTTTCCACTTTGTCTGATGTATGCTGTACTCTGATGATTGGTCTGAATATACAGTTCTTTGTATAAAAAGATTTGTTATATTATATTTTATTCGCTCCGCTGTGAGATTCTGATATGTGTTCTTCTTCTTTCTTCTATTCTAATATTTCTTTCTTTCTTATCTCACCCTCTAACTTCTTTCTCATGACAATCTGGGGTACGATACTTGGGTTTTTGGCAAGTAATATGGGTTTATGTATTGTTGTCGAAAATTCGAGCGTCGAATTTTCCCCGGGTCGTTACAGTTGTATCAGAGCTATTGGTTTAGAGATAACCTTGGCTCTGTGGTGTGACTCAATAGAGATGGGGTTAGCAATACCCTAGATTGAGTTTGGAGTGTATATATATATATATATATATATATATATATGAGAGCGCGTATTTGTAATTTGATATTAAAATCATTTTGAAATTATTTTGCCCAATATATTCTATAAATAATGAAAGTAATGATTTTTCAAATTATTATATTATGGGCAATCATTTTGATTTGTTAATGTTGATTGAATGATATGTTTGGATGGTATGCTCGATTTCATGAATATAAACCTGAACATGAATCGATTTGGTTAAAACCAATATGTAATAAAGAAGTTGAATAAATCAATCCAGATGAATAAATTTGAATGGATATTTGTAACAAATAAATGAAGTGACTATAAATAATTATAATCTCATATTGATTGAATTGTGTGTGAATTAGTTGATATGAAGGATATGGATGTTTTTGAACATAATTGATATTGGTTTCGGGAACTAATGAATTGGTCTGAGTTGAGAACAGGTGCAGAAGTACCAACTCATCTTTAAAATCCATCCAAGAGAAAAATATGGAGTTAATTGAATCTAGATTGAGAATAGAGTTGCAGTATGAATAAGCAAGCTCAAGAATAAAATATATCACTTATCGCATAATAATGCTCGCAAAAACGTATGCCTACGCAAATATGAAATTTTGGTTTTGTTTGGATTTTGGGATTTGATTTTTCCGACCATGAGAGTTGATGTACATATATTTCTTGAATCTTGCAATATTGCAGATGTCCTCCGTGCAGGGGAGACTCTGCCGAAATTTTTCCAAAATTTATGGTGTTAGAAATTTTTTTTGAAAATTTTTAGGAAATTCTTTTGTTTGAAATAAATTGGTTTTAAAACCAATTGGGTCAGTTTGAAAATAAATTCGAGTTTTAAAATTAATTATTTTTGGAAAGATAAGGGGATTTAACGTTCTTTCTACCTTAGCAATTTCGAGGACGAAATTATTTTAAGGGGGAAGGAATGTAATGTCCCGTATTTTCTGCCTATTTATTTGGAATATTTTAATTATTTTATTTATTTAAAATAATGGTTTGAATTTAAATGATCGAATTTAAAGATTTTATTTGGAATATATTATTTAAATAAATAATAAAATAATATTTTAATTTCCAGAATATTTGGGGAAATATAGAATTTGCCATATATTGTGATCGGGCAGTTTAAATTGGTCGAATATTGGTTATATTAAATTTACAACGACGATTTCATTTATTTAACGATGGCTGAGTGATATAGTTTATAATATAATTAAATAACGAGCTGCAGCGGCGCGGCAGTTCGCGATTTGGCGTTTTGAACTTCAATTGGTCGTACCGGGTTCAAAATAAGTCGGATTTTCCCAAAACAAGAAACGTTGGGACCGGTTTGACGATATCTTTCCAATAGCAGAGAAAAATTAAATTTTTGTCATGTAGAATTTATTTTATGTCCAAATCAAATTTAAAAAAAACGCTATGGAATTTCCTTTATATATATAGCGCTGTGTTTATATAGAATAAAGGGTTTTTAAATATCGTTTTGCTTGGAATTCAACCCAGGATATTTTATTGTGGTAGTATACGATATTCTAGTCGTGTATGGCCAATGGCAATATTTTAATATTATTATATTGAGGTATTTTAAAATTAATTTATTTTATTTGAATTAGCCAGTTATAAAAGGGCCATCAATCAAACGACATCAGTTTTCGATGAAACAAATTTTATTGGGACCGCCACAGTAAATTATTGCTAGATCTCAAGTGGTGCGTCAATCGGGGTTAATTTGTGAGCGTGGCAAAATAAAATACAAATAAAAATGACCATTTAGACGTAAACGAGGGCCATTCGAGCAAACGAGCTCGGAATTCGACGAAACAAATTTCATTAGGACCGTCTCGTCAAATTATACTATGCCGTCCATTTCTGTCTCGAACGGGGTTTGTATATGAGCACAGGAGCCAATAAACGACGTTCGAAAATGCGATAGACATGAAATAAAAATCGTGAGTCAGCGTCACTGGTCATGTCAACATAAATTATATTATTTCCACATTATAAATAACTCCAAAAATCAGAAATTACAGCCCAACTCCATGTCTGTACATGTAATTTTGCAAAAAAATCCTCCAACACAAATCAATTTATATCTTCCAATCCGAGAGGAATTTGTGAGGGGAACCTGAACAAAAGCTGTAGATCGGGTTGTTGTCTACCTGCTGTAAAATGTTGGGTGAGTTTCGTCAAATGTGCTGGCCTGAATTCGCGATGAACAACAAAGAACAGTTTTCGGTTTTGGCCCAAATTACAAGGATTTGGTTGATTTAAGGGAACGGGACCTTGTGGGTTTTGTAGAGGAGAGGCAAGGCTCCGTTTTGGCTATGGTCTAAGGTTGAACGGTGGTCTGAGGAGGTCGCGGCGTCGAGATGAACGGAGGTGTACATTTTTGGGTTGTTTTCAGAAGTGGCGAGGGGTTTTCTTCAATTTCTGGCGGCTCTGGCACTTTCTGGTGTCGGGTCTGAGGGTCAGTCGGATGGGCGAAGCGTGGTGGTCAGCATGGAGGTAGTCCGGTGGTCTTTGTCGATCTGAGGCAGCGGAAATTGACCAAGAAAGTGGTTCCATTCATCCAATGATTCACGGCAGGCGGAGGGGTTTGGCGACCAGTAGTTTCAGGCGAATGGGGCCCCGGGTGGTGCGGTTCCGATGGGGGTCGTGGCGTGGCTGAAGGTCGCCGGTGGTGGCGCAGTAAAGGGGAGAAGGAGACGGGTTATGGTGTAAACGAGATGAAAGAAGGAAGCATTGGGTGCAATTTGGGGGAGATGGATGAAACCGTGTTTTGATAATACACAAGGATGACGTGGCAGGGTGTATTAAGGTAAATTAGTTTTAATTATTTAATTTATAATAAATTTAGATAGTTATAAAATCGTATATTATAATCAAACTTTAAATTAGTGTATCATTCACATACGATAATGAAATTTGACGAAACTGGATCTGTTGGGATCGTAGGGACGAGGCCTAGACGATGGCACTGACTAGGCTCTGATCTGACGTAGTTGAAAATTCAGCTAATTTTGAACTTCTGTTCCGGATTAAATGCAACAAACGCGTCAACCGTCAAGCATATAAATCTGGTGAGTTAATTCTCATCCTGTGATGTGGTAAATCCATAGAAAAATATAATTCACCATTCCTGCATTTTTATCGGTTTGTATTTGAATATTTAAATCAATTTAAATATTGAATTCGTAATATGAGTGGATTTATATATTAATTATAAGGAAGTTGAACATATAAAAACATTTATTAAATATAATCAAGCCCGTAATATCGCGGCAGTTCGTAATTTAACGTTCTGAACTTCAACTGAGTGTAAATGACTCATTTTAAATTGGATTTCTGCGAAACAAGAAACGTTGGAATCTGTTTAACGATATCTTTTTAACGGATGTGAAAAACCAAGATTTCGTGTGTGGAAGTTAAGTCCAAATCAAAATTTCAGAAAGTCGCAATGAAATCGTATATCGACTGTAATAGTTTATTTGATATAACAAGATATCGGATTCGAATTTGAAAAAGACTCTTTTGAAACGTAGCTATAATTTAATTTTTTAGAATTTTACTGTAATTTTTAATTAATTAAATACGCAACTTTTTATTTGGAGTATTTTGCACCCTATATTAATATTTTGAGTTTTCACAATATAAGTTAACCTACCGATATTATTATATTTTTGAGATCGTGGGACATTGGTCATTACAACGGTATTTTTATTTCGGTCGATAGAGGTCCCTAAATGGTATATTTTATATAGTGCAATAACCTTAAAATCTACTACTATAAAACAAAACCAGTCAAATAAAACAAAATAAAATACATCATAAAAACGTGCTGAGCACCATTGAAATTTTCCAACCCTATTCCCTATTTTTCTAAGGGATATGGGCAACTATTCATATTTCAATTCAAAATTTTAATGAGCATATGAACATGCCATACTTTGTAGAATTAGGACCTACTTAGCACGTACCTTTGAAAATGACTTCCCTATCCTCAACAAATACACCATCACCCTATGGTGAGTATTAAAATCCTCCCCTTTCTTTTCACACAGCAACATCACATGCTTCTACCCATAGCCTACTACCAAAAGCTAACTTATACTGTACCTCGTCCTATTCTACTCTAAGTCCATCCTTCCACGACACATAGCAAGTACAAGCCAATTTGCACCCTAAAATCTAATTTACTAAACTCCTTCCCTACGACTTCATGTCGAATAAATGGTAAAGTCATCTAGAATACAGGGTACGACATGGAAATTAAATCTAAAGCAATGTTATGAATTTTCACATCAAATTATTTGTGCTATCCTATATAGTCTATTACTTGCCTACGAAGGATTTCTTGCTGTATAAATACTGGGTGATGCTATCTTCTTTTTGAGTAAACCACCGAAGCTTCAATGGCTTTCGAGATTTTAAAACACAACCGATACTTCCTAAAATTCTAAATAAATATATATAAAACTGTGAGTGATTCTCCACATCTTCACTTAAGTTCGAACGAGTTGGTGATATTTTTGTCACTGTGTTTCGAAAGGGCGTTGTAGCAATGGAGGGTTTGCTTGGTGATAGGGGTACAGCATGAAGGGAAGCAGTTGGTAGGACATAGTGCATTCTCATGGGACTGTTGGTCACGTTTTCTTCCACCTGGGCCAGATCGATGATGGCATCATGATATTTTTGGTACGGGCTTGGATATGTGATTGGTAGAAGCATCACATAGGGGGAAATTTCTGATGGAGTTTGCATAGGTGATTGGTAAAGCTCAAGGTGGCGTTGAGCTGAGTACAGGTAGGATAGGCTATTGTATGAGTGGAAGTTGATGTTGCGGAGGACAACAAGTTGAATGTGACAAGGGGCGGAACTGGAAAGGAGTACACTTTGGGATGGGTTCTTGTCTTGGCTGATAATGGGTATAGTGCATGGAGAAACAAATGGGAAGTGGCAAAAAGAAGTAAAGCAGTGTTGGGGTATTGAGTGGTCAACATCTTGATTAAAGTTTGGCGAGGTGAAGAACAGTGAAGAATATGGATGGAGCTGGTGGTGTTCACAGTTTGTAAAGTATGAATGGAGGGGATGCCGAAGATCATGGAAACTATAAGCGGGTCTGGGCTCCAATGAACATGAATATGGGCCAGTGTATACTGCGTAAGCCCAATCTTTTATAATAAAAAGAAAAAGAAAAGAAAATATAAAATCTGTGAAATAGTGGAATGGTATGCGGACAGGCTGTTCTTTTTGGTTTCGGAGGAGGGGCTTCTAACGAGCGCGGATCCGAACAGACGCAAATCGTTATTTAATGGTTAATGCACCAAGGTGAGTAAATTCACTCACTCTGATCTATATTAAAATATTTTAATTATATTTTAATATTGGTTGAATGTTGTGTGATTGCCGTTTAGGTAGATTACAATTTAATTGGTTGAAATAATATAAACCGTTATATATCTAAACTGACGATCGAACACAGATATTTCATAATGATATGAAATTGATGATATTTATTGTGGCTAACATCTGTGGATACAGGAAACCGGTTAGAGGAATCAAACCGAATTCCTCAATATTTGTATGTATTGTTTGTTTATATTATATATATAATATTATATATATACACGGTCTGAACCTAAATAACATTATTAGGAATTAGAATTAAAATTCGATGATGTCGAACGTAATAAAGTAAATTATTTTAGGAATTATAATCTGATAGGATAGCTAATATTTAGATTTAAACCGACAAATTATAATAGGATATGAAATCAATATTTAGTTATAAACTAGATATCGATTTAATAAGAACCTGACTTAGAAACAGAGTTATTCAAAGGAAATGTGAAACACCCCACCTCCGTTAAGGTCATTCACAAAGGGAATGCCTTAATTTTGGTGGAGGTTTATAAGTAAAAGCCACAGATAAACTCAAGACAGATATAAATACACATATTTTAAACAGCGGAAACCAACAGACTTTTATTCATCAATACGTGTTCCAAAACAAAACATTTCATAATTGTCTCAAAATACTTCCATCATTACTACATCATAACTGTCTTGATTAATAAAGAAGCATAAAACATAATTACAGTGACGAAAATCCCCATAGTGATATCCAAAGCCATAGTCCGAACAAAAGAGACCCAAATCATACATCTACGTTCTTGGAGCTTGTACAGAGCCTGACTGAGCTGAGCTGTTTCCTCCCTGTGGACCGGGGGGGAACGAAAGAAAAGAAGATGGAAAGAAAATAGGGTCAGAAATAAAGCCTGAGTAAATCTAGTAACTCTTCAGTATGTGAATAAGAAAAGGGCATGATAAATATATACTGAAAATAGGATGGTTTAACAAGCTAAGGGAGTGTCGAATGTAATATCGCACCCATACTATATCTCTGCATCTACTCGAGTTTATTCTAACAGGCACCCCATGGTGAGGGTGAAGTGATCCCCATTTTCGAAAGATCGGCTCCTACTCACGTTAAATTGTTTCATACGGCCCCCAAGAATTGTAGATACCAATGCTGGTCCCACCATGGGGTTTATCAAGACCCATGGTGGCGGCCCTGACACAAATTCTAGAAGGCATAGGTTATACTACTGGTGTCCCCAATGCCCAGGTTGTATACTCCGAAGTGTGTGCATGCCCGCATTCCGTTAGACCTGCACTGTGCACCCACCGCCGTCGTTTGACCGCTTACAATCAACCCAGTAATCGTGCCCCACCCTGCCTAGTTTCAGGGTACCGTTGATACCTAAATTGGGTTAGTGCTGAAACGGGTCCCTCGTTACCAGGATTTTCTAGTCAAACATGTTAAGTGGTTAAGTGTCTGAAGTTACCTAACCCCCACCCATCAATTCTTGTTAACATGTTGAATTTGGTTAAGTGTTTTAGTTGACTTAACCCTACCACCTGTCCTTAGCCTCTTAGGAGCACCAGACAACTCACATTAGACAGGTATTGCTACGGTTACTGGATATGCCGGTCGGTTCCGCGCAGGTTTACACCGTAGCTCAGTCTAACCTCGGGTCTTTATTGGGCTCAATGCTTAACCACCCACATTGGATAGGTATTGTTGTGACTACCGGACAGCCGGGCGGTTCCGGGCAGGTTTACATCACAACTCAATCCAACCTCGGGTTAGGCACGTCGTGTTTTCTAAATTTACATATTTTATTATTTCTCAAATATATATATATGTAAATGTCATATCTTTTATTTTTGGGTATAACAATTCATACCGCTTTAAATGTCATTGTCATTGGCATGTGCCAAACATGCCAACATATGTTTTCATGTTTTACACCCAACGTCATTACCCCCGTTTATACGTTCGCAATGTTATAACAAATGTTGGGCTTGACACAATTCAGCCCAACTTTATAAGCGTCAGAAAAAGGAATCAAGAACGTGTAATATTTGACAACATATAGGGTGTGTGGCGCATGAACTTGCAATTTAGCGATACTAACATAAATGATGGGTCATGTGAACTTGCATTCAAATCAAAGTATAACTAAGTAGGTGACATATGAAATGGCATAGTTTACAACTTGTGTTTAAATATGTTTAACTTGGCATAATGTCAAACACATAACTAGCATGATGTATATTCACCAAAAGGTCCAATTATAACATTTAATCACATAGCCTATTTCAACATAAACTTGCATAGTTTTTGAAATCCAAACGATACCTAACATAGATCCAATTACACTTGCAAATAAACATGAATTTGCATAGTTTATTAAACCCAAACGATGCTTAACATAGATCAATTATACTTGCAAATAGACATGAAAATGATATCATAGGTTCTGGGTCATGTAGGCATAAACGGTTTCAAGTCTAAAACATGTTTACATAAATTCTAATTTAGAGTAAGGGAATATACATAGTTCATGCCTTCGACATATACATAAAGGAATCAATTTCTAATCTTTGCCACAAACTTGCAAGTGTCATTGTTTTCACATACCATTGTTCAATAGGCTTGCATCAATCAAATTTTTGCCACAAACATCAATACATAAGTCATGATAGAACCATCACAATACACAGAATTTTATACAATACATTAGCACAATTCAATTTTCATTCACATCGAATGACATCGCAATTCTTATTCAAATTCTAAAAGGTTACTATACTTACAACGAATGCAGAATCTTGAATTCTGAAATTGAAATGCGCTACTTTGGGTAGACTAACGTTGCGTTGAAAACTTTTGATTTAAACTTTAAATCTTCTTCTTAGTTTTAATCGTCTCAAGGCTTTTCTCTTGACGGCTATGTTCAATTCCTCCCTAGCAGCATGACGACTCCTTTCTCATATTTTTGTGTGAATTTTCAGTTGAGAGTTAGGGTGTATTTATAGATTTTTAAGTTGTATTGAGCCGTTAGATGAAGATAGGAGGAATCTAGACCATTCAAAATTCAGAGAGCCAATCAAGAGGTGACACGTCAGCCCTAGTGACACACAGGGCCTTAGAAATTCGAGCCAGAGCCAGACCTGGCCAGCCAGGTCGACACTATGGTCGACCTAGGGGGAACTAGGTCGACACGATGGTCGACCTGGGGTGACCGGGTCAACTCCATGGTCGACCTGGTCTCTGGGCGGGAATTTTCCTGCCCAGCCCAGTTTGAACATGAAATTCGAAATTTTGAAATTAAACTGAGCTGTTTGAATTTAAATTTGATTCTGAAACTTCCGAAGGCCATAACTCCTTCATACGGAGTACGATTCGCGTAAACTCGGACTCTATCTCAAGCAGAATTCCGAGACGAACGCAATGGCGTAACCTGTTTCCCTTAATTCATCCATTTAGAATTAATTATACTTTAATTTGTGAAGCTTAGCGTTATAGAATTCACGAGGTGTTACATTCTCCCCCCTTAAAAGGATTTCATCCTCGAAATCTTTAAGTTAGGAAGAATGTATATCCTACCATCCAACAGTCCATCTACTCAACCAACAAACACAGGCATTCACTGTCCTTAAAAGACTTCTAATGCTTCATGATCATATGTATAGTGTGTGTACATGTCCTTATCTAATGCAAAAATCAGGCGGTCTACTGATTCAGTTGACCTCCTTAATGCGAATTATGTAAGTTTCATGAATCCATTATGTATGCAAATTTTTCCTACTCATAATTCTACATGAGTGCACAACTATTCATACAAATGTGACAACCATATGACAGCATATCAAGCTTCAACCATATATAAATGAGAATACACATATGCATATGCAATATGAAGTGATTGAGCCGATCTATAACCTAGGGTGTGTGTGTATATGCATCCACGAGCAACCACTAGCAACCACTAGCAACCATTTGCAGCCATCATCCATAACATGTTTTCAAATACATGTTTGCATCCTGTTGTTTTCTACCTAAGGAGTTAGGAAAAGGACCGAGGAGATATACCTAAAAGATAGATAAAGCATAACTTAAGGAAAAAGAGAGAGATCAAAGATGTACCCTCAAAAAGAAGAGGGTTGGCAGCGCGTATTCTGTCCTCAGTTTCCCAAGTCGCGTCTTCCTCGGCGTCGCTCCACTGAACTTTAACGAGTTTGACTTCGTGGTTGCGTAGCTTTTTCACTTCCATTCCTAAGATGCGGGTTGGAACTCTCCTCACAGTTGCTTCACGTTCCACTTCGGCTTCATCTAGAATGCTAGGTTCCACCACTTCCGCTGACTCATGCAAACACTTCCGGAGGTGAGAAACATGAAAGACGTTGTGAACTCCGGCCAGTCTCTTGGGTAGCTCTAATCTATAGGCCATCTTTCCAACCTTCTCGATGATAGGAAATGGTCCTACAAATCCTGGTGCTAGCTTTCTGTCGGATCCAAAACGAACAACGTTCCTTAAAGGTGATACCTTAAGGAAAACCCTGTCCCCAACCTCAAACTCAAAGTCGGTCCTTCTTTTGTCGGCGTAGGATTTCTGTCTGTCTTGGGCAATCTTCATTCTCCTACGTATCAAGTCCACTTTCTCCGAAGTCTCTCAAATCATATCTGGTCCAAGTATAAGCTTATCTGTAGACTCGTACCAACAAGTTGGTGATTTGTACGGTCTTCCATACAAGGCTTCGAAGGGTGCCATACCAATGGTAGCTTGGTAGCTGTTGTTATAGGCAAATTCCACTAAAGGAAGGTGATCCTCCCAAGTCCCTCCAAAGTCAAGAACGCAAAGTCTTAAAAGATCCTCTAAAACTCTATTCACCCTTTCCATCTGGCCGTCGGTTTGGGGGTGATAGGCCGTGCTTAGACATAACTGTGTGCCTATAGCTTCTTGTAGACTCCGCCAAAAATCGCTTGTGAAGATAGGGTCTCGGTCACTGACAATGCTGGAGGGTATCCCATGGAGTCGAACTATTTCTTTGAGATAAAGAGATGCTAGAGATGCGGTAGTCCTTTTACTCTTGATAGGTATGAAGTGGGCGCTCTTAGTAAGCCTATCCACTATTACCCAATTGCAAGTGTTGCCTTTTCTCGACCTAGGTAGTCCATCAATGAAGTCCATTGAAATGATTTCCCACTTCCACTATGGGACCTCTAAAGGATGAAGTAGTCCTCCAGGCTTCTTCTCTTCCGCCTTGACCGGTTGGCAGTTCATGCACTTAGAAACGAAATCT
This sequence comes from Allium sativum, assembly GCA_030737875.1. Classification (NCBI taxonomy): domain Eukaryota; kingdom Viridiplantae; phylum Streptophyta; class Magnoliopsida; order Asparagales; family Amaryllidaceae; genus Allium; species Allium sativum. The sequence goes on along the minus strand of CM060918.1, from coordinate 248,629,856 downwards.
GCCACATCTTGTTTCATGTCGTTCCAAAAGAAAGTCCTTTTTATATCCTTGTACATCTTGTCACCGCCAGGGTGTATGGTCATCTTGGAATGATGTGCTTCTTCGAGAACCTTATTTGTCAACTCCCTTGCTTGTGGGACACATAAACTTCCATCTCGCCTCAGCCAACCCTTATCATCGATGGCGTACCTACTGAGGTGACTAGAAGTCTCACCCCTAATAAGTTTATCAATCACCTCAACAAGCTAAGGGTCTTCACGTTGTGCTGCCCCTATTGAGTCCAAGAGAGTAGGGCGTACTTCGAGAGATGCTAGCAAACCTGGTACAAAATCTGAGGAGGGCCTAAAGTTAAAATTGGCTATATACTCCAAGCTTTGCCTTTCCACAAAGAGAGGGCTTAAGGTCAGTTTCTTTCGGCTCAACGCGTCTACTACTACGTTGCCTTTGCCATGAGTATAGGAAATTTCAAAGTCATAAGAGGCAAGAAACTCCATCCATCTTTGCTGCCTCAAGTTAAGATCCTTCTACGAGATGAGATATTTCAACGATTTATGGTCAGTGTATAATTCGAACTTATCACCTAGGAGATAATGGCGCCAAGACTTAAGCGCAAAGACGATGGCGGCTAACTCAAGATCGTGGGTTGGGTAGTTCTTTTCATGAACTTTCAGTTGTCTTCCGCCATAAGCTACCACTCTTCCTTCTTGCATTAAAACAGCGCCTAGTCCCGTTCCACATGCATCCGTGTATACCGTGAACATTTTGCTTCCATCTGGCAAAGTCAGAACTAGGGCTGTTGTAAGAGCCCTTTTTTAATCGTTGGAAAGCAAACTCGCAATCCAAATCCAAAGTGAATGCCAGATTCTTCTTTGTTAGCCTTGTGAGTGGGCTGAGATTTTCGCGAAATCCCTAATAAACTTTCGGTAAAAACCAGCTAGCCCAAGAAAGCTTTGAACTTCGGTTGCATTTCTTGGTGTCTTCCAATCTTGCACTGCCACCACTTTTGCGGGGTCCACAGCCAACCCCTCTTTGGACAGTATATGCCTCAGAAATCTTACTTCTTTTCTCCAAAAGTGACACTTGGAGAATTTGGCTTTTAGTTGATGAGCTTGAAGAGTTTCCATGATTTCTTTCAGATGCTGGGCGTGCTCTTCCTCATTCTTTGAGAAGATTAAGATATCATCTACGAAGACAACCACAAATTTGTTGAGGAATTCTCTGAACACCCTGCTCATTAGGTCTACGAAATATGCGGGTGCATTTGTCAAGCCTAAAGGCATGACAAGCCACTCGAAGAAACCGTCTGGGATTCTAAACGCCGTTTTATCAATACTATCTTCAGCTACTCTTAGCTGATGGAACCCAGTTGCCAGATCAAGTTGGGAGAAGGTCGTTGCACCTACAAGCTGATCAAACAAATCGTCGATTCGGGGAAGAGGGTGCCTATTTTTCTTGGTCAATTTGTTTAACTCCCTATAGTCGACGCAAAGGCGAAGCGAACCGTCTGCTTTAGTCGCGAACACCACTGGAGCACCCCATTCTGAAATTCTCCGTCTAGTGAACCCCTTTTCGAGAAATTCTTTAATCTGCTTACTGAGCTCCTTTCTCTCCTTTGGAGCTATGTGTCTGACAAGTAAAGCTACAGGCTTTGCGTTATCCACAAGATATATGCGGAAGTCTATTTCCCGCCTCGGAGGTATGCCTTTCACCTCCTCAAATACATCCAGATATTCCCGGACTACTCTCACTGATTGCAAATTCTCATTAGAAGCATCAAGCGACTCTAGATAACTTAGCATAACAGCATTCAAGGGATTACAAGAAATTTCTAGAGTGTTACCAAGCCGAGTCAAAAGCCTAACTACTCTTTTCTCACAATCAAGAATGGCACTATTACTGGATAACCAGTCCATGCCTAAGATCAAACCATATCCCGAGAAGCCTAAGACAAAGGCATCACAACTAAACTTAACGCTGAGAATAGAGATTTCCAACCCCAAACAAACCATTGTCAAGTAAGCGGAGTCCCCAATTGGATTTGAAACTACTAAGGGAGCTTCTACCATACTAGTGTCTAGATGCAGAGATTCTACTAAGGCAGAGGAAATAAAAGAGTGTGATGTGCCAGAGTCAAAAAGTGTACGAACTGGATGATCATAAAGATAGACTACACTTTCTACAGAAATATTACTACCTCTTTCTTGCTGAGGTGCCACTAGTGCATGAACCTGAACCTGAACCCCCGAAGTGGATCCAGCTTTCTGTCCCTGCCCTTTCTTCTTTGGGCAGTCCATAGCTTGGTGCCCAATCTCTCCACAATGGAAGCAACCACCAATCTTCGCATTTCTTTTCCAGCAGTCTTTTGATATATGGCCCACAATGCCACAGAAATTGCACCTTCTCTTCTCACGGGGCTTATTGTTCTTTCCTCCTTTCTTGAAATCTGTTTTCTTTGCTTGTAGACCCTCCATCTTCTCTTCCACCTTAGTTTCTTTCTTGCCGTGGTCTTCCTCGTGTAATGCCATGTCCACCAAGCTTTCATAAGTCGCTCCTGTGGATACATGGGTCATGGCAAGGCTGTGTAGAGGCTCATTCAAACCCTTGATGAAGCGAAGTGCCTTCTTGTGTTGGGTGTTTACTAAGTCTAGCCCAAATCTGGCCAGCTGGTTAAACTGATTAACATATTCCCTGATCGTCATGCTTCCCTGTTTCAGAGTTAGGAACTTTTCCATTTGCAGGCTCCTTTCTGCTTGGGAGAGAAATTTCATTTCAAACCTTGTCCTGAAGTCTTCCCATGTTTCCACCGCCCTCTGATCATTGGTAACTTCCCACCAATAGGAAGCCTCATCCTTAAGCAACCATACCACTAGTTGTATCTTTTGCCTATCATCCACTCCAAAGATGACAAACAGATCCTCATTCTCCTTTAGCCAGTTTCTTGCCTCTACAAAGGATTCTGCCCCATAAAAATCTTTTCCACCCATTGCTTTGAAGTCTCTACATGTTTTTGCGAAGGCATTTCCACGGGGAGGTGGAGGAGGAGGAGGAACCGCGGCCACTGGAGGAGGAATGTCTGCTGGGCCCGCGCCATTGGCCCTTGCTTCTAACTACCTCCTAAACCAGCCGGGAATCGGCAGTCCTTCCGAGAGGTTTAGGTCTCCAGACATGCTGAAACAGAAAGGGAAAAATTCAAAACGAAGGATAGAGAGAGATAGATAGAGCACATGGCTTTGGGGGATTTTGTCTTTTATAAATATAACACTTTTTCTTGAAAAATGCTTCTTTAAACTTTCTTTTGAAAACAATTTCAAAAACTTTTATCTTGTCTGGTAAACCTATGCTCTGATACGAAGTGAAACATCCCACATCCGTTAAGGTCACTCACAAAGGGAATGCCTTAATTTTGGTGGAGGTTTATAAGTAAAAGCCACAGATAAACTCAAGACAGATATAAATACACATATTTTAAATAGCGGAAACCAACAGACTTTTATTCGTCAATACGTGTTCCAAAACAAAACATTCCATAATTATCTCAAAATACTTCCATCATTACTACATCATAACTGTCTTGATTAATAAAGAATCATAAAACATAAATAAAGTGACGAAAATCCCCATAGTGATATCCAAAGCCATAGTCCGAACAAAAGAGACCCAAATCATACATCTGCGTTCTTGGAGCTTGTACAGAGCCTGACGGAGCTGAGCTGTTTCCTCCCTGTTGACCTGGGGCGGAACGAAAGAAAAGAAGACGAAAAGAAAATAGGGCCAGACATAAAGCATGAATAAATCTAGTAACTCTTCAGTATGTGAATAAGAAAAGGGCATGATAGATATATACTAAAAATAAGATAGTGTCACAAGCTAAGGGAGTGTCGAATGTAGTATCGCACCCATACTAGAGTCAAGTACTTAATATCCATCTTGACAAAATCAGAGTACATAAAATAAAAAGCACAAACCCCAAAGTAGATATCCATAAAGAAGATGAGCTGAAACTTTACTTTCAGCAACCCAAGCTTTTCCAAAAGAGGGAGAAATAAAGCGATTCAAATCAAGCTCTACTAGCACTAGTCCCACCCTGAAAACCGGGGCGGAGGGGGAGGAAGAAAAGAGGCAAAAAGAAACGGGGTCAGACATAAAGTCTGGCGAGTACAATAACTTTAACAATGTAATTATTAAAGTAACTAGGATAAGGCATAAGCTGGCAAAACAAGGAATGAATGCAAACAAAATAGGCATGGCAAGGCAAACAAGAGGAATAAGATAACGTTAATTGCGCCTCCAACACTATAGGATAATAACCATACTGCACCAATACTAGTCACCCTAAAAGTTGATCCCGCCTACTGAACGTAATAATCATAATGGTAGTTTCGTGTACCCCTGGCTGTCTTCATAGGGTGCTCCTTTCTCCACTAGTTGTACCCTCTATCCTCCCCTTTTCTAATCACAATGTTTATAATATGGTAGTTGCACTCCTAGCTGCCGTCGTAGGTGCCGCCTGCTCCTATCTCTGCTAGTCGTACCCACTACCTTTCCCATTCGATTGGCTCCCTAACTCATGATACTCGTGTTGATCCCACAGTGGGGAGTATCGCTCCCCAAAGAGGCAACCCGATACCATTAGAGATGCACGGCTTATACCTACACGATGCAACAACGTCTTACCTACCAGCTCGGGCCCACGCATGCACATGACCCCGTTGGACTAGCGCTGCCACCGCTAACCCGTTTTGACCTCTTACAATCAAATCCAGTAAGCGTGTCCTGTCCTCGACTTGGGTCGAGCTCACAAAAAACCTAAATGGGTTACTGGTTTGAAAAGGGCCCCCATGCCTGACACAAGCTTTCCACCTATGCTTGGTCCCCACTAAGGTTTCCCACTTAACCTCATTCTTATTCATGTCTTCTTACATGTTTCCATTTGGTTAAGTGTTTCTAATCGTATTTCACAAGCCACCCAAGGCACCCACTTGACCCCCATGTCCCACTTACATGCTTATCTTGGTTAAGTGTTTCTAATCGCATTTCACCAACCACCCAAGGCACCCAGTTAACCCCCATGTCCCATTTACATGTTTATCTTGGTTAAGTGTTACTTAATTCATTAAAGTCGTAACTCTTGCAAGACCTCTCACATTAGACTGGCAATTGTGGTTGCTGGATTTGCCGGGCGGGTCCGGGCAGTCTTATACCACAAACGAGTCTAACCTCGTGTCTTTGCAACTTGTTACGCATTTAATTTATGCCTAAGACCTCCCACATTAGACTATCATTTGTGGTTGCTGGATTTGCCGGGCGGGTCCGGGCAGTCTTATATCACAAACGAGTCTAACCTCGTGTCTTAAGCGGTTAATTATTCACATAGTTAATTATCCCAAATTTGAATTAATATCCCTATTCAAATTGTCAATCATTTCCTTATTTATGTCCATAATTGTCACCTTAATTATGCCCATCTATTTATGGTATATAAATTATACCAATTAACATTACAAACTAATTATATGTCTTTTAAGGAATTTATGCCAATTCACAATATTAAATATTTTAATATTATCCCATTGCCCCACGTTGTACGTTTGTTCGTTTAACGTGAAATATACGTTAGACTCGCCATAGTCTAAGAAAGGAAACATCACAACATGCATAGCACATAAATTAGATCTAATTATAAAATTTGCAAAGTCAACTATATAGATCTAAACATAAAGAGGTGAACTTGCATGTGTGACTATGGTTTTCATCTAAACTTGCATAGACAATGGGTGTATAACACATATATTTGCATAACTTATGTATTATCCTAGATCTAAATATAGATCTAGCATAAAGGTGTGAACTTGCATGTGAATCTCAAACTTACATTTAAACTAGCATATGATTCATATCCCAAATATGTATATTTACTTGCATATGTGATGATGTAAACTTGCATATGAATCTAAACATGTAAATTAAGATCTACATGTAAACTAGCATGAAAGCTTGTGTATAATCCGCAAACATACTTGCATATAACTCACATATGTCTTAGCATATACTTTAGATCCAAACTTTCATATAAAATATATGTCTTGAATCAAATTAAACGTATAAAGTTGCATATGATTCTCATTAAACTTGTATATGATTCATGTATAAATTAACATATCCAAACTTGCATATCAAGTTAAACATACATATGATTTAACATATGAATTAGATCCACTAACATAACAAAACTAGCATATGAAGCATCATTATGAATCGATTGTACATAAGCCAGCAAATAACATAGATTTACAACATAGGTAATATCATAGCAGTCAATGATTCACAACCACAAACTTGTGTATAAATTGATGTCATAAAAAAATGAATCAAGACATATGTGATTGGTCGTATAAAATAGATCCACAACATGAATTAACAAGACTTTCATATGTTCACAAACAAAATATAAGTAATGTCACATGATTCAACATGCATGTTCTTGTAATCCAAATTGTAAACTTATCCCAACTAAATTAACACTTACTTTGTGAATGAATCTGTACTCACAAACAAAAATAAAGTCTTGAGTTCTGGGATCTGTATTCTGTAATTAATTAGCATTCCCTTGATGTAGACAAATTTTGATTTAGATTAGACTTGAGTTGAATTGAATTGTTGCTAAGCTTCTTCTAGTTGGTGGCGGCTACTCTAGGTTGCAGATTGACAGAATGACGGCCATGGATTTAATTTAGTTTAGGTTTTAGGGGTTGAGGTATTAGGTTGCTTTTAAAGAGATTTAGATTAATGTAGGCCATTGGATCACACAGGAGCAATCAGAACCATCTAGACTAGATAGAGTTATCCCAGTGACTCAGCAACAGGTCAGGAATGACTCATCAAATGTATTAATAACCTTCTATTTTAACGTTAATGTACCAAATGTTCACCCTTTCTACAATCTACATATTTCTTATTTATGACAAATTCCTTATGTAAATTATTCCCAGTTTAATTATGCCATAATTATCCTTTTAATTATGCTCATAATTAATGGTATACTAAATATACTATTTCATGAACCAATCTATGCCAAGTAATTTTCATGTTTATCCTTCATATTTATATGTAAATTATAAATCAATTATTGTCAATTACATATTCTCCCTTTACTGTATATATTAATTACCCATATATAAATATCTATTTATACATGCATAAATCTTTCTTACCTTTAATTTGTCACAAAAGCCAATCAGGGAAGGCCATATAAAAAAAACAATCATTGACAACCAAAAATGCGCCACGTATGCCACATGATGCGTACACGTCATATATATATATATATATATATATATACACACATATACATATATATATATATATATATATATATACACACATATATGTATGTATGTATGTATTTTTATCTATCTTCCCAATTACCCATTTTCACACTAAACCACTTTTTGAACTGCATTCACACTAAGCCGCTTTTAAGTCATTCCCCTAAAACAAAAATATGGCGCTGGCGGGGATCGAACTCAGTACCCCTTGAATGCAAGTCACATGTTCCAACCAAATGAGCTACTAAGTCTTTTTCTTACAACCCTTAGAACAATGCTAAACATTATTATTTTCTCATTCCTTTGTTTTTCATGTTTTGCTGCAACATTTAATTTAAGGATATCTTTTTCATACGGAGTCCAACTAACGCAAACTCGGACTCTGTACCAAGCAGGATTCCGAGACGAACGCAATGGCGCAACCCGTTTCACCTAATTCTTTTTCTAAAAATTAATTGTACCTTGATTTGTTATTTTTATGTTCACAAAAAATACGGGGTGTTACATTCTCCCCTCCTTAAAGGATTTGTCTCTGAAATCTTCAAGTTAGGAAGAATGTGTCCTACCATCCAATCATCCATCTACTCAACCATCAGGCACATGCATCCATTGTCCTTAAGCGACTTCTAATGCTTTCATGTTTACATGCACAATGTGTGTACATGTCCTTATCCAATGCAAAAATCAGGCGGTCTACTAATTCAGTTGACCTCCTTAATGCGAACCATGATAGTGCCATGCGTCCATTATGTATGCAAAAGATTCCTAACGATACGTATTATTTCTATATCCGTGCATAACCATTCATCCGAATGCAGCATCCATATGATAATACAACCCTGATACATCCAATAATTTAAATATGCACACATATTAATATGCAATATGAGAGTGATTAAGCCGATCTAGTCCCTAATGTGTGTGTAAATGCATCCATGAGCAACCACTAGAAAACACTTGCATCCACTTGCATCCACCAAGCATAACATGTCTCAAACACATGTTTACACCCATTAGTTTCTACCTAAAGGTTGAAGACTCAATCGATAGGATACAGCCGAGGTATAGAGCGAGTACAACAAAAGCTCTGTTCCCATTAGACATCGGTTAAGAGAATAATTCCTTAAGTATCAACCCCGAAGACCGAAATCAACATCAGATTGACACTCAAAGAATTACCCCCATTAACAAATGTCAAAACTGGAAATCTATTTCACGCTTCGATTAAAAACCCTATCCTTTTCAGAAATATTCAGATACTTACAGACTACTGGTACAGATCAGATTATCAAATGATTCTTAAGAAACTAAGCATGATAAAACCCCATCATATCCCAAAAAACCCAGAATGTATGCATCATCTTGGAGCGATGTGAGTCTTCAAGAATCGCCTTCCTCAAGCTCTCGTCTTGCGGTACGCAAAGTTTCCCATTTCTACGCAACCATCCTCTCTCATCTATAACGTATCTACAAAGATGGCTCAAAGACTCCCCTCCTATAAGCTTGCCTACTATTTCAACCAACTGTGGGTCATCACGCTGTGCCTCTCCAACCCGACCCAAAAGTGTAGGTTGCACCTCTAGCGATGCCAACAAATCTGGGTACAAAATCGACAAAGGGTCTGAAGTCAAAGGTAGATATATATTCCAAACTCTGCCGCTCTACGAACAAGGGACTCAAAGCCAGCCTCTTCTACTTAAGGCGTCCGCTATAACTCTACCCTTGCCAGGGGTATATGCGATCTCGAAATCGTAGGATGCTAAAAACTCCATCCACCTCTGCTGCCTCAAGTTTAGATCTTTCTGGGAGAACAAGTACTTTAGCGACTTATGGTCTGTAAATAACTCAAATTTTTTGCCAAGCAAATAATGACGCCAAGACTTAAGCGCAAAAATTATGGCAGCCTACTCTAAGTCGTGGGTAGGGTAATTCTTCTCATGGACCTTCAACTGTCTTCCGCCATAGAAAATCACCCTTCCTTCTTGCATTATAACTGCGCCAAGCCCTGTCCCGCTGGCATCGATATATACTGTGAATGGCTTAATCCCATCGGGCAAAACTAAAACTGGAGTTATCGTCAAAGCCCTCTTCAAACGCTCGGTTGCGTTCTTAGGAATCTTCCAATCTTGGATTGCCACCACCTTTGCGGGATCCACAGCTATCCCGTCCTTAGAGACCATGTGTAATGACCCGCAATTGCAGAGGTATTATAATTAATTTATTTAATTATATAAATAGTGATATAGTGAATTTAATGGTCATGGAATTAAATAATGGTGAATATTTAAATTAAAATAATAAATTAAATAATATATTTAATTCTGAAATAATCAGAATTGGCTGAAATGGCGTTATGGTGTGAACTGGATCATCTGTGATATTTAATTCAGCTTGGAATTGAATTTGAATAACGAATATATTATACGACAGTTTGATCGTATAATTATATTGTAATTAAAATCGAGCTCGAAATAGCGCTGCAGTTCGTAAATTGGCGATTTGAACTACAACTGAATGTACAAGATTCGTTTTAAGTTGGATTTCTGTGAAAGAAGAAAGTGTGGAGCTGGTGGAGTATATCTTTCTAATGGAAGAGAAAAATCGGGATTTCGTCATATAGATTTTGATTCACGTCCAAATCAAATTTTAGAAAAGTTGTTGTGGAATTCCTGTATAATTTATAAAGGAATCATTTATATTTTAAAAAGGAATTTCATTTTATATCGAATATCGACTTAATCGGGATGTGAAGGATCGAGATATAAATCCCAGTGGAGCTGTATGATATTCTGTTGTGAATGTATACAATAATATTAATTTATAAATATTATATTTAATTATATTTATATATTTAAATGGGTCATCCAGAGCTTTAAAAATAGCCACTTTTGCAAACGAAGTCGGAATTCGATGAAACCAGTTTCGTTGGGACCGTAATGTCGAATTGTAGTTGCATGTCCAGTTTCGTGATTATTAGGTATCATATGTGATCATATGAATTTTTAGAAGACCAATACAACAACAATTCATTATAATTCAAATATAGCATTGAATATAAAATATTAAAACCCTCCTATAAAAACAACTCAACTCCTCTAAACCTAATTCCTTAGTCAACATCCTCTTTTCCGCCGCATTTCCTTTCTCTGGAAAACAAGATTGATCTTCATTAATTCCTATAAACCTAAATATAATTCTATAAATTTTATTACTTACATATTTGATCTCGTATTTGTGTTGGCATCAACCTTATATGGTTTTTATCGAGTTTAAACCTAATCTCATTTGCTGGAAAAGGGTATCGGTGAGCTAGGGTTCACGTATTGAAGGGGTTTAGGGCATCAATTCATTCAATTGGGTTTGAATGTGTGTTCGAGGGATCGATTAGCACCTGTTTTCCGATTTCTTTTTGTGGGTTTCGATGCTTTTGGACATCGATGGAAATTCGGGGGCTGCTATCGATGGAAATGACGAGGTTGGTTTCGAGGTGGTGAAGTGGTGATCAACGGTGGGGGAAAGTCGAGAGGAGGAAGGGACTGTAACGAGATGTCTAGTTCGAGGAAGATGCTGTGCTCTGTTTCACATCTGAGATGACCCAGTGAGCTCGATGTTCATGAAATGGGGTGAGCCTCTGTGTTGATAACATAGTGAAAGAGGGGAGATATACTGGATGATAGGAGGTGAATGGGTTCATGGTGGATTTGTTGAGATTCAGTGAAGTATAGAAGGGATGAAGGGGTTTATTTCCTGTTCTTGGTTTACTGGAGTGCTGAGTTGCGTATATTGATGGAAGGAAATGTACTGGAATTAAATACTGTGAATATAAGGTGAAAATGGAAGAGAAGTTATGGAGTTGAAGGTGGGTTTGTGAGGCCTTTTGCTTCCTGAAATGGTGAAGATGTTGTGCTCAGTAAAATGATGAAGGGAGAAAGACTTGTGGAGTTTTTGAAACAATGTTTTACTGGAGCTTCTGGAATTGCATGGCTATGTTAATGAAGGTGAAATCGAATGACAAACAAGTGAAGATTTGCGTGTGTTGTTTTAACTGGAGCTTAAGAATGGGAGCTCAGGGCAAAGGCATTTGGGGAAGAACATTGTACAGGAGCGTGCGGTTCAAAGGGGTAATGGGCCTTGTTTTTTTAAAAGTGAGCCCAATAGGAAATTTAATTAATTTTAATTTAAATTGTATAAACTTGTATACGTCATATCTTATTCATATGTAATCAGAAACAGACGAAACAAGATCCAATAGGATCGTATGGACGGACACTACCCATTGGAACTGATTGGAAGTAGAGTGGAGCTCGTTTGGATTTTAGGCGAAATAAACTGTTTGATTCAGATCAAACAACAGTTTATCGTTCTTTAACGATGAACTGCCAAAGTGAGAAAATCTCACTAACTCTGAATAGTTTATAATGTCATGTTGTATTTTTAGAACTGTTAAATATTGGCTGATTGACTATGTGTTGACTGTTTGATTGAACTGCTAGTCAGTTAGTTGAATTTATATATTGATTCTGTTTAACAGAATATATCATACGGAACTGAAAGTGATGTTGATTTTATATTGTTTAACATCTGTGATGCAGGGAAACAGGTTGGAGGAATCCAACTGGATTCCTCAACATTTATTTTACTATTATTCATATATTGTGATATATGAGGTGATATATAATCTGTTGATGATTATGTGTTTTTAAATGATATCAATCATTGTGATTTGGTATTTTAGATACCGCAAGAAACCCCTGGGTTGTAAAAAGAAATATTTCAACATATACTGAAATAAAGGAATTTTATAAAATCAACCGATTTTATAAAAGGAAATATTTTGAAAATAAATTATTATATAAAATCAATGGATTTTATATATAAAAGGAAAATGATTTAATAAAGGAAATAATTATAAAATCAAAAGATTAGAAAAGGAATATATTTGTAAAACAAATACAAAGAAGGATATTTGCAAAACAAATAGAAAGAGAAATATTTATAAATCATTTACAAATAGAATAGAAAAGGAAATATTTGTAGAACATTTACAAATAGATTTAATGGGATTATTTATTTATTTAGGAAATAAATAAAGAAAAAGGATTTATTTATTTAGGAAATAAATAAAAGAAAAGGGGTTATTTATTTAGGAAATAAATAGAGAAGATAAAAGGAGATATTTATTTGTTAAGATGAATAGAAATCAAAGGAGATATTTATTTGTTTAAAATAAATAGAGATAAAAGGAGATATTTACTTGTTAGTATAAATAGAGTTAATCAGTTAGAGTTAATCGATAGAGTTAAATCGAACTAGAGTTACTTAAATAGAGTTATCAAATATTAGTTTATTCGAATAGAATTAAAAGAAAGGAGTTTTCGATTATTAGTTAATCGAAGGAGTTATCGATTATTAGTTAATCGAAGGAGTTATCGATTATAGTTAAATCGAAAAGAGTTATCAATTAGTTTAATCGAAGTGAGTAATCGAATATAGTTTATTCAAAAGGAATTATCGAATTTGGTTGTTCGAAGTAGTTATCAAATTTAGTTATTTGATGGAGTTAATCGAATATAGTTTATTCAAATATAATCAATTGAGTTAATCGAATATTAGTGATTCGAATAAAGTAAAAGGAGTTATCAAATATAGTTATTCGAAAGGAGTTAAGTGAAATGATTAAATCAATAGCGTTAGTCCGATAGAGTTCCAATAGCGTTAGTCCAATAGAGTTAATCTAATAGCACTAGTCCAATAGAGTTAATTGATAAGGGTTAATCGAATAGAGTAAATTGAATAGAGTTATCGAATATACCTTATTCGAAGGAAAGACTTATCAAATAAGAGATAATTCGAAGGAGAGTTACGTAAGGAAGTTGTTAAAGAATTAAAAGGGTGAACTTTATCTATTTCAACGTTAGAAACGTTGTTCAGTTAAGGTCTGAGAGGTAGTATTACCCCAACTTGATTGACTCCATTTTTAACTAAGGAATGGTTAAGGTTTGAGAGTGAAAGTGGTTAAGTAATTTAGTAAATAAGTATAGTGGTTCGAGTTGTCGTCGCGATGTTGATTTAAACATTTGTTTAAATCCAGGTAAAGAAGATTTGGAAATGTTTTCCAAATAGAATCACAAACGTAATCAAATATTGAAATTGGAAATAAGGAATAAGTTATGGAAATATTTTCCAGTGTTAATAACATATATTTTCTAAACATAGAAAATAAGGAAATATGAATATATATATATATATATGAATGATGGTTGATCGATATAATTTCCATCTGGAAATAATATCGTTGTTTGCACACGTATTTTTCTATGATAGTTAAATAACAGACTATCAAAGTTTTGACCATTTTAACGTTGTTAATATGGAGAGACCGGTTGGATTATTATACAAAGAACCACTCTGTATTGGCATAAGCGTTGCGAATCATATATGCCAAAGATAATTGAAGATGGAGTAAAGTGCAAGGGCTATTGTATAAGTCTTAGATAACAGTGTCTAAGATGGATGTATTGAATAGTGCCTTCGGTTCATCCTGTTCCTGGATGACTTGTATGGACGGATGTCTGACAGAGTACTTCCAGACGATCACGTATATTGATTTCTCCACCAAGAATAGAAGCGGAGAAGGAAACTACTTTTAACTAACACATAATGTATGGTTGAGGACGTCAATGGGTGATTTGATGGATTTGACGATGTGGCAGTCGAAGTGAATCTGATGTGATGATAAAGCATAGCTTCTAGCCTCACATCCGGTAAGATGACAGAAATCGGGCAGGCAGCATGGCTAAGTCGGTCGCTTCGAAGTAGGGTGTATAAGCACCTGATCTAGAGTTTCATTTATTTCTAAAAATCTATTGTTGATGATGTCCCATTTGGGAAACGGTTGCTGATCCCAACCGTTGGTGATATACATTCGATACACTCAAGGGAAATGAGTGGTCGGTCATGTGTGGGCGGGTTGCAAGATCTTCTTGTTGAACCCAGTGTATTCCTCTTTAGAGGTACACTAGCGAAAGGTGGTTCCGTACCTTGTCATAGTTGGAAATCCATTACCCAATACGTGTTTGCGGTTTTGATTGTATACTATATATGTAGAACGCGAGATGAAAGCGTTTCTGCTAGATGATTATTATATTGTGATTGATAGACATTATTATAATATCAAAAGGTTTTTGATATAAAGATATTTTGGATTCTCATAAAGGAAAAACCCGTTCCGTTATACGGCGTGGTCTTATGAGATATCATTTATCTGCTTGAACTGTTTTAAACTATTTTACTCATACCAGTCCCTGTTGCGTGCTTGGGGCATGTGTCGCATGATAGGGGGTTCTCACTTTTTGTTAGGTGGCGAACGCGATACTCTTACCCCTACATGTCCCGAAAATGAGGGTTGGTTGTGAAGTCGAAAGGCTTGCCGTAAAATATGGTGCTAGGGTACCAATGTAAGCCACAGTGGGGTATTACCTTGCTGCTTTGGGGAGGAGAGGATGGTTGCAAAGCCTGGAGTTTATTTTGTTGTTTTCCCTAAACCCTTGGGTGCCCAATTTTGTACGGTCAATCAAGTAGTCGGGATTTACAGATACTTGAAGAGCTGGAGAAGGAGGCTTCAGGATCATATAGCTATAGTTTATTTCTGCTGTGTTGTAAGTGTTGTACTTTGATAATGATGTATATTCAAGTACAGATGTTTATTTCAAAGATATGTTATCTATTATATGTTATTCGTTCTGCTGTGAGGTTCGTGTTACTCTGATGTTGTGTTCTTCTTCTTCTTCTTCTATTCTAAGTTTCTATCTTATCTTTCCTCATCCTCTGTTTTCTTTCTATTAATTTCCTGATTTTCAGTTTAATTTGGGGTTGGACTTGTGTTTTTGGTCAGCTCAAATTAGAGCTGATTTTCAGGTCATTACAGTTGGTGTTAGAGCTTAAGTTAAGAATTACCTTGGCTCTGTGGTGTGACTCGGTAGAGATGGGGTTGGTAATACCCTAGATTGAGTTGAGTATATATATACGAGTGAGCGTATTTGTTATCGATATAAAAATTGTTTTATACTGTGGTGACTTATTGGTTGAGTTGTTTGTGGGTTCTGGTCGATCAGTTTGATCCACTGTATCGGTAGGAGTTACTAAACACTCGAATACGATGGGTCGTCACGATATGTTTTGAAAAGAGGGTAAATTAAAATAAGTTTACCCAAAGTATTTTTTTGATATAAAGAAGTATATATATTGGATATATTGGTTGTTATTATAATCGCGTAAGATTATAAAATTAAATGGTTATGTAAATAAACAATCAGAATTCGTATAAGTGAAATACGTGAAATCAGATGATTTAAATCTGAAATTTAAACCAGAAATTGAACTAAAATTCTGGAAATTTGGATAAGTGTTTGTAAATGGATTTGGATTAAATAAGGAAAATTTAAGATCTTGGGAGATTTTAAATTGTTTTACAAGCAGTGTGAATTATATTTTGAAATGAATTTCAAAGTGGACAAGTTTAGAAATGGTTTTATAGTATTGAACTCACTTCGATCGCTTGAAAATAGATTCTGATGATGACGGCTGTCATCAGTATTCATTTTCGAGCTGTAAGTGACGAATTACTACCAGAGATACTGTTTTGAATTTGTTTTGGGAAAGACAAGTTGTGCTGAATTTCAAAATGGGATTTATAATATAGAATTTGATATATAGAATTTGAATAATAGAAGTGAAATAGAGTTTGAATATATAGAAATTCAAATAGAATTAAAATAGAACTTGAATATAGAATATGGACATTAAATTGAAGTCGAACTTTGAAAGGTGAATTGGATGTGTGAATGTATATTCGAAATCGAATATAGAACTTAAATTTGAAATTTGGATTCAAATTAGTTAATAACAAAGTTAAAATATATTTGAACATGTCATGTTCAAATATAAAAGTGAAACAGACTAAAGAGTTAATTAACAAATTAATTAATGAATTGAGTTAAAAAGATCAGGTATAATTAAAATAGATTGGGCAGTTATAAATATACATGAGATAGGTATGGATAAGGTATGAAGGTATATAAATAGAATGTTCGACGAAAAGGTATGTATTTAATTCATATATGAAATTTTATGCGCCATATCGGCTAGCCGCTTGGCTTTTTCTTTTTCTTTTGGATTGGTGAGGGCCATGGGAGGCTATTTGAAATATCCCGATGCTCTTGGTACAAAGGAGGTTATGGCGAATTTTTCCTGGAATTTAAGGAGTTAGAATATTTTTAAGATAATTTGATAGTTAGAAATCAACGTATCGATATATATATATATATATATATATATATATATATATATAGAAGTCGATAAGGAAACGAACTTAGAAATAGAATAGTAAAATCAAAAAGGAAGACTAAGAATAAAATCTAGTAAGAATAGAAAGAGGAAGCGTATACGTGTTTAAAGTGAATAAGTAGTTGTATGGTATTGATTATTCGAGTAAGTAGTCATATCTGTTTTGACGTTATAAATGTTATTCAGTCAAGGTCTGAGAGGTAGTTATACCCCAACTTGATTGATTTCATTATTAACAAATAAATAGTAAGATTTCAGGCTCGAAGATCAATGTTGAATAAGAGTTAGTTGAATATAGTATTTGGGTTGTCGTAACGATGTTTTACGCAACATCCGTTTTAACCCAAATAAGTGTAAGCTTGGAAATATAATAAAGAATATTTCCT
This sequence comes from Allium sativum, assembly GCA_030737875.1. Classification (NCBI taxonomy): domain Eukaryota; kingdom Viridiplantae; phylum Streptophyta; class Magnoliopsida; order Asparagales; family Amaryllidaceae; genus Allium; species Allium sativum. The sequence goes on along the minus strand of CM060918.1, from coordinate 248,612,800 downwards.
AAGTACAGAAATAAACGAGATCGGAAAAGAGATAAGTAATTGGGATATTTTCCAGTTATAAATAGCATATATTTTCTAAAGTTTAGAAAATAAAGGAAGGTGATATTCGGAAATGTTTTCCAAATAATATAAAAGGCCAATATGGTTATTGAAAATATTTGGTTAACAAATATTGATAAAGAAATAGAGGAGCAATTTAACTAATGGAATATTAATTAAGGGCTCAGTGACAAGTTCAAAAGGAAAATTTGATTTTTGAAAAGAGTAAACTGTTTAAAAACTCCCAGGGAAGGACTGTTTGAATTAAAAACAAATTTAACAGAAATTTGTGAAAGCGAATTTGAATTAAAGTAAAGCCAGTAAAGTGGTAACCGAGATTGAATTAGAATGATATCAAGACAAATTGGATTGTGAGATTCAAATTTGAAGTGTAATGTGATAATCAAGTTAAGAGTTGAGAATCGAGAAGAAACTCGAGTTGAAATGATATCTGGCTCGAATATAAGCGAATGGTTGTATTGTAGATAAAAGCAGATTGGAATTTGATTGGGATGACCCTTGTATTCGCTGAATTGATAACAGGTGAAAAGATATAATGATATATCAACAAAAGGTACAGGTTTATATTTCTATTGGATATAACATTTATGAGCTGAATTGGCAAGCCGCTTGGCTGTTTGATTTTCTTTTGGTATGGAGATGGCCCAGAGAGGCGAGTTGTGGTTTTGACGTATTGGCCAGTACAAAGGAAGTGCTGGCAAAAATTTTTGAAAAGTTAAGGAGTTAGAAATTTTTTAGGATTTTTGGAAATTTTCGTTGATAAGAATTAATTAATAATTTAATTAAAATTAAATTGGTTCAGTTGAAACTGAAGATAAGAAGTGAACAAATATATTCTAACCAGTCGAAAGGGTCGTTCTTTACCTAAGCAATTTCGAGGACGAAATTATTTTAAGTGGGGAAGATTGTAATGACCCGCATTTGCAGAGGTATTATAATAAATTTATATAATTATATAAATAGTGATATAGTGAATTTAATGGTCGTGGAATTAAATAATGGTGAATATTTAAAATAAAATAATAAATTAAATAATACATTTAATTCTGAAATAATCAGAATTGGCTGAAATGGCGTTATGGTGTGAACTGGATCATCTGTGATATTTAATTTAGCTTGGAATTGAATTTGAATAACGAATATATTATATAAACGACAGTTTGAAAGTATAATTATATTATAATTAAAATCGAGATCGAAATGGCGCTGCAGTTCATAAATTGGTGATTTGAACTTCAACTGAATGTACAGGATTCGTTTTAAGCCGGATTTCTGTGAAACAAGAAACGTGTGGAGCTGGTGGAGTATATCTTTCTAGTGGAAGAGAAAAATCGGGATTTCGTTTTGTAGATTTTGATTCACGTCCAAATCAAATTTTAGAAAAGTCGTTGTGGAATTCTTTTATAATTTATAAAGGAATTATTTATATTTTAAAAAGGAATTTCATTTTAAATCGAATATCGATTTAATCGGGATGTGAAGGATCGAGTTATAAATCCCAGTGGAGCTGTATGATATTCTGTTGTGAATATATACGATAATATTAATTTATAAATATTTAATTTAATTATATTTAATTATATTTATATATTTAAATGGGTCATCTAGAGCTTTAAAAATAGCCACTTTTGCAAACGAAGTCGGAATTCGACGAAACCAGTTTCGTTGGGACCGTAATGTCGAACTGTAGCTGCATGTCCAGTTTCGGGATTTTTATGTATCGTATGTGATCATACAAATTTTTAGAAGACTAATACAACAGTAGTTCATTATAAATCAAATATAATATTGAATATAAAATATTAAAACCCTCCTATAAACAACTCAACTCCTCTAAACCTAATTCCTTAGTCAACATCCTCTTTTCCACCGCATTTCCTTTATTTGGAAAACAAGAACGTTCTTCATTAATTCCTATAAATCCAAATATAATTCTATAAATTTTATTACTTACATATTTGATCTCGTATTTGTGTTGGCATCAACCTTATATGGTTTTTAACGAGTTCGAACCTAATCTCGTTTACTGGAAAAGGGTATCGGTGAGCTAGGGTTCATGTATTGAAGTGGTTTAGGGCATTGATTCATTCAATTGGGTTTGAATGTGTGTTCGAGGGATCGATTAACACCTGTTTTCCAATTTCTTTTTGTGGATTTCGATGCTTTTGGACATCGATGGAAATTCTAGGGCTGCTGTCGATGGAAATGACGAGGTTGGTTTCGAGGTGGTGAAGTGGTGATCAACGGTGGGGGAAAGTCGAGAAGAGGAAGGGACTGTAGCGAGATGTCTGGTTCGAGGAAGATGTTGTGCTCAGTTTCACATCTGAGATGACCCAGTGAGCTCGACGTTCATGAAATGGGGTGAGCCTGTGTGTTGATAACATTGTGAAAGAGGGGAGATATAGTGGATGACAGGAGGTGAATCGGTTCATGGTGGATTTGTTGAGATTCAGTGAAGTATAGAAGGGATGAAAGGGTTTACTTCCTGTTCTTGGTTTATTGGAGTGCTGAGTTACGTATATTGATGGAAGGAAATGTACTGGAATTAAATACTGTGAATATAAGGTGAAAATGGAAGAGAAGTTATGGAGTTGAAGGTGGGTTTGTGAGGCCTTTTGCTTCCTAAAATGGTGAAGATGTTGTGCTCAGTAAAATGATGAAGGGAGAAAGACTTGTGGAGTTTTCGAAAAATTGTTTTACTGGAGCTTCTGGAATTGCATGGCTATGTTAATGAAGGTGAAACCGAATGACAAACAAGTGAAGATTTGTGTGTATTGTTTTAACTGGAGCTTAAGAATGGGAGCTCAGGGCAAAGACATTTGGGGAAGAACATTGTACAGGAGCGGGCGGCTCAAAGGGGTAATGGGCCTTGTTTTTTTAAAAGTGAGCCCAATAGGAAAGTTAGTTAATTTTAATTTTAATTTTAATTGTATAAACTTGTATAAGTCATATCTTATTCATACGTAATCAGAAACAGACGAAACAAGATCCGACAGGATCGTATGGATGGACACTACCCATTGGAACTGATTGGAAGTGGAGTGGAGCTCGTTTGGATTTTAGGCGAAATAAACTATTTGATTCAGATCAAACAACAGTTTATCGTTCTTTAACGTTGAACTGCCAAAGTCAGTAAATCTCACTAATTCTGAACAGTTTATAATTTCATGTTGTATTTTTAGAACTGTTAAATATTGGCTGATTGACTGTGTGTTGACTGTTTGATTGAACTGCTAGTCAGTTAGTTGAATTTCTATATTGATTCTGTTTAACAGAATATATCATATGGAACTGAAAGTGATGTTGATTTTATATTGTCTAACATCTGTGATGCAGGGAGATAGGTTGGAGGAATCCAACTGGATTCCTCAACATTTATTTTACTGTTATTCATATATTGTGATATATGAGGTGATATATAATATGTTGATGATTATGTGTGTTTAAATGATATCGATCATTGTGATTTTGTATTTTAGATACCGTAAGAAACCCCTGGGATGTAAAAAGAATTATTTCAATATATACTGAAATAAAGGAATTTTATAAAATCTACCGATTTTATAAAAGGAAATATTTTGAAAATAAATTATTATATAAAATCAATGGATTTTATATATAAAAGGAAAAGGATTTTATAAAGGAAATAATTATAAAATCAAAAGAGTAGAAAAGTAATATATTTGTAAAACAAATACAAAGAAGGATATTTGCAAAACAAATAGAAAGAGAAATATTTGTAAATCATTTACAAATAGAATAGAAAAGGAAATATTTGTAAAACATTTACAAATAGATATAATGGGATTATTTATTTATTTAGGAAATAAATAAAGAAAAAGGATTTATTTATTTAGGAAATAAATAAAAGAAAAGGGGTTATTTATTTAGGAAATAAATAGAGAAGATAAAAGGAGATATTTATTTGTTAAGATGAATAGAAATCAAAGGAGATATTTATTTGTTTAAAATAAATAGAGATAAAAGGAGATATTTACTTGTTAGAATAAATAGAGTTAAAAGAGTTAATCAGTTAGAGTTAATCGATAGAGTTAAATTGAACTAGAGTTATTTAAATAGAGTTATCGAATATTAGTTTATTCGAATAGAATTAAAAGAAAGGAGTTATCGATTATTAGTTAATCGAAGGAGTTATCGATTTTTAGTTGATCGAAGGAGTTATCGATTATAGTTAAATCGAAAAGGGTTATCGATTAGTTTAATCGAAGTGAGTAATCGAATATAGTTTATTCGAAAGGAATTATCGAATTTGGTTATTCGAAGGAGTTATCGAATTTAGTTATTTGATGGAGTTAATCGAATATAGTTTATTCAAATAGAATCAATTGAGTTAATCGGATATTAGTGATTCGAATAAAGTAAAAGGAGTTATCGAATATAGTTTATTCAAAAGGAGTTAAGTGAAACGAGTAAATCAATAGCGTTAGTCCGATAGAGTTCCAATAGCGTTAGTCCAATAGAGTTAATCCAATAGCACTAGTCCGATAGAGTTAATTGATAAGGGTTAATCGAATAGAGTTATCGAATATACCTTATTCGAAGGAAAGACTTATCAAATAAGAGATAATTCGAAGGAGAGTTACGTAAGGAAGTTGTTAAAGAATTAAAAGGGTGAACTTTGTCTATTTCAAGGTTAGAAACGTTGTTCAGTTAAGGTCTGAGAGGTAGTATTACCCCAACTGATTGACTCCATTTTTAACAAAGGAATGTTTAAGGTTCGAGAGTGAAAGTGGTTAAGTAATTTAGTAAACAAGTAAAGTGGTTCGAGTTGTCGTGGCGATGTTGATTTAAACATCTGTTTAAATCCAAGTAAAGAAGATTTGGAAATGTTTTCCAAATAGAGTCAGAAACGTAATCAAATATTGAAATTGGAAATAAGTAATAAGTTATGGAAATATTTTCCAGTGTTAATAACATATATTTTATAAACATGGTAAATAAGGAAATATGAATATATGTATATAGATATATATATGAATGATGGTTGATCGATAAAATTCCCATTTGGAAATAATATCTTTGTTTGCACACGTATTTTTCTTTGATAGTTAAATCACAGACTATCGAAGTTTTGACCATTTTAACGTTGTTAATATGGAGAGGCCGGTTGGATTATTATCCAAAGAACCACTCTGTATTGGCATAAGCGTTGCGAATCATATATGCCAAAGATAATTGAAGACGGAGTAAAGTGCAAGGGCTATTGTATAAGTCTTAGATAACAGTGTCTAAGATGGATGTATTGAATAGTGCCTTCGGTTCATCCTGTTCCTGGATGACTTGTATGGACGGTTGTCTGACAGAGAATTTCCAGACGATCACGTATATTTATTTCTCCAACCGTACCAAGAGTAGAAGCGGAGAAGGAAACTTCTTTTAGCTAACACATAATGTATGGTTGAGGACGTCAATCGGTGATTTAATGGATTTGACGATGTGGCATTCGAAGTGAATCTGATGTGATGATAAAGCGCAGCTTCTAGCCTCACATCCGGTAAGATGACAGAAATCGGGCAGGCATCATGGCTAAGTCGGTCACTCCGAAGTAGGGTGTATAATCACCTGATCTTGAGTTTCATTTATTTCTAAAAATCTATTGTTGATGCTGTCCCATTCGGGAAACGGTTGCTGATCCCAATCGTTGGTGATATACATTCGATACACTCAAGCGAAATGAGTGGTCGGTCATGTGTGGCCGGGTTGCAAGATCTTTTTGTTGAACCCAGTGCATTCCTCTCTAAAGGTACACTAGCGAAAGGTGGTTCCATACCTTGTCATAGTTGGAAATCCATTACCCAATACGTGTTTGCGGTTTTGATTGTATACTATATATGTAGAACGTGAGATGAAAGCGTTTCTGCTAGATGATTATAATATTGTGATTGATAGACATTATTATAATATCAAAAGGTTTTTGATATAAAGATATTTTGGATTCTCATAAGGGAAAAACCCGTTCCGTTATACGGCGTGGTCTTGTGAGATATCATTTACCTGCTTGAACTGTTTTACTCACACCAGTCCTATGACTGACCCAGAGTTTATTTTGTTGTTTTCCCTAAACCCTTGGGTGCCCAATTTTGTACTGGCAGTCAAGTAGTCGGGATTTACAGATACTTGAAGAGCTGGAGCAGGAGGCTTCAGGATCATATAACTATAGTTTATTTCCGCTGTGTTGTAAGTGTTGTACTTTGATAATGATGTATACTCAAGTATAGATGTTTATTTCAGAGATATGTTATCTATTATATGTTATTCGTTCCGCTGTGAGGTTCGTGTTACTCTGATGTTGTGTTCTTCTTCTTCTTCTATTCTAAGTTTCTATCTTATCTTTCCTCATCCTCTATTTTCTTTCTATTAATTTCCTGATTTTCAGTTTAATTTGGGGTTGGACTTGTGTTTTTGGTCATCTCAAATTGGACCGCATTTTCGGGTCATTACTCCATGTGTCCAAAGAACCTCACTTCTTTTCTCCAAAAGTGACATTTGGAGAACTTAGCTTTGAGTTGATGCGCTCGTAAGGTCTCTACGACTTCCCTAAGATGTTGGGCATGCTCTTCCTTGCTTCTAGAAAAATCAAGATATCATTCACAAACGATACCACAAACTTGTTTAGAAACTCCCTAAACACCCTACTCATTAAGCCAACGAAATATGCGGGTGCATTCGTCAAATCAAAAGGCATGACGAGCAACTCGAAGAAACCATCAGGAGTTCTAAACGCAGTCTTATCTGATGAAATTTCAAAATTGCCACCCTTAACTGATGAAATCCTATAGCCAAATCCAATTGCGAGAAAACAGAAGCACCAACCAACTGATCGAATAAATCGTCTATCTCGTGCCTTGGAGGTAAACCCCGAACTTCATCGAAGATGTCACCATACTCACGGACCGCCCGAACAGATTCCAAATCATCATTGGACGCGTCAAGGGATTCTAGGTAACTGCGCATCACCGGACCCCTAGGGTCACAAGAAATATCAAAGGTCTTTCCACAACGAGTCAACAATCTAAATACCCTTCTTTCACAGTCTAGGATGGCACCATACCGGCTAGCCAATCCATGCCTAGAATTAAGCTGTAGCCCATGAAGCCAAGAATGAAGGCGTTGCATTCAAACCCAACGCCCAAGATAGACATTCTCAAATCCCGACAAATCATTGAAAGATGATCCGAACTACCAATAGGATTTGAGACTACAATGGGATTTGTAACTTGACTAGTGTTTAGGTACAATGTTTCAAGTAACGAAGCAGATACAAACAAGTGTGAAGCGCCAGAATCAACAAAGTTTAAACAGGATGATAAAAAAGAAAAACGAAACTTTCAACCAAGATATTTCTACCTCTATCAGGTATGCCAGCTGTCTGGGAACGCGTCTTCCCTCCAGAAGATCCTGTACTTTGTCCTTACCTTTGCCTTTTGCTTCATTGGACAGTCCTAATAAAATGTCCTGTTTCCTAATAACGATAGCAACTAGTCTTTTTCTTCGTTCCAACGTCTTTATTTAAATAGTCAGGTATTTAACAAGTGTGGCTCTTCCTTTTCTCTTGGCCCCTTGTTATCCTTACCCCCTTTCTTTAGATCTACTTCCTTATTATGTCCTATCCATGTCTCTCATGCACATTCTCCATTCGTGACCTCCCACCAAAATGAGGCTTCGTCCTTCATTAACCAAGCAACTGGTTGAACCTTCCTCCCATTGTCTATCTTAAAGGTACCAACAAGTGCTCCACTTCCTCCTAGCTTTGACAAATGTCCCAGTCCCATGAAGCGGTCTTCTGCTCATCGTACGAAAGTTCTTACATATCTTAGAAAAAGCGTCTATACGTGGAGGAAGAAACTAAAAAGGGAAAGGGGAAGAGATTCGAAGCAAAGAATCGAATGAAAGATATATGGCTTTAGGGGGTTATGTTTTTCAAAATAAACTTTTCTCTTTAAAATAATCTCCTTAAAACATATTTTTGAAAGTATTTCTTTATAAAAATGCTTTTGAAAAATAGTTTTTTCAAAATCTTATATCTATTCTAGTAACCTTCAGCTCTGATACCACGTGTAACACCCCACGTTCATTAATGTCACTCACAAAGGGAATGCATTAACTTCTATGGAGCGTTTTAAGTGTGTATAGAACAGAAACTTAACAACAAGACAGATATAAAACAATACTTAAAAATTTAAAACTTCGTTCATTGCAGCGGTAAACAAATAAGTTTGGTTACATCATCAAAAACTAAAGACTAGAGTCAAGTACTTAATGTCCATCTTGACAAAATCAGAGTACATAAAATAAAAAGCACAAACCCCAAAGTAGATAGCCATAAAGAAGATGAGCTAAAACTTTACTTTCAGCAATCCAAGCTTTTCCAAAAGAGAGAGAAATAAAGCGATCCAAATCAAGCTCCACTAGCACTAGTCCCACCCTGAGAACCTGGGGGGGGGGAGGGGGAGGAAGGAAGAAAAGAGGCGAAAACAACGGGGGTCAGACATAAAGTCTGGCGATACAATAACTTTTACAATGTAATTATTAAAGTAACTAGGATAAGGCATAAGCTGGCAAAACAAGGAATGAATGCAAACCAAATAGGCATGGCAAGGCAAACAAGAGGAATAAGATAACGTTAATTGTGCCTCCAACACTATAGGATAATTTCCATACTGCACCAATACTAGTCACCCTAAAAGTTGATCCGGCCTACTAAACATAATAATCATAATGGTAGTTTCATGTACCCCTAGCTGTCTCCACTAGTTGTACCCAATGCCCTCCCCTTTTCTAATTACAATGTTTATAATATGGTAGTTGCACTCCTAGCTGCCGTCATAGGTGCCGCCTGCTCCTATCTCCGCTAGTCGTACCCACTTCCTTTCCTATTCGATCGGCTCCCTAACTTGTAGATACCTGTGCTGGTCCCACAATGGGGTGTATCACTCCCCAAAGAGGCAACCCGATACCACTAGAGATGCACGGCTTATACCTACACGATGCAACAAGGTCTTACCTACCAGCCCGGGCCCACACACGCACATGACCCCGTTGGACTTGCGTTGCTACCGCTAACCCGTTTTGACCTCTTACAATCAAATCCAGTAAGCGTGTCAGTCCTCGACTTGGGTCGAGCTCACAAAGATACTAAATGGGTTACTGGTTTGAAAAGGGCCCCCATGCCTGACACAAGCTTTCCACCTATGCTTGGTCCCCACTAAGGTTTCCCACTTAACCCCATTCTTATTCATGTCTTCTTACATGTTTCCATTTGGTTAACTATTTCTAATCGTATTTCACAAGCCACCCAAGGCACCCAATTAACCCCCATGTCCCACTTACATGTTTATCCTGGTTAAGTGTTTCTAATCGCATTTCACCAGCCACTCAAGGCACCCACTTAACCCCCATGTCCCATTTACATGTTTATCTTGGTTAAGTGTTACTTAATTCATTAAAGCCGTAACTCTTGCAAGACCTCTCACATTAGACTGGCATTTGTGGTTGCTAGATTTGCCGAGCGAGTCCGGGCAGTCTTATACCACAAACGAGTCTAACCTCGGGTCTTTGCAACTTGTTACGCATTTTATTTATTCCTAAGACCTCCCTCATTAGACTGACATTTGTGGTTGTTGGATCTGTCGGGCGGGTCCGGGCAGTCTTATACTACTAACGAGTCTAACCTCGTGTCTTAAGCGGTTAATTATTCACATATTTAATTAGCCCAAATTTGAATTAATATCCCTACTCAAATTGTCAATCATTTCCATATTTATTTATGTCCATAATTGTCTCCTTAATTATGTCCATCTATTTATGGTATATAAATTATACCAATTAACATTACAAACTAATCATATGTCTTTTAAGGCATTTATGCCAATTCACAGTATTAAATATTTTAATATTATCCCATTGCCCTACATTGTATGTTTGTTCGCTTAACGTGAAATATACGTTAGACTCGCAATAGTCTAAGAAAGGAAACATCACAACATGCATAACACATAAATTAGATCTAATTATAAAATTTGCATAGTCAACTATATAGATCTAAACATAAAGAGGTGAACTTGCATGTGTGACTATGGTTTTCATCTAAACTTGCATAGACAATGGGTGCGTAACACATATATTTGCATAACTTATGTATTATCCTGGATCTAAATATAGATCTAACATAAATGTGTGAACTTGCATTTGAATCTCAAACTTACATTTAAACTAGCATATGATTCATATCCCAAATATGTATATTTACTTGCATATATGATGACGTAAACTTGCATATGAATCTAAACATGTAAATTAAGATCTACATGTAAACTAGCATGAAAGCTTGTGTATAATCCGCATACATACTTGCATATAACTCACATATGTCTTAGCATATACTTTAGATCCAAACTTGCATATAAAACAGATGTCATGAATCAAATTAAACATACAAAGTTGCATATGATTCTGATTAAACTTGCATATGATTCATGTATAAATTAATATATCCAAACTTGCATATCAAGTTAAACATACATATGATTTAACATATGAATTAGATCCACTAATATAACAAAACTAGCATATGAAGCATCATTATGAATTGATTGTACATAAGCCAGCAACTAACATAGATTTACAACATAGGTAACATCATAGCAGTCAATGATTCACAACCTCAAACTTGTGTATAAATTTATGTCATAAAAAAATGAATCAAGACATATGTGATTGGTCATATAAAATAGATCCACAACTTGAATTAATAAGACTGTCATATGTTCACAAACAAAATATAAGTAACGTCACATGATTCAACATGCATGTTCTTGTAATCCAAATTGTAAGCTTATCCCAATTAAATTAACAATTACTTTGTGAATGAAATTGTACTCACAAACAAAAATAAAGTCTTGAGTTCTGGGATCTGTATTCTGTAATTGATTAGCGTTCCCTTGATGTAGACAAATTTTGATTTAGATTAGACTTGAGTTGAATTGAATTGTTGCTAAGCTTCTTCTAGTCGGTGGCGGCTACTCTAGGTTGCAGACTGACAGAATGACGGCCATGGATTTAATTTAGTTTAGGTTTTAGGGGTTGAGGTATTAGGTTGCTTTTAAAGAGATTTAGATTAATGTAGGCCATTGGATCACACAGGAGCAATGAGAACCGTCTAGACTAGATAGAGTTATCCCAGTGACTCAGCAACAGGTCAGGAATGACTCATCAAATGTATTAATAACCTTCTATTTTAAGGTTAATGTACCAAATGTTCACCCTTTCTACAATTTACATATTTCTTATTTATGACAAATTCCATATGTAAATTATTCCCAATTTAATTATGCCATAATTATCCTTTTAATTATGCTCACAATTTATGGTATACTAAATATACCATTTCATGAACCAATCTATGCCATGTATTTTCATGTTTATCCTTCATATTTATATGTAAATTATAAATCAATTATTGTCAATTACATATTCTACCTTTACTGTATATATTAATTAACCATATATAAATATCTATTTATGCATGCATAAATCTTTCTTACCTTTAATTAGTCACAAAAGCCAATCAAGGAAGGCCACATAAAAAAACAATCATTGACAATCAAAAATGCACCACATATGCCACATGATGCGTACACGTCACATATATATATATGTATATATATATATATATACATATATATATATACGTATATATATATATGTATGTGTGTGTTTGTGTGCGTGTGTATATATATATATTCTTATTTTCTTTTTCTTTTTTTAAATCTATCTTCCTAATTACCCATTTTCACACTAAACCACTTTTTGAACTGCGTTCACACTAAGCCGCTTTTAAGTCATTCCCCTAAACCAAAAATATGGCGCTGGCGGGGATCGAACTCTGTACCCCTTGTATGCAAGTCACAAGTTCCAACCAAATGAGCTACTAAGCCTTTTGCTTACAACCCTTAGAACAATGCTAAACATTATTCTCTTCTCATTCCTCTTTTTTCATGTTTTGCTGCAACATTTAATTTAAGGATTTTTTTTCATACGGAGTCCAACTTACGTAAACTCGGACTCTGTCTCAAGTAGAATTCCGAGATAAACACAATGGCGCAACCCGTTTCACCTAATTCTTTTTCTAAAAATTAATTGTACCTTGATTTTTTATTTTTATGTTCACAGAAAATACGGGGTATTACAGTGGTGCCAAAAGTTGGTTATTTGGAGCAACACCCTTTTAGGAATTAGTTCATATCGTTGTTTTATATGTATTGTACTGCAACTAACAGTAAAATAGCATGTCTTTCTATTGTATTTGTAGTGGCCTTTGAATCAATTAATGATCAAAAGGAAAAACGAAAAAATACACTATACACGTCACTGAAAACCATTTCTAAATTGCTTTATCTGCTATTATTGTAACAAAAACATGGCAGACTGAACACTTTGATCAAGTAAAATGAGTTCATGGGACGTCGGGTAGTTAACATTTATGTTATGTGGTACTTTTAGTTATACTATGAAATCTGCTAACCCAATTTAAATTTTCTTTTTCACGATTGAATCATTGTCTTCTTGGTGTACTGCTCATTGTGACAAATCAAAGCAGGTCATTGAGACATTGGAAAAAGTATTTACCAGTCCTTCATTGGATTCAAAAGAAATAGAGTGTTTACGCTTTATCTTTGAAAAGATATGTTGCAAAATAGCAGGTGTCCTTGACGTAAATTTGTCAATGAATTCTAAAAGCCTTATATGAACCGTGAGGATTGATATACAACTTAGATATTTTTTTTCCTTTTTTTATGCTATGATTATCGGCGAATAGTTGCATTATATAGTTAGCTATATTTCATGAGTTACATACTCATTTTCTGATGATTTATGCTTACCAATTAATTTAGGGGACTCCATTGAAAAAACTTTACCTGATCAGTCTCATATTTCTACTAGAGACAATGCATAATTTTACAACTATCAACCCTTCTATGGGTATATTATCTAAAGGTTTGACAGCTCAATTTTCTGCCCAGGCATACAAAGGTATGTAAAAATATGTTTACAATTTTAATATCCTTATTTTGGTCTTCTTAGCCATATTATTATTCACTTATCTAATACGTATACACTTATTATTGAGCTCCTCCCCATGACTATCATAAATATGGCATAATCATCTAATTTTAATTACTTAATTTTATGATCAGACAGCTGAAGTTTAATTATTGAATGTTTCTACCTTTGTTGTTGTTATATCCATCTTTTTTTGAATGTTGAGCATGTGCTATTTTTGTCCTAAACTCCTAATTTATGTGAACCGTCTTTTATATCCTTCAATCTAGAATTTCAACTATCCATATCCAACACATATCCATAATTTTGCTTATACGGATCATGGGTTTTAATCACATATGATATATTGCTATTTTTGAAACAATATCTTTTAAAAAAATTAACATGTTGATTGAATTTAATTCTTTTTTTGCTTATTTTCATATATATGTATATATATATATATAATAACAACATGCTGATTGAATTTAATTATTTTCTTCTAAATTTGTGGATAAAAATATAGTCATAATGAATGTTCCTTTCATTTGCAGATGAGGGCATAAGAGGAGGCAAAGGGAGGGAGGAAAGAAATGATATAGCCTATAGGACGCTGCATTCAGAAACTCTGCAGAGTTGGTGATGTCCGATACAGGTAGTAGTTTATCATTTTTATTAATGAATTTCAGTTTTAAGTGTGCAACCTGAAAACATAACTGCATTTCTTTTCTTTTTTTCTGCAGTAGATGGATGAATGATGCAAAAAAATTGTGTTCATCAGAAATTAAGAATTTTTATTAGAGCATGAGTAACATTAATAATAGTTCTAAGGTTCTTAAGTTTTTTTCAAGTTACCACGTAGAAAAAAAATAAATTGAGAGTATTATCATCCCATGAGTATTTGCTACAGTTGTTATGGCCATTGCTTCAATCATGGCTCTATTTCGTCATTTCACAGTATTATCCTGTAATAACCCGGAAATCAAAGCCAATTTAAAATTTTTATTTTGGCAATTTTAGTGGATTTTGATTATTTAAAATGAATTATTTTGAATAATAACGACGAGAAATTTATTTTGAATAGAATTCGAACGTATATATTATATAGATCGTCGTTAGAATATAAAATTTTATTTTAAATTATAAAAGGAATTGAAAATTGCGTGGTAGTTCGATAATTCGATTTCAAATTTCAAATGAATGTACCGGGTGCAAAATAAACCGGATTTTAGTGAAACCAAAAATATTAGAATCTAATTGAGAATATATTTCCAACGAATCCAAAAAATTGAAATTTCATAGCGGGGATAAAAAGTTATGTCCAGTTGAAAATTCAGAATAATCGCTATGGAATTCAGGCCCTTAAAAATGGAAATTTTGCAAACGACTTCGGATTTCGACGAAACCACTTTTGTTGGATCCATGATGTCAAATTATTGCAAGATTCCAATTTTCGTAATTTTTTGAATCAATATGTGAGTGTGACAAAGGAAAACGCGTTTGACCAGTTTCAGTAGATTTTAATCGACTGGAAAATGGCCATTTTTCAAACGGTCTCAGAATTTTACGAAACTAGTTTTGTTAGGACCGTATCATGAATACGAAGCTAGAAAATATTTTTCGGGAATTTTTCTAATTAGTGTGTAGCCCCGGTAAATTGAAATGTGCGTTCAAATTCAATATATAGATTTATAGTTTGATTTTAACAAAAACTGATCGAAACGATGGAATTGGCCAATGTGGCATATCCCATTGTGTTCGGAATGAGGGTAATACGCTAGGGACGACAGTCGTTAGGCCTCGTTTCGATTTTGAAAATAAAAATACCCTTTTGAAATTAAATTAATTAAATAATAAAATAAAATAAAAACCTCCTCCCTCCCTCTATACTCTCTCAGGCCCTCGTTGACCATTTCATTCGATAAAAAAAACAAAGGGGCTGAGCCCTAAACCCGCCACCCACGCACGTCGATCCACCCCCTCCTCTCGATTCAGCGCCACCACGCCCTCTCCCTCCGACCTCCGCCGGCACCCTCTCTCCTTCCTCCTCTGATCGAGACCCGTGCCCCCTTGAAACCCCAATGTCGCCCCTTCTTCTCGATCCCGCCGCCACCGATGGAGCACCGCCCTCCAAGCGACACCAGCAACCACCTCGTCTCGTGTGCCCCCCCTGAAGTTAGCTACCAGTCCGAACAATCCCCTCCTCCAATTAGCAGTGAGTGCTTTTGTTTTTTTGTTTTATTTATTTTAATTTAACTAGTTTAAATATAAAAACATGGTTTGAATTCAGTTTTAAAAATATGATTAACGTTAGGATTTTTAATATGAAAAAAAATTATGATTTTCAAATATAAAAAGTTGGTTTTTATACATATACAAGCGCTAGAAAAATACGATTTTTCTTAGTTTAAAGATACGATTTTCTTAGTATAAAAAGATTACATTTTTAGCAGTGTAAAGATTAGATTTTTATACGAAGAAAGTTATGATTTTCTTTAGAGAAAAGATTAGATTTATAACAGTGAAAAGATTTGATTTTTATGATAGTAAAGATACGATTTTTATATATTGAATAGAAAAGTAAAAATTCGATTTTTATATATTGAATAGGAAAGTAAAAATTCGATTTTTATATATTGAATAGCAAAGTAAAAATTCGATTTTTATATATTGAATAGCAAAGTAAAAATTCGATTTTTATATATTGAAAAGCAAAGTAAAATTTCGATTTTTATATATTGAATAGAAAAGTAAAAATTCGATTTTTATATATTGAATAGCAAAGTAAAAATTCGATTTTTATATATTGAATAGCAAAGTAAAAATTCGATTTTTATATATTGAATAGCAAAGTAAAAATTCGATTTTTATATATGGAATAGCAAAGTAAAAATTCGATTTTTATATATTGAATAGCAAAGTAAAAAATTCGATTTTTATATATTGAATAGCAAAGTAAAAATTCGATTTTATATATGTAGTGAATACGGATGATGAAAGTGATGAAAGAAGGAACGGCGAAGACTTCTACACTTGAAGAGTCTTGGCGTTTGGATTAGCTAATCAGTGAGAACTCCTCACTTTTATTTAATTTTCTAGTTAAATTATATACTAGGATGCGGACGGTGTTTAGTAGCACCCGACACCCATCGTCCACAGACCATGGACGGCTTGTATGCTTGTTTGTATGATTTTGATGTGTAGTTGATTGTGTGATGTGATGTGAAATGAAATAAAATATTTATATAGTTAAAAATATTTTATAGTTAAAAATAGAATTTTTAACGTGTATATGAAATGAAATAAATTAATATAAACAAATCGAACGATTTGTTTATATACACACATTTGACTGATATTGATTGGGACGATAAATTTTACACATCGCCCAACTGCACAAACAAAATATGTGGTTGATTGTTTGAAACCCCACTCGGGTATTGGGATGATATATGACATACACTAATCCCAATAATTAGCTGTATGTCGATCGATTGATTGACAGACTATTATAAGCGTTAAATATTTATATTTGATGCTTATACAGTGTAGAATTCCCTTTGGATGATGGTTGATGATTTATCGTTGGTGTTATATACGTGTGGTAGAAAATCCATATAATTAACATTATATGGTAATTGATTGGGCCTCATTCCAGTTTTAAAAAGAAATATTTGAAATAAAAATATTTGAAAGAGAAATATTTGAAAAAGAAATATTTGAATTAGAAATATTTGAAAATGGAAATCTATGAAGCCGTGTTGATTAGATTGACACCATTTTGACGTGAACGATATTTATATCGATTTTGTTCATTTTATAATGAATATCGAAAGTGATTTCAAAATCTGATATTTTGAATAGAAATGAATTCGAATTGAAATTGAATAGAAATAAATTCGAATTGAAATTGAATAGAAATAAATTAGAATTGAAATTGAATTGACTTGAAAACGAATTGAAATTGAATTGGAAATTAATTTGAATTGAAATCAATTTGAAATGAATTTAAAACGAATTTATATTGAAAAATTCAATCTTGATTTGAATTTGGAAATGAAGTTGAAATCGTTTCGAAAACGAATTTGAAACGATTTATAAAATACATTTTAAAAGGAAATCGACGAAATATATTATATATATATTATATATATATAATATAATGGCCTGAATAGAATGCGCCGCGGTAGTTCGTGAATTTCGACCATTGACTTCGAACGGATATTATGGGAGATCCGACTATCGGATTCTCCTGAAACCGGAATCGTTGGGTTTGTATCGAAAAGAGCTTTCCAAAGAATATTAGAAATTAGAAATCTAACGGTTGGATTTGGAATTATGTCCAAATCAAATTTGGAAAAGGTCGCTGTAAATGCAGTTCGATGGCCGTTGATGGAAATCGACTGTAC
This sequence comes from Allium sativum, assembly GCA_030737875.1. Taxonomy (NCBI): domain Eukaryota; kingdom Viridiplantae; phylum Streptophyta; class Magnoliopsida; order Asparagales; family Amaryllidaceae; genus Allium; species Allium sativum. The sequence goes on along the minus strand of CM060918.1, from coordinate 248,595,269 downwards.
GGGCCTTGATAAAATTATTAAAAATAGTAATAATTTGTGTAAAATCATAAGAAATGATTTAGAAAGAACTAGTATGAAAAACTCCATATTTGAAAAGATAAAAATAGATTTTTATCAAAATGAACTAGTTTTGAACTAAAATTATAATTCATTTATTTTTGAAATAAATAAAGTGAATTTGAAATGGTTTTGAAATATAACCAGAATTTCCAATAATTGAATTGGAACGGATTTGAATCGAAATTGTCTTCGGAATATTTCGATGTTGGATTTCGTGATGATACAGATATTGTTATGGGAATTTGAAATATATATATATATATATCGTTATTTCTAATACGATATTTGTTGGTCGTAGAATTTGATATTGAATATAAGCCGGTATATTTTCTATCCAGAGCCTTGTGTTTAATATCAAATGTGATTTGGGTTTGTCGTGAATGGTGTCTTTATTAACACTGTTCTTGAACCCAATTGAGAAAAGTTTAATTTTTTTATTTAGATTTAATGAAGTGTACCAATTAAATAATATTTAATTGGAATTGAATTGGTATTGATTTTTTGGGTTTACCGTGAACAGTGTTTTTAAATAACACTTATTCTTTAACTCGATAATTAATGGAATGTCATTTTGGGTTGTCGTGAACGGTATCTTCAATAATACTGTTCTTAGACCCAAAGGAGTTAAGAAAATCAGAAACTAACTGGAGATTAGTTAAGTTGAATGGTCTCTAGGGTATTGATCTGATGTTGGTTTCGGCCTACGGGGTTAATACTTAGGGAATTGCTCACTTGCTAATTTACAGTTAGGGACTGATTGAAATGTGATGTGATTTTGGGTTTATCATGAACCGTGTTTTAAATGACATTGATTCTTTAACCCAGTTGAAGATTAAAACTAAGTGGAGTTTTAATGAATCTTTAATTAGATTGAAAAGATCGAGAATGGAGTATCACCAGTTTTGCTCCAGGCGATAGTTAAATCTTTAATTAGATTTGAACGTGAAATGGTAATTGAATTTACCGATAACACCGTGGTGTTAGATATGAAGTATGACCAGTTTTACTTCATGGGATGAATAGGTTGGGGTTGGGAAATTAAAACAAATGATTACTTCGGTATGGTTCGTTAATCTCGACTAGTTTGAATTGATATTCAAAGGAAGATTAAAGAATAAATTTAAAAGAATTTATCTTTGATAAAATTAATGGGAACCTTTCCCTATGAATGTGAAATTTAGAAACTAACTATAGGTTTGCTAAGATGAATGGTTTCCTGGGTATTGATCTGATGTTGGTTTCGGCCTTCGGGGTTAATATTTGGGGAATTATTCTCTTGTTAATTTACGGTTAGTGACTGATAAATTGGAATGAGGCATATATTGTGTTTGTGTAACACTTGTTTATTATGTACGCGAGTTATTAGGAAAGGCCGGGTTTATCCCATTCTGAATAACTGATTCGACGATAAGTCAAAGATGAAGACGGTGGTTGAAGACCGGAGGTCTTCACGTCGTTTGGATAATTACTGATGATCTTGACTGGGCTGTACACTCAAGAAGATGGAAACAGTTGGTGATCGTCCAGACGTACTTGGAGATCGATGGATATGCGGGGTACTAGGTGCCTCTGGTTTCGTTCTGACCCAGAACTAACTTGTAAATGGACTGTGTGTCTGACATTGGATTTTAGTCTGTGTGATAGATTTCTATTAAATATATATCTGTTTGGCGGCGGAGAATTTATTCTCTTGCTTAACGCCCTTCTCTGAGACGTACGAGCTCAGGGGTTATATACTGATGGATATCAAACGCATAGAGTGAATTGCCTGTGTGGCATGCCTAAGTGGAAAATGATCAAGGCTTCTGTTGAAAAGCAAAGTCTTGTGGTTGATGATCGAAGCACGGCCTTTGTTGCGTAGCTTTGTGTAACGTTTACTTCGCGAGTTTCACACCCGGTATGAACCAAAAACGGGAGAGGACATCAGGGAGGGCATGTGTTTCCTTCTAGCTAGAAGTGGCGTCGGTGGTTTTACAAACCCTGACGAGTTTGACATATGTGGTTGTTGCTGTTGCGAGGCGCCTCGGATATATCGGTCGATCCGGGACCGATGGAGTAGTCATTCGTTGGATTACTCACGCCCTAAAGGGCGGGGAAACACATGTTTAGGCATTTTAATCCACTCCGTGTGGACCGGCCCTGACGATCCAAAGGCTTGACTGAGTACTTTTTCTGAGGGGCAGACTAGAGCGTCTCGAATTCGGTAAGGACTATCTTTTGCCTCGGTTCACAGATGGAAATCCAATTTCCAAATAAATTGACTTTATGATTTTGTTTGTAGAGCCTAGTATTGGCGACATGATATATGGTACTCATGCCGCCTATGATTGATACTTATGATTTGAAGTTGTTTTATATACTATGCACTTATAATAGTATCAAATGATTTGTTTTAAAACGTACTAAGCATGTTTGGCTATTATAAGGGAAAACCCTATCCCCTGGCTTGCGTTGCATTTTGTGATAGGACCTGGGTCTTATAATAGCTTCATTTTTTCGAAAAAGCATTGCGCTATTTTGTTTTATGCACTGGTGTTCTTGGGAGGAAACCCGTTCCGCGTTAGCGGCGTGGTCCCTTGATTTACCTAACTTTAAAATAAAGATTAATAACAGTTTTAGTTCTCACACCAGTCACATGACTGACTTGGAGTTTATTGTTTTTAACCTAAACTCTGGGTGCCCTTATTTTGACACGGGCTGCTAGTAGTTTTGGTCTTGCAGATTTATATTCATAGGATCCTGGTTTACAACTGGAATGATATCCGGAAAGCTTTGTATCCGTATATCTCCTTCAGTTGTGCATTGTATTATTTTCCGCTACTATGTAATTTATTGTAATCTCTGATATTTATCGAATGTATAGTATTCATTTATACTCTATATATTCTTGTATTCTGATGGAGTTGTTGTAATATACAATGAAATGTTCTTCCGTCTGCGTTCTATTTTGTCGTGTTCTCAATACAATTTGTTCTTTCTCTTCTCTTCGGAGACTGGGGAAGTTTGGGTTGTAACATTTGGTATCAGAGCTTTGGTTTACAAAGCTCAGAGAACAAGACACATTAGAACCATACGAACGAATTCATCAGAAATTGGATTAGTAATATCCAATGAGAATGACTCGTTAGAGATGGGATCAGTAGTACCCTAGTATGAGTGTAAAGAGTATATTTTTAAAATGAAAACAATTTTTGTTTTGAAATTTAAATCACTTATTTGTATTTGATTATTTATTATATATTTGATTTGGACAATCCAATATATAAAGATTTTGCATATATGTCTAGCAAACGTGTATTCGAAGTTTTAATGTACTGGATAGTTATAGAATCACACTCTAGTTGCCCGGGGATAATTCTGGTAACGGGGCACCATCGCCAGTATTTATTTTCGAGTTTCGAAAGTGGGATTTCTATATATTTCCAATTGACTGGTGTGAGAACTGAAACTAGGTAGGGCTTATTGTTAAGATTTGGCATCAAAAATCTGATTTTTGACTATGTATCAAAGTTATGAATTTCAAAAGATAATCAACTAATTGATTGATGGTTGTGTTGATGATTATTGGCTTGATTAATTAAAATTTTAACCATTTAGCCAAATTGACCAAAAAGTGAATTGTATTGAAATTAGTCGCATTTGCTTGCATATACATGTACTTACATTGAACAGGTCATAGCAAAGAGGCTAGAGCAGAAGAATAAAATTGTTTGCCCGACAAATAGGTACATGTTTATCATAATTTACTGTTTTGTTTGGGTGATGATGATTTTATGAGCCGATTGGCTAGCCGCTTGGCTTTTTCTTTTTCCTTTTGAGATCAGAGGGCCGGTATGGCAATTTCGGGATTTTCCTAGTACTCCCGGTGCAGGGGAGGTTATGGCGAAATTTTTCGAAAATTTAGGGTGCTAGCCAAATTTTTGAAAAATTTGAGAAGTTCTTAGAAACTGAAAAGTTGAAGAACTTAAGCCGTAAAGGAAATAGTGAAAGTTGAGTTGATTAGTCAAATAACTTTTGGCTTCGTTCCTTTTCGGGGACGAAAAGTTTTAAGTGGGGGAGATTGTAATAACCCGGAAATCTGAGCTAATTAAAATTTTTTATTTTGGAAATTTTATTGGATTTTAATTATTTAAAATGAATTATTTTAAATAATAACGACGAGAAATTTATTTTGAATAGAATTCGAGCGTATATATTATATAGATCGTCGTTAGAATATAAAAATTTATTTTAAATTATAAAAGGAATTGAAAATGGCGCGGTAGTTCGATAATTCGATTTCAAATTTCAAATGAATGTACGGGGTGCAAAATAAACCGGATTTTAGTGAAACCAAAAATATTAGTATCTAATTGAGAATATCTTTCCAACGAATCCGAAAAATTGAAATTTCATAGTGGGGATAAAAAGTTATGTCCATTTGAAAATTCAGAAAAGTCGCTATGGAATTCAGGCCCTTAAAAATGTAAATTTTGCAAACGACTTCGGATTTCGACGAAACCAATTTTGTTGGATCCGTGATGTCAAATTATTCCTAGATTCCAATTTTCGTAATTTTTCGAATCAATATGTGTGCGTGACAAAGGAAAACGCGTTTGACCAGTTTCAATTGATTTTAATCGACTGGAAAATGGCCATTTTCAAACAGTCTCAGAATTTGACGAAACTAGATTTGTTAGGACCGTATCGTGAATATGAAGCTAGAAAATATTTTTTGGGAATTTTTCTAATTAGTATGTGGCCCCGGTAAATTGAAATGTGCGTTCAAATTCAATATATAGATTTATATTTTGATTTTAATGAAAACTGATCGAAACGATGGAATTGGCCAACGTGGCATATCCCATTGTGTTCGAAATGAGGGTAATACACTAGGAACGACAGTCGTTGGGCTTCGTTTAGAGTTCGAAAATAAAAATACCCTTTTGAAATTAAATTAATTAAATAATAAAATAAAATAAAAACCTCCTCCCTCCCTCTATACTCTCTCAGGCCCCCGTTGACCATTTCATTCGATAAAAAAAACAAAGGGGCTGAGCCCTAAACCCGCCGCCCACGCACGTCGATCTGCCCCCTCCTCTCGATTCAGCGCCACCGCGCCCTCTTCCTCACCCTCTCCTTCCTCCTCTGATTGAGACCCACGCCCCCTTCTTCTCGATCCCGCCGCCACTGATGGAGCACCGCCTTCCAAGCGACACCAGCAGCCACCTCGTCTCGTGTGCCTCCCCTGAAGTCAGCCACCAGTCCGAAAAATCCCCTCCTCCAGTTAGCAGTGAGTGCTTTTGTTTATTTGTTTTATTTATTTTAATTTAACTAGTTTAAATATAAAAACATGGTTTGAATTCAGTTTTAAAAATATGATTAACGTTAGGATTTTTAATATGAAAAAAATTATGATTTTCAAATAACAAAACTTGGTTTTTATACATATACAAGCGCTAGAAAAATATGATTTTTCTTAGTTTAAAGATACGATTTTCTTAGTATAAAAAGATTACATTTTTAGCAGTGTAAATATTAGATTTTTATATGAAGAAAGTTATGATTTTCTTTAGAGAGAAGATTAGATTTTTAACAGTGAAAAAAATTTGATTTTTATGACAGTAAAGATACAATTTTTATATATTGAATAGAAAAGTAAAAATTCGATTTTTATATATTGAATAGCAAAGTAAAAATTCGATTTTTATATATTGAATAGCAAAGTAAAAATTCGATTTTTATATATTGAATAGCAAAGTAAAAATTCGATTTTTATATATTGAATAGCAAAGTAAAAATTCGATTTTTCTATATTGAATAGCAAAGTAAAAATTCGATTTTTGTATATTGAATAGCAAAGTAAAAATTCGATTTTTGTATATTGAATAGCAAAGTAAAAATTCGATTTTTGTATATTGAATAGCAAAGTAAAAAATTCAATTTTTATATATTGAATAGCAAAGTAAAAATTCGAGTTTTATATATTGAATAGCAAAGTAAAAATTCGATTTTTATATATTGAATTGCAAAGTAAAAATTCGATTTTTATATATGTAGTGAATACAGATGACAAAAGTGATGAAAGAAGGAACAGCGAAGACTTCTACACTTGAAGAGTCGTGGCGTTTGGATTAGCTAATCGGTGAGAACTCCTCACTTTTATTTAATTTTCTAGTTAAATTATATACTAGGATGCAGACGGTGTTTAGTAGCACCCGACACCCGTCGTCCACAGACCATGGACGGCTTGTATGCTTGTTTGTATGATTTTGATGTGTAGTTGTTTGTGTGATTAGCTAATCGGTGAGAATTTTTAACGTGTATATGAAATGAAATAAATTAATATAAACAAATCGAACGATTTGTTTATATAAACACATTTGACTGATATTGATTGGGACGATAAATTACACATCGCCCAACTGCACAAACAAAATCTGTGGTTGATTGTTTGAAACCCCACACGGGTATTGGGATGATATATGACATACACTAATCCCAATAATTAGCTGTATGTCGATCGATTGATTGACAGACTGTTATAAGCGTTAAATATTTATATTTGATGCTTATACAGTGTAGAACGCACTTTGGATGATGGTTGATGATTTATCGTTGCTGTTATATACGTGTGGTAGAAAATCCATATAATTAACATTATATGGTAATTGATTGGGCCTCATTCCAGTTTTAAAAAGAAATATTTGAAATAAAAATATTTGAAAGAAAAATATTTGAAAAAGAAATATTTTAATTAGAAATATCTGAAAATGGAAATATATGAAGCCGTGTTGATTAGATTGACGCCATTTTGACGTGAACGATATTTATATCGCTTTTGTTCATTTTATAATGAATATCGAAAGTGATTTCAAAATCTAATATTTTGAATAGAAATGAATTCGAATTGAAATTGAATAGAAATAAATTCGAATTAAAATTGAATAGAAATAAATTTGAATTGAAATTGAATAGAAATAAATTCGAATTGAAATTGAATTGAATTGAAAACGAACTGAAATTGAATTGGAAATCAATTTGAATTGAAATCAATTTGAAATGAATTTAAAACGAATTTATATTGAAAAATTCAATCTTGATTTGAATTTGGAAACGAAATTGAAATCGTTTCGAAAACGAATTTAAAACGATTTATAAAATATGTTTTAAAAGGAAATCGATGAAATATATATTATATATATTATATATAATATAATGGCCTAAATAGAACGCGCCGCGCTGCGGTAGTTCGTGAATTTCGACCATGGACTTCGAACGAATATTACGGGAGATCCGACAGTCGGATTCTCCTGAAACCGGAACCGTTGGGTTCGTATCGAAAAGAGCTTTCCAACGAATATTAGAAATTAGAAATCTAATTGTCGGAGTTGGAATTATGTCCAAATCAAATTTGGAAAAGGTCGCTGTAAATGCAGTTCGATGGCCGTTGATGGAAATCGACTGTACGGGCCTTGATAAAATTATTAAAAATAGTAATAATTTGTGTAAAATCATAAGATTTGATTTATAAAGAATTGGGATGATAAACTCCATATTTGAAAAGATAAAAATAGATTTTTATCGAAATGAACTAGTTTTGAACTAAAATTATAATTCATTTATTTTTGAAATAAATAAAGTGAATTTGAAATGGTTTTGAAATATAACCAGAATTTCCAATAATTGAATTGGAATGGATTTGAATCGAAATTGTCTTCGGAATATTTCGATGTTGGATTTCGTGATGATACAGATATTATTATGGGAATTTGAAAGATATATATATATATCGTTATTTCCAATACGATATTTGTTGGTCGTAGAATTTGATATTGAGTATAAGCCGGTATATTTTCTATTCAGAGCCTTGTGTTTAATATCAAATGTGATTTGGGTTTGTCGTGAATGGTGTCTTTATTAACACTGTTCTTGAACCCAATTGAGAAAAGATTAAATCTTTTTATTTAGATTTAATGAAGTGTACCAATTAAATAATATTTAATTGGAATTGAATTGGTATTGATTTTTTGGGTTTACCATGAACAGTGTTTTTAAATAACACTTATTCTTTAACCCGATAATTAACGGAATGTCATTTTGGGTTGTCGTGAACGGTATCTTCAATAATACTATTCTTCTACCCAAAGGAGTAAAGAAAATTAGAAACGAACTAGAGATTAGTTAAGTTGAATGGTCTCTAGGGTATTGATCTGATGTTGGTTTCGGCCTTCGGGGTTAATACTTAGGGAATTGCTCACTTGCTAATTTACAGTTAGGGACTGATTGAAATGTGATGTGATTTTGGGTTCATCGTGAACCGTGTTTTAAATGACATTGATTCTTTAACCCAGTTAAAGAATAAAACTAAGTGGAGTTTTAATGAATCTTTAATTAGATTGAAAAGATCGAGAATGGAGTATCACCAGTTTTGCTCCAGGCAATAGTTAAATCTTTAATTAGATTTGAACGTGAAATGGTAATTGAATTTACCGATAACACCATGGTGTTAGATATGAAGTATGGCCAGTTTTACTTCATGTGATGAATAGGTTGGGGTTGGGAAATTAAAACAAATGATTACTTCGGTATGGTTCGCTAATCCCAACTAATTTGAATTGATATTCAAAGGAAGATTAAAGAATAAATTCAAAAGAATTTATCATTGATAAAATTAATGGGAACCTTTCCCTATGAATGTGAAATTTAGAAACTAACTATAGGTTGGCTAAGATGAATGGTTTCCTGGGTATTGATCTGATGTTGGTTTCGGCCTTCGGGGTTAATATTTGGGGAATTATTCTATTGTTAATTTACGGTTAGTGACTGATAAATTGGAATGTGGCGTATATTGTGTTTGTGTAACACTTGTTTATTATATATGCGAGTTATTCGGAAAGGCCGGGTTTATCCCATTCTGAATAATTGATTCGACAATAAGTCGAAGATGAATACGGTGGTTGAAGACCGGAGGTCTTCACGTCGTTTGGATAATTACTGATGATCTTGATTGGGCTGTACACCCAAGAAGATGGAAACAGTTGGTGATCGTCCAGACGTACTTGGAGATCGATGGATAGGCGGGGTAATAGGTGCCTCCGGTTTCGTTCAGACCCAGAACGAACTTGTAAATGGACTGTGTGTCTGACATTGGATTTTAGTCTGTGTGATTGATTTCTATTAAATATATATCTGTTTGGCGGCGGAGAATTTATTCTCTTGCTTAACGCCCTTCTCTAAGACGTACGAGCTCAGGGGTTATATACTGATGGATATCAAACGCATAGAGTGAATTGCCTGTGTGGCATGCCTAAGTGGAAAATGATCAAGGCTTCTGTTGAAAAGCAAAGTCTTGTGGTTGATGATCGAAGCACGGCCTTTGTGGCGTAGCTTTGTGTAACGTTTACTTCGCGAGTTTCACACCCGGTATGAACCAAAAACGGGAGACGACATCAGGGAGGGCATGCGTTTCCTTCTAGTTAGAAGTGGCGCCAGTGGTTTTACACGCCCTGACGAGTTTGACTTATGTGGTTGTTGCTGTTGCGAGGCGCCTCAGATATATCAGTCGATCCGGGACCGATGGAGTAGTCATTCGTTGGCTTACTCACGCCCCAAAGGGCGGGTAAACGCATGTTTAGGCATTTTACTCCACTCCTTGTGGATCGGCCCTGACGATCCAAAGGCTTGTCTGAGTACTTGCCTGAGGGGAGGACTAGAGCGTCTCGAATTCGGTGAGGACTATCTTTTGCCTCGGTTCACATATGGAAATCCAATTTCCAAATACGTTGACTTTGCAATTTTGTTTGTAGAGCCTAGTATTGGCGACATGATATATGGTACCCATGCCGCCTATGATTGATACTTATGATTTGAAGTTGTTTTGTATACTATGCACTTACAATAGTATCAAATGATTTGTTTTAAAACATACTAAGCATGTTTGGCTATTATAAGGGAAAACCCTATCCCCGGCTTGCGTTGCATTTTGTGATAGGACCTGGGTCTTATAATAGCTTCGTTTTTTCCAAAAAGCATTGCGCTGTTTTGTTTTATGCAATAGTGTTCTTGGGAGGAAACCCGTTCCGCTTTAGCGGCATGGTCCCTTGATTTACCTAAGTTTAAAATTAAGATTAATAACTGTTTTAGTTCTCACACCAGTCACATGACTGACCTGGAGTTTATTGTTTTTAACCTAAACTCTGGGTGCCCTTATTTTGACACGGGCAGCTAATAGTTTTGGTTTTGCAGATTTATATTCATAGGATCCTGGTTTACAGCTGGAATGATATCCGGAAAGCTTTGTATCCGTATATCTCCTTCAGTTGTGCATTGTATTATTTTCCGCTGCTATGTAATTTATTGTAATCTCTGATATTTATCGAATGTATAGTATTCATTTATACTCTGTATATTCTTTTATTCTGATGGAGTTGTTGTAATATACAATGAAATGTTCTTCCGTCTGCATTCTATTTTGTCGTGTTCTCAATACAATTCGTTCTTTCTCTTCTCTTCGGAGACCGGAGAAGTTCAGGTCGTAACATATCCTGTGTTCATAATTTTTATTATCATGACTAAGCATCCAAAAAACATGTGTATAAATCATAAATTTATGATAGATAAAACGGTTTAAATATTTACTAACCTAAATAATACTATTAGATATTAATAATGAATGTTGTTTTCTTATCTAAGGTATCCTGCTTGGATAATTCTTCTCGAATAATGAGTGGTGCTCAAAATAAACTCACCTCACCCCGTTGTTTTTTACAGGATGACCATCAAAATTAATTCCTGATGCATTTGTTACGAGTAACATCTCTAAAATTTTGTTTCCATGAAGAAAGCTATTTTTACCTAATAGAAATTTAAAAGACCATAATCATTTATCATATAGGATTCGTCAATTTCCTATAGTAATTTGACTTCCTATTTTTATTTCCATTTCTAATATGTAAATAAAATGCATAGGATTTTTTTATGCATTTTAAAACACGATTTTGGTCTTAGATATAAGATTTTTCGAACATTTGGATCTAGGATTTAAGGGTAACTAATATTTTTGTTGTTACTATTATAAGTTAATTTGTTAAGGAGAATAGAGTTCTTAATAATTTCAACACAAAATGGAAATGTAGATTCATATTTTTGTAAACTGATGATATTACAACAAAATTTTAGTATTTTTCCTTCTATAGAATTAGATAAGAAGTACTTTGGAAAGTTAGTGGTCACATCAAAAAGTTGCGACATGGAACAATTATCTAAATTGTTATATATAGAAGTTTGATTATCATATTAATGTTGATGCATATACCATCTTTGCACCTCTCTAAATATTTTTCTTATTCCTTGATTAATTGCTTCTCATCAATTAATACTGAGTAAGCTGCTCAGTAATAGGTTCTATACACATGAAACTTTCCCACATGATAGCTACTTTCTTTAATTTCATCCGATACCGTGGGATGTTTTATTTCATCTGCGACTCATTCATTGCTCTCATTTATATTCTACACTTCTAGCGTTGTGTGTGCCTTTTACTATAATTACCTATTGTTATTTCTTTTTTTGTTTTTTAGTTTTTCTAGTTTACATTATTTGTGCATATGGAATGTTTGTATAAATAAATGTATTTTCAAGTGGATGTTCCTTTACGTGATTCATATTCATTGTAGACTAATATTATTGCATCATTTCATTTCCACGGTAGAGAATGCTAAAGAAAAAAAAAGTTGTACAAATATGAATCGGGTGTAATTATAAGGCACATTCCTTTTCCTTTATTATTGTATTACTTGACACAAGACAACCATTCTTTTTGTCTTTTTCTTTTTGGTTGATTGTAGGTTACGAAGAACCAAGATGACAATTAAAAGAAACCATGATCATTATAGTGGAGTTTGTACTTTTAACTAGCACAAATTTTGTTTCAATAACATCTCAATCTAGCATATGTAATATTTATTTTTTGAAGTAGAAAAAATTATTTTGGGAGAATATATAAAAATCATTACCATAGTTGTCATATGTTTAATACCCTCATTGGTATTTAGTAGTTGCATATGCAACCTACTTAAAACCTCATATCTATATTTAATGTGCTGAGTTGGTTTTTGAACTGTAGATTCGCATATGGGTAATTTTTTTAACCCGGCTGCTGTGACAAACTTCTAGGCTACAGTGTTTCACATATGGATATTACTTTTCCACTAATATACTATGACAGTTATGGTATTCAACTAAAATCTTACAAAATTTAGTGGGCTTCTCCGTTCAAAGTAATATGTTTTAATGATGACACTTACTAGTAAACAGTTTTATGCAAGCAGTCGCCTCGGAGGTTGATTTCACTTTCTCATGCATTTTAGGTAGGCAATAGTGCTATTGCAGTTGAATACTAGATTAACTGTTGGTTTGAATAAGCGGCACATTATTACTAAGGGAGAGCTGCCTCTGAGGCCTTCTATAAGAAAGGCGAAACCTAAAAAAAGAACAGTGTTCATCATTAGAACCAACCTTATCATCATTGAATGTTTTTTAAGGACAAATTTCATTTTGCTGCATTCAAATTATCACTTTCCATTAGTCCATCCTTAGGAGTAGTGGGCTTTCCACTCAACATGTTGACTTGCTGCCAACTCCTGGAAGTTCATAGGAAAGGGAAAAGAGAGATTGGCTAAATTGAGAGCAAGAGGAAAAAATTGTTGCTTTGGCAGCATCTTTTTATTGAATTGAATGAAAGGTTTTAACACGTCGTTTACAGTTTAGTATATCTGCCTTTCAGCTGCTATGTGTATTAGTTCTCTTGATTCACTGCTTTGTTTGTCGAATTTGAAGTTTTATTGTAGTCTGCGTTGTTAACCACATTCTTTGTTATTCTATTCTTTCTTACAGTCTATGATATTCATTTTTAAGCTTTTAATGTAAATCGTTAGATTTGGCTTTAATTCATTGTTCTTTATAATTTTAGTCACATAATGCGCACAACATGCCTGAAACAATGCTTAGGCCACAAAAGATGTTTTATTCGTACTTGATTTCAACGAAGATAAAATAAAAAATGCTAACTTATTTGCAGTTTGTATTGAGAGCAAGCAGGTATTCGTGCATAGACATGGAAAGATACAACACATAAGTACATCTTGATACAACACATAAGTACATCTGACCCTTGATAGTTCACTATAACCCATATGATCTACGGATTATAATTTCAACCCTGCTTTGCACCGTATATCACTATGGAGTTGTGTAAGTTAGCTATTTTTAACTTCCAGCTAAATAATGTTGCAAACTCACATTTATATGCCTATGGCTCAAGGGGACCTTACTTAACTTGGGTTTGCTGAGAGTCAACCCAATTCCTAGCAAGGCCTACCCTTGATCGGCTTTTTCAACTTTAATATATGACTAAACATTGTTTTAAACCTTGCTCATGTGGGTTAACAGCTTTAATATATGTGCTTATATATGTCAAATGAAATCTACATATGACCATTTTTTACAAATACATAACATCGCTATTGGTTTTTTCGCACATGTCCAATGGACGTGTCTAACATACTGGTTAAATTATATATAAATTCCACTTCGGAAACTCGAACATAAATACTGATGATGTCGCGGTATCACCAAAAATATCTCCGAGCGACTAAAGTGTGATTCTATATCAATCCAGGATATTTGAGACTTCATATATACGCTCATGACGCGTACAAGCAAAATATTTATATACTCGATTGTCCAAATTTAATATAAAATAATATACTCAAATACATATAATTAAATTAAATTTTCAAAACTAATTTTTTTACTCATTCCAGGATACTACTGATCCTATCTCTAATGGGTCATTCTTATTAGAAATTACTAATCCAATCTCCGATAAATTCTTTCGTTTGGTCCTAATGTGCCTTATTGTCGAGCTCTGTAAACCAGAGCTCTGATACCATGTCTGAAACGACCCAAACTCACCCGTAAGAGAAAGCCCGGATTGAGTTCAGAACACGACAAATCAGAACGCAAACAACATAACATTTCATTGCAGTTACAACAATTCACATCAGGGTACAAGAATATAACATAGTATGAATAAATAATATGCAGTAGAAAAATATCAGAGATTAAAATACATTACATAGCAGTGGAAAAATAATACATAATACAACTGAAAGAAATTCACGGTTACAAAGCTTTCCGAATATAGCTCCAGCTGTAAATTCGGGATCCTATGAATATAATATCTACAAAACCAAAACTAATAGTTGCCCATGTGGAAAATACGGGCACTAAAAGTTTAGGTTAAAACAATAAACTCCGGGTCAGTCATGGGACTAGTGTGAGAACTAAAACAGTTATTTAAAACTTTACTTTAAAATAAAGTAAATTAAGGGACCACCCGTATAACACAGAACAAGTTTTCTCCCAAGAATACCAGTGCATAAAACAGTTTATAAACAACACAATGCTTTTTGGAAAAATGAAGCTATTATAAGACTAAGGACCCATCACACAATGCAACGCCAGCCGAAGGATAGAGTTTTCCCTTATAATAGCTAAAAATGCTTGGTACGTTTAAAACAAGTTAATTTAATATTACTATAAGTGTATAGTGTCAAAATCACTTCACACATAAATGTATCAATCATAGACGACATAGCTACCATATACTATGTCTCCGTACTAGTTCTGCAACTAAAACCGAAATTTCACGTATTGAAAATTGGATTCCATAGAGTCGAGGCAAGGGATGGCTCCTCACTGATCCGAGACACTCTAGCAAATGCCTCAGGACTCGGACGCTGGCGAGCCATGTGAATGGCAGGGATAGTCCACACATACTTTAGTGGATTCATTATTCCTGAACAATACGTTTCCTGGTCTTATCGGACCTATCACTTTTCCAGTTGTGACCAATATCCAGAGCCACTAGGGACTCAATCCGAGGCACCTAGCAATCCATCATCCACATAAGTAAAAATGTATGGTCTCCATACCATGACACCACTTCTAACAAGAAAGAAACGCAAGTTCTCCCTACGGCCACGATCCTATTTTTTACTCATATCGGTTGTGAGGCTCACGAATTAACGCTATACACAAAGCTATGCTATTTAAAGTCGTGCTTTGATTATTAACCACAAGACTTTGCTTTTCAACAAAAGCCTTGATCATTTGCGTCACAGTATGCCATACTGACAATTCACGCCATGCAATTGATGTCTATCAATATATAACCTCTAAGCTCATACGTCTCATAGAATGGTGTTAAGAAAGAGAATAAATTCTCCGCCACTAAGCAGATATATATTTAATAGAAATCAATCAACACAGAATGAAATCCAATGTTAGATACACATCCATTTACAAGTCTGTTCTGGGTCTGAACGAAACTGGAGGCACCTTATTCCTCGTCTCATATGTCCAATACAAGAGAGAGGTCCTCGCATATTCGGTCGATCTCCAAGTACGTATGGACGATTAACACTTATTACCTTGTCTTGGGTGTACGGCCCAATCAAGACATTAGTAATCATCCAATCGATGTGAAGAACTCCAGTCTTCAACCACCGTCTTCATCGTCGACGTATAGTCGTCGTATTCATTATTCAGAATGGGTTAAACCCGGTCTTTCCGAATAACTCGCGTATTTTGTAATCAATAATCAAGTGCTATAAAAACACATCATATACCTCATTCCAATTTAGAATATTCATTTATTCAAATATTCACATCTTTTGGGGAAGGTTCCAATTAATTTTGTCAAAGATAAATTCTTTTAAATTTATTCTTTAATCTTCCTTTGGATATCAGTTCGAAACCAAATTAAGGTTTATCAACGTATCGAGATTATCGAGCCTTACCGAAGCAATCATTTATTTATTAATCTCAATCCCAACCTATTCATCCCATGGAGAAAAACTGGTAGTACCCAAAATCTAACACTTACTGTGGTATCGGTAAAATTAATTTCCATTTCCATTTCTCGTTCAAATCTAATTAAAGATTTAATGATTGAGTAAAAACTGGTGGTACTCCATTCTCGATCATTTTCCAAATTTGATAATTTAAATTATCACATTCTCATTTCAATCTAATTAAAGATTCATTAAAACATAGCTTAGTTTTAATCTTTTCAAAAATCATTATTCATGATTATTTTACTTTGGAAACCCAAACATGTCGCATCGACAGTTTACACCGTACCATTGATTTCTGCCAATATATAATCTCTAAGCTCGTACGTCTTAAAGAAGGGGGTTAAGCAAGAGAATAAATTCTCCGCCTCCAAACATATATATATATATATAGCAATGAATGCTTTGGGTTGCGTGTTATCTCTCTACGTGAATATGGTATTAATGCTGATTGGTGTGCATTCATAACCATCACCTATTGTATTTGTTATATCTTTCGTATACTTGTTGTATCATCTGCTGTTTGCATGAGCTTGGGCTGAATTTGGCCTAATGCATCAATACAAAGTTAACCAATTTTCAATATATATATATATATATATATATATATATATATAAATTTATATTTAGCAGAGATCAACAATATGGTTCGAAATACAACGTTAGACATGTACTCCTGTCTTTAATTGGGTTAAAGAACTAATGTCGTTTAAAACATAGTTCACGATAAACCCAAAGTCAAATTCATTAACTATGGAATCTTTACGAAAAACAAATCAATATATAATTGATATCAATTTATGTATCCCACTAATAATATAAATGGAATAACAGCAAATCCTTTTAAATTCCAATATATTAACAGTCTTCCTCCACAGAAGCTCACTTCGATTATTACCAAATCGATTTCCATTCAATTCCAATTTAATATATTAAATTGGGAAATTTTTCCATTAAATCTTAATAAAAGATTTGTATGTTGCAAATCACATTTCACTGTTAATCGGGTTGAAGAACGAATGTCGTTAAAAACACAGTTCAAAATAAACCCAATTCACATTCCATTTTATTCCAATTATTAAGTATTACTGGAAACTCTATTAATCTTAATTAAAAGATTTATTCTTTTCTCACGAGGATTAAGAATAGTGTTATTTAAGACACCCTTCATGACAAACCCAAATCCAATTTGATACTAAATACAAAGCTCTAAACAGAAATTATATCGGCTTATATTCAATATCAAATTCTGAAACCAACACATATCGTATGGGGAATAACGATATATATATCTAACTTCCAAATTCCTACACAATATCTGTATAGTCACAGAATCCAATACTGAAATATCCCGAAGGTGATTTCTATTCAAATCCATTCCAATTTATTCAATGGAAAATTCTGGTTAGATTAAAACCATTCTCTAATTCAATTTATTTATTTAAAAATATTGGATTATTATTTCTAGTTAATAACTGGCTCATTTTGATAAAAAATATATTTTTATCTTTACAAAATGGAATTTTTCATCAAAATTCTTTCGAAATCATTTATTATGATTTTACACAAATTATTAATATTTTTATTAATTTTATCAAGGCCTGTACAGTTAGTTTCCAATAATGGCCACCGAACTGCATCAAGAGCGGTATTTTCCAAATTTGATTTGGACATAGTTCCAAATCCAATTGTTAGATTTCAAATCTCTTATATACACTGGAAAGCTCTTTCTGATACGAACCCAATGGTTCTGGTTTAGGAGAATCCGATGATCGGATCTCCAGTAATGTCAATTCGAAGTCAATGGTCGAAATTCGCGAACGGTTGCGGCGCAGCGCGTTCTATTCAAGCCATATATATATATATATATATATATATATATAATATTTCGTTCAAAATGTATTTTATAAATTCGTTTTAAAAACAATCCCCACTTTTGTTTCAATTTTAATCCAAATTGAACACTCCTTATCGCTATAATATTTAAATGATAATATTTTCAAAATATCAGATTTTGAAATCATTTCCTTTTCGATATTCATTATAAAAATGAATAAAAGCAATATAAATATCGTTTGCGTTAAAATGGCATAAGTCTAATCAACATGGCTTCACATACTTCAATATTTTCGTGGCCGTCCAAAATCGGACATCAAATTCACATTTTAGTCCTTTACTGAATATTGTTTTAAAATATTCGTTATTTTAAAACATTCGTTATTCCCGAATTGGAACCAAACACAATCAATTACCATATAATGTTATTTATATGGATTTCATACAACACATGTATATAACAACAATAATAACCCATCATCCATCATCCAAAGTGCATTACACAACTGCGTAAGCATTAAATATAAATAATTAACGCTTACCATAGTTTGTCAACCAATCCATTAACATACAACTTAACAACTAGGATTCGTGTACGTAAAATATCATCCCAATACCCGTGTGGGGTCTCAACCAACAAATACTGAATATTATTTTTGCAGTTGGGCGATGTGTAAAATTTATCGTTCCAATCAATATCAGTTAAATGAGTGTGCATAAACAAATCGTACGATTTGTAAATGAATACTTATTTTCATTTCAGGATAATTTATGTAGTTCATATATACGTTAAAAAATATATTTTTAATGATAAAATATTTATTTCAATACATGAATATTTTATATAATTCATTTATTCAATAAAAATGATATTTTTATTGTTCAAACATTTTATTCAACACATGAATATTTTATATAGTTCATATGCACATTAAAATATTATTTTTAATGAATTATATTTATTTCATAAAATTTCGGCATTATAACGGCGCGATATTAGAACCGGAGTAATGTCTAGAATTACCCCTCTCCGAATACTGGCTCGCGCCATACACAATAATCACAATCAATCCACAAACCACAATACAATTCATTTCACCACAATACAATCGAAACAACAAGAATGGTTCGTACAATAATTAGTGTCGGGGGCTACTAAGCCCCGTCTGCGACCTAAAATATTTTTAACTATAAAATAATTAGAGTGAGAAGGAGTTCTCACATTGGGATCAACTCCGCCGTTGTTTTGTGACGCTCTGATTTGCTGTTCTGATTCCATACTTTGCAAACGAGTTCCAATCTCCACGCCCTCATTTCCTCTGGCTTAAACGTGCCATTTCGGACAACTTTCGCCCAGTGGCCTTTCTTCCGAAATTGGTCCATTTCACCCAAATTTGCGAAAAGACAATATTTGGATAGCAGACCTTGGACGCCTTTTTTGAACAACTCCGCAATCCAAAATGTGACTTCCATAGACTCAAATCAAAGAAAAAATCGAGCTCTTCGATTTTGGCATTGTGGAGTTTTGTCCATAGGGGCTCAGATTGGAAGATACGGGCTCGGGAATGTCGGGAACTAAATGTATACACCGAAATTTATAAAAAAATTGATTTTTATAAAAGGGAGGGGTCCACGGCGACGCTGACATGGCGGGGTGGTGGGGGCCGAGGTGCTGGAGGGTCGAGGGTGGCCCAGTTCGCCGACGGTGGGCTATAGTTGTTAGGGCTTGGGGATTTACGGGTTGGGCTCGAACGGAGGGAGGAGGAGAGGAAGTTGGTGACGTTGGTGGCAGGGTGCGACGGAGGGGCGCCTCCGGCGCAGCGACAACTTTTGAGAAAGGGGGGACGATGAGCGATGGGCTGGGTTTTTTTATAAATTTTTTTCTTTTAATCTGCATTGACCGTAAAGGAGAGAGGAGAGGGTATGTTGATATAATATATATATATTTAATTATTTTAAATTTCAAAAAGTTAAATTTTTATTTCAACTCCAAACCGAACCCAACGACAGTCGCCCCCAGCCAAATACCCACATTCCGAACACAATGGAATATGTCCCGTAAGCCAATTCGAATGTTTCGATTAGTTTTCATTAAAATTAAAATATAAATTAATATAATGTTAAAAACCGATTTCAACGTACATTTTAATTTACCGGAGCCACATACTGACTCCAAAAATTCCCAAAAAAAAAAATCTAACTATGTTTTGATGATATGGTCCTAACAAAACTAATTTTGTCGAATTTGGAGACCGTTTGAAAAATAACCATTTTCTAGTCTTGAGACGACCCGAACTTCCCCGATAAGGAAAGCACGGATAGAATTGAGGACAAGACAAAACAGAACGCAGACGAAAGAACATTTCATTGCTATTACAACAATTCCATCAGATACAAGAATATACAGAGTATAATTGAATAAAATACATTCGATAAATATCAGAGATTACAATAAATTACATAGCAGCGGAAAAATAATATAAAACACAACTGAAAGTAATACATGGATAAAGAGCTTTCCGAGCATCGTTCCAGCTGTAAATCAGGATCCTGTGAATATAAATCTGCAAAACCAAAACTACTAGCTGCCCGTGTCGAAAATAAGGGCACCCAGAGTTTAGGTTAAATCAATAAACTCCAGGTCAGTCATGTGACTGATGTGAGAACTAAAACAGTTATTTAAAACTTTACTTTAAAGGAGAGTAATTCAAGGGACCACGCCGTATAACACGGAACGGGTTTCCTCCTAAGAATACCAGTGCATAGAATAAATAGCGTAATGCTTTTTCGAAAAATGAAGCTATTATAAGACCCAAGTCCCATCACACAATGCAACGCAAGCCGGAGGATAGGGTTTTCCCTTATAATAGCCAAACATGCTTGGTACGTTTAAAACAAATCATTTGGTACTATAATAAGTGTATAGTGTCAAAACATTTTCAGTCATAAATATCAATCCTAGGCGGCATGGGTACCATCTATCATGTCGCCATACTAGGTTCTACAAATAAAACCGAAATATCTCATATTGGAAATTGGATTTCCGTCATGAGTCGAGGCAAGGGGCAAGCTCCTCTCCGCTTTCGAGACACTCTAGCAAATGCCTCAGGGCTACGCACTCTGGGCAACCCTTGGATCTTCAGGGCCGGTCCTCTCTTACGTTTGAGGATTGGCAATTCCTGAACACACGTTTCCCGGTCCTTACAGACCTAAAATCGAGTCGCCTCATCCAACAACCACATAGGTGAAAAGTATATAAATGTTAGGGCTAGTAAGTCACTGACACCACCAAAGCTAGAAAGAAAAGTCGTGCTCTCCCTGCAGTCCTTATCCCGTTTTTAACTCATACCGAGGTGTGAGGCTCGCGAATCCACGCTATACGCAAAGCTACGCCACAAAGGCCGTGCTTTGATCATCAACCACAAGACTTTGCTTTTCAACAGAAGCCTTGATCCATGCAACTCAGCGTGCCACACAGGCAATTCATGCCATGCGACTGATGTCCATCGATATACAACCTCTGAGCTCGTACGTCTCAGAGAAGGGCGTTAAGCAAGAGAATAAATTCTCCGCCGCCAAACAGATGTATATTTAATAGAGATCAATCAACACAGAATAAAGTCCAATGTCAGACACACAATCCATTTACAAGTTCGTTCTGGGTCTGAACGAAACCGGAGGCACTTTCCTCGCATATCCATCGATCTCCAAGTACGTCTGGACGACCACCAACCGATTCCCTCATCTTGGGTGTACAGCCCAATCAAGATCATTAGTAATCACCCAAACGATGTGAAGAATTCCGGTCTTCAACCACCATCTTCATCTTCGACATATCGTCGAACCGGTTATTCAGAATGGGTATAAACCCGGCCTTTCCGAACAACCCGCGTATATTATAAACAAATGTTACACAAACACAACATACGCCTCATTCCAATTCATCAGTTACTAACCGTAAATCAGTAAGAGAGCAATTCCCCAAATATTAACCCCGAAGGCCGAAACCAACATCAGATCAATACCCAGGAAACCATTCTTCTTAACTAACCTACAGCTAGTTTCTAAATTTCATATTCTTAGGGAAAAGTTCCCATTAATTTTATCAAAGATAAATTCTTTAAATTTATTCTTTAATCTTCCTTTGGATGTCATTTCAAACCAAATTATGGTTTTCCAAATTAGTCGAGATTAGCGAACCACACCGAAGTAATTAATTATTTTATTTCCTAATCCCAACCTATTCATCCCATGAAGCAAAACTGGTAATACTCCATATCTAATACCACGGTGTTATCGGAAAAATTAATTACCATTTCACGTTCAAATCTAATTAAAGATTTAACTATCGCTTTGGAGCAAAACTGGTGATACTCCATTCTCGCTTATTTTCCAAATTTGATAATTTAGATTATCAATGCACATTTCAATCTAATTGCAGATTCATTAAAACTCCTTTTATTGGGTTAAAGAACTAATGTCATTTAAAACACATTTCACGACAAACCCAAATAACATTCTGTTTATTATCGGGTTAAAGAACAAGTGTTTATTTAAAACACCCTTCACGATAAACCCACAAATCAATTCTATTTACAACCCTTTTCAAATCCAATTTATTTATTTAAAAATAAATGGTTTTAATTTTAATTCAAAACTAGTTTATTTCGATAAAAATATATTTTTATCTTTTCAAATATGGAGTTTTTCATCCCAATTCTTCCCAAATCATTTCTTATGATTTTACACAAATTATTACTATTTTTAAAAATCTTATCAAGGCCCGTACAGTCGATTTCCATCAACGGCCATCGAACTGCACTTACAACGACCTTTTCCAAATTTGATTTGGACGTATCTCCAAATCCAACCGTTAGATTTCAAATTTATAATATTCGTTAGAAAGCTCTTTTCGATATGAACCCAACGGTTCTGATTTTAGGAGAATCCGACGGTCGGATCTCCCGTAATGTCCATTCGAAGTCAATGGTCGGAATTCGCGAACTGCCGCAGCGCGGCGCGTTCTATTCAGGCCATTATATATATAATATGTATATATATATTATATATATTTCGTCGATTTCTATTTAAAACGAATTTTATAAATAGTTTTAAATTCGTTTCAAAAACAATTTCAACTTCCATTTCAAATTCAAATCAAAATTGAATTTTTCCTTACAGGATCGTTTTAAAATTCATTTAAATTCAATTCAAATTTCAATTCAATTCAAATTCGTTTTCTATTCAATTCAATTCAAATTCGTTTTCTATTCAATTCAAATCAAATTCGTTTTATATTCAATTCAATTCAAATTCGTTTTCTATTCAATTCAAATTCGATTTCGTTTTCTATTCAATTCAATTCAAATTATAAAAACGAATATAATCGATATAAATATCTTTCGCGTCAAAATAGCGCATCTCTAATCAACACGGCTTTATATATTTCAATAATTCTGTTATTCTATTCAACAAATGAATATTTATTCTATTCAATACGTGAATCTATATTTTTGTCAACACATGACTAATCTCAACGGATGAGTACCGTCCACGTGTGACTATTTTTGTTATTTAATATATTTTATAAAAATTATGGTATCTATCGTTTGATTTAAATCAGACTCCAACCGTAAATTAGTAAGAGAACGATTCCCTAAATATTAACCCCGAAGGCCGAAACCAACATCAGATCAATATCCAGGAGACCACTCATCTTATCTATTTTCCAGTTAGTTTCTAATTTCATATATGATAAAGATGTAAATTTTATTGTTAAAATATTTCGTTCAACACATGACTAATCTCAACGGATGAGTACTGTCAACACATGAACATTTATTTTATAATGATAAAGATGTAAATTTTATTATTAAAATATTTCGTTCAACACATGACTAATCTCAACGGATGAGTACGGTCAACACATGAACCTTTATTTTATAATATTCTTTATTTTCTAAATTGGAATGAGGCCCAATCAATTACCATATAAAGTTAATTATATGGATTCCATTCAACACATGTATATAATAGCAACGATACATAATCAACCATCATCCAAAGTGCACCACACAACTGCATAAGCATCAAATATAAATAATCGACGCTTACACAGTCTGTCGACCAATCGATCGACATACAATTAAATAATTGGGATTAGTGTACCCAAATATCATCCCAACACCCATGTGGGGTTTCAAATCAACAAACACATATTTTTATTCGTGCAGTTGGGCGATGTGTAAAATTTATCGACCCAATCAATATCAGTCAAATCAGTGTATATAAACAAATCGGCCGATTTGTTTATAAATATTCATTTATTCACATTCACGTTAAAAATTATATTTTTAACGATAAAATACTTATTTCAACACTTCTACTTTTTCTTATCGATTTCACATTAACAACACAAACAAATTTTACGACACATCAATTAAACGAACAAGCTATCCATGGTCTGTGGATGACGGGTGTCGGGTGCTGCTAAGCACCGTCTGCATCCTAGTGTGTGTATATATATATATATATATATATATATAACTAGAAAAAAAAGAGATTGAAGAGTGAGAAATTCTCACTGATAGCTATCCCAACTCCATGACACTTCATTTATAGAAATCTTCGTCGTTTTCGCCTTTTGTCACTTTCGTTGCCCGTAGCCACTACATATATAAAAATCACATTTTTATATTGCTATTCAATATATAAAAATCAAATTTTTATTTCGCTATTCTCTATATAAAGATCTCGCCTTTTCAACTATAAAGATTTTGCCTTCTCAATTTTAACGATTTCGCCATTTTAAATATAAAGATTTCGCCTTTTCAAATATAAAGATTTCGCCTTTTCAGTTTCAAAAATCCAATCTTTTCTATTTTAAAAATCTAATCTTTTCTATTTTAAAAATCTAATCTTTTCTATTTTAAAAATCAAATTTTTTTCTATTTTAAAAAATATAATCTTTTCTATTTTAAAAATCAAATTTTTTTCTATTTTAAAAATCTAATCTTTTCTATTTTAAAAATCAAATTTTTATGTCATTTATATAAATAAAAATCCACCCTTTCATAAAAAATCAAATCCTTTTTAAACTCTATATACATATAGAAAATCAAATCTTTGTTTCAAATCTACTCTATAAAAATCAGATTTTTATATACAATGTTTTATATAACTTAATCATTGTTTAATCAGCAAATAAATTAATTGCTTTCAGTAAAATCAATCAAAAACTCACTGTATTTGATTTACTTAGAGGAGGGGTGAGACGACCCCAAACCCCGTACCGAAGGTGGCAAGGGTAATCCTTGGAATATAACACAGAAACAGATGATAGCAGAACAAAATTAAATAAATACACCAGATCATGAACAATAGAATATACTGGATAAAAGTAATCAACAGAGTTACACAATATGCAGGATCATACTTAGTAAAAATACAGTTCAGCTATACATAAATGTCTACAGCGGAAAACAAACAAAATATGTACAATAGGAGCTGAACAGCATAAAAAGAGATAAATGATAGAATCCATCTTCAGCTCCAGCTATCCAGAGAAAGCCAGCTAAACCTGAATACAAGGCTGCCCGTGTAGAAAAAGGGGCACCTGAGTTTGAAAGTGAAACAAACTACGAGTCAGTCATGGGACTGGTATGAGAAATCTACTCAACACACATATATAATATGGCTAATCATAGGACCACGCCACTTTCGTGGAACGGATTTACTCCATCGGATTGCCAGTGCTTTTAAAACAAATCTTTCTTTTAAACATCGCAATGCTTTTTATAAAAAAATGAAGCCATTATAAGACTCAGTTCCCATCACACAATGCAACGCAAACCGGAGGATAGAGTTTTTACCTTATAACGGCCAAAATATGCTTGGTACGAATAAAACAAAGGCAATTGATATTATTGCTAATGTTTATATGTTTTGAAAACAATTTCGAATCATAACTATCAATCATAGATGACATTAATGCCCCATACCGCTATGTCGCCATATATAGGTATACAATCAAAACCGCACGATGTCGTATTTGGAAATTGGATTTCCGTCATGAACCAAGGCAAAAGATAGTCCTTACCGAATTCGTGACTCTCTAGCCCGAGCCACAGGGTCAGAGCGCATCGACCCTTGGAGCGACAGGGCCGGTCCACCGATGTGGATTAAAATTCCTGAACAATAAGTTTCCCCGCCCTTTGGGGCGTAAATGAGCCAACGAATGACTCCATCGGACCCGGATCGTCCGATCTAACCGAGGCGCCTCGCAACAGCAACAACCACATAGGTGAAAAGTATATAAATGTCAGGGCTGGTAGGTCACTGACACCACCCTAGCTAGAAAGAAACGCATGCCCTCCCTGAGGTCCTTCTCCCGTTTCTGGGTCATACCGGGGTGTGAGGCTCGCGATTCCACATTATACACAAAGCTATGCCACGCAGGCGGTGCTTTGATCATCACCACAAGACTTTGCTTTTCAACAGAAGCCCTGATCACTGCATCTTAGCATGCCACACAGGCAATACATGCCATGCGACTGATGTCCATCGATATACAACCTCTGAGCTCATGCGTTTCAGAGAAGGGCGTGAAGCAAAAGAATAAATTCTCTGCCGCCAAACAGATGTATATTTAATAGAGATCAATCAACACAGAATAAAATCCAATGTCAGACACACCGTCCATTTACAAGTCCGTTCTGGGTCTGAACGAAACCGGAGGCACTAAATACCTCGCAAACTCATCGATCACCACGTACGTTTAGACGATCACCACTTATTATCCATATTTCGGGATGCCTCCCAATCAGGACCTCGGTTACCATCCAAACAAGGTGAAGATCTCCGGTCTTCGACCACCGTCTTCATCTTCGACTTTCAATCGTCGGTCAATTATTTGAAATGATAATTAACTCGGCCTTTTCAAATAATTTACGTATATTTAGAATTTCAAATCAATATATTTCAATGGTTAAATCATTCGACAACACCAATTTTGTTCTTTAATGTAATTTTCACTCCAAACACATTCAACCACCAAATACCACATAAATCGAGCAAATTTAGTTTATTTCCATTCCATATCGTTTATAATATTTTATAACGATTTATCGCTATTTTTGTTTATTTTAAAATAGCCTATTTATTCAAAAAGACGCTTTGGGCCATAACGCGGCCGTGGCGCTGTTTTTCTTTAGATTTGATTTACACATATATGAAAATCTAACAGTTGGATCTTCACAAAATTTAAATCATTAGAAAGGTCTTTTCCAAACGAATCCAACGGTTCCAGTTTCGGGAAAATCCGACGGTCGGATCTCCCGGTACAATCGTTTGAAGTTTCGATTTCAAAATACGAACTGCAACGTCGTTATTCGATTAAATATTATTATATATATATATATATATAAATAAATACAATCGTTTCTGGCGCTGTTTTTCTTCAGATTTGAATTAAACATTCCAGACAATCCAACCGTTGGATTTTTACAAAGTTGGTGCCGTTGGAAAGATTTTTCCAAAGCGAACCCAACGGTAGCGATTTCGGGAAAATTCGATGGTCGGATTTCCCGTACTAATCGTTTGAAACCACGGTTTCAAAACACGAACTGCACGGCCACGTTTCGTTTTAATTTTATTTATATTTATATATTTATATAAATATAGTTCATTCAATAATTTCAATATCGTTTTCACTTCAAATATTTCACTAACGCCTTTAAATTTTGGAAAATTTCGCCATAACCTCCTTTGTACGGGAGGGGCTGGGAAAATTCCCAAATAGCCACACGGGCGTCTCATGTCGAAAAGAAAAAGAAAAAGCCAAGCGGCTAGCCAACAGGCTCATAAAATCATCACCCAAACAAAACAGTAAATGTGTACCTATTTGTCGGGCATAAAATTCTATTCCTCTTCTCTAGCCCCTTTGCTATAACCTGTTCAATAAATGTGATTTTTATTGTAAAACAATTCATTTCAAAACACTATTATTTTATATAGTTCATATATGTGATAAAAATAGGATTTTTTTTCTTATAAAACAATTTCTTTTAAAACGAGGTCATTTTACATAGCTCATATGGATGGTAAAAAGGTGATTTTTATTATGAAACAATTTATTTCAAAATATGAATACCGTTCAACACATGAATTTCTAATCAACGAATGAATATCAATTCAGCACATGAAGGTTTTCTATAGTTTCTATATATAGATAAAAATGTGATTTTTATATTTAAAACACGAATACCATTCAACACATGAATTTCTAATCAACGAATGAATATCGATTCAACACATGAAGGTTTTCAATTCAATGAATAAATATAGTTTCAGCAAATGAAAATAATTCAAACACATGAATATTATTCAAAATTTCGGCAGCATAACGGCAGGATAGTTAAAACCGGGACCGTCCCTAGTACGGCTCCTCGCTCTACCTTAAAACCTCGCGGTTTTTGATAATGGGGATCATGCATCTAGTTCGCACGCAGGCGGCATGTATATATTTATTTCATTTCCACAAACTAATCCTACGTGGTTTCAACCAAATATTTCTCAACCACAGATGGGTATTTTTCAACCACAATCAATCAATATCAACCACAAACAATCCCAAACAACCATTCGCTATCAATCAATTTTCACACCAATCACAATCAATAAATATCATCCATGGTTTGTGGACGAGGGGCGTATATATATATATATATATATATATATATATATATATATATATATATATAGCAATTCACTTCTATTTCAACACATATATAATTTTTACAATGTATATATAACTTATACATCGAACGTACAACTTATACAACGCTTATACAAGAGGTGTACAACGCTTATATAATTTATACATCGACTATATATGTAACACCCCGTATGTTGAATAATTTGCTATAATATAAAACAGGGCAGAATTAAATTTTAAAATCTGAATCAGGGGAAACGGGCTATGCCATTGCGTTCGTCTTGGAAAAATACACGAAATAGAGTCCGAGTTTTCGAAAATCGGAGTCCGTATGACCCAGTTAAGGCCCAAAGAAGTTTCAGAAAATTCAAAACAGATTTAAATATTAAAATTTCAAATTTCAGAAGAGGCGGGAAAATTCCCGCCAGACAGAGGGAGTCGACACAAGGGTCGACATGGGTGTCGACCCCCCCAAGGGGTCGACCCAGGGGTCGACCCCCTCTATCGGTCTGTGTGACCTGGGTGCACTAATTTGGGATTTGGGCTATGGTTGGTGGCTAGTGACGAGATCTAACGGCTCTAATCTGATTTAGGGTTAATCTAATGGCCTAAAACACTTAACTAATCTATAAATACACCCTAAGACTACCCTAATTCATACTAAAATTGGAGACAACGTCGTTATGCCATCAAAATGCAACTAGAAGGAGCCACCAACAAATTAAAGAGGAAGATAGCTTCTCAAATCAACTTCTAATCAACTCTAGCAACTTAATCTTCTTCATTGAAGTGCTAATCAACAAGTTGTGAGTTTCTATGCCTTTAGCAAGCAATTGCTAAACTAATTATGATAGGATATAATGAGGTTATGGTTATGTATGTGGATCAATGCAAGTTATGTTATCATATGCTATGTGTTCATGATGTTATGCAAGTTATGCAAGTTATATGCTATGTGTTCATGATGTTATGCAAGTTATGCAAGTCATATGCTATGTGTTATGCAAGTTATGCAAGTCATATGCTATGTGTTCATGATGTTATGCAAGTTATGCAAGTCATATGCTATGTGTTCATGATGATATGCAAGTTATGCAAGTCATATGCTATGTGTTCATGATGATATGCAAGTTATGCAAGTTTTATGCTATATGTTCATGATGCTAGTTATGCAAATCACTATGATAAACATTGATCCATTATGACACCATGTTATGCAAGTTTGGTGTTTGATTATATGCAAGTTCATATATGACATGTTATGCAAGTTTGGTGTTTGATTATATGCAAGTAACATGTGCAAGTTACACCTTTGTATGATATGCATACATATGCAAGTTAACCCCTTTGTATGTCATACATACATATGCAAGTTTACCCTTTTGTATGACATAAGTAGCTTATGCAAGTTATCCTCTTTATGACATATGTGATTCATGCAAGTTTGGGTTGATTATTTATGCTAGTTGGGTTTGGTGCTAGATGCATGTTGACACCTTTAAAACCCATGTTGATGCTAATGTTATGCAAGTTGAACCCATTGTATTTCTGATGAATCTTCCCTCTTATGTATGTCATGTTAGCGAATTACGTGGGGAACGATGGGGTTAATATTCATGTTAATGAAATAGTGTGAAGTTGGTATGATTATGCATAACATAAAGTGGATGGACATAATTGAGTCGATTATGTACATCGTTAAATTTGTAATTAATTAGGGATAATTAATACAAATTATGGGGGTGATTAATTAGGTGTAATTAATCGACTAAGACACGAGGTTGGACCCTTTTGTAGCATAAGACTGCCCGGAACCGACCGACAAATCCAGCGGCTACAAATGATTGGCCCAATGTGAGAGGTCTTAGGCACAAAATAAATACGTGACAAGTGTAAAGACACGAGGTTAGACTCGGTTATGGCGTAAGGCTGCCCGGACCCGACCAGCAAATCCAGCTGCCATAAAAGATAGTCTAATGTGAGAGGTCTTTGCAAAGGTTACGGTCTTAATCAATTAAGAAACACTTAACCAGATAAGCATGTAGTGGGGCATGAGGGTTAAGTGGGTGCCTTGGGTGGCATGTGGAGATTAAGTAAGTGCCTTGGGTGGCATGTGGAAATCTTGTGGGTTGCCTTGGGTGGCAATAGAAAATACGATTAGAATACTTAACCAAGTGGAAACATGTAATTAAACATGATTAAAGGGTTAAGTGGGATGCACTAGAAAAAG
The DNA here is from genome assembly GCA_030737875.1 of Allium sativum. Taxonomy (NCBI): domain Eukaryota; kingdom Viridiplantae; phylum Streptophyta; class Magnoliopsida; order Asparagales; family Amaryllidaceae; genus Allium; species Allium sativum. Next base: position 248,564,530 of record CM060918.1, on the reverse strand, counting down.
GGACAAGCTTAGGTAGGTAGCTTGTGGGGGCCCATTTCAACCAGTAGCCCATATGTATCTTATCGGGCTCGACCCATGTCGAGGACGGGACACGCGTACTGGGCTTGACTATAAGAGGCCAAAACGGGTTAGCGGTGGCAACGCAAGTCCAACGGGTTTCATATGCGTGTGTGGACCCGGGCTGGTAGGTAAGACGTTGTTGCATCGTGTAGGTATAAGCCGTGCACCATTGGTTGTATCGGGTTGCCACTTTGGGGAGTGATACACCCCACTGTGTGGCCAGCACGGGTATCTACGGTAGGGAGCCGATCGCTTGGGGGAGTAGTGGGTACACCTAGTGGAGATAGGGGCAGACGGCACCTATGTGGTCAGCTAGGGGTACAAGAAACTACTAGTTATATTTTCTAAGTCCTTGGGTGGGATCAACCTATAAGTAGGAATGACTGGTGTGGTGCAGTTAGTAATTACCCTTGGGTGGGTAGATGCGTCTTTACCGTTATCTTAGTTCATCCTATGTCTAGTTGGCTGCTTAGTGTAGTCATTTATCCCCAGTCATCACCGTACCAAGTTTATATCATACCCTAATTACTTTAATGATTGTATTGTTAAAGTTATAGGGCTCACTCAGACTTATGTCTGACCCCGTTGTTTTTATCTTTTCCCCCTCAGGTCCTCAGGTTGGGCCTAGCACTAGTGGGCTTTAATCAGATTGCTTTATCTATCTTTTGGAGCTTGGACTGTGATGTAAAGCCCAGCTTATCTTTTCTATTATGGCTATTAGTTATGTAGTGGGATTATGTTCTTATGTTTTATCAGGATGGATATTTAGTACTTGACTCTTGTTTTAGTTGGTTTTGATATGTAACCAAACATGTTTATCTTCTGCTGCAATGAAATGATGTTTTAAATTTCAAGTATTATTTATATCTGTCTTGTTATAATTTTTCTGTTCTATATTCACTTAAAATACTCCACCGAAGTTAAGGCATTCCCTTAGTGAGTGACCTTAGCGGGTGTGGGGTGTTACACGTGGTATCAGAGCTGAAGGTTACCGGAACAGATAAAATTTTTTAGAAAACTATTTTTCTAGAAACATTTTTGGAAGAAGTATTTTCAAAAACATGTCTTTTAAGAGAAAAGTTTTTGAAAGAAAAGCATAATCCCCAATAGCCATATCTTTATCTTTCGAATTCTCCGTTTTGAATCTTTCCTTTTTCGTTTCAGCATGGCTGAAGATCTAAACTTTCCGGAGGGTGTGACGATACCAATATGGTATAGGAGATTGATGGAGGCTAGGGCCGCCACTGCGGGTCCAGCAAATGTTCCTCCACCAACAGTAGCACCCGATCTTCCTCCTCCTCCTCCTCGTACAGATACTTTTGCTAAGACTTGCAAGGAATTTAAGTCTATGGGAGGGAAACCTTTTCAAGGATCAGAAACTTTTGTGGAAGCTAGGGATTGGCTTAAGGAGGTGGAAGAGTTGATAGATATCTTTGAGATGGAAGAAGGAAAGAAAGTCAAGTTAGCTGCTTGGTTAATGAAGGGAGAGGCCTCATTCTGGTGGGAGGTCACTAATGGAGAGCGCCCTGTTGACTCTTGGGCGGATTTCAGACAAAGGTTTGTGGCAAAGTTTCTCTCAAGGGCGGAGGAAAACTTGTATATGGAAATGTTCTTGACTCTAAAGCAAGGAAACCTATCAGTGAAGGAATATATCAACAAGTTTAATCAATTGGCAAGGTTTGGCATAGACATGGTGAATACACCAGAGAAGAAGGCTTTGAGGTTCGTTAAGGGCTTGAATGAACCAGTGCATGGATTGGCTATGACTCACATCCCTATGGGGGCCACCTTTGAGAAGCTAGTAGACATGGCACTCATGCATGAGGAAGAAAAGGGTCCCAATGCTAATAAGGCACCCGAGAAGAAAGGAGATCAGAAGAGACCTCAACAGCAATAGCAAAACAAGGGTGGGAAAGGCAACGGTGGAAAGGGAAAGAAAAAGTGCTTCAATTGCGGGACACCAGGCCACCTAAGCAAAGATTGTCGGAAGAAGAAGAATACTGGCTGCTTCCACTGTGGCAAAGCAGGGCATCTAGTGAAGGACTGCCCTAAGAAGGGGCAAAGGACGGGATCTACCTCAGGGGGACAGGTGCAAGCTCTTATGGCACCAAGTCAGGCAAGGGGGCAAGTTCAGGCTCTCGCGATTCCAGCGATTCAGGAAAGAGGTAGAACTATTTCCGTTGAAAGTCTGGTTTTCTGTTTGATCATCCTGTCCGTACTTTATTCGACTCTGGCGCATCGCATTCGTTTATCTCATCATCATTAGTTGAGTCACTGCACTTAGACACCAGTCTAGTAGATGATCCCTTGGTTGTTTCAAACCCAATTGGGGGCTCCACTTATTTGTCCATGATATGTTTGGGTTTGAAGATTTCTATACTTAGCGTTGAGTTTAGATGTGATGCTTTTGTTTTGGGCTTCACGGGCTATGGGTTGATTTTGGGCATGGACTGGTTATCCAGTAATGGTGCCGTTCTTGATTGTGAAAGGAGAGTTGTTAGGCTCATGACCCGCTTGGGTAACACTCTCGAGATCTCTTGTAATCCCATGGATTCTGTTATGCTAAGTTATCTTGAATCGCTTGACGCTTCGGTCGAGAGTTTGCGATCTGTTAGAGTGGTCCAGGAATACTCGGATGTGTTTGAGGAGGTGAAGGGCTTACCTCCGAAGCGGGAGATAGACTTCCGAATATATCTGGTGGACAATGCTAAACCAGTATCTTTGCCAGTGCGCCACATGGCTCCTCATGAGAGGAGGGAACTCCATAAGCAAGTAGGGGAGTTGCTTGAGAAGGGGTTCATAAGACGAAGTATATCGGAGTGGGGTGCTCCAGTAGTTTTTGCCACGAAGGCGGATGGGTCCCTTAGACTTTGTGTAGACTATAGAGAACTCAACAAGCTCACAAAGAAGAATAGACACCCATTGCTGAGGATTGATGATCTCTTTGATCAGTTGGTTGGCGCCTCAGTGTTTTCGCAGTTGGACTTGGCCACGGGGTTTCATCAGTTGAGAGTGGCTGAGGATAGCATAGACAAGACTGCCTTTAGGACTCCGGATGGTTTCTATGAGTGGCTTGTGATGCCATTTGGTTTGACGAACGCCCCTGCATACTTTGTTGATTTGATGAGTAGGGTGTTCAGGGAGTACCTTAATAAGTTCGTGGTGGTCTTTGTGGATGACATCTTAGTATTTTCTAAGAGTGAAGAAGAGCATGCCCTACATCTTAGGGAAGTTTTGGAGACTCTTCGAGCACATAGCCTTAAGGTTAAATTCTCTAAATGTCACTTCTGGAGGAAGGAAGTGCGATTCTTAGGGCACGTGGTCTCTAAGGAAGGGATAGCTGTGGATCCCGCGAAGGTAGTGTCCATCCAGGATTGGAAGGTTCCGAAGAATGCTACCGAGGTAAGGAGTTTCTTGGGGTTGGCTGGCTACTATAGGAAGTTTATCAAGGACTTCGCGAAGATATCAGCCCCATTAACTCGCTTGACAAAGAAGAATCTAGTCTTCACATGGGACGTAGATTGTGATGATGCGTTCCAACGGTTAAAGAGAGCTTTAACCACAGCTCCAGTCTTAGTGTTGCCAGATGGGAGTAAGCCATTTGTTGTTTATACAGATGCTTGTGGGACAGGAATGGGCGCAGTCTTAATGCAAGAGGGAAGGGTAATAGCCTACAGTGGAAGGCAGTTGAGAAAGCATGAGAAAAATTACCCTACCCATGATTTAGAGTTGGCCGCTATTGTTTTTGCGCTTAAGACTTGGCTCCATTATCTTCTTGGAGAGAGGTTCGAATTGTTCACTGACCACAAATCATTGAATTACTTGTTTTCTCAGAAGGATTTGAACTTGAGACAGCAAAGGTGGATGGAGTTCTTAGCATCCTATGATTTCGAGATAGCGTATACCCCTGGCAAGGGTAACGTGGCGGCGGACGCCTTGAGCAGAAAAAGGTTGTCCTTGAGTCCATTGTTCGTGGAACGACGAAGCTTGGAATTTATCTCGATGTTTGATTTCAGACCTTCCGTTGACCTTATACCCAGTTTGCTAGCATCCTTAGAGGTCAGACCTACTCTTTTGGGACGGATTGGCGAGGCACAGCGGGATGACCCACAGTTGGTTGAGTTAGTAGAGAAGCTCATAAGGGGGAGTCGTCCAGCCATTTGAGTAGGTACACCCTAGACGATAGGGGATGCTTGCGTAGAGATGGTAGACTTTGTGTACCGCAAGACGAGGGTCTGAGGAAGGCTATTCTTGATGATGCGCATCGTTCGAAGATGACCATTCATCCCGGTGGGGACAAGATGTACCAAGACATGAAGCGAGTTTTCTTTTGGGCCGGTATGAAGAAATATGTGGCCGAGTATGTCGCTAGATGCTTGGTGTGCCAACAAGTGAAAGCGGAGCAAAAGAAACCTTGTGGGTTGCTTCACCCATTGGAAGTTCCGCAATGGAAGTGGGATAGCGTCTCGATGGATTTTATTGATGGGTTACCGAGATCGAGGAAGGGTAATACGAGAATTTGGGTTGTGGTAGACGGACTTACTAAGAGTGCCCATTTCATACCCGTGAAGAGTAAGAGGACTGCTCCATGGCTAGCTTCAGTTTACCTTCGAGAGATAGTTCGGTTGCATGGTGTACCTTCGAGCATAGTGAGCGTTCGAGATCCTATCTTCACTAGCGAGTTTTGGAAGAGTTTGCAAGAGGCGGTAGGGACTCAGTTGTGTATGAGCACCGCATATCATCCTCATACGGACGGCCAGACCGAGAGGGTGAATCGTGTTCTAGAATACCTTTTGAGGCTATGTATCTTAGATTTTGGAGGTACATGGGAAGAGCATCTTCCATTGGTGGAGTTCGCGTATAATAACAGCTTTCAGTCTAGTATTGGCATGGTTCCTTTTGAAGCTCTTTATGGAAGGCCTTGTCGATCACCTACATGTTGGTGGGAATCTACGGAAAAGATCTTGCTTGGGCCCGATATGGTTAGAGAGACTTCGGAAAAGATTGATTTGATTCGAAGAAGGATGAAAGCAGCGCAAGATAGGCAGAAATCTTACGCGGATAAGAGGACGACGGATCTTGAGTTTGATATTGGGGACATGGTCTTTGTCAAAGTATCTCCATTACGGAATGTTGTTCGCTTTGTGTCCGTTGGGAAGTTAGCACCAAGATTTGTAGGACCGTTTCCTATTAAGGAAAGGATTGGACGGATGGCATATAGAGTGGATTTACCCGAGAGACTTAGTGGGGTACATGACGTATTCCATGTGTCACATTTGAGGAAGTGCCTACATGAGACCGCAGAGGTGGTAGAGCCGAGCTTGCTTAGAGAAGTGGAGGTAGAGCGTGATGCGACTATTCGACGAGCTCCTACTCGCATCCTTGGGTCAGAGACTAGGAAGTTGAGAAACAGAGAGGTTCAACTAGTCAAAGTGCAATGGGGAGAAGATGAGAGTAATGCTACTTGGGAGACAAAAGCGAAGATGCGTTCACTGTACCCATTCCTTTTTGAGGGTATGTCTTTTAACTTCTCCTTTATCGTTTGTCTAGTACTTATCTTATCTATAGTATGTCCTCTCATTAGTACCTTTGACCTTTAGATAGGGTAAACCTATGGTTGAAACATGTGTTTGAGACATGTTATGATTGATGGATGCGTGTGGATGCAAGTGGTTGCTAGTGGTTGCTCGTGGATGCATTTACACACACTTTAGACACTAGATCGGCTCATTCACTTCATATTGCATATAATTGTGTGTAGGTAGCTATATTAATGGATGTATAATGGTTGTGTTATCATATGGATGATTCATTTTGGTGTATGGTTGTGAACACATGTAGAAATAGTATGTGTCGATAGGGTTCTTTCGCATACATATTGGATGCATGGCACTATCATGGTTTGCATTAAGGAGGTCAACTGAATCAGAAGACCGCCTGATTTTGCATTAGATAGGGAACATATACACACACTCTTTGCATATGTTCATACAGCATTAGAAACTTTAAGGACAATGGATGCCAGTGTTTGATGGTTTGAGTAGATGGTTGTTTGGTTGGTAGGATACGTTCTTCTTGACTTAGAGATTTCGGGGACGAAATCCTTTAAGTAGGGGAGAATGTAACACCCCGTATGTTGAATAATTTGCTATAATATAAAACAGGGCAGAATTAAATTTTAAAATCTGAATCAGGGGAAACGGGCTATTCCATTGCGTTCGTCTCGGAAAAATACGCGAAATAGAGTCCGAGTTTTCGAAAATCGGAGTCCGTATGACCCAGTTAAGGCCCAAAGAAGTTTCAAAAAATTCAAAACAGATTTAAATATTAAATTTTCAAATTTCAGAAGAGGCGGGAAAATTCCCGCCAGACAGAGGGAGTAGACACAGGGGTCGACATGGGTGTCGAACCCCCCCCCCCCCAAGGGGTCGACCCATGTGTCGACCCAGGGGTCGACCCCCCCTGTCGGTCTGTGTGACCTGGGTGCACTGATTTGGGATTTGGGCTATGGTTGGTGGCTAGTGACGAGATCTGACGGCTCTAATCTGATTTAGGGTTAATCTAATGGCCTAAAACACTTAACCAATCTATAAATACACCCTAAGACTACCCTAATTCATACTAAAATTGGAGACAACGTCGTTATGCCGTCAAAATGCAACTAGAAGGAGCCACCAACAAATTAAATAGGAAGATAGCTTCTCAAATCAACTTCTAATCAACTCTAGCAACTTAATCTTCTTCATTGAAGTGCTAATCAACAAGTTGTGAGTTTATATGCCTTTAGCAAGCAATTGCTAAACTAATTATGATAGGATATAATGAGGTTATGGTTATGTATGTGGATCAATGCAAGTTATGTTATCATATGCTATGTGTTCATGATGTTATGCAAGTTATGCAAGTTATATGCTATGTGTTCATGATGTTATGCAAGTCATATGCTATGTGTTATGCAAGTTATGCAAGTCATATGCTATGTGTTCATGATGTTATGCAAGTTATGCAAGTCATATGCTATGTGTTCATGATGATATGCAAGTTATGCAAGTCATATGCTATGTGTTCATGATGATATGCAAGTTATGCAAGTTTTATGCTATATGTTCATGATGCTAGTTATGCAAATCACTATGACAAACATTGATCCATTATGACACCATGTTATGCAAGTTTGGTGTTTGATTATATGCAAGTTCATATATGACATGTTATGCAAGTTTGGTGTTTGATTATATGCAAGTAACATGTGCAAGTTACACCTTTGTATGATATGCATACATATGCAAGTTAACCCCTTTGTATGTCATACATACATATGCAAGTTTACCCTTTTGTATGACATAAGTAGCTTATGCAAGTTATCGTCTTTATGACATATGTGATTCATGCAAGTTTGGGTTGATGATTTATGCTAGTTGGGTTTGATGCTAGATGCATGTTGACACCTTTAAAACCCATGTTGATGATAATGTTATGCAAGTTGAACCCATTGTATTTGTGATGAATCTTCCCTCTTATGTATGTCATGTTAGCGAATTACGTGGGGAACGATGGGGTTAATATTCATGTTAATGAAATGGTGTGAAGTTGGTATGATTATGCATACCATAAAGTGGATGGACATAATTGAGTCAATTATGTACATCGTTAAATTTGTAATTAATTAGGGATAATTAATACAAATTATGGGGGTGATTAATTAGGTGTAATTAATCGACTAAGACACAAGGTTGGACCCTTTTGTAGCATAAGACTGCCCGGAACCGACCGGCAAATCCAGCGGCTACAAATGATTGGCCCAATGTGAGAGGTCTTAGGCACAAACTAAATATGTGACAAGTGTAAAGACACGAGGTTAGACTCGGTTATGGCGTAAGGCTACCCGGGCCCGACCGGCAAATCCAGCTGCCATAAAAGATAGTCTAATGTGAGAGGTCTTTGCAAAGGTTACGGTCTTAATCAATTAAGAAACACTTAACCAGATGAGCATGTAGTGAGGCATGAGGGGTTAAGTGGGTGCCTTGGGTGGCATGTGGAGATTAAGTAAGTGCCTTGGGTGGCATGTGGAAATCTTGTGGGTTGCCTTGGGTGGCAATAGAAAATACGATTAGAATACTTAACCAAGTGGAAACATGTAATTAAATATGATTAAAGGGTTAAGTGGGATGCACTAGAAAAAGGGACAAGCTTAGGTGGGTAGCTTGTGGGGGCCCATTTCAACCAGTAACCCATATGTATCTTATTGGGCTCGACCCATGTCGAGGACGGGACACGCGTACTGGGCTTGACTATAAGAGGCCAAAACGGGTTAGCGGTGGCAACGCAAGTCCAACGGGTTTCATATGCGTGTGTGGACCCTGGCTGGTAGGTAAGACGTTGTTGCATCGTGTAGGTATAAGCCGTGCACCTTTGGTTGTATCGGGTTGCCACTTTGGGGAGTGATACACCCCACTCTGGGGCCAGCACGGGTATCTACGGTAGGGAGCCGATCGCTTGGGGGAGTAGTGGGTACACCTAGTGGAGATAGGGGCAGACGGCACCTATGTGGTCAGCTAGGGGTACAAGAAACTACTAGTTATATTTTCTAAGTCCTTGGGTGGGATCAACCTTTAAGTAGGAATGACTGGTGTGGTGCAGTTAGTAATTACCCTTGGGTGGGTAGATGTGTCTTTACTGTTATCTTAGTTCATCCTATGTCTAGTTGGCTGCTTAGTTTAGTCATTTATCCCCAGTCATCACCGTACCAAGTTTATATCATACCCTAATTACTTTAATGATTGTATTGTTAAAGTTATAGGGCTCACTCAGACTTATGTCTGACCCCGTTGTTTTTATCTTTTTCCCCCTCAGGTCCTCAGGTTGGGCCTAGCACTAGTGGGCTTTGATCAGATTGCTTTATCTATCTTTTGGAGCTTGGACCGTGATGTAAAGCCCAGCTTATCTTTTCTATTATGGCTATTAGTTATGTAGTGGGATTATGTACTTATGTTTTATCAGGATGGATATTTAGTACTTGACTCTTATTTTAGTTGGTTTTGATATGTAACCAAACATGTTTATCTTCTGCTGCAATGAAATGATGTTTTAAATTTCAAGTATTATTTATATCTGTCTTGTTGTAATTTTTCTGTTCTATATTCACTTAAAATACTCCACCGAAGTTAAGGCATTCCCTTAGTGAGTGACCTTAGCGGGTGTGGGGTGTTACAATATAATTTATACATCTTCGTTTTCCATATCGTTTATAAATTAGAAATCTCACTTAGGGTTCCACTCCACCAAAAATAGAAGAAGGCTCAGAAAAATATGCGGTCTCTTCTAAAATGCAGAAGACGTCCACAAGAGTCCACTGTCTCTTGTTTCACTGAATTTCGACCATATAGCAAAAAGATATGATTTTTAGAAGTTTTGCAACACTTTTAAATGTTAAAATCACTTTAAACAATTCAAACCTGTACCTTTCCTTTGATATTCGAAATTAGGTCTTGATCTTTCTTCAACTTGGTGCAACGATATGAAGATCGGCCACCCCCACGTCACAGCCCTCCGAGAGGTGCGCCGAATGATGCCAGGGGGCCCCACTCGGTGGCACGGCGGCTGAGATATCGGGGACGATGCGGCGGCACTTCTCGGCGTTGAATCTCGAAAAATACACCACTAGAGAAGCTCCAACTGGTATGGATTTGAAGGTCGAGGGAAGGGCTTCAAAATTCTCCAAAGGAGCAGTGGGTTCTGATGCGTGGATGACGAGAAATCGAGGCACGAAAATCTGAAGGGAAGCCGCCGTTGATTTCGAGGGTATCGTGGAAGAAAGAGAATAGATTAGCCAATAGGATTTTTTATTTTATTTTATAATTTTTAAAAACTCTAAAATACCCCTGTCCCATACGAACACCAATTCAAACCCGATGACTGTCGTCCCCAGTGTTTTACCCCCATTCCGAACACAATGGGATATGTTTCGAAGGTCCATTCGAATGTTTCAGTCAGTTTTCCTTCAGATTAAAATATAAAACATTCAACATTTAATTTGAACGTACATTTCAATTTGCCAGGGCCACAAATTGATTCGGAAAATTCCAGAAAAATAAATCTAGCTATGTTTTGACGATACGGTCCCAGCAAAACTAGTTTCGTCGAATTCTGAGACCGTTTGCAAAAAGGCCCATTTCTGGTCGATCCAATTTAACTGTAATTGACCAAAATATGTTTTCCTTTGCCACGCTCACATACTAGCTTCTAAAATTATCAAATTTGAAACCTAACAATAACTTCACATCCCGGATCCAACAAAAGTGGTTTCGTCAAATTCCGAGGTCGTATGCAAAATGACCAATTTCACGGGCTATATAAATTCCATAGCAACCCTTCTGAAAATTCATTCGTCCATAACTTTTGCTTTCCGCTATGAAAATTCGATTTTTCAGATTTGTTAGAAAGGTATTCACTAACAGATTTAAATATTTTTGGTTTCCCTAAAATCCGGATTGTTTTGCACCCGGTACAGTCCGACAAAGTTTGAATTCAATTTTTGAAACTGCAGCGCCTCTTCAGGCCTTGTTTATAATTATAATTAATTATATTCGTTTTCAATTGTCGATTCAAACTCACTTTCCATTGCTATTATTTAAAATATTTATTTTAAATATTTAAAATCCATTATTTTAGCCAATTTAAAATTTTAAATTGGTTCAGATTTCCTGGGTCGTTACAATCTCCCACACTTAAAACTTTTCGTCCCCGAAAAGGAACAAAGTCGAAAGTGGTTTGATAAATCTACAATCACACAACACAACAACTAATTTGTTTTTAACCTTCCAAAAATATACTAATCAAATCCTATATTCCTTTAAAAATCATTCAGAGTATAGAATAAATAGTGCACATCCATGGGAAGAAAATAGCAACAGAATAGAGAACTAAATGGTAATGCAAAGTATGGTAAATGTACCTTGCACCGGAGTCAATCAGAGATATCTATTCGGCATCTGGGATAGGCTTTCTCAATGCTCTCCTCAGTTTCCTAAGTACAATCTCGCGGATCTCCACTCTATTGCACTTTGACTAAGTGAACCTTCTTGTTCCTCAGCTCTTTGGTTTCTTTGCCGATAATCTTTAGCGGCTCTCGTCTCACATCTAGTTCTGGAGTAATTTCAATGTCCTGTTGAGCTGCTTCTTCCACGATCAAGTCTGGATCATGAACGTGCTTTCGGAGTTGAGATATATGAAATACATCATGAACTGCAGGCAACCAATCAGGCAGTTTGACCTTATAAGCGAGAGTTCCGATCCGTTCCAGAATAGGAAACGGACCAATGAATTTAGGCGCCAACTTCCCAGTTTTACCGAACCGGATAACTCCTCTCATTGGCGATACTTTCAAATATACATAGTCACCAACAACAAAGGATATATCTCTTCTCCTTCTATCGGCATAGCTCTTTTGTCGGCTTTGAGCGGCAAGTAATCGCTTCTTAATAAAATCGACTTTGTCGGCAGCTTCTCGGATCATATCAGGACCCAACACAAGTCTATTACCAGGTTCGACCCAACAAGCAGGAGATCGGCACGGTCTACCATACAATGCTTCGAATGGCGACATTGTCAAACTCGCCTGGTAGCTGTTGTTATATGAGAATTCAGCCAAATGTAGATGGACTTCCCATGATCCACCGAAATCTATAACACAAGCCCGCAATAGATCTTCTAAAATACGATTTACCCTCTCAGTCTGACCGTCTGTCTGAGGATGATAAGCGGTGCTTAAATTCAGCTTCGTTCCCAGCTCGACTTGAAATGCCTCCCAGAATTTACTAGTAAATATTGTGTCTCTATCACTGACTATACTGAGCGGCACACCATGTAGTCTAACAATTTCCTTGAAGTATATCTGCGCCAGACTCTGAGCAGTTCTGTTTGATCTGACAGGTTTGAAATGGGCGGTCTTCGTGAAGCGATCTACGATCACCCAAATACTGTCATTCCCTTTTCTGGTTCTGGGCAGACCATCTATGAAATCCATAGAAATATGTTCCCACTTCCACCCAGGAACTTCTAGTGGTTGCAGCAATCCAGCCAGTTTCTGTTGGTCGCTTTTGACTAGCTGTCAAGTAGGGCATCGGCTAACATATATTGAAACATCTCTTTTCATAGCCTTCCACCACAACGTTCGTTTGAGATCGTTATACATTTTGGCCACACCAGGATGGATACTCAGCTTGGACTTGTGACACTCATCTAATACTTCACTTTTCAGCTCGGGAATGTCAGGAACACAAATCCTTCCTTTCAATCTCAGGGTCTCGTCGTTATCTATTCGAAAACGCGAGGGTTCGCCTTTCTGAATCCTTTTGATCATATCCTTAATAAAGTTGTCCTCCTTCTGAAGAATAGATATTTTGTCAATCAAGGAAGTCGTGATAATAAAGCTGGCGATCATTACATTCTTTCGGCTCAGCGCATCGACCACGACATTGGCTTTCCCGGGAGTATATATAATTTCAAAGTCATATGCTGCATGAAACTCCAGCCAACGTTGCTGCCTCAGATTCAGGTCTTTCGAGTGAACAGATACTTTAACGACTGGTGATCTGTAAACAGTTCAAATCTCTCACCCAGAAGATAATGTCTCCAGATTTTCAAAGCGAACACAATAGCCAATAACTCAAGATCATGAGTTACGTAGTTCTTTTCATGTGGCTTCAGTTGACGGCTAGCATAAGCAATCACTTGGCCCCTTTTCATTAACACTGCGCCAAGGCCTTCTCTAGAAGCATCAGTCCAGACCTTTAAATCCTGGTTGCCATCGATGATGGTTAACACTGGAGCAGTCGTTAGTCTTAACTTTAGCTCTTCAAAAGCCTCCTCACTTTCTGGAGTCCATTTGAATTTAGAGTGCTTCTTTGTAAGCTTCGTTAAATGACCAGATATCTTCGAAAAGTTTTTAACGAACTTTCGGTAATAGCTAGCCAATCCGAGAAAACTGCGGACTTCAGTGGGGGGACTGGGCTGTTTCCAATTCTGAATAGCTGTGATTTTACTTGGATCCACAGCAATTCCTTCTTTTGATACGACGTGGCCTAGAAATTTCACTTTGTCTTGCCAGAATATACATTTGGAAAACTTTGCTTTCAATACATTTCTTCTGAGGATCTCTAACACTTGTTCGAAATGTTTTTCATGTTCGCCCTTTGATTTAGAGAAGATTAGAATATCGTCAATAAAAACCAGAACAAATTTATTCAATACTCCTCTGAATACTCTATTCATCAGATCGACGAAGTAAGCTGGAGCGTTACATAAGCCGAACGGCATTACTAACCACTCGTAGAATAAGTCGGGGCCTCTGAACGCTGTCATTGGAACACACTCTTCGGCAATTCGAAGTTGATGGAAACCTGTAGCTAGGTCCATTCGTGAAAATACTTGTGCTCCATTTAATCGGTCCAACAAATCATCAATCTGCGGCAATGGATATTTGTTCTTTATTGTCTGTTTGTTCAGATCTCGATAATCCACACAAAGACGTAGAGTACCGTCAGATTTTGGGACAAATACCACTGCAGCACCCCAATCAGAGAAACTAGGTCTGATCAGACCCTTCCATACTAGCTGTCGTGTTTGATTGTCAAGTTCTTCTTTTACTTTCAAGGACATTCTTCGAATAGCGTGAACTACCGGCCTTGCATTGGGAATCAAAGCGATCTTGAAATCTATTTCTCTCTGCGGAGGTAAGCGAACAAATTCTTCGAACACATCCGCATAGTCCTTGACGACAGGAATATCTTTCACTAGGTCGAGAATATTCTCTGTGATTTCAGGGATATTTTCTATTTGGGCTGGAGAAACATCCAAAGCTACCCAGAAGTCCTTTCTATTTGATGTTGGGCCTTCACATGGTATGGTTATATAATTCCCCGATTGTGCCTTTGCCTTAACAACTCTCTCGGCGCATCTAACCTCTGCCTCATATCTGGTTAACCAATCCAATCCCAGAATAAGATCGAATTCATCAAAATTCATGACGATAGAGATAGTAGGGAATTTATAGCAGGAAAAAGAGACAGGCACCCCACAAACCCAACTGAGATCGATGGGACCCCCAACTGGATTTCGGACAGTCATTGGCTCTTTGAGCTTCTTCAATTTCAAATCCAACTTCTTGACTGCACTCTTTGCAATAAAGCTTCGTGACGCGCCAGTATCAAACAGTACTTTAACTGGAATGTTCTTGACATTGAGCGTGCCTTCTAAAACATCAGATCTTCCTTGACTTACCGAGGGATCTGAAGTTCCTGCTACTTCATTCACTTGAACTACTTCAGGCTTGTTTAAGAGCGGGCAATCCTTTGCAAGATGACCAGCCTCGTGGCACTGTTTGCACTCCCTATTCTCTTGAAACTCCCCATCAGTTCTGAACCTTTTCTTCTTTTGCTTTCGATTTACTCTATATCCCTCTTTTCTTTGTTTCTTCAAAGATCTGCAACTCATCGACAAATGTCCTTTCTTATTGCAGTTAGAGAAAATAGCAGTTGTTACTGGTTCTTTCCCAGACTTAGCCCTTTTTCTCTTAGCACTGGGCTTCTCACTAACCTCAGACCTCGTACTGGCTTCAGGAATATCAGTTTCCGACTCTGCTTCGTCACTAGAACAGACTTCCTATTCGTCGCGCAACATTCCTTTCTTATAGAGATCTTCATACTGATAAGCCATATAAATCATTTCAGAAAAAGGAAGCTTCACATTCCTCAGTACACTATTCTGATATCTCCTTTGCAGGCCATGAATAAATCTCAGATTTTTCCTCTTTGGATCTTGAATCAGATGAGGAGCAAAGTGAGCAAGTTCGTTGAATTTCTTATGATATTCTGGGATGGTCATATCACCTTGTATTAGATAAGAAAATTCATCACATAGTCGCTCCGTCGCTTCGGGAGGAGTAAATCTTTCTAAGAAAATCACTTTGAATCTGTCCCAGGTGATATCATCTTCTGGACTATCTTTAATAATTGAATCCCACCAAAACAAAGCTTCTTCTTTGAGTGCCCAAGACGCCAGTAGTCTTTTCTGATCGTCTCTCAGCTTTAAACCCTCAAAGATCTTCTCTGTAGAACGAATCCAAGCTTGTGTTTCCTTAATGGATTCCTTGCCTAAGAATGGCGATCCACCCAGATTTCAAAATCTCTTGAATAGAACTTCTATATCGGATTCTGGCTGCGGGAGCACAACTGGCTCATTAGCTGGTCGAGCCATACGATTATTTCTTCTGTTCCTGTCACTCATTTTCTAGTGCGTCTGCAATTAGCAGACAAAGTGTCAGGTCAACAGAAAAGATATTTTAAAATACAGAGACAAATACTTAGATGTAAATGTGTCTATCGAGGTGTAATTCCATTCTACTTTACTCATACTAGGATATTACTGATCCTATCTGTAATGAGCTACCCGTCCTAGAACACTACTGGTTCTATTTTTGACGAGTTCGTTCAAATGTTATATCCCAGAAGTAAGCTTAACCTCGCTCTGATACCAAATGAGACGACCCCAAACCCCGTACTGACGGTGGCAAGGGTAATCCTTGGAATATAACACAGAAACAGATGATAGCAGAATAGAATTAAATAAATACACCAGATAATGAACAATAGAATATATTGGATAAAAGTAATCAACAGAGTTACACAGTATGCAGGATCATACTTAGTAAAAATACAGTTCAGCTATACATAAATGTCTACAGCGAAAAACAAACAAAATATGTACAATAGGAGCTGAACAGCATAAAAAGAGATAAATGATAGAATCCATCTTCAGCTCCAGCTATCCAGAGAAAGCCAGCTAAACCTGAATACAAGGCTGCCCGTGTAGAAAAAGGGGCACCCGAGTTTGAAAGTGAAACAAACTACGAGTCAGTCATGGGACTGGTATGAGAAATCTACTCAACACACATATATAATATGGCTAATCATAGGACCACGCCACTTTCGTGGAACGGGTCTACTCCATCGGATTGCCAGTGCTTTTAAAACAAATCTTTCTTTTAAACATCGCAATGCTTTTTATAAAAAAATGAAGCCATTATAAGACCCAGTTCCCATCACATAATGCAACGCAAACCGGAGGATAGAGGTTTTACCTTATAACGGCGAAAATATGCTTGGTACGAATAAAACAAAGGCAATTGATATTATTGCTAGTGTTTATATGTTTTGAAAACAATTTTGAATCATAATTATCAATCATAAACGGCATTAATGCCCCATACCACTATGTCGCCATATATAGGTATACAATCAAAACCGCACGATGTCGTATTTGGAAATTGGATTTCCGTCATGAACCAAGGCAAAAGAAAGTCCTTACCGAATTCGTGACTCTCTAGCCCGAGCCACAGGGTCAGAGCGCATCGACCCTTGGAGCGACAGGGCCGGTCCACCGATGTGGATTAAAATTCCTGAACAATACGTTTCCCCGCCCTTTGGGGTGTAAATGAGCCAACGAATGACTCCATCGGACCCGGATCGTCCGATCTAACCGAGGCGCCTCGCAACAGCAACAACCACATAGGTGAAAAGTATATAAATGTCAGGGCTGGTAGGTCACTGACACCACCCTAGCTAGAAAGAAACGCATACCCTCCCTGAGGTCCTTCTCCCGTTTCTAGGTCATACCGGGGTGTGAGGCTCGCGATTCCACGTTATACACAAAGCTACGCCACGCAGGCGGTGCTTTGATCATCACCACAAGACTTTGCTTTTCAACAGAAGCCCTGATCACTGCATCTTAGCATGCCACACAGGCCATTCATGCCATGCGACTGATGTACATCGATATACAACCTCTGAGCTCGTGCGTTTCAGAGAAGGGCGTGAAGCAAAAGAATAAATTCTCTGCCGCCAAATAGATGTATATTTAATAGAGATCAATCAACACAAAATAAAATCCAATATCAGACACACCGTCCATTTACAAGTCCGTTCTGGGTCTGAACAAAACCGGAGGCACTAAATACCTCGCAAACCCATCGATCACCACGTACGTTTAGACGATCACCGCTCATTATCCATATTTCGGGATGCCTCCCAATCAGGACCTCGGTTACCATCCAAACGAGGTGAAGATCTCCGGTCTTCGACCACCGTCTTCATCTTCGACTTTCAATCGTCGGTCAATTATTTGAAATGAGAATTAACTCGGCATTTTCAAATAATTTACGTATATTTAGAATTTCAAATCAATTTATTTCAGTGGTTAAATCATTCGACAACACCAATTTTGTTCTTTAATGTAATTTTCACACCAAACACATTCAACCATCAAATACCACATAAATCGAGCAAATATAGTTTATTTCCATTCCATATCGTTTATAATATTTTATAACGATTTATCACTATTTTTATTTATTTTAAAATAGCATATTTATTCAAAAAGACGCTTTGGGCCATAACGCGGCCGTGGCGCTGTTTTTCTTCAGATTTGATTTACACATATCTGAAAATCTAACCGTTGGATCTTCACAAAATTTACATCATTAGAAAGGTCTTTTCAAAATGAATCCAACGGTTCCAGTTTCGGGAAAATCCGACGGTCGGATCTCCCGGTACAATCGTTTGAAGTTTCGATTTCAAATTACGAACTGCAGCATCGTTATTCGATTAAATATAATTATATTTATATATATATATAAATATAATCATTTGTGGCGCTGTTTTTCTTCAGATTTGAATTAAACATTCCAGACAATCCAACCGTTGGATTTTAACAAAGTTGGTGCCGTTGGAAAGATTTTTCCAAAGCGAACCCAACGGTTGCGATTTCGGGAAAATCCGATGGTCGGATTTCCCGTACTAATCGTTTGAAACCACGGTTTCAAAACACGAACTGCACGGCCACGTTTCGTTTTAATTTTATTTATATTTATATATTTATATAAATATAGTTCATTCAACAATTTCAATATCGTTTTCACTTCAAATATTTCACTAACGCCTTTAAATTTTGGAAAATTTCGCCATAACCTCCTTTGTACGGGAGGGGCTGGGAAAATTCCCAAATAGCCACACGGGTGTCTCATGTCGAAAAGAAAAAGAAAAAGCCAAGCGGCTAGCCAACAGGCTCATAAAATCATCACCCAAACAAAACAGTAAATGTGTACCTATTTGTCGGGCACAAAATTCTATTCCTCTTCTCTAGCCCCTTTGTTATAACCTGTTCAATAAATGTGATTTTTATTGTAAAACAATTCATTTCAAAACACTATTATTTTATATAGTTCATATAGGTGATAAAAATAGGATTTTTTTTCTTATAAAACAATTTCTTTTAAAACGAGGTCATTTTACATAGCTCATATGGATGGTAAAAAGGTGATTTTTATTATGAAACAATTTATTTCAAAATATGAATACCATTCAACACATGAATTTCTAATCAATGAATGGATATCGATTCAACACATGAAGGTTTTCTATAGTTTCTATATATAGATAATAATGTGATTTTTATATTTAAAACACGAATACCATTCAACACATGAATTTCTAATCAACGAATGAATATCGATTCAACACATGAAGGTTTTCTATTCAATGAATAAATATAGTTTCAGCAAATGAAAATAATTCAAACACACGAATATTATTCAAAATTTCGGCAGCATAACGGCAGGGTAGTTAAAACCGGGACCGTCCCTAGTACGACTCCTCGCTTTACCTTAAAACCTCGCGGTTTTTGACAATGGGGATCATGCATCTAGTTCGCACGCAGGAGGCATGTATATATTTATTTCATTTCCACAAACTAATCCTATGTGGTTTCAACCAAATATTTCTCAACCACAAATGGGTATTTTTCAACCAAATATTTCCATTTCTCGTTCAAATCTAATTAAAGATTTAATGATTGAGTAAAAACTGGTGGTACTCCATTCTCGATCATTTCCCAAATTTGATTATTTAAATTATCACATTCTCATTTCAATCTAATTAAAGATTCATTAAAACATAGCTTAGTTTTAATCTTTTCAAAAATCATTATTAATGATTATTTTACTTTGGAAACCCAAACATGTCGCATCGACAGTCTACATCGTACCATTGATTTCTGCCAATATATAATCTCTAAGCTCGTACGTCTTAGAGAAGGGGGTTAAGCAAGAGAACAAATTCTCCGCCTCCAAACATATATATATATATATATATATATATATATATAGCAATGAATGCTTTGGGTTGCGTGTTATCTCTCTACGTGAATATGGTATTAATGCTGATTGGTGTGTGCATTCATAACCATCACCTATTGTATTTGTTATATCTTTCGTATACCTGTTGTATCATCTGCAGTTTGCATGAGCTTGGGCTGAATTTGGCCTAATGCATCAATACAAAGTTAACCAATTTTCAATATATATATATATATATATATATTTAGCAGAGATCAACAATATGGTTCGAAATACAACGTTAGACATGTACTCCTGTCTTTAATTGGGTTAAAGAACTAATGTCGTTCAAAACATAGTTCACGATAAACCCAAAAGTCAAATTCATTAACTATGGAATCTTTACGAAAAACAAATCAATATATAATCGATATCAATTTACGTATCCCACTAATAATATAAATGGAATAACATCAAATCCTTTTAAATTCCAATATATTAACAGTCTTCCTCCATAGAAGCTCACTTCGATTATTACCAAATCGAATTCCATTCAATTCCAATTTAATATATTAAATTGGGAAAATTTTCCATTAAATCTTAATAAAAGATTTGTATGTTACAAATCACATTTCACTGTTAATCGGGTTGAAGAACGAATGTCGTTAAAAACACAGTTCAAAATAAACCCAATTCACATTCCATTTTATTCCAATTATTAAGTATTGCTGGAAACTCTATTAATCTTAATTAAAAGATTTATTCTTTTCTCACGAGGATTAAGAATAGTGTTATTTAAGACACCCTTCATGACAAACCCAAATCCAATTTGATACTAAATACAAAGCTCTAAACAGAAATTATATCGGCTTATATTCAATATCAAAATCTGAAACCAACACAT
This sequence comes from Allium sativum, assembly GCA_030737875.1. Taxonomy (NCBI): domain Eukaryota; kingdom Viridiplantae; phylum Streptophyta; class Magnoliopsida; order Asparagales; family Amaryllidaceae; genus Allium; species Allium sativum. Next base: position 248,544,398 of record CM060918.1, on the reverse strand, counting down.
ATCGTATTGGGAATAACGATATATATATATCTATCTTCCAAATTCTTACACAATATCCGTATAGTCACAGAATCCAATACTGAAATATCCCGAAGATGATTTCTATTCAAATCCATTCCAATTTATTCAATGGAAAATTCTGGTTAGATTAAAACCATTCTCTAATTCAATTTATTTATTTAAAAATATTGGATTATTATTTCTAGTTAATAACTGGCTCATTTTGATAAAAATATATATTTATCTTTACAACATGGAATTTTTCATCGAAATTCTTTCGAAATCATTTATTATGATTTTACACAAATTATTAATATTTTTATTAATTTTATCAAGGCCCGTACAGTTAGTTTCCAATAATGGCCACCGAACTGCATCAAGAGCGGTATTTTCCAAATTTGATTTGGACATAGTTCCAAATCCAATTGTTAGATTTCAAATCTCTTATATACACTGGAAAGATCTTTCTGATACGAACCCAATGGTTCTGGTTTAGCAGAATCCGATGGTCGGATCTCCAGTAATGTCAATTCGAAGTCAATGGTCGAAATTCGCGAACGGTTGCGGCGCAGCGCGTTCTATTGAAGCCATATATATATATATATATATATATATATATATATAATATTTCGTTCAAAATGTATTTTATAAATTCGTTTCAAAAACAATTCCCACTTTTGTTTCAATTTTAATCCAAATTGAACACTCCATATCGCTATAATATTTAAATGATAATATTTTCAAAATATCAGATTTTGAAATCATTTCCTTTTCGATATTCATTATAAAAATGAATAAAAGCAATATAAATATCGTTTGCGTTAAAATGGCATAAATCTAATCAACATGGCTTCACATACTTCAATATTTTCGTGTGCGTCCAAAATCGGACATCAAATTCACATTTTAATCCTTTATTGAATATTTTTTTAAAATATTCGTTATTTTAAAATATTCGTTTTTCCCGAATTGGAACCAAACACAATCAATTACCATATAATGTTATTTATATGGATTTCATACAACACATGTATATAACAACAATAATAACCCATCATCCATCATCCAAAGTGCATTACACAACTGCGTAAGCATTAAATATAAATAATTAACGCTTACCATAGTTTGTCAACCAATCCATTAACATACAACTTAACAACTAGGATTCGTGTACGTAAAATATCATCCCAATACCCGTGTGGGGTCTCAACCAACAAATACTGAATATTATTTTTGCAGTTGGGCGATGTGTAAAATTTATCGTTCCAATCAATATCAATTAAATGAGTGTGCATAAACAAATCGTACGATTTGTAAATGAATATTTATTTTCATTTCAGGATAATTTATGTAGTTCATGTATACGTTAAAAATTATATTTTTAATGATAAAATATTTATTTCAATACATGAATATTTTATATAATTCATTTATTCAATAAAAATGATATTTTTATTGTTCAAACATTTTATTCCACACATGAATATTTTATATAGTTCATATGCATATTAAAATTATATTTTTAATGAATTATATTTATTTCATAAAATTTCGGCATTATAACGGCGCGATATTAGAACCGGAGTAATGTCTAGAATTACCCCTCTCCGAATACTGGCTCGTGCCATACACAATAATCATAATCAATCCACAAACCACAATACAATTCATTTCACCACAATACAATCGAAACAACAAGAATGGTTCGTACAATAATTAGTGTCGGGGGCTACTAAGCCCCGTCTGCGACCTAAAATATTTTTAACTATAAAATAATTAGAGTGAGAAGGAGTTCTCACATTGGGATCAACTCCGCAGTTGTTTTGTGACGCTCTGATTTGCTGTTCTGATTCCAGACTTTGTAAACGAGTTCCAATCTCCACGCCCTTATTTCCTCTGGCTTAAACGTGCCATTTCGGACAACTTTCGCCCAGTGGCCTTTCTTCCGAAATTGGTCCATTTCACCAAAATTTGCGAAAAGACAATATTTGGATAGCAGACCTTGGACGCCTTTTTTGAACAACTCCGCAATCCAAAATGTGACTTCCATAGACTCAAATCGAAGACAAAATCGTGCTCTTCGATTTTGGCACTGTGGAGTTTTGTCAATAGGGGCTCAGATTGGAAGATACGGGCTCGGGAAGGTCGGGAACTAAATGTATACACTGAAATTTATAAAAAAAATTGATTTTTATAAAAGGGAGGGGTCCACGGCGGCGCTGACATGGCGGGGTGGTGGGGGCCGAGGTGCTGGAGGGTCGAGGGTGGCCTAGTTGGCCGACAGTGGGCTATAGTTGTTAGGGCTTGGGGATTTACGGGTTGGGCTCGAACGGAGGGAGGAGGAGAGGAAGTTGGTGACGTTGGTGGCAGGGTGCGACGGAGGGGCGCCTCCGGCGCAGCGACGACTTTTGGGAAAGGAGGGACGATGAGCGATGGGCTGGGTTTTTTATAAATATTTTTCTTTTAATCTGCAATGACCGTAAAGGAGAGAGGAGAGGGTATGTTGATATAATATATATATTTAATTGTTTTAAATTACAAAAAGTTAAATTTTTATTCCAACTCCAAACCGAACCCAACGACAGTCGCCCCCAGCCAAATACCCACATTCCGAACACAATGGAATATGTCCCGTAAGCCAATTCGAATGTTTGGATTAGTTTTCATTAAAATTAAAATATAAATTAATATAATGTTAAAAACCGATTTCAACGTACATTTTAATTTACCGGAGCCACATACTGACTCCAAAAATTCCCAAAAAAATAAATCTAACTATGTTTTGATGATACGGTCCTAACAAAACTAATTTTGTCGAATTTGGAGACCGTTTGAAAAATAACCATTTTCTAGTCTTGAGATGACCCGAACTTCCCCGATAAGGAAATCACGGATAGAATTGAGGACAAGACAAAACAGAACGCAGACGAAAGAACATTTCATTGCTATTACAACAATTCCATCAGATACAAGAATATACAGAGTATAATTGAATAAATTACATTCGATAAATATCAGAGATTACAATAAATTACATAGCAGCGGAAAAATAATATAAAACACAACTGAAAGTAATACATGGATATAGAGCTTTCCGAGCATCGTTCCAGCTGTAAATCAGGATCGTGTGAATATAAATCTGCAAAACCAAAACTACTAGCAGCCCGTGTCGAAAATAAGGGCACCCAGAGTTTAGGTTAAATCAATAAACTCCAGGTCAGTCATGTGACTGATGTGAGAACTAAAACAGTTATTTAAAATTTTACTTTAAAGGAGAGTAATTCAAGGGACCACGCCATATAACACGGAACGGGTTTCCTCCCAAGAATACCAGTGCATAGAATAAATAGCGCAATGCTTTTTCGAAAAATGAAGCTATTATAAAACCCAGGTCCCATCACACAATGCAACGCAAGCCGGAGGATAGGGTTTTCCCTTATAATAGCCAAACATGCTTGGTACGTTTAAAACAAATCATTTGATACTATAATAAGTGTATAGTGTCAAAACATTTTCAATCATAAATATCAATCCTAGGCGGCATGGGTACCATCTATCATGTCGCCATACTAGGCTCTACAAATAAAACCAAAATATCTCGTATTGGAAATTGGATTTCCGTCATGAGTCGAGGCAAGGGGCAAGCTCCTCTCCGCTTTCGAGACACTCTAGGAAATGCCTCAGGGCTACGCACTCTGGGAAACCCTTGGATCTTCAGGGCCGGTCCTCTCTTACGTTTGAGGATTGGCAATTCCTGAACACACGTTTCCCGGTCCTTACAGACCTAAAATCGAGGCGCCTCATCCAACAACCACATAGGTGAAAAGTATATAAATGTCAGGGCTGGTAAGTCATTGACACCACCAAAGCTAGAAAGAAACGTCATGCTCTCCCTGCAGTCCTTATCCCGTTTTTAACTCATACCGAGGTGTGAGGCTCGCGAATCCACGCTATACACAAAGCTACGCCACAAAGGCCGTGCTTTGATCATTAACCACAAGACTTTGCTTTTCAACAGAAGCCTTGATCCATGCAACTCAGCGTGCCACACAGGCAATTCATGCCATGCGACTGATGTCCATCGATATACAACCTCTGAGCTCGTACGTCTCAGAGAAGGGCATTAAGCAAGAGAATAAATTCCCCGCCGCCAAACAGATGTATATTTAATAGAGATCAACCAACACAGAATAAAGTCCAATGTCAGACACACAATCCATTTACAAGTTCGTTCTGGGTCTAAACGAAACCGGAGGCACTTTCCTCGCATATCCATCGATCTCCAAGTACGTCTGGACGACCACCATTTGATTCCCTCATCTTGGGTGTACAGCCCAATCAAGATCATCAGTAATCACCCAAACGATGTGAAGACTTCCGATCTTCAACCACCGTCTTCATCTTCGACATATCATCGAATCGGTTATTCAGAAAGGGTATAAACCCGGCCTTTCCGAACAACCCGCGTATATTATTAACAAATGTTACACAAACACAACATACGCCTCATTCCAATTCATCAGTCACTAACCGTAAATCAGTAAGAGAGCAATTCCCCAAATATTAACCCCGAAGGCCGAAACCAACATCAGATCAATACCCAGGAAACCATTCTTCTTAACTAACCTACATCTAGTTTCTAAATTTCATATTCTTAGGGAAAAGTTCCCATTAATTTTATCAAAGATAAATTCTTTAAATTTATTCTTTAATCTTCCTTTGGATGTCATTTCAAACCAAATTATGGTTTTCCAAACTAGTCGAGATTAGCGAAACACACCGAAGTAATTATTTATTTTATTTCCCAATCCCAACCTATTCATCCCATGAAGCAAAACTGGTAATACTCCATATCTAATACCACGGTGTTATCGGTAAAATTAATTACCATTTCACGTTCAAATCTAATTAAAGATTTAACAATCGCTTTGGAGCAAAACTGGTGATACTCAATTCTCGCTTATTTTCCAAATTTGATAATTTAGATTATCAATGCACATTTCAATCTAATTGCAGATTAATTAAAACTCCTTTTACTGGGTTAAAGAACTAATGTCATTTAAAACACATTTCACGACAAACCCAAATCACATTCTGTTTATTATCGGGTTAAAGAACAAGTATTTATTTAAAACACCCTTCACGATAAACCCACAAATCAATTCTATTTACAACCCTTTTCAAATCCGATTTATTTATTTAAAAATAAATGGGTTTTAATTTTTATTCAAAACTAGTTTATTTCGATAAAAATTTATTTTTATCTTTTCAAATATGGAGTTTTTCATCCCAATTCTTCCCAAATCATTTCTTATGATTTTACACAAATTATTACTATTTTTAAAAATCTTATCAAGGCCCGTACAGTCGATTTCCATCAACGGCCATCGAACTGCACTTACAGCGACCTTTTCCAAATTTGATTTGGACGTATCTCCAAATCCAACCGTTAGATTTCAAATTTATAATATTCGTTAGAAAGTTCTTTTCGATATGAACCCAACGGTTCCGATTTTAGGAGAATTCGACGGTCGGATCTCCCGTAATGTCCATTCGAAGTCAATGGTCGGAATTCGCGAACTGCCGCAAAGCGGCGCGTTCTATTCAGGCCATTATATATATAATATATATATATAATATATATATATATATTATATATTTCGTCGATTTCTATTTAAAACAAATTTTATAAATAGTTTTAAATTCGTTTCAAAAACAATTTCAACTTCCATTTCAAATTCAAATCAAAATTGAATTTTTCCTTACAGGTTCGTTTTAAAATTCATTTAAATTCAATTCAAATTTCAATTCAATTCAAATTCGTTTTCTATTCAATTCAATTAAATTCGTTTTCTATTCAATTCAAATCAAATTCGTTTTCTATTCAATTCAATTCAAATTCGTTTTCTATTCAATTCAAATTCGAATTCGTTTTCTACTCAATTCAATTCAAATTATAAAAACGAATATAATCGATATAAATATCGTTCACGTCAAAATAGCGGATCTCTAATCAACACGGCTTTATCTATTTCAATAATTCCGTTATTCTATTCAACAAATGAATATTTATTCTATTCAATACGTGAATCTATATTTTTGTCAACACGTGACTAATCTCAACGGATGAGTACTGTCCACGTGTGACTATTTTTGTTATTTAATGTATTTTATAAAAATTATGGTATCTATCGTTTGATTTAAATCAGACTCCAACCGTAAATTAGTAAGAGAACGATTCCCTAAATATTAACCCCGAAGGCCGAAACCAACATCAGATCTATATCCAGGAGACCACTCATCTTATCTATTTTCCAGTTAGTTTCTAATTTCATATACGATAAAGATGTAAATTTTATTGTTAAAATATTTCGTTCAGCACATGACTAATCTCAACGGATGAATACTGTCAACACATGAACATTTATTTTATAATGATAAAGATGTAAATTTTATTGTTAAAATATTTCGTTCAACACATGACAAATCTCAACGGATGAGTACGGTCAACACATGAACCTTTATTTTATAATATTCTTTATTTTCTAAATTGGAATGAGGCCCAATCAATTACCATATAAAGTTAATTATATGGATTCCATTCAACACATGTATATAATAGCAACGATACATAATCAACCATCATCCAAAGTGCACCACACAACTGCATAAGCATCAAATATAAATAATCGACGCTTACACAGTCTGTCGACCAATCGATCGACATACAATTAAATAATTCGGATTAGTGTACCCAAATATCATCCCAACACCCGTGTGGGGTTTCAAATCAACAAACACATATTTTTATTCGTGCAGTTGGGCGATGTGTAAAATTTATCGACCCAATCAATATCAGTCAAATCAGTGTATATAAACAAATCGGCCGATTTGTTTATAAATATTCATTTATTCACATTCATTAAAAAAAATATTTTTAACGATAAAATATTTATTTCAACACTTCTACTTTTTCTTATCGATTTCACATCAACAACACAAACAAATTTTACAATACATCAATTAAACAAAAAAGCCATCCATGGTCTGTGGATGACGGGTGTCGGGTGCTGCTAAGCACCGTCTGCATCCTAGTATATATATATATATATATATATATATATATATATATATATAACTAGAAAAAAAGAGATTGAAGAGTGAGAAATTCTCACCGATAGTTATCCCAACTCCACGACACTTCATTTATAGAAATCTTTGTCGTTTTCACCTTTTGTCACTTTCGTTGCCCGTAGCCACTACATATATAAAAATCACATTTTTATATTGCTATTCAATATATAAAAATCGAATTTTTACTTCGCTATTCTCTATATAAAGATCTCGCCTTTTCAACTATAAAGATTTCGCCTTTTCAATTTTAAAGATTTCGCCTTTTCAAATATAAAGATTTCGCCTTTTCAAATATAAAGATTTCGCCTTTTCAATTTCAAAAATCCAATCTTTTCTATTTTAAAAATCTAATCTTTTCTATTTTAAAAATTTAATCTTTTCTATTTTAAAAATCAAATTTTTTTCTATTTTAAAAAATCTAATCTTTTCTATTTTAAAAATTAAATTTTTTTCTATTTTAAAAATATCTAATCTTTTCTATTTTAAAAATCAAATTTTTATGTCATTTATATAAATAAAAATCCACCCTTTCATACAAAATCAAATCCTTTTTAAACTCTATATACATATAGAAAATCAAATCTTTGTTTCAAATCTACTCTATAAAAATCAGATTTTTATATACAATGTTTTATATAACTTAATCATTGTTTAATCAGCAAATAAATTAATTGCTTTCAGTAAAATCAATCAAAAACTCACTGTATTTTATTTACTCAGAGGAGGGGCTGTCCACGTCGGTTTGCGGATGCTGGAGGAGGCGCAGGCCATCGAGAGGGCGGATGGTTGTCGCGTGGGTGGTGCTCTCGTCAGTGGCGGGGCCCAAGCGAATGGAAAGGGGCGGTTTCAGCTAGGGTTCCTCGCATGGACGAGATGAGAGCGGCGGAGGTGGGATCGGAGGGCGAGGAGCAGCGGCATCGACGGTCGGTGGTCCTGACAGGGGAAGATGGAGGGGGTGCGGCCGAAGTTGGAGGAGGGGAGGAGCGCCTCTTGGCGGCGGCGGGATCGATTCGATCACGAGTTTTTTTTTCTTTTCTTTTATTTTCATTTCTGAATGAACGAGGAAAGGGGGGCCAGATAGTATAGAAGGTGGAGATATTTTCTTTTTATTCATTTAATTAATTTCAAAAAGGTGACTTTTTCGTACTACCTCTAAACGAGGCCCACCGCCTGTCGTCCATAGCTAATTACCCCCATTCTGAACACAATGGGATATGTATCGTAGGCTGATTCGATCATTTCGATCAGTTTTCGTCAAAATCAACATATACTCTATATATTGAATTTGAACGTGCAATTCAATTTACCGGGGTCACATACGAACTCTAAAAATTTCAGAAAAATATTTTCTAACTTCGTATTGACGATACGGTCCTAACAAAACTAGTTTCGTCAAATTCCGAGACCGTTAGAAAAATGGCCATTTTCCAGTCGATTAAATTCAACTAAAATGGTCAAAACACGTTTTCCTTTGCCACGCTCACATATTGATTCGAAAAATTATGAAATTTGGAATCTAGCAATAATTTGACATCACTGACCCAACAAAAGTGGTTTCGTCGAAATCCGAGGTCGTTTGCAAAATTCCCCTTTTAAGGGCCTGAATTCCATAGCGACTATTCAGAATTTTCAACTGGACATATCTTTTGATTCTCGCTATGAAATCTCAATTTTTCGGATTCGTTGGAAAGATATTATCAAATAGATCCTAATGTTTTTGGTTTCGCTAAAATCCGGTTTGTTTTGCACCCGGTACATTCATTTGAAGTTTGAAATCGAATTATCGAACTGCAGGGCCATTTTCAATTCGATTTATAATTATATATAATTATTTATATTCAAACGACGACGTATATAATATATACGTCGAATTCCATTTAAAAATAAATTTCTCGTCGATATTATTTAAAATAATTCATTTTAAATATTCAAAATTCGCTAAAATTGCTAAAATAAAATTTTTTAACTGGCTCATAATTTCCGGGTTATTACAAGTCTATTAAATTCAAATTGAATTGACCAAACGCATTTAAATCCACCACGCTCACATATTAATTTCAAAAATTATGAAATCTGGAATCTAGCAATAATTTGACATTCCAGATCCAACAAAAGTGATTTCGTCGAAAACAGAGATCGCTTACAAAATGACTATTTTTAAGGGATATATACTGTATTAAAATATATATAAATTCCATAGCGACTATTCTGAATTTTAAAGTGTACATAACTTTCAATTTATATTATGAAATCTGGATTTTTCACATTCGTTAGAAAGATATAGTTAAACAGATTCAAATATTTCTTATTTTACTGAAATCCGATTTATTTTGAATCTTGTACATTCATTTGAAATTTAAAATCGAATTTTCAAACTACCACGCCATTTTAGGCTCGTTATATAATCAAATAAATTTATTCGTCCTAACTTCGATTTAAATAAATTTTTACTCGTTATTATTTAAAATAAACCATTTTAAATTCTCAAAATCCACTAAAATAGCTAAAATAAAATTTTTAAATTAGTTCTGAAAATCCTGGTTGTTACAAGAGATGACGAATCCTGCTGCAAGGTTAAACTACCTTGGGATTATAGTAGAGGATTCTTTTCTTATCCAGTTTATTCTTTACTTGCTACCTTCTGAATATGGACCTTTTCAAATTTTCTATGACACTATAAAGGATAAGTGGAATGCTAATTAATTAGCCAATAGACTTGTTCAGGAAGGACGTTTGAAAAGTCAATGTTGGAGAATGGAGTTTTGATCACATCAACCTTATTTCAATATTAATTGATTATAAAATATATACTAACACTTTATATGGAATATATATACATATGCAGGATTTATATACAAGAATTTATAATGAAGACTGTACAGTTTAAAGATTTAAGAGACTTGGAATTCAGAGATGATTAAAGACTTATGAGTATTTAAGATTTCAAGAGTTCAAGAGTCTAAGACAAATATATTAATAGAGTCTAGTTTATGTAGGACTCTGAATAACACTCAAGGTTCAAATTCAATATTCAAATTCAAATTCAAATTCAAATTTTATTTTTCAATTTCTGATTTAAAATTCTATCTTCAATCTCTATCTTCTCTATTTTATTTTCCTTACTTTACTTTTGATTTTAAACTCAAGTTATATATATACACTATGTACTTTATATTTATATAATTTTAACTCTATAGTTTTATAAATATGTTCATATAGTTTATATGTAACGACCTGCCATTTTGACCGTGCCGAATCGACAAAACATGTCAAACTCGAACGTCCAAAACGATAGATTTAGCTTCTAAGGTAAATAGAATAGATCACAGACACAGATGCAGAGTAATATGATATCACAGCGGAAAATAAATAATACAATAGTAGTTCACGAAGCTACTAAAAAAAAAATTTACATCAGAGTTTACATAAATAATACAATGGAAGTCTAATACACTGAATTTCAGATACATGAATAAATGTAATTGTCTAAACAAAACTAACTGTATGACTGGAACAACTGAACAACAAGTTGATATAAGATGAGCAAAACCCAATATAACTTCAGAATCCAAAGTGAATCTTGAAAGCAGTAACTGATCAAACCTGAATCATAATGCAAAACAAAATAATTCGGATCAGGACTAACATTCTCATGGAAGTAAATCAATTCAAATGAAATGTTCGATGAAATGCACTCAATAAGTTAAAGGATGTTTGGGATCACCATCCTCAAAGGATTCGTCAAACTAATGCACTATATGCAACAGTGTCTATCAATTAAGTAAATATCGAAATAGTGTAGGCGGAATTACCATACTTACACCGTTGGTATATTTCATAACAAATCTTATATTTCAAATTCGACAAATCATGTCATATTTACAATTTCATGTCGAACTTGCTTTTCCATTTGAATAAATCATATCGTGTTTTATAATTCCAAACATACGATTTGAAGTCATTATTTATAAATTCAAATCAACTCATAAAATCGAGTTTTAGTTTTATAAGAGTTCTTTAGGTCGGTTTTAAAATCCAGTCCTTTCAAATTCGGTTTATATAATTCAAATCAAATATCATATCTCAATTTCCATAAATCGTATCATATTCCAATTAAACATCCCTTTACAAAATCCACAAGTTTATTTCTTTCAATATTTAAATCTTTCAAGTTTGCATTTAGGTTATTTTTAAAAATCAAATTCATTCCTAAATTTGGAAATTCAATTTCAAAACAATTTCACAATTCAAGTTCTTCCTTTATAAGTCCAAATCAATTCAAATTCATATTTTCTATCAGTTCATTCATTCAAATCAAATTTTACTTTATAAATTTTCATCTTAAACCTCGAATTCAAATCACGAAATCTTTACTTATCTGCCCTTTTAGGTTTATTATTAAAGTTTGAAAATATATATAAAAAAATAAAAATTAACTTTGAAAATATATATATATATATAATTTATAAATTTTAAAATATATTAGAAAATAGATTATAAACATATATAAGATTAAAATAACATAAAAATTAGTTTAAAGAATTATTTAAAATATATAGTTTAAAATAAATAAAATTATAAGAAAAATCTTAAATAAACATTAAATCTATTTTTACTTATAAAATCATTTTAAAACATATAATTTAAAATCTATAAAATTTAAGTTTAAAAATATAAAATCTTAGTTATTATTTAAAAAATCAAGTTCATGACCAGCGGTGTCCATATATTGTTTGTACCCTATGGTCAAGCGATACAGATATTTATCATTTCAATCTGCAAATTTAACATTTTACGGGTATATATCATCTCAACCTGTAATCCCAAATTCAGTAAAAACCGTTCAGGTCTATCATTTCAGCCCATAACGATTTTTTCCTAATCTAATGTCCATTCGGGTATGTATCATTTCAACCCTTAGTGATTTTTTTTAAACTATTGGTATCAAGAATCATAAACAACAATCACATAGCATCAATCATAGTAGATATATCATTAGTGCAACAACATGTCATGTGAATAAATTGTGTTACATAAGATATGTGCATAAATATCAAATCAAACAATTTCTATCAATAATCCTATATATTTCATATAACAGTTCATTATTGATCTAAATCCACAAAAAATGTAAGTCAAGTGTGAGGCAAACTCACCTTTCGTGGTACAGAAATGGAGACAACAGTCGAATTGTCACGAAATGATGCGACGATCTCTAGGCATGATTTAGAATGGCTTCAGCTCGATATCACTCAATATATATATATATATATATATATATATATATATATATATATATATATATATATATGTGAAGGGATTTCTCAACGAATCAGTACAGTTGTTGGGTTTTGGAATAGTACGGTAATGGGTTTTGTCCGGTTTTCGAACTCAACACTATACGACACAAAAATAAAACAATAATTTTATTAGTAATAATAATAATAATATATTTAAAATCGCACACCCCGAGACTATTATAAATCATACATGTACATGCTTATTCTAAATAATAGAACACACTAAGTCCATATATATGTATATTTATTTTTAAAACAAATAACTTTTCAAAACTCACCCAAAACAATAGTGCACACAAAAAATTTATATGTATACACACAATGCACATGCCACATACAAATACACTGCAACACACAAACATACATACTCATGCCACACAAACACAGTACACAACCCATGGACACATGCATGCCACCACATCAAATAACACACGCACACAACACTTGCACATATACCATGTACACACACTTGTCAGGGCTTTGCTTGAATGGTCGGAGCTAAGTTCAGAAATTAGTGCCAATTGGAGAAAGAGCGGAGGCTGTTGGGAGGCAAAGCAGCAAGATGGAAAGTCTGTTGGAGGCACGGTCTTTGGTGTTGACATGGCAAACTCAGCCTTGGCTATTGGGGCGGAGGGATTGGTCGGTACTGATGGGAGAGGCGATGTAAAAAAAATGGGTTGCAAAGAAAATGAAATGGCAGAAGAAAAGGTGGGATGGAAGAAAAAGAAATGTATAAAGGAGCATGAATTTATATAGGGATATGTTTCGATGCCCACATTCTTCCTTATTTTTTTTGAATGAATGAATAAACGAAACAGCAAGGAATTGGAAAGACAGAGCAATGGTTTCATTTCACGAAGCAATACGTTGGGACTTCAAGCAAATTGAAAACCACTTCAGAAAGGGAACTGAACGATGAGAATTTAGGTAACGAACGGTTAGGAAATTAATGCATGATATGCATTGGAAAATTTAAAGCAACGTAGGCTTGGAATTTAGAATAACAAAACAAAAAAGGAAACGTTAGGACGTGAATATAGGCAAATGAAAGAACATGCATGACTTTTTTTTATAAATTGCATGTATTAAACTTAAAAGTAACGTGCAGGGAGGAATGGGGATGGTTTGGAACAAAAAGCAATAAACGCATGCATGAAACGACTTTGGAAAATGGACATAATTACAAGGCATTAAAATGGGTGCATGGCATTAACATGCATGCATTTTGCTTTTGGAAAAGTGAAAGGAATGAATACATATGTACATAGAGTGTCCAATTTGAGAAAAAAAAATTGGGTGATTTAATAAAATAAAAAGACAAATTTTACAGACCCGGATTGTCAAAAAAAATATAAGGGATCCGAATATGGACACTTCAAACTCAAATGACTATGTTTCAAAAACGAACTGCGCAAGCATTTTCGCAATTTCAGAGCGAACCAAGCAATGAAACTGACAAATGAATATATTACGCTAATCAGCGTGACGAGATGGACACAACGGTATATAGTTTGCAGTGTCGGAATGCTCTATTCAAAAAGGCATTATGGACCCTTTTTAAAGGAAAAATGTCACAAGAAAACAATTAAACGGAAGTCAAAACGTCCAATTTTCATGAAACGAATTTCACCACCAGGTTCGTGACAATGAATAGAATGTTTTTTCATATTTTCCTGAACTGGATTCGGAGAGATTACAAAATCATTAAAACTTGAACTGATATGCACAGCTTTGCACTAAAAATTCCGCGATCGACAAACATTCAAATTTTCCAACGAAATTAATTTTTATGCTATGTCTGGTTAGATGCATCTTAAATATTTATTTTTGGATTTTTATTTATATATTATATTTTCATTTTTATTTGAGATATATCGGTTGCCACTACCGCAAATAATCGTCAAAAACTGATTCAAACGAAGTGACTAAAATTTGACATTTTCAATATAAAATTATTTAAATCACTTCTAAATAAAAATTACAAAATATTAAAGATAGAAGTTTCATTATAAATCAATTTCATGTTTTAATTTCCTAAATAAATTCAAATTCAACTAATAAACTCAATTTTATTTATACAAAATAAGATTGAAATTGAAAATTATATTCATATCAAATCAAATTCATTCGTTATATAAAACAAAAATAAATTTAGTTTAAATTAAAAATCAAAATTGTTATAAAAATACAAACAGTTGAGTTCTAATCGAATAAAATAAAATCAAAATCAAAATTTAAAATGAAATACACTTAAAATTCCGGGTTGTTACATTCTCCCCCACTTAAATTTTTTCGTCCCCGAAAAGGAACGAGGCAGGGAAATAGTATTTAAATAATTTATATTTTTAAAACAATAGTTCAAATCTATCTTCATATCCTTATATATAACTTTGATATATATATATATATAAATCATAAATTAAAATATTTTCAAATATATTTCAAAATAGTTTTAAGTATTCACTCGACGTCTTGATCGACAATATATATCTATCCCACTTTCAAAACCCGAAAATAGATATCGATGATGTTGCGCAATCATCACTAGTGTAGCGCCCCACCTCTATAACCACTATCGTCCAGTTCATTTGCGAGAAATGTCGTAGACCATAACGGAGAATGAGGTTTGTGAAGGGCGACCGATTGTATAATTGCTCCATGTGAGGAATGCATGTCGAATTCTGATACCGATTAAAATTTGGACATGACTCTTCGGCACATAGGGCAACAACACAATGGCTATATGCAATCCGAAAAGCAATATAAAATAGACAATAATAACAATATAAATATGGTATATCTCAAAGGCAGAGAAAGAATAATCATATCACAAAGGAGGAAGAGATATGAATAAACCAAGAATGTTTACAACAAGATAGTGGTCTACAAAGATCCACTAATACATGTACCATGATCTAAATAAAATAATATGTGCACAACGATAGATAATGTCATAGGTACAAAAGTACATAAAACTGCGGACACAGATTAGCATGCTGAAAGCGGAAGATCAATCATGCGAGGAGTCCCAGAGGAGTACCTAAAATGACTCGGTCTGACCCGAGTATTGTTTATAGGAATAAACAATAAACGGATCAGTCTAGCTGTACTTATCAAATAAACTGAGATAACAAGAGATATAACCAAGAATGACATGATTCTAGTAATAATATCTAATCATGAATAAATATGAAACATGGCATGTCAACACAATCAGGAAATGACAAAGGAATGTCAGCACACAAATATCTCTAAATAATCTCCTAGCTAATGTAGAATGCAACATTCAAATACTAGCACACAACAGGAAATGATAGAGGAACGCCAAACATAAATCAAATTGACGCGCATCGCATCAAAGTAAACATAAGTCAAATTGACATGTATCGCATCAAAGTAATCATAAATCATCAAGGTAAACATAAATCAAATTAATGTGTATCAAATCAAAGTAATCATAAATCAAATTGACTCACCTCACATCAAAGTAATCAAAAATCCAAAAATCACTAAAAATCCAGAAAACTTCATAAAAAGTGGATACTCCCAGATGAGATACGATCTCTAGGTAGTGAATCTATATGTTTGAGCCAAAGCTCCCCACAGAGCCGGGTCGTGACCCCGGAAGAGAGAAAACACTTAAATCGTGAAATCTCTAGAAAACATCATAAATCATAGAAAGTTGGACCGAAGTCCCATAGGTGAAATCCAAGAATCGTAAATCCCACTCGGGCTATCGAGGACCACAAAACATAAGTCATAGAGGCGGATACCATGGATCCGGGTGAATAGAAATTACTCCAAGCTAGTTAATATAAGAAAATAGCAACATGTCGCATAACCACATGCTATTCTCGAATAATTACACACTCGTAACTGGTTCCTGTTCAAAATAGAGAAAATCATAGAAGGAGCATTGCCACGGTTTTCAATTGGACGAGTCCAAGAATTAACCATCGAAGAAAAAGCAAGGGTTCATAGTCCTTGATTTTACTAAGACATTTAATAAGATTTCTCATACGAACGCGAAAAGGTTTATAAAATATATACTAGTAGATTTGAAGAAGGTTCATAAAACGATTTCGTAAATTAGCTTCGTATGATGATGTAAGATTGGAAACCATTTTTGTACAAGAATTTGATATCTACTAAATAACATAAAAACCTCTTTATATAATTTCAAAGTGGCAATAAACAATAGTACGATTGCCGAGGCAAATCGATCAAGAGGATTCACATCACAATGACATGAATTCAAATCATAAATCATCAAATATAAATTTGATAAATCGAATATATATATAGCTCGTTAGTGAATCCAATGATGTTAAGAAACGATTAGAAATCACCTTGGAGCGACAGAAGACAAAAACACAAAATCATATGCCGCAGATCAAAGAGCGATCACCAAGGTGATCGGTAATGTGTAATTCTCATTACAACAACATACAGTAAATCAAAGGGGTAACGGTTGTAATTTTGATCAATGAATGAATCGAAATCCCAAACTAGCACCCGAAGGTTTTAAACTATATCGGAATAGACTCGAAGGATATCGAGTCGATAATTCACGTTTTAGAGTCGTGAATCATAATCGAACTAATATCGAGGGTCAAAGCCAAATTAACGAGTAAATAGATTCAAACTACTACAAAATTAGTTTCATTTCGCTCTCGTCGATACGGTTCCAACGCATCTTGTTTTGCTGAATTCCGAGTTCGTATGAAAAAGTTATGATCGTTTTAAAGTGGATAATTATTTCACCCTTTGTTTTTCACTGTTCGGTTATTTACATTGGATGTTTTCCTCGACCAAAAATTCACATTAGCTCAAAATCATTCCAAATTAGTTTCATTGGAAAGCTCTCGTCGAGATGGCTCCAAAGCACCTGATTTCGCTCAATTCTGAGTTCGTATGAAAAGTTATGGCCGTTTAAAGATTTAAAAATATTTTTTTTCTTTTCATTGTTCGGCCATTAATGGCCGAACAGGGGCAATATCCATGGCCATTAATGGCCGAACGGATTGTTAAACCCCAAATTTTTACATTTTTGCCTACCAAACATCTCCAAAATGATACTGGCCAGTACCCGAAGGCCTATGATGTTAAATACATGCAAATGAGGCGTCTATAACTCACCAAAGCAACTAATAACACCAAATTCACATGCACAAACATTCACACAAGATATTTGCAATGATTCTTGATTTTTAAACTCCAAAATAATTAAATTATCTAACCAAAGAAAATCAAATGCGACATAAGTGAATTGTGAAGTCTTAAAACTTGCCGGAGCGAAAACGGAGCTTCACAATATCACCAAATCAACTAGTATCTTATGAATTAGATTGTGTGGACAATTCTAATCATAATTTTCAACTCAATGAAACATAAATACATGAAATCAGCTAAGATACACTAGCCTAACCAATTCACAAGCACATGCAAACTCATAAGAACACTAAATTACACTTGTACAAGCCAATGGCTTGTGGCATAGATGTGATTTCCAAAAGAACTCACCTTTGGCTCTTAAATGACAAGAAAATGCTCCAACAAGGAAGAACAAGCACAAATCCAAGCAAAGAAGCTTTCTTTCTTCAATCACTCCTCTCTAATCGCCATATAAACCGACATACAAACTCATGGATGTTAGAACATCATTAAAATCCGAAATTGAGAGGAGAGAATGGAAGAGAGGGAGAGTAGAGAGCTTACCCATGTCATAGAATTGGATTTGCACAAGAATTGAGCTCAAGATTGAAGACCCTAGCCTTGGAGTTTCTATTTCCCTTTCCCAATCCGCATTTTCTATTTTCCTAAGTGTTTGGAGAGTGAATGAAGGAGGAGAGAGCTTAGTGGAGCTCTTAAGTGAATAAGCTAGGTTGGCTAACCAAGCCCTAGCCAAGGTGCTAAAATTCCAAAGCTCGGAATATATCGAAGCTTATAGTCAAAAAGGTTGTGAGCGACATTCCAAACTCAATGGAAGTGGTCCAAGTCCTAATTTTATCATTTGGGAAAAATGATATTTTGAGTGACACATCGGATATAACGATAGATTTAAATAAAATATTTAAATCTATTATCATGGAATGAGCGTGTTGTTACAGACTTCACCCCTTAAAAGAATTGCGTCCCCGCAATTCCTAAAGATTGAAGTAATAAGTTACAACCAAAAATAATACCATGGAGTGGTACCACAAGAACCGATACGAAATGAAAAGATCACACCAACGGCTAGGTGAGATCCTAGTTTCGTCTTGCAAGATCATAAAAACTAGAGTTCAATCTCGAACTTCATTACTCATGAAGGTAGTCATCCCAAACGGGTAAAATAATTCCAGAAAAATTCATAAGCATTATAAATTCGAATAGACTCGCCTTTCTTAGTATGATTCTCAAAGGAATGAGGATCGATAGAATGCACAAAAACCATGCGAATCTAATTTAAAATTCAAGAAGAAACGGGACTGCGTCCTACAGACGCGAGATATCATAGTAGATATTTCTCTTAGGATATGAGAAGGGAAATTACGGTGGTTGACTAATCCATCCCCAAATTCAATCATGACGATGTAGCGAACACCGATCTTCAGCACTTTAGTCTTGTGACAAACACAAAGTAGAGATGCCAAAGAATTTAGCTAAGGAAAGCAATTTCCGAAGGAATAATCAGTTTTAATATCAATGATTCAAGGTTAGTAACGAATATCAACCAGCTAGAAACCGATAAACAAATATTGGTAATGGAATACCAATGAACTACAAGTCAATAACAAATATTGGTAACGGAATACCAATGAACTACTCGGGGAAATCGATTTCCAACCAGGTACTAAACCTCACTTAGTAACCATAAAGACGAATCATTAGGAATTATATGAAATTCCCAATATTCAGAAACTCGAGAATTGATTTTAGAAAATCGAAAAAACATCGAGAAGATGATGGACAAGTAGTGCAAAACTTACCACTTCGGAACAACAAGATTTTAGATAATTTTCCCTAAAAATCTCAAATTGCAAAAACATCAGTAATTAATCAAAGAAGCAATAGACAATTTCTCTAACAAGATAAGATTAAACCAAAGAGGTCATATCGCCAAAGATTTGATTGACAAGTGTTGACAAACGTGCGGAGACAATAGTCAATCCAAATGATTCAAACAAACAAAGGAGGAATATCAAAAGAGCTCATCCTTTCGATATTCATTTCTAAGAACAAGCAAGGCTAATTCACTTGACTATAGCATTTCCGGGTGATCGACAAGATCATAGATTCGAAGAAAGGAATTATTGAGTTCGCCGCGGATCACAAAACCCAAATCTTCCCTCCCCACGGGATTCCCATTCTCTCGAGTGATCGTTCACTAGAGAAAATAAGAAGACCCATGGAATCACAAGATTACTAAATTCTCTTTAGCAAATCGAAACAAGGATTAAGAATTAAGCGAGATTCTCAATCACTAAGAATTCCCGAAAATCAAAGATCTGAAATCCAGAAACAAGAGACATAAATAAATAACTTTCTGGGTTGCTCCTGGAGTTATTTACTTTACTCAAAGAAAAGATTCAAGATAATTTCTAATTAAAAATCTTGAACCACTCAAATTCTTGGAGTTGCTACAAGAATATCTGAAAATGAATTATCTAGAAAAATAACAAACAATTACGAAAAATCGCAAAAACCCCAAAATATTATTATTTTGATTAACTTATTAGTGGTTAATTTAATTTTAGGGATCATTTCAAATGTCGGATTGTCACATAATGGTGTTTAGGAATTCCGAACTACAACATAGCGTCCCATACCTCGTTTGAGATCATTAACGCACCTTATGGACAAGTTAACATAAGAAAGTCCTCAAATTTCTAAAGTTCACGCAAATCTTGCGAAAATACAAAAATTCAATAATCATTCGGGATGGCATAAAGGAAACAAAATTCCTTTGTTAACTTACAAATAAAACACAAATGATATCTTTTGATAACGAAGAACACGATCGACGTATATCAAAAGAACATAAATAAAATAATCTCTAAACAAGGTAAATGACATTAAGGAATTAATGACACGTACCTTGAATCAAGAAGAGGGTTCACAAGAAGCGGGATGCTTTCCCTCATTATTGATCTTGAGTTTGGAATGCAATAATACATTTGTTGAGTTAATTTAGCACAAATGTTGGTGACTCACACCGGCACAACGAGGTAACAAATGAGTTGTTTTAGCCCGAAGGCTTGGTGTTCTCACACCGAACTAGAACTACATAGCTGACAACAAGGGAGTAGATTTAGTCACAAAGACATGGTATCTCCATACCGACCGACAAATGATCAATAGACCATGCTAGGTACGTAAGGACGTACGAAACAATCATACTAAAGATCAATCAACAGCAGGGATCATAGATGATCAACAGGATAAGCGTGATACACAATAAGCTAGTTAATAAATAAATTTATCCGAACGTCCCATACCGCCAGCTTAACTCAAGAATTAACGAAAGAATTGTTGAATCCCACTTGAGTACTCAAAATTGTTATTTCCATTGTTTTCAAATGCACAAGTTCAGTAATTATCTGTCAAAGCAAACACAACGGTCCATAGGCCTCATGTTTACTAAGGCATTTAATTAAATTTCTCGTACGATCGAAGTAGTCATGACAATGTCAAAATACAAACACCGAACCGATCGACAACTTGAAATTTACGTTTTAGCAATGTAATTTATACGAAAACAGACATCGAATAGCAACTCGAGTCAAAGAATGAAACAGAAGAACCATTAGAGCACACAGGCCCTAGATGGACTATAGAAATCAACCCGAATGAGAACTAGTTGATAACTATTCTAAAAGACTAACGATAGGTGACTTGAGACATAATCACCCCTCACGTAAGAGGTACACTGGGTGAACCGGCACTTGCACGGATACAACCAACTATTTCGCTTCTTTAAGGAAAAAGAAGGAGGAAAAAAGTTAGTCTCAAGTTGAATTCAGATGGCGCGAATTCAAAAAATGGAATCATATAGGAAGATAAGCTATGATGGGTCTTAAGACTCTAACTAAAACCCTAAAGCACGATTCCCGAGAAAGGCTTAAGATAATACCATCGTCATACTATCTTACACTTTTCCGAAAAGTTGGCTCAGATACCAACTGTAGTGCCCCGCCTCTATACCTACTGTCATTCAGTTCATTTCAGAGAAATGTCGTAGACCATAACGGAGAATGAGGCTTGTGAAGGACGACCGATTGTATAATTTCTCCATGTGAGGAATGCACATCGAATACTGATACCGAGTAAAATTTGGACATGACTCTTCGGCAATAGGGCGACTACACAACGGCTATATGCAATCCGGAAAGCAGTATAAAATAGACAATAATAGCAATATAAATATGGTATATCTTAAAGCCAGACACAGAATAATCATATCATAAAGGCGGAATAGATATGAATAAAACAAGAATGTGTACAACAAGATAGTGGTCTATAAATATCCATAATACATGTACCATGACCTAAATAAAAGAATATGTACACAACGATAGATAATGTCGTAGGTACAAAAGTACATAAATCTGCGGAGACAAAGTAGCAAGCTGAAAGTGGAAGATCAATCATGCGAGGAGTCCCAGAGGTATACCTAAAATGACTCAGTCTGACCCGAGTATTATTTATAGGAATAAACAATAAATGGATCAGTCTAGCTGTACTTATCAAATAAACTGAGATAACAAGAGATATACGAAGGACGACACGATTGTTGTAATATTATCTAATCATGAATAAATATGAAACAGGGCATGTCAACACAATCAGGAAATGACAACGGAATGTCAGCACACAAATATCTCTAAATAATCTCCTAGCTAATGTAGAATGCGACATTCAAATACTAGCATACAACAGGAAATGATAGAGGAAAGCCAAACATAAATCAAATTGATGCGCATCGCATCAAAGTAAACATAAGTCAAATTGACACGTATCGCATCAAAGTAATCATAAATCATCAAAGTAAACATAAATCAAATTGACGCGTATCGCATCAAAGTAATCATAAATCAAATTGACGCACCTCGCATCAAAGTAATTAAGAATCCAGAAATCACTAGAAATGTAGAAAACATCATAAACAGTGGACACTCCCAAATGAGATACGATCTCTAGGTAGCGAACCTATATGTTTGAGCCAAAGCTCTCCACAGAGCCGGGTCGTGACCCCGGAAGAGAGAAAACACATAAATCGTGAAAACTCTAGAAAACATCATAAATCATAGAAAGTTGGACCGAAGTCCTATGGGTGAAATCCAAGAATCGTAAATCCCACTCGGGCGATTGAGGACCACAAAACATAAGTCATAGAGGCGGATACCATGGATCCGGGTGAATAGAAATTACTCCGAGCTAGTTAATATAAGAAAAGAGCAACATGTCCCATAACCATATGCTATTCTCGAATACTTACATACTCCTAATTGGTTCCTATTCAAAACATAGAAAATCATAGAAGGACATTGCCATGGTTTTCGATCGATCAAGTCCAAGAATTAACCGTCGAAGCAAAAGCAAGGTTTCATAGTCCTTGATTTTACTAAGACGTTTAATTAGATTTCTCATACGAACGAGAAAAGGTTTATAAAATATATACTAGTAGATTTGAAGAAGGTTCATAAAATTTTTTGTAAATTAGCTTCGGATGATGAAGTAAGATTGGAAACCATTTTAGTACAAGAATTTGATATCTACTAAATAACATAAAACGCCTTTATATAATTTCAAAGTGGCAATAAACAATAGTATGATTTCTGAGGAAAATCGATCAAGGGGATTCACGTCACAATGACATGAATTCAAATCATAAATCATCAAATATAAATTCGATAAATCGAATATACATATAGCTCGTTAGTGAATCAAATGAAGTTAAGAATCGATTAGAAATCACCTTGGAGTGACAGGAGGCAAAAATACAAAATCATATGCCGTAGATCAAAGAGCGTTCACCAAGGTGATCTCTAATGCGTAATTCACATTACAACAACATACAGTAAATCAAAGGAAAGCGGTTGTAATTTTGATCAATGAATGAATCGAAATACGAAACTAGCACCCAAAGGTTTTAAACTATATCGGAATAGACTCGAAGGACATTGAGTCGATAATTCACGTTTTAGAGTCATGAATCATAATCGAACTAATATCGAGGGTCAAAGCTGAATTAACGAGTAAATAGATTCAAATTACTTCAAAAATTGTTTCATTTCGAAGCTCTTGTCGATACGGTTCCTACGCATCTTGTTTCGCTAAATTCCGAGTTCGTATGAAAAAGTTATGATCGTTTTAAAGTGGATAATTATTTCACCCTTTGTTTTTCACTGTTTGATTATTTACATTGGATGTTTTCCTCCCCCATAAATTCCCATTAGCACCAAATCACTCCAAATTAGTTTCATTGGAAAGCTCTCGTCGAGACGGTTCCAACACACCCGATTTCGCTTAATTCCGAGTCATATGAAAAAGTTATGGCCGTTTAAAGATTTAATTTATTTTCTTTTTCACTATTCGGCTATTAACGGCCGAACAGGAGCCATACCCACGGCCATTAATCGCCGAACGGACTTGCAAAATCTAAATTTTTACATTTTTGCCTACCAAACATCTCCAAATTGATACCCACCAATACCCGAAGGCCTATGATGTTAAATACATGAAAATGAGGCGTCTATAACTCACCGAAGCAACTAATAACACTAAATTCACATGCACAAACATTCACACAAAAGATTTGCAATGATTCTTGATGTTAAACTCCAAAATAATTAAATTATCTAACAAGGCAAATCAAATGCGACATAAGTGAATTGTGAAGTCTTAGAACTTGCCGGAGCGAAAATGGAGCTTCACAATATCACCAAATCATCTAGTAGCTTATGAATTAGATTGTGTGGACAATTCTAATCATAATTTTCAAATCAATGAAACATAAATACATGAAATCGGCTAAGTTACACTGGCCTAACCAATTCACAAGCACATGCAAACTCATATGAACACTAAATTACACTTGTACAAGCCAATGGCTTGTGTCATAGATGTGAGTTCAAAAAGAACTCACCTTTGACTCTTGAATGACAAGAATAAGCTCCAACAAGGAAGAACAAGCACAAATCCAAGCAAAGAAGCTTTCTTTCTTCAATCACTCCTCTTTAATCGCCAAATAAACCCATATACAAACTCATGGATGTTAGAACATTATAAAAATCCGAAATTAAGAGGAGAGAAAGGTAGAGAGGGAGAGTAGAGAACTTACCCATGTCATAGAATTGGATTTGCACAAGAATTGAGCTCTAGATTGAAGACCCTAGCCTTCGAGTTTCTATTTCCCTTTCCCAATCCTCATTTTCTATTTTCCTAAGTGTTTGGAGAGTGAATGAAGGAGGAGAGAGCTAGGTGGAGCTCCTCTTAAGTGAATGAGCTAGGTTGGCTAACCAAGCCCTTGCCAAGGTGCCAAAATTCCAAAGCTCGGAATATATTGAAGCTTACAGTCAAAAAGGTTGTAAACGACGTTCCGAACTCAATGGAAATGGTCCCGAGTCCTAATTTTATCATTTGGAAAAAACGACATTTTGAGTGACACATTGGATACGATGATAGATTTAAATAAAATATTTAAATCTATTATCATGGAATGAGCAGGTTGTTACAACTAGAATCATTTTCAAGCGACTAGAATGTGACTTTATATCTATCCAATACTTATAGGAATTAAATATAAGTTGATCAGACATATACCCAAATCACTAGGTATTTGATAGGCCAATTTTAATGTCAGGTAAATACCCAAAACATCTTTCTATATTTAAACAGAATATATATATATATATATATATGTCAAAATTTTCAAATCATATATTATAAATAATATATTTCAAGTCATTAAAATTTTAAATAGGGAAATATACATATTTCCTCCCACTCGTTTATTTATAAAAATTCAACTTCAATCTATAATAATTATATGACAATATACATAATATTATCCTTTAGTATACCAAAATATTTGTAATGTCCCGGTTTTTAGATAATATTTGTTAATGATAAATATTGATTTAATGAGGTAATTAAATCGTAAAATGTTTACTTAAAAAATAAAACGATGATAAATATATGTGTAAAGGCATAAGTATATGTATATACTGAAAATGTATATGTTTGGTTATGTTTTAAATTTGAACACGTGTAATAAAAATCATATACATATATAAAGAGGCATTTTATCATTTTAGGAATGAAAGGGGTTTGAAACAAATAGGGACAACAAAGTAAACATATGAAGGAGGAACAATCGACCATAACATGAAACATATAAACCTGCACATGACATGATTAATGAAATGACCCTATAAAAATATCAAGAGAGAAACGCATAAGGAAACAAACATCCAAAGTCAATATCTTAATAAGATTTTACCTTGAATAGATAGCTAAGTATAGCTAAAAACATCACCTAAGAATCCTAAGCAACAAATTGCAAATGTAAAACAATTGTTTGCAAAATATCCAACCATTTTATAATGCAAATAAAATCTAAGCAGTGAATGAAAATCGCAAGCATTAATGAAGTATGGTTTGGATATATTTTGCATCTAGAAGATAGAACGTAGTACAAGAAAATAGAAAAATATCTTATTTAAACTATTCATTTCTTCATGCATAAGTAGTAGAAGCTATGACAAAGGAGTGAGGCTAAGGATACATTTACTATAATATGATTGAAGGAAGAAGATAAAGACAAGAAATAAGGAAATATCTCAATTTAACAAATCAATTCTTCATGCCTAAGAAAGTCATGTAGAGTAGTGAGTCTAATGCTATAGCTTAAAATGTAAGCAACAATGAAAAGAAAGAATTGTTAAATAATTAAAGATTGGCTATAAATACCACACAAAAACTTGCATTTTTCTTTCACAACAAAACACTAAAGTTCACATAAAATACTGAAGTTCTTTCTAGCAGGAAATTGGAAAGCATTCAGGTGAGTAAACTAAATTTATATAATCTTTATTTTAGATTTTTTTTTTCATTTATAAGTATTGATATGAGATTTTTGGAACTGTGTGTATGTATCATCATGTTATGCTATTAAAGTTTTAGAAACTAGTATAGGTGGATAAACAAACTCTATACATTGAAACCAATGTTTGACTGAAATTAGTAGATATCACTAATGTATCCATATAATTGTTTGAATATGTTAAACCTAGAAATGAACGTTTGGAAGTTTACACCACAAGACAGTAATATGAATGGGAAGTAAACACATTTCTTCCTCCATAATTACATACATGAAATTCATATTATTTAGAACTAATATGCTGCTTATATAGATATGAAGTAGATCCTATATAACTCATAACTATATATATAACCACTGGAAAACACAGCATGAAAGAAAAGAGAACAAAACTCTATTAGAAAACTCATGTGTATGTAAATGAAGTATTTTGATGGAAAGGAACATAAAACAGGGACAAAACCAACCCGGTGACAGTGAGTGAAATAATAAACTTTGACCCTTAAATCTAAATAATAATATATAATCTTATATACGTACATAGCAGTAAGGGAAGTTCTCTGATCAAATTTCAGCCACTTAAATTTATAGTTTCAGTTATACAAGTGAGATCATACAGGTATATGATGATTTTTAAAACTCTATTAATCAAGTTAGAAGTTAGTTTAGATCTGAGTTAGGAAAATTAAATTCACTAGTTTGGGTAAGTGATTTCAAAAACTGTTTTTGTGGGGGTCGGGCTGGGGGTAGACGGAGGTGTGACTGAAGTTTAGTCGGTGCTGGTGGTCTGAGGAGGTAAGGGGAGGTCGATTTAGGATTTTTGTTTGTTTTGGGTACACATGTTTTGAAGGAGTCGTTTGGGGTCCCCACTTGATCGAGTGGGCCAAGAGCGAGGGAAGAGGTGCGTATGAGGTCGGAGAAGAAGCGGAAGGTGGCGCGAGTATCTTAGGTGGTCAGAGGTGATCGGTGGAGGTGGGTTTTTAGATGAAATGGCTTAGGTGTTTTTAGGTTTAAAAGGGGTAAAGTGGTGAACCCGAGGAGGAGGGCTTGGAAAACAGCTCTGGTGGGGGGTGGGTGATCTGGAAGGAAAGCGTGACGTGTCTGGAGAGGTGCGGTGGCTCACCAATGATCGGTGGTGGTGTGCACATGCACAACCGGTTATTCGGTCATAAAGAAGAAGATAGGAGCATGCCAAGTACCAAGGTAGGGGATCACATGTTTTTCCTTCCAAAAAAAAAAAAAAAAAACTGAAGTGGTACTTTCGATTTGTGCTTTGGTAAATTAGGAGGATCTGGCACTTTGGTAGATTGGGCAAAAGGAGGGTTGGTACTTTGGTATTTTAAGAAGTGGTACTTTGGGCTAGGAGGAAAATCACGGTCGTGGCATCCGTCTTGGAGGAGAAATCGTGGGGTTTGGAAAAGTAGCACTTCCGAAAAGTGGCACTTCCGAAAAGTGGCACTTCCGAAAAGTGGCACTTCCAAAAGGTAGCACTTCCAGAAAATTTGGCACTTTGGCACTTCCGAGAACTGATTCTTTGGCAGAGCGTTGTGTTTTGAAGTGGATCAGCATAAGAAACGCGTTGTTTTGAAACTGGAACTTGGTAAAACTGGTACTTTGGCCAAGACGCAACCATGGGAGATTCTGAACGAAGTTTTAATTAAAATCTTTTTTTAGTTAAAATAGAAAGATAAATAAAAATAAAGAAGAAGTAAATAAATAAACAAAAAGAGAATTTTTATTTAAATATCGTAGGCAAGTGGAAGGAAGACAATAGAGGAAGATCGAAGTGCCAAAACTTGACGGTAGAAGTTCGACAATTTTGAATATAGGAACAATAAGGAAATAATCAATTTAAATTATTAATTTAAATTATTTATGATTAATTAGACGTGAGAAAATAAATTACAGGAAAAACTGAAGAGTTAAACATTGTATTGACATCAATGATAAATGGAGTAAAATACCATGTGCGACACATACGCTTTATCTGTTTATTTCTAAATGATGGTTAAAACTGAATAAAATACTGTGTGCGACGCATACACTTAAATTGTTTATTTTTAAAAGATAATTAAATTATCCAGATATGAACAATGTAAACATATGTTATTTGGTTTATAATAAAGAATGTGTAAACTGAATTATATTCACGATAGACCGATAATTATTTATCGACTGTAAAAGACATACGTACATCGTTTCGAAGAGACCTGAATAAATATTCCACTTCGACTCGAATTATATGACGCCTGTCAGAGATATTGAAGATAGAGATATGCAAGGGCTATTTTAAATAGTGCCTTCGGTCTGTTCAATCCCAGGACAAACTAGAATTGACGGTTGTCTGACAACGTATATCTATTAGATTCTACACATTGAATTTACATAATTATATTACGTTGGTGGTAGAGAAATTCGTTTCTCTTATCTTTCTTACCCGCAATATATTTGGGAAATCGAATAAGTGTTCTGACAGATATGACGATGTGGCATTCAGAGTAATTGAAGAAATAATCTATCAGAAGGATAAACGTGACTTTAAACCTCATAACCAGGAAATGACAAAAAACCAGGCTAGGCAACATGGCTAGTTGGGTCATACATAAGAAGGGTGTATTTTCACCATCTAGAGTAATTCCTTTTGTTTTCTCATCTCTTTTTCCCTGCTACAGCATTCAGTAGCGGTTGCTGATCCCAACCATGGAGGTGGTAATATATTCATTACACTCAAGCTAAATGAGTGGACGTTCATGTAAGGTCGGGTTGCAAGATGTTCTTGTTGAACCCTAGTGTATCGTCTCTAGAGTACACTGATCGGCAGGTGCTCCCCTACCTTTTCTGTTGGAATCCAATCTCCAACAAGCACTTTGCGGTTTTAGATTTTATAATATATACGTGAACGTGATATGCAAGCGTTTCACTAGATGATTATCTATTTAATAAAAACTATCATAATATCAAAAGTTTTGATATCGAGATAATTGGGTCATCATCCATATATTAGTTATGGATTGATCTAAAGATTTCTAAAAAATGAATCTGTTCAATGTGAAAAAAACCTTATTCCCTATTTTCTAATCGATTCAACTGTGTTTACTCACATCAGTCCCCTGACTGACCCAGAGTTTATTTTCTGTGTTTCCTAAACTCTTGGGTACTCATAATATTTATTATAAGTACACAAGTAATTCAGGTAGGCAAGTGGAAACCTATGAAGTTCAAGTTCAAGATCAGTCTAGTAGCATATCCATATCTATGTATCCAGTTTGAATATCTTTATTATCCTAGTCATGACGTATAATTATGTTGTTGTACTATGGTAATGTATTATGATTATGTACTATGATGTATCAGATCCTGTTATGTAATATATCAAGTATTTTGTGAAATTCCGATGTGAGATGCTGATGTTCTTTTTACTCTTCTATTCTATTAGTTCTATCTTGTCTTTCTCATCCTCTTATTTCTTTCTATTAAAGATCTGTATTTTCATACACTTTGGGTTGAATGTGTAAGATATTAGTCAGCTCAAATTGGTACGGATTTACCGGCCTTTACTATTGGTATCAGAGCTTAGATTTTCTGAACACCTAGGCTTTGGGTAGTGTTGAGAGAGCGTATTTTTAGAAAACTATTTATATTATAGGACGGCCATAGTTATTGACTTAAGGAATATCTTCCGATTGGGTTATTGATTTTCAAACCATATACTCAGAAAGTAGAAAATGAGTTCACAAGGAAGAAGATACCGGGGAGCAAGTGTGATAACCACCACAACCAATGGAAGGAGTCAAAGGATTTGGGTCCACCTGGGGATAAGTCAAATAGAGTTAAAATTGAAATTGAAAGGTATCTTAAATTTTAATAACAGGAGTTAAAATAAGTTCAGCCTCAGGATAAGTTCAACAATGTTGAATTAAATTTAGAAATATCCAAGAGATAAAATTGGTATATCCCCGGTAATAAAAACTTGACTAGATATAAACTCATGGGAGTTAAGTAACTGATTTTGTAATAAAATCAAAATTTTGGACTCTAGAAATTAAGATAACTAAATTCAAATTAAATAAGAACTCTATCCAGAAGGTGAAGTAGATAGTATGGATGTGTTTGACTTTAGTTAAAACTGAAATCAACTCGTGACTCTTTAATTTCGGGGACGAAATTCTTTTATGTGGGGTAAACTACAATGTCTCGGTTTTAGCTAATATTTTTTAATGATTAATATTGATTTAATAAGGTAATTAAATTGTAAAATATTTGCTTAACAATCTAAAAAATTATAAATATATGTGTAAAGGCATAAGTATATGTATATACTGAAAATGTGTATATTTGGTTATGTTTTAAATCTGAAAACATAACATAAGTGTAACAAAAATAATATACATATATAAAGAGGCATTTTATCATTTTAGGAATGAAAGGGGTTTGAAACAAATAGGGACAACAAAGTAAACATATGAAGGAGGAACAATCGGCCATAGCATGAAACTTATAAACCTGCACATGACATGATTAACGAAATGACTCTATAAAATATCAAGAGAGAAATGCATATGGAAACAAACATCCAAATTCAATATCTTAATATGATTTTACCTTGAATAGATAGCTAAGTATAGCTAAAACCATCACCTAAGAATCCTAAGCAACAACTTGCAGATATAAAACAATTGTTTGCAAAATATCTAACCATTTTATAATGCAAATAAAATTTAAGCAATGAATGACAAATCGTAGGCATTAATGGAGTATGTTTTGGATATATTTTGCTTCTAGAAGATAGAACTTAGGACAAGAAAGTAGAAAAATATCTTAGTTAATGTAGTGACCCGGATTTTCGGCGACTTTGATTATCGACGTAAGCTCGACGTCGATAACCAAAACATCAAAAAATCCCGGTAATTAATGAAAGAAATTAGAAGGTAAGAATAGATAAGATAGAACTTATAGAATAGAAGAAGAAGAACATCATCATCAGAGTAAACACGAATCTCACAGCGGAATGAATAAAATATAACATAACATATCTTTGAAATAACATCAGTATATGTATACAATAACACTTATCAGAGTACAATACTTACAACAACAGCGGAAATAATAATAGCTATAGAATCCTGAAGCCTCCTGCTCCAAGCTCTCCAAGTGTATCTGTAAAATCCCGACTACTTGATTGCCCGTGCAAATTTAGGCACCCAAGAGTTTAGGGAAAACAACAAAATAAACTCTGGGTCAGTCATGGGACTTGTGTGAATAAACTCAAATCATTTAAACAGGTATATGATATCTCATAAGACCACGCCGTGATTACGGAATGGGTTTTTCCCTTATGAGAATCCAAATAACTTTTCAAAGCAATATCATTCTGATATTATAATAATGTCTAAGTACAAATAAATATCAATCTAGCAGAAACGCTTGCATCTCACGTTACTACATATATAGTATACAATCAAAATCGCAAGCTCGTATTGGATGATTGGATTCCCAACTATGACAAGGTATGGAACCACCTTCCGATCAGTGTACTCTAGGAACGATACACTGGAGTTCAACAAGAACATCTTGTAACTCAGCCACACATGACCGACCACTCATTTCGCTTGAGTGTATCGAATGTACATCACCAACGGTTGGGATCAGCAACCGTTCCCGTATATATATATGGGACAGCATTGATAGATTTAAGAAACAAATGAATATTCACTATATAGGTGATTATACACCCTACTTTGGTGCGACCGACTTAGCCATGCTGCCTGCCCGATTTCTGTCATTTACCGGTTGATGAGGCTAGAAGCTACGCTTTATCATCACAACAGATTCACTTCGAATGCTACATTGTCAAATCCATCGAAATCACTAATTGACGTTTACAACAGTACGTTATGTGTCTGCTAAAAGAAGTTTCCTTCTCTGCTTCCACTCTTGGTACGGTTGAAGAAATCAATGTACGTGATCGTCTGGAAATACTCTGTCAGACATTCATCCTCATTCACTTAGAAATGTCACATCATCATACCCGCCAAATCACAAATTGACTTATCCAAAAATAACACGGGTATACAGCTAAGAGAAACGAATTCCTCCGCCACCAAATGTGAATACGTTTGAACAGATCAACTTCCGCGATCCATTTGATATACTCTGTCAGACCTTCGTCCATACAAGTTGTCCTGGGACTGGACAAATCGAAGGCACTATTCTGTAAACAGGATAGCCCTTGCATTTTACTCCGTCTTCAATTATCTTTGGCATATACGATTCGCGACGCTTATGCCAATACAGAGTGGTTCTATGGATAATAATCCAACCGGTCTCTCTATATTAACAACGTTAAAATGGTCAAAACTTCGATAGTCGGTGAGTTAACTATCAAAGAAAAATAAGTGTGCAAACAACGATATTATTTCCAGATGGGAATTATATCAAACAAACATCATTTAACATTTATCTCTTTAGTTCATTTATTTACTTATCTCCTGTTACCCTATATTCTAAATTCTTATTTTCTTTTATCAGAAAACATTTCTGATTCTCGTTTGGAAAACATTTCCCAAACTCCTTTACGATCAAACCTTACCATTTCTTAGTTAAGAAAGAAGTCACTCAAGTTGGGGTATAATTACCTCTCAGACCTTAACTGAACAACTTTATAACTTCAAAATGGTCAAAGTTTATCTTTTAATATTTAACAACTTCTTTACGCCTTTCTCGGATCCAATTTTACTAATCCACTTCTATATTTAAAACATTGGTTATAACGATAACGTTATAATACCCTACTTTCGAATTATCTAACTTTAATTATAACTTCTATTCTTATTAGTGAATAATTAACCTAACACTTATTTATTTATTTATAAAAAAATAAATCTCTATTTAAACACTGGAAAGTATAAGTACTTTCCCGAATTCGATATAATCGAATTTGCCGATTAACTCTCTTCGAGAAATCTCTATTTGATTAACTCTTCTTCGAATAACCTATATTTGATTAACTCCTTCTCGAATAAACGATATTCGATAATCCATCTTCGAATAACTAATATTCGATAACTCTTCCTTTTCAAATATCTCATATTTGAAAATCTCACTTCGATTAAATTATAATCGATAACTCCCTTCGATGAAACTAACGTCGATAACTCCTTTCGATGAAACTAACATCAATAACTCCTTTCTATGAAACTAACATCGATAACTCCTTTCGATGAAACTAACATCGATAACTCCTTTCGATGAAACTAACATCGATAACTCCTTTCGATGAAACTAACATCGATAACTCCTTTCGATGAAACTAACATCGATTTATTTAACCCGACGAACTTAACTCGACTAAATTAACTTGACTCGACTAACTCGACTTACTTGGTTCGACCAATTTGATTCGATTAACTAGGCTCGACTAACTTGACTAACTTAACTCGACTTACTTGGTTCGACCAATTCGATTCGATTAACTAGGATCGACTAACTTGACTAACTTAACTCGATTTACTTGGTTCGACCAATTCGATTCGATTAACTAGGCTCGACTAATTAACTCCAACTGGTTAACTCTAACTGATTAACTCTAACTGGTTAACTCTAACTGATTAACTCTAACTAGTTAACTCTTATTTGACTAACTCGACTTGACTAACCCCTTTCGAATAACATATTCGATTAACTAACTTTCGAATACCATCTCGATTTACTAACTTTGAATACCATATTCGATTAACTCCTTTCGAATGTCTATACCCGATTAACTAACTTCGAATACCATATTCGATTAACTCCTTTCGAATCTCTATATTCGATTTACTTTATTCACTTTATAAAGATTTCCTTTTTAACAACGTTTTATTCATTTGGAAAGATTTACTTTTTAACAACGTTTCTACACTTTAAAAATGATTTCCTTTTTATAATCTTCCCTTTCCAATTATATTTGTAAATGGTTTACAAATATTTCCTTTTCAAATTTATTCTTGAAATATTCTAACTCCTTAAATTCTCTGGAAAATTCGCCATAACTCCTTTGTATCGGGAGCATCGGGAAAATCCCCAAACTCGCCACACAGGCCTTTCCATTCAAAAAGAAATGTTTTGAATTTATTTCCTTTTCAAAATATCTCCTATTTATAAATATCCCAATTTATAAATATTCCATATTTATAAATATTTTAAATTTATAAATATTTCATTTTCAAATATCACTTTGAAAATCCCCTTATCAACATTTCGGTATGTTATGGTATTCAATCATATCAAATCACGATGTTCAATATCGTCCAAGCACATATAATCGCCCACAGATTTTATATCACATCATATAACAATATATGAAAAACAATAAAATAACTATTGAGGAATCCAGTCGGATTCCTCCAACCTGTTTCCCTGCATCCACAGATGTTATACAATAAAATCAACATCACTTTCAGTTCTATATGATATATTCTGTTAAACAGAATCAATATAGAAATTCAACTAATTGACTAGCAGTTCAATCAAACAGTCAACACACAATCAATCAGTCAATATTTAACAGTTCTAAAAATACAACATGAAAATATAAACTGTTCAGAGTTAGTGAGATTTACTCACATTTGCAGTTCATCGTTGAAGAACGATAAACTGTTGTTTGATTTGAATCAAACAGTTTAATTTGCCGTAAATTCATACGAGCTCGAATCCACATCCAGTCAGCTTCATTGTGAAGCTCTCGTTCATACGGTCCCAACGCAACTTACGGTTCCTGATTCTGATTTCATATGACCGAGATATCGCGTAAACACGTTAATATACATTTTAAACAAATAAAAAGGAAAAACTTGGATTTTCGATAAGTGGGCCTTCACCTTTGTTCACTGGCCCAACACCAGATTAAAAACCC
The DNA here is from genome assembly GCA_030737875.1 of Allium sativum. Lineage (NCBI taxonomy): Eukaryota > Viridiplantae > Streptophyta > Magnoliopsida > Asparagales > Amaryllidaceae > Allium > Allium sativum. Next base: position 248,508,982 of record CM060918.1, on the reverse strand, counting down.
ACTGACCCGACATTTCCTTTTCTTCCCAAATCAACTGTGAGCTCAAACCCATAGCCGATCCTTTTCCTACTCAGACCGTACTTTCTTCCCAACATGGATCCAAAAACAAACACCACCATTATCTTCCTCTTCTCATCCTCCTCCTCCCCATACCCTTATCATCAACTACCACTACCACGGTGGTCCACCGTTCACCACACAGTAACTGCTACCGGAATGCCAGCCATGCACCCCCTCAGTTTCGGACCCAACAATGAAAAAAAGAATCCATCTCCTAATGTTAAAACCCACACGTGAGCTCCTGTAACATTCACCCCATCTCGGTTAACGTGTCCTTCCCAGAAAAGAAACCCTCCTCATCGTTAAGATCACCGTTCGGTCCTTACTTTGCCATCGCGAACGCCACGACAGTAGTGCGTCCATCACCTTTGAATCATCGCTTTACTCCGCTCCTACCTTTCCTTTACCCGTTACTTTCCTTGCTACTATAGTGAAGTTCCAGTCCTCCTTCCGAATGATAACAACACTGCTCCTGTAAATTTCTTTTGCATTTTCCATTTTGTCTTCATTTGGTTTTCATTTGCTTTCGTTTGTTTTTGTTTGAAGAAGAGAAATGATTTAAGTGGCGGCTACAGATTCGATGGAAGAAGTGAATTGAGATTAGGTTTTAACGAGGGCCTTAGGTCCTTTTTATTGTGGAATGGTTTGAATAGATTAATAATATTATTTTATGTATAACTTATCCATGAGTTTTTCGTAAAAATTACATCTCAAATGATATCTATTTTTGACAAACTAAGTTGATCCTTGTATAAAAACACATTCCGGATCCATTGGGACAGGTTTCGTCGAATTCCGACACCGTTTGTAAAAATCCTTTAGAAAATATCGATGAAAAACACTGAGCAATAATTCCTAACAATTCCAGAAAAAATCCTAAAAATATGAGGCCTTGACATTTCACTAGACCTCTTCCTAAGGTTTCGTATGAAACTTGTTTCGTTGAATTCCGAGTTCGTTTGACCAGTTAACCATTCAGTTTAGTTTGTTTCAAATTAAAAACATAGTGTACCGTACTATGAAATATCCTGTTCCCGTAGGGACTGCTATGGATAGAAACAAAGATACCATTTAAATGAGTGACGTGCTCTGGTCCCAAAAATGTAATAATACCGGTAGATGGACTCATATTGTGAAACCCCAAAATGTCGATACAGGGTGCCAAATACTCCAAATAAAAAGTTGCTTATTAAATTAATTAAAAATTACAGTAAAATTCTAAAAATTAAATTATCGCTATCTCCCAAAAGGACCTTGTCTAAATTCAAACCCGATCTCTATTTATATTGAATGAACCGATACAGTCGATAAACGATTCTATAGCGACTATTTCAAAATTTGATTTGGACGTGAATCAAAATCTACATGACGAAATCCTTATTTTTCTCTTCCACTAGAAAGATATACTCCACCAGCTCCACACGTTTCTTGTTTCACAGAAATCCGATTTAAAATGAATCATGTACATTCAGTTGAAGTCTGAATCGCCAAATAGCGAACTACCGCGTCGTTTCAAGCTCTATTTTAATTATATTAAAATTATACATTCAAACTGTCGTCGATTGAATATATTCGTCAATATAATCCAACACTAAGTTGAATTACATCTTTGGGATGACCTCATTCACAGAATATTTGTATTTCCAATATTTTTGATTATTTCGACATTATAATATATTTTATTATATTATAACTATTAATTAAATATTCAATATTATTTAATTCACGTTCTCGATATCGATAAATCGATATTTAATAATTAAATAAATAAATTGTTCAACAGCTAAAATGCGGGTTACTACAATCTTCCCCCCTTAATAAAATTTCGTCCTCGAAATTGCTAAGCTAGGGGATGACCCTATCTTCTGGGTAAAAATTTATCTGTTTACCTCTTGTCTCCGGTTTCAACAGAACCAATTAATATCGACTAAAATATTAATTTATTCCGACTAACTAAATTTTCAAAAATTCTGAAAATTTTCTAACACCTTAACTTTTCGAAAATTTTTGCCAGCACCTCCTTTGTACTGTTCAATATCTCAAACTCCAACTCGCCTCTCTGGGCCTTCTTTAACCCAAAAGAAAATCAAACGGCCAAGCGGCTTGCCAATTCGGCTCATAAATCTCATATCCATATATAATATAAACTGGTACCTTTTTGTCGGGAATATCAACTCTATCACTTCCATATGCTATCAACTCAGCATATACCAGTGTTATTTTCATCAAATTCCAATCAGTTCAGATCCTCAAAACCAAATCGAATTTCATTCGAACCCGAATATCAAATTCCAAATTCTTAACTCATCAACCCAATTCCATAACAGATTATTCTCTAATCCAATTCAATTCTATTTAACTCAGTTCACGTTAATGTTTCAATTTATTTCTACTATCTTATTCTATTTAACTTCATAAGTTAAAATTAAATTCCGAAACATAATTTCCTGGGTTTATTTCAAATAAATTTGAAATTACAATGCCAATTCAAATCCTTTGAATTTCTAAACAACTTGTTTTCTCAAAACAATTCAAATCAAAATCTCTGGTAGTAGTCTGTCACTTAGAACTCGAAAATGAACACTGATGATGTCGCGATTCATCATCAGAATCTATTTTCCAGCTATCGAAGTGAGTTCAATACTATATCACCTTCAGTTTGAAAAACGTTTTCAAAATCTCCCAGGAACTTAAAATTTCCTTATTTTAATTCCAATCTGATTTAAATTCAGTTTTTTCTTCATTTTATTTCATATACTTTACTTATATGAATCTGATTGGTTATATATAACCATTTCACATTTTATAATCTTACTCGATTATAGTCACAACCTATATATGATAATATATCACATATCCATACTGTGTCGGTCCATCGTATTCAAGTGTTTATTTACTCTTACCGATACAGTGGATCAAACTGATCGACCAGAACTTATAAACAACTCAGCCAATGAATCTCCACAATATAAAACCATTTTTATATCAAATACAAGTACGCACTCGTATATATACACTCAAAATCAGTCTAGGATATTAATAATCCCATCTCTGCTGAATCACGCCACAGAGCCAAGGTAATACTTAACTTAAGCTCTGATACCAACTGTAGTGACCCAGATTTTCGGCGACTTTGGTTATCGACGTAAGCTCGACGTCGATAACCAAAACATCGAAAAATCCCGGTAATTAATGAAAGAAATTAGAAGGTGAGAATAGATAAGATAGAACTTATAGAATAGAAGAAGAACATCATCATCAGAGTAAACACGAATCTCACAGCGGAACGAATAAAATATAACATAACATATCTTTGAAATAACATCAGTATATGTATACAATAACACTTATCAGAGTACAATACTTACAACAACAGCGGAAATAATAATAGCTATAGAATCCTGAAGCCTCCTGCTCCAAGCTCTCCAAGTGTATCTGTAAAATCCCGACTACTTGACTACCCGTACAAATTTAGGCACCCAAGAGTTTAGGGAAAACAACAAAATAAACTCTGGGTCAGTCATGGGACTGGTGTGAATAAACTCAAATCATTTAAACAGGTAAATGATATCTCATAAGACCACGCCGTGAATACGGAACGGGTTTTTCCCTTATGAGAATCCAAATAACTTTTCAAAGCAATATCATTCTGATATTATAATAATGTCTAAGTACAAATAAATATCAATCTAGCAGAAACACTTGTAACTCACGTTACTACATATATAGTATACAATCAAAATCGCAAGCTCGTATTGGATGATTGGATTCCCAACTATGACAAGGTATGGAACCACCTTCCGATCAGTGTACTCTAGGAACGATACACTGGAGTTCAACAAGAACATCTTGTAACTCAGCCACACATGACCGACCACTCATTTCGCTTGAGTGTATCGAATGTACATCACCAACGGTTGGGATCAGCAACCGTTCCCGTATATATATATATAGGACAACATTGACAGATTTAAGAAACAAATGAATATTCACTAGATAGGTGATTATACACCCTACTTCAGTGCGACCGACTTAGCCATGCTGCCTGCCTGATTTCTGTCATTTACCGGTTGATGAGGCTAGAAGCTACGCTTTATCATCACAACAGATTCACTTCGAATGCTACATTGTCAAATCCATCGAAATCACTAATTGACGTTTACAACAGTACGTTACGTGTCAGCTAAAAGAAGTTTCCTTCTCCGCTTCCACTCTTGGTACGGTTGAAGAAATCAATGTACGTGATCGTCTGGAAATACTCTGTCAGACATCCATCTTCATTCACTTAGAAATGTCACATCATCATACCCGCCAAATCACAAATTGACTTATCCAAAAATAACACGGGTATACAGCTAAGAGAAACGAATTCCTCCACCACCAAACGTGAATACGTTTGAACAGATCAACTTACGCGATCCATTGGATATACTCTGTCAGACCTTCGTCCATACAAGTTGTCCTGGGACTGGACAAACCGAAGGCACTATTCTGTAAACAGTATAGCCCTTGCATTTTACTCCGTCTTCAATTATCTTTGGCATATATGATTCGCGACGCTTATGCAAATACAGAGTGGTTCTATGGATAATAATCCAACCGGTCTCTCTATATTAACAACGTTAAAATGGTCAAAACTTCGATAGTCGGTGAGTTAACTATCAAAGAAAAACAAGTGTGCAAACAACGATATTATTTCCAGATGGGAATTATATCAAACAATCATCATTTAACATTTATCTCTTTAGTTCATTTATTTACTTATCTCATGTTTCCCTATATTCTAAATTCTTATTTTCTTTTATCAGAAAACATTTCTGATTCTCGTTTGGAAAACATTTCCCAAACTCCTTTACGATCAAACCTTTCCATTTCTTAGTTAAGAAAGAAGTCACTCAAGTTGGGGTATAATTACCTCTCAGACCTTAACTGAACAATGTTATAACTTCGAAATGTTCAAAGTTTATCTTTTAATCTTTAACAACTTCTTTACGCCTTTCTCGGATCCAATTTTACTAATCCACTTCTATATTTAAAACATTGGTTATAACGATAACGTTATAATCCCTACTTTCGAATTATCTAACTTTAATTATAACTTCTATTCTTATTAGTGAATAATTAACCTAACACTTATTTATTTATAAATAAATAAATCTCTATTTAAACACTGGAAAGTATAAGTACTTTCCCGAATTCGATATAATCGAATTTGTCGATTAACTCTCTTCGAGAAATCTCTATTTGATTAACTCTTCTTCGAATAACCTATATTTGATTAACTCCTTCTCGAATAAACGATATTCGATAATCTATCTTCGAATAACTAATATTCGATAACTATTCCTTTTCAAATATCTCATATTTGAAAATCTCACTTCGATTAAACTATAATCGATAACTCCCTTCGATGAAACTAACATCGATAACTCCTTTCGATGAAACTAACATCGATAACTCCTTTCGATGAAACTAACATCGATAACTCCTTTCGATGAAACTAACATCGATAACTCCATTCGATGAAACTAACATCGATAACTCCTTTCGATGAAACTAACATCGATTTATTTAACCCGACGAACTTAACTCGACTAACTTAACTTGACTCGACTAACTCGACTTACTTGGTTCGACCAATTTGATTCGATTAACTAGGCTCGACTAACTTGACTAACTTAACTCGACTTACTTGGTTCGACCAATTCGATTCGATTAACTAGGCTCGACTAACTTGACTAACTTAACTTGATTTACTTGGTTCGACCAATTCGATTCGATTAACTAGGCTCGACTAATTAACTCCAACTGGTTAACTCTAACTGATTAACTCTAACTGGTTAACTCTAACTGATTTACTCTAACTGGTTAACTCTTATTTGACTAACTCGACTTGACTAACCCCTTTCGAATAACATATTCGATTAACTAACTTTCGAATACCATCTCGATTTACTAACTTCGAATACCATATTCGATTAACTCCTTTCGAATGTCTATACTCGATTAACTAACTTCGAATACCATATTCGATTAACTCCTTTCGAATGTCTATATTTGATTTACTTTATTCACTTTATAAAGATTTCCTTTTTAACAACGTTTTATTCATTTGGAAAGATTTACTTTTTAACAACGTTTCTACACTTTAAAAATGATTTCCTTTTTATAATCTTCCGTTTCCATTTCTATTTGTAAATGGTTTACAAATATTTCCTTTTCAAATTTATTCTTGAAATATTCTAACTCCTTAAATTCTCTGGAAAATTCGCCATAACTCCTTTGTATCGGGAGCATCGGGAAAATCCCCAAACTCGCCACACAGGCCTTTCCATTCAAAAAGAAATGTTTTGAATTTATTTCCTTTTCAAAATATCTCCTATTTATAAATATCCCAATTTATAAATATTCCTTATTTATAAATATTTTAAATTTATAAATATTTCATTTTTAAATATCACTTTGAAAATCCCCTTATCAACATTTCGGTATGTTATGGTATTCGATCATATCAAATCACGATGTTCAATATCGTCCAAGCACATATAATCGCCCACAGATTTTATATCACATCATATAACAATATATGAAAAACAATAAAATAACTATTGAGGAATTCAGTCGGATTCCTCCAACCTGTTTCCCTGCATCCACAGATGTTATACAATAAAATCAACATCACTTTCAGTTCTATATGATATATTCTGTTAAACAGAATCAATATAGAAATTCAACTAACTGACTAGTAGTTCAATCAAACAGTCAACACACAATCAATCAGTCAATATCTAACAGTTCTAAAAATATAACATGAAAATATAAACTGTTCAGAGTTAGTGAGATTTACTCACATTTGCAGTTCATCGTTGAAGAACGATAAACTGTTGTTTGATTTGAATCAAACAGTTTAATTTGCCGTAAATTCATACGAGCTCGAATCCACTTCCAATCAGCTTCATTGTGAAGCTCTCGTCCATACGGTCCCAACGCAACTTACGGTTCCTGATTCTGATTTCATATGATCGAGATATCGCGTAAACACGTTAATATACATTTTAAACAAATAAGAAGAAAAAACTTGGATTTTCGATAAGTGGGCCTTCACCTTTGTTCACTGGCCCTACACCAGATTAAAAACCCACTGACCCGACATTTCCTTTTCTTCCCAAATCAACCGTGAGCTCAAACCCATAGCCGATCCTTTTCCTACTCAGACCGTACTTTCTTCCCAACATGGATCCAAAAACAAACACCACCATTATCTTCCTCTTCTCATCCTCCTCCTCCCCATACCCTTATCATCAACTACCACTACCACGGTGGTCCACCGGTCACCACACAGTAACCGCTACCGGAATGCCAGCCACGCACCCCCTCAGTTTCGGACCCAACAATGAAAAAAAGAATCCATCTCCTAATGTGAAAACCCATACGTGAGCTCCTGTAACATTACACCCCACCTCGGTTAACGTGTCCTTCCCAGAAAAGAAACCCTCCTCATCGTTAAGATCACCGTTCCGTCCTTACTTTGCCATCACGAATGCCACAACAGTAGTGCGTCCATCACCTTTGAATCATCGCTTTACTCCGCTCCTACCCTTCCTTTACCCGTTACTTTCCTTGCTACTATAGTGAAGTTCCAGTCCTCCTTCCGAATGATAACAGCACAGCTCCAGTAAATTTATTTTGCATTTTCCATTTTGTTTTCTTTTGGTTTTCATTTGCTTTCGTTTGTTTTTGTTTGAAGAAGAGAAATGATTTAAGTGGCGGCTACAGATTCGATGGAAGAACTGAATTGAGATTAGGTTTTAACGAGGGCCTTAAGTCCTTTTTATAGTGGAATGGTTTGAATAGATTAATAATATTATTTTATGTATAACTTATCCATGAGTTTTTCGTAAAAATTACATCTCAAATGATATCTGTTTTTGACAAACTAAGTTGATCCTAGCATAAAAACACATTCCGGATCCAATGGGACAGGTTTCGTCGAATTTCGACACCGTTTGTAAAAATCCTTTAGAAAATATCGATGAAAAACACCGAGCAATAATTCCTAACAATTCCAGAAAAAATCCTAAAAATATGAGGCCTTGACGTTTCACTAGACCTCTTCCTAAGGTTTCGTATGAAACTTGTTTCGTTGAATTCCGAGTTCGTTTGACCAGTTCACCATTCAGTTTAGTTTGTTTCAAATTAAAAACATAGTGTACCGTACTATGAAATATCCTGTTCCCGTAGGGACTGCTATGGATAGAAACAAAGATACCATTTAAATGAGTGACGTGCTCTGGTCCCAAAAATGTAATAATACCGGTAGATGGACTCATATTGTGAAACCCCGAAATGTCGATACAGGGTGCCAAATACTCCAAATAAAAAGTTGCTTATTAAATTAATTAAAAATTACAGTAAAATTCTAAAAATTAGATTATCGCTATCTCCCAAAAGGATCTTGTCTAAATTCAAACCCGATCTCTATTTATATTGAATGAACCGATACGGTCGATAAACGATTCTATGGCGACTATTTCAAAATTTGATTTGGACGTGAATCAAAATCTACATGACGAAATCCTTATTTTTCTCTTCCACTAGAAAGATATACTCCACCAGCTCCACACGTTTCTTGTTTCACAGAAATCTGATTTAAAATGAATCATGTACATTCAGTTGAAGTCTGAATCGCCAAATAGCGAACTACCGCGTCGTTTCAAGCTATATTTTAATTATATTAAAATTATACGTTCAAACTGTCGTCGATTGAATATATTCGTCAATATAATCCAACTCTAAGTTGGATTACATCTTTGGGATGACCCCATTCACAGAATATTTGTATTTCCAATATTTTTGATTATTTCGACATTATAATATATTTTATTATATTATAATTACTAATTAAATATTCAATATTATTTAATTCACGTTCTCGATATCGATAAATCGATATTTAATAATTAAATAAATAAATTGTTCAACAGCTAAAATGCGGGTTACTACAGTTAAACTATTCATTTCTTCATGCATAAGTAGTAGAAGCTATGAAAAAGGAGTGAGGCTAAGGACACATTTACTTTAACATGATTGAAGGAAGAAGATAAAGACAAGAAATAAGGAAATATCTTAATTTAACAAATCAATTCTTCATGCCTAAGCAAGTCATGTAGAGTAGTGAGTATAATGCTATAACTTAAAATGTAAGCAACAATGTAGAGAAAGAATTGTTGAATAATTAAAGATTGGCTATAAATACCACACAAAAACCTTCATTTTTCTTTCACAACTAAACACTAAAGTTCAAACAAAATGCTGAAGTTCTTTGTAGCTGGAAATTGGAAAGCATTCAGGTGAGTAAACTAAATTTATATAATCTTTATTTTAGAGTTTTTGTTTTCATTTATAAGTATTGATATGAGAATTTTGGAACTGTGTGTATGTATCATCATTTTATGCTGTTAAGGTTTTAGAAACTTGTATAGGTGGATAAACTAACTCTTTGCATTGAAACCAGCGTTTAATTGAAATAAGAAGATATCACTAAAGTATCCATATAATTGTTTAAACATGTCAAACCTAGAAATGAAAGTCCAGAAGTTTACACCACAAGACAGTAATATGAATGGGAAGTAAACAATTTCTTCCTCCCTAATTGCATACATGAAGTTCATATTGTTTAGAACTAATATGCTGCTTAAATAGATATGAAGTATGATCCTATATAATCATAACAATATATATATATATATATATATATATATATATATATATATATATATATATATATAACCACTAGAAAACGCAACATGAAAGAACAAAGAATAAACTCTGTTAGAATACTCCTGTGTATGTAACTGAAGTATTTTGATGGAAAGGAACATAAAACAGGGGACAAAACAAACCTGGTGACAGTTAGTGAAATAATAAACTTTGACCCTTAAATCCAAATAATAATATATAATCTTATATATGTACATAGTAGTAAGGGAAATTCTCTGATCAAATTTCAACCACTTAAATTTATAGTTTCAGTTATACGAGTGAAAGCATATGGGTATATGATGATTTTTAAAACAAACATCATGATTTTCAAAACTTTATTAATCAAGTTAGAAGTTAGTTTAGATCTTAGTTAGGAAAATTAAATTCACGAGTTTGGGTAAGTGATTTCAAAAACTGGTTTTGTGGGGGTCGGGATGGGGTTAGAGGGAGGTGTGACTGAAGTTTAGTCGGTGCTGGTGGTCTAAGGAGGTTGGGGGAGGTCGATTTAGGTTTCTAGTCTGTTTTGGGTACACGTGTTTTGAAGGCGTCGTGTGGAGTCCCCACTTGCTCGAGTGGGCCAAGAGCGAGGGAGGAGGTGCTTATGAGGTCGGAGAAGAGGCGGAAGGTGGCGCGAGTATCTCAGGTGGTCGTAGGTGTATGTGGAGGTGGGTTTTTAAATGAACTGGCTTAGGCGTTTTCGGGTTTAAAAGGGGTAGAGTGGTGAATCCGAGGAGTAGGGCTTGGGAGACAGCTCTGGTGGGGGGTTGGCGATCTTGAAGGAAAGTGTGACGTGTCTGGAGAGGTGCGGTGGCTCACCAATGAACGGTGGTGGTGTGCACATGCACAACCGTGCATTCGATCATGAAGAAGAAGAAGAGAGGAGCGTGCCAAGTACCAAGGTATGGGATCACATGTTTTTCCTGCCAAAAAAAGAAAAGAAAAGAAGTGGTACTTTGCATTGGGTGCTTGGGTAAATTAGGAGGATCTGGCACTTTAGTAGATTAGGCAAAAGGAGGGTTAGTACTTTGGTATTTTAAGAAGTGGTACTTTTGGCTAGGAGGAAAATCACGGTCGTGGCATCCGTCTTGGAGGAGAAATCATGGGGTTTGGAAAAGTGGCACTTCCGAAAAGTGGCACTTCCGGAAAATTTGGCACTTTGGCACTCTGGCACTTTGGCACTTCCGAGAACTGATTCTTTGGTAGAGCGTGGTGTTTTGAAGTGGATTTGCATAAGAAACGCAGTGTTTTGAAACTGGTACTTGGTAAAACTGGTACTTTGGCCAAGACGCAACCATGGGAGATTCTGAACGAAGTTTTTAATTAAAATCTTTTTTTAGTTAAAATAGAAAGATAAATAAAAAATAAAGAAGAAGTAAATAAATAAACAAAAAGAGAATATTTATTTAAATATCATAGGCAAGTGGAAGGAAGACAATAGAAGAAGATCGAAGTGACGGAACTCGATGGTAGAAATTCGACGAGTTTGAATATAGGAATAATAAGGAAATAATTAATTTAAATTATTAATTTAAATTATTTATGATTAATTAGAAGTGAGAAAATAAATTACAAGAAAAACGGAAGAGTTAAACATTGTATCGACATCAATGATAAACGGAGTAAAATACCGTGTGCGACGCACACACTTATATTGTTTATTTTTAAAAGATAATTAAATTATTCAGATATGAACAATGTAAACATATAATGTTTGTTTAATAATAAAAATGTGTAAACTGAATTATAATCATGATAGATCGATAATTATTTATCGACTGTAAAAGACATTACGTACATCGTTTTGGAGAGACCGGAATAAATAATCCACTTCAACTCGAATTATATGATGACTGTCAGAGATATTGAAGATAGAGATATGCAAGGGCTATTTTAAATAGTGCCTTCGGTCTGTTCAATCCCAGGACAAACCAGAAATGACGGGTGTCTGACAAAGTATATCTATTAGATTCTACACATCGAATTTACGTAAGTATATTACGTAGGTGGCGGAGAAGTTCATTTCTCTTATCTTTCTTACCAACAGTATATTTGGGAAATCGAATAAGTGTTCTGACAGATATGACGATGTGGCATTCAAAGTAATTGAAGAAATAATCTGTCAGAAGGATAAACGTGACTTCAAACCTCACAACTAGGAAATGACAAAAAACCGGGCTAGGCAGCATGGCTAGTTGGGTCATACCCAAGCAGGGTGTATTATCACCATCTAGAGTAATTCATTTTGTTTTCTCATCTCTTTTTCACTGCTGGAGCATTCAGTAGCGATTGCTGATCCCAACCATGGAGGTGGTAATATATTCGTAACACTCAAGCTAAACAAGTGGATGGTCATGTAAAGCCTTGTTGCAAGACGTTCTTGTTGAACCCCAGTGTATCATCTCTAGAGTACACTGATCGGCAGGTGCTCCGCTCCCCTACCTTGTCTGGTTAATCCAATCTCCAACAAGCGCTTTGCTGTTTTAGCTTTTATGATATATACATGAACGTGAGATGCAAGCGTTTCACTATATCATTATTTATTTGATAAAAACTATGATAATATCAAAAGTTTTGATATCAAGATAATTGGGTCATCATTAATATATTAGTTATGGATTGGTCTAAAGATTTCTAAAGTTAAATGAATCTGTTCAATGTGAAAAAAACCTTATTCCCTGTTTTCTAATCTATTTAACTATGTTTACTCACACCAGTCCCCTGACTGACCTAGAGTTTATTTTCTGTGTTTCCTAAACTCTTGGGTATTCATAATATTTATTATAAGTAGACAAGTAATTCAGGTAGGCAAGTGGAAACCTATGAAGTTCAAATTCAAGACCAGTCTTATAGCATATCCATATCTGTGTATCCAGTTTGAATATCTGTATTATCCTAGTCATGATGTATAATTATGCTTTTGTACTATGGTAATGTATTATGATTATGTACTATGTTGTATCAGATCTTGTTATGTAGTATATCAAGTATTTTGTGAAATTCCGCTGTGAGATTCTGATGTTCTTCTTACTCTTCTATTCTATTAGTTCTATCTTGTCTTTCTCATCCAATCATTTCTTTCTATTAAAGATCTATATTTTCATACACTTTGGGTTGAATGTGTGAGATATTAGTCAGCTCAAATTGGTATGGATTTACGGGCCTTTACAGTTGGTACCAGAGCTTAGATTTTCTGAGCACCTAGGCTTTGGGTAGTGTTGAGAGAGCATATTTTTATAAAACTATTTAAAGTACAGGACGACCATAGTTATTGACTTAGGGAATATCTTCCGTTTGAGTTATTGATTTTCATACCTTATACTCAGAAAGTAGAAAATGAGTTCACAAGGAAGAAGAT